>CM051236.1:288379803-290779803 GCA_027917425.1 Gastrophryne carolinensis
TGGTTTTTGTGGCACTGGCATCCATTCCGTGACTAAAGCAGCCTCTATTTAATAGCATAATAAACATTTGCACTTATTCTCATAGAAATCAGGCCTTGCCCAGGGCATCCCATTCTGTGACTAAAGCAGCCTCTGTTTAAGACCATATAAGCATTTGCTCTAATCATATTTGAAATTAGGCCTGATAAAGACACTTTTGCTGGCCAAAGCACTACTGGACCCTGGGCTCCATTCCTGCCCGGGGCATCCCATTCTGTGACTAAGAGCAGCCTCTATTTAATAGCATAATAAACATTTGCACTTATTCTCATAATTGGAAATCAGGCCTGATAAAGACACTTTTGCTGTGCATGCTCTCTGGTTTTTGTGGCACTGCGCATCCCATTCTGTGACTAAAGCAGCCTCTATTTAATAGCATAATAAACATTTGCACTTATTCTCATAGAAATCAGGCCTGATAAAGACACTTTTGCTGTGCATGCTCTCTGGTTTTTGTGGCACTGGCATCCCATTCTGTGACTAAAGCAGCCTCTATTTAATAGCATAATAAACATTTGCACTTATTCTCATAGAAATCAGGCCTGATAAAGACACTTTTGCTGTGCATGCTCTCTGGTTTTTGTGGCACTGGGCATCCCATTCTGTGACTAAAGCAGCCTCTATTTAATAGCATAATAAACATTTGCACTTATTCTCATAGTAAATCAGGCCTGACAAAGACACTTTTGCTGTGCATGCTCTCTGGTTTTTGTGGCACTGGCATCCCATTCTGTGACTAAAGCAGCCTCTATTTAATAGCATAATAAACATTGCACTTATTCTCATAGAAATCAGGCCTGATAAAGACACTTTGCTGTGCATGCTCTCTGGTTTTTGTGGCACTGGCATCCCATTCTGTGACTAAAGCAGCCTCTATTTAATAGCATAATAAACATTTGCACTTATTCTCATAGAAATCAGGCCTGATAAAGACACTTTTGCTGTGCATGCTCTCTGGTTTTTGTGGCACTGGCATCCCATTCTGTGACTAAAGCAGCCTCTATTTATAGCATAATAACCATTTGCACTTATTCTCATAGAAAATCAGGCCTGATAAAGACACTTTTGCTGTGCATGCTCTCTGGTTTTTGTGGCACTGAGCATCCCATTCTGTGACTAAAGCAGCCTCTATTTAATAGCATAATAAACATTTGCACTTATTCTCATAGAAATCAGGCCTGATAAAGACACTTTTGCTGTGCATGCTCTCTGGTTTTTGTGGCACTGGCATCCCATTCTGTGACTAAAGCAGCCTCTAATTTAATAGCATAATAACCATTTGCACTTATTCTCATAGAAATCAGGCCTGATAAAGACACTTTTGCTGTGCATGCTCTCTGGTTTTTGTGGCACTGGCATCCCACCCTTCTGTGACTAAAGCAGCCTCTATTTAATAGCATAATAAACATTTGCACTTATTCTCATAGAAATCAGGCCTGATAAAGACACTTTTGCTGTGCATGCTCTCTGGTTTTTGTGGCACTGGCATCCCATTCTGTGACTAAAGCAGCCTCTATTTAATAGCACAATAAACATTTGCACTTATTCTCATAGAAATCAGGCCTGATAAAGACACTTTTGCTGTGCATGCTCTATGGTTTTTGTGGCACTGGCATCCCCATTCTGTGACTAAAGCAGCCTCTATTTAATAGCATAATAAACATTTGCACTTATTCTCATAGAAATCAGGCCTGATAAAGACACTTTTGCTGTGCATGCTCTCTGGTTTTTGTGGCACTGGCATCCCATTCTGTGACTAAAGCAGCCTCTATTTAATAGCATAATAAACATTTGCACTTATTCTCATAGAAATCAGGCCTGATAAAGACACTTTTGCTGTGCATGCTCTCTGGTTTTTGTGGCACTGGCATCCCATTCTGTGACTAAAGCCAGCCTCTATTTAATAGCATAATAACCATTTGCACTTATTCTCATAGAAATCAGGCCTGATAAAGACACTTTTGCTGTGCATGCTCTCTGGTTTTTGTGGCACTTGGCATCCCATTCTGTGACTAAAGCAGCCTCTATTTAATAGCATAATAAACATTTGCACTTATTCTCATAGAAATCAGGCCTGACAAAAGACACTTTTGCTGTGCATGCTCTCTGGTTTTTGTGGCACTGGCATCCCATTCTGTGACTAAAGCAGCCTCTATTTAATAGCATAATAAACATTTGCACTTATTCCTCATAGAAATCAGGCCTGATAAAGACACTTTTGCTGTGCATGCTCTCTGGTTTTTGTGGCACTGGCATCCCATTCTGTGACTAAAGCAGCCTCTATTTAATAGCATAATAACCATTTGCACTTATTCTCATAGAAATCAGGCCTGATAAAGACACTTTTGCTGTGCATGCTCTCTGGTTTTTGTGGCACATGGCATCCCATTCTGTGACTAAAGCAGCCTCTATTTAATAGCATAATAACCAAGTTGCACTTATTCTCATAGAAATCAGGCCTGATAAAGACACTTTTGCTGTGCATGCTCTCTGGTTTTTTGTGGCACTGGCATCCCATTCTGTGACTAAAGCAGCCTCTATTTAATAGCATAATAAACATTTGCACTTATTCTCATAGAATCAGGCCTGACAAGACACTTTTGCTGTGCATGCTCTCTGGTTTTTGTGGCACTGGCATCCCATTCTGTGACTAAAGCAGCCTCTATTTAATAGCATAATAAACATTTGCACTTATTCTCATAGAAATCAGGCCTGATAAAGACACTTTTGCTGTGCATGCTCTCTGGTTTTTGTGGCACTGGCATCCCATTCTGTGACTAAAGCAGCCTCTATTTAATAGCATAATAAACATTTGCACTTATTCTCATAGAAATCAGGGCCTGACAAAGACACTTTTGCTGTGCATGCTCTCTGGTTTTTGTGGCACTGGCATCCCATTCTGTGACTAAAGCAGCCTCTATTTAATAGCACAATAAACATTTGCACTTATTCTCATAGAAATCAGGCCTGATAAAGACACTTTTGCTGTGCATGCTCTCTGGTTTTTGTGGCACTGGCATCCCATTCTGTGACTAAAGCAGCCTCTATTTAATAGCATAATAAACATTTGCACTTATTCTCATAGAAATCAGGCCTGATAAAGACACTTTTGCTGTGCATGCTCTCTGGTTTTTGTGGCACTGGCATCCCATTCTGTGACTAAAGCAGCCTCTATTTAATAGCATAATAAACATTTGCACTTATTCTCATAGAAATCAGGCCTGATAAAGACACTTTTGCTGTGCATGCTCTCTGGTTTATTGTGGCACTGGCATCCCATTCCTGTGACTAAAGCAGCCTCTATTTAATAGCATAATAAACATTTGCACTTATTCTCATAGAAATCAGGCCTGATAAAGACACTTTTGCTGTGCATGCTCTCTGGTTTTTGTGGCACTGGCATCCCATTCTGTGACTAAAGCAGCCTCTATTTAATAGCATAATAAACAATTTGCAACTTATTCTCATAGAAATCAGGCCTGATAAAGACACTTTTGCTGGCCAAAAGCCCTACTGGACCCTGCCAGGTCGATTCCTGCCCGGGGCATCCCATTCTGTGACTACAGCAGCCTCTGTTTAAGACCATATAAGCATTTGCCTCTTATCATATTTGAAATTAGCACTGATAAAGACACTTTTGCTGGCCAAAGCCCCTACTGGACCCTGCCAGGTCCATTCCTGCCCAGGGCATCCCATTCTGTGACTAAAGCAGCCTCTGTTTAAGACCATATAAGCATTTGCTCTTATTATATTTATATTATAAGACACTTTTGCTGGCATAGGCTTACTGCTGCCTGCCAGGTGCACTTCTGTTGAGGCATCCCATTCTGTAACATAGCATACCCCTCTTTATTTACACTAAGCAGCTCTCTTATTTACACTAAGCAGGCCTGTTGGAGGCTGAGTGTTACTGCTCACTTTTGGTGTGCATTATATTCTGTTTTATATAGACCCACTGCTGCCTGGGGGTTCTTAAAATAATCACCTACTACCACGGCCAGTTAGACTATGTCGGGCAGACAAGTGCCTGGAAGTGAAAAGAGGAGTGGCAGAGGCCAAGATTCCGCAGGCAGAGCTCGCATCAGACTGGGGGCCAGTAGCAGCAGGAGTCACGCTGAGAGACCTAATCTGCCAGTATCTGCTAGCGGTCGGGTCTCCACCAGTAACGCATCTGCCGTGGTAGATTGGCTGACGCGCTCATCAACAACATCATCACAACTTACATCTGAGACCCCCAGTCTAGGGTCGGTAGGTTCCTCTGACACAACCCTGAGTTGGCATGCCCCGAGAGCAGTCCCTGTCCTCCCATTGCCTCTGTCCTACGCCGTTCCCTCCCCCAGCGACGTATCCTATGCTTTGGGTTCAGCTCCACTCTTTAGTGAGGAGGACGATCAGATACAGGAGGACAGTCAGCAGCTACTGCCCAGCCAAGAAATGGAGGTGGCTTCTTTAGCTAGGCAGACAAATAGTGATGTGGACAGTGTCGTGGGTGCTGCGAGCGTTCCAGCTCCTGCGCCAGACACTGTTGACGAATCCACGAACATCAGTGACGTACAGCCACAACCCGGTGATGATGATGACGATGAAGCCGATCGCACTTGGGAGCCGGGTGATGAAGGGGCTTCATCGTCATCATCAGGAGAAGAGGGGCGCAGGTTGCCCCGGAGTCAGCAGCTGAGGCAGCAAGGTGGTAGCAGTCAGCATGGGGGCACAATTCCAAAGGCTGGAGCCGGCCGGGGCCGGGGCCGGGGTAGAGCACCTGCTGTGCGGCAGTCTACCTTATCGGGAGGTAGTGGAGCAGGGGTTCCTGGAGTTGGCAACAGCAGCAGTGAATCAGTGAGGCCAGGGGGTGGGAAAAGTAGCTACTCGGCAGTGTGGCAGTTTTTCCTGAGGCATCCGCAGGAGGGTAACATGGCCACATGCAAGATATGTAGGCAAAAGGTGAAGCGTGGCCAGGGTCCAAATGTTGGCACCACGGCCCTGCGTCAACATATGATGCGTCACCATAAAACGACCTGGGAGAACCGAGGCTCCCAAGGGGTGGTCCAGTCTGCTTCCTCACCAAGTGAGCTCCCAATTTCTGCCAGCCAAGGCTCCAGCACCTCAGCCGAAGGCAGCTGTGCGTCACACCCATCCTCTGTCGCTCCTGCTCCTCCTCCTCCTCCTCCAAGTCATGCATCCCGCCAGCAATCCATCAGCGAAGCCATGTCCAAGAGACAGCAGTATGCGCCCACTCATCCTACGGCGCAGAAGCTGAATGTGCTCCTGTCCAAGTTGCTGGTGCTGCAGTCGCTCCCTTTTCAGGTGGTGGAATCTGCACCTTTCAGAGAACTGATGGCTTGTGCCGAGCCGAGGTGGAGAGTCCCAAGCCGTCATTTCTTTGCCAAGAAGGCAGTACCAGCGCTGCACACTTTTGTTGAACAGAAGGTGGGCCAGTCCTTGAGCCTGTCGGTGTGTAGCAAAATACATGGCAGCGCCGACATCTGGAGCTGTAACTACGGTCAGGGGCAGTACATGTCGTTTACGGCCCACTGGGTGAATGTGGTCCCTTTGCAGCAGCAACTTGGACAGGTCACGCCGCTTCGGCCTCCGCGCTCTCTGCCCATTGGGCCTGTGACACCGTGCGACTCGGCCTCCTCATCCTCCGCCATCTCCTCACCCTCCACTGTAGGCTCAAGTCTCAGTGCCCCTCCAGTCTACCATGTGTGCAGGGCACGGAGGTGTCACGCAGTGCTTCACATGGTTTGTCTTGGCGAACGGAGTCACACAGGGGAGGAACTGCTTAAATGTATTCATCAGGAAATCCAAACATGGCTTACTCCAAGAAAACTTAAAATGGGAATCATGGTTACCGACAATGGGAAGAACATTTTGTCTGCGCTGCGCCAAGGAAGCCTGACCCATGCCCCCTGCATGGCTCACGTCTTCAATCTGGTTGTCAAGCGGTTTCTGAAGTGTTCCCCCCATCTGCAGGACATCCTAACAACTTCACGGAAACTTTGCATGCACTTCAGCCACTCCTACACCGCCAAACACACCCTTCTTGAGCTACAGCGTCAGAATGGTATCCCCCAACATAGTCTGATTTGCGATGTTTCCACCCGTTGGAATTCCACCCTTCACATGTTGGACCGATTATATGAACAGAGAAAAGCCATCACGGATTTCCTGATGATCCAAGCAGATAGGGGGACTCCCCTGTGTAACTTCAATGTCAACCAGTGGCAGCTCATACGTGACACCTGCCGTTTGCTCAGGCCCTTTGAGGAAGCCACTTTATTTGTCAGTCGGCAGGATTACGGGATGAACGACGTGATTCCACTGCTTCATGTACTACAGCACATGTTGGAAACCATGGCTGGTCAGGGCACTGGAGACATGGCGTTTACATCTTACGGCCACATGAACCCCGTTGGAGCTGAACTGGAGGAGGAGGAGGAGGAAGAGGAGGAGGAGGAGTTGCCCAGCGAAACACAGTTTAGGCTTGGCGAAATGGCTGGTTTATCTAGTCAGCGGACAGGAGAGGAGGAGCAGGAGCAGCCAGAGGAGCTAGAGGTTTTTGAGGAAGGAGAGACAGAGGACCCGGGCACACCGTGGCAGTATGCAGTGGAGATGGAGACAGGTAGTCCATCCGAGTCACTTGCGCAAATGGCACGAAGCATGCTCACATGCTTGCGTAGTGACCCCAGAATTGTTTCCATCTGTCGGCGGGATGACTTCTGGCTGTCCACCTTATTGGACCCTCGCTTCCGGCACAAAATGGGGGCATTTTTTAAACCCACCGAGAGGGAGGACAAACTCAACTACTACAAAGACATTCTACGTAGGCAGTTGGCCGATGCCTATCTGCGCCATGGTCCATACTCTCGCAGGTCTGACTCGAGGGGACCTCTGCGCTCACCTTCCACTGCCATGGCCGCTGGGGGGGTTGGCAGCAGCAGCAGCAGAAGCTCCATCAGCAGCAGCAGCCTCAGTCTTCAGTCGCTAATGAGTAGCTTTCTACACCCGCATAGTGAGGCTACTCATGAGCAGCAGGAAGACCTGGAGCAGGACCTGAACCAGCAGGTCATGTCATACTTTGACATGACCATGCCAACACACCTTGAGGATCCGCTGGACTTCTGGGCAGCCAAACTTGATTTGTGGCCGCAACTAGCAGAGTTTGCCCTGGAAAAGCTGTCCTGCCCGGCAAGTAGCGTGCCATCTGAGCGGGTGTTTAGTGCGGCGGGGGCCATAGTTACGGCGAGGAGAACTCGTCTGTCAACTAAAAATGTGGAGAGACTCACCTTTGTCAAAATGAATCAGGGATGGATCAGCCAGGATTTCCACCCACCAATGCCTGATGCATGCGACTAGATTCAGCATGGTGCCACGTTTTACACTTTACAAATGGTGCAAAACATATTTATGTCTTTAGGCCATTTTTTGGGCTCCTGCTGCTGCTACTGCCAACTTCTGCCAACTCCAGGGTGTGATTCATCCAATTTTTGGGCTCCTGAAGCCAACTCCAGTGTATATTTGGGCTCCTGCTGCTACTACTGTCAACTCCTGCCAACTCCAGGGTGTGATTCATCCAATTTTTGGGCTCCTGAGGCCAACTCCAGTGTATATTTGGGCTCCTGCTGCTGCTACTGTCAACTCCTGCCAACTCCAGGGTGTGATTCATCCAATTTTTGGGCTCCTGAAGCCAACTCCAGTGTATATTTGGGCTCCTGCTGCTGCTGCTGCTGCCAACTTCTGCCAACTCCAGGGTGTGATTCATCCAATTTTTGGGCTCCTGAAGCCAACTCCAGTGTATATTTGGGCTCCTGCTGCTGCTACTGTCAACTCCTGCCAACTCCAGGGTGTGATTCATCCAATTTTTGGGCTCCTGAGGCCAACTCCAGTGTATATTTGGGCTCCTGCTGCTGCTACTGTCAACTCCTGCCAACTCCAGGGTGTGATTCATCCAATTTTTGGGCTCCTGAAGCCAACTCCAGTGTATATTTGGGCTCCTGCTGCTGCTACTGCCAACTTCTGCCAACTCCAGGGTGTGATTCATCCAATTTTTGGGCTCCTGAGGCCAACTCCAGTGTATATTTGGGCTCCTGCTGCTGCTGCTGCCAACTTCTGCCAACTCCAGGGTGTGATTCATCCAATTTTTGGGCTCCTGAAGCCAACTCCAGTGTATATTTGGGCTCCTGCTGCTGCTGCTGCCAACTTCTGCCAACTCCAGGGTGTGATTCATCCAATTTTTGGGCTCCTGAAGCCAACTCCAGTGTATATTTGGGCTCCTGCTGCTACTACTGCCAACTTCTGCCAACTCCAGGGTGTGATTCATCCAATTTTTGGGCTCCTGAGGCCAACTCCAGTGTATATTTGGGCTCCTGCTGCTGCTGCTGCCAACTTCTGCCAACTCCAGGGTGTGATTCATCCAATTTTTGGGCTCCTGAAGCCAACTCCAGTGTATATTTGGGCTCCTGCTGCTACTACTGCCAACTTCTGCCAACTCCAGGGTGTGATTCATCCAATTTTTGGGCTCCTGAGGCCAACTCCAGTGTATATTTGGGCTCCTGCTGCTGCTGCTGCCAACTTCTGCCAACTCCAGGGTGTGATTCATCCAATTTTTGGGCTCCTGAAGCCAACTCCAGTGTATATTTGGGCTCCTGCTGCTGCTACTGCCAACTTCTGCCAACTCCAGGGTGTGATTCATCCAATTTTTGGGCTCCTGAAGCCAACTCCAGTGTATATTTGGGCTCCTGCTGCTGCTACTGCCAACTTCTGCCAACTCCAGGGTGTGATTCATCCAATTTTTGGGCTCCTGAAGCCAACTCCAGTGTATATTTGGGCTCCTGCTGCTGCTGCTGCTGCCAACTTCTGCCAACTCCAGGGTGTGATTCATCCAATTTTTGGGCTCCTGAAGCCAACTCCAGTGTATATTTGGGCTCCTGCTGCTGCTGCTGCCAACTTCTGCCAACTCCAGGGTGTGATTCATCCAATTTTTGGGCTCCTGAAGCCAACTCCAGTGTATATTTGGGCTCCTGCTGCTGCTACTGCCAACTTCTGCCAACTCCAGGGTGTGATTCATCCAATTTTTGGGCTCCTGAAGCCAACTCCAGTGTATATTTGGGCTCCTGCTGCTACTACTGCCAACTTCTGCCAACTCCAGGGTGTGATTCATCCAATTTTTGGGCTCCTGAGGCCAACTCCAGTGTATATTTGGGCTCCTGCTGCTGCTGCTGCCAACTTCTGCCAACTCCAGGGTGTGATTCATCCAATTTTTGGGCTCCTGAAGCCAACTCCAGTGTATATTTGGGCTCCTGCTGCTACTACTGCCAACTTCTGCCAACTCCAGGGTGTGATTCATCCAATTTTTGGGCTCCTGAGGCCAACTCCAGTGTATATTTGGGCTCCTGCTGCTGCTGCTGCCAACTTCTGCCAACTCCAGGGTGTGATTCATCCAATTTTTGGGCTCCTGAAGCCAACTCCAGTGTATATTTGGGCTCCTGCTGCTGCTACTGCCAACTTCTGCCAACTCCAGGGTGTGATTCATCCAATTTTTGGGCTCCTGAAGCCTACTCCAGTGTATATTTGGGCTCCTGCTGCTACTACTGCCAACTTCTGCCAACTCCAGGGTGTGATTCATCCAATTTTTGGGCTCCTGAGGCCAACTCCAGTGTATATTTGGGCTCCTGCTGCTACTACTGCCAACTTCTGCCAACTCCAGGGTGTGATTCATCCAATTTTTGGGCTCCTGAGGCCAACTCCAGTGTATATTTGGGCTCCTGCTGCTGCTGCTGTCAACTCCTGCCAACTCCAGGGTGTGATTCATCCAATTTTTGGGCTCCTGAAGCCAACTCCAGTGTATATTTGGGCTCCTGCTGCTGCTACTGTCAACTCCTGCCAACTCCAGGGTGTGATTCATCCAATTTTTGGGCTCCTGAAGCCAACTCCAGTGTATATTTGGGCTCCTGCTGCTGCTGCTGCCAACTTCTGCCAACTCCAGGGTGTGATTCATCCAATTTTTGGGCTCCTGAAGCCAACTCCAGTGTATATTTGGGCTCCTGCTGCTGCTGCTGCTGCCAACTTCTGCCAACTCCAGGGTGTGATTCATCCAATTTTTGGGCTCCTGAGGCCAACTCCAGTGTATATTTGGGCTCCTGCTGCTGCTGCTGCCAACTTCTGCCAACTCCAGGGTGTGATTCATCCAATTTTTGGGCTCCTGAGGCCAACTCCAGTGTATATTTGGGCTCCTGCTGCTGCTGCTGCCAACTTCTGCCAACTCCAGGGTGTGATTCATCCAATTTTTGGGCTCCTGAGGCCAACTCCAGTGTATATTTGGGCTCCTGCTGCTGCTGCTGCCAACTTCTGCCAACTCCAGGGTGTGATTCATCCAATTTTTGGGCTCCTGAGGCCAACTCCAGTGTATATTTGGGCTCCTTCTGCCCCTCATAGTGATGCCACTTCAACTCTCTGCAATTGTGCCGCTCTGCGATTCTATTAGCGATGCCTCTGATCTGCATGTGATATTTCTTCAAAGTATTATTTAACAAACCCAGCACGCATCCTGTGCGTGTTACAGCAAGGCTGAATGGTTTACAACCCTATTGAGGCTGTAGGAGGCTCAGAAATAGCCGTTTTTAATAGCGATTCGTCGCGAATTTATTCGGGTCGAAACGATTTTTGTCGGAAAATTCGGCGAATCAGTCGAATCGAATTTTTCAAAAGTTCGCTCATCTCTATTTAAGACCATATAACCATTTGCACTTATTCTAATTGAAATTAGGCCTGATAAAGACACTTTTGTTGTGCATATTCTTACTGCTGCCTGCCAGGTGCACTCCTGTTGGGGCATCCCATTCTGTGACTACACCAGCCTCTGTTTAAGACCATATAACCATTTGCACTTATTCTAATTGAAATTAGGCCTGATAAAGACACTTTTGCTGTGCATAGCACTACTTGTCCCTGCCAGGTGTACTGCTGGTTTTTGGGGCATCCCATTCTGTGACTACAGCAGCCTCTGTTTAAGACCATATAACCATTTGCACTTATTCTAATTGAAATTAGGCCTGATAAAGACACTTTTGCTGTGCATAGCACTACTTGTCCCTGCCAGGTGTACTGCTGGTTTTTGGGGCATCCCATTCTGTGACTACAGCAGCCTCTGTTTAAGACCATATAACCATTTGCACTTATTCTAATTGAAATTAGGCCTGATAAAGACACTTTTGCTGTGCATAGCACTACTTGTCCCTGCCAGGTGTACTGCTGGTTTTTGGGGCATCCCATTCTGTGACTACAGCAGCCTCTGTTTAAGACCATATAACCATTTGCACTTATTCTAATTGAAATTAGGCCTGATAAAGACACTTTTGCTGTGCATAGCACTACTTGTCCCTGCCAGGTGTACTGCTGGTTTTTGGGGCATCCCATTCTGTGACTACACCAGCCTCTGTTTAAGACCATATAACCATTTGCACTTATTCTAATTGAAATTAGGCCTGATAAAGAACCTTTTGCTGTGCATATTCTTACTGCTGCCTGCCAGGTGCACTCCTGTTGGGGCATCCCATTCTGTGACTACACCAGCCTCTGTTTAAGACCATATAACCATTTGCACTTATTCTAATTGAAATTAGGCCTGATAAAGACACTTTTGCTGTGCATATTCTTACTGCTGCCTGCCAGGTGCACTCCTGTTGGGGCATCCCATTCTGTGACTACACCAGCCTCTGTTTAAGACCATATAACCATTTGCACTTATTCTAATTGAAATTAGGCCTGATAAAGACACTTTTGCTGTGCATATTCTTACTGCTGCCTGCCAGGTGCACTCCTGTTGGGGCATCCCATTCTGTGACTACAGCAGCCTCTGTTTAAGACCATATAACCATTTGCACTTATTCTAATTGAAATTTGGCCTGATAAAGACACTTTTGCTGTGCATAGCACTACTTGTCCCTGCCAGGTGTACTGCTGGTTTTTGGGGCATCCCATTCTGTGACTACACCAGCCTCTGTTTAAGACCATATAACCATTTGCACCTATTATAATTGAAATTAGGCCTGATAAAGACACTTTTGCTGTGCATATTCTTACTGCTGCCTGCCAGGTGCACTCCTTTTTGGGGCATCCCATTCTGTGACTACAGCAGCCTCTATTTAAGACCATATAACCATTTGCACTTTTTGTAATTGAAATTAGGCCTGATAAAGACACTTTTGCTGTGCATAGCACTACTGGACCCTGCCAGGTGCACTCCTTTTTGGGGCATCCCATTCTGTGACTACAGCAGCCTCTATTTAAGACCATATAACCATTTGCACTTATTCTAATTGAAATTAGGCCTGATAAAGACACTTTTGCTGTGCATAGACTTACTGCTGCCTGCCAGGTGCACTTCTGTTGGGGCATCCCATTCTGTAACATACCATACCCCTCTTTATTTACACTAAGCAGCTCTCTTATTTACACTAAGCAGGCCTGTTGGATGCTGAGTGTTACTGCTCACTTTTGGTGTGCATTATATTCTGTTTCATATAGACCCACCGCTGCCTGGGGGTTCTTAAAATATCACCTACTACCACGCCAGTTAGACTATGTCGGGCAGACAAGTGCCTGGAAGTGAAAAGAGGAGTGGCAGAGGCCAAGATTCCGCAGGCAGAGCTCGCATCAGACTGGGGGCCAGTAGCAGCAGGAGTCACGCTGAGAGACCTAATCTGCCAGTATCTGCTAGCGGTCGGGTCTCCACCAGTAACGCATCTGCCGTGGTAGATTGGTTGACGCGCTCATCAACAACATCATCACAACTTACGTCTGAGACCCCCGGGTCTAGGGTCGGTAGGTTCCTCTGACACAACCCTGAGTTGGCATGCCCCCAGAGCAGTCCCTGTCCTCCCATTGCCTCTGGCCTACGCCGTTCCCTCCCCCAGCGACGTATCCTATGCTTTGGGTTCAGCTCCACTCTTTAGTGAGGAGGACCATCAGATGGAGGACAGTCAGCAGCTACTGCCCAGCCAAGAAATGGAGGTGGCTTCTCTAGCTAGGCAGACAAATAGTGATGTGGACAGTGTCGTGGGTGCTGCGAGCGTTCCAGCTCCTGCGCCAGACACTGTTGACGAATCCACGAACATCAGTGACGTACAGCCACAACTCGGTGATGATGATGATGACGATGAAGCCGATCGCACTTGGGAGCCGGGTGATGAAGGGGCTTCATCGTCATCATCAGGAGAAGAGGGAGTCAGCAGCTGAGGCAGCAAGGTGGTAGCAGTCAGCATGGGGGCACAATTCCAAAGGCTGGAGCCGGCCGGGGCCGGGGCCGGGGTAGAGCACCTGCTGTGCGGCAGTCTACCTTATCGGGAGGTAGTGGAGCAGGGGTTCCTGGAGTTGGCAACAGCAGCAGTGAATCAGTGAGGCCAGGGGGTGGGAAAAGTAGCTACTCGGCAGTGTGGCAGTTTTTCCTGAAGCATCCACAGGAGGGTAACATGGCCACATGCAAGATATGTAGGCAAAAGGTGAAGCGTGGCCAGGGTCCAAATGTTGGCACCACGGCCCTGCGTCAACATATGATGCATCACCATAAAGCGACCTGGGAGAACCGAGGCTCCCAAGGGGTGGTCCAGTCTGCTTCCTCACCAAGTGGCATGCCACTCCCAATTTCTGCCAGCCAAGGCTCCAGCACCTCAGCCGAAGGCAGCTGTGCGTCATACCCATCCTCTGTCGCTCCTGCTCCTCCTCCTCCAAGTCATGCATCCCGCCAGCAATCCATCAGTGAAGCCATGTCCAAGAGACAGCAGTATGCGCCCACTCATCCTACGGTGCAGAAGCTGAATGTGCTCCTGTCCAAGTTGCTGGTGCTGCAGTCGCTCCCTTTTCAGGTGGTGGAATCTGCACCTTTCAGAGAACTGATGGCTTGTGCCGAGCCGAGGTGGAGAGTCCCAAGCCGTCATTTCTTTGCCAAGAAGGCAGTACCAGCGCTGCACACTTTTGTTGAACAGAAGGTGGGCCAGTCCTTGAGCCTGTCGGTGTGTAGCAAAGTGCATGGCAGCGCCGACATCTGGAGCTGTAACTACGGTCAGGGACAGTACATGTCGTTTACGGCCCACTGGGTGAATGTGGTCCCTTTGCAGCAGCAGCAACTTGGACAGGTCACGCCGCTTCGGCCTCCGCGCTCCCTGCCCGTTGGGCCTGTGACACCGTGCGACTTGGCCTCCTCATCCTCCGCCATCTCCTCACCCTCCACTGTAGGCTCAAGTCTCAGTGCCCCTCCAGTCTACCATGTGTGCAGGGCACGGAGGTGTCACGCAGTGCTTCACATGGTTTGTCTTGGCGAACGGAGTCACACAGGGGAGGAACTGCTTAAATTTATTCATCAGGAAATCCAAACATGGCTTACTCCAAGAAAACTTAAAATGGGAATCATGGTTACCGACAATGGGAAGAACATTTTGTCTGCGCTGCGCCAAGGAAGCCTGACCCATGCCCCCTGCATGGCTCACGTCTTCAATCTGGTTGTCAAGCGGTTTCTGAAGTGTTCCCCCCATCTGCAAGACATCCTAACAACTTCAAGGAAACTTTGCATGCACTTCAGCCACTCCTACACCGCCAAACACACCCTTCTTGAGCTACAGCGTCAGAATGGTATCCCCCAACATAGTCTGATTTGCGATGTTTCCACCCGTTGGAATTCCACCCTTCACATGTTGGATCGATAATATGAACAGAGAAAAGCCATCACGGATTTCCTGATGATCCAAGCAGATAGGGGGACTCCCCTGTGTAACTTCAATGTCAACCAGTGGCAGCTCATACGTGACACCTGCCGTTTGCTCAGGCCCTTTGAGGAAGCCACTTTATTTGTCAGTCGGCAGGATTACGGGATGAACGACGTGATTCCACTGCTTCATGTACTACAGCACATGTTGGAAACCATGGCTGGTCAGGGCACTGGAGACATGGCGTTTACATCTTACGGCCACATGAACCCCGTTGGAGCTGAACTGGAGGAGGAGGAGGAAGAGGAGGAGGAGGAGTTGCCCAGCGAAACACAGTTTAGGCTTGGCGAAATGGCTGGTTTATCTAGTCAGCGGACAGGAGAGGAGGAGCAGGAGCAGCCAGAGGAGCTAGAGGTTTTTGAGGAAGGCGAGACAGAGGACCCGGGCACACCGTGGCAGTATACAGTGGAGATGGAGACAGGTAGTCCATCTGACTCACTTGCGCAAATGGCACGAAGCATGCTCACGTGCTTGCGTAGTGACCCCAGAATTGTTTCCATCTGTCGGCGGGATGACTTCTGGCTGTCCACCTTATTGGACCCTCGCTTCCGGCACAAAATGGGGGCATTTTTTAAACCCATCGAGAGGGAGGACAAACTCAACTACTACAATTTTTGGGCTCCTGAAGCCAACCCCAGGGTCTCTTTGAAGTAATGTTTGGGTTCCTGCTGCTGCTGCTGCCAACTTCTGCCAACTCCAGGGTGTGATTCATCCAATTTTTGGGCTCCTGAAGCCAACTCCAGTGTATATTTGGGCTCCTGCTGCTGCTGCCAACTCCAGGGTGTGATTCATCCAATTTTTGGGCTCCTGAAGCCAACCCCAGTGTCTCTTTAAAGTAATATTTGGGCTCCTGCTGCTGCCAACTCCAGGGCGTGATTCATCCAATTTTTGGCCTCCTGAAGCCAACCCCAGGGTCTCTTTAAAGTAATATTTGGGCTCCTGCTGCTGCTGCTGCTGTCAACTCCTGCGAACTCCAGGGTGTGATTCATCCAATTTTTGGGCTCCTGAAGCCAACCCCAGGGTCTCTTTGAAGTAATGTTTGGGCTCCTGCTGCTGCTGCTGCCAACTTCTGCCAACTCCAGGGTGTGATTCATCCAATTTTTGGGCTCCTGAAGCCAACTCCAGTGTATATTTGGGCTCCTGCTGCTGCTGCTGCTTGCAACTCCAGGGTGTGAATCATCCAATTTTTGGGCTCCTGAAGCCAACTCCAGTGTTTCTTTAAAGTAATATTTGGGCTCCTGCTGCTGCTTGCAACTCCAGGGTGTGATTCATCCAATTTTTGGGCTCCTGAAGCCAACCCCAGTGTCTCTTTCAGCCAATGTTTGGGCTCCTGCTGCTGCTGCTGCCAACTCTAGGGTGTGATTCATCCAATTTTTGGCCTCCTGAAGCCAACCCCAGTGTCTCTTTAAAGTAATATTTTGGCTGCTCCTGCTGCTGCTGCCAACTCCAGGGTGTGATTCATCCAATTTTTGGCCTCCTGAAGCCAACCCCAGTGTCTCTTTAAAGTAATATTTGGGCTCCTGCTGCTGCTGCTGCCAACTCCAGTGTGTGATTCATCCAATTTTTGGGCTCCTGAAGCCAACCCCAGTGTCTCTTTAAAGTAATATTTGGGCTCCTGCTGCTGCCAACTCCAGGGTGTGATTCATCCAATTTTTGGCCTCCTGAAGCCAACCCCAGGGTCTCTTTAAAGTAATATTTGGGCTCCTGTTGCTGCTGCTGTCAACTCCTGCCAACTCCAGGGTGTGATTCATCCAATTTTTGGGCTCCTGAAGCCAACCCCAGGGTCTCTTTGAAGTAATGTTTGGGCTCCTGCTGCTGCTGCTGCCAACTTCTGACAACTCCAGGGTGTGATTCATCCAATTTTTGGGCTCCTGAAGCCAACTCCAGTGTATATTTGGGCTCCTGCTGCTGCTGCTTGCAACTCCAGGGTGTGAATCATCCAATTTTTGGGCTCCTGAAGCCAACTCCAGTGTCTCTTTAAAGTAATCTTTGGGCTCCTGCTGCTGCTTGCAACTCCAGGGTGTGATTCATCCAATTTTTGGGCTCCTGAAGCCAACCCCAGTGTCTCTTTCAGCCAATGTTTGGGCTCCTGCTGCTGCTGCTGCCAACTCCAGGGTGTGATTCATCCAATTTTTGGCCTCCTGAAGCCAACCCCAGTGTCTCTTTAAATAATATTTGGGCTGCTCCTGCTGCTGCTGCCAACTCCAGGGTGTGATTTATCCAATTTTTGGCCTCTTGAAGCCAACCCCAGTGTCTCTTTAAAGTAATATTTGGGCTCCTGCTGCTGCCAACTCCAGGGCGTGATTCATCCAATTTTTGGCCTCCTGAAGCCAACCCCAGTGTCTCTTTAAAGTAATATTTGGGCTCCTGCTGCTGCTGCTGCCAACTCCAGGGTGTGATTCATCCAATTTTTGGGCTCCTGAAGCCAACCCCAGTGTCTCTTTAAAGTAATATTTGGGCTCCTGCTGCTGCCAACTCCAGGGTGTGATTCATCCAATTTTTGGCCTCCTGAAGCCAACCCCAGGGTCTCTTTAAAGTAATATTTGGGCTCCTGTTGCTGCTGCTGTCAACTCCTGCCAACTCCAGGGTGTGATTCATCCAATTTTTGGGCTCCTGAAGCCAACCCCAGGGTCTCTTTGAAGTAATGTTTGGGCTCCTGCTGCTGCTGCTGCCAACTTCTGCCAACTCCAGGGTGTGATTCATCCAATTTTTGGGCTCCTGAAGCCAACTCCAGTGTATATTTGGGCTCCTGCTGCTGCTGCTTGCAACCCCAGGGTGGGAATCATCCAATTTTTGGGCTCCTGAAGCCAACTCCAGTGTCTCTTTAAAGTAATATTCGGGCTCCTGCTGCTGCTTGCAACTCCAGGGTGTGATTCATCCAATTTTTGGGCTCCTGAAGCCAACCCCAGTGTCTCTTTCAGCCAATGTTTGGGCTCCTGCTGCTGCTGCTGCCAACTCCAGGGTGTGATTCATCCAATTTTTGGCCTCCTGAAGCCAACCCCAGTGTCTCTTTAAATAATATTTGGGCTCCTGCTGCTGCCAACTCCAGGGCGTGATTCATCCAATTTTTGGCCTCCTGAAGCCAACCCCAGTGTCTCTTTAAAGTAATATTTGGGCTCCTGCTGCTGCTGCTGCTGCCAACTCCAGGGTGTGATTCATCCAATTTTTGGGCTCCTGAAGCCAACTCCAGTGTATATTTGGGCTCCTGCTGCTGCTGCCAACTCCAGGGTGTGAATCATCCAATTTTTGGGCTCCTGAAGCCAACCCCAGTGTCTCTTTAAAGTAATATTTGGGCTCCTGCTGCTGCTGCTGCCAACTCCAGGGTGTGATTCATCCAATTTTTGGGCTCCTGAAGCCAACTCCAGTGTCTCTATAAAGTAATCTTTGGGCTCCTGCTGCTACTGCTGCTGCCAACTCCAGGGTGTGATTCATCCAATTTTTGGGCTCCTGAAGCCAACCCCAGGGTCTCTTTAAAGTAATATTTGGGCTCCTGTTGCTGCTGCTGTCAACTCCTGCCAACTCCAGGGTGTGATTCATCCAATTTTTGGGCTCCTGAAGCCAACCCCAGGGTCTCTTTGAAGTAATGTTTGGGCTCCTGCTGCTGCTGCTGCCAACTTCTGACAACTCCAGGGTGTGATTCATCCAATTTTTGGGCTCCTGAAGCCAACTCCAGTGTATATTTGGGCTCCTGCTGCTGCTGCTTGCAACCCCAGGGTGGGAATCATCCAATTTTTGGGCTCCTGAAGCCAACTCCAGTGTCTCTTTAAAGTAATATTCGGGCTCCTGCTGCTGCTTGCAACTCCAGGGTGTGATTCATCCAATTTTTGGGCTCCTGAAGCCAACCCCAGTGTCTCTTTCAGCCAATGTTTGGGCTCCTGCTGCTGCTGCTGCCAACTCCAGGGTGTGATTCATCCAATTTTTGGCCTCCTGAAGCCAACCCCAGTGTCTCTTTAAATAATATTTGGGCTCCTGCTGCTGCCAACTCCAGGGCGTGATTCATCCAATTTTTGGCCTCCTGAAGCCAACCCCAGTGTCTCTTTAAAGTAATATTTGGGCTCCTGCTGCTGCTGCTGCTGCCAACTCCAGGGTGTGATTCATCCAATTTTTGGGCTCCTGAAGCCAACTCCAGTGTATATTTGGGCTCCTGCTGCTGCTGCCAACTCCAGGGTGTGAATCATCCAATTTTTGGGCTCCTGCTGCCAACTCCAGTGTCTCTTTAAAGTTATGTTTGGGCTCCTGCTGCTGCTGCTGCCAACTCCAGGGTGTGATTCATCCAATTCTTGGGCTCCTGAAGCCAACCCCAGTGTCTCTTTAAAGTAATGTTTGGGCTCCTGCTGCTGCTGCCAACTCCAGGGTGTGATTCATCCAATTTTTGGGCTCCTGCTGCTGCCAACTCCAGTGTCTCTTTAAAGCAATGTTTGGGCTCCTGCCCCTCATAGTGATGCCACTTCAACTCTCTGCAATTGTGCCGCTCTGCGATTCTATTAGCGATGCCTCTGATCTGCATGTGATATTTCTTCAAAGTATTATTTAACTAACCCAGCACGCATCCTGTGCGTGTTACAGCAAGGCAGAATGGTTTACAACCCTATTGAGGCTCTAGGAGGCTCAGAAATAGCCGTTTTTAATAGCGATTCGTCGCAAATTTATTTGGGTCGAAACGATTTTTGTCGGAAAATTCGGCGAATCAGTCGAATCGAATTTTTCAAAAGTTCGCTCATCTCTAGATACAACAATAGCAAATAAAAAAGCATGAAATATAGATACTCCAGCCCATGGATTGTGATACACCTGAATATCAGTAAGGAAAAGACACTAGGTACTAAAAAGAAAATACCAGGTCATATTAACTTGTAAGCCATGTGCTATAAATAATAATAATAATAACGATCTGGAACAGGATAATAGAAATCTATACAGATATAGGGTGGCATGATATAATAACATACAGAGTCAGTCTATGTTAAGCAACATCTTCTCCATATTTAAGCAAAAATAGTAAATAAATACATAGCAGTACATCCAATCAAAGCAATCATGATGTGCAGTCATGCAGAGACCGGAATATAGGAGGAACACAAACCAGTATATAATTTGTTAACTAACATAGAACACCCCAAAATGTAAAATAGGTCATGCCAGCAGAGCTCCAGTGTCAGGGTGACACTAGTTTACTGCACCTGCAGTCACATCTTTCCTTTTTCCTTATTTGTCTCATTTACTTTTTTTTTCAATTTTCCTCTCATGCTTTGTAATGTATATCGGTATATAAGCACTATGGAAGATAGTATAAATTATTAATAATAATAATAATATTAATAATAATAATATTGCAATGTATACATTTTATTTTGGATTGCCACTGAAGTGCGTACCTACTATTCCTTCAAAATGATTCAATGAGATTTTACATTGAAACCAAGATCCTTTTGACCCCTACATACAGCACCACTTGCTCTTATATGCAGAGAAATCAGTTTTGTGTTCGTCTATGGATTGCTTTCTCAGTGGGGGATCAGGCAAGTAAGATTGAAAAGAAAATGTAATGGAATGTACATTTAACTCGAATTAATTGTACAAATGTTTTATTTACTTTTTTCTTGAATGAGAAGACTTTAAATATCTGTGTTAAACCAAATGAAATTACTGAACATTGAACTATCACATAATGAATCCCCCTAGGACACTAACTCTCACTCAATAATGCACCTTTTGGTCGTTTAATTAAACTGTAGAAATCTGCTGCTAACTAATTGCTTAATTATATTAGTGTTTAAGAATATGTATTCAGGGTTACAGTAAAGGACAGCTTAACCCAGAAACTGATTTCAGAACCAAAAAAGAAACATCTTCTTAGGCAAACTACAGTCAATTTAAAGAGGAACATTGCAAGTATTGGGGAGTTAATAAAAAAAACTCCCTAATCCTGGCTTGCATCCCCCCCACCCCCCCCACCCATCCGGTTTAACATTAGACCACATTAAACTCACCTGTTCGGTCGCATTGCACTCTGGCATCGCTCTGTCCCATGCTGTCTCCGTAGGGCAGCACCATCTTGCTATCCCATCATGTTCTAGCGCCACCCCTCATGACCTCGTACATGCACAGTTTCACTGCATAGGCTGCAATGACACTCGGAGCAAATCCTTCAGGATTTGAAGAGCGGCACAGGCCATTTTAAGAGTGATGGTGAAGGGTAAGTACGGCTAAGACAAAAAGGGGCCGGGAATGCTGCCAGATGTTGGCGTTTTAGATAACGCCAACATATTAAAGGTAGTGAGGGAGCGGGGAGGGATGTTTAGAGAGGAACATCAGAAAAGGTCTGATGTTCCTCTTAAACTCTACGTGTAAACACAATCAGCTGCTTAAAATGCTAAGCAGTAGTTGAAAGTGGTAATATTTTGCACCCCTATTCGCTGCTGATATCTTCTACCCAATGATTCCATTATTAGAAGGCCAATAGATTTTCACTTGGTGGACTTAGAGTTCTTGATCTGCAAAGCTGTCACTAGAGAGTTGCTCACTAAACAAGAATGGCAACCTTGCAGCCAGACAAGTAAAATGTGGAGGCTGATTCACTACTAGCGCCACAAATTGCCAGATGAGCGTCTGAATAGCGGCGCTTACAGCGACCGCTAGTAGACGCTATAAGCAGGTATCGGGAGCTGTAACAGAGAGTCTCGGCCGCTGTTGTAACCTGGCCGGCATTGATGAATGTGATGTGTGCTGGGCGCTTTAACAACAGTACAGCGTTGCAGCGAGCGACAGGTAGCGCCAGCTCAGTGCATCCAGACACAAAACAAAAAATAAACTACACACACACAGCTTTTGTGCTCTAAAGCTGGGCACTGTAGCATAGAGTGCCAGACGCTGTGCGGTCAAAGTCTGTTTTTGAACAAATATACACCAGTAACAAAGCCGAAACACATGGAATGACATTGTTTTAACATTGGGACAATAACACTTTAGTGCCAGACCTGCAAATACAATTCTGCATATAAATATAAAAAAGTCCAAAACATTTATAAAAGTGCTGGCCAGGAGAGGTCACACAATGATTTCAGAAAAAAAAATGTAATTGCCAAACACACTATTTATACTCAGCTAATGAAACCTCATTGAAATGTATGGTAGAGCGCTACAGAGCGAAAGGTACTACATGGCGCTCCTGAGCCTAGAGCGCCGGCGCTATACACTGAGTCACCTGTATTAATACACGAGACGCTACATGGTGCTGTTAGAGGCGCTCACCAGATTCGCTTTCTTAAATGTGGTTTTGAGTACAGCACCCGGCGTTCACCAGGCGCTGCCTGCCGCTACGAAGTACTACCTGTCTCTCGGTTCTTAAATAACCTCCATAGTGAAGATAATATGCAATGTCAGGCAGGTTAAAAAATGACTTTAGAAGTTTGTGTAAAATAGTATATTTGATCGCCTATCTATTATATCTATGGCTTCTTGAACAATTTTGCCTACAGGCAATAAGCAATGACTTTGAAACATCACCATGATCATACAATTGATGCTGTTGTTGCTAAAGTACCTTCCCACCAGCACCCATTTGTGGCGAGCTTTCTTTGTGATGCAAACATGATCAGCTTTACGTTTGCCTATGCTAAATCATTTTACAAAATACACTTGAATTATTATAGATAGTCTTAAGTATAGGAAGCTTAAATGCACTTCTGATCATCCATTGCTGATAAGCTTAGCAGTCATGAACTGTCACATGTTGCATTGCTTGCAAGAACTAATGAAACTCCCAGGGATCAGGTATTTGCATGGTAAGGTAGTAAGTAATTCTATATTTCTTTTCATACTTAAAGGACACTTTAACCCTCTAACAGATTAGCCCAAGGTTTGCTTGGGCATTGAAAAAAGGAGCTTACAGGTTTGCCTGAGCAGAGTGCTGACCCTTATTGCCAGCACCCTGCACTCTGTGTCTGGAGCTGCCCTTGCTAATGGGAGGCACATATCACATTTTTGGACTGTTAGGGATTTGATACAAGAATCTTTGCATGCAATGGTTAAAAAAGCCTTCGGAAGCTCAACAGGAAGTATCTCTCAATGTCTGCTTCAGTGAAAGGCAGAAGAAGGAGTTCTCAAAGGGAAAAATAACTCGTCTTTGTCTCATTTATGCTCATGTTGCAGCATGTGAACTGAATTTCAGTCCAAAAAGTAAACTTTTAATATTCTTTTGAAAATATATTCTTTTTTTTTTTTTCATACCAAATTGAAGGAATATTTTCCTAAATCCTAGTAAATCTTACCCTACCACCAATCCAATGGTGCATGTGTGGGCACGTAGCCGATCATCGTGCTTGGCCCCATTCAGTTTCTTTTAGCCACAGGTCTATCTGGCTAAGGGCCGAATGGAGCCAAGCGAGCCAATGGCAGCATCTCTGCTGGAGAGCCTAGCCTAAAATCACAAATGCATGGCGCAGACACACATCTGGCTAAGGCTATAGCAGATTGTGGCTGCGGCCTGCACATGTGCTGTTGGATCAGCAGATACATAAGTTTCAATGAGGATCCAAGGGCATTTCACACATTGTCTACCTTGGGGGCTGATTCAGAGCCAGGCAAAAATGTACACTTGGTAGACAATCACGTCAACCAGGTCAATTGCAGCTTTCTCTCCTAGAAAAGAAGTGAGAGTTCTCACCTGACTCTATATCAACCCCTATGTGACACATCTTCTAATATGAGTGTTTGTCTTCTAGCCTTGCACAATTTAAAAAAGAAAACCTCCTCAAAACTCACTTGCCCTATCTGCATGCACAATGCTTAATCATAGTCAGCACTTACATTTGCTTCTGTATCCACTCAAAGCTGAAGCTCCACCGCACTGGTTTTCTCCTATTCATAGCCATCTTTGAGCACCCGGGAGGCTTCTTAATTTCTCAGCATCCAAGCCATGTTGAATGGCCATGGGGAGGACTGCTTTTGAGCACTGTTTCTTGTAAGGGAGTTGTTCCAGTTTAAAGAAAACATCTTCTTATGTTGACAGGTTTGTAGTGATCCAGATAGAGCTAAACTGAGGGGTTTATTTAGGAAGAGCTAGTGCCACGTAGTGCCAGATGAGCATCAGGTGGAGGTCCAAGGGTAAAAGGTGTATTTATGAAGTAAAAAATCCATAACACTTCTGATAGTGCCAGGCAGTGTCCATCTATCAACAGCACCGGCAAGTATAAGAGTGCCGGCGCTGTATTCCATATAGATCCCGTAGATTTCAATGGGCTGGGTTAGGATGCATTTTTGCACCTTTTTTGTGTTTTGTTTTGTGCTGCAAACTTGGGATTTGGCCAATGCAAACCTGTGTCATGTCATCCCAGTGTCCATAATCTTTCTGTTGGTGTTTGCGGCTGTGCTGATACCACTCCTAAAATCAAAAGTCGGGGATTTCACCAGGCGCTGTGTGCTTGGAATCCTGTTTATATAGGGCCAATCCGGGCGCTGTGTATGTTGTTCTCAAATTCCTTTGAATTTCAGCGCTTCCAGCTGGCACTGGGGGTCGCTAGCACATAGGCTTATCCAAGCCCTGCACAGCGTCGGGAGCTGGCACTATGGTGCAGGTGCAGAGAGCATCTCGCAAGAGACGCTTATGCTGCGCCCGTAGGTTTTTGGGAATACTGGCATTATCCTTTTCGTTGAATTTAGTTTAAAATAGTTTCATGTAGATCTCAGTGGGTGGATCCTGTTGATATTCTGCTTACATTTTATTTACAGCGGTTTTATTGTTCATATATGCCATTAACTAAAATACTGTTCAAATGAAAACTAGGCTAATATACAATGCAGTTGTATACCGCGCGTGTGTGTGTGTGTGTGTGTGTGTGTGTATATATATTGCTTGCATATGATAAATACTAATCCTGGGAAAATATTATGCCCAACCCCAACCCTTAGGCTGAAAATTAAGACTCTAATCATTTTACATGCCATAATGTTTCAGGGTTATATGGATTCGGAATTCTATATATTATTATGTCACAAATATTTCCACAGTTGATGAACTCTCATCCAGCCTGCTCTTCTAACTGACATTCTTTTAATTGGCTGGCTGTTCTTTTTCCTGCAGCTCTATTTCAGTTGGCCTAGAGACCAGCTAACTCCTCCTCCTATGAGCAGGAACCTGGTCTCTGTCCACATGGCCTTATTTAAGATGTTTTTTGGCTTCAGAGGAAATCAGCGTCAGATTTAACAACTGAAAAACGCTAACGCCGATTTGGGTACCAGAAAGTGTCTTATTTAACTATAGCACCTAAAATGATGTAGGGCGGGGCTGTAGGACTGTGCCTCTACTTATTACTACTAGCACATAGTGTGATCAGAAAAAGGGGAAGAGAGACGCCACTGGCATAGAGGGTCTCCAGTCTGCAGGCACATAGTGTTACCAGGGAGGAAGCAGGGGGCGGGGTTTCATAGCTGCAGAGAGAAGCAGCTAATCAGGACGTCTGGGGAGGGAGTGGGGGGTGTTTCTGTTCTCGGTCCATGGAAGGTTCATTAAAGGACCAGGTCAGAGGGGTGAAGACTGAAAGCTGAATGAGGAAGTGATTTCCAGAGTAGGCCAACCCTGTAGACCAACCCTGCAGGAAGGAGAGCACTGGAGGGACTCAATGTAGGGTAATCTACTGATATTTTTTTTAACTTGCTAATCACTTTAATGCTTTTACTTAATGCATTTATTGTTCAGAACTTGCATTGGGACTTGTCAATAATTGAAACGAAAGACCTAGATGGTCCAAAATGTTTTTTTTTGTGTGTGCTATTAAAATTGATTTAAATGGCTTTTTTTGCTTAACAATGTGTAATTTGAACACCAACAACTAAAATGCAGGCCAAAACGCACTGTAAAGTTTGTCCCCTTTGTCCCCAGCAGTGATTTTTTTGTAACTGTAATAATGAAATGCTGACCATAGCTGTAGAACCAAAGACCACCAAAGATTTCAAGGAGGAAAAAAATCATAAATATGCTATGGAGTACTAGAAAAATGGCAGTACAAAGTGACACTCACTGGCCCTCGGCTATTCAGCCGTCAGGTCCAACAGGTGCTGACATAGGCCGGTCAATACCTCACTGCAACAATCAAAGCTAATTAACCAGCAACTAAAACGCAGGCCAAAAGCCACTGTAAAGTTTATCCCCAGCAGTGATTTTTTGTAACTGTAATAATGAAATGCTGACCATCGCTGGAGAAATACAGCGCCAAAGATTTCAAGGAGTAAAAAAATCATAAATATGATATGGAGTACTAGAAAAATGGCAGTACAAAGTGGCCCTCAGCTATTCAGCCGTCAGGTCCAACAGGTGCTGACATAGGCCGGCCAATACCTCACTGCAACAATCAAAGCGAATTAATTAGTGATTGGCCCAGAACCTGCTAGCGTCAATGTAGTACCCAGCACAGCACCATTGGATGGGAACGCCGGTGCTCCCAAGCTGGCGCTATAGCCACAAAGCAGTTGCTAACAGATGCACATCATAAATTAGGCCCACTATGACACACTGCGCTATAGATTATGCAAACTACATAAAATAGAAGTTAATCAGTTTATTTCTGTTTGTGTCCCCTTACGTTTTGTCTTATTACACTTGACTGCCATGGTTTATATTAATAATGATCAGTAGGTCTTTAAATCTCTGCATTATTCATATAATTTTCACAACACACAAAGAATACAATACACGGAAACATAATACAATATTTTTTTCAAATTTGTTTTAAATTCATGCCATGTACCAGGGACAAATTGGTCTTTACAAGTAACAGTTGTATTAACATTTACAATAATGATTGCGTACGTTCTTTATTAAAATCAGGCAGCTTGCTATAAGCTGTAATATTAATCATAAGTGAAAAGTTTTTGTAACACATTATTTCCAGCGCTGTTAAGTTGAAAGCAGGTGGCAAACACAAAGCTGTAATTGAATTGTTTTATTTTCAGTTCTGTAATATATGGTGTTTTCATCCAAACAATATAATAGGGTCAGAGAGATCCTCCTGTTTTCTCTCAAGGACTATGAGTTGACAGCATATTTTGTATTAGAAACTGCAAACATTTTAAGTGATTAGTAGACACCCAACCCGGTCTCTGCAGGTTCTCTGGTGTTAATGGGCACTCCAAGCTGATTAATGGATCCTATTTCTATTACAATTATAAATTTGTTTGTCTGTTTTACCTGTTCAGCACAAGTTAATAGGATAGAATCTGAAAATAACAGTATTGCATTTTATGGTAAACTCATCTAGTCTGAGAATATACACTTTGTAATTATATATTGCTATATAATATATACAGTATATATGTGTACTATACCTTTATCGAATTTGTATTAATTGATAACATTTATATAAGGTGTGTATATTAATATTTTAACATAGTGAATGTATTTAATAATTCACTGTATTGGGTAACATGATATAGTATATCTTAACGTAATTACTATTATTATTCTTTTTCCTGGTCGGTTCATATAGGTCACATGTATCGGACTCAAGGCCAGGGAGGCAGATGTGGCCCTGCAAGCCTTTTCATGTGGCTCTTTGACAGGTGCCAGACCAACCTGCTGACTCCTAGGCTTCTGACACCTGCAACACGTCTTTGCGCCTGTGTGTGGTGCTGCCAAGTGATGCACTGGTACGCTGTGGTCCGCAGTGGAGTTTGGAGTGCAATACTGCCCCTTATCTCGCACCCAAGTGTGGTGTCTATAATATTCTGGGGGAGGAAAATTCTAGATTGGTCGAAGGGCGACACAAAACTGCCAGAAGACCTCCAGTCAAAAAAATCAAAGCTTAAATTGCTCCCCTCCCCATCAGGCAAATACGTGACATAAGCTATTTAAAAGGGCTTAAGCCCAACCAGATATTGTGAAATGGCATGCATAAGTTGGATTACTGAGCTGTATGGGAGCTGCCATCAATGCTATAGACCTGACAGCCCTGCTTCTTAAAAGAACAGTCCCACAGTAAAAATTGCCTATATCTCTGTGCAATAATTTCTAATCACTATCCAGAAGTGGACAGCCATTAATTGCAATGACTCATTGCTCAGAAAGCTCATGTAAACATTGTAGAAACTGTTTCAAGGTTGTGCGGCTGCCACCCCATAGTGTTATATAGTTACGTACCCAGCATTATATTCTTTGCTGCTACCTTCACACTGACAGCCTGTCTTGTGTGGAGTGACTGAATATCACAGGCACCTTACACCCAGATAGGAACTAAATTAATTCAGACAGATAGAGAAGGATTTTATCTCCTAACATTATATGTGAAAACAGATACAATCTGTCTGGCTGGATGTGCGATCATAAGGAAGTTACCAGCTAAGCTGCAGTGTGGCTGTGTGGCATATTCTCCCCACTCATGCTTATGTGTAGGCAAGGCTCTCAGTGTGTGTAGCAAGATGTTCGTTCTCATGCAGTCCAGTAGAGCAGCATCTACAAATATATTCCATAATGTCTGCTCTCAAACAGCATACTATTTTTCTGACTGGAACAGTAGCACACTTTTTAAACCTGGTGGTAAATCAATGTTTTACACTCCTAGTTTTGGGAGTAAAAGCTGGCATTCACTTTCATTGTATATCTATGTGGTGTTTGAGTATGCAATGTAAATAGAACATTTCTCCATTCTTTCTACAAATAATGCTGAATCGACACCATAGTTCTCAAACTATTAGGTATGTGTTGTCAGAAAACAAACAGAGTTAGCAGAGGCAATGGTGGAAGGGATATATCTAGTTATGTGTTATGACTTTGTATACTTTCTTAGCCTAAATTAAAGTGGACCAAAAGTCTATAAAACTCCAGGGCCACCTGATTCCCTCCCGTGGGGCATCCAGATTCAGGATGCCCAGCTCTGTAAAAACTCCCTATATACTGGGTGTGTGCAATAGTAAATCTTTAGAAAAATAAGAGAAAACACTCCGCACCACTGTATACAATTGTAGGTAAAGTTATGGGAGAGGTGCTGGGCGCAAGAAGCCCCCCACTCACAAGGGAGGAATGGTCTGATACACTGAACAATTGGGACCACCAGAAAAGGTCCCTGTGGGGCAATATATGCGTCCGCACACCCAAAAAGTAGTATCAAAATTGAATTTTTATTTAGTAAAAATGTGTGAATCACATATAACTAGTCCATACACATACAACCGACAAACGTTTAAAATAAATTAAAACATTAAGGACAGGCGGAACGGTCAGGCTAAATAGCCAGGCTCTACTATAGTTACAAATGTTAAATAGTTATGTATGTATATATATATATATATATATATCATACATGCCATAGAATAAATTGCATAATGTATGCAATAATAGCAATACCAGAATACCAATATAAGTCGCCCCTGATGGAAAAAACACTGAAAGTCAAAGTATAGAAAAGCTACCAACTAAATACAATGTGACCAATATCTACAGTGAAATGTAATAAAGCGTGGAACCGTTACATCCACGTTAGAGAAATATAAAGTGCAACAGTGCCATTAATTCATTAGAAAAATGAATGAAATAAAAAGAATGCCAAAATCTACCAAACCAAGGTGCTCAAATCTGCCAAGCAGAGTGCTAAAGTGCTAAGGGCAAACCAACTAGCATATCATGGCCCATATGAAAACCATACATCCATGAAATGACATTTTGAAAGAAAGTGCAAAGAATAATCTACAAGTATATGTCAGCGTGGGCCACTGATCATGGGAAATAAATATTCAAAACATCACCAATATTTGCGAGAGCTCAGGTCCGACCACCGCACAGCCTGGCAGCACCGACGCGTTGGCTATAGAGCCTCGCTGGAGATCGCAGAGGAGGGACATCGTCACACAGGTTAGTGTGTATGTCTGTGCGCGTGTGACTGAGTTATCCCTGTGCTGTATAAAGTGTCAGCTCTGCTGCCTAGTCCCCTGTGTGTGTATGTGATCCCTGTGCTGTATAGAGTGTCAGCTCTGCTGCCTAGTCCCCTGTCTCCTGTGTGTGATCCCTGTGCTGTATAGAGTGTCAGCTCTGCTACCTAGTCCCCTGTCTGTGTGTGTTATCCCTGTGCTGTATAGAGTGTCAGCTCTGCTGCATAGTCCCCTGTCTCCTGTGTGTGATCCCTGTGCAGTATAGAGTGTCAGCTCTGCTGCCTAGTCCCCTGTCTGTGTGTGTTATCCCTGTGCTGTATAGAGTGTCAGCTCTGCTACCTAGTCCCCTGTCTGTGTGTGTGATCCCTGTGCTGTATAGAGTGTCAGCTCTGCTACCTAGTCCCCTGTCTGTGTGTGTTATCCCTGTGCTGTATAGAGTGTCAGCTCTGCTGCCTAGTCCCCTGTGTGTGTGTGTGTGATCCCTGTGCTGTATAGAGTGTCAGCTCTGCTGCCTAGTCCCCTATGTGTGTGATCCCTGTGCTGCATAGAGTGTCAGCTCTGCTGCCTAGGCCCCTGTCTGTGTGTGTGTGATCCCTGTGCTGTATAGAGTGTCAGCTCTGCTACCTAGTCCCCTGTGTGTGTATGTGATCCCTGTGCTGTATAGAGTGTCAGCTCTGCTACCTAGTCCCCTGTGTGTGTGTGTGTGTGATCCCTGTGCTGTATAGAGTGTCAGCTCTGCTGCCTAGTCCCCTGTCTCCTGTGTGTGTGATCCCTGTGCTGTACAGAGTGTCAGCTCTGCTGCCTAGTCCCCTGTCTCCAATATGTGTGTGTGATTCCTGTGCTGTATAGAGTGTCAGCTCTGCTACCTAGTCCCCTGTGTGTGTGTGATCCCTGTGCTGTATAGAGTGTCAGCTCTGCTACCTAGTCCCCTGCGCTAGCCGGTGACTTGCCATTAACCCCCGGCACCACCATTACCTGCCTCCCCAAAGGCCAGGGGGGGGGCAGAAGAGCCCGTGGCCAGGGGCGTAGCTATAGGGGTCGCAAGAGTCGCCATTGCGACTGGGCCCCTAAGCCAGGGGGGGCCCGCATCGGGGCCCACAAGACTTTAGCTACGCCCCTGCCCGTGTAGTACACTCTGGGGTGACATCACAGCCGAGAACTGGTGGGAAATGTGTTTGCTTTCTAATCACAGGTCCACAGGTCTAGTAGGCAATAATTTAATTTCATTGGTGGTTCAGTGGGTGGGAGCGGGACTCAAGGTAGGAGATTGTTGCTAAGCTAAAGGTGGGCGTGGCTATAGAGCCTCGCTGGAGATCGCAGAGGAGGGACATCGTCACACAGGTTAGTGTGTATGTCTGTGCGCGTGTGACTGAGTTATCCCTGTGCTGTATAAAGTGTCAGCTCTGCTGCCTAGTCCCCTGTGTGTGTATGTGATCCCTGTGCTGTATAGAGTGTCAGCTCTGCTGCCTAGTCCCCTGTCTCCTGTGTGTGATCCCTGTGCTGTATAGAGTGTCAGCTCTGCTACCTAGTCCCCTGTCTGTGTGTGTTATCCCTGTGCTGTATAGAGTGTCAGCTCTGCTGCATAGTCCCCTGTCTCCTGTGTGTGATCCCTGTGCAGTATAGAGTGTCAGCTCTGCTGCCTAGTCCCCTGTCTGTGTGTGTTATCCCTGTGCTGTATAGAGTGTCAGCTCTGCTACCTAGTCCCCTGTCTGTGTGTGTGATCCCTGTGCTGTATAGAGTGTCAGCTCTGCTACCTAGTCCCCTGTCTGTGTGTGTTATCCCTGTGCTGTATAGAGTGTCAGCTCTGCTGCCTAGTCCCCTGTGTGTGTGTGTGTGTGTGTGTGTGTGATCCCTGTGCTGTATAGAGTGTCAGCTCTGCTGCCTAGTCCCCTATGTGTGTGATCCCTGTGCTGCATAGAGTGTCAGCTCTGCTGCCTAGGCCCCTGTCTGTGTGTGTGTGATCCCTGTGCTGTATAGAGTGTCAGCTCTGCTACCTAGTCCCCTGTGTGTGTATGTGATCCCTGTGCTGTATAGAGTGTCAGCTCTGCTACCTAGTCCCCTGTGTGTGTGTGTGTGTGATCCCTGTGCTGTATAGAGTGTCAGCTCTGCTGCCTAGTCCCCTGTCTCCTGTGTGTGTGATCCCTGTGCTGTACAGAGTGTCAGCTCTGCTGCCTAGTCCCCTGTCTCCAATATGTGTGTGTGATTCCTGTGCTGTATAGAGTGTCAGCTCTGCTACCTAGTCCCCTGTGTGTGTGTGATCCCTGTGCTGTATAGAGTGTCAGCTCTGCTACCTAGTCCCCTGTGTGTGATCCCTGTGCTGTATAGAGTGTCAGCTCTGCTGCCTAGTCCCCTGTGTGTGCGTGTGTGATCCCTGTGCTGTATAGAGTGTCAGCTCAGCTGCCTAGTCCCCTGTGTGTGTGTGTGATCCCTGTGCTGAATAGAGTGTCAGCTCTGCTGCCTAGTCCCCTGTCTGTGTGTGTGATCCCTGTGCTGTATAGAGTGGCAGCTCTGCTACCTAGTCCCCTGTGTGTGTGTGTGATCCCTGTGCTGTATAGAGTGTCAGCTCTGCTACCTAATCCCCTGTATGTGTGTGTGTGACGGGGGAGGGGGCCCAGTTTGACTCCTCACATCGGGGCCCACAAGACTTTAGCTACGCCCCTGGCCACGGGCTATGCAGGCTTGTAGCCTGCAGGGCCAGGGGTCACAAAAGCTGGCCCCTGCGCCCTGTTCCTACAAGCCCTGCATAGCTGGTCCCGGGCTGGTTACTTTGGGTAAGGGGGGCCCCATGTCATTTTTGGGGGGGGATTTTTAAGGGTTTTTAAAATCCCCCAAAAAATGGACCCTATGTAATTTTTTTTTCTCGATTTAACCCTTTGTAGTGTGGATGGTAGTTGTATTTTATTTGGAAATGTTAAAAATTACTTGTTTCAGTTAGGGGGGTCTCCTGGGCAGGAACAGGGGGCTACCGATAAATATGTAGTACCGTTCTAATCGGTAGAAATGGGGCTTTCACATGCAATATGGTTTTCCCTAATAAAATACATTTTTTATTTAAAATAAAGGAGGCAATTTTCCAAAAAAAAAATATATATTTTTTTTTTTACTTAATAATAAATAAAATTAATAATAAATAAAATTTACAAACCAGACATTTCATCTTAAAGCCTAAGCTCTGCTGCAAAAAGTATATATATATTTTTCCTGAAAATTCCAGCAAAAATGTTGCAAAACATGGCGCAAAATGGGGAAAAATGACCTGTCAACAGAGGGTGACAAAATCTCAAGTAGGCTGGCAATTAAAAGGGTTAATAGTACCTCTGCATGTTAGGTATTGTTCTGTTCGGGGGACCTTGCGCTTTCAGACTTAGCTTGTTTTTTCTTGTTTGCATATTTATATTTTAGGAAAAGGTGTTTTTTATTCAGCTTTTTTATAAATTTTTTTAGGGAAACCCTGCGCAACCAAAGAATTCTTTGAGGGACCAATTCCAGAAAGATGAGCCCACTACAACAAGCTGGGTAAGCTTAGAAAGCTTAAGCTTAGAAAGGTAAGTATTAAAAAAAATAATAATAAAATATTTTTTCTCTGTGTGGTGTGTTTTTTTTTACATTTAACCTCTTGTGAACTGGTAAGGGGTCCATGAGACCCCTATACCAGTTCTCAAGGCTGGGGGGATGGCAAGTCACCTGCGCTAGCTGGTGACTTGCCATTAACCCTCGGCACCCCCATTACCTGCCTCCCCAAAGGCCAGGGGGGGGCAGAAGAGCCCGTGGCCACGGGCTATGCGGGCTTGTAGCCTGCAGGGCCAGGGGCCACAAAAGCTGGCCCCTGCACCTTGTTCCTACAAGCCCTGCATAGCTGGTCCCGGGCTGGTTACTTTGGGTAAGGGGGGCCCCATGTCATTTTTTTTGGAATCCCCCCAAAAAATGGACCCTATGTAATTTTGTTTTCTCGATTCAATCCTTTGTAGTGTGGATGGTAGTTGTATTTTATTTGGAAATGTTAAAAATTACTTGTTTCAGTTAGGGGGGTCTCCTGGGCAGGAACGGGGGGCTACCGATAAATATGTAGTACCGTTCTAATCGATAGAAATGGGGCTTTCACATGCAATATGGTTTTCCCTAATAAAATACATTTTTTATTTAAAATAAGGGAGGCAATTCTCCAAAAAAAAAAATATATATATATTTTTTTTTACTTAATAATAAATAAAATTAATAATAAATAAAATTTACAAACAAGACATTTCATGTTAAAGCCTAAGCTCTGCTGCAAAAAATATATATGTAATTTTCCTGAAAATTCCAGCAAAAATGTCTCAAAACATGGCGCAAAATGGGGAAAAATGACCTGTCAACAGAGGGTGACAAAACCTCAAGTAGGCTGGCAATTAAAAGGGTTAATAGTACCTCTGCATGTTGGGTATTGTTCTGTTCGGGGGACCTTGCGCTTTCAGACTTGTTTTTTCTTGTTTGCATATTTATATTTTAGGAAAAGGTGTTTTTATTCAGCTTTTTTATAATTTTTTTTTGGGAAACCCTGCGCAACCAGAGAATTCTTTGAGGGATTAATTCCAGAAAGATGAGCCCACTACAACAAGCTGGGTACGCTTAGAAAGCTTAACATGTGTACTTTCAGGGAATATATGGTTTATGGGGGATATTCCAAATGTAAAGGGTTGTTTTGGTTGAAAAATCGCAAGGTGCGCACTTTGTCTGCAGAGCTGAAATTTTCAAGAAAAATTACCGTTATGCTCATGCTTTACTTTGGGGTGTTTGGCAACTCTTCCCTTGACAGTAACTATGCATGTTGGGTATCGTTCTGTTCGGGGGATGTTGCTTTTTCAGATTATACTTGTTTTTTCTTGTTTGTATATAGTTTTTTTAGGAAAATGTGGCTTTGATTCTGCTTTTTTATCTTTTTTTTAGGGAAACTCTTTGCAACCAAAGAATACATATAGGGATTACTTCCAGAAAACTGTGGCCAAATCAACAAGCCTGGTACAAATAGAAAGCCTGAGGTGTGTACTTCCAGAGAATATATAGTTTGTGGGGGTATTTCAAATGTAAAGGGTTGTTTTTCTGGAAAAACTGCAAGGTGCTAATAGCGCATATCACAGTTGTATTTTTTCTGAAAATCCCCTAAAGCGCTGTTTCAGTTTGGGGGAGTGTCCTGGGCTGGAAATACTACCAATACATATGTGGTACTGCTGTAACTGGGAGAAATTGGGATTTCACACGCAATAAGATTTTATTGACAAACTTAAATTTTTTATTACAAAAAAACACTACAAATTGTAAAAAATAGATTTTTTTTATTTTTTGGCACACATTTCACCAAAAAATATTGAGAATACACCTAAAAATGACAAACAAGACATTTCATGTTAAAGCTCAGACTCTGCTGAAAAAAACAATATATCATTTTCCTGGGAAATCCCTTCAAAAATGGGGAGCACAAAATTGTGCAAAATGGTCTGGCAACAAAGGGTGACAAAAACTCCAGGTAGGCTGGCACTTAAAGGGTTAATGCCATGCTATCTATAATGGGAGAATGCCACACTCCCTGTAATGGAATGATTTTTTTGAGGGGAAGGGATGCTGCTACACTGACTGTATAGGGGGGATACTGCACTGCCTGTTATAGGGTGATTGGGGGAAAATTCTGCACACTGCCTGTTGTAGGGGGATTGGGGAGATCTTGGATAGATTGTATTTTAGCACTAAATCTACCACCATGTTCTACCACACCAACAAGAAAACAGATGGGCCTCTTTTAAAGTTATAAATAAGACACACACCTGAAAGGGGTTGGCATACATTGGAGCAAAGTGGCATTCTCATTTGTAAATCAGGACATTGAGGTATTATGTTTTGGGCTCATGACGCTACTCATGGCTGATTGCTTTATTTTCATCGGGGCTATTATCCTTATGCTAATTTCTTACATACATTATATCATTGGCGTCCTTTGTTATCGCTCTCTGGCCTTTCCTGTTTCTAGTAGAGGGAACATGGTCAAGATTCTTTTGCATGCTGTTAATATAGTACAAGGAAGGAGGCACCCCTGAAACACACATCAGAATAACCTGGAACTTTCTTTACCATATGCTCAGGTATTAGATACCAGTGCCATTGGTCTCCACTGCTGAAACAGACATTGAATTTTGAAAGGTGGCTTGTTGCATTTGCTTGTCAGTCTCCCAAGTCACAATCTCCACTCAGTTTGGCTTGCCATTTAGTTGCATAAGGAGGAGCTGGGCTCGAGGGGGTAGTAATCAAAGAAGCAGAGGCATATCTGAAGTAATGCCTCATTCTTTAGGGACTTCTTTGCATCTCCTCTTGAATCTGGTCTGCCTGTCCAGACCTGGCTTATCTTAGATTTTAGAGGTTGCTTATTTTTTTATGTAAATGGAGTCAGGAGTTCCCATGCTACCATTTGTTTTTTCAAATGGTATAAAGATTGTCCAGTTTGTCAGCCGTGTACATCCTTTTATAATTTATGAAGGGGTATGAAAAGGTTCACATATTGCAACACAAGAAATATGAAGATAAGTCTATATTTTAAATGTGTATACAGTAGATCAGGGGTCACCAACCTTTCTTACCATGAGAGCCACAATGAGTACTGATCAAAGTGACAGTTACAGTGACAGTGACGTGCTTGAAAGCATCAAACTTGATAATTTAGTGTGCCTGTCATTCCCCTTGATCTATGAATAGATACATTAAATTGATCAACAAATACTTGAGTGGACCCCCCAACCCCAATGAAATGAATGGCAGAATTGAAACCCAGGCACTGTTAGGAGGCTGGTAAACGAGTAAAGTGTGTGGGCCTGAAAGCTGCTGAGACAGGTAAGGCAGTACATTTCTCCAACTGCCTGTTTCATGCATTAACATGGTGCATGGTTCCAACAGTGCCCTAATCTCAACAGTATGATAGACCTCTGCTAGTGTTCTGGTCTAGCAGACAACTGGTGAGCCATTCAATAGGGTCCTGTGAGCCATATGTGGCTCCCCAGCTACAGGATGGGGACCCCTGCAGTAGACTGATCAGTATATGGAATAAACACCACAGGATACAAAAAAGACAGGGGTGAAAAACAGACCAAGACCTATTAATTACAGCAAACAATCTTACTATATTTTAAATAGAGATGAGCGAACTTTTGAAAAATTCGATTCGACTGATTCGCCAAATTTTCCGACAAAAATCGTTTCGACCCGAATTTATTTGCGACGAATCGCTATTAAAAACGCCTATTTCTGAGCCTCCTAGAGCCTCAATAGGGTTGTAAACCATTCTGACTTGCTGTAACACGCATAGGATGCATGCTGGGTTAGTTAAATGATACTTTAAATAAATATCACATGCAGATCAAAGGCATCGCTAATAGAATCGCAGAGCGGCACAATTGCAGAGAGTTGAAGTGGCATCACTATGAGGGGCAGGAGCCCAAGCATTGCTTTAAAGAGACACTGGAGTTGGCAGCAGCAGGAGCCCAAAAATTGGATGAATCACACCCTGGAGTTGCAAGCAGCAGCAGGAGCCCAAACATTGGCTGAAAGAGACACTGGAGTTGGCTGCAGGAGGCCAAAAATTGGATGAATCACACCCTGGAGTTGCAAGTAGCAGCAGGAGCCCAAACATTGGCTGAAATTGACACTGGAGTTGGCTGCAGGAGCCCAAAAATTGAATGAATCACACCCTGGAGTTTCAAGCAGCAGCAGCAGCAGGACCCCAACCATAGCTTGAAAGAGACACTGGATTTGGCAGCAGGAGCCCAAAATTGGATGAATCACACCCTGGAGCTGGCAGCAGCAGCAGGAGCCCAAACATTACTTTAAAGAGACACTGGAGTTGGCAGCAGGAGCCCAAAAATTGGATGAATCACACCCTGGAGTTGGCAGCAGCAGCAGAAGCCCAAACATTGCTTTAAAGAGACACTGGAGTTGGCAGCAGGAGCCCAAAAATTGGATGAATCACACCCTGGAGTTGGCAGCAGCAGCATGAGCCCAAACATAACTTTAGGGAGACACTGGAGTTGGCAGCAGGAGCCCAAAAATTGGATGAATCACACCCTGGAGTTGGCAGCAGCAGCAGGAGCCAAAACATTACTTAAAAGAGACACTGGAGTTGGCAGCAGGAGCCCAAAAATTGGATGAATCACACCCTGGAGTTGGCGGCAGCAGCAGCAGCAGGAGCCCAAAAATAAATTTAAGGAGACACTGGAGTTGGCAGCAGGAGCCCAAAAATTGGATGAATCACACCCTGGAGTTGGCAGCAGCAGCAGCAGGAGCCCAAACATTACTTAAAAGAGACACTGGAGTTGGCAGCAGGAGCCCAAAAATTGGATGAATCACACCCTGGAGTTGGCAGCAGCAGCAGGAGCCCAAGCATAACTTTAAAGAGACACTGGAGTTGGCAGCAGGATCCCAAAAATTGGATGAATCCCACCCTGGAGTTGGCAGCAGCAGCAGCAGGAGCCCAAACATTACTTTAAAGAGACACTGGTGTTGACAGCAGGAGCCCAAAAATTGGATAAATCACACCCTGGAGTTGGCAGCAGCAGCAGCAGGAGCCCAAACATTACTTTAAAGAGACACTGGAGTTGGCAGCAGGAGCCCAAAAATTGGATGAATCTCACCCTGGAGTTGGCAGCAGCAGCAGCAGGAGTCCAAACATTACTTTAAAGAGACACTGGGGTTGGCTTCAGGAGCCCAAAAATTGGATGAATCACACCCCGGAGTTGGCAGCAGCAGCAGCAGGAGCCCAAATATAACTTTAAAGAGACACTGGAGTTGGCAGCAGAAGCCCAAAAATTGGATGAATCACACCCTGGAGTTGGCAGCAGCAGCTGCAGCAGCCCAAACATTACTTTAAAGAGACACTGGGGTTGGCTTCAGGAGCCCAACAATTGGATGAATCACACCCTGGAGTTGGCAGCAGTTGCAGCAGGAGCCCAAACATAACTTTAAAGAGACACTGGAGTTGGCAGCAGGAGCCCAAAAATTGGATGAATCACACCCTGGAGTTGGCAGCAGCAGCAGCAGCAGGAGCCCAAACATTACTTTAAAGAGACACTGGAGTTGGCAGCAGGAGCCCAAAAATTGGATAAATCACACCCTGGAGTTGGCAGCAGCAGGAGCCCAAACATTACTTTAAAGAGACACTGGGGTTGGCTTCAGGAGCCCAAAAATTGGATGAATCACACCCTGGAGTTGGCAGCAGCAGGAGCCCAAACATAACTTTAAAGAGACACTGGAGTTGGCAGCAGGAGCCCAAAAATTGGATGAATCTCATCCTGGAGTTTGCAGCAGCAGCAGGAGCCCAAACATTACTTTAAAGAGACACTGGGGTTGGTTTCAGGAGCCCAAAAATTGGATGAATCACACCCTGGAGTTGGCAGCAGCAGCAGCAGGAGCCCAAATAGAACTTTAAAGAGACACTGGAGTTGGCAGCAGGAGCCCAAAAATTGGATGAATCACACCCTGGAGTTGGCAGCAGCAGCAGCAGGAGCCCAATCATAACTTTAAAGAGACACTGGAGTTGGCAGCAGGAGCCCAACAATTGGATGAATCACACCCTGGAGTTGGCAGCAGCAGCAGGAGCCCAAACATTACTTTAAAGAGACACTGGAGTTGGCAGCAGGAGCCCAAAAATTGGATGAATCACACCCTGGAGTTGGCAGCAGCAGCAGCAGCCCAAACATTACTTTAAAGAGACACTGGAGTTGGCAGCAGGAGCCCAAAAATTGGATGAATCACACCCTGGAGTTGGCAGCAGCAGCAGCAGGAGCCCAAACATTTTTTAAAGAGACACTGGGGTTGGCTTCATGAGCCCAAAAATTGGATGAATCACACCCTGGAGTTGGCAGCAGCAGCAGCAGGAGCCCAAACATAACTTTAAAGAGACACTGGAGTTGGCAGCAGGAGCCCAAAAATTGGATGAATCACACCCTGGAGTTGGCAGCAGCAGCAGCAGGAGCCCAAACATAACTTTAAAGAGACACTGGAGTTGGCAGCAGGAGCCCAAAAATTGGATGAATCTCACCCTGGAGTTGGCAGCAGCAGCAGCAGCAGCCCAAACATTACTTTAAAGAGACACTGGGGTTGGCTTCAGGAGCCCAACAATTGGATGAATCACACCCTGGAGTTGGCAGCAGCAGCAGCAGGAGCCCAAACATAACTTTAAAGAGACACTGGAGTTAGCAGCAGAAGCCCAAAAATTGGATGAATCACACCCTGGAGTTGGCAGCAGCAGCAGCAGGAGCCCAAACATTACTTTAAAGAGACACTGGGGTTGGCTTCAGGAGCCCAAAAATTGGATGAATCACACCCTGGAGTTGCAAGCAGCAGCAGCAGGAGGCCAAAAATTAGCTGAAAGGCACACCCTGAAGTTGGCATCAGCAGGAGGCCAAAAATTGGTTGGAAGGCACACCCAGAAGTTGGCATTAGCAGGAGCCCAAAAATTGGCCTAAAGACATAAATATGTTTTGCACCATTTGGAAAGTGTAAAACGTGGCACCATGCTGAATCTAGTCGCATGCATCAGGTATTGGTGGGTGGAAATCCTGGCTGATCCATCCCTGATTCATTTTGACAAAGGTGAGTCTCTCCACATTTTTAGTTGACAGACGAGTTCTCCTCGCCGTAACTATGGCCCCCGCCGCACTAAACACCCGCTCAGATGGCACGCTACTTGCCGGGCAGGACAGCTTTTCCAGGGCAAACTCTGCTAGTTGCGGCCACAAATCAAGTTTGGCTGCCCAGAAGTCCAGCGGATCCTCAATATGTGTTGGCATGGTCATGTCAAGGTATGACATGACCTGCTGGTTGAGGTCCTGCTCCAGGTCTTCCTGCTGCTCATGAGTAGCCTCACTATGCGGGTGTAGAAAGCTACTCATTAGCGACTGAAGACTGAGGCTGCTGCTGATGGAGCTGCTTCTGCTGCTCCTGCCAACCCCCCCAGCAGCCATGGCAGTGGAAGGTGAGCGCAGAGGTCCCCTCGAGTCAGACCTGTGAGAGTATGGACCATGGCGCAGATAGGCATCGGCCAACTGCCTACGTAGAATGTCTTTGTAGCAGTTCAGTTTGTCCTCCCTCTTGGGGGGTTTAAAAAATGCCCCCATTTTGTGCCGGAAGCGAGGGTCCAATAAGGTGGACAGCCAGAAGTCATCCCGCCGACAAATGGAAACAATTCTGGGGTCAATACGCAAGCACGTGAGCATGCTTTCTGCCATTTGCGCAAGTGACTCGGAGGGACTACCTGTCTCCATCTCCACTGCATACTGCCACGGTGTGTCCGGGTCCTCTGTCTCGCCTTCCACAAAACCCTCTAGCTCCTCTGGCTGCTCCTGCTCCTCCTCTCCTGTCCGCTGACTAGATAAACCAGCCATTTCGCCAAGCCTAAACTGTGCTTCACTGTGCCCCTCCTCCTCCTCTTCCTCCTCCAGTTCAGCTCCAAGGGGGTTCATGTGGCCGTAAGATGTAGACGCCATGTCTCCAGTGCCCTGACCAGCCATGGTTTCCAACATGTGCTGTAGTACATGAAGCAGTGGAATCATGTCGTTCCTCCCGTAATCCTGCCGACTGACAAATAAAGTGGCTTCCTCAAAGGGCCTGAGCAAACGGCAGGTGTCACGTATGAGCTGCCACTGGTTGACATTGAAGTTACACAGGGGAGTCCCCCTATCCGCTTGGATCATCAGGAAATCTGTGATGGCTTTTCTCTGTTCATATAATCGGTCCAACATGTGAAGGGTGGAATTCCAACGGGTGGAAACATCGCAAATCAGACTATGTTGGGGGATACCGTTCTGACGCTGTAGCTCAAGAAGGGTGCGTTTGGCGGTGTATGAGTGGCTGAAGTGCATGCAAAGTTTCCTTGAAGTTGTTAGGATGTCTTGCATATGGGGGGAACACTTCAGAAACCGCTTGACAACCAGATTGAAGACGTGAGCCATGCAGGGGGCATGGGTCAGGCTTCCTTGGCGCAGCGCAGACAAAATGTTCTTCCTATTGTCGGTAACCATGATTCCCATTCTAAGTTTTCTTGGAGTAAGCCATGTTTGGATTTCCTGATGAATAAATTTAAGCAGTTCCTCCCCTGTGTGACTCCTTTCGCCAAGACAAACCATGTGAAGCACTGCGTGACACCTCCGTGCCCTGCACACATGGTAGACTGGAGGGGCACTGAGACTTGAGCCTACAGTGGAGGGTGAGGAGATGGCGGAGGATGAGGAGGCCGAGTCGCACAGTGTCACAGGCCCAACGGGCAGGGAGCGCGGAGGCCGAAGCGGCGTGACCTGTCCAAGTTGCTGCTGCTGCTGCAAAGGGACCACATTCACCCAGTGGGCCGTAAACGACATGTACTGTCCCTGACCGTAGTTACAGCTCCAGACGTCGGCGCTGCTATGCACTTTGCTACACACCGACAGGCTCAAAGACTGGCCCACCTTCTGTTCAACAAAAGTGTGCAGCGCTGGTACTGCCTTCTTGGCAAAGAAATGACGGCTTGGGACTCTCCACCTCGGCTCGGCACAAGCCATCAGTTCTCTGAAAGGTGCAGAGTCCACCACTTGAAAAGGGAGCGACTGCAGCACCAGCAACTTGGACAGGAGCACATTCAGCTTCTGCGCCGTAGGATGAGTGGGCGCATACTGCTGTCTCTTGGACATGGCTTCGCTGATGGATTGCTGGCGGGATGCATGACTTGGAGGAGGAGGAGGAGGAGCAGGAGCGACAGAGGATGGGTATGACGCACAGCTGCCTTCGGCTGAGGTGCTGGAGCCTTGGCTGGCAGAAATTGGGAGCGGCGTGCCACTTGGTGAGGAAGCAGACTGGACCACCCCTTGGGAGCCTCGGTTCTCCCAGGTCGCTTTATGGTGACGCATCATATGTTGACGCAGGGCCGTGGTGCCAACATTTGGGCCCTGGCCACGCTTCACCTTCTGCCTACATATCTTGCATGTGGCCATGTTACCCTCCTGCGGATGCTTCAGGAAAAACTGCCACACTGCCGAGTAGCTACTTTTCCCACCAACAGGCCTCACTGATTCGCTGCTATTGTCGCCAACTCCAGGAACCCCTGCCCCACTACCTCCCGATAAGGTAGCCTGCCGCGCAGCAGGTGCTCTTCCCCGGCCCCGTTTGGCTCCAGGCTTTACAATTGTGCCCCCATGCTGCCTGCCAACCATGCTGCTAACACCTTGCTGCCTGAGCTGCTGACTCCTGATGATGACGATGAAGCCCCTTCATCACCCGGCTCCCAAGTGCGATCGGCTTCATCGTCATCATCATTATCACCGAGTTGTGGCTGTACGTCACTGATATTCGTGGATTCGTCAACAGTGTCTGGCACAGGAGCTGGAACGCTCGCAGCACCCACGACACTGTCCACATCACTATTTGTCTGCCTAGCTAAAGAAGCCACCTCCATTTCTTGGCTGGGCAGTAGCTGCTGACTGTCCTCTATCTGATCGTCCTCCTCACTAAAGAGTGGAGCTGAACCCAAAGCATAGGATACGTCTCTGGGGGAGGGAACGGCGTAGGACAGAGGCAATGGGAGGACAGGGATTGCTCTCGGGGCATGCCAACTCAGGGTTGTGTCAGAGGAACCTACCGACCCTAGACTGGGGGTCTCAGACGTAAGTTGTGATGATGTTGTTGATGAGCGCGTTAACCAATCTACCACGGCAGATGCGTTACTGGTGGAGACACGACCGCTAGCAGATACTGGCAGACCAGGTATCTCACCGTGACTCCTGCTGCCACTTGCCCCTAGTCTGCTGCGACCTCTGCCTGCTGAATCTTGGCCTCTGCCACTCCTCTTTGAACATCCTGGCACTTGTCTGCCTGACATTTTTATGTATTTCCTTATTTAGTGTAAACAGATAGGGTTCAAGGTGCAGCTTTGGGGTGCCCTGCGGCCTGGTTTATTAAAAGCAGTCAAAAACAATTGGGATGCCCCCACAGCAGACCTGAGATCAGTATATATGCACAGTAACAGTGTCTAAGCAGGCTCAAACTGGCCAAATTACTTGAAATAGCTGTGCAGCTTACAGTAAATACAGAGGCTAATGGTATGTTACAGAATGGGATGCCCCAAGCAGACTTGAGATCAGTATATATGCACACAGCAACAGTGTGTAAGCAGGCTCATACAGGCCAAATTACTTGAAATAACTGTGCAGCTTACAGTAAATACAGAGGCTAATGGTATGTTACAGAATGGGATGCCCCAAGCAGACTTGAGATCAGTATATATGCACACAGCAACAGTGTGTAAGCAGGCTCATACAGGCCAAATTACTTGAAATAACTGTGCAGCTTACAGTAAATACAGAGGCTAATGGTATGTTACAGAATGGGATGCCCCAAGCAGACTTGAGATCAGTATATATGCACACAGCAACAGTGTGTAAGCAGGCTCATACAGGCCAAATTACTTGAAATAACTGTGCAGCTTACAGTAAATATAGAGGCTAATGGTATGTTACAGAATGGGATGCCCCAAGCAGACTTGAGATCAGTATATATGCGCACAGCAACTGTGTGTAAGCAGGCTCATACAGGCCAAATTACTTGAAATAACTGTGCAGCTTACAGTAAATACAGAGGCTAATGGTATGTTAAAAAATGGGATGCCCCAAGCAGACTTGAGATCAGTATATATGCACACAGCAACAGTGTGTAAGCAGGCTCATACAGGCCAAATTACTTGAAATAACTGTGCAGCTTACAGTAAATACAGAGGCTAATGGTATGTTACAGAATGGGATGCCCCAAGCAGACTTGAGATCCGTATATATGCACACAGCAACAGTGTGTAAGCAGGCTCATACAGGCCAACTTACTTGAAATAACTGTGCAGCTTACAGTAAATACAGAGGCTAATGGTATGTTACAGAATGGGATGCCCCAAGCAGACTTGAGATCAGTATATATGCGCACAGCAACAGTGTGTAAGCAGGCTCATACAGGCCAAATTACTTGAAATAACTGTGCAGCTTACAGTAAATACAGAGGCTAATGGTATGTTACAGAATGGGATGCCCCAAGCAGACTTGAGATCAGTATATATGCACACAGCAACAGTGTGTAAGCAGGCTCATACAGGCCAAATTACTTGAAATAACTGTGCAGCTTACAGTAAATACAGAGGCTAATGGTATGTTACAGAATGGGATGCCCCAAGCAGACTTGAGATCAGTATATATGCACACCGCAACAGTGTGTAAGCAGGCTCATACAGGCCAAATTACTTGAAATAACTGTGCAGCTTACAGTAAATACAGAGGCTAATGGTATGTTACAGAATGGGATACCCCAAGCAGACTTGAGATCAGTATATATGCACACAGCAACAGTGAGTAAGCAGGCTCATACAGGCCAAATTTCTTGAAATAACTGTGCAGCTTACAGTAAATACAGAGGCTAATGGTATGTTACAGAATGGGATGCCCCAAGCAGTCTTGAGATCAGTATATATGCACACAGCAACAGTGTGTAAGCAGGCTCATACAGGCCAAATTACTTGAAATAACTGTGCAGCTTACAGTAAATACAGAGGCTAATGGTATGTTATAGAATGGGATGCCCCAAGCAGACTTGAGATCAGTATATATGCGCACAGCAACAGTGTGTAAGCAGGCTCATACAGGCCAAATTACTTGAAATAACTGTGCAGCTTACAGTAAATACAGAGGCTAATGGTATGTTACAGAATGGGATGCCCCAAGCAGACTTGAGATCAGTATATATGCACACAGCAACAGTGTGTAAGCAGGCTCATACAGGCCAAATTACTTGAAATAACTGTGCAGCTTACAGTAAATACAGAGGCTAATGGTATGTTACAGAATGGGATGCCCCAAGCAGACTTGAGATCAGTATATATGCGCACAGCAACAGTGTGTAAGCAGGCTCATACAGGCCAAATTACTTGAAATAACTGTGCAGCTTACAGTAAATACAGAGGCTAATGGTATGTTACAGAATGGGATGCCCCAAGCAGACTTGAGATCAGTATATATGCACACAGCAACAGTGTGTAAGCAGGCTCATACAGGCCAAATTACTTGAAATAACTGTGCAGCTTACAGTAAATACAGAGGCTAATGGTATGTTACAGAATGGGATGCCCCAAGCAGACTTGAGATCAGTATATATGCACACAGCAACAGTGTGTAAGCAGGCTCATACAGGCCAAATTACTTGAAATAACTGTGCAGCTTACAGTAAATACAGAGGCTAATGGTATGTTACAGAATGGGATACCCCAAGCAGACTTGAGATCAGTATATATGCACACAGCAACAGTGAGTAAGCAGGCTCATACAGGCCAAATTTCTTGAAATAACTGTGCAGCTTACAGTAAATACAGAGGCTAATGGTATGTTACAGAATGGGATGCCCCAAGCAGTCTTGAGATCAGTATATATGCACACCGCAACAGTGTGTAAGCAGGCTCATACAGGCCAAATTACTTGAAATAACTGTGCAGCTTACAGTAAATACAGAGGCTAATGGTATGTTATAGAATGGGATGCCCCAAGCAGACTTGAGATCAGTATATATGCGCACAGCAACAGTGTGTAAGCAGGCTCATACAGGCCAAATTACTTGAAATAACTGTGCAGCTTACAGTAAATACAGAGGCTAATGGTATGTTACAGAATGGGATGCCCCAAGCAGACTTGAGATCAGTATATATGCACACAGCAACAGTGTGTAAGCAGGCTCATACAGGCCAAATTACTTGAAATAACTGTGCAGCTTACAGTAAATACAGAGGCTAATGACATTTTACAAAATGGTAATGTTCCCACAGCAGACTTGAGATCAGTTCAGTATATATGCACAGTAAGTGTATAAGCAGCCTGAAAACGCTAACAAAGCCAGTCAGCCAGCCAGTAACACTCAGGCTGGATGAAAAAAAAAAAAATCTCCCTGTGACTGCCTCCGATTTTTCCTAACTTTCCCTGCTTCTCGCTGACTTCCTGCCTGTCTCCTGCCTGTCCCTGTCTGTCCCTGTCTCTCTAACTGTCTCTCCCTGACTACAGCAGCTGCTGTCTCTCACGAATGCAATAGAGAAATGAGGAAAAGCAAGATGTCCGCCGCCTTAAATAGCGCTGTGACGTCACCGGGCTTGCTGGCTGCTGATAGGCTGCATGTGACTGCCCCAGCATGCACTGGAGCGGGGTAGATGTCTGGACATGTCCCGTCCGCCATCTTAGAATGCCTGTAATGTAAATGAATGGATGTTAAAGGAAAACTTCGAGCGATCGAAGCACGAGGAAATTCGGATTCGATCCGAATCGAATTTTTCATGAAATTCGGATCGAATCCGGGTTCGTCCGGATCGATTCGCTCATCCCTAATTTTAAATTTAGCAAGTTTTTCTTTAATCCGAATATGACTATGTTGAAAACAGCTATTGTCTGGTTTAATATGGTTAGCACTGTGAATATGAGCTAAGCATTTAGCCTGACATTAAGGGTCAGTTAGAAACACTAATTCTATGTACTCTGAAAAGGTTTTGTGCGCAGATACGAATAATTAATTTTCACCCAGTAACATTGAAAAGGTTAAACTGATTTATTGAAAGAAACCTCAAATTTGTGTATATGAGTTGTGTATTTTGTTAAAAGAAAAAAAAACTCTAATTACAAAGAGTAATTCTTTCCTGAACGGAAGTGTTATTTCTGAGACAAAGACCATGCTAACAAATTTACAATGCATTCAGCCGAACTAACTCTTTCACCATTACAGCTTTTGAAACTGGATATCTTGATATTTTTGTGTTATTAAAAGTTAATCACACATTTCTCATTCTATCTATTATTTACGGTACAACATTAGTGGAAATGTATATGTTATCTTTTTGAACAATATACAGAGTTAAAAAGAAATGTATATATAAGATCAGTATGAAGTATTCACATCAGTTTCATGTTGACCATTTGCAGCCAGCAAGTGATATAGTTCCAAGTAAGGCAGGACTGTGTGCCTTCTGTAACATACATTGATACTGAGGATATTACACACATTACTACATATGGCAGCTGCCATGACACTTAGACATTAGGTGACTTGCTGCTGCTGTGATTAGGTGACTAATGAGTTACTGAAAGTTTGCTGCACTACAAGAGTGTCAGAAGTGGAGCATACATTGTATATAGAAGGATTGCAGGGTGCAGGCATGTTTTTTAAACTTTATAAATTTTCTCAATTTAGGCTTAGTGGAGGTCGATAGATGCTCATTTTTTTAAGTCTTTAGGTCCATTTTCAGATATACTCATTTTTAAAAACGTTTTTAGGTCCATTTTCAGATATACTTGTTATGTTTGTCAGAAACTATTTAACAATAATTAGACCATCGAGAAAATTTCATTAAAAATGAATGAAAATTGTAATTGTGTGTATAACTTTCATATAATGAGCAGATGTTTTTCAGAGACTTAATAAATTCAATGTTCTCTATTTTTCTATTGTTTATATTTTTATATATAACTTTTCAGCAAATCTGTACCTATGGACAACTGTGCATACAAAGAAATAGAAAAAAATATGCTTGTTATATACAGATATGTGGGTAGAATTTGTTTTAATACATTATGTCCTGAGGAAGTGACGCGTATGACGTCACGCAACGAGTAGACGGTTGTGGGCAGTGGGCAGGTGGCTCTACAGTTATGTAAGTTCACTTTCTCTTATACTGGGGATTGTTGCTTTGGTCCCCCCTGGCGTGGTTCTCATATATAGTTTCTATAGCTATAGTTAGGTTGCTTCACTCATGGTTCACATAGTTGCATTGTTTATTGTTAGGGATTAGAACCACAGGGTTCTGGTATATGATTTTGTATTAGGTTTTGGATTGTTTTAGAGTATAGGCGCCACTTAGCACATTTGGAATTTAGCACATTGCACTGATGCACTTTAGTTTGCAGCCGGGTTCAATATATATTGAAGTGTGATAATTAATGATAATTATTTTTATTTTTACTACAACTGCCATCCCCACTGCCCCCATATGTTGTATCCTTCCTTATTGTACATATTGTTGTCTTCAATGTTTTTTAACTTTGTCTAGTATTTGTGATGCTTTCTAGGAATAAAGAAATATCTATTTTATATAATAGCGGTTGTGCCATGTTTTGATGGGTGGTAGGGCAAATAGTGGGATTTGCCCAATTACATATTCTCAGAGTCCTTCATGCTTACCTTAACTCACCCGCGGTTCCATTTTTAATGTTCTCCCGTCCTTCATGCTTACCTTAACTCACTCGCGGTTCCTATTAACATGTTATCCCGTCCTTCATGCTTACCTTAACTCACTCGGGGTTCCACTTTTAATGTTCTCCCGTCCTTCATGCTTAACTTAACTCACTCACAGTTCCATGTTTAATGTTCTCCCGTCCTTCATGCTTACCTAATGTTCTTCATTCTGTGATTATTTTTTGGATCCTTATTGATATTTTCTGCTGTATGTGATGTTTTGCCTGTGTTAAGGGTTTAAAAATCTTTTGCTTTACATAAAATAAATAAGAAACATGGTTTAATTTAAGAACATTTATATTTATTAAATAATTATCTCTTAATTTTCTAAATTTTTTACATTAAAATTTTAAATAATACAATTTTTTAAACTTTTTTTTTTTTTAAGAAATATAAAAAAATGCTAATTTTGAACAATAACAAATCCAAACAAATGTGGCAGGCCCCAGGAATTTAGTCTTCACTGGTCCCCATTGAAGCATCCAGCTCCTGGATGTCGCCCACCAGCCGATACACAGTAGCTTCTGCAGTCTCTCCTGTGGGGTTCCTGTGTAAATGAAGCAATAATTATTACTAGCCAAATACATGTTTGCTAGCTGTGGGATAAAATATTATTAAGGTTCCAGCAAAGGCATGAGGCCATAGTTCATTATGCAAAGGTATTAGGCTAGGGTAGAGGCCATAGGTCATAATGCTCAGGGATTATGCTAGGGTAGAGGCCATAGTTCATTATGCAAAGGTATTAGGCTAGGGTAGAGGCCATAGGTCATTATGCTTAGGTATTAGCCAAAACTTTTTAATGACCTGTGAACGAAGCTATGTTATAGGTAATAAAATAAGTAGTGTGAAAACTTACCAGGCTGGTGGGTGACCTCTGCTTGGGGGACCAGCATTCCCTCTGGGGCCTGCCACTGACCCGGTTCTGAGGAATTAGCAAAGGCAGCACGGGTACATATGGTTGTGGGTTTTGAGGGGGTGTTTGTTGTGGGCAACCTTGCCATTAATTGTGGACATTGTATTTTCAGGATGCAAACGGGAGGATGATTCTCTACTAAACTGCAGTACACAGCAGCTGAGGAGCTTGTACTTGGACTTATACACCCATCGGCCCTACAGGGCTTATCCGGGCCCAAGACACTGACAACTTTGAAATTGCCGAAGCTATGTATTGTAAGGATTTTTCAATAACATTTGGCTAACATAATTTAATTAAACCAACCGCGAAACACACTCAGCCGTATCTTGGTGGAACCGGGGGGGGGGGTGGCTCACCCTACAGTAGTTCAGGGTTGCGCAAATGTGTGTATGTTAAAGCACTGGTGGAGGCGATTGAGAAACTTAGGTCCAGGTGCATTAAAGGCAAGATAATCATATGTTTAGGCAAGTTAGGTTTATGTGTTAGCTTGACTTTACTGTAACATTACAGCTCCTCAGAATTCTCAGGCAACTGTGCAACCCTCAACCTGTTTGCCCACTGCTACCACTTCATGGCAGCCAGTCCAAACATATTCAACACAGGACCAGCATGATCTGGTAAGTGCAATGAGCAAGAACTGGTGATGCATGAGCATTATGATGACTACTTCGGCAAACATATATTGGGCCTAATATCTTACACAGGTTATTTTATATATCCCTACAGACACCACCCCTAATGGATGCCATCCACCATCTGGAGGAGGAGGAGATCATTAACCTGGCCCCACTAATGCCTACCCAGCCACATCAGGTGTCACTGCCCTAGCAGCATCTGCCCACAAATCCTCTGCAGCAGAGACTAACACGCCCTCTGCCGGCAGACCACCATAGGCAGCAGCAAGAGACAGAACCAACTGGCCCACGTGCTAGCTCTGCTGCAGAGGCTTTGCCTACTACATCTGGCCTGGTTGCTAGGCCTAAAGCTCCAGCATCTGCACGCGCCCCAACCAGAGGAAGTGGAGGATGCCCTCAGGCATGTCGCCATGTCAGCCAGACGAGGCGTGTGCATATCCTTAAGACAGCATGGCGGAATGATAGCCGCTGCTTTCGGGCAGTGAACCTAAGATTAAGAGAGGAGCTGGCTGCACATTTAGTCAACTTCAATAACAACTTCACAACCCTGATTGAAGAAATTAGGAATATCAACAGCCAGCCCAACAGGCATAGGGAGGCAATGCTTGTGCAGTGGCAAATTATGAATGCCACACAAGCAGATGTTGGCCGTACTCCAAGCGCATACAACAAAAGCCTTAGAATGTCAACCCAAAACATTTTCGGTTTCCCTTGAATGTCATTTTACATCTTTCAACAACATTCCCACACTATTGACCTGTATGGTGATAAAAAAACTATATATGCCCATTTGTGCCTAGCCTGGTGGTGTTAGAATTTTTCCCATAAACCATGATAGTGCTCACAAACCCCACTTGACCATGGCATCTTAATTGGCTTTGTAAAGCACCCGCTCAAGATCACACGCAGCAGGTTTATGTCTAATGAGATCATGCAAACATCATCGTGGGTGGTTGGAATATTTGTTAAGTTTCTTGGGTGACTAACACCCCATTCATAGCTCCAACTTGTGATCATAAAGTATGGTGTTGCAGTTGCTTGGGGGCTGGGTGTCATAGGCTGGCTGGCTCCTTAACTTGCAGCCTTTGTGCTGTACGGTGATTTAGGCCTGCCTACATTGTAATGCAGAAATAGGGGATGAGTTGTAGAGGGTGTGGTTTGGGCCCTAGGGATTATAGCCATCATGGGCCCCTTGCTATTAATAATAGTGCTCCCTAGGGGTCAGAATGTTATTGTACGGGGAGCATTCTGCGTTTAGGAAGTATCCTTGGACCTCAAGGATGTTTGCAATTTTGAGGGGCCAAGATTTTGGCCCAATGGATCCTTCCTTGGCCTACTGGATATCCGTGTAGGCTGCGATTGGCCTTCAACAACTAAGTTATATATAGTGGCATGAATTGTGTTCCTGAGTTTGTTGTGTGCTGTGTTCTTTTAACCCATGTCTTTATTTTTTAAATACCAAATTCTGTTTATTGGGACAACAAATTTAGGCAGATTAAAATGCATTTCACACCCATCTGTTAATATGTTTTGATGCCTACATTAGGATGTACTGATAAGCAAATTACATGACATATCTGGCTTTAGTGACAAATCTATAACAGATCTAATGACAAGCACATAGATTGTAGGGTCATGGTTTGTTTGGTTTAAAAATACACCAAATTTTGATTTAAAAAAAAAAAATGAGAGTAAAAAAACACAAACTGGGTAAAAAAAAACAAAAAACAAACTTTGGGAAAAAAGCAAAACCAGCTGGCAAACAATATTAAATCACTCAAAAAATGAGGAAATTAAATGTTCACAGACGGCTTGCCAGATGCACTCTGGGTGCCTGCATACAATTCCTTTGGAATGTTCTTGGTGGCTGGAGAGGGTGACTCTTCAACATACAGGAGGACCTGCTGCATTAGCGCAAAGTTATGAAGGACACAGCAAGCCATTATGATCTTAAGCACCTTGTTGGGGTCATACTGCAGGGCACCCCCGGTATGATCCAGGCATCTAAGCCTGGTTTTAAGCAGGCCGAAGGCCCTCTCCACCACAGCCGTGGTCTTGCGATGGGCCCTGTTTTAGCCCTCCTGGGCCTGAATCTGAGGGCGCAGGACGGGGGTCATCAGCCATGGCAGTAGTGGGTATCTCGAATCACGTGGAAACACAAAAAAAACAGTTAGGGTCCATTACTTAGCTACATTGGATATGATGTCATGAGAGGAAAATAACAGCCACATGTTTATACAGGTTTATAGGCACTAAAATAATAGTCTGACATTGAAAGTCTAATGCTATTCATTCCCCAAACATACCCAGTAGCCAGCCACCAGACAATTCTCCTGATTGAAAACGACCATACTGGCTCGAAATTCTCAGGATATATGTATCGTGGGTGGATCCAGGAAACCCAGCCATCACACTGAAAAAGCGAAGGTCAGGCCCAACGACAGCTTGTACGTTTATGGAATGACCCAACTTCCTGTTCCTGTAAGAGCAGAAATAGAGGTCATTAGTACGCTATAAATATCCAAACATTTAGCTAAAAACACAACACCAAATAAGGTATCCTTATGGTTAAAGCGAAAATTGAACATTTCCAACCCCAAACAATTTCTACCAAAAACATAATACAATAGACCAGTCGGTGTGTAATCTGGTATACATGATAAGGACGAATTATGGTATGCATGAACTAATTTAGTTCATACATACATGCAAATAATTAGTTAAGGTATGCATGAAATTAGGTATTCCAGACATACATTCTAATTATTAGTTAAGGTATGCATGAAATAAGGTATTCCAGACATACATGCTAATTATTAGTTACGGTATGCATAAAATAAGGTATTCCAGACATACATGCTAATTATTAGTTAAGGTATGAATGAAATAAGGTATTCCAGACATACAAGCTAATAATTAGTAACGGTATGCATGAAAAGGGTTGCTTGACATATAACTTTGAATATACCGAAAAACAATTACTTAATAAAAGTCATAATGTGAACCTAAAAAACAAACCTAAAAAGATATTCCTCATGGGCAGGCGGAACTAACGCAACATGTGTGCAATCGTTCGCACCCATGAAATTGGGCATGTCGGCTATATTAAAAAAGCACAACTAAACCGCGTTCCAGGCTACCATGTTGTCGGGGAAATACATGTATTTTTTAGACAGGGTAGCCATGCTATCCAAAAACTTGGTTAGTGTGCAGCTCAGCATAGGCTGGGACATCCCCACGGAGAGGGAAGCCAGCCTTTGGAATGAGCCGTTCGCCAAAAAATGCAGGCAGCCAAGCATCTTGGCCATACCCGAAATTGCATGACCCTTCCTTGTGGTGCGGGCTAACTATGGCCGCAGATCACTATACAAATTATGGAGGGAAACGCGGTTAAGGCGGGTCAGCTCCAACTCGTCAACATGACAACATGTCATGCATGCGATCGATGTCCATGCGTGTGCGTGTGATCGGGCTTCTGCCATGGCGATGCACAGCATGCCGTTCAGCTGCAGGAGCTCAAACTACTCCACGTCTTCCTCAAACATGTTAACAGCTTGCTTTCACCTACAAAATGACCCCGTAAGTCCAGCTGAAGTAAACTCGTTTTATTGAGTGGCTTGTCATCGGCAATCAAGGCACAGAATCACCCACCAGCCCATACCAATCACGTAAGTTGGCCGAAATAACCGCAAACTGCCGATAAACATACGCTTTTCGAGAACCCGTATACACGTTAGCGTAAACGCATATACGCATGGAAAAAGTAACGTACAAGCCGCAAAAGCATGGAAAAACTCGCAAAAACTCTGCTATGCTGTTTGTAAATAGATTTCCCAGATCCACAACTAGACAGTCCTACTCACTATTATTCACAGCGACTGCAGCCACCAATGGGGTTTTCCCTAAGTATGTCAAAGCAGTCAGGAGATTAGATAAAGAAAATAAAAAAATTAAACAATAATGCTAAAAATTTTGTCAGACAACCATTTGTTTCCTTTTAAACATATCAGTCTTCACAAGAAAATGTTTGCACAGCAAATAATATCAGGTAGTTAGTTGAGGCGGCGAGGTCTATGAGGAAAAATATTGCATTTTTCATTCAGCTATTGGGGAACCAGATAAATATACTGTATACTGTTATGTTGCCTCATTAGAGAAACAGAAGATTTGGGATACATTTATGAGGCAGTACTTGGTAGCTTATCTGGATGAAAATCAGGTTTAAATGGCAAAAGGAAAGAGATGAACTGAATTTATACAGAATGTATGAATGCATTGATGCAAAACCTGGGAACACAATGTCACAGTTCTCCAGGAGAGCCAGTTCTCTCATGCAAAATACATGGGGCTCTGAAACTTTTCTAATGATCTCTCATTTGCTCTCTTCACACCTCGACTCCCATGTTAGAAATGTACATTGTGAGTGGAACGGAGATACAGAAGAGGAGACAGCCTAATAGGCTGGCAAACCATATTGAAAGATGTTCGACACACTTTTTTAACAGCCAAAGCATGCATAATTAAACAAACTTTTAAAAAGCTTATTTTATTGAATTACTGCACTTAACTGTTTAGCTAAAGGTATACACACATGTTAAGCTCAGTCAACTGTGATGTAAATAAAAGCAAATACAACATAGCTAAATCTATAAATTAATTTAATACAAAAATTGGTGTTTTATTTTTTTTTTTAGCAAAAGGGGGTTTTATCTAAATAGAGTGGGTGTCATGCTAATTATTTAGAGAAACAAATTTAACTCTGGGTGCTCATTTGGGTGCGAATTGTACTACATTCTAAAATCTACATTTTTCAACGTTAACACTCAAAAAAGTACAATAATTTTTATTCTTTTTTTCCCCCCAAAATTACCTGTACCTATGATGGGGAATATTTACAGGTCCTGAGCATCATTTCTGCAGTGAGTGACCACTTATTTGGTATGGTATGCTAAAGATTTAGCATTTCTTGCTGCATAGCCCATAGGGTGCTGTGCTTTCTAAACATTAGGAAAATGACCCTTACCTTATTGGAAAAATTATGTACCCCCACTTCCACCTGCCCCATGGGCTGTCATTGGGAAAAAATAGAACAGGCGTTTTTATTACACTCTACACCTCTAAACACTCTTTGCCTCTACACGCTCTATCTACACCCAGGACAACATTGTCTATTACCAGTAACACAATTCATGATGTGCAGGCAACAAATTAATCTATTTTATCTGAAAACACAGACAAAATGAAAATAGTAACAAACTTCTAGACATACTCTTAATAAACTGAGAGATAAATACAGTGCTTCACCTAAGTGTACTTGAAAAAAACATCTTCATAAAATGCGTTAATAAACTGTTATTGATCTTCCATTTGGTAAGTTCTGACAAATTAGTTGAAAATTCTATAGCTAGGGTTAAGTAAGTGCAGAGGTTACTAAATTCACAATCTGAACCAGACCGTTCCTTGAGTCCACAGCTTTCTGACACCCTTGAGTACCGAATGAGCTTAAGCACCTGCAATAAAAAGCACAGCAAAAAGAAAAGTAATCATGCTGGACATATGTCTTATTTCAACTGTATTAACTATGTAACTATGTAACTATGCTTCAAAATATTGAATGCATGCAACATTCATGGAAGCAGGACACTTGAACTGTAATAAAACGGGTGATGCGCTTTCGCCATTGAAGTCATATTAATGACTTCAATGGCTAAATGATGTGAACAACAGTGCTCTTGAACTTTTAATCAGTGCCGACATGCACATCACTGTTTGCGGCTTTATTACCCTTAGAGACCCAATGATACACTAGTCACATGGTCCTCTCCATCCGAAAGGCTTGCCAAGAAACAAAATTATTATGTTATTGCATAATCCTGGATTCAATGCAAGGCAAACATATGCTGGAAATTAAAGGACACCAGTACCGGTTTGCATGGATCTCAGTCTTACGACTATTCCAAGAAGAAGGGGGTTATGCATATTTATTCTGAGCTTACACAATATTCCATAAGAATATGGCCTTCTTTTTCTACTAATATTTAAAAACCCTTACTGGAAAAAGATGTGCAAAAACCAGAGGACCTTCACCAAACTGATTCTTCTCAGCACCAGAATGGCACCACCACCCACCAATCTTGCACAAACATCACCTTTAAAACAGATGCCCAACCTGATCACTATTTCCTTTACCTGTGCAAAACATGGCCTTTTGTTGGCCTGTGAGGAAAGGGTTGGCCAATGTTGACCTGTAATAATCCCAACCTGTAGCAAATTACCACAATCAACCAATCCCCAAACAGGATCACTGGACCAAGTGAATTAAATTTTAACTTAGCATGGGAATATAGAATAGTAGCAAACTGAGCAATAATTCTAGCAAACAGAGAGGCAAACTGAGGAGAACTGACTATTTGTTTCTGTAATGCTCGGTTTTACTGCACTTCGCCTGGATGTAAAACTGGTACTTACTTAAGAAAACAGTTTAGCGCAAGCTGGCAAACTGCTGCGGCCGGTGGTTATGAAAATTAAATAAATTCTGCTGAAAACGCAGTATTATTTCCTCTGTCAGGATGGTATATGTCTCATTACTATTATGGATGCAAAAATGAAAAGAAGAGAAAATTTTAGCAGAAAAAACATTTATTCCAATGTGTTTACTGAAACAATCTGGCATCCTGCTCCAGGATTCACTGGCTTTCGCCCAACTATGATGAACTAGTTGTAGAGACAACAAAACACAGGCGTAGTAGGGCGAACTAGACATATTTTGTTGGATGAATACGGGCAAATCGGTTAGAAAATCATGGCCTAAATGTCAAGTGATATCTGCTAATTAAAACATTTAGCAATTCTTGGGTTAGAAATAAACTAAAAGTGAATATGAACAACACCATTCTCAAGCTTTTCCTGTGCATTTACAAATCAGGAGAAAAAATAACTACTTATTTCCCAGCACATTCACCTTCCTAAATATTAGAAAAATACTAAGCAAATGGTGACTCTGGTGACTTAGTGACTCTGGCTCCTCTGGGAAGCAATATACTTCTCAAGCTTTATGTACTGGTATTCTCTTGGCTACTAATCTTATTATTTAAACAGCTTTACGGTAGCTTAACATATATTGACCATGGCCTTTGTCATTAATATTGAAAAGTTAATATGTTTCTAAAGGGAAAGCCCATTTTCAGTGGCATTTTTGGAAGTGTACATTATTGTGGGCCAAAATGATGTCCTCTTAGTGCTTTTTCTTAAGTTAGAAAGTGTGTGTTTTATGGAAGTGGTTTACACACTCATTAGACATGTGCAACATTCTCAGGTTCTCTTTGTGCCATGCATTTCTAGCGTGTTCCACATTTGACTAGCAAAAGCATTTACTTGGGCAGCAAACATGGGAGTGAACATGGAAAAGGTGAGTAGGGACTGCTCATTCTTTGAGCATCCAAATCAGGATGCCCGTGTGTAAAAAGTATAACAGGTATGATATTTTTGATCCTCTTAAATTACAGTTACTGAGGTTAACTCCTTTTTATGCTATACATAGGTTAATTTCCTTTTTCTATTAGAAAAATCTTTATATACAGATATTTTATACAGATATTGTTGCAGGTAACCCCAGGCTTTACTCACAAATGTTTTAATTAGAATGAAATCGTACCTTTGCTCCTTGAAGGACAAAAATATGTGCAATGTCAACTTTTGTCCTCTGGATCTCCTTTAGCTCCACATGCCCACCCCTGCCATTTTAAGTAATTTCTTGGGACAGTGCAATACACTAGGGGATTGTAAGTGCAGGGTCACTTAGGCCAAATGACGCGCCTAACTCTCCACTCCACTACTACTGTCGGATAGGGCTCGCTTACCACAGCAAGCAAAAATGCGAAGTCAGCTCTTCCATCCCACAGTAGTATTGGGTTGCATAGAAATGTCTAACGTAAATAGCCTAGGCACCCCTCCGTTGCATACAAACATGCCAGAGTAGTCCATGTGACAGTGGCAGCAAAGCCTGTAACTTTGAAAAGCCAGGCCTCTGCCATTGACATCACCCAGCAGATCAAAGCATCGCCACTCAACCTGGGCACAAAGAGTCAAGTGAGTGACTGACTTAATGATGCCCAGCTGGAGGTTCTGATGGATGGTGTTGCCAACTGGCTGGGTTCTAGTCCCCCTCAACCCCCAAAGCATTGCAGGAGAAGTTATGGTTAGAGATTGTCCACAACATGACAGGGGGGACCAGAACTCAAGGATGGTGACCAGGCCAAAAAAAAAGTGGGATGACCTGAAGGTGGTGGTTCAGCAGAAACTTAGCACCAGAGGGGCTGAACAACCAGAGGGCTGCTTGTACAGGAAACGTTGGAGAACTCACTAAAGCCACCTTTTCCTTTGTTTGACTCTAGCTTGCAAACTGGTGGGGACTCCGCAAAACAATTCACCCATGCTGAGGATTTGAGGAGTGGGTGTTGGGGATGCTCCACTCCAACACCAACCAGGGGGTGTCGGGCACCATGGACAATGATAGGCAGTATGTGCCCATCAGTGGTAAGACTTATTAGCAAATTGTAGTTTGGCCAGGGGGGAGTAGGCCAAGCAAACACACCACCTACCGACCTTAGTTCCAACATGCAGACCCACATTTGAGGGCTTGCCTGCACAACACTCACCAGGGATATTAGGCAACCTTTATATGTAACCGCTAACATGGGTGTGAGCAGACCAGAATTTGGGGGGCCCACGTCAGTGTGGGACCCAGTGTGTGACTCTTGTAGGGATTTTGAAGTGGCAAATATACTGTTAATAGGAAACTATAAGGGCATTTACCTTGACTTTGCAGAAACACCCCAGCCAGCAGCACCTCGCCCACAAGCCCTGCCACCTACAGCCACAGCTGGTTTAGCTACCCCAAGACAACATCAAGGCCAGGCCCAACCACCAGCCAGCCACCAAGGGAGCAGAGTCCAGACAGTAATGAGGTAAATGAGTGAGCAAAGAGCAAGGGGAAAGGTGGAAGAGGAGGGTGAACCCACAGTAAATGTTGGGGCCCTGGGGGCTGTGTGCTAACATTTTGAAAAACTAGCACTAATGTTGATCTTTCTCCACACAGATGGCACCTCTCCTGGATGAAATTAATGAGCTGGAGGAAGGGCACTCTGAACATCTGGATGAGAACCTCAATATCATCTAGACACCTCCACAAGCTGCTGGCACAGTGAACACTGGTCATCACCACTGCAGCTATAGCTTAATTCTGCCAGTGGCTGCCACACCAGCTCCACAGAGCACCCAGGAGGAAGACAGCCCCGGCCTGTAACCAGTTATCACCTGTCTATTTTCAGGAGGTGCCAAATCATGGAGGAAAACTGGCAGGCAAACAGCACCACTTTTCGGCAATAGATATTTTAAATTTGTGTGACAGTTTGCTCCATGAAGACCTGGCTGCAGTGGTTGTGGAGCAGCAGCGCCACCACTTGCAGATGGAGATGCTGGTTGGGGCCAACCAGGTTGCTCTTTAAATGCTGGAAGACAACCAAGTTGCCCTTCAAAGGCTGGAGGCCAATCAGGTTGCCCTTCAAATGCTGGAGACCAGCCAAGTTGCCCTTCCAACGCTGGAGAGGCTGGAGGCCAACCAGGTTCCCTTCAAAGGCTAGAGAGGCTTGAAGCACTGCAAGCTGCAAACACCCAAAGCCGGGCAACATTCCTCTAACCTGGCATGCTGGTCTGTGGGTTGTGAGTAGAGATGAGCGAACTTTTGAAAAATTCGATTCGACTGATTCGCCGAATTTTCCGACAAAAATCGTTTCGACCCGAATAAATTCGCGACGAATCGCTATTAAAAACGGCTATTTCTGAGCCTCCTACAGCCTCAATAGGGTTGTAAACCATTCAGCCTTGCTGTAACACGCACAGGATGCGTGCTGGGTTAGTTAAATAATACTTTTAAGAAATATCACATGCAGATCAGAGGCATCGCTAATAGAATCGCAGAGCGGCACAATTGCAGAGAGTTGAAGTGGCATCACTATGAGGGGCAGAAGGAGCCCAAATATACACTGGAGTTGGCTTCAGGAGCCCAAAAATTGGATGAATCACACCCTGGAGTTGGCAGAAGTTGACAGCAGCAGCAGCAGGAGCCCAAATATACACTGGAGTTGGCTTCAGGAGCCCAAAAATTGGATGAATCACACCCTGGAGTTGGCAGGAGTTGACAGCAGCAGCAGCAGGAGCCCAAATATACACTGGAGTTGGCTTCAGGAGCCCAAAAATTGGATGAATCACACCCTGGAGTTGGCAGAAGTTGGCAGCAGCAGCAGCAGGAGCCCAAATATACACTGGAGTTGGCTTCAGGAGCCCAAAAATTGGATGAATCACACCCTGGAGTTGGCAGAAGTTGGCAGCAGCAGCAGCAGGAGCCCAAATATACACTGGAGTTGGCTTCAGGAGCCCAAAAATTGGATGAATCACACCCTGGAGTTGGCAGGAGTTGACAGCAGCAGCAGCAGGAGCCCAAATATACACTGGAGTTGGCTTCAGGAGCCCAAAAATTGGATGAATCACACCCTGGAGTTGGCAGGAGTTGACAGCAGCAGCAGCAGGAGCCCAAATATACACTGGAGTTGGCTTCAGGAGCCCAAAAATTGGATGAATCACACCCTGGAGTTGGCAGAAGTTGGCAGCAGCAGCAGCAGGAGCCCAAATATACACTGGAGTTGGCTTCAGGAGCCCAAAAATTGGATGAATCACACCCTGGAGTTGGCAGAAGTTGGCAGCAGCAGCAGCAGGAGCCCAAATATACACTGGAGTTGGCTTCAGGAGCCCAAAAATTGGATGAATCACACCCTGGAGTTGGCAGGAGTTGACAGCAGCAGCAGCAGGAGCCCAAATATACACTGGAGTTGGCTTCAGGAGCCCAAAAATTGGATGAATCACACCCTGGAGTTGGCAGGAGTTGACAGCAGCAGCAGCAGGAGCCCAAATATACACTGGAGTTGGCTTCAGGAGCCCAAAAATTGGATGAATCACACCCTGGAGTTGGCAGAAGTTGGCAGCAGCAGCAGCAGGAGCCCAAATATACACTGGAGTTGGCTTCAGGAGCCCAAAAATTGGATGAATCACACCCTGGAGTTGGCAGAAGTTGGCAGCAGCAGCAGCAGGAGCCCAAATATACACTGGAGTTGGCTTCAGGAGCCCAAAAATTGGATGAATCACACCCTGGAGTTGGCAGAAGTTGGCAGCAGCAGCAGCAGGAGCCCAAATATACACTGGAGTTGGCTTCAGGAGCCCAAAAATTGGATGAATCACACCCTGGAGTTGGCAGAAGTTGGCAGCAGCAGCAGCAGGAGCCCAAATATACACTGGAGTTGGCTTCAGGAGCCCAAAAATTGGATGAATCACACCCTGGAGTTGGCAGAAGTTGGCAGCAGCAGCAGCAGGAGCCCAAATATACACTGGAGTTGGCTTCAGGAGCCCAAAAATTGGATGAATCACACCCTGGAGTTGGCAGGAGTTGACAGTAGCAGCAGCAGGAGCCCAAATATACACTGGAGTTGGCTTCAGGAGCCCAAAAATTGGATGAATCACACCCTGGAGTTGGCAGGAGTTGACAGTAGCAGCAGCAGGAGCCCAAATATACACTGGAGTTGGCTTCAGGAGCCCAAAAATTGGATGAATCACACCCTGGAGTTGGCAGAAGTTGGCAGCAGCAGCAGCAGGAGCCCAAATATACACTGGAGTTGGCTTCAGGAGCCCAAAAATTGGATGAATCACACCCTGGAGTTGGCAGGAGTTGACAGCAGCAGCAGCAGGAGCCCAAATATACACTGGAGTTGGCTTCAGGAGCCCAAAAATTGGATGAATCACACCCTGGAGTTGGCAGGAGTTGACAGCAGCAGCAGCAGGAGCCCAAATATACACTGGAGTTGGCTTCAGGAGCCCAAAAATTGGATGAATCACACCCTGGAGTTGGCAGAAGTTGGCAGCAGCAGCAGCAGGAGCCCAAATATACACTGGAGTTGGCTTCAGGAGCCCAAAAATTGGATGAATCACACCCTGGAGTTGGCAGAAGTTGGCAGCAGCAGCAGCAGGAGCCCAAATATACACTGGAGTTGGCTTCAGGAGCCCAAAAATTGGATGAATCACACCCTGGAGTTGGCAGGAGTTGACAGCAGCAGCAGCAGGAGCCCAAATATACACTGGAGTTGGCTTCAGGAGCCCAAAAATTGGATGAATCACACCCTGGAGTTGGCAGGAGTTGACCGCAGCAGCAGCAGGAGCCCAAATATACACTGGAGTTGGCTTCAGGAGCCCAAAAATTGGATGAATCACACCCTGGAGTTGGCAGAAGTTGGCAGCAGCAGCAGCAGGAGCCCAAATATACACTGGAGTTGGCTTCAGGAGCCCAAAAATTGGATGAATCACACCCTGGAGTTGGCAGAAGTTGGCAGCAGCAGCAGCAGGAGCCCAAATATACACTGGAGTTGGCTTCAGGAGCCCAAAAATTGGATGAATCACACCCTGGAGTTGGCAGGAGTTGACAGCAGCAGCAGCAGGAGCCCAAATATACACTGGAGTTGGCTTCAGGAGCCCAAAAATTGGATGAATCACACCCTGGAGTTGGCAGGAGTTGACAGCAGCAGCAGCAGGAGCCCAAATATACACTGGAGTTGGCTTCAGGAGCCCAAAAATTGGATGAATCACACCCTGGAGTTGGCAGAAGTTGGCAGCAGCAGCAGCAGGAGCCCAAATATACACTGGAGTTGGCTTCAGGAGCCCAAAAATTGGATGAATCACACCCTGGAGTTGGCAGAAGTTGGCAGCAGCAGCAGCAGGAGCCCAAATATACACTGGAGTTGGCTTCAGGAGCCCAAAAATTGGATGAATCACACCCTGGAGTTGGCAGAAGTTGGCAGCAGCAGCAGCAGGAGCCCAAATATACACTGGAGTTGGCTTCAGGAGCCCAAAAATTGGATGAATCACACCCTGGAGTTGGCAGAAGTTGGCAGCAGCAGCAGCAGGAGCCCAAATATACACTGGAGTTGGCTTCAGGAGCCCAAAAATTGGATGAATCACACCCTGGAGTTGGCAGGAGTTGACAGTAGCAGCAGCAGGAGCCCAAATATACACTGGAGTTGGCTTCAGGAGCCCAAAAATTGGATGAATCACACCCTGGAGTTGGCAGGAGTTGACAGTAGCAGCAGCAGGAGCCCAAATATACACTGGAGTTGGCTTCAGGAGCCCAAAAATTGGATGAATCACACCCTGGAGTTGGCAGAAGTTGGCAGCAGCAGCAGCAGGAGCCCAAATATACACTGGAGTTGGCTTCAGGAGCCCAAAAATTGGATGAATCACACCCTGGAGTTGGCAGGAGTTGACAGCAGCAGCAGCAGGAGCCCAAATATACACTGGAGTTGGCTTCAGGAGCCCAAAAATTGGATGAATCACACCCTGGAGTTGGCAGGAGTTGACAGCAGCAGCAGCAGGAGCCCAAATATACACTGGAGTTGGCTTCAGGAGCCCAAAAATTGGATGAATCACACCCTGGAGTTGGCAGAAGTTGGCAGCAGCAGCAGCAGGAGCCCAAATATACACTGGAGTTGGCTTCAGGAGCCCAAAAATTGGATGAATCACACCCTGGAGTTGGCAGAAGTTGGCAGCAGCAGCAGCAGGAGCCCAAATATACACTGGAGTTGGCTTCAGGAGCCCAAAAATTGGATGAATCACACCCTGGAGTTGGCAGGAGTTGACAGCAGCAGCAGCAGGAGCCCAAATATACACTGGAGTTGGCTTCAGGAGCCCAAAAATTGGATGAATCACACCCTGGAGTTGGCAGGAGTTGACAGCAGCAGCAGCAGGAGCCCAAATATACACTGGAGTTGGCTTCAGGAGCCCAAAAATTGGATGAATCACACCCTGGAGTTGGCAGAAGTTGGCAGCAGCAGCAGCAGGAGCCCAAATATACACTGGAGTTGGCTTCAGGAGCCCAAAAATTGGATGAATCACACCCTGGAGTTGGCAGAAGTTGGCAGCAGCAGCAGCAGGAGCCCAAATATACACTGGAGTTGGCTTCAGGAGCCCAAAAATTGGATGAATCACACCCTGGAGTTGGCAGGAGTTGACAGTAGCAGCAGCAGGAGCCCAAATATACACTGGAGTTGGCTTCAGGAGCCCAAAAATTGGATGAATCACACCCTGGAGTTGGCAGAAGTTGGCAGCAGCAGCAGCAGGAGCCCAAATATACACTGGAGTTGGCTTCAGGAGCCCAAAAATTGGATGAATCACACCCTGGAGTTGGCAGAAGTTGGCAGCAGCAGCAGCAGGAGCCCAAATATACACTGGAGTTGGCTTCAGGAGCCCAAAAATTGGATGAATCACACCCTGGAGTTGGCAGGAGTTGACAGTAGCAGCAGCAGGAGCCCAAATATACACTGGAGTTGGCTTCAGGAGCCCAAAAATTGGATGAATCACACCCTGGAGTTGGCAGGAGTTGACAGTAGCAGCAGCAGGAGCCCAAATATACACTGGAGTTGGCTTCAGGAGCCCAAAAATTGGATGAATCACACCCTGGAGTTGGCAGAAGTTGGCAGCAGCAGCAGCAGGAGCCCAAATATACACTGGAGTTGGCTTCAGGAGCCCAAAAATTGGATGAATCACACCCTGGAGTTGGCAGAAGTTGGCAGCAGCAGCAGCAGGAGCCCAAATATACACTGGAGTTGGCTTCAGGAGCCCAAAAATTGGATGAATCACACCCTGGAGTTGGCAGGAGTTGACAGTAGCAGCAGCAGGAGCCCAAATATACACTGGAGTTGGCTTCAGGAGCCCAAAAATTGGATGAATCACACCCTGGAGTTGGCAGGAGTTGGCAGCAGCAGCAGCAGGAGCCCAAATATACACTGGAGTTGGCTTCAGGAGCCCAAAAATTGGATGAATCACACCCTGGAGTTGGCAGAAGTTGGCAGCAGCAGCAGCAGGAGCCCAAATATACACTGGAGTTGGCTTCAGGAGCCCAAAAATTGGATGAATCACACCCTGGAGTTGGCAGGAGTTGACAGCAGCAGCAGCAGGAGCCCAAATATACACTGGAGTTGGCTTCAGGAGCCCAAAAATTGGATGAATCACACCCTGGAGTTGGCAGAAGTTGGCAGCAGCAGCAGCAGGAGCCCAAATATACACTGGAGTTGGCTTCAGGAGCCCAAAAATTGGATGAATCACACCCTGGAGTTGGCAGAAGTTGGCAGCAGCAGCAGCAGGAGCCCAAATATACACTGGAGTTGGCTTCAGGAGCCCAAAAATTGGATGAATCACACCCTGGAGTTGGCAGGAGTTGACAGCAGCAGCAGCAGGAGCCCAAATATACACTGGAGTTGGCTTCAGGAGCCCAAAAATTGGATGAATCACACCCTGGAGTTGGCAGGAGTTGACAGCAGCAGCAGCAGGAGCCCAAATATACACTGGAGTTGGCTTCAGGAGCCCAAAAATTGGATGAATCACACCCTGGAGTTGGCAGAAGTTGGCAGCAGCAGCAGCAGGAGCCCAAATATACACTGGAGTTGGCTTCAGGAGCCCAAAAATTGGATGAATCACACCCTGGAGTTGGCAGAAGTTGGCAGCAGCAGCAGCAGGAGCCCAAATATACACTGGAGTTGGCTTCAGGAGCCCAAAAATTGGATGAATCACACCCTGGAGTTGGCAGAAGTTGGCAGCAGCAGCAGCAGGAGCCCAAATATACACTGGAGTTGGCTTCAGGAGCCCAAAAATTGGATGAATCACACCCTGGAGTTGGCAGAAGTTGGCAGCAGCAGCAGCAGGAGCCCAAATATACACTGGAGTTGGCTTCAGGAGCCCAAAAATTGGATGAATCACACCCTGGAGTTGGCAGGAGTTGACAGTAGCAGCAGCAGGAGCCCAAATATACACTGGAGTTGGCTTCAGGAGCCCAAAAATTGGATGAATCACACCCTGGAGTTGGCAGGAGTTGACAGTAGCAGCAGCAGGAGCCCAAATATACACTGGAGTTGGCTTCAGGAGCCCAAAAATTGGATGAATCACACCCTGGAGTTGGCAGAAGTTGGCAGCAGCAGCAGCAGGAGCCCAAATATACACTGGAGTTGGCTTCAGGAGCCCAAAAATTGGATGAATCACACCCTGGAGTTGGCAGGAGTTGACAGCAGCAGCAGCAGGAGCCCAAATATACACTGGAGTTGGCTTCAGGAGCCCAAAAATTGGATGAATCACACCCTGGAGTTGGCAGGAGTTGACAGCAGCAGCAGCAGGAGCCCAAATATACACTGGAGTTGGCTTCAGGAGCCCAAAAATTGGATGAATCACACCCTGGAGTTGGCAGAAGTTGGCAGCAGCAGCAGCAGGAGCCCAAATATACACTGGAGTTGGCTTCAGGAGCCCAAAAATTGGATGAATCACACCCTGGAGTTGGCAGAAGTTGGCAGCAGCAGCAGCAGGAGCCCAAATATACACTGGAGTTGGCTTCAGGAGCCCAAAAATTGGATGAATCACACCCTGGAGTTGGCAGGAGTTGACAGCAGCAGCAGCAGGAGCCCAAATATACACTGGAGTTGGCTTCAGGAGCCCAAAAATTGGATGAATCACACCCTGGAGTTGGCAGGAGTTGACAGCAGCAGCAGCAGGAGCCCAAATATACACTGGAGTTGGCTTCAGGAGCCCAAAAATTGGATGAATCACACCCTGGAGTTGGCAGAAGTTGGCAGCAGCAGCAGCAGGAGCCCAAATATACACTGGAGTTGGCTTCAGGAGCCCAAAAATTGGATGAATCACACCCTGGAGTTGGCAGAAGTTGGCAGCAGCAGCAGCAGGAGCCCAAATATACACTGGAGTTGGCTTCAGGAGCCCAAAAATTGGATGAATCACACCCTGGAGTTGGCAGGAGTTGACAGTAGCAGCAGCAGGAGCCCAAATATACACTGGAGTTGGCTTCAGGAGCCCAAAAATTGGATGAATCACACCCTGGAGTTGGCAGAAGTTGGCAGCAGCAGCAGCAGGAGCCCAAATATACACTGGAGTTGGCTTCAGGAGCCCAAAAATTGGATGAATCACACCCTGGAGTTGGCAGAAGTTGGCAGCAGCAGCAGCAGGAGCCCAAATATACACTGGAGTTGGCTTCAGGAGCCCAAAAATTGGATGAATCACACCCTGGAGTTGGCAGGAGTTGACAGTAGCAGCAGCAGGAGCCCAAATATACACTGGAGTTGGCTTCAGGAGCCCAAAAATTGGATGAATCACACCCTGGAGTTGGCAGGAGTTGACAGTAGCAGCAGCAGGAGCCCAAATATACACTGGAGTTGGCTTCAGGAGCCCAAAAATTGGATGAATCACACCCTGGAGTTGGCAGAAGTTGGCAGCAGCAGCAGCAGGAGCCCAAATATACACTGGAGTTGGCTTCAGGAGCCCAAAAATTGGATGAATCACACCCTGGAGTTGGCAGAAGTTGGCAGCAGCAGCAGCAGGAGCCCAAATATACACTGGAGTTGGCTTCAGGAGCCCAAAAATTGGATGAATCACACCCTGGAGTTGGCAGGAGTTGACAGTAGCAGCAGCAGGAGCCCAAATATACACTGGAGTTGGCTTCAGGAGCCCAAAAATTGGATGAATCACACCCTGGAGTTGGCAGGAGTTGGCAGCAGCAGCAGCAGGAGCCCAAATATACACTGGAGTTGGCTTCAGGAGCCCAAAAATTGGATGAATCACACCCTGGAGTTGGCAGAAGTTGGCAGCAGCAGCAGCAGGAGCCCAAATATACACTGGAGTTGGCTTCAGGAGCCCAAAAATTGGATGAATCACACCCTGGAGTTGGCAGAAGTTGGCAGCAGCAGCAGCAGGAGCCCAAATATACACTGGAGTTGGCTTCAGGAGCCCAAAAATTGGATGAATCACACCCTGGAGTTGGCAGGAGTTGACAGTAGCAGCAGCAGGAGCCCAAATATACACTGGAGTTGGCTTCAGGAGCCCAAAAATTGGATGAATCACACCCTGGAGTTGGCAGGAGTTGACAGCAGCAGCAGCAGGAGCCCAAATATACACTGGAGTTGGCTTCAGGAGCCCAAAAATTGGATGAATCACACCCTGGAGTTGGCAGAAGTTGGCAGCAGCAGCAGCAGGAGCCCAAATATACACTGGAGTTGGCTTCAGGAGCCCAAAAATTGGATGAATCACACCCTGGAGTTGGCAGAAGTTGGCAGCAGCAGCAGCAGGAGCCCAAATATACACTGGAGTTGGCTTCAGGAGCCCAAAAATTGGATGAATCACACCCTGGAGTTGGCAGGAGTTGACAGCAGCAGCAGCAGGAGCCCAAATATACACTGGAGTTGGCTTCAGGAGCCCAAAAATTGGATGAATCACACCCTGGAGTTGGCAGGAGTTGACAGCAGCAGCAGCAGGAGCCCAAATATACACTGGAGTTGGCTTCAGGAGCCCAAAAATTGGATGAATCACACCCTGGAGTTGGCAGAAGTTGGCAGCAGCAGCAGCAGGAGCCCAAATATACACTGGAGTTGGCTTCAGGAGCCCAAAAATTGGATGAATCACACCCTGGAGTTGGCAGAAGTTGGCAGCAGCAGCAGCAGGAGCCCAAATATACACTGGAGTTGGCTTCAGGAGCCCAAAAATTGGATGAATCACACCCTGGAGTTGGCAGAAGTTGGCAGCAGCAGCAGCAGGAGCCCAAATATACACTGGAGTTGGCTTCAGGAGCCCAAAAATTGGATGAATCACACCCTGGAGTTGGCAGAAGTTGGCAGCAGCAGCAGCAGCAGGAGCCCAAATATACACTGGAGTTGGCTTCAGGAGCCCAAAAATTGGATGAATCACACCCTGGAGTTGGCAGGAGTTGACAGTAGCAGCAGCAGGAGCCCAAATATACACTGGAGTTGGCTTCAGGAGCCCAAAAATTGGATGAATCACACCCTGGAGTTGGCAGGAGTTGACAGTAGCAGCAGCAGGAGCCCAAAAAATGGCCTAAAGACATAAATATGTTTTGCACCATTTGGAAAGTGTAAAACGTGGCACCATGCTGAATCTAGTCGCATGCATCAGGCATTGGTGGGTGGAAATCCTGGCTGATCCATCCCTGATTCATTTTGACAAAGGTGAGTCTCTCCACATTTTTAGTTGACAGACGAGTTCTCCTCGCCGTAACTATGGCCCCCGCCGCACTAAACACCCGCTCAGATGGCACGCTACTTGCCGGGCAGGACAGCTTTTCCAGGGCAAACTCTGCTAGTTGCGGCCACAAATCAAGTTTGGCTGCCCAGAAGTCCAGCGGATCCTCAAGGTGTGTTGGCATGGTCATGTCAAAGTATGACATGACCTGCTGGTTCAGGTCCTGCTCCAGGTCTTCCTGCTGCTCATGAGTAGCCTCACTATGCGGGTGTAGAAAGCTACTCATTAGCGACTGAAGACTGAGGCTGCTGCTGCTGATGGAGCTTCTGCTGCTGCTGCTGCCAACCCCCCCAGCGGCCATGGCAGTGGAAGGTGAGCGCAGAGGTCCCCTCGAGTCAGACCTGCGAGAGTATGGACCATGGCGCAGATAGGCATCGGCCAACTGCCTACGTAGAATGTCTTTGTAGTAGTTGAGTTTGTCCTCCCTCTCGGTGGGTTTAAAAAATGCCCCCATTTTGTGCCGGAAGCGAGGGTCCAATAAGGTGGACAGCCAGAAGTCATCCCGCCGACAGATGGAAACAATTCTGGGGTCACTACGCAAGCACGTGAGCATGCTTCGTGCCATTTGCGCAAGTGACTCGGATGGACTACCTGTCTCCATCTCCACTGCATACTGCCACGGTGTGCCCGGGTCCTCTGTCTCTCCTTCCTCAAAAACCTCTAGCTCCTCTGGCTGCTCCTGCTCCTCCTCTCCTGTCCGCTGACTAGATAAACCAGCCATTTCGCCAAGCCTAAACTGTGTTTCGCTGGGCAACTCCTCCTCCTCTTCCTCCTCCTCCTCCTCCAGTTCAGCTCCAAGGGGGTTCATGTGGCCGTAAGATGTAAACGCCATGTCTCCAGTGCCCTGACCAGCCATGGTTTCCAACATGTGCTGTAGTACATGAAGCAGTGGAATCACGACGTTCATCCCGTAATCCTGCCGACTGACAAATAAAGTGGCTTCCTCAAAGGGCCTGAGCAAACGGCAGGTGTCACGTATGAGCTGCCACTGGTTGACATTGAAGTTACACAGGGGAGTCCCCCTATCTGCTTGGATCATCAGGAAATCCGTGATGGCTTTTCTCTGTTCATATAATCGGTCCAACATGTGAAGGGTGGAATTCCAACGGGTGGAAACATCGCAAATCAGACTATGTTGGGGGATACCATTCTGACGCTGTAGCTCAAGAAGGGTGTGTTTGGCAGTGTAGGAGTGGCTGAAGTGCATGCAAAGTTTCCGTGAAGTTGTTAGGATGTCCTGCAGATGGGGGGAACACTTCAGAAACCGCTTGACAACCAGATTGAAGACGTGAGCCATGCAGGGGGCATGGGTCAGGCTTCCTTGGCGCAGCGCAGACAAAATGTTCTTCCCATTGTCGGTAACCATGATTCCCATTTTAAGTTTTCTCGGAGTAAGCCATGTTTGGATTTCCTGATGAATACATTTAAGCAGTTCCTCCCCTGTGTGACTCCGTTCGCCAAGACAAACCATGTGAAGCACTGCGTGACACCTCCGTGCCCTGCACACATGGTAGACTGGAGGGGCACTGAGACTTGAGCCTACAGTGGAGGGTGAGGAGATGGCGGAGGATGAGGAGGCCGAGTCGCACGGTGTCACAGGCCCAATGGGCAGAGAGCGCGGAGGCCGAAGCGGCGTGACCTGTCCAAGTTGCTGCTGCAAAGGGACCACATTCACCCAGTGGGCCGTAAACGACATGTACTGCCCCTGACCGTAGTTACAGCTCCAGATGTCGGCGCTGCCATGTATTTTGCTACACACCGACAGGCTCAAGGACTGGCCCACCTTCTGTTCAACAAAAGTGTGCAGCGCTGGTACTGCCTTCTTGGCAAAGAAATGACGGCTTGGGACTCTCCACCTCGGCTCGGCACAAGCCATCAGTTCTCTGAAAGGTGCAGATTCCACCACCTGAAAAGGGAGCGACTGCAGCACCAGCAACTTGGACAGGAGCACATTCAGCTTCTGCGCCGTAGGATGAGTGGGCGCATACTGCTGTCTCTTGGACATGGCTTCGCTGATGGATTGCTGGCGGGATGCATGACTTGGAGGAGGAGGAGCAGGAGCGACAGAGGATGGGTATGACGCACAGCTGCCTTCGGCTGAGGTGCTGGAGCCTTGGCTGGCAGAAATTGGGAGCTCACTTGGTGAGGAAGCAGACTGGACCACCCCTTGGGAGCCTCGGTTCTCCCAGGTCGTTTTATGGTGACGCATCATATGTTGACGCAGGGCCGTGGTGCCAACATTTGGACCCTGGCCACGCTTCACCTTTTGCCTACATATCTTGCATGTGGCCATGTTACCCTCCTGCGGATGCCTCAGGAAAAACTGCCACACTGCCGAGTAGCTACTTTTCCCACCCCCTGGCCTCACTGATTCACTGCTGCTGTTGCCAACTCCAGGAACCCCTGCTCCACTACCTCCCGATAAGGTAGACTGCCGCACAGCAGGTGCTCTACCCCGGCCCCGGCCCCGGCCGGCTCCAGCCTTTGGAATTGTGCCCCCATGCTGACTGCTACCACCTTGCTGCCTCAGCTGCTGACTCCGGGGCAACCTGCACCCCTCTTCTCCTGATGATGACGATGAAGCCCCTTCATCACCCGGCTCCCAAGTGCGATCGGCTTCATCGTCATCATCATCATCATCACCGGGTTGTGGCTGTACGTCACTGATGTTCGTGGATTCGTCAACAGTGTCTGGCGCAGGAGCTGGAACGCTCGCAGCACCCACGACACTGTCCACATCACTATTTGTCTGCCTAGCTAAAGAAGCCACCTCCATTTCTTGGCTGGGCAGTAGCTGCTGACTGTCCTCTATCTGATGGTCCTCCTCACTAAAGAGTGGAGCTGAACCCAAAGCATAGGATACGTCGCTGGGGGAGGGAACGGCGTAGGCCAGAGGCAATGGGAGGACAGGGACTGCTCTCGGGGCATGCCAACTCAGGGTTGTGTCAGAGGAACCTACCGACCCTAGACTGGGGGTCTCAGACGTAAGTTGTGATGATGTTGTTGATGAGCGCGTCAACCAATCTACCACGGCAGATGCGTTACTGGTGGAGACCCGACCGCTAGCAGATACTGGCAGATTAGGTCTCTCAGCGTGACTCCTGCTGCTACTGGCCCCCAGTCTGATGCGAGCTCTGCCTGCGGAATCTTGGCCTCTGCCACTCCTCTTTTCACTTCCAGGCACTTGTCTGCCCGACATAGTCTAACTGGCGTGGTAGTAGGTGATATTTAAAAAAACCCCGGGCAGCGGTGGGTCTATATGAAACAGAATATAATGCACACCAAAAGTGAGCAGTAACACTCAGCCTCCAACAGGCCTGCTTAGTGTAAATAAGAGAGCTGCTTAGTGTAAATAAAGAGGGGTATGCTATGTTACAGAATGGGATGCCTCAACAGAAGTGCACCTGGCAGGCAGCAGTAAGCCTATGCCCAGCAAAAGTGTCTTATAATATAAATATAATAAGAGCAAATGCTTATATGGTCTTAAACAGAGGCTGCTTTAGTCACAGAATGGGATGCCCCGGGCAGGAATCGAGCTGGCAGGGTACAGTAGTGCTTTGGCCAGCAAAAGTGTCTTTATCAGGCCTAATTTCAAATATGATAAGAGCAAATGCTTATATGGTCTTAAACAGAGGCTGCTTTAGTCACAGAATGGGATGCCCCGGGCAGGAATCGAGCTGGCAGGGTACAGTAGTGCTTTGGCCAGCAAAAGTGTCTTTATCAGGCCTAATTTCAAATATGATAAGAGCAAATGCTTATATGGTCTTAAACAGAGGCTGCTGTAGTCACAGAATGGGATGCCCCGGGCAGGAATCGAGCTGGCAGGGTACAGTAGTGCTTTGGCCAGCAAAAGTGTCTTTATCAGGCCTAATTTCAAATATGATAAGAGCAAATGCTTATATGGTCTTAAACAGAGGCTGCTGTAGTCACAGAATGGGATGCCCCGGGCAGGAATCGAGCTGGCAGGGTACAGTAGTGCTTTGGCCAGCAAAAGTGTCTTTATCAGGCCTAATTTCAAATATGATAAGAGCAAATGCTTATATGGTCTTAAACAGAGGCTGCTTTAGTCACAGAATGGGATGCCCCGGGCAGGAATCGAGCTGGCAGGGTACAGTAGTGCTTTGGCCAGCAAAAGTGTCTTTATCAGGCCTAATTTCAAATATGATAAGAGCAAATGCTTATATGGTCTTAAACAGAGGCTGCTTTAGTCACAGAATGGGATGCCCCGGGCAGGAATCGAGCTGGCAGGGTACAGTAGTGCTTTGGCCAGCAAAAGTGTCTTTATCAGGCCTAATTTCAAATATGATAAGAGCAAATGCTTATATGGTCTTAAACAGAGGCTGCTGTAGTCACAGAATGGGATGCCCCGGGCAGGAATCGAGCTGGCAGGGTACAGTAGTGCTTTGGCCAGCAAAAGTGTCTTTATCAGGCCTAATTTCAAATATGATAAGAGCAAATGCTTATATGGTCTTAAACAGAGGCTGCTTTAGTCACAGAATGGGATGCCCCGGGCAGGAATCGAGCTGGCAGGGTACAGTAGTGCTTTGGCCAGCAAAAGTGTCTTTATCAGGCTAATTTCAAATATGATAAGAGCAAATGCTTATATGGTCTTAAACAGAGGCTGCTTTAGTCACAGAATGGGATGCCCCGGGCAGGAATCGAGCTGGCAGGGTACAGTAGTGCTTTGGCCAGCAAAAGTGTCTTTATCAGGCTAATTTCAAATATGATAAGAGCAAATGCTTATATGGTCTTAAACAGAGGCTGCTGTAGTCACAGAATGGGATGCCCCGGGCAGGAATCGAGCTGGCAGGGTACAGTAGTGCTTTGGCCAGCAAAAGTGTCTTTATCAGGCCTAATTTCAAATATGATAAGAGCAAATGCTTATATGGTCTTAAACAGAGGCTGCTGTAGTCACAGAATGGGATGCCCCGGGCAGGAATCGAGCTGGCAGGGTACAGTAGTGCTTTGGCCAGCAAAAGTGTCTTTATCAGGCCTAATTTCAAATATGATAAGAGCAAATGCTTATATGGTCTTAAACAGAGGCTGCTTTAGTCACAGAATGGGATGCCCCGGGCAGGAATCGAGCTGGCAGGGTACAGTAGTGCTTTGGCCAGCAAAAGTGTCTTTATCAGGCCTAATTTCAAATATGATAAGAGCAAATGCTTATATGGTCTTAAACAGAGGCTGCTGTAGTCACAGAATGGGATGCCCCGGGCAGGAATCGAGCTGGCAGGGTACAGTAGTGCTTTGGCCAGCAAAAGTGTCTTTATCAGGCCTAATTTCAAATATGATAAGAGCAAATGCTTATATGGTCTTAAACAGAGGCTGCTTTAGTCACAGAATGGGATGCCCCGGGCAGGAATCGAGCTGGCAGGGTACAGTAGTGCTTTGGCCAGCAAAAGTGTCTTTATCAGGCCTAATTTCAAATATGATAAGAGCAAATGCTTATATGGTCTTAAACAGAGGCTGCTTTAGTCACAGAATGGGATGCCCCGGGCAGGAATCGAGCTGGCAGGGTACAGTAGTGCTTTGGCCAGCAAAAGTGTCTTTATCAGGCCTAATTTCAAATATGATAAGAGCAAATGCTTATATGGTCTTAAACAGAGGCTGCTTTAGTCACAGAATGGGATGCCCCGGGCAGGAATCGAGCTGGCAGGGTACAGTAGTGCTTTGGCCAGCAAAAGTGTCTTTATCAGGCCTAATTTCAAATATGATAAGAGCAAATGCTTATATGGTCTTAAACAGAGGCTGCTGTAGTCACAGAATGGGATGCCCCGGGCAGGAATCGAGCTGGCAGGGTACAGTAGTGCTTTGGCCAGCAAAAGTGTCTTTATCAGGCCTAATTTCAAATATGATAAGAGCAAATGCTTATATGGTCTTAAACAGAGGCTGCTTTAGTCACAGAATGGGATGCCCCGGGCAGGAATCGAGCTGGCAGGGTACAGTAGTGCTTTGGCCAGCAAAAGTGTCTTTATCAGGCTAATTTCAAATATGATAAGAGCAAATGCTTATATGGTCTTAAACAGAGGCTGCTTTAGTCACAGAATGGGATGCCCCGGGCAGGAATCGAGCTGGCAGGGTACAGTAGTGCTTTGGCCAGCAAAAGTGTCTTTATCAGGCCTAATTTCAAATATGATAAGAGCAAATGCTTATATGGTCTTAAACAGAGGCTGCTTTAGTCACAGAATGGGATGCCCCGGGCAGGAATCGAGCTGGCAGGGTACAGTAGTGCTGTGGCCAGCAAAAGTGTCTTTATCAGGCCTAATTTCAAATATGATAAGAGCAAATGCTTATATGGTCTTAAACAGAGGCTGCTGTAGTCACAGAATGGGATGCCCCGGGCAGGAATCGAGCTGGCAGGGTACAGTAGTGCTTTGGCCAGCAAAAGTGTCTTTATCAGGCCTAATTTCAAATATGATAAGAGCAAATGCTTATATGGTCTTAAACAGAGGCTGCTGTAGTCACAGAATGGGATGCCCCGGGCAGGAATCGAGCTGGCAGGGTACAGTAGTGCTTTGGCCAGCAAAAGTGTCTTTATCAGGCCTAATTTCAAATATGATAAGAGCAAATGCTTATATGGTCTTAAACAGAGGCTGCTTTAGTCACAGAATGGGATGCCCCGGGCAGGAATCGAGCTGGCAGGGTACAGTAGTGCTTTGGCCAGCAAAAGTGTCTTTATCAGGCTAATTTCAAATATGATAAGAGCAAATGCTTATATGGTCTTAAACAGAGGCTGCTTTAGTCACAGAATGGGATGCCCCGGGCAGGAATCGAGCTGGCAGGGTACAGTAGTGCTTTGGCCAGCAAAAGTGTCTTTATCAGGCCTAATTTCAAATATGATAAGAGCAAATGCTTATATGGTCTTAAACAGAGGCTGCTGTAGTCACAGAATGGGATGCCCCGGGCAGGAATCGAGCTGGCAGGGTACAGTAGTGCTTTGGCCAGCAAAAGTGTCTTTATCAGGCCTAATTTCAAATATGATAAGAGCAAATGCTTATATGGTCTTAAACAGAGGCTGCTTTAGTCACAGAATGGGATGCCCCGGGCAGGAATCGAGCTGGCAGGGTACAGTAGTGCTTTGGCCAGCAAAAGTGTCTTTATCAGGCCTAATTTTAAATATGATAAGAGCAAATGCTTATATGGTCTTAAACAGAGGCTGCTTTAGTCACAGAATGGGATGCCCCGGGCAGGAATCGAGCTGGCAGGGTACAGTAGTGCTTTGGCCAGCAAAAGTGTCTTTATCAGGCCTAATTTCAAATATGATAAGAGCAAATGCTTATATGGTCTTAAACAGAGGCTGCTTTAGTCACAGAATGGGATGCCCCGGGCAGGAATCGAGCTGGCAGGGTACAGTAGTGCTTTGGCCAGCAAAAGTGTCTTTATCAGGCCTAATTTCAAATATGATAAGAGCAAATGCTTATATGGTCTTAAACAGAGGCTGCTGTAGTCACAGAATGGGATGCCCCGGGCAGGAATCGAGCTGGCAGGGTACAGTAGTGCTTTGGCCAGCAAAAGTGTCTTTATCAGGCCTAATTTCAAATATGATAAGAGCAAATGCTTATATGGTCTTAAACAGAGGCTGCTTTAGTCACAGAATGGGATGCCCCGGGCAGGAATCGAGCTGGCAGGGTACAGTAGTGCTTTGGCCAGCAAAAGTGTCTTTATCAGGCTAATTTCAAATATGATAAGAGCAAATGCTTATATGGTCTTAAACAGAGGCTGCTTTAGTCACAGAATGGGATGCCCCGGGCAGGAATCGAGCTGGCAGGGTACAGTAGTGCTTTGGCCAGCAAAAGTGTCTTTATCAGGCCTAATTTCAAATATGATAAGAGCAAATGCTTATATGGTCTTAAACAGAGGCTGCTTTAGTCACAGAATGGGATGCCCCGGGCAGGAATCGAGCTGGCAGGGTACAGTAGTGCTTTGGCCAGCAAAAGTGTCTTTATCAGGCCTAATTTCAAATATGATAAGAGCAAATGCTTATATGGTCTTAAACAGAGGCTGCTGTAGTCACAGAATGGGATGCCCCGGGCAGGAATCGAGCTGGCAGGGTACAGTAGTGCTTTGGCCAGCAAAAGTGTCTTTATCAGGCCTAATTTCAAATATGATAAGAGCAAATGCTTATATGGTCTTAAACAGAGGCTGCTGTAGTCACAGAATGGGATGCCCCGGGCAGGAATCGAGCTGGCAGGGTACAGTAGTGCTTTGGCCAGCAAAAGTGTCTTTATCAGGCCTAATTTCAAATATGATAAGAGCAAATGCTTATATGGTCTTAAACAGAGGCTGCTTTAGTCACAGAATGGGATGCCCCGGGCAGGAATCGAGCTGGCAGGGTACAGTAGTGCTTTGGCCAGCAAAAGTGTCTTTATCAGGCTAATTTCAAATATGATAAGAGCAAATGCTTATATGGTCTTAAACAGAGGCTGCTTTAGTCACAGAATGGGATGCCCCGGGCAGGAATCGAGCTGGCAGGGTACAGTAGTGCTTTGGCCAGCAAAAGTGTCTTTATCAGGCCTAATTTCAAATATGATAAGAGCAAATGCTTATATGGTCTTAAACAGAGGCTGCTGTAGTCACAGAATGGGATGCCCCGGGCAGGAATCGAGCTGGCAGGGTACAGTAGTGCTTTGGCCAGCAAAAGTGTCTTTATCAGGCCTAATTTCAAATATGATAAGAGCAAATGCTTATATGGTCTTAAACAGAGGCTGCTTTAGTCACAGAATGGGATGCCCCGGGCAGGAATCGAGCTGGCAGGGTACAGTAGTGCTTTGGCCAGCAAAAGTGTCTTTATCAGGCCTAATTTCAAATATGATAAGAGCAAATGCTTATATGGTCTTAAACAGAGGCTGCTTTAGTCACAGAATGGGATGCCCCGGGCAGGAATCGAGCTGGCAGGGTACAGTAGTGCTTTGGCCAGCAAAAGTGTCTTTATCAGGCTAATTTCAAATATGATAAGAGCAAATGCTTATATGGTCTTAAACAGAGGCTGCTTTAGTCACAGAATGGGATGCCCCGGGCAGGAATCGAGCTGGCAGGGTACAGTAGTGCTTTGGCCAGCAAAAGTGTCTTTATCAGGCCTAATTTCAAATATGATAAGAGCAAATGCTTATATGGTCTTAAACAGAGGCTGCTGTAGTCACAGAATGGGATGCCCCGGGCAGGAATCGAGCTGGCAGGGTACAGTAGTGCTTTGGCCAGCAAAAGTGTCTTTATCAGGCCTAATTTCAAATATGATAAGAGCAAATGCTTATATGGTCTTAAACAGAGGCTGCTTTAGTCACAGAATGGGATGCCCCGGGCAGGAATCGAGCTGGCAGGGTACAGTAGTGCTTTGGCCAGCAAAAGTGTCTTTATCAGGCCTAATTTCAAATATGATAAGAGCAAATGCTTATATGGTCTTAAACAGAGGCTGCTTTAGTCACAGAATGGGATGCCTCACAGCAGACTTAAGATCAGTTCAGTATATATGCACAGTTAGTTACTATAAGCAGCCTGAAAACGCTAACAAAGGCTGGATGAAAAAAAAAAAAACTCCCTGTCAGCCAGCTCCGTTTTTCCTACCTTTCCCTGGCTTTCTGTCTGTCTCCTGTCTGTCTCCTGCCTGTCTCCTGCCTGTCTCCAGCCTGTCCCTGTCTGTCCCTGTCTCCAGCCTGTCTAACTGCCTCAGCTACACAGCGTTCTGTCTGTCTGTCACGAATGCAATAGAGAAATGAGGAAAAGCAAGATGGCCGCCGTTAAATACCGCTGTGTGACGTCACCGGGCTTGCTGGCTGCTGATAGGCTGCATGTGACTGCCCCAGCTTGCACTGGCGCGGGATACATGTCCAGACATGTCCCGCCCGCCATCTTAGAATGCCTGTAATGTAAATGAATGGATGTTAAAGGAAAACTTCGAGTGATCGAATCGCGGGGAAATTCGGATTCGATCCGAATCGAATTTTTCCTGAAATTCGGATCGAATCCGGGTTCGTCCGGATCGATTCGCTCATCCCTAGTTGTGAGGGGTCCCAAGCTTTATTTATGTTGGACAGGCACATTTTTAGTAATCGATTTACTGTTGACCAAATTGTCAACTTGTGACAATTAACAAGTAATTAGAGAATACATTCCAAAAATCTTTGTTTGGATGTTATTTAATCACACCCAGACAAGGCACGGGATAGAAATAATAACAAATGACATAAGTGCACGAAAAAAGCAAAATAAATAAAAAAAAATGAGAGTCCACCAAATTCTGGTAAATGCTTTGGCCCGCATGGCTCTGGTTGCCAGCATACAGATGTCCTGGAATCTCTGGAGCAGAAGCAAGGGCTGTCTCCTCCAAATATGCTGCCACCCTCTCGCTCAAGGCAAAATTATGAAGGCTTATGCTTATGTGTCAGTGGGCCCCATTATCAGCCTCCTGGCCAGGTGTCTGGGGCCTTAAGAAGGGCATAAGGAGCCAGGTCAACAACACAACATCAAAAGAGTCAAGACTAAAATATTAAATACTACAATTATTAGGACCAAACAAGCAAAAGGTAAGGCAGGAAGCATTTGTAACTCCAACAGAGAGAAGGGGATATTCAAAGAGGGGCATGAGCACGGTCGAAGTGATGGAGAGCAGGGAGACCAATTGGCTAACTGAAGAAACTTGGACCAATTACAAAAAGGGGGCACATAACGGAAAAGGCACAATGTGAAAAGCACATTGAAAATGCAACATAAACAATAAACATGCAGATCCACTCCAGCAATAAACAGACTTACGCACAAGCCATCCGCCAGTCAGCTCTCTACTCTCAAAACAGATGTATAAACCAGAGCTCCTCAAGATACATGCATCATGGGACAAGCCAGCCAAAACATTGAAAAAGCGAAGATCTGGCCCCACGACACATTGGACTTGAAGAGAGTAGCCCATCTTCTGGTTGCAGAAAATAAGCCACAAATAAAAAAGGGCCACTAGACTGGCAACAGCAAATGAACAACAAAATGTGACACAGGGAAGCTGTTTGGGGGGGGAGGGGAAGCTAGGCTAGCCTCAAGAGAGGAGAGTGGACAAGAAGGAGGAGCAATGTGGACCTAAACAGACTGAGACACATGGAAGCTGTTTGAGGAGAAGAGAAGCTAGGCTAGCCTCAAGACAGGAGAGTGGACAAGAAGGAGGAGCAATGTGGACCTAAACATACTGAAACATATTCTCCTGAGCAGCGGGGGGAACCAGGGCCACATGCATGCAATCGATGGCAACCATGACACTTGGCATATTCGCAATGTTGAGAAAACCCAACCTCACTACGTTTCAGGCTACCATGCTGACAGGAAAAGATATGTATTTCTCCGGCAGGACAGCCATGCCATTGAGAAATTTAGTCAGGGCGCAGCTCAGTGAAGGCTGGGACATGCCAACTGACAGTGGCCCTAGCCTCTGGAGGGAGCCATTCGCAAAAATTGAAGGCAGCCAACCAATTTGGTCATACATCCAATTGCATGCCACCTTTTTTAAGTAAAGTTTTTAGTAAAGTTTCTCAAGAGAGAGGCGGTTCAGTCGGGTCAATTTGAACACCTGCTGATTGGTCATCTGATTGATATCCAGGTTACTCCAGGTATACCTAAGCTCTGGAAGGTACATAGTGAACAGCCACCACTGCTGCAGATGCTCTTCACAGAACTCATCAAGGGGCTCTATCGTAGGTGCAAAGGATGTAGGCTGTATTTTCACTAGCAAAAAAAGACTGTTCAAGTATTCCCACTAGCAAAAAGATGGCGTAAGTTTGAACCAGAAACCTATGCCTTTTATAGGTCCGAAAACCTGGAAATCAGGGCTCTGAATCCCGCACAAGCACAGCCTAAATCTGCAAAATTTCGGCCGCCTTGAGCTGGTTTGGTATATGCATACTGTAATTTACCGCAAAATAGACCAAATAGGGTTGATTCAGAGCCCCTTTCTCATCATTTTTATGGAGGTCTTGCTACCAAACGAAAAATCATGCAAAAATGAAAACATTTCACACTAAAGTTCTCGCAGAAAAAAGGCTCTGCTGAATATATGATTCAGCAGAGCCTTTTTTCTGCGAGAACTTTAGTGTGAAATGTTTTCATTTTTGCATGATTTTTCGCTTGGTAGCAAGACCTCCATAAAAATGAAAAAAAATGAACGAAAATGGAAATTTTCAAGCAAAAAAAAGTGAGAAAGGGGCTCTGAATCAACCCTAATATGATCCTTTGGCGTCATTCGAGTTGGTGGGAATGCATGTGAGAGAGGCTCTGAATCAGGCCGATTCTCCTAGGAGCAAAAATATCTAACCTTTTACCCAATGCAGTGAATCACTCCTATTGCAGCACTTGTAAACATACTTGATTCCTTGGTCCTTGGCCTTTCCACTATAACAGATACAGGCCCCCACTTTTAGTCACAATGAAGTGGTCATGCCTACTCTATTTACTGTTATTGATTCACCTCCATTGCAGTGAAAAGAGCAGAAGGGCCATGTAACTAATGGCGAGCAGCATGTGTGTGTCAAGGGGGCAGGGTTAAAAGCTCACAGTGTGGGACTGGATCTAACAATTGGGTGAGTTTCCAAGTACAGGAATAGGATTGATCGGACAATCTCTCTGAAGGGTTGATTTTTCTACCACTCTTAAATGCATTATTATAAATAAAGAATTCAAGTATGACATAAGATGAAACAGCTGAAAAACAACTGACAAAACAGTGTGGGCCTAATCAAAGTACAAATCATTGCCAGAGATGCACTTACATATCACATGTATAATTTATTGAAAATATAGGTTAGGAATAAATTAGTTGCTGAAATAAAATAGTTAATATTAAAAAAAAGTACAATAATCGCTTAACCAGTCATTCAAACCCTATAATTAGGATATGAAGCCCCTCCTTAACCTATGATATTGTATGGACCTCAACCAAATCAATAAGAGACCCAAACACTCAGTATTACAAGAGGAGAGAAAATGAAACAATAAAAAAACAAACATTAAATGACCAACCAGACAAAGAGACAGACATACATACAACAACATACACATTCCTCAAACAAAACTGGAGCTATACAGAAAGGGGGGAGGCAGGGACAGAGGAAGGAAGCCCTGACCTATTTAGATTTAGAAAAATCTCAGAGTTAGGAATCTGCTTTTCAAAAACAAATGTCTGGAAGGGAAGTCCCCACCTAAAAGATAAGGGAAGTAGATAATCCCAGCTTCCATCCAGCTCCTGAAAGAAGTAGGGGAATGACAACCAGAATAGAACATTGGATTATGGAACAATTTTGTTAAAGGTATATTGGGGGGGGGGGGGTACTTAATTAGATGATCATTTAACAGAATCCCACAACTTCAGAGATATCATGAAAGTTCAAGGCCCCCAAATCCTCCCCTTCTACAGAAACGGTGCATTCAGGATTCAACAATTTGCTGATCTTTCCCAACCCAAATGAAAGGCAGGACGTTGATCTGCTGAGCAGGAAAAAATATGAAGGTACTGGTATTGGGGGGTTTTAAACAAGTACAGAAGTTTAGGCAGAGCAGTCATTTTGACTGTTGCTATGCATCCCAGCCAGGAAATAGGCTATCCGCTCCAAGATTCTATGGTGCATCTAATAGATCTAAGAATTTGTGGATAGTTAGCTTGCAACACGCTAATACCATAGTCAGCAGTGAAGAAAACACCTAAGTACGCATCTTAGAATCCTCCCAATGATACTGGAAAGAAGTCTCAATGATCGATTTTAAGTCTGCCATTAGGCAGACATTTAATGTCTTGGATTTTGAAGCACTGACCCCCCAACCCTGAGGCCAAACCAAAACTATGCTGTTTAATAACAGTGGAGTCTCCCCTTGTCCGGGCTACTTAAGGATCATTTTCCTGTTAATCTCTTTTGAATTGTCCATTTCAGGCCACTTAACAATGCAGAAAGAAACACATAATGGACAGGTTCTGCTGCTGGTCATGGTGGTGATGGAACTGGTGCTGCAGGAAGAGGACGTGTTTACTTCTTGCCAAGGTTTGGAGCATATTTTTGTCGGCCCCAATACTGCTACCAGTGTGATGAGGCAGTCTTAGATTATTTGGTACACAGTGCTACCAGTTTGGGAGTGTCTTCTAGCCACTCCACTTCTGCCAAGAGTCCTGAGCCCTCCTCCTCACCCCCCTTCAAATCACCAGATTTTTTTACTGCCATGAGAATATTTTTTCAACATTTAGTGAATCAAGGCCATGGTCACTGAATTCAACCACCATTTATTTTGGATTACTAGTAATTATGTCAGCACACGTCTTTAGTTTGGGTTGAAAGAGTTACATTTATCATTGCATTTATTAGCTAAAACAGAGCTATGTTTATTTGCATAGAGATAGTAATGTCCCATTATTACATTTAATTATTTTCTCAGCATTAGTAGCCAAACATAAATTTAGATCTAATCTAGTTGCATCCAAACCTAATTTCAGGGGTGAGGCATGAATATATGCTGTTTGGTCAGCATCTCAAAATCCTGATTAAGCTCATCAATACATTTCATTTTGGTGCACTTAACTTGTGAACTAAGCTGAATGATATGTCCCTTTTAGGTTACTTTATGGGCTTCCCACAGGTGTCACCCTGACGAAGTGGTTGCTAGGGGAAACCACGCAATGCGTCAGTGTGTAGGGTGTGGTTGTTTAAATAAGGGAATAAAACACACCACACCAGATGAATAAGAACCAATTTAGAATTTAACGGTTGAATACATTGAAAACAATTGTTGGTGTATATAGCCACTGGTTTAAGGCAATAAATGACTGTAGAAGAATCTAGTATAATTTCTACTTGAAGAATATGGGGGGGGGGGGGGGGAAGGATGAATATGTTAAACAAAGGATAAACTTGTGTCTAGGTCACTTTATCATATATGGCTATTTGGATAACTTTAATACACACTGTATGCTCTGTGTAATTCAAACAATCTATCAATACATTCACAATCTATTTTAAATGTAAGATTAACTCTATATAATAAACTTCAGATAGATGATGCTCTAAATTTGTAACTATGCTTTAAATAGTGAGGAGAACTGAGAAAAGTTCACTTATCCTTAGACCAAACGAACTTGGTGGAAAATGTCCTGTTATTTCTGACTAAAATGATGCTGTTTCTTTAAATATTTTCTGGATATTTCTTTCTTCAACGGTCACAGCCTCAAAACTCTCCTAAATAAAATTATAATTAAGGGCGTCCTCCAACCGCGCTGAGTCCCTTTCTTTGCGCTCTGCGGGAGGCTTCACACAGTGAATAACACACAAAAAAATAAGTCTTTACACCCCTCACACAGTCCAGCAGTGAGGTAAATAAGGAGAGAGTTAGTTTCAACCAAAAACTTCACTGTGGCCCTATAATTTATGTGGGCTCAGAAACACATACAGACACAGAAGTGCTCCCTTTGACCCACCTCACGGACTCTGCTCCCTCAGAGCTGTGCTGTGCCTTTTATAACCTGCTGGAATTACCTCACAAGCTTCTCTCTCATGGCTGGCTCCGCCCACCCACACACACACAGAAGAGTTTTCCAGAACCCTCCTAGCAGAGGTTTGTTATATGTCTGTTACACATTTCCCCCTTTTTTTTTTATTAGCAGTCCTCTGCCTATAATTGATAATTTTCCAAGTATTGTGGAAGCTGCCCTCTAGTATCTCTTTTTGGATATCTAGCTTCTATTTCAGAATCCCTCGCTTCCCCCCTTTCGTCCTCAGTCTGTTGGGGAAAATGTCCTTGGGGGTCTCCTATGAGGGATGAGGGCTCCACTCCCAATTCTATTTCTGCTACCTGTTCCTCTGTTAAATTTAGTTCTGTTTCCATGGGTCTCTCTTTTTCCTTGTTTGACCCTGCAGGAAGTTGGGGTTGGGTGACCCACCAGTCATCCTCCTCTGGCCAATTGTTTTTGTTGGTGGGACTATCCTCAGACGTCTTTACCAGCTCTTCTTCTGAAGTCATTATAAATCCACATGGTCTAAGCAAGTTCCGGTGTAACCGCCGTTCTGATCCCTTCCCATCCTCTCGTTTCACGTCATACACAGGCAAATTAGGAAAAGGCTGCTTTATTACAACATAAGGATCAGTTTCCCATTTTGCAACTAGTTTATTTTTTCTTCGTGCAAAGGTCCGACGGACTAACACTCTGTCTCCAGTTTGCAGTAATGGGCACTTCTGGGTAGGATTTTCCTCGGTTTGTAACCGTTGATGGACCATTTCTTTACTTCGTAATAAGCGCCGCCTATGTTCCTTCACCCATTGATCAGTAGCTCTAGGTTCAACCACTTCTTGGGTCCCCAACACGAAGTCCAGGGGTAATCTTCCTGGTCGCCCAAACATTAAGTAGTACGGTGTAAATCCTGTGGATGAGTGTAACATATGGTTATAAATCCAAACCACATCATCGATATGTTCAGGCCATTGTTCAAGCTTTTCACTTCCCAGGGTTCTGATTAATTCCAACAGGGTTCGATTAAATCTTTCACAAACCCCATTTCCCTGAGGATGGTAGGGACTAGTATGTACTTTACGAATTCCATGAAGCTGGCACAGTTCCTTAATTATTTGTGCTTCAAAATTAGCGCCTTGATCAGAAAGTAGTCTACGTGGGCAGCCATAAGGTCTGAATACATTTTTCCATAGTAGACAAGCCGTGGTATGGGCTGTTTGATCATGAGTGGGTATCACGATCGCAAATTTTGTAAAATGGTCTACACAGACCATAGCAAATTGATGTCCAGAAGAGGATTCGGCAATCTTGATAAAGTCCACGGTCAACAGGTCAAAAGGCTCATTAGCCACTATAGTCATAGGTTGGGTGTGTTGTTCTTGGCCTTTATGGATATTGCATTCTTTACAACTTTTACATGCTTGCTCTAGGTGCTCCCTCATCCGTGGGAAATAAAAGTACCTTCTTCCCAGAGCCTCCAATTTATCGCCTTGGAAGTGACCACCCATTTGGTGTAGAATTGAACTAATACCTTCCACCATTTCAATTGGCACTACAAACTGCCAAACACATCGCTCTTCTCCATTTTCCCATGCACGGCGATACAGAACTCCATCCTTGATGAACAATTTGTCCCATTGTCGACAAATGGCTCTTCCTCTATCAGTCAACAGTTTTCTCTCCCGGTAAGAGGGTTTATCACCAATTTGAAGGTGAGTCAAAATTTTCAACAAATCTGAGTCTTCAGACTGCCATTTCTGCCATTCCCCTTTGTCGCATATTTCTGCAGTTGTAGCATTTATCTGAACCTCCTCAATCTCTTTTTCTCTGATTTCCAATGGGCGAACTCGTAAGGGAGGAATTTCCACTTCTTCTAACATCTGATCGGAATCAGTGTCCAGTTTCCCCAAGGGGAAGCGAGATAGGGCGTCAGCATTGGTATGATTATGTCCTGGCCTATAGTGAATATGATAATCAAATGAGGCCAATCGAGCTACCCACCTCTGTTCAAGGGCTCCCAGCTTAGCAGTATTGAGGTATAGTAAAGGGTTGTTATCAGTAATGATATCCACTCGACCCCCGGTTAGATATTCACGAAATTTTTCAGTTACCGCCCATACAATTGCTAGGAGTTCGAGACGAAATGAACTGTAGTTACTAGGATTCCTTTCAGTCGGTCTGAGAGAGCGACTGGCATACGCAATGACTCTCTCTCTTCCTTCTTGCTTCTGTGCCAGAATTGCACCTAATCCCTGTAGACTGCCATCAGTTTGTAATATAAATGGCTTACTGTAATCCGCGTACCCCAAGACTGGAGCCTCTAAAAGTTTTTGCTTTAGTTCATTGAAACTTTTTTCCTGTTCCTCTTTCCATACAGATTGGATGTTTCCGGCCACACATTTGTTTTTACCTTGCGGTTTACCTCTAAGTAGTCGATGGAGAGGTTCTGCACTTTGAGCAAATCCTTTGATATACCGCCTGTAGTAGCCAACTAGTCCCAGGAAACCTCTTACTTCCTTCACAGTATTTGGCCGAGGCCAATTTTTCACAGCCTCTATTTTTTCTGGGTCGGGTGCTATTCCCGATTCTGCAACTATATGCCCGAGATATTTGATTTGTTGTTGAGCGAATTTGCATTTGCTGGGTTGCAGTTTGAGTCCAAATGCAATAATTCTTTGTAATACTTGTTCAATATGTTCTAAATGTTCCTGGAAATTTCTAGAAAAAATGATCACATCATCCAGGTAGATGAGAACGGTTTGAAAGTTTAAATCTCCCAGACATCGTTCCATGAGTCTTTGGAAAGTACTGGGGGCATTTGACAGTCCGAATGGCATCCAGTTAAACTCATTCAGTCCCATGGGTGTAATGAACGCTGTCTTTGGTTTATCTTGCTCTCTAATAGGCACTTGCCAATATCCGCAGGCTAAATCCAGGGTAGTATATAAGGTAGCTTTTCTTAATGCCGCCAATGATTCCTCTACTCGTGGCAAGGGATACGCATCTTTTAATGTCAAAGCGTTTAATTTTCTATAATCTACACAGAACCGGAGTTGTCCATTTTTCTTTCGGACCAGTACGATGGGAGAAGCCCAAGGACTCTGACTTGGTCTCACCACTCCTCCTTCTATCATTTTATCCAATATGTCCTTTACTTCTTGATAAAGTGCTGGGGGAATATTTCTATAGCGTTCACAACTTGGTTTGTCCTCAGTTGTGACTATATGATGTTCAATAGCTGAAGTATGTCCCACATCATCTTCTGTTAGGGCAAAAGCTGTTATATTGCGTCGCAGCACTTCTCGAAGTTCTTCTAATTGCTCAGGAGTCAAACATGAATCACCCAACCCCAGCTGTGTCCATAACTCCTCAAGCTGTGCGGTAATGGAGATTTCAGCATGTTTTTTCTGATGCGGTTTCTCTAGGACAGAATTAACAGTGGACTCTATTGCATGTACTTCAGCTATCAAGAAATGGCGGGGCAATGTTATAGGTATCTGTCCTAGATTGATGAGTCTGACAGAAACCACCCCTTGTGTGACATGGGAGAGAGTACGTCCTACCAACCATTCCCCATTCACTCCAAATTCTCTGATTGGTTCCACTAGCAAAGGGATACCTTGGACTCTACAATGACCCCCCACCCTCAAGGGTATGATTACCTCTTTTCTAGGGGGGAGGACTATTTTTTTCTTAGATGGTGTGCGTATGACTCCCACCCTCCCTCTGTTTTTACGCAAGGTGCAATGTATGCTACATACTCTTTTCAACTTGAGCAACCATTTTTGATCATTTCGTTTTTCAGAGATTTGGGACCAATATGCTGGTCCAAATTCATTAAACATTAGATCATCCAGTTCCCGAAGAACATTCATTCCCAATATTACTGGAGTAGATGGCAATGCAGTGTTTTGTGTGATGATCAACCCTTTTTGACCAATAATTTTATCAAAAAGTTCAATGTCCACCCAAGTCACCCCCAGTATGGGTAAAGGTTGGTCATTAGCAGCCTTTAGCTTAATGTCAATCTCATCTAATTTATCCAGGTTGGCAGCGATCTGAAGATAGGTTTCGTTATTAATTAATGACACCTCCGAACCAGTATCAATTAAACAACGTATCATCTGTCCATTGATTTTTGCTTTTATCACTGGGCAATTGCCCACTACCGCTGGAAATAACTCAGAGGTCTTAGTATCATTGCCTCCTACAGCTTGCCCCTCAGCTGTAGGATGCTCTAGTTTAAAGGTCGAGGGTGAAGAATACCAGACCCAGATGACCCGGAAACAGAACCTCCTGAACATTGTCTTGCTAGATGTCCAGGTTGACCACACCTCCAACATCGACGTTGGTCAGGTCCATGAGAGTCATATTCTGCTCTTCGATATCCCCGTCCTCCCGCCCCTTTACTCATAACGGCCTCTTTTAATGGGGCTAATTCTTTTTTTAAAACAGTAGTTAGGCTTTCCCCTAAACTCTTTATAGCATCTGTCAAAACTTTTGTTTCTTCCCTTTTTGCTTCCCTGTAGTCCTCCCCCTTTTCTTTGGTTTGTATTGGTTGAGTCCAATAGAGATTCATATTTCCCTCATCTCGATTTCGATCTAATGCTTCCACTAATATGCGATCAAATTCTACATCCTCATCAGCCCTGACCATATCTCTTAAGGACCTTTTCAGAGCAGGGTTTCTTATTCCATTAATAAATTGATCCCTTATTATTTGGTCAATTGCAGGGGTCTGATCATCCTCACTCCCCTCACTTTTGGAAATTTTTTTGTAAAAGTTTTTGTAATGTCACAGCAAATTTCTGAATTGAATCTCCATCCAACTGTTTGCGACCATAAAAACGAGTTTTGCATTCTGCTGTCTCAGTTGTCTCCCCATACAGTAACTCTAGACTTTTTATAATGATATCCAGACTAGTTCTCTGAGATTGAGGCAACACCAGAATAGCCTCGCGAGCGTCTCCCTCCAGTGATTGTAATGCCAGGTCAACTTGGTGTGCAGGTTGGACTTGATATAATCTGGCAGTAGTGCATAGCCTTTCTGCCCAATCTCCTATTGCCAAATTATATCCATCAAATTTAGGTACATTGGCTCCCGCTGTTCCCATAGGCACAATAATGGGAAGGGGAGACCCAACCCCACTAGTTTGGCTAAACATTGTTTCACTAGATTCACCGGCATCTACCGAGGACTTCATGGCACGGAGTTTTGTATCCTGCCGACTACAGCCAAAAATATGTAGGGTGTGGTTGTTTAAATAAGGGAATAAAACACACCACACCAGATGAATAAGAACCAATTTAGAATTTAACGGTTGAATACATTGAAAACAATAGTTGGTGTATATAGCCACTGGTTTAAGGCAATAAATGACTGTAGAAGAATCTAGTATAATTTCTACTTGAAGAATATGGGGGGGGGGGGGAAGGATGAATATGTTAAACAAAGGATAAACTTGTGTCTAGGTCACTTTATCATATATGGCTATTTGGATAACTTTAATACACACTGTATGCTCTGTGTAATTCAAACAATCTATCAATACATTCACAATCTATTTTAAATGTAAGATTAACTCTATATAATAAACTTCAGATAGATGATGCTCTAAATTTGTAACTATGCTTTAAATAGTGAGGAGAACTGAGAAAAGTTCACTTATCCTTAGACCAAACGAACTTGGTGGAAAATGTCCTGTTATTTCTGACTAAAATGATGCTGTTTCTTTAAATATTTTCTGGATATTTCTTTCTTCAACGGTCACAGCCTCAAAACTCTCCTAAATAAAATTATAATTAAGGGCGTCCTCCAACCGCGCTGAGTCCCTTTCTTTGCGCTCCGCGGGAGGCTTCACACAGTGAATAACACACAAAAAAATAAGTCTTTACACCCCTCACACAGTCCAGCAGTGAGGTAAATAAGGAGAGAGTTAGTTTCAACCAAAAACTTCACTGTGGCCCTATAATTTATGTGGGCTCAGAAACACATACAGACACAGAAGTGCTCCCTTTGACCCACCTCACGGACTCTGCTCCCTCAGAGCTGTGCTGTGCCTTTTATAACCTGCTGGAATTACCTCACAAGCTTCTCTCTCATGGCTGGCTCCGCCCACCCACACACACACAGAAGAGTTTTCCAGAACCCTCCTAGCAGAGGTTTGTTATATGTCTGTTACAAGTGTTGCCAGCTGTCGTTGAAGCCGGACCAGAGCTCTAGACACACGGTGATATTCTTCTTATTACTTCAACCCTCTCCTTGTCCCATTGTCTCTATCACAGTCAGTATGTCATTGCACAGGTATAAGTAAGGGGTTGGTAGATTAGGGTTTCACATAGGCTGGCTGATTGGTGTCAGCGGCACTAATGTTAGCACTTCATAATGCACTGTTATGCACTAGGCACTTTATGATGTATCTTGTATATATTAGGGTGTATTAATTCACTTAACTATTAATTGACTCTTGAATGTATTTGATTTTTATGTAATTATAACAGCACGGCTGGTTTATAGATATTTATTGTTTTCGGAGAGGATCATGCTTTATTAACTGTTTGGTTTATTTGAGAGCTATTTATTCAAATGTCCGGCGCAGCTTTGTGTTTTTACTTGTCTTTTAATTGTTTTTAGATGTTGGTTTGTATGTGCGCAGACTTCACATGTAATCTCTATATGCCCATTGACAATAAAGGGTAATTTTATATCATCTTGGTAGTGCGGCTGGGTATTTTATTGGTGCTCCATTTGGGACCGATCTGGCGGATCCCCTTGTAAGTGTAACATTGTAATCTCCACGAATATCGAGGAGGGAGGCGTGCCCAGCCTGCACCCAGTGTCACTATAGGGTGGTGCAGAGTATTTTGTTGCTTGAATTCATACTGGCACCACTGGCTGTACAGGGCAAGATGCCGCCACATTTGGAAAACCGTGCCCACCAAACTGGTAGTTGAGAGATGCAGTCTCTGTAGTCAGCATTTGAAAGAGCACCTATCTTTGGAATATCCCATGGGTAAATACAAGTATCTATATAAATGTCAATCAGGGAAATGTCAATATAAAACACTTACAATACGGTGTATATATGGAACTAAGATAGTGGCTATATATATTTCATAATATTGGGTTCATTGTTATTTATGGGCCTCCATGATGATATTACTTGTGAATTAAGATATAAATAATACATATATATAAATAATATGTCAATTGGTACATGCATCAAGGAGACTTAAAGGAAAGTGTAAAAATGTTTTGTGCCCAAATTATGTCCTCAAGGTACTAGTATTTTATTTATTTTTCCCTACGTTAGAAAATGTGTGTTTTATGGAAGCAGTTTTCACTTCCTGCAATTTGTTGCCATTGGCAACATACATCAAGTCTTTACAGCAGGAAGAGAGAAGTGTGGCAGTATACACAGAATACTGTTGCTGTGGCCACTCTTGAGGTGAGGGAGCTCACTCAACTTTACACATGCCCAGCTGCAGTGTTCTATGTGTACAGGGCTCGCATCTCTCTTGAGGTAGTGAAAACTGATTGCAGGTAGTGAAAACTGCTTCCATAATGGTGAAGTTACTGCAACATTGCTCTGCCTTGTTGATAATGGTTTCAATTGGCATCACACCCTGCTGGGTGAATAAGCTGAACTCCATCCTCTGGAGTGCTGTGTGCTCCCAATGTATCTATTGCATTGTATGTCCCAAATGGGGCTCTCAGAGATTAGAGTTAGGACTGCACCCCACGGAGGCACCTTGGCGCTTGGTGGTGCATGGTCTGAGCGGCTGCACCCCCTCCGTTGTTTGCTTTGAATTTGTGCAAGGGGTCTAGGCTGTACTGCAAGGTCCTTGACCCTTCCTCCCCATGGGCTGCACTCGAGGTTTTAGGGCAACCTCAGGTAAGCCTGCTCCCAATTTATCTATTGCATTGTATGTCCCAAATGGGGCTCTCAGAGATTAGAGTTAGGACTGCACCCCACAGAGGCACCTTGGTGCTTGGTGATGCAGCTTAAGCATACTTCTGCAGATGTGTGTGACCGAGTCCTCTGTTTTTAACCAGATTTAGAGACAGATTTAAGGTTGGTCTGCAAGCTAACAGGGTTGAGTGCTTTGGCTCCTTTAAGACTTTTGCATCCTCTGGAGTAGTGAGTCTTCATCCGTTGCTTTTGAAATAAAGATGTAGAGGACCTAAGTGCACATAGTGTAAACAATAAATACCAATATATCCTTAAATAACTAAAATATTAATAATATATATATATATATATATATATATATATATATATATATATCCTGCTCGGCTCAACTAAAATAGGCAAACAAATATATAAATATTATTGATAACTGGCCAATGATGACGTAATGGAAACATGCAAAATGCTGTAGGATCTTTAGACATCCGGTAAATTAGAAGGACACTGAGGCAAATGGTAAATATAGAGATATATTGTTGGTAAAATAACAATGCAATCCAATCTGACAACAAAATACAGCATGCTATGATTAGAGTTAAATGATTGGCATATACATATACAGGAATTAAGGCACATTAAGAGCATTTGTATGCTGCATGTCCAGCTCACCAAGTGCAATAAAACTTAACATTTAATAATGAATTTTAAAATCATACATATCTTGTGTGGAGTGTATATCCATGGCTCCCCAGCTACAAGGTAGAGCATTACCTTCTTGAAACGGGAACCCACAAGCAGACCTTTCAGCTAGCAGCCTTCTTTCCTCCTTTCTCTGCTGCTCTTCCTGCCACCTTCCTGAAAGGGCCTCCTCTCCAATTTTACCGTGATATCACTTTGATGTCAGGTCTTGTCTTGCCAGTTTTGCTAGCCTGAAACTTGTGGACTTGTCTTGCTGGACTCTCAAGTAAGCAAGTATTGGAATTTCCCGTCCAATGAAACTGGATTTGACTATTCCCATGGTCTGCCCTCTTAAACCTGAATTGAAACCTGTTTTTATTAGGGTGAGAAAAACGGATGTGGGCTGACCAGCCTGTGGGCCTGTGAGGGACATTAGCCTGCCTGAATGACCTAACTGGTCAAATGCAATTGATTATACATACAGAAATAGACCAAAACAATACACAATTTTTTAACAATATTAATTTTCCATAAAGACCCCTTATTTACAAGAGCACTAATGCCAGAACAAATCATAAAAGGTTTCCTTTAGACTAACTGTCTTTTCCTTGTGGCTGTTAGTATTATCATCACTAACAACTTGTCTGATTAGATCCTCCATTGACTATGATGCCCAAACAGCTGCTGGAATAACAATGGTAAATAGTAGACTACTCAAGATATATTTGGAATCCTCATAGCCACCTAATGACTGAGTCCTGTGAGATGCCAGTATATGGAGGTGCCCAAGTAAAAAACAATGCTAGACAGAATGCTAAGTTTGTAATGGAACTGTCATCGAAGGTAGCTGGTGCTCTATACAGTAGAGGAATCTTCCTGAAAGTGGTTCTTCCTGTGCAGACGAAAGGCACCGCCAAATAGCCAGGAACTCCGCCTGTTTTCAAAATAAGTTTAGCCTGAGTTTGTGGACCAGCAAGCATTAGTCATGTTTATATGAGCTGTAAGAGAGAAGAGGCAGAAAAAGTACAAATAGTAAGTGGTGGGGGGGTAGTAAGCACCATACCCTGACTATAGATAGAATATAGGATGGCTACCTGAACTAGATACCCTCCTGTATGGACTTGAGGCAGCTACCCTTTACAAACTGGTGCACAGCGTTGGTTTCCCCCAAGACTTCCACTATGCCAGTAGATACAAAAAGTGTGTAAATTTCCCCTGAAGACGTAATACTGTGCTTTGGAAAAACTAGGAACCCGACCTTGCAAGCATCTACCTCAGACATTACACATTATTTGGATATATATAGACCCAGTGAGAAACAGTTCCATGTCAGTCCTTTTCGTAGGTTGAGCCTGCATGGCACAAAGAATGATAAAGGAAGCTAATGTCCCCTAATGTCCGATAAAAATAAACGTAGCTTAAAATCATTAATATGGCCTTTTTGTGTTAAAATAATTACTTACCAAATTATGCAGGGGCAGCTAAAAGTCAGTTTTTGATCTAAATCAAAATATTAACATTAGAACATTTATGACCATTGGCATGCTTGCCTGGATTGTGCTAATGTTGCACAGATTTTCTTTCTATTGCTTTAAAAATGCTGATCCATCCATAGTCAGTGATCCCCTGCCTCTATTAGTTATTTTATTATACTGTCAACTTTTGTTGATGAAACTACAAATGCAGTGTTGTCAAAATCTTATGCACCAAAAAATTTTGATTAGAGACTTCATTAAATTATTTACAGATTGAATTTACAATGGATCAGTTTTCTGTCTTGTTGCAGTTATTTTTCTATGTATGGGTTAAACTTTAACCTACTCTCCATATGCTTTCTGTATCAGCTGTACTGTGGTTGATGATGCTTATCTCATGACATTAAGATGCCTCATTAAATTATTATTGCTATATAAGATGGGTCAGAATTTTTACAATGCCGCAGAATGCATAGATAATAAAACAGATGTACAGGTCAATAAATATGATTTTGCATTGTCAACTTTTGCAGAAGAAATATTAGGTCCCTGGCAAAGTAAAATATATTTCATCCCATACACTAAAACTGATAAAAGACGAACCCAGTAACATAGTAACAAAGTATGTAAGGCTGAATAAAGACATTAGTGCATCCAGTTCAGTCTGTATAGGGAAGAAGATCTCCTTTCTTTGGTCTAGTAGCCATATGTGGTAATCCAGGCCACTTTTGAACTCTTTTAGTGTATTTCTCATGACTACCTCCTCTGGCAGTGAGTTCTATAGTCTCGCTGCTCTGGTTAAACTCCAAAGTATAAATAGATTGTAGGACAGAGCTTTGTGTTGACCCCGGATATATTTATACATAGTTAGATCACCTATTTAGGTGTCTCTTTGCCAAACTAAATAAACCTAACTTTCTTTATGGGTACTAGTCCCTGCATTCTATTTATAAATTGAGTTGCCGCCTTTGAACACGCTCCAGTTCTCCATGTCCTTCTTGTGCACTAGTGCCCAGAACTGTACACAATATTCCATATGGGGTCTGACCAGTGACTTATAGAAGGATAAAATTATGCTCTGGCCATAGACACCTATGCCCCTCTTAATGCAGCCCATGATTCTGTTTTCCTTGGCAACTGCTGTCTGGCATTAGGCACTACAGTTAAGTTTATTTTTAACTAACCCCCCTAGGTCGTTTTACAGTGTAGTTTTACCAAGCATTTCCTTTTTAGGTGTGTAATCATGGCACAAATGTATCTATATTAACCTTCATTTGCCATTTTACTGTCCATGCTTCCAATTTATCTAAATCTGTTTGTAGCTACCTGTCATCTTTCTGTTAATCACTATACACGGAGGGCTTTATTTAAGAAGGGATAGCATCAGGTAGTGGCTGGTTAATAAGAGGTAGCGACAGGTAGCGACTGGTGAACGCCGGACACTGCACACAGTTACACATTTATCAAGCAGAATCTGTTTAGCGACTGGGATAGCGGCATGTAGCGTCTGATTCATCATTTTCACAGCCTCAGCGAACAGCGCCGGCGTTCAGCCTTGCACAGCGCCAGGTATGACCTCTCGCTACCTGTCGCTCTCCCATACATTTCAGTGGACGATCCTTTTCTTCTCTTTAAATGGGGTTTTTGTTTATTTTTTTCTCAAAAATCACAAATAATGCTGTGACCTATTCTGGCATTGAAAAAGCTGTTTTTTCACATTTTTTTCATTTTTTATATATTTCTTCAGAAATGACATTACAGGTCTGCCATTAAAGTGTTCATGTTACAATGTTGCTACAATGTAATTCCATATGTTTTTGCTTTGTTACTAGTGGATAGATGCTGGAAAACACACTTTAAACACACCTCCTCCTGCACTCTGGGCTTTAAACAAGCATTTTCCAGCGCCAGAGATTTGTGAGGCTGTTTGTTTGCTGAATATGGTGTGAGTCGGTCTCTATGAGCAGTTGCTAACATGCGCTCCCTTACATCACTGTACTTGTCAAATAGCGACTCCTCACAATGTAATCAACATTACAGAACAGCGACTGAGACGCTATAAAGTAGCGACCCGCGGCTGAGCACAGTGACTACTAGCGGGCGCTCTGAAAATGTCTGCTACAGATGCTCATCTGTCACTACCTGGCATTAGTGATGAATCAGCCTGCCCGTATGCTTCACACTTATACACTGCTTAGAATCATCTGCAAAGATTGAGGCGTTACTGTTTATTCCATTCCCAATGCCATTAATATATATATTAATGGGCCCAAAACTGACTGCTAGTATCAGTGATCCAATCTGGTTATGTACAGTTGATAGCCACCCTCTGTTTCCTATCATTTTGCCCATGTACAAATGTTATCCCCCAGTCCAAGCATTCCCATCTTTTGTACCAGTCCTGTATGTGGTACAGCAAATGTTTTAGAAAAGTCAAGATATTCAACATCCAATGACTCACCTTGATCCAGTCGTGAACTTATTTCCTCATAAAAGCAAAAAAACATAAAAATGTTTACCTTATTACTAGGTTCATACACAGGAAACTGAAAAAAACCTGCATCTACTGTAAATTGGTATTGCAATTGAACAGTTCCGGGGGAAGTGCAGAATTCCCTATGGGGTATCCAGATCAACCTGACAGGTATCAAAAGGTAATCAGCGAGACACTCTCAAAGTGAGTTTCCCTTCACTAAATATTTTGGGTTATCTCCTTAGATAACATACGTTGCAATATGAAAAACATGTTACCACTTGTTTAAAACATTTACATGTACAACAGCAATACCTATTCAAGCTGTTAGCCTCCAAACAGTGCTTTAAATGCTTGGCTGTACAAGAATATTACCAACTTGCCTGTAAAGAAACAGTGCAACATCTTATACTAACATGCTCAAAGGCAGTGCTATAATTCAGCTAAGCCAATTGAAAGGTGGCAAGTGGGAACTCTCATAGCAGTTGGAGAAGCTGCAAGCTGCCAGGCCTGGTATTGATCTGTAACCTATAATTGACAAAAGCACTGTCTTCATTAAACTGCAATTTCAAGCATACCTGATGTTAAAATAGAAGTTGTAATACTCAACGTAAAGGTTCTTCTGGTCAAGTACAGGACAAGGTGTCAGGACTTCTCTATTTAGAAACAGTGGGTCTTCATGTTGTGGGAGAAATTTGGACTCTGTCAATAAAGTTTTAGTTTAGTTTAGTTTGAGTGCAACAGTAGTACATGAGGGAAAAAAACTACTATATTATGTTTAACACCTAAAAGGAACAGAAGCCAAAAATATTACTAGGGAGAGAGCCGCACCTAACTTGACAGGCTGCAAATTTGAACAAATAGGAGCAAAAAGTCAAAAAAGGAAGCATTAGTTAATCACAATGTAAAGAACTTTGCAACCCAGAATAGCATCAGCCGATGCCCATTTATCAATTTGTAAAATGTAATGAAAGTATGCACAGAAGACCAGGTAAAAGCTTTCTAATTTGTTCCACTGATGCCTGGTGACAAAAAGGCGCACAAGAACACCACTGATCTGGAGTGAGCAGTAATTTTTAAGGGAGGCTGTTTTCCCTAGGAAGAATACAGTATGCATTGGAAAACACCAGTCTAATCCATTTGCTGATAATTTTAGGCGGAACCGCTTGACCCTTTTTAGCACTGTCAAGAAAACAAAAAGAAACAGTCTTCCTAAAGTTCCTTGTCCTATGAAGCTAGAACTTAAGGGTCTTAATGACGTTTGGCAAAAAAGACTGGTAAATGGAAGACAGCCTTACCTATATGAAAAATAAGGTAAAGGAGGATAAATAGTTAAAGCCACCAATTCTGAAACTCCATGCAGGAAATAATGGAAATGAGGATGAATCTAATGGGTTGAAAGGAGGATTCTGTTGCACCAATAGAATGAGATTAAGGTTCCATGGTTCTAAAGGTTTCTTGGAGGCAGGCGAAAAAGTGGATTGCTCCTTGTAAAAAAAGGCTGAATGAAATAATTTTCAGCAATAGGTCTCTGGAGAAATTAGCATAGCAGATATTTGACCCATTAGGGTACCATCCATCAAGAAATAAGAATTCTAGAATTCAAGCAAAGGAAAAGCTTAAATATTGTGACCTTTGTACAAGAATACATTCTCCAGTATCTATGAAAAACAGAAGAGAACCCCTGGCCTTCTTAAATGGACCTTTCATTATCCATCAAAGTCTGTAGGCTGTGGCAAATCAGTTACTGTGACAACAGTTGGAGAGGAAGCCTAAAAGGATTGTTGCAGAAATATTGACTAACTCTGCATACTATGCTATTCTGAGTCAATCTTAGGCTATCAGAAACAGAAACAATCTTAGGCTATCTGAGTTGGCTTTGTTCTGTGACTTTTCGGTTTTTGCACAGGACACCGAGTATTCGCTGTAATAATACAGGTCATGCCAAGGTTTGACGTACTCGCATGTGTAAGTTTATGGGTTTAACCTCTGCTTGCACATTTTTTCAGAGCTCTGATTTGACCGTTTTTGGGCCTATAACAACTGGTTTCCTATCCCAAATTTTTGCAAGTGGAACAAGCATATGCGTTGCTGATGGAACCCCATGATGAGTTCTGTGAGGAATATGAATGTCTGCAGTGCCGTGGGCTGCTTAGGCACGCCCACCATTGCCTGGATCGGATGCCCGATCAACAGGTGTTCGAACTGACACTGCCTTTCTCTTGAGAAGCTTTACTCAGAGGTGCGGCCATGGTTGGCCCCCGTCACAGAAAAGGGGCAGTATGACAAATTGGTTGGCTACATTCAATTTCTAGCGACTGGCTCGTCCAGAGGCTCGGGACACTGTTTGTTGAATGTCTCAGCTTTGTTGAGTCGTGCCCTGACTACATCTCTTACACCTCTCAATTTGTGAACTAAACCGACATTGGGGCCAACCAGCACATAAAAGGTTGAACTAAAAAGTCCACCAGGGCTGATTATGGGGACGTCGTCTGGTCATCCCTGGGAGGTTGTTGCCAGGCCTCCAGGAGGGACAGCATGTTATCATTTTGCATCAGAATTTGGCCCAGCAGCACCTCAAATTTGCTGTTAACATAGTAACATAGTAACATAGTATGTAAGGCTGAATAAAGACTTTAGTCCATCCAGTTCAGCCTGTTTAACTCCTTTCAGTGGTCTAGTAGCCATAGCTGGAAATGTTATTACATGCAAGGAGGGCATCCCAGCCACTATAGATCTTCTTCCAGTGGTCTAGAAGCCATAGCTGGAAATGTTATTACATGCCAGGAAGGCATCAAGGCCACTTGATAAATAACCTCCTCCTCACTGCTCTTACAGAGAAGAATCCCCCCCTATGTCGGTGGAGAAAGCACCTTTCCTCTAACCTTAGTGGATGCCCTCGGGTTATAGTTACACTCCGAGGTATAAATAGATTGTGGGAAAGATCTTTGTATTGACCCCGAATATATTTATACTACATTACAGTTATTAGATCACCCCTCAATCGTCTTTTTTCTAAGATAAATAAACCTAACTTTGACAATCTTTCAGGGTACTCAAGTCCCCGCACTCCTTTTATTAACTTTGTTGCCCTTTTTTGAACCTGCTCCAGTTCTGATATGTCCTTCTTAAGCACAGGTGCCCAGAACTGTACACAGTACTCCATATGGGGTCTGACCAGTGACTTGTACAGGGGTAAAATGATGTTCTGGTCATGAGCACCTATGCCCCTCCTGATGCACCCCATGATCTTATTTGCTTTGGCAGCAGCTGCCTGCCATTGATAACTACAGTTGAGCTTATTGTCAACTAATACCCCTAGGTCCTTTTCCATTGTTGTTTTACCAAGTGTTTGTTTATTTAGTGTGTAATCATGATACAGGTTTCTCCTTCCCATGTGCATAACCTTACATTTATCTGTGTTAAACTTCATTTGCCATTTAACTGCCCATGTTTCCAATTTATCTAAATCTGTTTGTAGCTGCCTGCTGTCCTCTTTTGTTTTAATTACTTTACACAGCTTAGTATCATCTGCAAAGATTGAGACTTTACTGTTTAATCCATACCCAATGTCATTTATATATATATATATTGAAGAGAACTGGTCCCAGAACTGACCCTTGTGGTACTCCACTAGTAACAGTGACCCAATCTGAGCGTGTACCATTGATAACCACCCTCTGCTTCCGATCATTAAGCCAGTTTCCCACCCATCTGCAGCATCTAGTCCAAGCATTCTCATCTTTTGTACCAGCCTTTTATGTGGCACAGTATCAAATGCTTTAGAAAAGTCAAGATATATGATATCCAATGATCCAATCTTGAACTTACCTCCTCATAAAAGCTGATTAGGTTTGTCTGGCAGGAGCGATTCCTCATAAATTCATGCTGATATGGAGTAATAAGGTCATTTTCCCCAAGGTGCTCCAGGATAGTATCCCTTAAGAAACCTTCAAACAGCTTGCCCACCACAGATGTTAAGCTTACCGGTCTGTAGTTCCTAGGTTCCCCCCTAGATCCCTTTTTGAATATTGGCACCACATTTGCCAAGCACCAATCCCTCTGAACAGACCCTATAGTTATAGAATCCACAAATATTAGAAATAATGGCTTGTCTATTACTGTACATAACTCCCCTAAAACACGAGGATGTATGTCATCTGGTCCCGGTGATTTATCGATTTTTATCTGCTTGAGACGGTTCTGGACTTCTTCATTGGTTAGACCAGTGACATTTAACCCTTTAAACGCCAGCCACGTCATTTACGTGGCTGCCTCCCCTGCAGTTAACCACCAGCCACGTAAATTTTACGTGCCTGACTTTCCCCACTAATAGTAAAAAAAGTTTTTAAAAAAGTAACTTACCTGACCCCTCGTTTGATTCAGCCGGGTCTCCTCTTCAAGATGGTAGGACCTCCTCCGGCTGCAGGGGAGGACCCGGAATAGGGTGACCCCCCCTGTTTCAGCTGCCTCCGGCTTTTCCTGTAAAAAAAAAAAAAAAAAAAAAGGCTCTCTCCCCTCTGCTCTTCCGACGGCGGCCGCCATCTTGCCGCTAAGCCCCGCCCCTTTTGGGGACAGGGCTAATGACATCATCCCGGCCCGTCTCCCCGCCCGTCATCCCGGTCCCGATCACCGTCTTCAGCTCTCTCAGCTGTCAGATGCCGGTGATCGGTGCCCAGGGAAGGAGGTGGCAGGAGATCCTCTGATCTCCTGCCTCACCCTTCTCTGGATGCTGATCACCGGCATCTGTCATCAGAGCGGCGAGGGACAAGAGCTTACAATCGGAGGAAAGTACAGTAAATTTTTTTTTTTTTTTTTAATAAAATCATTTTGTGTGTGTCTTTTTTTCAGTTAACCCTTTGTGAGCTGGTAAGGGATCTATAAGACCCCTATACCAGCTCACAAGGCTCTGGGTATGGCAAGTCACCTGCGGCGAGTGGGTGACTTGCCATTAACCCCCAGCCCCCCCATTACCTGCCTCCCCAAAGGCCAGGGGGGGGCAGAAGGGCCCAGGCCACTATGGCTATGTGGGCTAGTAGCCTGCAGGGCCAGGGGCCACCAGCGCTGGCCCCTGCACCCTGTTCTACAAGCCCCCATAGCTGGTCCGGGGCAGTAACGCTGGGTAGGGGGGACCCTACGTAATTTCTGGAGGGATTTTTAAGAGTTTTTAACCCTTAAAATTCCCCAAAAAATGGGGTCCCCCCCGGGAGGGGGGACCCTATGTCAATTTTTTTTTTTAATTAACCCCTTATGTCCTGTCACCCAGCTGGTAATAAATGCTTCCAGCATTTTGTGGTGTGTTTTTTTTTTTTTAAGTGGACCAACACCCAGTCCAATCAGCGTGCTCAGAGCGGCTGAGTTATGGACGTCTAAGAGACGTCTAAGTTCAGCCGCTCTGAGCGCGCTAGTGGGTGCATCCCCCACTTCCCTCTAACAGGGAGCGTAAATAGCAGGCGCGGGCACGTGCCCTACTAGAGGGATAGCGGGGATGCGGCCCGCGCATGCGCCGTAGAACCGGGATTCAAGTAAGTAGTAGCGGGTGTTCCGTGGGGTGTCACACAGAGGGGCATCCCGATTTTGGATGCCCCGGGGAGAGGAAATAGAACGGTCTGGGAATCTTATAGATTCCCGGGCCGATCAGCCCTGGGTGTTGGTCCACTTTAACCCATTGTGAACTTGTAAGGAGTCCATGAAACCCCTATACCAGTTCACAAGGCTGGGGGGCTGTCAAGTCACCTGCGGCGAGCGGGTGATTTGCCATTAACCCCGGCCCCCCTATTACCTGCCTCCCCGAAGCCCAGGGGGGCAGAAGGGCCCAGGCTGATTTAGGAGGTGCGGGCTTATACCTGGCAGGGTGGGGGGCCACCAAAGCTGGCCCCTGCGCCCTGTTCTACAAGCCCTGCATAGTTGATCCCCGGGCTGGTTATGCTGGGTAGGGAAGACCCCATGTCATTTTATATGGGAATTTTTAAGGGGTTTTTAACCTTTAAAATTAAAAAAAATGGGGATTACCCCCCTCCCCCCCCCCCCCCCCCCTTGGAAGGGGAAACCCACACCAATTTTTTTCTTGATTTAACCCTTTATAGTGTGGATTGTAGTTGTATTTTATTTTTACATGTTATAAAGTGTTTTTTCAGTTTGGGGGGGTCTTCTGAACAGTAACGGGGGGCTACCGATACATATGTGGTACCGTTGTAATCGGGAGAAATGGGGCTTTCACATGCAATATGGTTTTCTTTAAAAAAAAAGGTTTTATTTGAAATAAAGGAGACAATTTTCTAAAAAATATTTTTTTTATTTTGTTTTGTTTAATTTACTCAAAAATATTTAAAAAAACAGTAAAAAAATTACAAACAAGACATTTCATGTTAAAGCCTAAACTCTGCCACAAAAATAAAATATATCATGTTCCTGGAAATTCCTGCAAAAATCACAGTTGAGCATAGCGCAAAATGGTGAAAAATGACCCGTCAAGAGAGGGTGACAATACCTCAAGCAGGCTGGCAGTTAAAAGGGTTAATAGAACCTATGCATGTTGGGTATCGTTCTGCTCGGGGGACCTTGTGCTTTCAGATTTAGCTTGTTTTTCTTTTGTTTGCATATTGATATTTTAGGAAAACTCATTTTTTATTCTGCTTTATTATACATTTTTTAAGGAAACCCTGTGCGACCAACTGAACAGCATTGTTAGGCATGGAATCCATTGTATCAATTTGTTGGAACACTGAGTGAAGAATTTACAACACTTAAAATAACAATCTGAAATCAAAGGTAGATACTTACAGCTTCAGCACTTCTGCTTGTAACTCCTGCTTTAACTCACCACTTACCAAGCAGCCACTTACAGAGTCAGCCCCCAGGAGCAAGCTCCAAGAGCTGTACAATGGCTTACAACACACCTGCTTCAATTAGGCCTCAATTAGGCCTCAGCAGGAATCCAGGAGAGAGAAAGTGAAAAAAAAACTGTTTTTTTCTTTTGCTTAAATTTGTCCCAGCATTAACACCCTGATTCACAAAAATAAAACAACTACAGTTTGTTATATTTTACCTACCAAATGAGCCCAGTTTCCCAACGCTTACCACAGGGGATCCTGCTTTAACTCACCACTTACCAAGCAGCCACTTACAGAGTCAGCCTCCAGGAGCACATCCAAATTATCATATGCTACTCCATCACCCTTGCAACCAAGTCCTCATAGATAAAACTGGTGGTCCAGTGCACAACTTTACAATATCTTGTTGAATTGTGCCGAAATGTGGTGCCATCAGTTTGTCTCCATGATTTGGCAATGGCGTGCCATGGACAGGTGGCGGCTTGCTGCAGGGAGTGGCTGGCTGGGTCCGCAATGCTCGGTGGAGGTGGTGCTGGTTAACTCCGTTCCACAATCCTGGTTTTGGGGGCTGGTAGGTGGCCCATGGTCCAGTGTGGTGGAACTGGGTAGGAGGGTAATGAGCAGATTCGGGGACAGCGGCACACTCTCCTGGGTTGGTGTCTGCTCAAGCTCCTGGTTTTCTTCCAGTAGAGGTGGGGTCTGTGTGGAGAAAGGTAAACATTAGTGTTTGCTTGGGGTAATGGTCACACAAAGCAAAGAGGTTTCTTCATTTTATTAGCCTAACCCTACACATCCCCCCTGTCCATTTTTATCAGCAAATTGCAGCCTCACATTTACTTCATCTCGCGTCTTGACACTCATGTTTGTGTTGGCCTGAAGAGTTGGGGCCACCAGGTTGCTGAGCTGTGTCAGAGAGGACAATCCAACAATAATAGCGAAGGAGTGAGCTATGTCCACCAGGTTGCCTTGGTGCATCAGCAACTATAATCTGCCATGAATGGCGGTCAGCAGAGCTGTGAGTGATTTGGAGATGCATAGGCACATGCTGGTTGAGAGCAGTTAAAATGGACCAAAACCCACATTTTAAACTAGCATTCCCTGAATTGCTCTGCTGTCAAGAATACATTTTGCCATTTTTCACTGATTCTGTGTCAGAGAACCAGGACTGTTCCCTCTGTAGTCCAGCAGAGGGCGCCTGTTCGTCTATGCCGGCGAACCAGGACTGTTCCCTCTGTAGTCCAGCAGAGGGCGCCTGTTCGTCTATGCCGGAGAACCAGGACTGTTCCTCCTGTTGACCAGCAGAGGCCGCCTGTGAGTCCTCACTACTGAGCATGTGCAGGGGCCTATAAAAACAGACTAGGCCTGTCCTCAATTGCCAGTTGGTCTTTTCCTGCATGCTCCTGAGTTCCTGTGATTCCTTCCTGTGTACCGACCCGGCTTGCTTCTGACTACGATCCTGCTTTCCTGACGACTTTGGCTTTGTTTTGTGACCACGATCCTGATCTGCCTGCCCACGACCTCTGCTTGTTTCTCGACTTTGATCCAGATCTGCCAGCCCACGACTTCAGCCTGCCTCACACTCCCAGATCAGCTCTGGTCTGTCTCCTACCCGGAATTCTGCAAAACCCACTCCTAGGTTGCCTGACCTGGGGCCTTCCTGCAGCCCAGTCTATCCTCACCATCAGAGGCTCTAGTGAATACCAGGTTGGTCCTTAGATTCCAGGCTTCCCGGTCGAGAGGTGAGCAGTGTTGCAGTCTCCGCAATCAGGGTTCACACCCGGTGTTCTGACAGTACCAACTGGCCCAATAATGAGCTCTGGCGGAGATCACCCGGCTTTTGACGCTTTGGTTCAGCAGATGACCGCTCTGACACAGGTGGTGGGCAATCTACATGGTGGATTTTTACAGCTGGAGTCCCGCCTGGATACTCTGCAAGCCAGCCTTCCTGCCGCTACTAACCCTGTCCCGCCATCAGCCTCCGTTATGCCTGCAGCTGCCGACAATGCCAGCTCTGCACCCAGTACCTTTGAACCTCGCATACCTTTGCCTGAACGTTTTTCTGGCGATCGCAACCGTTTTCGATCGTTTAAGAATAGTTGCCAGTTGCTGTTCGATCTCCAACCCCGGACTTACCCCACAGAGGTCATCAGGGTTAAGACTGTTATCTCCTTGCTGCTGGGGAACCCTCAGATTTGGGCTCATCGCTTACTTGAACAATCAGACCCTATCATATCCTCTCTGGAGTCCTTCTTTAATGCTATGGGAACAATGTATGACGACCCTGGGCGTATAGCTTCAGCTGAGGCTGTGCTTCGGACCCTTATCCAGGGACGCCGTCCTGTCGAGCAGTATGTGGCAGAATTCCGTTGCTGGAGTACTGAGACTCTTTGGAATGACCCTGCACTCTGTCATCAGTTCCGTTTGGGTCTGGCCGATTCTGTCAAAGATGAACTGGCTCGTTCCGATCTGCCCGCATCTCTGGAGGAATTGATCAAACTCTCCATCAAGATTGATAGGAGACTAAGAGAACGTCGTCTTGAGAAAAGTAATTCTCAGTCGCTCCATTTGGATCCTCCTCGTGCCGATGCTCCCAGCTCCTCTCCATCCTCCACTGCTATTAACAGTGGTTCGGAGCCGATGCAACTCGCGGTTTCTCGCCCCTCACTGACATCTGAGGAATGCCTTCGCAGACGCCAGCACAATCTGTGCCTTTACTGCGGGGAAACCGGCCACTTCCTCTATAGATGCCCCATCCGTCCTCCAGGTAGGAGGTTACCTACTAGACATTGTTCGGGCTCCCTCCTGCTTTCTGGTGCTAATCATGTTTCTGTTTCGCTCTGTCTTCAGTTGCCCGGAAGAAAAATTGAGGTGGCAGCCATTATCGACTCTGGAGCCTGCAGCTGCTTCATGGACCTAGAATTTGCAAGGACCCATGACATTCCTTTCAGACAACGCCCCTTTCCACTTACCATTTCCTTGGCTGATGGTTCCCTGCTCAAGAACGGTCCTATTACTTTACAAATTTGTCCTTATCAGCATGCATTAATCCTGATCATTTTGAATGTCTAAGTTTTGATCTCATACCATCCCCTGCTTTTCCTGTCATTTTGGGTTTACCATGGTTATTGGCACATAACCCTTCAATAAATTGGTCTACGGGTACAGTGCGCTTCGAGTCTCCTTATTGTCTTCATGCCTGCTTTTCCAATTCTTCTACCAGGTACCAACTAGCTCTGACTGATTCTGCCAAGGAACAGGATCTTCAAAGCTTACCTGAAGCCTATATGGACTTTAGGGATGTCTTTGACAAAAAGGGAGCCGACACTCTTCCTCCCCATCGGTCTTATGATTGCCCAATTGAACTTTTGCCTGGGGCATCCATCCCTTTTGGCAGGATTTACCCGCTATCCGATCCGGAGTTGTTAACCCTTCGTCAGTATCTGGATGAAAATTTGAAGAAGGGTTTTATTCGGCCTTCCACTTCCCCCGCAGGTGCTGGTATTTTCTTTGTAGGCAAAAAAGATGGTTCCTTACGGCCCTGTATCGACTACAGGGAACTGAACAAGGTCACTGTCAAGAATCGCTACCCTCTACCCTTGATTTCAGACCTCTTTCAGCGCCTTAAAACTGGACAGATTTTTACCAAGCTTGACCTTAGGGGGGCATACAACCTCGTCCGGATAAGAGAAGGGGGATGAGTGGAAAACGGCATTTTGAACTCGTTACGGACACTTTGAATATCTTGTCATGCCTTTCGGTTTGTGCAATGCCCCGGCAACCTTCCAACACTTGGTCAATGACATTTTTAGGGACCTACTTGATATTTTTGTCATTGTGTACTTGGATGACATTCTTGTCTTTTCTGAAAACCTGGCCGAACATCGGGAACATGTGCGAACAGTACTCTCACGACTTCGGGCACATCAACTCTTTGCCAAGTTAGAGAAGTGCGAATTTGAAAAAGCATCCATCTCTTTTCTGGGGGTCCTCATCTCGGATCAGGGGTTCTCCATGGACCCTAGTAAGGTTTCGGCTGTACTTGATTGGCCAGCACCTACCTCCCGAAAGGAGGTCCAGAGATTCATTGGATTCGCCAATTTCTATCGCCGGTTTATCTGTAACTTCTCTGCCATAGTCCGGCCTATCACGGATCTAACAAAGAAAGACAAGACCTTTGAATGGACTGAATCTGCTCAGCAAGCCTTTCAGACCTTAAAGGAATGCTTCACTTCTGCCCCTGTTCTCACGCACCCGGACTCTTTCTTACCATTCATCTTGGAGGTTGATGCCTCATCCATTGCTGTGGGGGCCGTCCTATCGCAACGTTCAGGGGAGAAGGCCGTTCTGCATCCGGTCGCCTTCTTTTCTCGCAAATTGTCAGCTACTGAACGCCTGTATGACGTAGGAGACCGAGAACTTCTATCCATTAAATTGGCTCTTGAGGAATGGAGGTACCTGTTAGAGGGAGCAGTTCATCCTATTCTGATCCTGACTGATCACAGAAACTTGGAATATCTACGTTCTGCCAAACAATTAAAACCTCGTCAGGCGCGTTGGTCCCTGTTTTTCTCCCGCTTTAATTTTCACGTTACCTATCGACCGGGCAGCCGTAACACCAAGCCTGATGCTCTGTCCCGATTGCCGCTTCCAGACACTTTGGATGAGACTGATTCCTCGGAACTACCAATCCTCCCAGAAGGACATTTCTTGGTATTAGAATCCGAACTCATCTCTCAGATCCGGAGAGCCTCCTCGGAATTACCACTTGGGGATTGTGAAGACCTGCCTTGCTCTGACGGTTTATTTATCCATCAAGGCAAGATATTTGTACCTAGGTCTACCAGAACTGCGGTTTTACAGACTTTTCATGACCACCCCTTGGCAGGGCACTTTGGACTACACAAGACCTTGGAGTTGATCCGTCAGCACTTTTGGTGGCCTTCCTTGAAGAAAGACTGTGTTTCCTTTATCAATCTCTGCCGGAATTGTGCCCGAAGTAAGGGTTCTTCTCACAAGCCTGTGGGGTTACTTCTTCCCCTGCCAGTGCCTGAAAGACCATGGCCCCACATCTCCATGGACTTCATCGTGGAATGACCTCCCTCTGAGGGATTTACCACCATCTTAATGGTGGTTGATAGATTTTCTAAAATGTCTCATTTTATTCCCTTAGCGGGTATTCCGTCCGTGACTATACTCGCTCAAGTGTTCATCAGGGAGGTGGTCCGGCTTCATGGTATACCCACCGAAATTGTCTCCGATCGAGGATCTCAGTTTACGTCATGGTTTTGGTCCCGTCTGTGTGAAGCGCTCCAAATTTCTCTGGCTCATTCATCTGCCTATCATCCTCAGTCGAATGGGCAATCAGAACGTACCAACCAGACGCTTGAACAATATTTACGTTGCTATTCTTCTGCCCTGCAAGATGATTGGTATCGGCTCCTACCTCTGGCTGAGTTTGCATACAATAACTCATGTCACAGTTCCACTGCCAGATCGCCATTCTTCGCAAATTTCGGTTTTCATCCCAATATCTTGCCAGACATGCCTAAAGAGGTGAACTTACCCGCTGCCCAGGACTTGGCCTCTTTCTTGGCAGAGACACATCAAGGGAATGTCTTCTCAAAGCCCAGGAACAGTATAAAAGGAGTGCCGATCGTCATCGTCAGGCCTCCCCAGTATATGCTGTCGCTGTCGGTGACAAAGTCTGGCTGTCCACCCGAAACCTTAAGCTACGTTGTCCTTCTAAGAAGCTGGGCCCTAAATTTATTGGTCCATTTCTCGTTAAGAGGCTTATTAACGCAGTGGCCGTGGAACTTCGCTTACCGGCCTCCCTGCGCATCCATCCAGTGTTCCATGTCTCTTTACTTAAACCTGCACCAGTTTCCGAAACCTTAGATGACGGTTCTGAGTCTCTGATTGAGGATGAATCAGAAGAATATGAGGTGGAGCAAATTTTGGATGCCCGTCGCAGAGGAATGGGTCTTCAATATTTAATTAAATGGAAGAATTATGGAATCGAAGAGAGTTCTTGGGAGCCGTCTAGGAATGTCCATGCTCCTCGTCTGATTAGGGACTTTCATAGGTCCCATCCCGAGAAACCTGGTCCTAGAGTCGGCCGTAGGCCTCCCTTAAGGGGGGGGCAATGTCAGAGAACCAGGACTGTTCCCTCTGTAGTCCAGCAGAGGGCGCCTGTTCATCTATGCTGGAGAACCAGGACTGTTCCCTCTGTAGTCCAGCAGAGGGCGCCTGTTCGTCTATGCCGGAGAACCAGGACTGTTCCTCCTGTTGACCAGCAGAGGCCGCCTGTGAGTCCTCACTACTGAGCATGTGCAGGGGCCTATAAAAACAGACTAGGCCTGTCCTCAATTGCCAGTTGGTCTTTTCCTGCATGCTCCTGAGTTCCTGTGATTCCTTCCTGTGTACCGACCCGGCTTGCTTCTGACTACGATCCTGCTTTCCTGACGACTTTGGCTTTGTTTTGTGACCACGATCCTGATCTGCCTGCCCACGACCTCTGCTTGTTTCTCGACTTTGATCCAGATCTCACAGCCCACGACTTCAGCCTGCCTCACACTCCCAGATCAGCTCTGGTCTGTCTCCTACCCGGAATTCTGCAAAACCCACTCCTAGGTTGCCTGACCTGGGGCCTTCCTGCAGCCCAGTCTATCCTCACCATCAGAGGCTCTAGTGAATACCAGGTTGGTCCTTAGATTCCAGGCTTCCCGGTCGAGAGGTGAGCAGTGTTGCAGTCTCCGCAATCAGGGTTCACACCCGGTGTTCTGACATTCTGCTTCACTCTAATCCCAGATAATGGTACCTGTTTTAGCTGTAAAGCTCCACCTCCTCCATTCATTGCCAATGTTGTGTACAGCAATGATGTAATTGCCACACCTATGCAACGACTGGGTGCAATTTTACACCAAAGGACAGCAAAATCATTATTCCAGGAACATTTGAAAAATGAAAAATACCATTTCTAGTTCTTCTCCCTAAGAAGGGAGTAACGGCAGGGGCTTTGACCAAATGTATTTCACAAGTTCAGTGGGTTTTGGTCCGTTGTAACGATGAAGGCCTGAGAGTGATTGCTGGTTATCTATCACAGACCGACAAGACACTAGTAATCCAACTGCCTGAAATAATTTAATTATGTTTAAATTATTTTATGTTTTATTATGTTTAAATTATTTTATGTTTAACAAATTTTCTATTTCCAACAACAGGGCACTGCAATGGGGGACAATATTACCTATAGCTACACTAATCTATACATGGCAATGTTCGAGAATAAACATGTATACAGCACAAGAGACTACCAGGTACATTTACTGTCTTGGCTTCGCTACATAGATGACATCTTTGTTATATGGAGAGGGTTCCTTAGTTCACTGCAGCTGTTTCACCAGTTTCTCAATCAGGCTAAACATTCCATTCAGCTATCCTTAGAAGCCAGGTTACTTTTTGGATGTCAGGATACAGATAATAAATGGACAAATGGACAACTGTCCAATGGACAATGGGCAGTTAAACAATGGACAAACTAGTCCATGCTAATTTCTTTTTAACTAACACCACCACCCCTAGTAACACAGATTGGCTCTCTGCACTCCCTAAATCCGCTGGCATGAACCCTTGTGGACATTACTCATAGTGTACCTTTGTGATCTGCATTTACCGTTTTCCCCACCCCAGGACAGGCAAGACATATGCTTTACATTTTTTTGCAAACGATTTGTAATTTTACTGTCCATGCAGTCTTGGGTATGTGGGTCAGATCTGTAGAGAAATCAAGGTCCACATTGGGGAACACGGATCTAATATAAGATGGGGCAACTTAGGCTTCTCCCTCACTAAGCACTTCTATGAAGCATGCCATCAGATTTCCCAGTTAAGATTCTTGCTCTTCGAAAAGATCAAGCGGCACATAAGAGGAGGTGATCCAACTAGAAAAATACTACAAAGGGAGACCCATTGGATCTATTACACACTCCAACCTCTTAATAAAGACTGCCACTTTCAATCCTTTCTTTAAAATATAATGGCTTTAAGTTACATGACCAGTCGATCGATTTCCCCACACCAAAAAAAACCCTTCCACCCTGTCTCCCCTCTCTCTCCTCCTTCCCTTTGTCTATCCCGATCACTAAACCCCCCTTGAACCCCTACTTCCTTCCCTTGTCTACACTTTCCCCTGTGCAGTTACTGCATGCAGTGATTATCACTAGTCCTATTGAGACTATTTTATCTTACACCAGCCAGCTAGCCCACCTGTCAACCAATTTTTTCGCAAGCCTGGATTATCCACAGGGTTCCCCTTTCATCTTTACTTTACATTTCCACAACTTGCTACTAAAATGATGGTGTGGACCTTCCCTACTTAATCCCTAGTGAGGACCTATCCATGATGGCAGCTTGTTACTAAACTAATGATGTGGATCAATCCCCTCTATGACAGCCACTAGCTACTAAACTATTTAATATTAGCTTGGTAATGAAATTAGGGTATAGATTTACTCCACTAACTACAGTCTGCTGCTTAAATGCTTGGAATGGATCCCACTGGCATAGGACGCTATGCACTGAGGTGCAATTAGTTGAGTTATAAACCATTTGGAGTCGAGTTTGGCTATTTTCAGCCATCAGATGAACTTTATTTTCCATTTTGAACTCTATTCTTCGTTGTGACATTTGGGTATGCCTCCCAGTACATTAAGCACGGATCCACCCATTTGCATTTTTTTTAGCTTTATGCTTGGGCCTGCCCTCCTGTTACATTGCAGTTAGACTGCCACTTACAAGGCTCCTGCGCCGTCAGTTGCCATCAACAGCGTACACGCTGATGCCATCTTGGTCTTATGTTCTAGACCACATGTGTCAAAGTCAAGGCTTGGGGGCCGAATGCAGCCCTCCAAGCCTTTTTATGTGGCGCCCTGTCAGGTAACCAAATGGCTGCTTCTGGACGGCACAACCTCTAGCCAGCTTCTCACACTTGCAGCACTTTTTGTGGAGGCACTGGGGGATGTTTCAATCAAAAAAATAATTTTGCATCTTCATGTGTCCTGGGCAAAATAATTCTGCATCTTTATCTCACCTGTGCAAATTAATTCTGCTTTTCATTGTGCCTGTGTGTGGAGGCACTGGTAGATATTTCAATCAAAAAAATAATTCTGCATCTTCATTTGTCCTTGCAAAATATTTTGCATCTTCATCTGTTCTGGGCAAAATGATTATTCTGCATCTATGCTGGGCAAAATAATTTGGCATTTGTCCTGGGCAAAATAATTCGGCATCTGTCCTGGGCAAAATAATTATGCATCTGTTCTGGGCCAAACAATTCTGCATATTTCCTGGGCAAAATATTAATTCTTTAGCTGTCCTGAGCAAATCTCTCATCTGTGCTGGGAAAAATAATTGAAAACGTCTGCCCTAAGCAAAAACATTTTGTGGCTGTTCTGGGAAAAAGAAACCTTATTGACTTACATTTTGACCATACATTTGATGGTTGTGTTTGCATTTTGTTTTGCATTTGAAAGTGACTAGAACGCTGACGTGGCCCTCTGTGAAAATCCACTACTGTAGAGATAACATTATCAAACTATCTGGAAGAAAGAATGAAGAGGAGCAGAATATCCTGTCCATGCCCATTCTCCTCAGGACACTAGTCAGAACCGGTTCAGGTGGCTGTCGAAAAAAAACTTTATTGACAGTGTCCAAATTTCTCCTGTGAGCGCCACATCAAAATCCACTGTTTCAGAATAGACAAGTCCTGATGCTGTGCCCTCCACGTGTACCACAAGAAATAAAAGTCCCAAATTTGGTGATTAGGATAATTGGTTTCATTAGGAAACCAAAATCAGGCATCTGTATCTATATGATGACAAATCAGATAATGGAGGGGTTGTGGCTGTAGCACATCTTAAAGACTCCAGGGAGGCCAATTTCTCTATCCCTGGGGCTTCTCAATTTGTGAAATGCCCCAGATTGCCTAGTAAACACACCTTGGCCATCCCAAGGTACATTCCTGGGCTGCAGCCAGATCCCTCGGCTGATGTGCATACTCATGCCAGGCACTTTGAATGGCTGGTGCGGTTGTGTGGGGCTGAATGATGTATGCAATACTGGTAATTCTGCAAATCTAGATTAAATCAGCAAATCTGTAGAAATCAGCAAGACTGTAGGTCGATAATTATTGTAAGCCAAGTGGACTAGACAACAGGAGTGTGATTAAATCTCTTGAGAGGGTCATAAAATGTTTTATAGGTTACTATTGCTTTAAGGTGTAACAAAAACCATGATTTTCACAATTTCTGGTTTTGTTCCTCTGGCCAATCTGGGGGATTTGACACATTAAGATAAGAGATGAGCGAACTTCTCAAAAATTCGATTCGGGCGATTCGCCGAATTTCTCAAAGAAATTCGGGTTCGTCCGAATCGAACTTTAGTGAATCGCTCATCTCTGGTGGGAGCGGGGAGGCCGGCTGCGCTGTCAGCAGGCAGCGGAAGCCGGCTTCCGCCGCCCGCTGACAGCTCAGCCAGCCTCCCCGCTCCCACCAAGCCCTGAAATGAAAAAAAAAAATGCCGGCATGGTGGGAGCGGGGAGCGCAGCCGGCCTCCCCGCTCCCACTATACAGCAAACACTTACCGGCTTGGTGGGAGCGGGGAGGCCGGCTGCGCTGACGTGTCCTCTGATGACAGCTGACAGCGCAGCCGGCCTCCTCGCTCCTTTTTTTTTATTTCAGGGAAAATTCGGTCAGCACAAACCACTAAAAATTCGGGTTCGTGCTGAATCGAATTTTCCCTGAAATTCGGAGCGAATTCAGGTTCGTTAGAACCGATTCGCTCATCCCTAATTAAGAAGCCCAACAAGTAAGAAGACCACAACCCTATAGTCTTATATGCCATTGGCTGCTTCTGTTTAACCCTTCTATTGCCAGCCACCTAAATTTTACGTGGCTGCCTCTCCAACCATTAAATGCCAGCCACGTAAAATTTACGTGCCTGACTTTGCCCCCTGCTAGTGCCGGCAAAACAAAAAAAAAAAAACACTTACCTGACCCCTCATTCGAACCGGCCGGGTCTCCTCTTCACCCTGGGGGGCTCCGATCCCCTGTCGGCGCTCCTCCGGAGCAAGGGGAGAGCCTGGAGTAGGTCCCCCCTCCCATCTTAGCCACCGCTAGTTTCTCCTGTAAAAATGAAATAAAATAAAAATGACATTTACTTACCTCCTGTCAGGCTCTCTCCCCTCGTCTTCTGACGGACGCCGCTATCTTGCCACGAAGCCCCGCCTCTTTTTGGGGCGGGGCTTATGACGTCATCATGACAGTTCCAGGCCTCTCAGCTGTCAGATGCCGGTAATCGGTGGTGAGAGAAGGAGGGGACAGGAGATCCTCTGATCTCCTGCCTCCCCTCCTCCTCCGGCTGCCGATCACCGGCATCTGTCATCAGATCAGCGAGGGACAGAGGAGCTGACGATCTGAGGTGATTAAAAAAAAAATTGCATTTTTTTTTTTTTTTATAAAATTATTTTTAATGTGTGTTTGTGTGTTTTATTTTACTGTTAACCCTTTGTGAACTGGTAAGAGGTCCATGAGACCCCTGTACCAGTTCACAAGGCTAGGGGCTGACAAGTCACCTGCGGCTAGCAGGTGATTGGCATTGACCCCCAGCCCCCCCAATTACCTGCCTCCCCAAAGGCCAGGGGGGGCAGAAGAGCCCCGGCCCACAGAGGCTATGTGGGCTTGTAGCCTGTAGGGCCAGGGGCCACGAAAGCTGGCCCCTGTGCCCTGTTCTACAAGCCCTGCATAGCTGGTCCCGGGTTGGTTAAGCTGGGTAGGGGGGACCTCACGCCATTTTTTTTCGGATTTTAAGGGTTTTTAACCCTTAAAATTCCAAAAAACGGGGTCCCCCTCTCGGGAGGGGGGACACTATGTCATTTTTTTTTAAATTGACCCTATGTTACCTGTCACCCAGCAGGTAAAAAAAGTTTCCAGCATCAGCAGGTGAGCAGAAGCCAAAGTGGGACACAGTGCTTTGGGATGGATGGAAGTATTAAAAAAAATTATAATAAAATATTTTTTCTCTGTGTGTGTTTTTTTTTACATTAACCCATTGTGGACTGGTAAGAGATCTATGTGACCCTTATACCAGTTCACAAGGTTCTGGGTCTGGCAAGTCACCTGCGGCTAGCGGGTGACTTGCCATTAACCCCGAGCCCCCTCATTACCTGCCTCCCCAAAGCCCAGGGGGGGGCAGAAGAGCCGTGGCACTAGGCTATGCCAGCTTGTAGCCTGCAGGTCAAGGGGCCACCAAAGCTGGTCCCTGCGCCCTGCTCTACAAGCCCCACTAGCTGGTCACGGGCTGGTTAAGATGGGTAGGGGGAACCCCACGCCATTTTTGGGTTTTTAACCCTTAAAATTCCAAATAAATGATGTCCCCTTCCCCGGGAGGGGGGACCCTATGTCACTTTTTTTTTTAATTAACCCTATGTTACCTGTTACCCAGTAGGTATAAAAAGCTTCCAGCATCAGCAGGAGACAGAAGCCAAATTGATCAGCGTGGGGCACAGTGCTCTGGGATGGATGGAAGGTAGGTATTAAAAAAATTATAATAAAATATTTTCTCTCTGTGTCTGTGTTTTTTTTTTACATTTAACCCTTTGTGAACTGGTAGGGGATTTATGAGACTCCTATACCAGTTCGCAATGCCCTGGGTCTGGCAAGTCACCTGCGCCTAGCGGGTGACTTGCCATTAACCCTAAGCCCCCCAATTACCTGCCTCCTCAATCCCAGGGGGGGGGGGGTGTAGAAGAGCCTGGGGCCATAGGCTATGCCGGACCTCACACCAATTTGTTTTTTTTTAATTAACCCTTTATAGTGTGGATATTAGTTGTATTTTATTTGTAAATGTTATAAAGTGCTCTTTTCAGTTTCTCTCCTGGACAGGAAAGGGTGTCTACCGATACATATGTGGTACCGTTGTAATGGAGAGAAATGGAGCTTTAACATGCAAAATGGTTTTCTTTACTAAAATAAACGGTTTATTTAAAATAAATGAGACAATTTAAAAAAATACTAATTTTTTATTTAATTTTTTTTCAAAAAAATATTTAAAAAAAAAAGTAGAAAAATGACAAACAAGACATTTCATGTTAAAGCCTAAACTCTACTGCAAAATATATATAGAGAATTTTCCTGGAAATTCCTGCAAAAATCACAGTTAAACAGGGAACAAAATTACCTGTCAATAGAGGGTGACAAAATTTCAAGTAGGGTGGGAATTAAAAGGGTTAAAATTAGCTATGCATGTTGGGTATTGTTCTGCTCGGGAGACCTTGCGCTTTCAGATTTAGCTTGTTTTTCTTGTTTGTATATTGATATTTAAGGAAAAGGTGTATTTTTATTCTGCTATTTTCTACATTTTTTAGGGAAACCCTGTGCAACCTAAGAATTCTTCAAGGGATTACTTCCAGAAAGATGAGCCCACTGAAAAAATGCCAGGTATGCCTAGAAAGCTTAACATGTGTACTTTCAGGGAATATATGATTTGTTGGGTATTCCAAATGTAAAGGGTTGTTTTGGTACAAAAATTGCAAGGTAAGCACTGTGTCTGCAAAGCTGAACTTTTCCCTTGACACTACCTATGCATGTTGGGTATTGTTCTGTTCGGGGGGTGTTGCTTTTTCAGATTTAACTTGTTTTTTCTTGTTTGCTTATAATTTGTTTAGGAAAATGTGGCTTTGATTCTGCTTTTCAATTCTTTTCTTAGGGAAACCTTGTGCAACCAAAGAATTAATTGAGGGATTACGTCCAGAAAACTGCACCCATGTCAACAAGTCTGGTACGCCTAGAAAGCTTGAGGTGTGTACTTTCAGAGAATATATAGTTTATTAGGGGTGTTTCAAATGTAAAGGGTTGTTTTTATTGAAAAACTGCAAGATGTGCCTAGTACTTAGCATAGTTGTATTTTATCTGAAAATCTCCTAAAGCTCCTAAAGAGTCTCCTGGGCAGGAAAGGGTGTCTACCAATACACATGTGGTACCATTGTAATCGGGAGAGATTGGGGTTTTGCACACAATAAGATTTTATTGAAAAACGTACAATTTTTATTACAAAAAAACAACTACAAATTGTAAAAAATAGTTTTTTTTTTAATTTTTTTGCGCACATTTCACCCCAAAATATTGAGAATACACCTAAAAAATTACAAACAAGACATGTTCATGTTAATGCCCAGATTCAGTTGAAAAAATATATATAATTTCCCTAGGAAATCCCTGGAAATCCCTTCAAAAATCACAGTTGAACATGTGGAGCGCAAAATAGTGCAAAATGGTCTGGCAACAAAGTGTGACAAAATCTCCAGATAGGCTGGCAGTTAAAGGGTTAAAGATACTATTTACTGAAAATAATGCATAATTTGTTTTCCAACCACCAGTAACATAAATGGGACACCAATTCATTATTAAGCCAACTATAATGTTAGGGCTAGCGCTGCGGAGACGCCTCATGGTGCTTCCAGCCGTCCCTCTCCCGGGGCGAGAGCCGCGCTTCCTCCCCGCGGCTTTCCCCGCCGGGTCTCCCCTAGCCCGAGCGCTGTGTCCCTTCCTGGCAGCGCTCCTCGCTTACCTGGTGTCCTGCCCTCCGTCCGGCATGGCTGCCGGGGCCTGCGGGCAGCTCCCTCACTTCCTTCTTCCTCCTTGCCTCTCCTGCGCGCACGTCCCCGGCCACTAGGGGGCGCGCGCTGCAATACTGTGGAATTTAAAGGGCCTGTGCATCTCTAATTGGTGTCCGGCCGTCCAATCCGGTAATATCACTTCCTTTATATTCTGGCCAGCCCTTCCTCCCTTTGCCGGATTATCGGTGTGTTTCCGTGATTGTCTGTAGTTAAATCTGTGGCTTTTTCGTGTATGACCTCGGCTTACCTTTTTGACCACGAACCTCCGCTGCCTGTCCCGACCTCGGTCTGTCCCTTCGTCTGTGAACCTCCGCTGCCTGTCCCGACCACGGCTTGTCTACTCGCTGCTGAACCCTCGCTGCCTGCCCTGAATCTGGCTACTCACCGTGACCATCGTTTATCTCTGCTGTACAATACCTCGGCAAATTGTGGAACTGTGCCGCCGTTGGGGGGTAGCGACCTGGGAGTCATCAGCCGCACAAGACCAACCTGCTTCGCGGCGGGCTCTGGTGAAAACCGGTGGCTCCTTAGACCCCGCTTCCCTGACGCGGTACTCACCAACAGTTCCGCAGTTCCAGTGGGTCCACGCTTCATTAGTTTCATCCGGTTGTAACAGTATAATCCGGCCAGGGATCCCGCCGAGGTGCCATTGCCAGACGTCTCTGAACTACCTGCACTAGTCGCCATGCAGTCACGGCAGATCAATCAACTTACGGCCATGATGCAGCAACTTCTGTCTATGCAGCAACCGCAGACGCCACCGCCTGCTCCGGCTGTTCCACCACAGCTTCCGGTGGCTTCCTCCGCGAGGATTCGTCTCTCCCTGCCGGCTAAATTTGAAGGAGACGCAAGACTTTGCCGTGGCTTTCTTGCCCAATGTTCCCTGCACCTGGAGCTATTGGCTGACCAATTCCCTACTGAGCGCTCCAAGGTGGCCTTTATTATCAGCCTGCTCTCTGGGAAGGCCTTAGCCTGGGCTACCCCATTGTGGGACCGCAACGACCCCGTTACCCTCATGGTTCAAACTTTTGTGGATCAGTTTCGCCAGGTTTTTGAGGAACCTGCCCGGGCGTCTTCAGCCGAATCTGCCTTATTGAATCTGGTTCAAGGTGATCTGTCGGTGGGAGAATATGCCATTCGCTTCCGAACTTTGGCAGCCGAGCTAGCTTGGAACAATGAGGCTCTCTGTGCCTGCTTTAAGAAGGGTCTCTCTAGTAGGGTCAAGGATGTTCTTGCGGCCCGGGATCTCCCTACTTCTCTGTCTGAACTAATCCAACTTGCCACCCGTATAGACATTCGTTTTACAGAGAGGCGTGATGAATTCCGCCAAGATTCTCTGCGTGCCAAGAGGGCATTCCGTTTGGCCCCTACGTTTCAGAACCCTCAGTCTACGCTTTCGTCTCCGTCTGAAGAAGTCATGCAAGTGGACCATACTCGCTTGACTCCCCAGGAAAGGTCGCGCCGGAGACTCGAAAGACTTTGTCTATACTGCGCCAGCCCAGAACATTTTTTGAAAAATTGCCCAATCCGCCCACCACGCCAGGGAAACGGGCGCACCTAGAATCGTTTGGAGAGGCGTCTCTGGGTGTCTGTGCTTCCTCTCCTAGGTTCACTGTGCCGGCACAACTTCACTTGGGCTCCACTTCCGTCCTGAACTTACCGGCCTTCTTGGACTCTGGTTCGGCGGGCAACTTCATCGAGTCCTCCTTGGTCACTAAGTATGATATAGCTGTCTACCGTCTGGTCAAGCCACTATTTGTCGCGGCCGTTAATGGGGACAGATTGAACTGCATGGTGCGCTACCGCACCAAACCTCTACTTCTGAAGATCGGCCTCTTCCATCAGGAATTTCTGGAATTTTTCGTATTACCCCACTGTACCTCGCCGCTTCTCTTGGGGCTTCCCTGGCTCCAGCACCATAACCCTACCTTGGATTGGTCCACTGGGGACATCAAGTCCTGGGGCGCAACATGTGTTAAGAACTGTCTTACGTCTTTGCCAGTCCAAAGTACAGCTCCCACGACTCCATTACCGGGTCTACCTGAAGTTTATCGGTCTTTTTCCGTCGTATTTAGCAAGAGGCAAGCTGAGTCACTTCCGCCTCATCGCCCTTACGATTGCCCGATTGATCTTCTACCTGGCGCCACTCCTCCTCGCGGACGCATCTATCCGCTGTCTGTCCCTGAAACCCAAGCAATGTCGGAATACATTCGGGAGAATTTACAAAAGGGGTTCATTAGGAAATCCTCTTCCCCAGCTGGAGCGGGCTTCTTCTTTGTACAGAAAAAGGACGGGTCTCTTCGGCCCTGCATCGATTACCGGGGCCTCAATAAAATTACGGTAAAAAACCGTTACCCATTGCCCTTGATCTCCGAACTTTTCGATCGTCTTCGCGGAGCTAAGATTTTTTCAAAATTGGATCTGAGAGGCGCTTATAACTTAGTCCGCATTCGAGAGGGTGATGAATGGAAGACGGCCTTCAACACGCGAGACGGTCATTTTGAGTATCTCGTTATGCCCTTCGGCCTCTGCAATGCCCCCGCAGTTTTTCAGGAGTTCGTTAACGACATTTTTCGGGACCTGTTGTACACCTGTGTTGTGGTTTATCTTGACGACATTCTCATCTTCTCCTCGTCCATCGAAGAACATCATCAGCACGTCAGACAAGTCTTGTCTCGTTTACTGCAACACCATCTTTATGCTAAGCTCGAGAAATGCCTTTTTCATCAAACCGCATTACCTTTTTTGGGGTACATAGTTTCTGCTCAAGGTCTCCAGATGGATCCTGCCAAGTTAAAGGCGGTCCTTGAATGGCCTCGACCAGTCGGTCTTCGTGCAATCCAGCGATTCTTGGGGTTCGCGAACTATTACCGCCAGTTCATTTTACACTTTTCCACGACAGTAGCCCCCATCGTGGCCCTCACCAAAAAAGGAGCCGATCCCAAGGCATGGTCTCCGCAGGCTGAAGCAGCCTTTCTTGCATTAAAGAAGGCCTTCGGCTCGGCACCGGTACTTTCCAGACCTGACCCGTCTCGTCCTTTCGCTCTTGAGGTGGATGCCTCTTCCGTCGGAGCTGGAGCAGTACTTACGCAACGATCCTCGTCCGGCAAAACTCGAACTTGCGGATTCTTTTCTAAAACTTTCTCTCCTGCCGAGAGGAACTACACCATTGGAGATAGAGAGCTATTAGCCATCAAATTGGCGCTGGAAGAATGGAGACATCTCCTCGAGGGATCTATCTTCCCAATTTCCATTTTTACTGACCACAAGAACCTCTCTTATCTGGAATCCGCACAACGCTTAAACCCTCGTCAGGCCCGTTGGTCACTCTTCTTTGCACGCTTTAATTTCCAGATCCACTTCCGTCCAGCTGCAAAAAACATCAGGGCAGACGCTCTCTCCCGTTCCTCGGATGTCTCGGATAAGGTCTCTTCTCCACAATTTATAATTCCACCCGATCGTCTGGTTCACTCTGCTCCCGCTGCTCTAGAATCAGGTCCTCCGGGGAGGACTTTCGTACCTGTCTCTCGTCGCCTTTTAATACTAAAATGGGGTCATGCCTCCCATACTGCTGGTCACCCTGGAATCAAGAAGACCTGCGCCATCATCTCCAGATACTACTGGTGGCCCACGTTAGCAAAAGATGCCGCAGAATTCGTACAAGCCTGCACCTCGTGCGCGCGCAACAAGACCCCGCGTCAACGTCCCGCAGGTCTTCTCCAACCACTTCCCATTCCAGACATCCCCTGGTCTCACATCGCCATGGATTTTATCACTGATCTTCCGCCTTCACAGGGCAATACCGTCATCTGGGTAGTGGTGGACCGATTTTCGAAGATGGCGCATTTCATTCCGTTGCCTGGATTACCTTCTGCTCCCCTATTGGCAAAGAATTTCCTTAAACACATCTTCCGTCTACATGGGCTCCCAACCCACATTGTCTCCGACAGGGGAGTTCAATTCGTATCGAAATTCTGGAGGGCTCTCTGTAATCAATTAAAGGTGAAATTGGACTTTTCTTCCTCGTATCATCCCCAATCCAATGGCCAAGTGGAGAGGGTAAATCAAACTTTGGGGCTGTATCTACGCCATTTTGTTTCCACTCGCCAGGATGACTGGGTGGACCTGCTGCCCTGGGCAGAGTTTTCTTATAACTTTAAGGACTCTGAATCCACCGGAAAATCTCCTTTCTTTATAGTCTATGGTCGTCATCTCCTTCCTCCTTTGCCTATACTAACGCCCTCCTCGGTACCTGCGGTCGATGACCTTTCGCACCAGTTTTCTTCCATCTGGCATGAAACACAGCATTCACTGGAACAAGCCGTGTCTCGTATGAAGATCCAGGCTGATAAGAAGAGAAGGACTCCTCCTTTATACTCTCCGGGGGATAGGGTATGGCTTTCGGCCAAGTATATTCATTTTAAAATCCCCAGTTACAAACTAGGACCTCGCTTCTTGGGACCTTTTAGGATCCAACAACGTATCAACCCTGCCTGTTACAAGCTGCATCTGCCACCCTCTCTCCGCATAACCAATTCCTTCCATGTCTCTCTGCTCAAACCGGTGACTGTTAATCGTTTTTCCCCCAAATTATTGGAACCTAAGCCAGTCGCAGGTACTGAAGATACCTTTACGGTCAAAGAGATACTTGCTTCGAAGATCTCCAGAGGAAGACGCTATTTCTTGGTGGATTGGGAGGGCTACGGCCCTGAGGAGAGATCCTGGGAACCGGAAGAAAACATCCTTGATCGGACCCTTATTTCGGACTTCCTTGGTCCTAAGAAGAGGGGGAGACCTAAGGGGGGGGGTACTGTTAGGGCTAGCGCTGCGGAGACGCCTCATGGTGCTTCCAGCCGTCCCTCTCCCGGGGCGAGAGCCGCGCTTCCTCCCCGCGGCTTTCCCCGCCGGGTCTCCCCTAGCCCGAGCGCTGTGTCCCTTCCTGGCAGCGCTCCTCGCTTACCTGGTGTCCTGCCCTCCGTCCGGCATGGCTGCCGGGGCCTGCGGGCAGCTCCCTCACTTCCTTCTTCCTCCTTGCCTCTCCTGCGCGCACGTCCCCGGCCACTAGGGGGCGCGCGCTGCAATACTGTGGAATTTAAAGGGCCTGTGCATCTCTAATTGGTGTCCGGCCGTCCAATCCGGTAATATCACTTCCTTTATATTCTGGCCAGCCCTTCCTCCCTTTGCCGGATTATCGGTGTGTTTCCGTGATTGTCTGTAGTTAAATCTGTGGCTTTTTCGTGTATGACCTCGGCTTACCTTTTTGACCACGAACCTCCGCTGCCTGTCCCGACCTCGGTCTGTCCCTTCGTCTGTGAACCTCCGCTGCCTGTCCCGACCACGGCTTGTCTACTCGCTGCTGAACCCTCGCTGCCTGCCCTGAATCTGGCTACTCACCGTGACCATCGTTTATCTCTGCTGTACAATACCTCGGCAAATTGTGGAACTGTGCCGCCGTTGGGGGGTAGCGACCTGGGAGTCATCAGCCGCACAAGACCAACCTGCTTCGCGGCGGGCTCTGGTGAAAACCGGTGGCTCCTTAGACCCCGCTTCCCTGACGCGGTACTCACCAACAGTTCCGCAGTTCCAGTGGGTCCACGCTTCATTAGTTTCATCCGGTTGTAACATATAACCTATAAAGACCTTCTTAATGTATTCTTTACATTGATTATCAGGTACTTACCTGCTAATTACATACAGATTGATCAGTTTATAAGTAGAGATGAGCGAACTTTTGAAAAATTTGATTCGACTGATTCGCCGAATTTTCCGACAAAAATCGTTTCGACCCGAATTTATTTGCGACGAATCGCTATTAAAAACGGCTATTTCTCAGCCTCCTAGAGCCTCAATAGGGTTGTAAACCATTCTGCCTTGCTGTAAAACGCATAGGATGCGTGCTGGGTTAGTGAAATAATACTGTAAATAATTAGGACATGCAGATCAGAGGCAACGCTAATAGAATCGCAGGGCAGCACAATTGCAGAGAGTTGAAGTACCATCACTATGAGGGGCCCTATAGTGCCTGAAAAACACACCCTGGAGCTGGCAGCAGCAGGAGCCCAAAAATTAGCTGAATCACACCCTGGAGTTGCAAGCAGCAGCAGCAGGAGCCCAAACATTGCTTTAAAGAGACACTGGATTTGGCTGCAGAAGCCCAAAAATTGGATGAATCACACCCTGGAGTTGCAAGCAGCAGCAGCAGCAGCAGAAGGAGCAGCAGCAGCAGGAGCAGGAGCCCAAACATTACTTTAAAGAGACACTGGAGTTGGCTGCAGGAGCCCAAAAATTGGATGAATCACACCCTGGAGTTGCAAGCAGCAGCAGCAGCAGGAGCAGCAGCAGCAGGATCCCAAACAATGCTTTAAAGAGACACTGGAGTTGGCTGCAGGAGCCCAAAAATTGGATGAATCACACCCTGGAGTTGCAAGCAGCAGCAGCAGCAGCAGGAGCAGCAGCAGCAGGATCCCAAACATTGCTTTAAAGAGACACTGGAGTTGGCTGCAGGAGCCCAAAAATTGGATGAATCACACCCTGGAGTTGCAAGCAGCAGCAGCAGCAGCAGGAGCAGCAGCAGCAGGAGCCCAAACATTGCTTTAAAGAGACACTGAAGTTGGCTGCAGGAGCCCAAAAATTGGATGAATCACACCCTGGAGTTGCAAGCAGCAGCAGCAGGAGCCCAAACATTGCTTTACAGAGACACTGGAGTTGGCTGCAGGAGCCCAAAAATTGGATGAATCACACCCTGGAGTTGCAAGCAGCAGCAGCAGAAGCAGCAGCAGCAGCAGGTGCCCAAACATTGCTTTAAAGAGACACTGGAGTTGGCTGCAGGAGTCCAAAAATTGGATGAATCACACCCTGGAGTTGCAAGCAGCAGCAGGAGCACCAGCAGCAGGAACAGAAGCCCAAACATTGCTTTAAAGAGACACTAGAGTTGGCTGCAGGAGCCCAAAAATTGGATGAATCACACCCTAGAGTTGCAAGCAGCAGTAGAAGCAGCAGCAGCAGGAGCAGGAGCCCAAACATTGCTTTAAAGAGACACTGGAGTTGGCTGCAGGAGCCCAGAAATTGGATGAATCACACCCTGGAGTTGCAAGCAGCAGCACAGGAGCAGGAGCCCAAACATTACTTTAAAGAGACACTGGATTTGGCTGCAGGAGCCCAAAAATTGGAATCACACCCTGGAGTTGCAAGCAGCAGGAGCAGCAGCAGCAGGAGCAGGAGCCCAAACATTGCTTTAAAGAGACACTGGAGTTGGCTGCAGGAGCCCAAAAATTGGATAAATCACACCCTGGAGTTGCAAGCAGCAGGAGCCCAAACATCGCTTTAAAGAGACACTGGAGTTGGCTACAGGAGCCCAAAAATTGGATGAATCACACCCTGGAGTTGCAAGCAGCAGCAGCAGGAGCACAAACATTGCTTGAAAGACACCCTGGAGTTGGCAGCAGCAGCAGGAGCCCAAAAATTGACTGACACACCCTGGAGTTGGCAGCAGCAGCAGGAACCCAGAAATTGGCTGGAAGGCACCCTGAAGTTGGCAGCAGCAGGAGCACAAACATGAGCTGGAAGGCACACCCTGGAGTTGGCAGCAGCATAAGCAGGAGCCCAAACATTGCTTGAAAGACACCCTGGAGTTGGCAGCAGCAGGAGGCCAAAAATTGGCTGAAAGGCACACCCTGAAGTTGGCATCAGCAGGAGGCCATAAATTGGTCTAAAGACATAAATATGTTTTGCACCATTTGGAAAGTGTAAAACGTGGCACCATGCTGAATCTAGTCGCATGCACCAGCCATTGGTGGGTGGAAATCCTGGCTGATCCATCCCTGATTCATTTTCACAAAGGTGAGTCTCTCCACATTTTTAGTTGACAGACGAGTTCTCCTCACCGTAACTATGACCCCCGCCGCACTAAACACCCGCTCAGATGGCACGCTACTTGTCGGGCAGGACAGCTTTTCCAGGGCAAACTCTGCTAGTTGCGGCCACAAGCCAAGTTTGGCTGCCCAGAAGTCCAGCGGATCCTCAAGGTGTGTTGGCATGGTCATGTCAAAGTATGACATGACCTGCTGGTTGAGGTCCTGCTCCAGGTCTTCCTGCTGCTCATGAGTAGCCTCACTATGCGGGTGTAGAAAGCTACTCATTAGCGACTGAAGACTGAGGCTGCTGCTGATGGAGCTGCTGCTGCTGCTCCTGCCAACCCCCCCAGCAGGCATGGCAGTGGAAGGTGAATGCAGAGGTCCCCCCGAGTCAGACCTGCGAGAGTATGGACCAAGGTGCAGATAGACATCGGGCAACTGACTGCGCAGAATGTCTTTGTAGTAGTTCAGTTTGTCCTCCCTCTCAGCGGATTTAAAAAATGCCCCCATTTTGTGCCGGAAGCGAGGGTCCAATAAGGTGGAGAGCCAGAAGTCATCCCGCCGACAAATGGAAACAATTCTGGGGTCACTACGCAAGCACGTGAGCATGCTTCCTGCCATTTGCGCAAGTGACTCAGAGGGACTACCTGTCTCCATCTCCACTGCATACTGCCACGGTGTGTCCGGGTCCTCTGTCTCACCTTCCTCAAAACCCTCTAGCTCCTCTGGCTGCTCCTGCTCCTCCTCTCCTGTCTGCTGACTAGATAAACCAGCCATTTCACCAAGTCTAAACTGTGCTTCACTGTGCCCCTCCTCCTCCTCTTCCTCCTCCAGTTCAGCTCCAACGGGGTTCATGTGGCCGTAAGATGTAGACGCCATGTCTCCAGTGCCCTGACCAGCCATGGTTTCCAACATGTGCTGTAGTACATGAAGCAATGGAATCACGTCGTTCATCCCGTAATCCTGCCGACTGACAAATAAAGTGGCTTCCTCAAAGGGCCTGAGCAAACAGCAGGTGTCACGTATGAGCTGCCACTGGTTGACATTGAAGTTACACAGGGGAGTCCCCCTATCCGCTTGGATCATCAGGAAATCCGTGATGGCTTTTCTCTGTTCATATAATCGGTCCAACATGTGAAGGGTGGAATTCCAACGGGTGGAAACATCGCAAATCAGACTATGTTGGGGGATACCGTTCTGACGCTGTAGCTCAAGAAGGGTGTGTTTGGCGGTGTATGAGTGGCTGAAGTGCATGCAAAGTTTCCTTGAAGTTGTTAGGATGTCTTGCAGATGGGGGAAAAACTTCAGAAACCACTTGACAACCAGACTGAAGACGTGAGCCATGCAGGGGGCATGGGTCAGGCTTCCTTGGCGCAGCGCAGACAAAATGTTCTTCCCATTGTCGGTAACCATGATTACCATTTTAAGTATTCTTGGAGTAAGCCATGTTTGGATTTCCTGATGAATAAATTTAAGCAGTTCCTCCCCTGTGTGACTCCTTTCGCAAAGACAAACCATGTGAAGCACTGCGTGACACCACCGTGCCCTGCACACATGGTAGACTGGAGGGGCACTGAGACTTGAGCCTACAGTGGAGGGTGAGGAGATGGCGGAGGATGAGGAGGCCGAGTCGCACAGTGTCACAGGCCCAACGGGCAGGGAGCGCGGAGGCCGAAGCGGCGTGACCTGTCCAAGTTGCTGCTGCTGCTGCTGCAAAGGGACCACATTCACCCAGTGGGCCGTAAACGACATGTACTGTCCCTGACCGTAGTTACAGCTCCAGACGTCGGCGCTGCCATGCACTTTGCTACACACCGACAGGCTCAAGGACTGGCCCACCTTCTGTTCAACAAAAGTGTGCAGCGCTGGTACTGCCTTCTTGGCAAAGAAATGATGGCTTGGGACTCTCCACCTCGGCTCGGCACAAGCCATCAGTTCTCTGAAAGGTGCAGAGTCCACCACCTGAAAAGGGAGCGACTGCAGCACCAGCAACTTGGACAGGAGCACATTCAGCTTCTGCGCTGTAGGATGAGTGGGCGCATACTGCTGTCTTTTGGACATGGCTTCGCTGATGGATTGCTGGTGGGATGCATGACTTGGAGGAGGAGGAGCAGGAGCGACAGAGGATGGGTATGACGCACAGCTGCCTTCGGCTAAGGTGCTGGAGCCTTGGCTGGCAGAAATTGGGAGCGGTGTGCCACTTGGTGAGGAAGCCGACTGGACCACCCCTTGGGAGCCTCGGTTCTCCCAGGTCGCTTTATGGTGACGCATCATATGTTGACGCAGGGCCGTGGTGCCAACATTTGGGCCCTGGCCATGCTTCACCTTCTGCCTACATATCTTGCATGTGGCCATGTTACCCTCCTGCGGATGCTTCAGGAAAAACTGCCACACTGCCGAGTAGCTACTTTTCCCACCAACAGGCCTCACTGATTCGCTGCTATTGTCGCCAACTCCAGGAACCCCTGCCCCACTACTTCCCGACAAGGTAGCCTGCCGCGCAGCAGGTGCTCTTCCCCGGCCCCGGCCCCGTTTGGCTCCAAGCTTTACAATTGTGCCCCCATGCTGCCTGCCAACCATGCTGCTAACACCTTGCTGCCTGAGCTGCTGACTCCGGGGCAACCTGCGCCCCTCTTCTCCTGATGATGATGATGAAGCCCCTTCATCACCCGGCTCCCAAGTGCGATCGGCTTCATCGTCATCATCATTATCACCGAGTTGTGGCTGTTCATCAACAGTGTCTGGCACCAGGAGCTGGAACGCTCGCAGCACCCACGACACTGTCCACATCACTATTTGTCTGCCTAGCTAAAGAAGCCACCTCCATTTCTTGGCTGGGCAGTAGCTGCTGACTGTCCTCTATCTGATCGTTCTCCTCACTAAAGAGTGGAGCTGAACCCAAAGCATAGGATACGTCGCTGGGGGAGGGAACGGCATAGGACAGAGGCAATGGAAGGACAGGGACAGCTCTCGGGGCATGCCAACTCAGGGTTGTGTCAGACGTCTCAGACGTAAGTTGTAATGATGTTGTTGATGAGCGCGTTAACCAATCTACCACGGCAGATGCGTTACTGGTGGAGACACGACCGCTAGCAGATACTGGCAGACCAGGTCTCTCACCGTGACTCCTGCTGCCACTCGCCCCTAGTCTGCTGCGACCTCTGCCTGCTGAATCTTGGCCTCTGCCACTCCTCATTGAACATCCTGGCACTTGTCTGCCTGACATTTTTATGTATTTCCTTATTTAGTATAAACAGATAGGGTTCAATGTGCAGTTTTGCGGTGCCCTGCGGCCTGGTTTATTAAAAGCAGTCAAAAACAAATCGGATTCCCCCACAGCAGACCTGAGATTAGTATATATGCACAGCAACAGTGTCTAAGCAGGCTCAAACAGGCCAAATTACTTTAAATAACTGTGCAGCTTACAGTAAATACAGAGGCTAATGTGATGTTACAGAATGGGATGCCCCCAAGCAGGCTTTATAACAGTATATATGCACAGCAACAGTGTCTAAGCAGGCTCAAACAGGCCAAATTACTTTAAATAACTGTGCAGCTTACAGTAAATACAGAGGCTAATGGTATGTTACAGAATGGGATGCCCCAAGCAGACTTGAGATCAGTATATATGCACACAGCAACAGTGTGTAAGCAGGCTCATACAGGCCAAGTTACTTTAAATAACTGTGCAGCTTACAGTTAATACAGAGGCTAACGGTATGTTACAGAATGGGATGGCCCCAAGCAGACTTGAGATCAGTATATATGCACAGAGCAACAGTGTGTAAGCAGGCTCATACAGGCCAAATTACTTTAAATAACTGTGCAGCTTACAGTAAATACAGAGGCTAATGTGATGTTACAGAATGGGATGCCCCAAGCAGACTTGAGATCAGTATATATGCACACAGCAACAGTGTGTAAGCAGGCTCATACAGGCCAAATTACTTGAAATAACTGTGCAGCTTACAGTAAATACAGAGGCTAATGTGATGTTACAGAATGGGATGCCCCAAGCAGACTTGAGATCAGTATATATGCACACAGCAACAGTGTGTAAGCAGGCTCATACAGGCCAAATTACTTGAAATAACTGTGCAGCTTACAGTAAATACAGAGGCTAATGTGATGTTACAGAATGGGATGCCCCAAGCAGACTTGAGATCAGTATATATGCACACAGCAACAGTGTGTAAGCAGACTCATACAGGCCAAATTACTTTAAATAACTGTGCAGCTTACAGTAAATACAGAGGCTAATGGTATGTTACAGAATGGGATGCCCCAAGCAGACTTGAGATCAGTATATATGCACACAGCAACAGTGTGTAAGCAGGCCCATACAGGCCAAATTACTTTAAATAACTGTGCAGCTTACAGTAAATGCAGAGGCTAATGTGATGTTACAGAATGGGATGCCCCAAGCAGACTTGAGATCAGTATATATGCACACAGCAACAGTGTGTAAGCAGGCTCATACAGGCCAAATTACTTTAAATAACTGTGCAGCTTACAGTAAATACAGAGGCTAATGGTATGTTACAAAATGGGATGCCCCAAGCAGACTTGAGATCAGTATATATGCACACAGCAACAGTGTGTAAGCAGGCTCATACAGGCCAAATTACTTTAAATAACTGTGCAGCTTACAGTAAATACAGAGGCTAATGGTATGTTACAGAATGGGATGCCCCAAGCAGACTTGAGATCAGTATATATGCACACAGCAACAGTGTGTAAGCAGGCTCATACAGGCCAAGTTACTTTAAATAACTGTGCAGCTTACAGTAAATACAGAGGCTAATGGTATGTTACAGAATGGGATGCCCCAAGCAGACTTGAGATCAGTATATATGCACACAGCAACAGTGTGTAAGCAGGCTCATACAGGCCAAGTTACTTTAAATAACTGTGCAGCTTACAGTTAATACAGAGGCTAACGGTATGTTACAGAATGGGATGGCCCAAGCAGACTTGAGATCAGTATATATGCACAGAGCAACAGTGTGTAAGCAGGCTCATACAGGCCAAATTACTTTAAATAACTGTGCAGCTTACAGTAAATACAGAGGCTAATGTGATGTTACAGAATGGGATGCCCCAAGCAGACTTGAGATCAGTATATATGCACACAGCAACAGTGTGTAAGCAGGCTCATACAGGCCAAATTACTTGAAATAACTGTGCAGCTTACAGTAAATACAGAGGCTAATGGTATGTTACAGAATGGGATGCCCCAAGCAGACTTGAGATCAGTATATATGCACACAGCAACAGTGTGTAAGCAGGCCCATACAGGCCAAATTACTTTAAATAACTGTGCAGCTTACAGTAAATGCAGAGGCTAATGTGATGTTACAGAATGGGATGCCCCAAGCAGACTTGAGATCAGTATATATGCACACAGCAACAGTGTGTAAGCAGGCTCATACAGGCCAAATTACTTTAAATAACTGTGCAGCTTACAGTAAATACAGAGGCTAATGGTATGTTACAAAATGGGATGCCCCAAGCAGACTTGAGATCAGTATATATGCACACAGCAACAGTGTGTAAGCAGGCTCATACAGGCCAAATTACTTTAAATAACTGTGCAGCTTACAGTAAATACAGAGGCTAATGGTATGTTACAGAATGGGATGCCCCAAGCAGACTTGAGATCAGTATATATGCACACAGCAACAGTGTGTAAGCAGGCTCATACAGGCCAAGTTACTTTAAATAACTGTGCAGCTTACAGTAAATGCAGAGGCTAATGTGATGTTACAGAATGGGATGCCCCAAGCAGACTTGAGATCAGTATATATTCACACAGCAACATTGTGTAAGCAGGCTCATACAGGCCAAATTACTTTAAATAACTGTGCAGCTTACAGTAAATACAGAGGCTAATGGTATGTTACAAAATGGGATGCCCCAAGCAGACTTGAGATCAGTATATATGCACACAGCAACAGTGTGTAAGCAGGCTCATACAGGCCAAATTACTTTAAATAACTGTGCAGCTTACAGTAAATACAGAGGCTAATGGTATGTTACAGAATGGGATGCCCCAAGCAGCCTTTAGATCAGTATATATGCACACAGCAACAGTGTGTAAGCAGGCTCATACAGGCCAAATTACTTTAAATAACTGTGCAGCTTACAGTAAATACAGAGGCTAATGGTATGTTACAGAATGGGATGCCCCAAGCAGACTTGAGATCAGTATATATGCACACAGCAACAGTGTGTAAGCAGGCTCATACAGGCCAAGTTACTTTAAATAACTGTGCAGCTTACAGTTAATACAGAGGCTAACGGTATGTTACAGAATGGGATGGCCCCAAGCAGACTTGAGATCAGTATATATGCACAGAGCAACAGTGTGTAAGCAGGCTCATACAGGCCAAATTACTTTAAATAACTGTGCAGCTTACAGTAAATACAGAGGCTAATGTGATGTTACAGAATGGGATGCCCCAAGCAGACTTGAGATCAGTATATATGCACACAGCAACAGTGTGTAAGCAGGCTCATACAGGCCAAATTACTTGAAATAACTGTGCAGCTTACAGTAAATACAGAGGCTAATGGTATGTTACAGAATGGGATGCCCCAAGCAGACTTGAGATCAGTATATATGCACACAGCAACAGTGTGTAAGCAGGCCCATACAGGCCAAATTACTTTAAATAACTGTGCAGCTTACAGTAAATGCAGAGGCTAATGTGATGTTACAGAATGGGATGCCCCAAGCAGACTTGAGATCAGTATATATGCACACAGCAACAGTGTGTAAGCAGGCTCATACAGGCCAAATTACTTTAAATAACTGTGCAGCTTACAGTAAATACAGAGGCTAATGGTATGTTACAAAATGGGATGCCCCAAGCAGACTTGAGATCAGTATATATGCACACAGCAACAGTGTGTAAGCAGGCTCATACAGGCCAAATTACTTTAAATAACTGTGCAGCTTACAGTAAATACAGAGGCTAATGTGATGTTACAGAATGGGATGCCCCAAGCAGACTTGAGATCAGTATATATTCACACAGCAACATTGTGTAAGCAGGCTCATACAGGCCAAATTACTTTAAATAACTGTGCAGCTTACAGTAAATACAGAGGCTAAGGGTATGTTACAAAATGGGATGCCCCAAGCAGACTTGAGATCAGTATATATGCACACAGCAACAGTGTGTAAGCAGGCTCATACAGGCCAAATTACTTTAAATAACTGTGCAGCTTACAGTAAATACAGAGGCTAATGGTATGTTACAGAATGGGATGCCCCAAGCAGCCTTTAGATCAGTATATATGCACACAGCAACAGTGTGTAAGCAGGCTCATACAGGCCAAATTACTTTAAATAACTGTGCAGCTTACAGTAAATACAGAGGCTAATGGTATGTTACAGAATGGGATGCCCCAAGCAGACTTGAGATCAGTATATATGCACACAGCAACAGTGTGTAAGCAGGCTCATACAGGCCAAATTACTTTAAATAACTGTGCAGCTTACAGTAAATACAGAGGCTAATGGTATGTTACAGAATGGGATGCCCCAAGCAGACTTGAGATCAGTATATATGCACACAGCAACAGTGTGTAAGCAGGCTCATACAGGCCAAATTACTTGAAATAACTGTGCAGCTTACAGTAAATGCAGAGGCTAATGTGATGTTACAGAATGGGATGCCCCAAGCAGACTTGAGATCAGTATATATGCACACAGCAACAGTGTGTAAGCAGGCTCATACATGCCAAATTACTTTAAATAACTGTGCAGCTTACAGTAAATACAGAGGCTAATGTGATGTTACAGAATGGGATGCCTCACAGCAGACTTGAGATCAGTATATATGCACACAGCAACAGTGTGTAAGCAGGCTCATACAGGCCAAATTACTTTAAATAACTGTGCAGCTTACAGTAAATACAGAGGCTAATGAGATTTTACAAAATGGTTATGTTCCCACAGCAGACTTGAGATCAGTTCAGTATATATGCACAGTAAGTGTATAAGCAGCCTGAAAACGCTAACAAAGCCAGTCAGCCAGCCAGTAACACTCAGGCTGGATGAAAAAAAAAAAATCTCCCTGTGACTGCCTCTGATTTTTCCTAACTTTCCCTGCTTCTCGCTGACTTCCTGCCTGTCTCCTGCCTGTCTCCTTCCTGTCCCTGTCTCTCTAACTGTCTCTCCCTGACTACAGCAGCGTCCTGTCTCTCACGAATGCAATAGAGAAATGAGGAAAAGCAAGATGTCCGCCACCTTAAATAGCGCTGTGACGTCACCGGGCTTGCTGGCTGCTGATAGGCTGCATTTGACTGCCCCAGCATGCACTGGAGCGGGGTAGATGTCTGGACATGTCCCGTCCGCCATCTTAGAATGCCTGTAATGTAAATGAATGGATGTTAAAGGAAAACTTCGAGCGATCGAAGCACGGGGAAATTCGGATTCGATCTGAATATAATTTTTCATGAAATTCAGATCGAATCCGGGTTCGTCCGGATCGATTCGCTCATCCCTATTTAGTATAACAGATATGGTGCAACGTGCAGGTTTGGGATACCCTGCGGCCTGGTGTATTTAAAGCAGACCAAAACCAATTCAAAATGCAATAACTTAATAAAGCTGAGGCTTTAGACGCTTATTTAGTATAACAGATAGGGTGCCAAGTGGTGGTTTGGGATACCCTGCGGCCTGGTGTATTGACAGCAGGACAAAAACCTATGCAAAATGCAATAGCTTAATAAAGCTGATGCTGAACAACGCTTATTTATTATAACAGATAGGGTGCCACGTGGTGGTTTGGGATACCCTGCGGCCTGGTGTATTGACAGCAGGACAAAAACCAATGCAAAATGCAATAACTTAATAAAGCTGAGGTTGTAGATGCTTATTTAGTATAAAAGATAGGGTGCCACGTGATGTTTGGGATACCCTGCGGCCTGGTGTATTTAAAGCAGACAAAAACCAATTAAAAAAGCAATAGCTTAATAAAACTGATGCTGAACAACGCTTATTTAGTATAACAGATGGGGTGCCACGTGGTGGTTTGGGATACCCTGCGGCCTGGTGTATTGACAGCAGGACAAAAAACAATGCAAAATGCAATAGCTTAATAAAGCTGATGCTGAACAACGCTTATTTAGTATAACAGATAGGGTGCAACGTGGTGGTTTGGGATATCCTGCGGACTGGTGTATTGACAGCAGGACAAAAACCAATTCAAAATGCAATAGCTTAATAAAGCTGAGACTGTAGACGCTTATATATTATAACAGATAGTGTGCAACGTGGTGGTTTGGGATACCCTGCGGCCTGGTGTATTGACAGGAGGACAAAAACCAATTCAAAATGCAATAGCTTAATAAAGCTGATGCTGAACAACCCTTATTTAGTATAACAGATAGGGTGCAACGTTCTGGTTTGGGATACCCTGCGGCCTGGTGTATTGACAGCAGGACAAAAAACAATGCAAAATGCAATAGCTTAATAAAGCTGATGCTGAACAACGCTTATTTAGTATAACAGATAGGGTGCAACGTGGTGGTTTGGGATACCCTGCAGCCTGGTTTATTTAAAGCAGACCAAAACCAATTCAAAATGCAATAACTTAATAAAGCTGAGGCTGTAGACGCTTATTAAGTATAACAGATAGGGTGCAACGTGGGGGTTTGGGATACCCTGCGGCCTGGTGTATTGACAGCAGGACAAAAACCAAATCAAAATGCAATAGCTTAATAAAGCTGATACTGAACAACGCCTATTTAGTATAACAGATAGGGTGCAACATGCAGGTTTGGGATACCCTGCGGCCTGGTGTATTTAAAGCAGACCAAAACCAATTCAAAATGCAATAACTTAATAAAGCTGAGGCTGTAGACGCTTATTTAGTATAACAGATAGGGTGCCAGGTGGTGTTTTGGGATACCCTGCAGCCTGGTGTATTGACAGCAAAACAAAAACCTATGCAAAATGCAATAGCTTAATAAATCTGATGCTGAACAACGCTTATTTAGTATAACAGATAGGGTGCCACGTGGTGGTTTGGGATACCCTGCGGCCTGGTGTATTGACAGCAGGACAAAAACCAATGCAAAATGCAATAGCTTAATAAAGCTGAGACTGTAGACGCTTATATATTATAACAGATAGTGTGCAACGTGGTGGTTTGGGATACCCTGCGGCCTGGTGTATTGACAGGAGGAGAAAAACCAATTCAAAATGCAATAGCTTAATAAAGCTGATGCTGAACAACCCTTATGTAGTATAACAGATAGGGTGCAACGTGCTGGTTTGGGATACCCTGCGGCCTGGTGTATTGACAGCAGGACAAAAACCAATGCAAAATGCAATAGCTTAATAAAGCTGATGCTGAACAACGCTTATTTAGTATAACAGATAGGGTGCAACGTGGTGGTTTGGGATACCCTGCAGCCTGGTTTATTTAAAGCAGACCAAAACCAATTCAAAATGCAATAACTTAATAAAGCTGAGGCTGTAGACGCTAATTTAGTATAACAGATAGGGTGCTATGTGGTGGTTTAGGATACCCTGCGGCCTGGTGTATTTAAAGCAGAAAAAAAACATATCAAAATGCAATAGCTTAATAAAGCTGATGCTGAACAATGCTTATTTAGTATAACAGATAGGTTGCAACGTGCAGGTTTGGGATACCTTGCGGCCTGGTGTATTGACAGCAGGACAAAAACCAATATAAAATGCAATAACTTAATAAAGCTGAGGCTGTAGACGCTTATTAAGTATAACAGATAGGGTGCAACGTGGGGGTTTGGGATACCCTGCGGCCTGGTGTATTGACAGCAGGACAAAAACCAAATCAAAATGCAATAGCTTAATAAAGCTGATACTGAACAACGCCAATTTAGTATAACAGATAGGGTGCAACATGCAGGTTTGGGATACCCTGCGGCCTGGTGTATTTAAAGCAGACCAAAACCAATTCAAAATGCAATAACTTAATAAAGCTGAGGCTGTAGACGCTTATTTAGTATAACAGATAGGGTGCCAGGTGGTGTTTTGGGATACCCTGCAGCCTGGTGTATTGACAGCAAAACAAAAACCTATGCAAAATGCAATAGCTTAATAAAGCTGATGCTGAACAATGCTTATTTAGTATAAAAGATAGGGTGCCACGTGGTGGTTTGGGATACCCTGCGGCCTGGTGTATTGACAGCAGGACAAAAACCAATGCAAAATGCAATAACTTAATAAAGCTGAGGCTGTAGACGCTTATTTAGTATAACAGATAGGGTGTCACGTGGTGGTTTGGGATACCCTGCGGCCTGGTGTATTTAAAGCAGACAAAAACCAATTCAAAATGCAATAGCTTAATAAAGCTGATGCTGAACAAGGCTTATTTAGTATAACAGATAGGGTGCAACATGGTGGTTTGGGATACCCTGCGGCCTGGTGTATTGACAGCAGGACAAAAACCAATTCAAAATGCAATAGCTTAATAAAGCTGAGACTGTAGACGCTTATTTAGTATAACAGATAGTGTGCAACGTGGTGGTTTGGGACACCCTGCGGCCTGGTGTATTGACAGCAGGACAAAAACCAATTCAAAATGCAAAAGTTTAAGAAAGCTAATGCTGAACAACCCTTATTTAGTATAATAGATAGGGTGCAACGTGCAGGTTTGGGATACCCTGCGGCCTGGTGTATTGACAACTGGACAAAAACCAATTCAAAATGCAATAACTTAATAAAGCTGAGGCTGTAGACACTTATTTAGTATAACAGATAGGGTGCCACGTGGTGGTTTGGGATACCCTGTGGCCTGGTGTATTGACAGCAGGACAAAAACCAATGCAAAATGCAATAGCTTAATAAAGCAGATGCTGAACAACGCTTATTTAGTATAACAGATAGGGTGCAACGTGGTGGTTTGGGATACCCTGCAGCCTGGTGTATTTAAAGCAGACCAAAACCAATTCAAAATGCAATAACTTAATAAAGCTGAGGCTGTAGACGCTTATTTAGTATAACAGATAGGGTGCCACGTGGTGGTTTAGGATACCCTGCGGCCTGGTGCATTGACAGCAGGATAAAAACCTATACAAAATGCAACAGCTTAATAAAGCTAATGCTGAACAACGCTTATTTAGCATAACAGATAGGGTGCAATGTGGTGGTTTGGGATACCCTGTGGCCTGGTGTATTGACAGCAGGACAAAAACCAATTCAAAATGCAATAGCTTAATAAAGGTGATGCTGAACAACGCTTATTTAGTAAAAAAGATAGGGTGCCACGTGGTGGTTTGGGATACCCTGCGGCCTGTTGTATTGACAGCAGGACAAAAACCAATGCAAAATGCAATAGCTTAATAAACCTGGTGCTGAACAACGCTTATTTAGTATAACAGATAGGGTGCAACGTGGTGGTTTGGGATACCCTGCGGCCTGGTGTATTTAAAGCAGACAAAAAACAATTCAAAATGCAATAGCTTAATAAAGCTGATTCTGAACAACGCTTATTTAGTATAACAGATAGGGTGCAACCTGCAGGTTTGGGATACCCTGCAGCCTGGTGTATTTAAAGCAGACCAAAACCAATTAAAAATGCAATAAGTTAATAAAGCTGAGGCTGTAGACGCTTATTTAGTATAACAGATATGGTGCCACGTGGTGGTTTGGGATACCCTGCGGCCTGGTGTATTTAAAGCAGACCAAAACCAATTCAAAATGCAATAGCTTAATAAAGCTGAGACTGTAGACGCTTATTTAGTATAACAGATAGGGTGCAACGGGGTGGTTTGGGATACCCTGCGGCCTGGTGTATTTAAAGCAGACCAAAACCAATTTAAAATGCAATAACTTAATAAAGCTGAGGCTGTAGACGCTTGTTTAGTATAACAGATAGGGTGCCACGTGGTGGTTTAGGATACCCTGCGGCCTGGTGCATTGACAGCAGGATAAAAACCTATAGAAAATGCAACAGCTTAATAAAGCTAATGCTGAACAACGCTTATTTAGCATAACAGATAGGGTGCAATGTGCTGGTTTGGGATACCCTGTGGCCTGGTGTATTGACAGCAGGACAAAAACCAATTCAAAATGCAATAGCTTAATAAAGGTAATGCTGAACAACGCTTATTTAGTATAAAAGATAGGGTGCCACGTGGTGGTTTGGGATACCCTGCAGCCTGGTGTATTTAAAGCAGACCAAAACCAATTAAAAATGCAATAAGTTAATAAAGCTGAGGCTGTAGACGCTTATTTAGTATAACAGATATGGTGCCACGTGGTGGTTTGGGATACCCTGCGGCCTGGTATATTTAAAGCAGACCAAAACCAATTCAAAATGCAATAACTTAATAAAGCTGAGGCTGTAGACGCTTATTTAGTATAACAGATAGGGTGCCACGTGGTGGTTTAGGATACCCTGTGGCTTGTTGTATTGACAGCAGGACAAAAACCAATGCAAAATGCAATAGCTTAATAAACCTGGTGCTGAACAACGCTTATTTAGTATAACAGATAGGGTGCAACGTGGTGGTTTGGGATACCCTGCAGCCTGGTGTATTTAAAGCAGACAAAAACCAATTCAAAATGCAATAGCTTAATAAAGCTGATGCTGAACAACGCCTATTTAGTATAACAGATAGGGTGCAACCTGCAGGTTTGGGATACCCTGCAGCCTGGTGTATTTAAAGCAGACCAAAACCAATTAAAAATGCAATAAGTTAATAAAGCTGAGGCTGTAGACGCTTATTTAGTATAACAGATATGGTGCCACGTGGTGGTTTGGGATACCCTGCGGCCTGGTGTATTGACAGCAGAACAAAAATCTATGCAAAATGCAATAGCTTAATAAAGCTGATGCTGAACAACGCTTATTTAGTATAACAGATATTGTGCCAGGTGGTGGTTTGGGATACCTTGCGGCCTGGTGTATTGTCTGCAGGACAAAAACATATGCAAAATGCAATAGCTTAATAAAGCTGATGCTGAACAACGCTTTTTTAGTATAACAGATAGGGTGCAATGTGCAGGTTTGGGATACCCTGCGGCCTGATGTATTTAAAGCAGACCAAAACCAATTCAAAATGCAATAACTTAATAGAGCTGAGGCTGTAGATGCTTATTTAGAATAACAGATAGGGTGCCACGTGGTGGTTTGGGATACCCTGCGGCCTGGTGTATTGAAAGCAGGAAAAAACCAATGCAAAATGCAATAGCTTAATAAAGCTGATGCTGAACAACCCTTATTTAGTATAACAGATAGGGTGCAACATGCAGGTTTGGGATACCATGCGGCCTGGTGTGTTGATAGCAGGACAAAAACCAATGCAAAATGCAATAGCTTAATAAAGCTGATGCTGGACAACGCTTATTTAGTATAACAGATAGGGTGCAACGTGCAGGTTTGGGATACCCTGTGGCCTGGTGTATTTAAAGCAGACCAAAACCAATTCAAAATGCAATAACTTAATAGAGCTGAGGCTGTAGATGCTTATTTAGAATAACAGATAGGGTGCCATGTGGTGGTTTGGGATACCCTGCGGCCTGGTGTATTGACAGCAGGACAAAAACCTATGCAAAATGCAATAGCTTAATAAAGCTGATGCTGAACAACGCTTATTTAGTATAACAGATAGGGTGCAACGTGGTGGTTTGGGATACCCTGTGGCCTGGTGTATTGACAGCAGGACAAAAACCAATTCAAAATGCAATAACTTAATAAAGCTGAGGCTGTAGACGCATATTTAATATAACAGATAGTGTGCCACGTGGTGGTTTGGGATACCCTGCAGCCTGGTGTATTGACAGCAGGACAAAAACCAATTCAAAATGCAATAGCTTAATAAAGCTGATGCTGAACAACGCTTATTTAGTATAACAGATAGGGTGCAACGTGCAGGTTTGGGATACCCTGCGGCCTGGTGTATTTAAAGCAGACCAAAACCAATTCAAAATGCAATAACTTAATAAAGCTGAGGCTGTAGACGCTTATTTAGTATAACAGATAAGGTGCCACGTGGTGGTTTAGGATACCCTGCGGCCTGGTGCATTGACAGCAGGATAAAAACCTATACAAAATGCAACAGCTTAATAAAGCTAATGCTGAACAACGCTTATTTAGCATAACAGATAGGGTGCAATGTGGTGGTTTGGGATACCCTGTGGCCTGGTGTATTGACAGCAGGACAAAAACCAATTCAAAATGCAATAGCTTAATAAAGGTGATGCTGAACAACGCTTATTTAGTAAAAAAGATAGGGTGCCACGTTGTGGTTTGGGATACCCTGCGGCCTTTTGTATTGACAGCAGGACAAAAACCAATGCAAAATGCAATAGCTTAATAAACCTGGTGCTGAACAACGCTTATTTAGTATAACAGATAGGGTGCAACGTGGTGGTTTGGGATACCCTGCGGCCTGGTGTATTTAAAGCAGACAAAAAACAATTCAAAATGCAATAGCTTAATAAAGCTGATTCTGAACAACGCTTATTTAGTATAACAGATAGGGTGCAACCTGCAGGTTTGGGATACCCTGCAGCCTGGTGTATTTAAAGCAGACCAAAACCAATTAAAAATGCAATAAGTTAATAAAGCTGAGGCTGTAGACGCTTATTTAGTATAACAGATATGGTGCCACGTGGTGGTTTGGGATACCCTGCGGCCTGGTGTATTGACAGCAGAACAAAAATCTATGCAAAATGCAATAGCTTAATAAAGCTAATGCTGAACAACGCTTATTTAGTATAACAGATATTGTGCCAGGTGGTGGTTTGGGATACCTTGCGGCCTGGTGTATTGTCTGCAGGACAAAAACAAATGCAAAATGCAATAGCTTAATAAAGCTGATGCTGAACAACGCTTATTTAGTATAACAGATAGGGTGCAACGTGGTGGTTTGGGATACCCTGCGGCCTGGTGTATTTAAAGCAGACCAAAACCAATTCAAAATGCAATAACTTAATAAAGCTGAGGCTGTAGACGCTTATTTAGTATAACAGATATGGTGCCACGTGGTGGTTTGGGATACCCTGCGGCCTGGTGTATTGACAGCAGAACAAAAATCTATGCAAAATGCAATAGCTTAATAAAGCTGATGCTGAACAACGCTTATTTAGTATAACAGATATTGTGCCAGGTGGTGGTTTGGGATACCTTGCGGCCTGGTGTATTGTCTGCAGGACAAAAACAAATGCAAAATGTAATAGCTTAATAAAGCTGATGCTGAACAACGCTTATTTAGTATAACAGATAGGGTGCAACGTGGTGGTTTGGGATACCCTGCGGCCTGATGTATTTAAAGCAGACCAAACCAATTCAAAATGCAATAACTTAATAAAGCTGAGGCTGTAGACGTTTATTTAGTATAACAGATAGGGTGCAACGTGCAGGTTGGGATACCCTGTGGCCTGGTGTATTTAAAGCAGACCAAAACCAATTCAAAATGCAATAACTTAATAGAGCTGAGGCTGTAGATGCTTATTTAGAATAACAGATAGGGTGCCATGTGGTGGTTTGGGATACCCTGCGGCCTGGTGTATTGACAGCAGGACAAAAACCTATGCAAAATGCAATAGCTTAATAAAGCTGATGCTGAACAACGCTTATTTAGTATAAAAGATAGGGTGCCACGGGGTGGTTTTGAATACCCTGCGGCCTGGTGTATTTAAAGCAGACCAAAATCAATTCAAAATGCAATAGCTTAATAAAGCTTATGCTGAACAACGCTTATTTAGTATAACAGATAGGGTGCAACATGGTGGTTTGGGATACCCTGCGGCCTGGTGTATTTAAAGCAGACCAAAACCAATTCAAAATGCAATAACTTAATAAAGCTGAGGCTGTAGACGTTTATTTAGTATAACAGATATGGTGCCACGTGGTGGTTTGGGATACCCTGCGGCCTGGTGTATTGACAGCAGAACAAAAATCTATGCAAAATGCAATAGCTTAATAAAGCTGATGCTGAACAACGCTTATTTAGTATAACAGATATTGTGCCAGGTGGTGGTTTGGGATACCTTGCGGCCTGGTGTATTGTCTGCAGGACAAAAACAAATGCAAAATGTAATAGCTTAATAAAGCTGATGCTGAACAACGCTTATTTAGTATAACAGATAGGGTGCAACGTGGTGGTTTGGGATACCCTGCGGCCTGGTGAATTGACAGCAGGACAAAAACCAATTCAAAATGCAATAACTTAATAAAGTTGAGGCTGTAGACGCTTATTTAACATAACAGATAGGGTGCGACGTGGTCATTTGGGATACCCTGCGGCCTGGTGAATTTACAGCAGGACAAAAACCAAGACAAAATGCAATAGCTTAATAAAGCTGATGCTGAACAACGCTTATTTAGTATAACAGATAGGGTGCAACGTGGTGGTTTGGGATACCCTGCGGCCTGGTGTATTGACAGCAGGACAAAAACCAATTCAAAATGCAATAGCTTAATAAAGCTTATGCTGAACAACGCTTATTTAGTAAAACAGATAGGGTGCAACGTGGTGGTTTGGGATACCCTGCGGCCTGGTGTATTTAAAGCAGACCAAAACCAATTCAAAATGCAATAACTTAATAAAGCTGAGGCTGTAGACGCTTATTTAGTATAACAGATATGGTGCCACGTGGTGGTTTGGGATACCCTGCGGCCTGGTGTATTGACAGCAGAACAAAAATCTATGCAAAATGCAATAGCTTAATAAAGCTGATGCTGAACAACGCTTATTTAGTATAACAGATATTGTGCCAGGTGGTGGTTTGGGATACCTTGCGGCCTGGTGTATTGTCTGCAGGACAAAAACAAATGCAAAATGTAATAGCTTAATAAAGCTGATGCTGAACAACGCTTATTTAGTATAACAGATAGGGTGCAACGTGGTGGTTTGGGATACCCTGCGGCCTGGTGAATTGACAGCAGGACAAAAACCAATTAAAAATGCAATAACTTAATAAAGTTGAGGCTGTAGACGCTTATTTAACATAACAGATAGGGTGCGACGTGGTCATTTGGGAAACCCTGCGGCCTGGTGAATTTACAGCAGGACAAAAACCAAGACAAAATGCAATAGCTTAATAAAGCTGATGCTGAACAACGCTTATTTAGTATAACAGATAGGGTGCAACGTGGTGGTTTGGGATACCCTGCGGCCTGGTGTATTGACAGCAGGACAAAAACCAATTCAAAATGCAATAGCTTAATAAAGCTGATGCTGAACAACGCTTATTTAGTATAACAGATAGGGTGCAACGTGGTGGTTTGGGATACCCTGTGGCCTGGTGTATTGACAGCAGGACAAAAACCAATTCAAAATGCAATAACTTAATAAAGCTGAGGCTGTAGACGCATATTTAATATAACAGATAGTGTGCCACGTGGTGGTTTGGGATACCCTGCAGCCTGGTGTATTGACAGCAGGACAAAAACCAATTCAAAATGCAATAGCTTAATAAAGCTGATGCTGAACAACGCTTATTTAGTATAACAGATAGGGTGCAACGTGCAGGTTTGGGATACCCTGCGGCCTGGTGTATTTAAAGCAGACCAAAACCAATTCAAAATGCAATAACTTAATAAAGCTGAGGCTGTAGACGCTTATTTAGTATAACAGATAGGGTGCCACGTGGTGGTTTAGGATACCCTGCGGCCTGGTGCATTGACAGCAGGATAAAAACCTATACAAAATGCAACAGCTTAATAAAGCTAATGCTGAACAACGCTTATTTAGCATAACAGATAGGGTGCAATGTGGTGGTTTGGGATACCCTGTGGCCTGGTGTATTGACAGCAGGACAAAAACCAATTCAAAATGCAATAGCTTAATAAAGGTGATGCTGAACAATGCTTATTTAGTAAAAAAGATAGGGTGCCACGTGGTGGTTTGGGATACCCTGCGGCCTATTGTATTGACAGCAGGACAAAAACCAATGCAAAATGCAATAGCTTAATAAACCTGGTGCTGAACAACGCTTATTTAGTATAACAGATAGGGTGCAACGTGGTGGTTTGGGATACCCTGCGGCCTGGTGTATTTAAAGCAGACAAAAAACAATTCAAAATGCAATAGCTTAATAAAGCTGATTCTGAACAACGCTTATTTAGTATAACAGATAGGGTGCAACCTGCAGGTTTGGGATACCCTGCAGCCTGGTGTATTTAAAGCAGACCAAAACCAATTAAAAATGCAATAAGTTAATAAAGCTGAGGCTGTAGACGCTTATTTAGTATAACAGATATGGTGCCACGTGGTGGTTTGGGATACCCTGCGGCCTGGTGTATTGACAGCAGAACAAAAATCTATGCAAAATGCAATAGCTTAATAAAGCTGATGCTGAACAACGCTTATTTAGTATAACAGATATTGTGCCAGGTGGTGGTTTGGGATACCTTGCGGCCTGGTGTCTTGTCTGCAGGACAAAAACAAATGCAAAATGCAATAGCTTAATAAAGCTGATGCTGAACAACGCTTATTTAGTATAACAGATAGGGTGCAACGTGGTGGTTTGGGATACCCTGTGGCCTGGTGTATTGACAGCAGGACAAAAACCAATTCAAAATGCAATAACTTAATAAAGCTGAGGCTGTAGACGCATATTTAATATAACAGATAGTGTGCCACGTGGTGGTTTGGGATACCCTGCAGCCTGGTGTATTGACAGCAGGACAAAAACCAATTCAAAATGCAATAGCTTAATAAAGCTGATGCTGAACAACGCTTATTTAGTATAACAGACAGGGTGCAACGTGCAGGTTTGGGATACCCTGCGGCCTGGTGTATTTAAAGCAGACCAAAACCAATTCAAAATGCAATAACTTAATAAAGCTGAGGCTGTAGACGCTTATTTAGTATAACAGATAGGGTGCCACGTGGTGGTTTAGGATACCCTGCGGCCTGGTGCATTGACAGCAGGATAAAAACCTATACAAAATGCAACAGCTTAATAAAGCTAATGCTGAACAACGCTTATTTAGCATAACAGATAGGGTGCAATGTGGTGGTTTGGGATACCCTGTGGCCTGGTGTATTGACAGCAGGACAAAAACCAATTCAAAATGCAATAGCTTAATAAAGGTGATGCTGAACAACGCTTATTTAGTAAAAAAGTTAGGGTGCCACGTGGTGGTTTGGGATACCCTGCGGCCTGTTGTATTGACAGCAGGACAAAAACCAATGCAAAATGCAATAGCTTAATAAACCTGGTGCTGAACAACGCTTATTTAGTATAACAGATAGGGTGCAACGTGGTGGTTTGGGATACCCTGCGGCCTGGTGTATTTAAAGCAGACAAAAAACAATTCAAAATGCAATAGCTTAATAAAGCTGATTCTGAACAACGCTTATTTAGTATAACAGATAGGGCGCAACCTGCAGGTTTGGGATACCCTGCAGCCTGGTGTATTTAAAGCAGACCAAAACCAATTAAAAATGTAATAACTTAATAAAGCTGAGGCTGTAGACGCTTATTTAGTATAACAGATATGGTGCCACGTGGTGGTTTGGGATACCCTGCGGCCTGGTGTATTGACAGCAGAACAAAAATCTATGCAAAATGCAATAGCTTAATAAAGCTGATGCTGAACAACGCTTATTTAGTATAACAGATATTGTGCCAGGTGGTGGTTTGGGATACCTTGCGGCCTGGTGTATTGTCTGCAGGACAAAAACAAATGCAAAATGCAATAGCTTAATAAAGCTGATGCTGAACAACGCTTTTTTAGTATAACAGATAGGGTGCAATGTGCAGGTTTGGGATACCCTGCGGCCTGATGTATTTAAAGCAGACCAAACCAATTCAAAATGCAATAACTTAATAAAGCTGAGGCTGTAGACGTTTATTTAGTATAACAGATAGGGTGCAACGTGCAGGTTTGGGATACCCTGTGGCCTGGTGTATTTAAAGCAGACCAAAACCAATTCAAAATGCAATAACTTAATAGAGCTGAGGCTGTAGATGCTTATTTAGAATAACAGATAGGGTGCCATGTGGTGGTTTGGGATACCTTGCGGCCTGGTGTATTGTCTGCAGGACAAAAACAAATGCAAAATGCAATAGCTTAATAAAGCTGATGCTGAACAACGCCTATTTAGTATAACAGATAGGGTGCAATGTGCAGGTTTGGGATACCCTGCGGCCTGATGTATTTAAAGCAGACCAAACCAATTCAAAATGCAATAACTTAATAAAGCTGAGGCTGTAGACGTTTATTTAGTATAACAGATAGGGTGCAACGTGCAGGTTTGGGATACCCTGTGGCCTGGTGTATTTAAAGCAGACCAAAACCAATTCAAAATGCAATAACTTAATAGAGCTGAGGCTGTAGATGCTTATTTAGAATAACAGATAGGGTGCCATGTGGTGGTTTGGGATACCCTGCGGCCTGGTGTATTGACAGCAGGACAAAAACCTATGCAAAATGCAATAGCTTAATAAAGCTGATGCTGAACAACGCTTATTTAGTATAAAAGATAGGGTGCCACGTGGTGGTTTTGAATACCCTGCGGCCTGGTGTATTTAAAGCAGACCAAAATCAATTCAAAATGCAATAGCTTAATAAAGCTTATGCTGAACAACGCTTATTTAGTATAACAGATAGGGTGCAACGTGGTGGTTTGGGATACCCTGCGGCCTGGTGTATTTAAAGCAGACCAAAACCAATTCAAAATGCAATAACTTAATAAAGCTGAGGCTGTAGACGCTTATTTAGTATAACAGATATGGTGCCACGTGGTGGTTTGGGATACCCTGCGGCCTGGTGTATTGACAGCAGAACAAAAATCTATGCAAAATGCAATAGCTTAATAAAGCTGATGCTGAACAACGCTTATTTAGTATAACAGATATTGTGCCAGGTGGTGGTTTGGGATACCTTGCGGCCTGGTGTATTGTCTGCAGGACAAAAACAAATGCAAAATGTAATAGCTTAATAAAGCTGATGCTGAACAACGCTTATTTAGTATAACAGATAGGGTGCAACGTGGTGGTTTGGGATACCCTGCGGCCTGGTGAATTGACAGCAGGACAAAAACCAATTCAAAATGCAATAACTTAATAAAGTTGAGGCTGTAGACGCTTATTTAACATAACAGATAGGGTGCGACGTGGTCATTTGGGATACCCTGCGGCCTGGTGAATTTACAGCAGGACAAAAACCAAGACAAAATGCAATAGCTTAATAAAGCTGATGCTGAACAACGCTTATTTCGTATAACAGATAGGGTGCAACGTGGTGCTTTGGGATACCCTGCGGCCTGGTGTATTGACAGCAGGACAAAAACCAATTCAAAATGCAATAGCTTAATAAAGCTGATGCTGAACAACGCTTATTTAGTATAACAGATAGGGTGCAACGTGGTGGTTTGGGATACCCTGTGGCCTGGTGTATTGACAGCAGGACAAAAACCAATTCAAAATGCAATAACTTAATAAAGCTGAGGCTGTAGACGCATATTTAATATAACAGATAGTGTGCCACGTGGTGGTTTGGGATACCCTGCAGCCTGGTGTATTGACAGCAGGACAAAAACCAATTCAAAATGCAATAGCTTAATAAAGCTGATGCTGAACAACGCTTATTTAGTATAACAGATAGGGTGCAACGTGCAGGTTTGGGATACCCTGCGGCCTGGTGTATTTAAAGCAGACCAAAACCAATTCAAAATGCAATAACTTAATAAAGCTGAGGCTGTAGACACTTATTTAGTATAACAGATAGGGTGCCACGTGGTGGTTTGGGATACCCTGCAGCCTGGTGTATTGACAGCAGGACAAACACCTATGCAAAATGCAATAGCTTAATAAAGCTGATGCTGAACAATGCTTATTTAGTATAACAGATAGGGTGCAACCTGCAGGTTTGGGATACCCTGCAGCCTGGTGTATTTAAAGCAGACCAAAACCAGTTAAAAATGCAATAAGTTAATAAAGCTGAGGCTGTAGACGCTTATTTAGTATAACAGATATGGTGCCATGTATCTGTACCAATTCAAAATGCAATAGCTTAATAAAGCTGATGCTGAACAACGCTTATTTAGTATAACAGATAGAGTGCAACGTGGTGGTTTGGGATACCCTGCGGCCTGGTGTATTGACAGCAGGACAAAAACCAATTCAAAATGCAATAGCTTAATAAAGCTGATGCTGAACAACCCTTATTTAGTATAACAGATAGGGTGCAACGTGGTGGTTTGGGATACCCTGCGGCCTGGTGTATTTAAAGCAGACAAAAAACAATTCAAAATGCAATAGCTTAATAAAGCTGATTCTGAACAACGCTTATTTAGTATAACAGATAGGGCGCAACCTGCAGGTTTGGGATACCCTGCAGCCTGGTGTATTTAAAGCAGACCAAAACCAATTAAAAATGTAATAAGTTAATAAAGCTGAGGCTGTAGACGCTTATTTAGTATAACAGATATGGTGCCACGTGGTGGTTTGGGATACCCTGCGGCCTGGTGTATTGACAGCAGAACAAAAATCTATGCAAAATGCAATAGCTTAATAAAGCTGATGCTGAACAACGCTTATTTAGTATAACAGATATTGTGCCAGGTGGTGGTTTGGGATACCTTGCGGCCTGGTGTATTGTCTGCAGGACAAAAACAAATGCAAAATGCAATAGCTTAATAAAGCTGATGCTGAACAACGCTTTTTTAGTATAACAGATAGGGTGCAATGTGCAGGTTTGGGATACCCTGCGGCCTGATGTATTTAAAGCAGACCAAACCAATTCAAAATGCAATAACTTAATAAAGCTGAGGCTGTAGACGTTTATTTAGTATAACAGATAGGGTGCAACGTGCAGGTTTGGGATACCCTGTGGCCTGGTGTATTTAAAGCAGACCAAAACCAATTCAAAATGCAATAACTTAATAGAGCTGAGGCTGTAGATGCTTACTTAGAATAACAGATAGGGTGCCATGTGGTGGTTTGGGATACCTTGCGGCCTGGTGTATTGTCTGCAGGACAAAAACAAATGCAAAATGCAATAGCTTAATAAAGCTGATGCTGAACAACGCTTTTTTAGTATAACAGATAGGGTGCAATGTGCAGGTTTGGGATACCCTGCGGCCTGATGTATTTAAAGCAGACCAAACCAATTCAAAATGCAATAACTTAATAAAGCTGAGGCTGTAGACGTTTATTTAGTATAACAGATAGGGTGCAACGTGCAGGTTTGGGATACCCTGTGGCCTGGTGTATTTAAAGCAGACCAAAACCAATTCAAAATGCAATAACTTAATAGAGCTGAGGCTGTAGATGCTTATTTAGAATAACAGATAGGGTGCCATGTGGTGGTTTGGGATACCCTGCGGCCTGGTGTATTGACAGCAGGACAAAAACCTATGCAAAATGCAATAGCTTAATAAAGCTGATGCTGAACAACGCTTATTTAGTATAAAAGATAGGGTGCCACGTGGTGGTTTTGAATACCCTGCGGCCTGGTGTATTTAAAGCAGACCAAAATCAATTCAAAATGCAATAGCTTAATAAAGCTTATGCTGAACAACGCTTATTTAGTATAACAGATAGGGTGCAACGTGGTGGTTTGGGATACCCTGCGGCCTGGTGTATTTAAAGCAGACCAAAACCAATTCAAAATGCAATAACTTAATAAAGCTGAGGCTGTAGACGCTTATTTAGTATAACAGATATGGTGCCACGTGGTGGTTTGGGATACCCTGCGGCCTGGTGTATTGACAGCAGAACAAAAATCTATGCAAAATGCAATAGCTTAATAAAGCTGATGCTGAACAACGCTTATTTAGTATAACAGATATTGTGCCAGGTGGTGGTTTGGGATACCTTGCGGCCTGGTGTATTGTCTGCAGGACAAAAACAAATGCAAAATGTAATAGCTTAATAAAGCTGATGCTGAACAACGCTTATTTAGTATAACAGATAGGGTGCAACGTGGTGGTTTGGGATACCCTGCGGCCTGGTGAATTGACAGCAGGACAAAAACCAATTCAAAATGCAATAACTTAATAAAGTTGAGGCTGTAGACGCTTATTTAACATAACAGATAGGGTGCGACGTGGTCATTTGGGATACCCTGCGGCCTGGTGAATTTACAGCAGGACAAAAACCAAGACAAAATGCAATAGCTTAATAAAGCTGATGCTGAACAACGCTTATTTCGTATAACAGATAGGGTGCAACGTGGTGCTTTGGGATACCCTGCGGCCTGGTGTATTGACAGCAGGACAAAAACCAATTCAAAATGCAATAGCTTAATAAAGCTGATGCTGAACAACGCTTATTTAGTATAACAGATAGGGTGCAACGTGGTGGTTTGGGATACCCTGTGGCCTGGTGTATTGACAGCAGGACAAAAACCAATTCAAAATGCAATAACTTAATAAAGCTGAGGCTGTAGACGCATATTTAATATAACAGATAGTGTGCCACGTGGTGGTTTGGGATACCCTGCAGCCTGGTGTATTGACAGCAGGACAAAAACCAATTCAAAATGCAATAGCTTAATAAAGCTGATGCTGAACAACGCTTATTTAGTATAACAGATAGGGTGCAACGTGCAGGTTTGGGATACCCTGCGGCCTGGTGTATTTAAAGCAGACCAAAACCAATTCAAAATGCAATAACTTAATAAAGCTGAGGCTGTAGACACTTATTTAGTATAACAGATAGGGTGCCACGTGGTGGTTTGGGATACCCTGCAGCCTGGTGTATTGACAGCAGGACAAACACCTATGCAAAATGCAATAGCTTAATAAAGCTGATGCTGAACAATGCTTATTTAGTATAACAGATAGGGTGCAACCTGCAGGTTTGGGATACCCTGCAGCCTGGTGTATTTAAAGCAGACCAAAACCAATTAAAAATGCAATAAGTTAATAAAGCTGAGGCTGTAGACGCTTATTTAGTATAACAGATATGGTGCCATTTATCTGTACCAATTCAAAATGCAATAGCTTAATAAAGCTGATGCTGAACAACGCTTATTTAGTATAACAGATAGAGTGCAACGTGGTGGTTTGGGATACCCTGCGGCCTGGTGTATTGACAGCAGGACAAAAACCAATTCAAAATGCAATAGCTTAATAAAGCTGATGCTGAACAACCCTTATTTAGTATAACAGATAGGGTGCAACGTGGTGGTTTGGGATACCCTGTGGCCTGGTGTATTGACAGCAGGACAAAAACCAATTCAAAATGCAATAACTTAATAAAGCTGAGGCTGTAGATGCACATTTAATATAACAGATAGTGTGCCACGTGGTGGTTTGGAATACCCTGCAGCCTGGTGTATTGACAGCAGGACAAAAACCAATTCAAAATGCAATAGCTTAATAAAGCTGATGCTGAACAACGCTTATTTAGTGTAGCAGATAGGGTGCCACGTGGTGGTTTGGGATACCCAGCAGCCTGGTGTATTGACAGCAGGACAAAAACCAATTCAAAATGCAATAGCTTAATAAAGCTGATGCTGAACAACGCTTATTTAGTATAACAGATAGGGTGAAACGTGGTGGTTTGGGATACCCTGCAGCCTGGTGTATTGACAGCAGGACAAAACCAATTCAAAATGCAATAGCTTAATAAAGCTGATGCTGAACAACGCTTATTTAGTATAACAGATAGGGTGAAACGTGGTGGTTTGGGATACCCTGCAGCCTGGTGTATTGACAGCAGGACAAAAACCAATTCAAAATGCAATAGCTTAATAAAGCTGATGCTGAACAACGCTTATTTTGTATAACAGATAGGGTGCAACGTGGTGGTTTGGGATACCCTGTGGCCTGGTGTATTGACAGCAGGACAAAAACCAATTCAAAATGCAATAACTTAATAAAGCTGAGGCTGTAGACGCATATTTAATATAACAGATAGTGTGCCACGTGGTGGTTTGGGATACCCTGCGGCCTGGTGTATTGACAGCAGGACAAAAACCAATTCAAAATGCAATAGCTTAATAAAGCTGATGCTGAACAACGCTTATTTAGTATAACAGATAGGGTGCAACGTGGTGGTTTGGGATACCCTGCGGCCTGGTGAATTGACAGCAGGACAAAAACCAATTCAAAATGCAATAACTTAATAAAGTTGAGGCTGTAGACGCTTATTTAACATAACAGATAGGGTGCGACGTGGTCATTTGGGATACCCTGCGGCCTGGTGAATTTACAGCAGGACAAAAACCAAGACAAAATGTAATAGCTTAATAAAGCTGATGTTGAACAACGCTTATTTAGTATAACAGATTGGGTGCCACGTGGTGGTTTGGGATACCCTGCGGCCTGGTGTATTGACAGCAGGACAAAAACCAATGCAAAATGCAATAGCTTAATAAAGTTGATGCTGAACAACGCTTATTTAGTATAACAGATAGGGTGCAACTTGGTGGTTTGGGATACCCTGCGGCCTGGTGAATTTAAAGCAGACCAAAACCAATTCAAAATACAATAACTTAATAAAGCTGAGGCTGTAGACGCTTATTTAGTATAACAGATAGGGTGCCACGTGGTGGTTTGGGATACCCTGTGGCCTTGTGTATCTAAAGCAGACAAAAACCAATTCAAAATGCAATACCTTAATAATGCTGAGACTGGACAACGCTTATTTAGTATAAGCGATAGGCTGCTAAGTGCAGGTTTGGGATGCCCATGTGGCCTGGTGTATTTAAAGCAGACCCAAAAATATTAACACTAATCCAGTTATTTAAATGCTTGTGTGTAACAGATAGGGTTACATAAGGCACTGCATAGATGGCAAGCACAGTGGCCTGGTGTATTTAAAGCAGACCCAAAAATATTAACACTAATCCAGTTATTTAAATGCTTGTGTGTAACAGATAGGGTTACATAAGGCACTGCATAGATGGCAAGCACAGTGGCCTGGTGTATTTAAAGCAGACCCAAAAATATTAACACTAATCCAGTTAATTAAATGCTTGTGTGTAACAGATAGGGTTGCATAAGGCACTGCATAGATGGCTTGCACAGTGGCCTGGTGTATTTAAAGCAGTCCCAAAAATATTAACACTAATCCAGTTATTTAAATGCTTGTATGTAATAGATAGGGTTACATAAGGCACTCCATAGATGGCATGCACAGTGGCCTGGTGTATTTAAAGCAGACCCAAAAATATTAACACTAATCCAGTTATTTAAATGCTTGTGTGTAGCAGATAGGGTTACATAAGGCACTGCATAGATGGCATGCACAGTGGCCTGGTGTATTTAAAGCAGACCCAAAAATATTAACACTAATCCAGTTATTTAAATGTTTGTGTGTAACAGATAGGGTTACATAAGGCACTGCATAGATGGCAAGCACAGTGGCCTGGTGCATTTAAAGCAGACCCAAAAATATTAACACTAATCCAGTTATTTAAATGCTTGTGTGTAACAGATAGGGTTACATAAGGCACTGCATAGATGGCAAGCACAGTGGCCTGGTGTATTTAAAGCAGACCCAAAAATATTAACACTAATCGAGTTATTGAAATGCTTGTGTGTAACAGATAGGGTTACATAAGGCACTGCATAGATGGCATGCACAGTGGCCTGGTGTATTTAAAGCAGACCCAAAAATATTAACACTAATCCAGTTAATTAAATGCTTGTGTGTAACAGATAGGGTTACATAAGTCACTGCATAGATGACATGCACAGTGGCCTGGTGTATTTAAAGCAGACCCAAAAATATTAACACTAATCCAGTTATTTAAAAGCTTGTGTGTAACAGATAGGGTTACATAAGGCACTGCATAGATGGCATGCACAGTGGCCTGGTGTATTTAAAGCAGACCCAAAAATATTAACACTTATCCAGTTATTTAAATGCTTGTGTGTAACAGATAGGGTTACATAAGGCACTGCATAGATGGCAAGCACAGGGCAAATTCGGATTCATTCAGAATCAAATTTTCCATGAAATTCGGAGCGAATCCGGGTTCGTCCGGATCGATTCGCTCATCCCTATTTATAAGCATGAACTTCTCCAAATAAAGAAGAATTAGGTTGCAAATCTAATTTTACATTGTTACTTACACGAGACACTGCAGCCTGTTTCATTAAATACTGTGCTTTGTCTTCCTAATCTTTCCTACCACTGCTGTGCATTGTCACAATGATGAAATTGCTTTGTTTCAGTCAATACGTAGGTTGTCTTTTTGCCATTACATTAGGAAATGTTAAGATTAAATGTCCTGTCTTAGTTGAAATTCTGGTGGCATAGAAGTACATTTGCAACTATCGTCATATAAATGTGTTGCAGCATATAAAAAGGGAGGTACGGTGCCAACAGAAAATTAATGTGACATGATCACTGCAAATGTGTTTATATTTATATAATGATTTCTTCCTTAATTATATTATAGTAGGGAGACATCATAGAAAACAAAGAATAATGGGCTGACCTTCCATTCATCATAAGAACATGATGAAATGTTAGCATGCTATCTGAGCATTTCTTATAACAACCACACATATGGCTGCATATAAAGGTTCCTAAATGTCAATTGCTGGCTCTCATATAAAGAAAAAATTGTGCTGCCCAATTACCACATTCTGAGTCTTGAAGGCTTAATACTAGGGATGAGCGAACCGGTTCGGACGAACCGGAATTCGCTCCGAATTTCAGGGAAAATTCGATTCGGCACGAACCCGAATTTTTTTTGGTTCGTGCCGATCGAATTTTCCCTGAAATAAAAAAAAAAAATGCCGGCATGGTGGGAGCGGGCAGGCCAGCTACACTGTCATCGGGCGGCGGAAGCCGGCCCGCTGACAGCGCAGCCGGCCTGCCCGCTCCCACCATGCCGGCATTTTTTTAAAAAGCAAACACTTACCTGCATGGTCGGAGCGTGGAGGCCGGTGCCGCTCTCAGGCGCCCTCTAATGACGCGTCCTGTGATGACACGTCCTATGATGACAGCTGTCATCAGAGGACGCGTCATGAGAGGACGCTTCATGAGAGGACGTGTCATCAGAGGGCGCCTGAGAGCGGCGCCGGCCTCCATGCTCCGACCATGCAGGTAAGTGCAAGCTTTTTAAAAAAATGCAGGTAAGTGCAAGCTTTTTAAAAAAATGCCGGCATGGTGGGAGCGGGCAGGCCGGCTGCGCTGTCAGCGGGCCGGCTTCCGCCGCCCGCTGACAGCATAGCCGGCCTGCCCGCTCCCACCATGCCGGCATTTTTGCTTAAAAAAAAATGCTGGCATGGTGGGAGCGGGCAGGCCGGCTGCGCTGTCAGCATTTTTTTTTTCAGATGAGCGATTTGTGAAAGTTCGATTCGGGCGAACCCGACTTTCTTGGGGAAATTCGGCGAATCGCCCTAATCAAACTTTCAAGAAGTTCGCTCATCTCTACTTAATACCTTCACGCTTGGACATGCTTTTTTTGGGGGGGTGGGGGCATTCAATGGAGATCATAAATGCTCTAAAGGGACATGTGACACCCCTGAATTGTTGTTTTAGTTTGCGTCTTTTTTCACAGCAAGGTGTATTCATCGACTTTCTACGTGTTGTAAATGTAGCAGTTTTGGATTAAGAAACTTAATTGAAATGGGCTTTCCTCATACCCAAAATATTAGCATATTAGGTGACCAATCTTGACTATATGTTAACTTAAAGTACGACAACATGGATTAATACTAAAAAGGGGGAAACCTATTTTTAAACAGTAGCTCATTGTACCAGCTATTAGTGTCTACAAATTAAGAAATCCGATCAGCATGGATCTTCAATATGGGGCTGTACCCTGTCTCACCTATGCAGTTCACTGCTTGAAGATAGTGAGTGGGAGAATAGGGTCTGTAAACAGACTTAGCTTAAGCCAACTTAGACCAAATTTTGATGTAATTGATGAGAAATGTATTTGTCTTTCTCTTAGTATCTGGAGCAATAAATCAGCAACCAACAAGTCACAAATGCCTTGAATGTGGAAGCACTTCTATCGGCTTACCCCACAGACCACACACCAAAAGGCGACCTGCTTACCTGCCACCCGCTACTGCTCATCTTCCTCCCGCAGCTCTGGTATGAGAAGTTGGGGTCTGGTTGGACTACACCTCAGTCCAGAGCACTCCCATTTACTTCAATAGGTCCCACATTGTTGTTTTGTATTCTCTGCAGGCAGGGTCAGTTAATTTGTATTAATTGGCTCAAATCAAACATACTGAAGTTACTTTTTTAGTGCCCTGCCAGGCAGTGCCGGTTACTAGTAACATTTTATGAACATTTTTCCAGGACAAAATCCATCACTGGTATTGATTTAAAATAAGCCGCTGATCTTGAGGTTATTTTAAAGATTCTATGCAGGCAAGGACAGTTGTATGGAGCTTAGCTTTTGTTTTTTGAAAAAAAATGACTGCATGTAAGAGATTTCTACCTTTCATTGTATGCTTCAGAGATAAAGCACTTAGTTTGAGTAAACAAAGGAATACTAGTAACTTTATTCTGGGGCTTGGTAGTGTTTGTTAAAGACATCTGTACAAACCTCTTCTTGTTCTCTTCAGGCCTAAAGGGCTATTATTAGTAGGAAGACCCATGCCTGCATGAAAAGTGTGCCTTTACTCTACTACATGTTAAAGTTAAACAAACTACTGCTTGTTAAAGTAGACACATGTATCAGTAATAGGACTTGTGCATGCAATAAATGTATGACCTATGCTGGGGTCTGAATACTTTTTGTTGATACCCCTGTAGGGAAGTATTCTGCTTGTGCATCTTGAAAACTAAGAGTCTAATTTTGTTACCAAGAAAGCCATTTGTCCATACCATACTAATAGGGAGCCACATGCTACTTTTGACAGGCGCAATGTCCATTGTGAAGTCTGTTTACATGTTGGTGTCCTCATTAGAGATGAGCGAACTTCTTGAAAGTTCGATTCGGGCGATTCGCCGAATTTCCCCAAGAAAAAAATGCCGGCATGGTGGGAGCCGGCCTGCCCGCTGACAGCGCAGCCGGCCTGCCCGCTCCCACCACGCTGGCATTTTTTTTTAAGCAAAAATGCCGGCATGGTGGGAGCAGGCAGGCCGGCTACGCTGTCAGTGGGCGGCACGAACCAGAAAAAATTCGGGTTCGTGCCGAATTGAATTTTCCCTGAAATTCGGAGCAAATTCCGGTTCGTCCGAACCGGTTCGCTCATCTCTAGTCAGAGAGACAGGAAAATAACTAAAGTCGCAAACTGTGTTAGTACAATACACTCTTAGGGATGTGGTTCCTAACCTTTTTTAACATGAGAGCCACTTTCATTACTGATAGAAGCCATATAACACAGTGTATTTAGATCTTCTGGTGGACCAAATAGGTAGAGGACATGTGAATCCCCATTCCTGCCAAACACTTGCCCCACATGAGCAGCCACTACCAGTCCCAAAGAGGTTAAACTGAAGAACCAGATAGAAGAAAAAGCAATCATGGGAGCTGCTAAGATCAGACAGACAACATGCTTCTCTGCCTACCTGGCGTTGTATTATACTCAAGCATGACACTGAAAATGTTCAGGCCTGGATGCCATGTATACCCCATCCTCCATTTGTTTTTATAATAAATAGCTGTTGTGCCATGCAACAGGTGTTCCTAAAGCCATAGGTTGGGGACCACTGTTTTAGGGTCTTTATCATATTTTTTTAATGTAGTCCGAGCAGTGCCATTGCAACCGTTGCGCTCCCTGCACCCATGGGTGTGTGTTTTGAGTACTCAGTGGGAAAGATGTACTTTTTACATCCACTACTTAGAGAACAATCTTTTTCAGATTATGAAAAAGCGTTTTTAGAAAGAAGAAACATACCCCATTTATTAAGGTGGCCCCTTCTGCTCCCACTCACACCCACACCCACAGTTTTTCTTGCCAGTTCTACCTCTATGCTGCCAGTGACATCCATACTTAATGGATGTGATACTTAATAAAGCGGATTACGTTGCGGAGATTAATCGATTGTTGGCAGATACTGAGACTTACCTTCCCTTAAACAAAGATCCCACTTTAGAGTACAAACAGGAACTCTCCGTATTGCTGAAATCAGGACTTTATACATTCTACCCAAAATACATAAGAGCCTGACTAGACCTCCAGGTTGGCCCATCGTAAGTGGGGTTGGGTCTATTACCTGTCGATTGGGCGAATATATTGATAATTTTCTGCAAAAAATAGTAGTGTCCCTTCCCGCCTATTTGAAAGACTCCTCACAGGTTTTGGACATTTGTAACAGTGTAGAAGTTAATGAAGAATCACTTTTAATTACTGCAGATGTGACTTCCTTGTACACTGTGATACCCCATGACAAGGGAGTTGCAGCAGTACATCACTATTTAATCTCCAAATCTTCTCTACCCAATGAACAGGTTGACTTTCTAATCAAGTGTCTTATTTTTGCCTTGGAACGGAACTATTTCTGGTTTGATAGTAATTTTTATCTCCAGAAGAAGGGAGTTGCCATGGGCGCAAAATTTGCACCCAGCATGGCTAACCTTTATGTTGGATGGTGGGAGGAGCAATTTATTTACCATCAGACTCCACCCCAATTGCGATGTTGGCATCGCTATATCGATGATGTCCTCTTTATTTGGGAGGGCTCTTTAGAAGGTTTGAATATATTTTGCCATGAAATCAACCGGAATTCATTCAATCTGGAATTTACAGCAGACATTAGCTCTGTAGCAGTTAACTTTTTGGATTTGGTTATTAAAAAGGAAGCTCACAAACTTGTCACCTTGACCCATTTTAAAAGTACTGACCAAAATGGGTATGTACCTTTTGGAAGCTGCCACCATCCCAATTGGTTACAAGCAATACCCAGGGGTCAGTTCACTCGGTTAAGACGTAACTGTACATTTTTGGAAGACTATGACAAACAATCAGCTACACTTATGCGACGGTTCACAGATAAAGGGTATGATAAGCAATTAATCAGTGAACAGAGAGGAATGATCCGAAGTCGCCCTAGATCATCCTTTTTTAATCAGACCAAAGGGGGTATGGTAGGAGCTGGAGCAAAGATAGGGAATGAGGTTCCATTTGTCACTGGGTTTAATACCCAACACAAAGAGGTACGAACCCTGTTGAGCAAGCACTGGCATATTCTAAAAGCTGACATTATACTGGGCCCAACTTTGCCTGAGCGTCCGAGAGTGATCTATAGAAAGGCCCCTAATCTTAGGGACCGCCTGGTGAAGAGTTATGTGGATCCCCCACAGACCAGATTGGTGGGAAAAAATTTACCTGTTGGCTTTTATAGATGTGGGGCCTGTGCAGGTTGTAAGTGCTGTATTGTATTAGAGAAACCTAAAACTTCTTTTCAAAATTTCCAGACTGGAAGAACTTTCACCATTTCTAAATTTATTTCTTGTTGGTCCAAGGGAGTAATCTACCTAATTTGGTGCCCCTGTAAACTACTATATGTAGGACGTACCACTCGGGAGCTTAGGATTCGCATTCGTGAGCATATATACAATGTGAAGCGTGGCTATGAGTCCCATAGTCTATCGGCACACTTTAAAAAACATCATAATTGTGACCCCACTGTTATGTCATTTATGGGGATTGATTACGTTGAACCGGGCTGGCGGGGGTCTGATGTAGTTAATGACATTTCCAAAAAAGAGGGGTGGTGGATTTTCACCTTGGACACTTTACACCCCGCTGGTTTAAATATTGACTTTGATTTAAATTGTTTTATTGCATCCTGATTTTTATAATTTTATAATTTTTAATGCTATATGATGTAGGCCAACTTGAATGTGTGGCATTTATTGTCTACATTACCTTGTTAGTTTGTAATTGTGTTATGTAGTTTTGTTGTAACTCTCTGGCGCTGGAATCAGATGCTCACCTATTCGTCATTTTTTATAAAACTAAATATTTTTTATATTTTAGATGCTAATTTAGCTTTACAGCTTACTTATTAATTTTTCTTTTTTAATCAAATGTATTTTTAACTTTGTCCCACTGTTTTATCTCTCTGCATACTATATAATGTCAGTTGCCTAATATATAAGCTCTGACTGCGGCTGAAATGTCTTTGCACTTAACCGTGCTGACAGCGCTACGTTATGGCTGTAGGGGGATCAGGATTATTACACTAAAACTTTTAACTTGACTAAGCCTTTTATGCAGCATTTTGTGGACTGCTTTATGTTATTAGTGCTCATTTTGGATGTTTGTCTTAGTGCAGTTGCCACTTCCCGCCACTTAACCTTTTCAGCTGTTTTTGTGTGAATTTTATTAGCTCTATAAGTGATGCTATTATGTACTTCTGTTAAGGATTAGGATAGTCTGATATAGGAGTGTGCTGGCGATCTTTATTGTTATATGTATGCACCGTCAATAATTATTATTAAGATCTTTTTATGTATCCACACTGTCATACGAAATCAGGCATTGACAGCCCTGTTGTTCTGCGTCTAGCTAGTTGCTGACAGTTTTTAATTTGCCAATGCGTGAGTGCTTGCTGGACGGCTTTAGTATGTGTGTTAGTCCGTTGCTAAGCTACGGACTAAGCCGCCTCCTTATTGGTCATTTTCCTATTGGCTGCTGAGCGCACGTGCCAGGCTGCGTGAGAGTGAAGGCGCAGGTCCTAGACGAAAAGGTGTGCTTTCAACTGTCGGTTCCGTTTTGACAATAAGGTTAGATGATAATAGTATTAATCATTTCCCTGACATCCTTTTTGGACTTTTAGGTTTTTACTCGTTATGTTTGGCTGTGATTATTGCATTTAACTTTGCTATATCTGACCATACAGCAGTAGGACCTTGTTCACGTGACCGGATATTTTTTGTATTTATTCTCCACCGCTCTGCCGCGCCACCAGCCTAGTTAAAGTTGCCTTACAGCAACGAAACGCGTCGGCAGGTGGCGAGCGGTGGATCCAGGATCATCATTCTTTCATTTTAGCTACCATTTGGAATTTTATTGCCAGGCACTTGGGACGCAGTAGGAGACTGTCCAATTCCAGCGCCGGTGAGACCGTTATCATGCTTAATGCTTATTATATTTTTTTATCATGTGAGTGTATTTCTTGAGTCTACATTAAAGGAGAGGATTTTTTAGCAGTACTATACCATATTTCTCTTTCTTTGTTTTTTACATCCATGAAATGAATTGTCACCATCTGAGTCAATTTTGACTATTACTGAGACTGTGGTCTCTCTGAAGCGGTGTTTCTATATATCTACTAATTGGAGTCACCATACAAAGGTTGAGCAACGTTTGAGTCCTGATCCACACAGAAGCCCAGTGGGGGCAATAGCGTTGAATAATATCATTTGAAGGCTTTCTTTTGCTGTGGAGTCGGTAAGAGTTTGCACGTTTGGTGGAGGTATTTTGCACACGTTCATGTGAAGTGCATGCACCGTGGGATATCCGACTTTTTTCACTTTTTTCAATTTTTTATGCTTTGGACTTCTTTGGTTGATTAGTTTATGTCTCACTAAGTGAGAACTGGAGTTTTTATGTCATTGTGTGCTCTGTGTTTTCTATTTGAATTTTTTAATATTTTGGGTCTTTTTTGAGATAAGGACTTTCACACGTTGAGCAATTCACTTTTGTAAGTTTTCAGGTTAACTATTTTTAGCGCGGTTCTGGGTCTTTGATTTAATCACTGATATCTATTTTACATCCATACCTCTGTAGACATTGTTCCACTTTTTAAATTAGCAGAATTTCTCCCAAACATTTTTTAAAGGCTAAAAAAAGATATAACAAAATGTACCCCTATAGATCGAAATAGTAATTGTCCAGAAACACATTTAAAACATTCCCATTGTGTTGGGTAACACATTCCTTTAGGAAGATGAAGCTATATTGCCAGTAATTATAGTCATTACAAAATAAAGTTTCACCTTGCTTTGTGTTGTCCTCTCTGATGGGGTTGAGTGATGCAAGCATGCTGTGTGCATGGCTCTAGAGTGAGCTGAGCTTGAGGGACAGTGTGGGGAGGGGCTTCATTCTAGCCTATATATTAGGGATGGTGTGTCAACCTGACACAAACCTTAGGTTTCAGTTGATGGTAAGGATCAGGAGGGAGACACTGAAGACAGCGGTAGAGGAATTGGAAATTTCCCTTCTTTTTGGTGACCAGAGCAAAGAGACAGCATGGGACTGACAATGCATCAGGTTGATTTTCAAGTTTCACTGGTTGATTCCTTTAACAACATTCTAATTTACGGCATGCTAAATCACAAATATTTGTGGCTTGCCAACTAAACAACGCACAATTTGATGTGTCAAAAAAACAATAAACAGTTTTGAAGCAGAATCCCATCCAAGAGCTGGATCCAAATGGAACTAAGAAACCGCACCCAAGGATACTACTGCAGCAATAGACAGAACACACTGTATTACTTTTACAGCAATGACAAGTGAGCAGATGTCTGCAGTTTGTTCGGCTAGTGTCCTTTTCTAATTTCCTTTGTGAGCATTGTACACTTCCTTTGCTTACTGCTGAGGCATAGTCTTGCATATGCTTACATGTTTCTGTAGGTTCTGTTGCTTTTTTTTGTCACATGACACACAAAATAGAACTGGCTACACGAAAAATACAATGCTATTATAGATGCATCATGTGACACATACGTAAGTGTAAAATTTGCAATAAATTTCACGTTAGAAAATGCAGAAAAGCAAAAAAGGACAGATATCCCTCCCTATATTTATGTTTCTGCTCCTCTATATATTTTTCTAAGCAAAGCCGTTCATCTTTTTTGTCTTTCTGGGCAATATTGGGATAGTTTCAGTCTGCCTTTCACTTCAAAGCTAGCAATCCTCACACTTCATTCAACCTGACCCCGTCTCGCACAGTTTTGACACATTTGAAAGTCTCTCTTTGCATGTAGACTGTGCTTCTGTAACCTTTGTAAAACACTCTCCAATTTCGAAAGTATCTCAGTAATTGCTTCTGCAATCACGCCTACTGCCACTTAGAAAATATTTTCTGTGTAAGTGTCACTGTTGTCGCCAGCAGCAGGGAAGTGTCCCTTTGTCTGTAACAGCTACAAGGATAATGTTACAGAATTGTCAAGCACAGTTCTAGCCGCATAGCATCCGTTATTTGTAGGCTTTGCTTTCTTCTGCTGCTCACAGCTGGTCCTGTTGAGATAAATTCAGTTTAAAGATATTTAAAGGATTTCAAGTCAAGTTAAATAACTACAAAATTAAGTTTAATTATCTATGCTGCAAAGATATAAATATTATGTTTTTATCGCATTTAGCTTAGGTGTTATATTCTGTCTTTAGATGTTAATGACAGTTGGTCGGTTAAAAGAATATATATATAAAAAGATGATGCTATCAGATTGTACAGACCAATATGAAAGACATTTAATTTATTTCCAAGTCATCCAACACAGATATATTCCGGTAAATGCATTCTACATTCTTACAAGAGTCATGCTAATTTATGTAGTACTAGTAGCTGGTCTAACTGAAAAAATCCTGTACTCCAGTCCAAGGATCAGTACAGAAAATTTATCATCTGTTCGTCATTCAAAAACATGCAGACTGACGGTAAATTTAGAATTCACACCACATGATTTTATGTTACAAATCTTTGCATAACCTCCATCTCCTCCACGCTTATGCCTGTTCCATGTTTCTATGGCTGAAACCGAGAAATGGAAATGTCATCCAAAGAAGGTCCACTTACAATTATGTGTCTTGAAGGGACTCATTCACTTCGTTAAACAGAATCACCATATCATACTGCCACTGCTCATGGTTGGATATTCATAGGTCATGGCCCGGGCACTCATTTAAACATTGCCATGGATATGACAACCGATTTAAATATAGTGATGATTTTGACTACAGGATGCCATATTTTAATATATACCATATATCAACAGTAGATTCAGATCAAGCCCATATGGGGTTCTCCTTCAATTGCTGAGAGAGGATATGGGTACCATAAGTTTTCTATTTGTAACTCAATGGGGTTGATTACGCACAAGGTGCAAAAAGCGACCATTGGCATAAAAGTGTACTTTTTACACCTGATGCTGCATAATTTGCAAGGGAAACAGTGTAGTGCATTTTTGCACCTTGTACTGAATTGCCCTTCGATCCCTTTGACAGAAATCTAAAGCCACAAGGAGCAGATACTACTGACAAAATTACCTTTAGAGGCAGCTCCTCTAATTGTAATGAAACTCAGGCTGGGAACGGCCACTCTCCTTGCACTGCACAATGTAACAACCAGGACAAAGTTCTGCTGTTATAATATGAAAAGGTTTTCCATCTCCCGGCTGTGTTACATTGTAACAGCCAGGCATGTGGCTGTTGTTTACATGAAAGCGGACCAACAGTCAAAAATGTCTTAAACCAGACCAACACAACAAACAGTGCTCATATGCTCTCCATGGCGATTTAGATTGCTGCACATAAAATTATTTTACCTTTTTCCAAATACTGCTGTAGTAAATTTTAAAAACATAATGCGGGTTATGGATTTGCAGGCCGCCTGCAAAAGGGAAGTGCCGCTGGGTTTCCTGTTACTGTGCATTGTCAGCTATTTCAGTTGAATCCAGGCAGCAGAATGGCTTAGACACTGGGAGAGAAATCTCCAAAATGACTATCTTTCTTTTCCAACTGTTTCAGGCTGTTGGTCCGGTTAAATGTCTGTAAAACAAAAGAGGCAAGTTTTACAGTCACTGTGATGCTATGCTACAGGATAAACATACTCATATTACACTCATATGTACCTCATACTACATGCCTTGAATAGATGCTCCCTGCAAGCAGTGTCTCCACAAGGGAATATAAAAAACTCTATACAACTGCTTCACTGATGATCAAGGACAATAGAGGAACATAAGGAAGAAATTGCTTAGTATACAATGAATCTGCAGGAATAGGAAAGTGGTTGTTAAGCACCCAGTTGTTTTGCATTTTAAGTATCAACATAGGAGAGCATGATGCTGAGCTACAAGGCAAAGAAGCTTGTCAGATCTCAGCTGCTCCTAGCAGCTGTCACATGTACAAGTGGAGGCCATGATCATGCAACAGACAAAAGAAATACAATCTACATTTGCTTAAAATACATTTGATTTGCTCTAGCAGGCAAAATCAAATTATGTACGAAACAACTAAAAGCTGAAATGTCATATGCACTTTATTTTTGACCCTAAGAGCCTTTTAATTATCATCCAAGAGGTAAACAATTTAGTTTTAATCTGAATTTCATGTTAGTACATCAAACATCCATTGTACTGAGTGATGGGACATGCTTGGGATTTTAAAAGACCAGTGGACAAAGTACTATGCCTTATTATGTTTGAATATTGCAAATGCCTTGAATTAAACACAGCAGTAGAGGGATATCATTTCAAAGAAGACCTTATACAACATTTAGAATATAAACACTACAATTAAGCACGTTTTCTTTTATTACCCAGAGACAAAAATGAATGACACATCTAAATAACAATGCAATACCATAAGCGATGTGCCCAAAATCTGTGTCACATAGCCCCATATATAAAAGCTGCACTGCGTAAAGTAGACCAAAATCCACCCTGGACTCTATGAGACTCCAGGGCAGGTATACTCGCTCCAGATTCAGGATGCCCCGCTGTTTCAATCCCCCCAGGCAGGCCGAAATTCATCTTCTTTCCCGGTCCAACGGCGCATGCGTGAGCAGTGGCCGCATCCCCGCTATCCCTGCTTTGGGCACGTGCCCACCACAGGCATTTTTGAATGGCCAGCGCGGGCATGCCCCCTGTTAAAAGGTAGCAGGGTATGTGGCCTCCAGCGCGCAAAGATCTGCTCACCTTAGACAAGCTCTTGGGCGAAGGGGCGGGAGCGATTGCAAGCCGCTGACTGGATGAGAGGCTGCCCATGCGCCTTAGGATCCCGAAGGGTGAGGGAGATCGGGCAGCCTGGGGGGTTTCCCACAGTGGGGCATGCCTAAATGATGGTGGATTATATATTTTTCTAAGGTTTCTCATGGTATGGCTTATTCTGGGGGTTTTCTGGGAATGGATGATTCTGGGATTACTCTGGGTACAGATTATTCTGCGGTTTCTCTGGGTGTGACTTATTTTGGTGTTTTTCTGGGTATGGATTATTCTGGGGTTTCTCTGGGTATGGATTATTCTGGGGTTTCTCTGGGTATGGATTATTCTGGAGTTTTTCTGGGAATGGATGATTTTGGGGGTTCTCTGGGTATGGATTATTCTGGGGTCTCTCTGGGTATGGATGATTCTGGTGTTACTCTGAGTATGGACTATTCTGGGGTCTCTCTTAGTCATAGTTCTAACTATGATTTTTCTGGGTACAGCTTATCCTGGATCCAGATCTGCACTGAGATATGAGGATCAGAACTGAGGATTGCACACACTCAGGCTCATAACTTGGTGGGTCACTGTGATATCTGTAAAATTATAGCCAGCACACAGATGAAAAATAGCAGGTTTAGTTAAGTTTTAAACCGTTCTGTTCATGGGCCACCCATGCCATTCACTGCAATGAAGGGCATTGCCCGATTTTGACATGCCCACTCTGATGCAGTGAATGTCGGGGGTGTGTAATAGTCTCTGGATGGCAGGGGGTGGTGCATCCTCCAAACTATGGAAGCATATTATATCAGTCTGGGAAAAATGCAACATGGATAGGGGCGATCAAGTAAGTGTCAGAGTGCAGGTCTAAGTGCAATCATCTGTGTGTGTGTTTGGGGGGGTTACAGATGAGTATAAGTATATTGTTTTTTACTCCCATGCCTGGATTATGACTTAATCAAGCTTCATGGGGGGGGGGGGGGGTCTGTGTCTTTGCCATTGGTGCAGAAAAGCCTAGCTACACCTCTGGACAGACTTTTACAATTTCAGAGGGCCCCATACCAAACAATCCAGCCCCCTCCTCCAAAGTATAAATACATGCAATAATACAAACCAACAAAGAATACACATACAAAGCAGAATCCAAATTACTATAACCTAGTACCATAAAGTGTGCAATGCAATGTAAAATCCTAAAGCAATCTATATACAAATCTAATATACTGACACTGCAGAGGAGAATGCTCATTGATATGAGATTAGATTAGCCAAAGAGCAGGAGGAAAAGGGGGGATCCCCAGAGAAATCAGAGTCCATGTGTTCTGTTCCCAACCCCACTTTATGAGGGTGCATGTTGGTTATTGGACTCTACCTCATTTTTATGTTCAGCCTCCAACAACGTTTACAGATGGCACAAAGGATGTACTATGCAAGAACTGGACTCATAAAGCAATAGCAGAGTGTGAAACCCCTTGGGACCCAACAAATAAGCCATCAGCTAAAAGCCAGCAACTGGTAAAGGAGACAGTCATGCTGAACACCCTTACAGGAAACAGTGCTCATATGCATCCCTCCCCAGGGAAACTCAGGTTGCTGTACATAAAAATTAATTTACCATTTTGTAACTCCTGCAATGTTCAACTTTACCACCAAATGGAATTCTATGGAGCTGTAGACTGCTAGCAAAGAGGAAGGGTTTCTGAGTCTCTTGCCACTGTGCATTATGGGTTATGTCAGTTAAATACATGCTATAAGATGGCCACAAGCAGGAGAAAACCAATGAGGGGCCGTTTCAGCTTTGAGTGAATGCAGAAGCAAATGTAAGGGCTGACAATGATTTAGTATCATGCATGAAGATTGGGCAAGTGAGTTTTGGGGATTTTTTTTGTTAACTGTGCAAAGTCATTGGTCCAGTTTAAATAAATGTACAGTCATTAAGGAGAACCTAATAGTGTAGAGCAAAGCTGTATGTAAAGTGCCAAACTGTGCATAACAAGTTTATTACACACTCCAAAAGGGTTTTACTGGGAAACTTATTTGTTCCCATACATCATACTTCAGTGAAGCAGAAAATACATCATATCAAGTCTTCTTCTTAATCAGATGTCACATTATTTTCAGCAAAGTTTAGTCACAATGATGACATCCTGTAGCGTTCGTTTTATTCTTGAGGCATTGTCTTGTGTAAGTTGTCACTGGCAAGTTTACATCGCAAGACTAGCAAAGTGCACTAAAAACAACATTTTGCAACAATGAACAACATTGTAAAATAAGAATATGTATATCTGAAACCCAATCCTATGGAAGCTTATGCAAGAGGAAGGTTGCGAATCAGCCATATTAGCATTTAAAATGCCGTGCTGAAGCAAAATCAGGAGCGCTAACCTAAAAGACTCCAGGGCTGGTCGCTAGTATTACTTTGGGGCATCCTAAATTGGGAAGCCCCACAGTGTTAACCTCCCTTGAGCCTCAGAAAAACTACCCCCTTCCTGGCTCCCTCGTTGATGTAAATATCAGGGGACGCTTTGGGCTGTGTGTATGTTCCCACCCCCAGCCATTCAGATAGGGAAATGGATGCGCCCGCTTTCACTCCCCATTGTCATAAACAGAGCCATTTGCCAAATATTAAATATGCCCCCAAACGGCTCTGATTGGATAAGAGCCTGTACATGCGCCATAGGATAGGGAAAGGGGAGTTTGTATGGACTATCTGGGGGGTTTCACCCCTGGGGGCAAGGAACAAAACTCAGGTAGTCAAAATTGTTAGAGTATAACCGCTTATAAGTAGAGAAGGATCAAAAGATACAGCATTAATATTCTATAAGTTTAGTCCCCAGTCTGCTTGGCCAACAAAATATTGTATTTTATGCTGTCATTTAGCGTATAGAAAATAATTCAAGGGGCCTCGCAGTAAAGAGGACCTATAAGGGATGATTTGTTTTTTTTTATTTTTCTTTCATCTCCTCTTCCTCTTTTTCCTTGGTGATACTTACCGGTATGTAGATATATAAAATCCAGTCATAAAATTATTCTGGAACTGCCTATCGAAGCATAAAGCGGATGCAAATTAATGTAAAAATACACATGGAGCTACACAGCTAGTTGGAGATTTGCGGCATAAATATCTACAGGGGATGCCAGTCTGAGAGAGAGCTTCTTCCATTTCATTGTATATATTTTCTATTCAAAAGGAGCAGCACTCAAGAATAAGCAGACCTAGGCCGTACTAGGTCAAATGGAAAGAGGGACTAAGGGCCTGACATGCCTATTACCTGCGGTGGCAGAAGAGTGGGGGGAGGGATGGGTAGGGATAATGGAAGGTAGGATGGGTGTATATCCTAGGCCTTCGGAGTGAATATAAATGAGAGGAATAGTAATACCACAGATACAGAAAAATAATAAGGATAGATACAAAGGGTAAAAAAGATTTTGCACATATCATTTTAGGGGGCAAACTCACCCTATAAAAGATCGATCATAGCTAAAGAAGTAAAAAAAATATAGATTTGCAAGAATCTAATTTTAAATTTAAAAAGTTGGAAAGCTAGGGGGTAACTACTATAATTAGCAAGAGATGACGATGATAGATGATAATTGTGGGAAAGTTAGATGGAAAATGATTTACATTGGTGAACTCTTTTGCCCCAAATTCCAGACAGAGACAGTTTATTAGTAAAGTAATGGGAAAAATTGATGAAGTAAAGCAGGGTACTATCATCTGGGGGGGGGGGGGGGGGTTGATATGAATCTAATAACAGACCCCTAGACCTACACAACTGGGGCCAGACGTATAATCACGGAAACATTTACAAATAAAACACTATAAAGACAGATGAGAGCTCTCCAACTAATAGATGTATGGCGGGATATTCATCCAGGAGAAAGGAACTACACATGTTACAATGCAGGACACAAAAACATATTCTTGGATATACTAATTTGTAGATTAAGTAACCCTGTCTGAAACTGAAAATTTCTCAGATCATGACCCGATACTCGCAACTATAGCATGAGAAAAGAGATGGGGTAACTTTAAATGGACCTTAAACTCAACTTGGATAAAAAAAGCGAAAATAAAGCGGAAACAGAGCTAGAGGAATATTTATGTATAATGCCAACTTTGGCAGCGGTGTTCTGGGAGTGTCAGAAAGCATATACAAGGGGTGTTACTAAATATCTCTTGGGAGAAGAAGAAAAAACAAAAAAATAGATCAACTAGTAAAAAAAAATTGATAGACTGGAAAAGAGCATGAGCAGATCTTTAAGAAGGGTACATTAAAATAAAACTAAATGATACTAAAATTACTTAAAATGAAAAATAATAATCTCTGAGTATAGACTAAAGGAAAAGTATGTAGGGAAAGATTGGCCCTAGGAAGAGGAGGAAAAACCCTGGCCATACTATTGAACTATAAGAGGACAGATAATTTTATTGAAAAGATATTATAGGCGAATGGGAAGATCAAATACACACTAGAGAACATTAAAGAGGAGTTTGTAAAATTTTATAGACAAATGTATAACAATGACAACATTTCTAAGAAAGACCATCAGGAATATTTACAGAACTTGGGTATCGTGAAAATATCTAAAACTCAACAGGAGGGACTAGCCTGTAAGAGACTATAAAAGGAATCGACAATCGAGTATTACAAGCAGTTTTAAGAAATTTTGGCTTTGCATCTTATAAACATATTTAATTAAATAAATGTGGAGAATGGGTTTAGCCTAGAATTAACTAGAGCGTCAATTAAAGTAATCCCTAAAAATGACGAAGAGGTTAAATCCCCATCAGATTTCAGACCGATATCACTTATCAACATAGATATCAAAATATTTGCTAGCATAATTGCTAATCAGTTTACGAAAATACTGCCCTGCTTGTATCTGATTCTCAAGAAGGGTCCACTGCTGCAAGGTGGCACCCAACCAAACTTAGCTATAGCGTCAGCTGAAAAGGGATATGATAGGGTAGCATGGAATTTTATTGCTAGCATCTTGAAACAGTCCATTATTGGTCAACATGCACAATAAAATTAATATAAAATAATAAAATCATGGCATTGCATAACAATTCGTCTGCGGTGATTAATATAAATGGTTCTAATAGTGCACCATTTGAACTGAAAAACTGAACCAGGCAACATTATTTTGCGTCATGAATAAGACTCATGAATAAGACATGAATAAGACACGAAAAACACCTGCTGCTGCGTGGCATTAGCATTTCTTGAATGAGGCCCTAAATCTTGAAAAAAATCTTTAATGCTACCCTTCAACCTGAAAGAATGAAATCCTGCAGATAAAAAGAATTGCCTGTGTACCTGGAATGAGGATAGTATTAAATATTTAGGAGTGAGGTTACCTAAAGGCCTCAAATCACACCTTGAATTTTGAACCACTAATAAACAAATTTAAAAATGCAATAATTTCTTATTAGAAAAGAACACCACTAAATATATTAGGTCATATAATGGTAGTGGAAATGTTTCTGCTGCCTCAATTTTTGTATCTGAGTCAGAACATTCCCATAATTCTACCCAAAAAAAATTTAAAGAAATGAAAGGACTATCTCCTTTAAAAACAAGACCTAGGTCAGAAGAAGTGTGTGGAGCACCTGATCAGGAAGTATATCACAGAGCAAACCACATTAAGCAAGCAACTCTGTGGATGCAGACTAGTTTATCACTAACATGGGTGGTTGAATGAGGTGGTTAAATCCTTGAATCCAGAAGAGATCAATAAGGTCAGCAAACAGATAACACGCCCATATGATATTGCGGTACTTAAAACCTTAGATAATTGTTTAACTAGCCCGACACTACCTTTCCTGATATACCACAATCGTTGCATAATAATCTGAGTATCCCAGAAGGGAAGGGCAACCAGGATTATCATTAACCTCCACTAATGGATTATGTAGGAATACTAGACGTTTGGCAGCCAGAATTAGGAAACCCGGCCCTAACACCAAGAGTATATAAAAAGCAAATAGAAAACGTATTAAAAAATCTAACTCTACCGCGAAATACTACCTCTCTCACACCTTTCAAGAGACTTATTGTAAGGTCAGAATCTGTCACAAAAAGACTGGGCAGCGTATATAGTATCATGAGGAATGCCTATCATGCGGAACAGATGGCAAAAACAGAATAGAGAGGCAATTAAGTTACAACTGCAGATGAGGGCTCCTTTGCATCAAATTCTTAACCAGAAATTACTATATGACGTATTATAACTCTAAGTTCCCACCTTTCAACTGCTGGTGGTGTGGGAAAATGAGTGCAACCATTAACCACCTATGGTGGGGATGTATGTATGCACAGAGAATATGGGATGGATAATAGTTAAGATGGAGGGACGTAATGGGGTAATTACTCCAAAGATGGCTCTACTGAGTGTGACTCTAGGAGCACTGACAGGGCTAATACGCAGGAAATGCTCAATCCTACTATGGGCAGCAAAAAGGGCAATACATAGACAATGGTACGAGAACCTGAAAAGCAATGGTTATAAGTTGTATGGAAGACGAACAGCCCCTAGCAGGGCAAAATGTGGTGAGAAACAGTCTGAAGGAACTTATCAAGGCAGTCAGAGGTATTGACAACCCGTCTTAAATACATGGATATGCTTTCTTCTCTCCACTTAATAACAGTAAGGGGCCTGGGAGTTGGGAAGGGGTGAGGAGAGAGGGGAGGTTCAGAGGGAAAGGAAGGGAGGGCAGAGAGGTAAGGGGAGGAAGAGGAGAGTGAGGGAAGGGTGGTAAGGGAGGGAAGGAAAAAAAGACTCTGCATAAGATTTTCCCTACCATGATGTGATGTGTCTAACTATAGTTGTGTGACCAAAAACATGCCTAAACCCAAAATGCATGACAGTAAGGGAGATAAATGTGGGATACAGCTTGACATGGAACATAGCTAGAGGCTTACCGAGGGGAAAAAATGTAAAAAAACATTCAAAATTCCAGGTTTTGTTCCGCTTTAAGATCATTTTGAGCAAGTAATGAGCCTTGAGTCCCCACCTATCTACATCTCACAGAGCATAGTCCTGGTCTAGAACAAAACACAAACACAAGCAGAGTTTCACACACAGACACTCTTAACAGCTGAACTTACACAGAAGTATAATGTCTAGCAATTCAAGAGTGCTCAGTATGACTGGCCAGTCCTTTGTTTAGATTTTTTTTTGGACTTGTCTGTTGCACTGTGTGCTGGCATCCCAATTACAGGCAGTGTGTGGGTATCCCAAATACAGACAGTGTGAGGCATTCCAAATACAGGCAGTGTGAGGTTTCCAAAATAAAGGCAGTGTGAGGTTTCCAAAATAAAGGCAGTGTGCAGAATCCCAAATACAGGCAGTGTGTGGGCATCCCAATAATAGGCAGTGTGCGGGCATCCCAATTACAGGCTGTGTGCATGGCATTTAATTTAAAGGCAGTGTGAGGCATCCCAAATACTGGCAGTGTGAGGCATCCCAAATACTGGCAGTGTGCATCATGCACCAAAAACAAACAAAAAAAACTCACATTTCCCGGCTCCCAGGCCACTAGGTAGGGCGTGGCCTGTGACTCATAGATCCGGCTTGCTCTGAACTTGTGGCTACAGAGGCGGCAGGCAGCGGAAGAAGCGGAAGTTATGGAGGAGGTGCGCAGAGTCGATGACTATGTTTTTTTTTTTACATTTGCCCAATGAGACGCAAGTGTATACATGTGTGTGATAGGGCAAAAAATATGATAAGCAGATATGTTGAGAACAATGGCTCTAAGCTATACAGAAAGTATTTTGTATAGGATCAAATGCATTACTAGGGGTAAACTCAAAATTTGAGTTTGAAGTTCTTTGTATTGGAACTGATTTTGCTTTAAAAGCAATTTACAGGACTTAAGATGTGCTGATAATAAAGGAAAAAGTTAAAGCCTGTCAACAGCTGACTGCACTGAGGGATCTTGGGACATGTGTCCTGGCTGGTTAGTCAGTGACAAGCTACCATTCCTCATTGAAATTGCAGGTGACAACCTCTACAGCCCTTTGAACCAAAAAAGTGCACAAATCAAGAAAAAAGGTGAGGTCATAACACAAAATCCTGCTGTATTATAATGCTTGGAAGGGTAGAGGATAATGTATACAATGCAATGGATGGCATGCCTCAAGCAAAATGAATAAAAGTGGAATAAGCTTGTTTTTTTTGTAGGCAGAAACGTAAATATCATGAAATTAAAGTGGAACAAAACGCACCACCAGCCGGTTATGCTTTTCTAGATTAATTTAGGATGCACCTAATAGGGTGGGAGGAGAGACCTAATGTGGCCAAATTTAGCGCTTGGTGGAATAATACTCCTGAATCTGAGGATTACTGCAGGAGTGTGCATTTTTAAGGTGTATTGCTTTGCGTGTTTTTTTTAAGATCTGCAACTGACTAAATAAACTTGCGATATATTTTATTTATGGGATCAGTGCCCTTAATTTATACACCGGTGAGTGGTTGGTGGTTTGTGAACAATATTCATGATTATACTTTACAATTCCATCACCTGAAAGGATGCATGCCTCAGCTGGAGTCAAATGTTTAGGATAGTGAGGTATTTGTCAAAAAAAATTAAGGAGAATGTTTTTGGAGGTAGGTGAATTTTGAGTTTTGAGTCCATATATGAGACCTTTAAAAGGTTGCTTTGTGTAACTTTTATATAGTTTTAGCTGAGTAACAACCAATACAATACCAACAACCCAGGCAGCATCTCAGATCCTTAGAAAATAAAAAATTGGTACTTTATTACAAAAAAAATTGGAACCCCTGGTCTACAAGAATGATCAACTGACAGCAAAGTCGATGTCAGGGGATCAGGATTTTTTTTTAAGTTTGTAAAGAGCAGCACCTTATAGACTTTGTGGAAAACATTTAATAATTGTTTTCTGCATACCCTACTGTCCTGCTGTTACTGTTATTGCTAAAATCCTAAAAACATATCCTCACTTAATTGCAAAAAACTATATCTCTCATCTGACTTTTGGACTAAAAACAAAGAAAAAAAAAATGTATTGCACTTTCTTGTGTGTTAAAATATAAAATATCAATGAGATGCCGGTTGCAGGTCAGGCAGCCAGGCCCACCCAAAGTGCACAAACACATAATTACCGTGATCCCCATGGTTACTGCTGGTGTGGAAGAAGCTTTCCCTATACAGAGATAGGTGAGAAGCTGTATAAACAGAAACATACAATCTTCCCCAACTCAATAAGGTGAGACCATGCTGAGAAAATATGTCTATTTTAACCATATAATGTAATGTAGTAGGGTAACTAGGTCCCTGGAAATGTTAGTCACATTAACTTAGTGGCAAATGAAGCAGGTTACTTATTACATGTCTTTCCACATTTTATTTAAATGACTCTGTAGACTAAAACTCACACTGCCTCCCCTTCAAAATATTAGGGCTGATTCAAAGCCTCTTTCACATGCACTTTCACATGTGTTTGTGTAAGTTTTGTTTTTTCAGCCCTTTTCGTGATTTTCATTTTTTTCATGCGTATATGCATTTACGTTAGCGCGAATACGCACTTTCTATGGTCGTATATTTTGCATAAAAAGTTTGCAATCTCGGGAAAGTTACGTTATTGGTATGGGCTTGCGCATAATTCAGAGTCTTGATTGTTTATTAGAACACGGTCAATAAAACGAGTGGGTTTACGTTCAACTTACGGGTCGTTTTATAGGAGAAAGTTAGCTGTTGAGATCGGAGATGATGTATGCTGAGTACGTTGAATAGTATGAGCGTCTGCAGCTACGAGGCATTCTATGCATCTGCATGTCAGATTTCAGGTTGCATCGCGCATGTTTGGATATCGATCGTATGCATGACGTTGAACTATTCGAGCTCACCCGACTTAACCACGTTTCCCTCCATAAACTGTATAGTGAGCTGCGGCCATGGTTGGCCCCCACCACAAGGAAGGGGCATTCAATTGCAGGCATGACCAAATTGGTTGGCTGCCTTCAATTTTTAGAGAACGGCTTGCTCCAGAAGCTGTGTGCCCTCTCCATGGGGATGTCCCAGCCTACGCTGAGCCGCACGCTAAACAAGTTTCTGGATGGCATGGCTACCATGTGTCAAAAATACATCTTTTTTCCTGACAATGCGGTAGCCTGGAATGTGGTTAAGTTGGGCTTTTATGATATAGCCGATATGCCCAACATCACGGGTGCGATCGGTTGTAGCACTGGTGCCTCCAGCTGCGAACGAACATCTCTATAGGTATGTGGTTTATCTGAACATACTTACTTATATTTAAGCATTGTAGCACTGTATACCGTATTTGCCGGCGTATAAGATGACCCCCCAACATTTCCACTCAAAATATAGAGTTTTTTATATACTTGCCGTATAAGACTACTCCCTCTTCCGCACACCAAATAAAACGTAAAAGAACATCAGATTTTATTTCAACATGTTAATTTATATTCAAATGCTTATGACATGCAGGAAAACTGTCACAAGGCTATATGTTATCAAACCCTTGTGTACACCTGCCAGGGCTGGCTCCGGGTTTTGATGGGCCCTTGGGCGACAGTGTCACAGTGGGCCCCTTGCAGTGATCATGTCTGTGATTTTCTGCTGTTCTTTTCTAGTGCTCAGAAACCAAAAGTTATTTTCTGAATGTTTTATAGTGATGCAGCAGGACCAGCATCTAGGCAATTGTGGGTGTTGATAATGAGGCATCCCAATTTAGGATTAAACACTTTACCTGTCCTGGGAATCTAAAGCTGCCATGGGAGCTGTGGCCAGTGAATGTGCAGAACAGGCAACAACACAATGGCTAAAGTTCAAATGGAGCCATCCCCGCTCGCGCATGCACCATTGGATCACTGGATAGGTAAGTTTATGCACTGATCCAGGGGGGTTGACACAGTTGGGTATCCCAAATCAGGATTTGATCCACTTCAAAACACACCAAAACTCTGGTAAAACAGCTCTAAATCACTCAAAGGCTGGGTTACAGCTTGTTCTTAGGGCATCCCAATATGGGTTGCCTGGCTGTGTGAATCCCTGTTGCTCCTGCAGCTCATGTGGCATCCACTGCCAGCATATTTGAATGGCAGGCAGTGGATGTGCATAGCACCGAGGAACAGTCAGCAGAGGTTGCTGCATTCAGAATAGATTGTGGTCGGTAATATGCACCATAATCTTTTCTGATTAAATGTTAGCCTGTGCATGCGCCGTGGGTGGTTGGAATTGAGTAAAAACCAATGTGGGTTTCACACACATGGTTATCTAAAATTTGGATGCCGCTGTAATGTAGACCGAAAACCAGGTGAGGGAAACTCCTGGGATTGGGTCTGCTTTGAGGTACTGACAGTTTGCCTTCTGACCTGCTCTGATGCTTCATGTTTCTTCTGTAGCCATCTTCTTATCAGCTTTTTATCAGCAAGTCAGTCCCGGCAGCTCATCACTTCACACATGGCCCGGAAAGGGGAACACATACTGGCACACGCTGACAAGGAAAACAGGAGGGAGGAGGGGGAGAGGAGGAAGAGAGGGGCAGCGCGGGGGAGCTTCACGGAGAGGAGACCGTGGAGAGACGGCGCTGCACTATCATCACACAGGCCAGGGGAAGGGAAAGATATAATGGCATGCTGACACAGGAAACAGGAGGGAGGGGGGGAGAGGAGGAAGAGAGGGGGGAGAGGGGCAGCGCGAGGGAGCTGCCCACACACACACTGACAGTTCCCGGCTACCTTTTGCTGCTTCGGACCAGGCTGTGGGGGGAGCGCCACTGCTTCCAGCCCAGCAGAACGGGCTGCTGATGCTCGCCGCTGTATGTGACCCAGGTGCACCCGCATACCTCCCAACTTTTGAAAGCAAGAAAGAGGGACAAATGTTGCCTTTTTGTTACCATTAAGCCACGACCCTAGCCACGCCCCCTAGCCATGCCCATAAAGGGAAACACCACCTAAAAATTACATAATGGTGATAATAAAACTGGCAAGCCCTCGCGCACACATGCATACAATAGTGTGATAGTGTGAGAAGAGGGAGAAAGACAAGAAAAAGGAGAAAATGGAGGAAGAAAGAGAGAGAGGAAGAAAGTAAGAGGAAAAAAAGGAGAAAGTTAGGAGGTTGGGAAGAAGAGAAAGAAAGAAAAAGGAGAGAAAAAGAAGGTGAGAAATAGAGAGAAGGGAAAATAATAAGAAGGAAGTGAGTGAAGCATGGAAGAGAGGGAAAACAGAAGTGGGAGAGGTAATGAAAAAAGAGAGAAAGAATGTATAGCAATAGTGAGTGAAAGAAATGAGAAAGGGAGGTAGAGGAAGGGAGGAAGAGGAAAGAGGGAAAGAAAGAGGGGAGGGAGGGAGAGGGGGAGTGATAAAGAAATAGAGAGAGTAAAGAGACAGGAAGAAGACAGGATGAAAAGAGGAGAGGAGGAATGGAGTAATGGAGTAAGAAAAGAAACAGGGAGATGGAAGTGAGAATTGAAGAAAGGGAGAGAGAGAGAAGAGCAAGGACAGGAGATAAGAAAGAGGAAGGGGAGTGAAAGAACAAAAGGAAGGAAGAAGGCAGTATGGGAGTGAGGGATAGAGAGTGAAAGGTGGAAAGGGAAGAATGTAAGGAAGAAAGAAAAGGTGAGAAAAAGAGAGGGAAGAAGGAAGGAGTGGGAGAAGAAAAAAGAGAGAGAGGAAATGCAGAGAGGAGGGGAGAGAGGGAAGGATGAAAGGAAGGAGTGAGGGAAAGGATGAAGGAACGAGAACAAAAGAGAAAGAGAGAAGGAAAGTTGAGAACGAGATAGATGTGGTGTGGGTGTCACGTTTGCCATGTTTTGTTTTTATGATGTTGATTTATGAATATGGGATCTTGTTTTTTGCACAGTTTAAGATGGATTAATTTTGTCTTGTCTTTTGACAGGTGAGGGATTTTGGGCACTTGGGGTATTATGGACCACAATGGAGGTGACTACTAGTCAAGAATTCTGTGGAGGATCCATCATAGGAAATTTCTGTTGGATGAAACCCGTGAGTTGGTCCTGGATGGAGAACACAGATGAAACATTTAAACCTGGATCATGAAATCATGGTTGACTGCTCCGGGAGCACCGTGGCTATGTTGTATGGCCGCTGTTTAGTCATGGCGGCGGGAGGACCAGCCTGTGTTGACTGGACCCTTGATCTAAGAAGAGGAAACTGGTGCTTTAGGACTTAGAGGCCTGCGTTTCTCATTGAGACATTTTTGATCTGCAGTAACAGCATCAAATTGCAACCGCACATGGAATGCCGATACTGCACCATATAGGTTGCCCCAGTGTTTGTAGGAGTACTTGCCAGTATAAGTGACTTTATGCTTTATGTAGACATTGGCCCCTATGTGCTCTATATCCAGGCGTGTATCCCCCTCTTGGTCATGCGTTAGGGGTTTCACCCCTTGCATGTAGGATGGGTATTTTGCTCAGGATGATCAGGAGGAGCTGCATGCATCTTTCCCTAGCTAGTGGGCGGGAGAGCCCCATTCAGGGCACATTGATTAATAGCTAGAAATTATGTTGTGTATATGGTTTACAAAGTAGATTAAAAAGTGAGGATAGACACGGTATTAGATGCATCAGTATTTGTTTGTAGAGTATTTTTTATTTTGAACTTAGTTTGTTACTTACCTGCACTCGCTCCTTCGCACAGCTTTTCCCACTCCCCCCTCACCCATTTTGACAGGGGCAGCGCGTTCGCCTGTGGTGCGCTTGTGCAGTTCAGCTGGGCTCCTAGGTGTCCCAGCATGCACGCGCAGCATATGTCCGCCACTGGGCGCGCGCGCGCAGCCCCTGTGGTTTCACCGCCGGACGCGTCATATGACGAGCGTGCTGCCTACTGGCTCAGGGCTGGACACACCGCTCCTGTGTGTGTGTCCTCTTTCTGTCCCCGCTGCGTGTGTTACTTCCAACTTTGGCTCTGACGCGCCTCCTGCCGGGACGCATCAGAGCTCGTCAGTGTGGGCGTGTCACCGGCCGGGGCACGTCCGCATGTTTGGACGGCACAGTTCACGCGCTGCGATGGGCTATCACATTCATACTGAGGACACAGGTGTGATGAACGGGTCACGTGCTTGATGAGCGGTGCAGGTTAGTGCATATAAATAGGGGGGAGTGTTAGGTTAGTTCATGTCCTGAGGAAGTGACGCGTATGACATCACGCAACGCGTAGACGGTCGGGGCAGTGGGCAGGTAGTCGTACAGACATGTAAGTTCACTTTCTCTCATACTGGGGATTGTTTCTTTGGTCCCTCCTGGCTTTGTTCTCACGTTTATATTTTAGAGTTGTAGTTAGTTGTCTTTGCTTAGGGTTGATATATTTTTACATTTCATTGATAGGGATTAGAACCACACGGTTTTTTGGTGTTTATGCAGACTGGGTTAGTTATCATGTGCCACTTAGCACATGTGGAATTTAGCACATTGCACTCATGCACTTTAGATTTTAGCCAGGTTTAATATATACTGAATTGTGACTATTTTTACTAGAACTGCCATTCCCACTGCCCCCATAAGTGTTCCCCTTCCTTATTGTACATATTGTTGTCTTTAGTGTTTTTTAACTATGTCCAGTATATGTGATGCTTTCTAGTAATAAAGAAATATCTATTTTTGATAACAGCGGTGGTGCCATGGTTTGATGGGTGTTTGGGCAAGCAGTGGGACCTGCCCTATTATATATTTTCATTATGTTTTTTTTTGGCTATGTTTTGTTTGAAAAATATTTTTGTTGGTCAATTACATTTTTGTTATTCAAACTTCCTTAATCTCAAATTATTTCTATTTTTTTTTTCAAAAGCAAAGTAATGTAGAAATCATAGTAAATTGTGTCACAATGATATGTTAGAAATAAAGAAAAAAAAAAAATATTGAAATGGTGGATTTCCATAGTAAGGATGTTGTGCTTGTTAGATGCCCACCAACTGGGCAAGGGTTGCATTCATCATCTGCCACTGCTCCAGCATAGCCTCCCTCTGCCTGTTGCTAGTCTTCATTTCATCCAGCATGGAGTGTAGACTGGTATTGATGTTACTTTATTGTGCAGCCATCTCTGGGTTATATGGCGATGTTGCTGAGGGTGTCGTCCTCTTCCCCGGACTTGGTAGTGCAGCTGCTGGAGGTCCAGGACTAGCAACAGTAGCAGATGGTGGTGCCAAATCCTCTGCAGCAGAGCTAGCACATGGGACTGGTGGTTGTGTATCGTGCTGCTTGCGATGCTGGAGCTGGTGTTGTTGCTCTGCCAGCAGAGGGCGTGATTGACTCTGCTGCAGAGGATTTGTTGTCGGCTGCTGCTGGCACAGTGGCAGATGATAATGCTGTGGTTCCATTTTGGGGGGCAGCAAAATGTTATCCTCCTCCTCCAGATGTTGTATATCTTCCATAATGGGTGGTGTCTATAGGGACAGCAATAAAGGTTTTAGGTAGTGGATCAAATATATGCTGTGACAAGTCGTCATCTTGCTTCACATGCATCACCAGTTAGTGCACATTACACTTACCAGATCTACATCTTCAGGTATAGGAGACCTTGGTAAAGGCTGCCGCGAACAACTGGCAGTGGCAAATTATGTTGAGGCTTGCCCAATGTTTGTACTTGTTTGTTGTGCTGGAATGTTAAAGTAAAGTAAGGTTAACACATACACATATCTTGTGTACCTAAGCTTTTAAAAGAAATGTTTGGGACCAAAAAGAAAAGAATCCTTTAAATACTAACCTACTGGCATTAAATTTGTGTCAGTGTCTATGGTCCCTGGCAATCCCTGAAGTGTATCAAGCTCAACACAAGCTCCTCTGCTGCTGTAAACTGGAGTTTGGAGGGGTAGCCACCTCCTGTTTGCAACCTTTAAAACAAAGAAAAAACATTACTTATAAGGTCATGCACAACAACAACATGCCCAACCCAAGTAATCATCTGTACCCATGCAACTTGCGCTTATTTCTCTTCTGCCCAACGGCATACTTTAAGTCTAAAAATTTTCTTTGTATTTGTTCGACATATTTGCGCTCTGACCCAGCACTATTCACCTACCTGGTGATCTCCTCCCATATTTGATTTTTGGATTTACTACTATACAATTCATGGTAATGGTCTGAAACCCCACTAACCAAAGCCATACTTTGTGCCTCAGTAAATCATCCTGGGTTGGTGGCATAGTGGGTGACATTTGAGGCATTTCTGAGGACGAATACATAGACCTTCCACTATGTAAGGAATGGGCAGGATTTGCTTCGGCCTGGGTGTAATTTGTTGGCTGTCCAAGGAAGTTGCAGCCATTGAGCTACATGGTGACTCGGGGCTCTCTACATTAGAATCCTCAAAGTGGGCTCGAGCAGGAGAGGGTGTTGGTGGGGGGCTATGGTGTCTTGCCCTAATGTTCCCCTTGCCCTTACTACTTGTGCTCCCTAAGGTTCTGGAAGATTGAGGAAAGGGAGAATTCTGGCTGGAGGAAGATTCCTTGGCCTTCCGGGTTGTGCCAGATTTAGATGGTGGTGGAGTCTGGCACAATGGATCCTTCCTTTGCCTTTTTGAAGTCCTAGTAGGCTCAACTTTCTTTGTTGGCTGAGAGTGGCCTTTCCCACCAGTGGTTTTGGTGGACCTTGTATCTGGCCTGCCACTGTGTTGCCTGGAAGTGGTTGCTTCTTTTTGGCATACGCCATGGCAATCATGCTGTTCATGCGACTTTGGGGTCTTGCGGGTACTTCTCTTCCCAGTCATTTTGATATCTTTACAGACACACAGCTGTGTATGCAGCTACCCTTTATGTAGTTATGACTGTGTATGACGTTGACGTTGTGCATACGGCCGTGCGCATCCCGCAAACCGCTGGGGTGCACCACATTAATAATAAAATCTGGGAAAAATAGCTCCCACGCTCTTTACCCGCCAGCAACAGGAGACGATTATGCGAGTAAGTGTTTTAGCAGGCGTTTATTTGCAGGCGAAATGGCAGCGCAGCCAAAAAAGTGAGTACCAAATTTGCTTATAAACACTAAAATGTAGAAGGATAGCTAAAGCCTTTAAATGTTAGGGGCAATGATAATAATGAAGCTGCAATCATTAACATTCTGATTTGTATGATGTTTTAATTAATGACATCTGTTTTTCTTCCACATTTTAAATGATGCTCAGCCATCGGTAGGATTACCTGCCAAGCGGCTATGAGAAGCGGACCTTGGCATTCTCTTCTAGTTAGTGAATACAACTATAGAATCAGACCCACCCGGAGGCGAGTAGTCCAGCCAATGCTGGAGCGATCCGCTAGAGTGAAGGTGGTGGCAGTCCAGTGCCAAGGTCCTCCCCCTCCTCTGCAAGTCCAGATGACCTGTCTGCAGAGAAGAGGCATCAGCTGCTTGGCAGGGAAGTGGAGGAGATGCAGGACCAGCAGCACTCAGGTATGATTATCACACAGAAGCACACACAGGTACTTGCACTGTAAACACACACTTATTTGTTACTTATATACTTTTAGATGCTGACTTGGCGGGTGAAGAGCCAGAAATGGTGAACCAAGAATGGCAAGCACCTGAGGTGCAAGGAGAAGGTGGGTGATGTCACACACATTCTAATTTAAATGTCGTCATTAACAAATATGAATTTATAACTAACAATATTTTTCCTTGCTCAACAGAGTTAGACCAAGAGGAGTGGCAGGCCCCAGAGAGGAGGGTGATCCCCCAGGATCAGGTCGGCCACCAGCCTAGTACCGTATATACTCGAGTATAGGCCCGAATATAAGCTGAGGCACCTAATTTTACCACAAAAAATGGAACAAATTATTGACTCCGAGTATAAGCCGAGGCGGCTTTTTTCAATTGGAATTGGAGTTGACACACAGAAATAGAGACACACACACACACACACAGAAAGGGACACACACAGAAAGAGACACACACACACACCATACCACCCAAGTGTCCCTGATTTGGAGGGACTGTCCCTCTTTGAAGCTCATGCCCCCATGTCCCTCGTTGTTCTCCTTTGTCCCTCTTTGAGGTGTAACATGCAGATCTGCATTAATAAATGATTCATTCCCCTATTCAAAGTGTTTCTATTGTTGTAAGTATTACACCCTATCTCCTATACATTCCTTAGTGCCGCCGCCGCTCTCAGACGCGCAGGTGTCGGGGGTCAGGGTTTGGCCGAGGTTACCCTCCTCCCCTCCTCCGTTCCTCCGCTCCTCCGCATCCGCCAGCCGCCGTTCTCACACATGCACCAGCACTTCCTGGCTGTTGCGCGCTCGTCGTCGGTGGGCGTGCCCCATATGGCAGGCGTCCAATGAAAACATTGATGACCAGCACGCAGCAGCCTGAAGTGCTGGTCAGTGTGTGAATGTGTGTGCTTGTTTGTATGAATGAGAGCGGCAGCGGCAGCCCCTGGACTCGAGTATAAGCCGAGGCTTATACTCGAGTATATACGGTAAGTTTGTAGACAACTTAGTTGATTTACATTAACATGCCTTCATCAACAGGTATATCCAATCCATGACCTAGAATATTAGATTAATATCTGGAACAATCCATAGCCTAGAATATTAGATTAATTTCTGGAACAATCCATAGCCTAGAATATTAAATTAATTTCTGGAACAATCCATAGGCTTTAAATTATTAATATTTTATTCAACAGGTATTCCAAATTCATATATTAGAAAATAATTTTTGTTTTCTTTTCACAGCCAGCACACAGCAGCGGATCCAAGAGCTCACAGCTGCTGTTCATAGGCTGGTGGGCGACATTGAGGAGCTTGCAGCTTCAATGGGGACCACCGAGGAATAGAATCCTAGGAGCCTGCCACTTTTTTGTAAATAGTTTTAAACTTTAAAAAAAAACTATATATATATTTTTGAAATACATAAAAAAAAATGTAAAAACAAAAAACAATTTTAATTTAAAAAATGTCATGATTGCACACATCCACTTATGCACATAAATCATAAAAAAGCAAGAAGGAAATGAAAAATATCTAAAGAATCCATGAATTTAAGGTAAGCATGAAAATATGGGGATAGAGAACACAAAACAGTGCCAAGGGAGTTAAGGTAAGTATAAATAGAGTGGTAGAGAGGAATACATACAGTGCCAAGGGAGTTGAGGTAAGCATGAATAGAGTGGTAGAGAGGAATACATACAGTGCCAAAGGAGTTAAGGTAAGCATGAATAGAGTGGTAGAGAGGAATACATACAGTGCCAAGGGAGTTAAGGTAAGCATGAATAGAGTGGTAAAGAGGAATACATACAGTGCCAAGGGAGTTAAGGTAAGCATGAATAGAGTGGGACAGAGAAAAAAAATTGCAAGCGAGTTAAGGTAAGCATGGGAGCAAAAGTGAGTGAGAGAATAGTTGACACGGGGGACATGAATGAGTTAATTAGCCGCTCGCATGCGTACATGCGTGCAAACATAGCAGCTTGGACATCAAAATTCCTTTGCTATGTATATTCAGAGAAAGATGCAAGCTGAATATTTCGGGATACTGAAAATCTACGTTGGAAGCTACGTTGAAAAACGCTGAAAAAGAGTTGTATGCGAGGATTACTAAGCAACGTAAATGAAAACCTCGTCCTCTCAAGTTACGCAACGAGAGCTGTAAAATGCCATTCACGATGGCGTACGCAGCTACGAAAAGTAAATGGAACGATCCCGATGGCGGCTCTGCATCATGCGTACGCACGTAGACATACGGAAAAAAAGTGAACAATACACATTACGAGACAAAAATAAGACTTTTTTGAGAAGGCTATGAATCAACCCTATTGTGTTCATTAAAGATATTCAATACTGAACTGTTCAGGATATTTCATCCTGATATTTGCATGTACTTCTGCTGCCTGTTCTATTCTATCCAAAATGGAATTCACTGCACGTTTCTTATGATTGAGCAATATGTGGCAGCCATGAAGCCAGAGACTTGGAACTGTTTAAAAGTTAAGAACATGAGTGTCACGGACCGGGTGGAGCGGACTTGTGCGGCGAGTGACCCCCAGGTCGCTACCCCCCCAACAGCGGCCCAGTCCCACAGTCAGCCGAGGTTCAGCGAGGTACACAAGTGGCAGCCAAAAGGTGTAGTAAGTACAGGCAGAGGTCGGGGCAGGCAGCAAAGGTTCAGAGTCGGGGACAGGCAGAGGTCGTACACGGGTGAGCAATCCAAAAATGTCTGACTTTCAACAAGCATGGAGAGACCAAGATCCGGCACTGAAGGAAGTGCCTCTTTAAATAGGGGAAGAGGATGCATGATTGGATGACCAAACACCAATCAGTGCTGTACAGGCCCTTTAAATCTCAGGAATCCAATGCCCTCGCCCTCTAGTGGACGGAGACGTGCGCGCACCTGAGCATGTGAGGAGGAAGCATGGGGGGAAGGGCGGCAGCTGGATGCAGCCATGAGGGAAGTGCTGCAAGATGGATGACGGCTGCATGCAGCCATGGAGGTAAGTGACTTGCTGTGAGACGGGCGTGCAGTGCTCACCCTAACACTGAGGTACCATGGGAGTTCTGTTTATTGTCATTTTTTGTTTTAGACTTGTCTGTTAAGGCTGGTTGTTATTTACTAATTTGTGAAAAATATTTTTATCCCATTTGAACATTTTTGCACCTTGAGAACTTCACCTCAAATCAGTTGCAAAGGAATTACGGTATATTTTGTCGTGTTTTACAACTAAATACCAATTGCCTGAGACAAGAATGTTCTTCAGTATAGTGGTCACATGTTTGGGCCTTATCTTGTTCACTGGGTCCTGTACAAGACTCCTGTGGGTATTGCCTTAATGGCAGACCTGTATTGGTCTATTATTGGATTTTTGTGTACCAGTTTGCTGTAATCTACTCTGTTAATAATAAAAACCTGAGATAAAAAAATACTGAGATAAAAAATAATAAGTAATGGTATGTGCTTGAAACAAAAAGGTTGATTTTTCCCAAATCCACTAAAGACAATAACTAGCTTGAAATGGTTGCTGTAATTAAGGACATACTAGCTATACAGGAATAATCCTTTAGAAAAAAATGTTTTAATGCCGCAAAAGCATTTACTGTTTCCCATGAGCCTATGCAACAACGCAGACTTTGGCAGCACGGAGGAGGCAACAATCTTTCTTTTACTTAATTAAGGTTTTCTTTTGCAGTCTCCCCTTGCTCTTCTCGAATTAAGATAAGGGATTGATCTGAGTTGCTGGGACAATGAGTAGAGTTTAATTAGTTCATTACTCCATATATTTTCTAGCATGGACTTGACTGATGTTTTATTAAGCTTTTAGTAATTGCAATTTTTTCGACTTTATTATAGAGACAACAGCATAATGTCAGGATTTAACTTTTTACCTTTTTACCTTAAAAGTTGTGCACTTTGTTGCTTCCTGAAGCAGATGATTTATAGAGGTCATGAATGTATCCATGTGTACCAAACTCATTGGCACCGAGGCCAGACTCCATTATGTTTCATACTAATTGAAATGACAGATGAACAGCATCATCACCATTGCTAATCCCAAATAAAGATCTACTGCATTTATACATTTATATTGTTAAGGAATGTTTAAGAATGTACCTAAAGCCGGAAGGGAAAAGCAGACGCTGAATTACAATGTTTTTTCTCTGTCCAGATTTTAAAAGTACTGTAATTAAGGTATAGTTATTACTAAACAACAATGTTATAGATGACTAAACCCTATTTTTAAGCAGTCCGTTGTCCCTTTATACTCACCAATAAAAAAAATAGAATTTAGAAAAATTAGAAATTAGTAAAATTAGAAAATGCACTAAGAATATATAAAAAATGCACTAAGAATATATAAAGAATTCTGAAATGCAAAAGATACAGCAGGGTAGACCCTCAGTACTATGGAGTTGTTTCTTCAATATACAAAATAACTGTCCACCGGTGCAACTGCAACAGTGTAAGTATCCCTGCGCTTCTGTGTGCTTTCCAAAATCTCTAGATGGATATTTCAGCTCTTATTTTAATTGTTAGGTAGTAGGCTCATATATTCGGCCCTCCAGCTAGCTACTCCTTTTGTTCCATGAGTGGTATCTGTATCAGACTGCACTCTTAATGATATAAATCAGACGTCAACCACTATAACCACATTGAAGAAAGACTCTTTTCACTTACCCTTTGCCTGGGCCTTCATATAAGAAGACCCAGAACATCTTACATCCGCTTTCAAAGTTAGGAGCCAGTCAGCCCACCGGTTAGTGTACAGTTATCTCCAAATGGTGGCTGGTCCAAGCCCCCCACCGCTGCGCCCTCGATATCTGTGGGGATAAAATCACGCCCAGTATCCGGGGATGCCCACAGGAAAGCCTTTTCAAATTGTATGCAGATTCCTTTAATATATACTGTAGAGTCTTCTGGATATAATAAAAATAAAAACCTCAATGTCTCTTCCACTGTGACTTCAATTCATAAAATATACCATATACACAGACTCAAACTTGGTAAAACTGTTTAAATCTTCCTGCCGATGCGCATTTCATCATCAAATTTTGATAGTCACACGAAAGTCACACTTCGATGACGAAACACGCGATCTTAGTTTGGAGACTTTGAAGTGTAATTTACTCCACATTTTTCTGATCCTGATGAATGTCATCCTTGTCGGCTTCCTTAGCTCAGATCTAAATTTTAGTTAAAAGAAAGAAAGAAAAAAAGACTATAATTTAATCTTAATATTCTAGGGGCAGTAGTCATCCAAATTTTAGATAATTGTTGATGTGCCTCTGCATATATATGGTGGCCCAGCCCCCTATTTGAACCAACAAGTTTTCCCCCTATAATGCCACCAGTATTGTTCTGTATACCAGTTTGTGCTCCAGTATTGTGATTCCCTTGCCCCAGTTCATGACCACAGCCTATTGGTTGTCCATCTCTGATGCCGTCAGTATGTCGCAATCAGCATACACTTCAATATTCTAAAGAATTAACACAGCAATGCTCATTTGTTTTCTTTAAAGTAAATAAATCACTCAGTGCAAGCCTACATTCACCCCAGAAAAGTTTAATGTTCCAGCAGATAGGAATGTTGTGTATATATAGAGGTGGGATGGTTTCACGTGTCCCCAGAGAGGAGGAGCCTGGTGCACTTTTAGTAAATTCAAACTAAATATGTTTGCTACAGCCTGCAGTTTTTCAAACTTCAGATGCTGTCAGGATTTGCAGCACAACAGAACATGACTAATCATTTCCAATTTTTTTTTTCGAAATCATGGCCATATACATTGCTTTTGTAAGACATTGGTTGGCAGAGGGTGGCTTTATGCTGAATTCCTTTTCTCTGCACATTATGATAAGGCATTGATCTAACTAGTTAGGGCAATAAATTGTTGTTAATTAGTTCATTAGTATTTAATTTGTTCTGATCTGCCTTGATGCTCATTTAAGCTCCAGTTAATTACATAGTTTATTATTTTGTTACCTTTACTAGAAGCACAGCAAAGGTAGCATGCATTGTGACTAAACAGATGTGTGCTAAGGTCAGCATGTCTTTGCCTGTCTGTTTTCTTCCTCATATGACATTAATTTTCATGTAAAACCCCACAAATATTAGCATAAACATAACTGCGATTGTTTGCAAACTTTTCCCTTTTGTCTCCATTGACAATTTATCTTTCTTGGTGCTTAGACTTTCATTCAAATAATATCTACAGCCATTAAGATGCAATGTTCCTAAGATATTAAATACATACAGTTTGCTAAATATCTTATAGAAAAAAAATGACCAAAACCGAAAAAATGTGAGCACAAACCAAGACATTATATATATATATATATATATATATATATATATATATATATATTCATAAGTAATGAGTTTGCTTCGAATGTCCAAGGGGTTATTGGAGATGGATTAGGGTCCATAAATGTAAAACTGATGTGAATATTTATCTTGATGAGTTCATGAACTTCTTTCTAATGGGTGTTGCAAGTCAGTCTTCACCAAAATCTGAAAAATCAAATTTCTCCACAACTGCATTAGTAAAAGATCTCAAACTAATTGTACCATTTTAAGACATTTGCACTTTGTGGTTTAACCACTTCCCGCCACAATAAGATTTGAGATTATGCAAGTTTGAGCGACCCAAGGGGACGATAAGTCAGAAAACCCCAAACAAGACACTATTTTAAAACTACATCCTTCAACATATGCAAAACCACTTTTGGGAAATGTATCAACCCTTTAGTTGCTTCACAGGAATTAACAAATTGCGGGAAGCTCCATTTGAATATGTAAGTAATATATAAGTAACAGTACGTCATGTGTCAGGAAAGGGTTAAAGGATGTAGCAACATCAATTTTTACACACTCCTTGTTCACTTTTCTCCAAAAGAAATTAGCTCTCAACAAGATGTCATTCAAATTATCAGGGTTTGGTGTGGCAAATAGAACGCTTTCTTTGATGAAACCTTCAAAGGGCATCCAAGTTCTGTGCATTTCACCCCCAGGCTCAAAGGGCAGAGTGCTACAATCCAGCAATTTCATGGCCATTTGGACAGTGTAGCCAGGCGGTGGGAAAAGCAAGCAGGATGCTCAGCTGCATAGCTTGGGGCATCCCCAGTAGGAAGAGGGAGGTTGTGATGCCGCTGTATAGAGCCCTGGTAAGGCCACATCTAGAATACTGTGTGCAGTTCTGGAGACCTTACCTGCAAAAAGACATTATTCAAATAGAACGTGTCCAAAGGCGGGTAACGAAAATGGTGGAAGGACTTAAACTTAAAACTTATCAGGAGAGACTTAAAGAACTTAATTTGTACAGTCTGGAGGAAAGAAGGGAGAGGGGGGACATGATTGAGACCTTTAAATATGTGAAAGGATTGAATAAGGTTCAGGAGGGAAGTGTTTTTAAGTAGAAACTTAATGATAGAACAAGGGGGCACAACCTGAAGCTAGTTGAGGGGAAGATCAGGAGCAATGTTAGAAAATATTATTTTACAGAAAGAGTAGTAGATGCTTGGAACAAACTTCCAGCAGAGGTAGTTGAAAAATCAACAGTCACTAAATTTAAACATGCCTGGGATAAGCACACATCTATCCTAAGATAAAGAGTACATACAGTATACACATAAGGGCAGACTAGATGGACCGTATGGTCTCCTTCTGCCGTCAACCTTCTATGTTTCTATGTTTCATTTCTATTCTGCATGACAACACATATGGACGTTCATATGGCATTTGTTTAATTTTTCCATATAAAGAAACATCTACTTGTACACCATACAGTGCCCACAGCAGTTCCTTTAAAATGTCATCAAGGGGTTGCAAACATGTATTTTTGATTCGTGACAGACCATTATCAACAACCCATAGAACCCAGTGCATACATTGTAAGATTGTGTGTAACTATCTGTATGTCTGTGCAATTACTATTCAAAACTGTGGTAAGAGGTACAGCCTCAGCTTCATTGCTACTAGAGATGAGCGAACTTTTGAAAAATTCGATTCGACTGATTCGCCGAATTTTCCGACAAAAATCGTTTCGACCCGAATAAATTCGCGACGAATCGCTATTAAAAACGGCTATTTCTGAGCCTCCTACAGCCTCAATAGGGTTGTAAACCATTCAGCCTTGCTGTAACACGCACAGGATGCGTGCTGGGTTTGTTAAATAATACTTTGAAGAAATATCACATGCAGATCAGAGGCATCGCTAATAGAATCGCAGAGCGGCACAATTGCAGAGAGTTGAAGTGGCATCACTATGAGGGGCAGAAGGAGCCCAAATATACACTGGAGTTGGCCTCAGGAGCCCAAAAATTGGATGAATCACACCCTGGAGTTGGCAGGAGTTGACAGTAGTAGCAGCAGGAGCCCAAATATACACTGGAGTTGGCTTCAGGAGCCCAAAAATTGGATGAATCACACCCTGGAGTTGGCAGAAGTTGGCAGCAGCAGCAGCAGGAGCCCAAATATACACTGGAGTTGGCCTCAGGAGCCCAAAAATTGGATGAATCACACCCTGGAGTTGGCAGAAGTTGGCAGTAGTAGCAGCAGGAGCCCAAATATACACTGGAGTTGGCCTCAGGAGCCCAAAAATTGGATGAATCACACCCTGGAGTTGGCAGAAGTTGGCAGTAGTAGCAGCAGGAGCCCAAATATACACTGGAGTTGGCTTCAGGAGCCCAAAAATTGGATGAATCACACCCTGGAGTTGGCAGAAGTTGGCAGTAGCAGCAGCAGGAGCCCAAATATACACTGGAGTTGGCTTTAGGAGCCCAAAAATTGGATGAATCACACCCTGGAGTTGGCAGGAGTTGACAGTAGCAGCAGCAGGAGCCCAAATATACACTGGAGTTGGCCTCAGGAGCCCAAAAATTGGATGAATCACACCCTGGAGTTGGCAGGAGTTGACAGTAGCAGCAGCAGGAGCCCAAATATACACTGGAGTTGGCTTCAGGAGCCCAAAAATTGGATGAATCACACCCTGGAGTTGGCAGAAGTTGGCAGCAGCAGCAGCAGCAGGAGCCCAAATATACACTGGAGTTGGCTTCAGGAGCCCAAAAATTGGATGAATCACACCCTGGAGTTGGCAGGAGTTGACAGTAGCAGCAGCAGGAGCCCAAATATACACTGGAGTTGGCCTCAGGAGCCCAAAAATTGGATGAATCACACCCTGGAGTTGGCAGAAGTTGGCAGCAGCAGCAGCAGGAGCCCAAATATACACTGGAGTTGGCCTCAGGAGCCCAAAAATTGGATGAATCACACCCTGGAGTTGGCAGGAGTTGACAGTAGTAGCAGCAGGAGCCCAAATATACACTGGAGTTGGCTTCAGGAGCCCAAAAATTGGATGAATCACACCCTGGAGTTGGCAGAAGTTGGCAGCAGCAGCAGCAGGAGCCCAAATATACACTGGAGTTGGCTTCAGGAGCCCAAAAATTGGATGAATCACACCCTGGAGTTGGCAGAAGTTGGCAGCAGCAGCAGCAGGAGCCCAAATATACACTGGAGTTGGCTTCAGGAGCCCAAAAATTGGATGAATCACACCCTGGAGTTGGCAGAAGTTGGCAGCAGCAGCAGCAGGAGCCCAAATATACACTGGAGTTGGCTTCAGGAGCCCAAAAATTGGATGAATCACACCCTGGAGTTGGCAGGAGTTGACAGCAGCAGCAGCAGGAGCCCAAATATACACTGGAGTTGGCTTCAGGAGCCCAAAAATTGGATGAATCACACCCTGGAGTTGGCAGGAGTTGACAGCAGCAGCAGCAGGAGCCCAAATATACACTGGAGTTGGCTTCAGGAGCCCAAAAATTGGATGAATCACACCCTGGAGTTGGCAGGAGTTGACAGCAGCAGCAGCAGGAGCCCAAATATACACTGGAGTTGGCTTCAGGAGCCCAAAAATTGGATGAATCACACCCTGGAGTTGGCAGAAGTTGGCAGCAGCAGCAGCAGGAGCCCAAATATACACTGGAGTTGGCTTCAGGAGCCCAAAAATTGGATGAATCACACCCTGGAGTTGGCAGGAGTTGACAGTAGCAGCAGCAGGAGCCCAAATATACACTGGAGTTGGCTTCAGGAGCCCAAAAATTGGATGAATCACACCCTGGAGTTGGCAGAAGTTGGCAGTAGTAGCAGCAGGAGCCCAAATATACACTGGAGTTGGCTTCAGGAGCCCAAAAATTGGATGAATCACACCCTGGAGTTGGCAGGAGTTGACAGTAGCAGCAGCAGGAGCCCAAATATACACTGGAGTTGGCCTCAGGAGCCCAAAAATTGGATGAATCACACCCTGGAGTTGGCAGGAGTTGACAGTAGCAGCAGCAGGAGCCCAAATATACACTGGAGTTGGCTTCAGGAGCCCAAAAATTGGATGAATCACACCCTGGAGTTGGCAGAAGTTGGCAGCAGCAGCAGCAGCAGGAGCCCAAATATACACTGGAGTTGGCTTCAGGAGCCCAAAAATTGGATGAATCACACCCTGGAGTTGGCAGGAGTTGACAGTAGCAGCAGCAGGAGCCCAAATATACACTGGAGTTGGCTTCAGGAGCCCAAAAATTGGATGAATCACACCCTGGAGTTGGCAGAAGTTGGCAGCAGCAGCAGCAGCAGGAGCCCAAATATACACTGGAGTTGGCTTCAGGAGCCCAAAAATTGGATGAATCACACCCTGGAGTTGGCAGAAGTTGGCAGCAGCAGCAGCAGCAGGAGCCCAAATATACACTGGAGTTGGCTTCAGGAGCCCAAAAATTGGATGAATCACACCCTGGAGTTGGCAGAAGTTGGCAGCAGCAGCAGCAGCAGGAGCCCAAATATACACTGGAGTTGGCTTCAGGAGCCCAAAAATTGGATGAATCACACCCTGGAGTTGGCAGAAGTTGGCAGTAGCAGCAGCAGGAGCCCAAATATACACTGGAGTTGGCTTCAGGAGCCCAAAAATTGGATGAATCACACCCTGGAGTTGGCAGGAGTTGACAGTAGCAGCAGCAGGAGCCCAAATATACACTGGAGTTGGCTTCAGGAGCCCAAAAATTGGATGAATCACACCCTGGAGTTGGCAGGAGTTGACAGTAGCAGCAGCAGGAGCCCAAATATACACTGGAGTTGGCTTCAGGAGCCCAAAAATTGGATGAATCACACCCTGGAGTTGGCAGGAGTTGACAGTAGCAGCAGCAGGAGCCCAAATATACACTGGAGTTGGCTTCAGGAGCCCAAAAATTGGATGAATCACACCCTGGAGTTGGCAGAAGTTGGCAGTAGTAGCAGCAGGAGCCCAAATATACACTGGAGTTGGCTTCAGGAGCCCAAAAATTGGATGAATCACACCCTGGAGTTGGCAGGAGTTGACAGTAGCAGCAGCAGGAGCCCAAATATACACTGGAGTTGGCCTCAGGAGCCCAAAAATTGGATGAATCACACCCTGGAGTTGGCAGGAGTTGACAGTAGTAGCAGCAGGAGCCCAAATATACACTGGAGTTGGCTTCAGGAGCCCAAAAATTGGATGAATCACACCCTGGAGTTGGCAGAAGTTGGCAGTAGCAGCAGCAGGAGCCCAAAAAATGGCCTAAAGACATAAATATGTTTTGCACCATTTGTAAAGTGTAAAACGTGGCACCATGCTGAATCTAGTCGCATGCATCAGGCATTGGTGGGTGGAAATCCTGGCTGATCCATCCCTGATTCATTTTGACAAAGGTGAGTCTCTCCACATTTTTAGTTGACAGACGAGTTCTCCTCGCCGTAACTATGGCCCCCGCCGCACTAAACACCCGCTCAGATGGCACGCTACTTGCCGGGCAGGACAGCTTTTCCAGGGCAAACTCTGCTAGTTGCGGCCACAAATCAAGTTTGGCTGCCCAGAAGTCCAGCGGATCCTCAAGGTGTGTTGGCATGGTCATGTCAAAGTATGACATGACCTGCTGGTTCAGGTCCTGCTCCAGGTCTTCCTGCTGCTCATGAGTAGCCTCACTATGCGGGTGTAGAAAGCTACTCATTAGCGACTGAAGACTGAGGCTGCTGCTGCTGATGGAGCTTCTGCTGCTGCTGCTGCCAACCCCCCCAGCGGCCATGGCAGTGGAAGGTGAGCGCAGAGGTCCCCTCGAGTCAGACCTGCGAGAGTATGGACCATGGCGCAGATAGGCATCGGCCAACTGCCTACGTAGAATGTCTTTGTAGTAGTTGAGTTTGTCCTCCCTCTCGGTGGGTTTAAAAAATGCCCCCATTTTGTGCCGGAAGCGAGGGTCCAATAAGGTGGACAGCCAGAAGTCATCCCGCCGACAGATGGAAACAATTCTGGGGTCACTACGCAAGCATGTGAGCATGCTTCGTGCCATTTGCGCAAGTGACTCGGATGGACTACCTGTCTCCATCTCCACTGCATACTGCCACGGTGTGCCCGGGTCCTCTGTCTCTCCTTCCTCAAAAACCTCTAGCTCCTCTGGCTGCTCCTGCTCCTCCTCTCCTGTCCGCTGACTAGATAAACCAGCCATTTCGCCAAGCCTAAACTGTGTTTCGCTGGGCAACTCCTCCTCCTCCTCTTCCTCCTCCTCCTCCTCCAGTTCAGCTCCAACGGGGTTCATGTGGCCGTAAGATGTAAACGCCATGTCTCCAGTGCCCTGACCAGCCATGGTTTCCAACATGTGCTGTAGTACATGAAGCAGTGGAATCACGTCGTTCATCCCGTAATCCTGCCGACTGACAAATAAAGTGGCTTCCTCAAAGGGCCTGAGCAAACGGCAGGTGTCACGTATGAGCTGCCACTGGTTGACATTGAAGTTACACAGGGGAGTCCCCCTATCTGCTTGGATCATCAGGAAATCCGTGATGGCTTTTCTCTGTTCATATAATCGGTCCAACATGTGAAGGGTGGAATTCCAACGGGTGGAAACATCGCAAATCAGACTATGTTGGGGGATACCATTCTGACGCTGTAGCTCAAGAAGGGTGTGTTTGGCGGTGTAGGAGTGGCTGAAGTGCATGCAAAGTTTCCGTGAAGTTGTTAGGATGTCCTGCAGATGGGGGGAACACTTCAGAAACCGCTTGACAACCAGATTGAAGACGTGAGCCATGCAGGGGGCATGGGTCAGGCTTCCTTGGCGCAGCGCAGACAAAATGTTCTTCCCATTGTCGGTAACCATGATTCCCATTTTAAGTTTTCTCGGAGTAAGCCATGTTTGGATTTCCTGATGAATACATTTAAGCAGTTCCTCCCCTGTGTGACTCCGTTCGCCAAGACAAACCATGTGAAGCACTGCGTGACACCTCCGTGCCCTGCACACATGGTAGACTGGAGGGGCACTGAGACTTGAGCCTACAGTGGAGGGTGAGGAGATGGCGGAGGATGAGGAGGCCGAGTCGCACGGTGTCACAGGCCCAATGGGCAGAGAGCGCGGAGGCCGAAGCGGCGTGACCTGTCCAAGTTGCTGCTGCAAAGGGACCACATTCACCCAGTGGGCCGTAAACGACATGTACTGCCCCTGACCGTAGTTACAGCTCCAGATGTCGGCGCTGCCATGTATTTTGCTACACACCGACAGGCTCAAGGACTGGCCCACCTTCTGTTCAACAAAAGTGTGCAGCGCTGGTACTGCCTTCTTGGCAAAGAAATGACGGCTTGGGACTCTCCACCTCGGCTCGGCACAAGCCATCAGTTCTCTGAAAGGTGCAGATTCCACCACCTGAAAAGGGAGCGACTGCAGCACCAGCAACTTGGACAGGAGCACATTCAGCTTCTGCGCCGTAGGATGAGTGGGCGCATACTGCTGTCTCTTGGACATGGCTTCGCTGATGGATTGCTGGCGGGATGCATGACTTGGAGGAGGAGGAGGAGGAGCAGGAGCGACAGAGGATGGGTGTGACGCACAGCTGCCTTCGGCTGAGGTGCTGGAGCCTTGGCTGGCAGAAATTGGGAGCTCACTTGGTGAGGAAGCAGACTGGACCACCCCTTGGGAGCCTCGGTTCTCCCAGGTCGTTTTATGGTGACGCATCATATGTTGACGCAGGGCCGTGGTGCCAACATTTGGACCCTGGCCACGCTTCACCTTTTGCCTACATATCTTGCATGTGGCCATGTTACCCTCCTGCGGATGCCTCAGGAAAAACTGCCACACTGCCGAGTAGCTACTTTTCCCACCCCCTGGCCTCACTGATTCACTGCTGCTGTTGCCAACTCCAGGAACCCCTGCTCCACTACCTCCCGATAAGGTAGACTGCCGCACAGCAGGTGCTCTACCCCGGCCCCGGCCCCGGCCGGCTCCAGCCTTTGGAATTGTGCCCCCATGCTGACTGCTACCACCTTGCTGCCTCAGCTGCTGACTCCGGGGCAACCTGCGCCCCTCTTCTCCTGATGATGACGATGAAGCCCCTTCATCACCCGGCTCCCAAGTGCGATCGGCTTCATCGTCATCATCATCATCATCACCGGGTTGTGGCTGTACGTCACTGATGTTCGTGGATTCGTCAACAGTGTCTGGCGCAGGAGCTGGAACGCTCGCAGCACCCACGACACTGTCCACATCACTATTTGTCTGCCTAGCTAAAGAAGCCACCTCCATTTCTTGGCTGGGCAGTAGCTGCTGACTGTCCTCCTGTATCTGATCGTCCTCCTCACTAAAGAGTGGAGCTGAACCCAAAGCATAGGATACGTCGCTGGGGGAGGGAACGGCGTAGGACAGAGGCAATGGGAGGACAGGGACTGCTCTCGGGGCATGCCAACTCAGGGTTGTGTCAGAGGAACCTACCGACCCTAGACTGGGGGTCTCAGATGTAAGTTGTGATGATGTTGTTGATGAGCGCGTCAGCCAATCTACCACGGCAGATGCGTTACTGGTGGAGACCCGACCGCTAGCAGATACTGGCAGATTAGGTCTCTCAGCGTGACTCCTGCTGCTACTGGCCCCCAGTCTGATGCGAGCTCTGCCTGCGGAATCTTGGCCTCTGCCACTCCTCTTTTCACTTCCAGGCACTTGTCTGCCCGACATAGTCTAACTGGCGTGGTAGTAGGTGATATTTTAAGAACCCCCAGGCAGCAGTGGGTCTATATAAAACAGAATATAATGCACACCAAAAGTGAGCAGTAACACTCAGCCTCCAACAGGCCTGCTTAGTGTAAATAAGAGAGCTGCTTAGTGTAAATAAAGAGGGGTATGCTATGTTACAGAATGGGATGCCTCAACAGAAGTGCACCTGGCAGGCAGCAGTAAGCCTATGCCCAGCAAAAGTGTCTTATAATATAAATATAATAAGAGCAAATGCTTATATGGTCTTAAACAGAGGCTGCTTTAGTCACAGAATGGGATGCCCTGGGCAGGAATGGACCTGGCAGGGTCCAGTAGGGCTTTGGCCAGCAAAAGTGTCTTTATCAGGCTAATTTCAAATATGATAAGAGCAAATGCTTATATGGTCTTAAACAGAGGCTGCTGTAGTCACAGAATGGGATGCCCCGGGCAGGAATCGACCTGGCAGGGTCCAGTAGGGCTTTGGCCAGCAAAAGTGTCTTTATCAGGCCTGATTTCTATGAGAATAAGTGCAAATGTTTATTATGCTATTAAATAGAGGCTGCTTTAGTCACGGAATGGGATGCCAGTGCCACAAAAACCAGAGAGCATGCACAGCAAAAGTGTCTTTATCAGGCCTGATTTCTATGAGAATAAGTGCAAATGTTTATTATGCTATTAAATAGAGGCTGCTTTAGTCACAGAATGGGATGCCAGTGCCACAAAAACCAGAGAGCATGCACAGCAAAAGTGTCTTTATCAGGCCTGATTTCTATGAGAATAAGTGCAAATGTTTATTATGCTATTAAATAGAGGCTGCTTTAGTCACAGAATGGGATGCCAGTGCCACAAAAACCAGAGAGCATGCACAGCAAAAGTGTCTTTATCAGGCCTGATTTCTATGAGAATAAGTGCAAATGTTTATTATGCTATTAAATAGAGGCTGCTTTAGTCACAGAATGGGATGCCAGTGCCACAAAAACCAGAGAGCATGCACAGCAAAAGTGTCTTTATCAGGCCTGATTTCTATGAGAATAAGTGCAAATGTTTATTATGCTATTAAATAGAGGCTGCTTTAGTCACAGAATGGGATGCCAGTGCCACAAAAACCAGAGAGCATGCACAGCAAAAGTGTCTTTATCAGGCCTGATTTCTATGAGAATAAGTGCAAATGTTTATTATGCTATTAAATAGAGGCTGCTTTAGTCACAGAATGGGATGCCAGTGCCACAAAAACCAGAGAGCATGCACAGCAAAAGTGTCTTTATCAGGCCTGATTTCTATGAGAATAAGTGCAAATGTTTATTATGCTATTAAATAGAGGCTGCTTTAGTCACGGAATGGGATGCCAGTGCCACAAAAACCAGAGAGCATGCACAGCAAAAGTGTCTTTATCAGGCCTGATTTCTATGAGAATAAGTGCAAATGTTTATTATGCTATTAAATAGAGGCTGCTTTAGTCACAGAATGGGATGCCAGTGCCACAAAAACCAGAGAGCATGCACAGCAAAAGTGTCTTTATCAGGCCTGATTTCTATGAGAATAAGTGCAAATGTTTATTATGCTATTAAATAGAGGCTGCTTTAGTCACAGAATGGGATGCCAGTGCCACAAAAACCAGAGAGCATGCACAGCAAAAGTGTCTTTATCAGGCCTGATTTCTATGAGAATAAGTGCAAATGTTTATTATGCTATTAAATAGAGGCTGCTTTAGTCACAGAATGGGATGCCAGTGCCACAAAAACCAGAGAGCATGCACAGCAAAAGTGTCTTTATCAGGCCTGATTTCTATGAGAATAAGTGCAAATGTTTATTATGCTATTAAATAGAGGCTGCTTTAGTCACAGAATGGGATGCCAGTGCCACAAAAACCAGAGAGCATGCACAGCAAAAGTGTCTTTATCAGGCCTGATTTCTATGAGAATAAGTGCAAATGTTTATTATGCTATTAAATAGAGGCTGCTTTAGTCACGGAATGGGATGCCAGTGCCACAAAAACCAGAGAGCATGCACAGCAAAAGTGTCTTTATCAGGCCTGATTTCTATGAGAATAAGTGCAAATGTTTATTATGCTATTAAATAGAGGCTGCTTTAGTCACAGAATGGGATGCCAGTGCCACAAAAACCAGAGAGCATGCACAGCAAAAGTGTCTTTATCAGGCCTGATTTCTATGAGAATAAGTGCAAATGTTTATTATGCTATTAAATAGAGGCTGCTTTAGTCACAGAATGGGATGCCAGTGCCACAAAAACCAGAGAGCATGCACAGCAAAAGTGTCTTTATCAGGCCTGATTTCTATGAGAATAAGTGCAAATGTTTATTATGCTATTAAATAGAGGCTGCTTTAGTCACAGAATGGGATGCCAGTGCCACAAAAACCAGAGAGCATGCACAGCAAAAGTGTCTTTATCAGGCCTGATTTCTATGAGAATAAGTGCAAATGTTTATTATGCTATTAAATAGAGGCTGCTTTAGTCACAGAATGGGATGCCAGTGCCACAAAAACCAGAGAGCATGCACAGCAAAAGTGTCTTTATCAGGCCTGATTTCTATGAGAATAAGTGCAAATGTTTATTATGCTATTAAATAGAGGCTGCTTTAGTCACAGAATGGGATGCCAGTGCCACAAAAACCAGAGAGCATGCACAGCAAAAGTGTCTTTATCAGGCCTGATTTCTATGAGAATAAGTGCAAATGTTTATTATGCTATTAAATAGAGGCTGCTTTAGTCACGGAATGGGATGCCAGTGCCACAAAAACCAGAGAGCATGCACAGCAAAAGTGTCTTTATCAGGCCTGATTTCTATGAGAATAAGTGCAAATGTTTATTATGCTATTAAATAGAGGCTGCTTTAGTCACGGAATGGGATGCCAGTGCCACAAAAACCAGAGAGCATGCACAGCAAAAGTGTCTTTATCAGGCCTGATTTCTATGAGAATAAGTGCAAATGTTTATTATGCTATTAAATAGAGGCTGCTTTAGTCACAGAATGGGATGCCAGTGCCACAAAAACCAGAGAGCATGCACAGCAAAAGTGTCTTTATCAGGCCGGATTTCTATGAGAATAAGTGCAAATGTTTATTATGCTATTAAATAGAGGCTGCTTTAGTCACAGAATGGGATGCCAGTGCCACAAAAACCAGAGAGCATGCACAGCAAAAGTGTCTTTATCAGGCCTGATTTCTATGAGAATAAGTGCAAATGTTTATTATGCTATTAAATAGAGGCTGCTTTAGTCACAGAATGGGATGCCAGTGCCACAAAAACCAGAGAGCATGCACAGCAAAAGTGTCTTTATCAGGCCTGATTTCTATGAGAATAAGTGCAAATGTTTATTATGCTATTAAATAGAGGCTGCTTTAGTCACGGAATGGGATGCCAGTGCCACAAAAACCAGAGAGCATGCACAGCAAAAGTGTCTTTATCAGGCCTGATTTCTATGAGAATAAGTGCAAATGTTTATTATGCTATTAAATAGAGGCTGCTTTAGTCACAGAATGGGATGCCAGTGCCACAAAAACCAGAGAGCATGCACAGCAAAAGTGTCTTTATCAGGCCTGATTTCTATGAGAATAAGTGCAAATGTTTATTATGCTATTAAATAGAGGCTGCTTTAGTCACAGAATGGGATGCCAGTGCCACAAAAACCAGAGAGCATGCACAGCAAAAGTGTCTTTATCAGGCCTGATTTCTATGAGAATAAGTGCAAATGTTTATTATGCTATTAAATAGAGGCTGCTTTAGTCACAGAATGGGATGCCAGTGCCACAAAAACCAGAGAGCATGCACAGCAAAAGTGTCTTTATCAGGCCTGATTTCTATGAGAATAAGTGCAAATGTTTATTATGCTATTAAATAGAGGCTGCTTTAGTCACGGAATGGGATGCCAGTGCCACAAAAACCAGAGAGCATGCACAGCAAAAGTGTCTTTATCAGGCCTGATTTCTATGAGAATAAGTGCAAATGTTTATTATGCTATTAAATAGAGGCTGCTTTAGTCACGGAATGGGATGCCAGTGCCACAAAAACCAGAGAGCATGCACAGCAAAAGTGTCTTTATCAGGCCTGATTTCTATGAGAATAAGTGCAAATGTTTATTATGCTATTAAATAGAGGCTGCTTTAGTCACGGAATGGGATGCCAGTGCCACAAAAACCAGAGAGCATGCACAGCAAAAGTGTCTTTATCAGGCCTGATTTCTATGAGAATAAGTGCAAATGTTTATTATGCTATTAAATAGAGGCTGCTTTAGTCACGGAATGGGATGCCAGTGCCACAAAAACCAGAGAGCATGCACAGCAAAAGTGTCTTTATCAGGCCTGATTTCTATGAGAATAAGTGCAAATGTTTATTATGCTATTAAATAGAGGCTGCTTTAGTCACAGAATGGGATGCCAGTGCCACAAAAACCAGAGAGCATGCACAGCAAAAGTGTCTTTATCAGGCCTGATTTCTATGAGAATAAGTGCAAATGTTTATTATGCTATTAAATAGAGGCTGCTTTAGTCACGGAATGGGATGCCAGTGCCACAAAAACCAGAGAGCATGCACAGCAAAAGTGTCTTTATCAGGCCTGATTTCTATGAGAATAAGTGCAAATGTTTATTATGCTATTAAATAGAGGCTGCTTTAGTCACGGAATGGGATGCCAGTGCCACAAAAACCAGAGAGCATGCACAGCAAAAGTGTCTTTATCAGGCCTGATTTCTATGAGAATAAGTGCAAATGTTTATTATGCTATTAAATAGAGGCTGCTTTAGTCACAGAATGGGATGCCAGTGCCACAAAAACCAGAGAGCATGCACAGCAAAAGTGTCTTTATCAGGCCTGATTTCTATGAGAATAAGTGCAAATGTTTATTATGCTATTAAATAGAGGCTGCTTTAGTCACAGAATGGGATGCCAGTGCCACAAAAACCAGAGAGCATGCACAGCAAAAGTGTCTTTATCAGGCCTGATTTCTATGAGAATAAGTGCAAATGTTTATTATGCTATTAAATAGAGGCTGCTTTAGTCACAGAATGGGATGCCAGTGCCACAAAAACCAGAGAGCATGCACAGCAAAAGTGTCTTTATCAGGCCTGATTTCTATGAGAATAAGTGCAAATGTTTATTATGCTATTAAATAGAGGCTGCTTTAGTCACGGAATGGGATGCCAGTGCCACAAAAACCAGAGAGCATGCACAGCAAAAGTGTCTTTATCAGGCCTGATTTCTATGAGAATAAGTGCAAATGTTTATTATGCTATTAAATAGAGGCTGCTTTAGTCACAGAATGGGATGCCAGTGCCACAAAAACCAGAGAGCATGCACAGCAAAAGTGTCTTTATCAGGCCTGATTTCTATGAGAATAAGTGCAAATGTTTATTATGCTATTAAATAGAGGCTGCTTTAGTCACAGAATGGGATGCCAGTGCCACAAAAACCAGAGAGCATGCACAGCAAAAGTGTCTTTATCAGGCCTGATTTCTATGAGAATAAGTGCAAATGTTTATTATGCTATTAAATAGAGGCTGCTTTAGTCACAGAATGGGATGCCAGTGCCACAAAAACCAGAGAGCATGCACAGCAAAAGTGTCTTTATCAGGCCTGATTTCTATGAGAATAAGTGCAAATGTTTATTATGCTATTAAATAGAGGCTGCTTTAGTCACAGAATGGGATGCCAGTGCCACAAAAACCAGAGAGCATGCACAGCAAAAGTGTCTTTATCAGGCCTGATTTCTATGAGAATAAGTGCAAATGTTTATTATGCTATTAAATAGAGGCTGCTTTAGTCACAGAATGGGATGCCAGTGCCACAAAAACCAGAGAGCATGCACAGCAAAAGTGTCTTTATCAGGCCTGATTTCTATGAGAATAAGTGCAAATGTTTATTATGCTATTAAATAGAGGCTGCTTTAGTCACGGAATGGGATGCCAGTGCCACAAAAACCAGAGAGCATGCACAGCAAAAGTGTCTTTATCAGGCCTGATTTCTATGAGAATAAGTGCAAATGTTTATTATGCTATTAAATAGAGGCTGCTTTAGTCACGGAATGGGATGCCAGTGCCACAAAAACCAGAGAGCATGCACAGCAAAAGTGTCTTTATCAGGCCTGATTTCTATGAGAATAAGTGCAAATGTTTATTATGCTATTAAATAGAGGCTGCTTTAGTCACAGAATGGGATGCCAGTGCCACAAAAACCAGAGAGCATGCACAGCAAAAGTGTCTTTATCAGGCCTGATTTCTATGAGAATAAGTGCAAATGTTTATTATGCTATTAAATAGAGGCTGCTTTAGTCACAGAATGGGATGCCAGTGCCACAAAAACCAGAGAGCATGCACAGCAAAAGTGTCTTTATCAGGCCTGATTTCTATGAGAATAAGTGCAAATGTTTATTATGCTATTAAATAGAGGCTGCTTTAGTCACAGAATGGGATGCCAGTGCCACAAAAACCAGAGAGCATGCACAGCAAAAGTGTCTTTATCAGGCCTGATTTCTATGAGAATAAGTGCAAATGTTTATTATGCTATTAAATAGAGGCTGCTTTAGTCACGGAATGGGATGCCAGTGCCACAAAAACCAGAGAGCATGCACAGCAAAAGTGTCTTTATCAGGCCTGATTTCTATGAGAATAAGTGCAAATGTTTATTATGCTATTAAATAGAGGCTGCTTTAGTCACAGAATGGGATGCCAGTGCCACAAAAACCAGAGAGCATGCACAGCAAAAGTGTCTTTATCAGGCCTGATTTCTATGAGAATAAGTGCAAATGTTTATTATGCTATTAAATAGAGGCTGCTTTAGTCACAGAATGGGATGCCAGTGCCACAAAAACCAGAGAGCATGCACAGCAAAAGTGTCTTTATCAGGCCTGATTTCTATGAGAATAAGTGCAAATGTTTATTATGCTATTAAATAGAGGCTGCTTTAGTCACAGAATGGGATGCCAGTGCCACAAAAACCAGAGAGCATGCACAGCAAAAGTGTCTTTATCAGGCCTGATTTCTATGAGAATAAGTGCAAATGTTTATTATGCTATTAAATAGAGGCTGCTTTAGTCACAGAATGGGATGCCAGTGCCACAAAAACCAGAGAGCATGCACAGCAAAAGTGTCTTTATCAGGCCTGATTTCTATGAGAATAAGTGCAAATGTTTATTATGCTATTAAATAGAGGCTGCTTTAGTCACGGAATGGGATGCCAGTGCCACAAAAACCAGAGAGCATGCACAGCAAAAGTGTCTTTATCAGGCCTGATTTCTATGAGAATAAGTGCAAATGTTTATTATGCTATTAAATAGAGGCTGCTTTAGTCACAGAATGGGATGCCAGTGCCACAAAAACCAGAGAGCATGCACAGCAAAAGTGTCTTTATCAGGCCTGATTTCTATGAGAATAAGTGCAAATGTTTATTATGCTATTAAATAGAGGCTGCTTTAGTCACAGAATGGGATGCCAGTGCCACAAAAACCAGAGAGCATGCACAGCAAAAGTGTCTTTATCAGGCCTGATTTCTATGAGAATAAGTGCAAATGTTTATTATGCTATTAAATAGAGGCTGCTTTAGTCACAGAATGGGATGCCAGTGCCACAAAAACCAGAGAGCATGCACAGCAAAAGTGTCTTTATCAGGCCTGATTTCTATGAGAATAAGTGCAAATGTTTATTATGCTATTAAATAGAGGCTGCTTTAGTCACAGAATGGGATGCCAGTGCCACAAAAACCAGAGAGCATGCACAGCAAAAGTGTCTTTATCAGGCCTGATTTCTATGAGAATAAGTGCAAATGGTTATTATGCTATTAAATAGAGGCTGCTTTAGTCACAGAATGGGATGCCAGTGCCACAAAAACCAGAGAGCATGCACAGCAAAAGTGTCTTTATCAGGCCTGATTTCTATGAGAATAAGTGCAAATGTTTATTATGCTATTAAATAGAGGCTGCTTTAGTCACAGAATGGGATGCCAGTGCCACAAAAACCAGAGAGCATGCACAGCAAAAGTGTCTTTATCAGGCCTGATTTCTATGAGAATAAGTGCAAATGTTTATTATGCTATTAAATAGAGGCTGCTTTAGTCACAGAATGGGATGCCAGTGCCACAAAAACCAGAGAGCATGCACAGCAAAAGTGTCTTTATCAGGCCTGATTTCTATGAGAATAAGTGCAAATGTTTATTATGCTATTAAATAGAGGCTGCTTTAGTCACAGAATGGGATGCCAGTGCCACAAAAACCAGAGAGCATGCACAGCAAAAGTGTCTTTATCAGGCCTGATTTCTATGAGAATAAGTGCAAATGTTTATTATGCTATTAAATAGAGGCTGCTTTAGTCACAGAATGGGATGCCTCACAGCAGACTTAAGATCAGTTCAGTATATATGCACAGTTAGTTACTATAAGCAGCCTGAAAACGCTAACAAAGGCTGGATGAAAAAAAAAAAAATCTCCCTGTCAGCCAGCTCCGTTTTTCCTACCTTTCCCTGGCTTTCTGTCTGTCTCCTGTCTGTCTCCTGCCTGTCTCCAGCCTGTCCCTGTCTGTCCCTGTCTGTCCCTGTCTCCAGCCTGTCTCCAGCCTGTCTAACTGCCTCAGCTACACAGCGTTCTGTCTGTCTGTCACGAATGCAATAGAGAAATGAGGAAAAGCAAGATGGCCGCCGTTAAATACCGCTGTGTGACGTCACCGGGCTTGCTGGCTGCTGATAGGCTGCATGTGACTGCCCCAGCTTGCACTGGCGCGGGATACATGTCCAGACATGTCCCGCCCGCCATCTTAGAATGCCTGTAATGTAAATGAATGGATGTTAAAGGAAAACTTCGAGTGATCGAATCGCGGGGAAATTCGGATTCGATCCGAATCGAATTTTTCCTGAAATTCGGATCGAATCCGGGTTCGTCCGGATCGATTCGCTCATCCCTAATTGCTACTGTAGAGAGCTTAGAGGGCTTATTATCCAGGGCATCATTCTCTGGCAGGTTACTTAGTTCAACTGTAGGAAAATGTCTGCACCTTTCAACATTGTCCTGTAATTGATAAATTTGAGATTTTAACATTTGGTTTACTTCTGCCAACTGGTTACAGCATTCTGATTTTCCTAATAAATTCACTTCCAGTGATAGTGCATGCAACCTCAAATCAGCATTGCTGGAAACACCTTGGTTTCCTAACATATTACATTTGTTTTTACACTCATTAAGTGCAGTTTGGAGTTCCATGATTAAACTGTCTTTGGCTTGGACGAAGCTTTCCAGTGCGATGTAGAAAGACAACATACTCTGCATTACATTGCCTTTTTTTTAAAGTCCCTCATCAATGTCTAAGAATGTTTGTATTTTTCAGGAATTTGGAATGCACCTATCTAGGGACATTAAACAAACCTCACCTACCACCTCACACCATCAGCAAGCCTTTTATTAAAGAGAAACTGACTTTTTCCTAGCAATGTTGAGACCGTTGAGAGACAGTTAATAGCCAAGCACATGTGCTGAATTCACAGCTCAGTGTTAAAAGGAGCATAAAGTCACATTTAACTGTAGGCCCAGCTACAGTGAGCATTCAAAAATCACATCTTCTGCAGTACCGCTAAAATTGGAAACTGTTTAAATGTGCTTTAGAGCTTAAAGGGTCCGTAAACCTAGTGACAATAATAATGAAGCTAGCATCTCACCTGATGCCTGTCCCATTTGCCTCTTCTCTATTTCCTGCCATGCAGGGCATACAAAGTAGGGGTTTCAAAGTTTGCCCTTCTTTCAAAATCATTCCTCCAGGACCACACAGAAAAATTATCTAACAGCCATTCTGTCTCTTGGTGCTCTCAAGGTGAGTGAGCATGGCAAGCTACATTGGTCTCACAGCTGTCTCAGAGCACAGTAAAGCATGAAATAACCCTGAAATTGAAGTGAAGTAAGAGACTTTACTTAGAATACATAATGTATTTACATATACTCAGAAATGTTGTGATGATTTGAAATGGCTTATTTTACACTGTTAAGAATGGGAAGAAATGAACACCCATAAAAACTGCTATGCAAGAGAAATAGTGATTTAATACTGTGACACAAAAGGATTGCACATTAACAATGTGTAAATACAGAAACAAAAATATACACAGTAGAATGACCGCTAGGTGGCGCTGTGTCCCTGATCACAGACCTCTGGTATAGCCCATAATGAATGCATAACACAAGAAGAAAAAAGTAAAAAAAAATGCAGTCATATGCAGTAAAGGCAACTTTTAAATGGGCAAACAGCCAGAGAAATCCATTCCTCAATAGCATGTAATAGAAACAGAAAGTGCAAAAAGCATAATGTAAGGCTTACAGGCAGGATACCAGGGAGACAACAACAGGTAAACTCAACGTTTCAGCTGACGCCGAGATGCGGTCTCTTGACAAAGGCGTCAGCCGAAATGTTGAGTTTGCCCATTTAAAGGTTGCATTTACTGCATATGACTTACTGCATTTTTTTTTTACTTTTTTCTTCTTGTGTTATGCATTCATTATGGGCTATACCAGAGGTCTGTGATCAGGGACACAGCACCACCTAGTGACCTTTCTACTGTATATATTTTTGTTTCTGTATTTACACATTGTTAATGTGCTGTCCTTTTGTGTCCCAGTATTAAATCACAATTTCTCTTGCATAGCAGTTATTATGAGTGTTCAATTCTTTCCCATTCTTAGAAGTCTATGTTATGTGCGATGCGCAGTGAGTGGACGCATCTTAGGACATTTTGAACCCCTTTCTTTACCGAACTTTATTTCTTTTCTAAATTACTTAACAGTGTGCTACAACCTTTTATTAATACTATTATTTTACACTGTCCCCAAGGGGGAAGGATAATAGAGCATGTCCAAACAGGGAATTTAAGGAAGCTACCAAAGCTAATAGTGAGAGAGCATTAAAATTGTCTAAATCCTTTCTCATTCCATCAAAAACAAAATTACAATTTTGCTGAAGTTGGACTAATTTGTATTGAGCATCTCATTGGTGGTTGTTTAAAATGTTGTGTACAGGGGAGGGCTATCCAGTTAGATATTGAGAGCCACTGCCAAAAACACCATTTTGTCAGGGTTTTGGTGTTCTGCCTTATAATTTTCCTCTTTTGGAATGTAAAATAAACATTTGTGTTAGGATTGTGCACCATATTTGCAATTTATTTATCAGGATACTTTCCAAGTTTCCTCCCGTTGCTTGGTGTTGCTAAAGTGGGAGCAAAGTTCATGGCCTTGAATAAAAACTACTGACTACAAGTCCCAGAATTCTTCCACTGTAACAGGTGAGCTAATCAGCAGTTTTGGCTAAAACAAGCAGAAGTATTAGCCTTGATTCAGAGCCCCTTTCTCACCTTTTTTTGCGTGAATATTTCCATTCTCGTTCATTTTTTCCCCCCGTCTGATTCAGCAAAGCCTTTTTTCTGCGAGAACTTTAGTGTGAAATGTTTTCATTTTTGCACGATTTTTCGTTTGGTAGCAAGACCTCCATAAAAATGATGAGAAAGGGGCTCTGAATCAACCCTATTGACCTTTCCAGGTAATAACAATGCCAGTGACCATAGTAATCACAAGATTGTGACCACATCACTTGAATATGCTATATTACAGCAGGGATGGTTAAACTTATGAGCCCAGGAGTGTGTTGCATTGTCTCTCTGTCAGCCAATCAGATAATTAGCAAGCCAGATTAGGAAGTCTCTGCTATGTACACCAAACACACCAACACAGTTTTCAAACTCCTACTGTGGTCAATTAAAAAAAGGTCTCATGGAGGTCAGGCCGCATGAAAACGCGAAGTGCTGCTGGGTTTCCTGCCTATCTGCATTGTCAGCTATGTCAGTTGAATTCAGACAGCACCATGGTGGGATTGCCAGTAAAGGAAGCTCCAAAATGGCTGCTACCAGGAGGAAACCTGTGAGGCAGCATTTTAGCTTTGAGTGGATGCAGGAGCAAATGTAAGTGCTGACAATGATTCAGTATCATGCATGCAGAGTTTTGGGATGTTTTCTTTTCCAACTCTGGTTTAAAGGAACAGTAAGCCCAACAGCAATAAGACAAGCAAGTAGCTTACCTAATGGCTGCCCCATGTGCCTGTCCTCCATTTCCTGCACCTCTGACAGAGCTTTATGTCCAAGCGTGTGCCAAGAGAGATCTCCCATAGAAGGGACTGTACAGTGGGATGGCCGTGTCTTACCGGCACGGAAGTGAGTGCGCTGTTAACTGTTTAAGTGATTGATTGAAGATACAGTGTTAACCCTTTGCTGAACTGTTTACAATAAAGCTATTTTTATTTAGAAAAAATACCTGTGTGAACTCTACAGCCCTGCTGCCTCAGGACCTAGACGATTACAATTGCAGCGGGTGTGCAGTGGCCTAGCGTTTCCTGTCCCTCACTAGGGAACCGTGGATTACACTGTCTCTGACTACAGCAGAGTCAAAAAGCATGCCATGGCACGCCCTTCCAAATTTAGCCACGACCCATAACATTAAAGTAAACGGCTTCTCTCAGAATACATAAGATGTTTACATTAATTGGAGATTTTGAGAAGCTTTGAAATGGCTCATTTTACACTGTTCCCATAGGGGATATGGTGGGTTGAAGTGTGTGTGATATACGTCTATTCTATACTTCTATAAGGTATTTCTTATTTACAAATTTCTAGAAACCTTCTATAGGGGATATGACATTCACTGTCATGTTTTCATTTTCATACTCCCCCCCCCGTACCCCTTTTTCATTCCCACAGAGACCAGTACCATGGTTTGGTTTCTTAGCTCCTGACAAATAAATATTGTTTATGCAGGAAAAGCCTAGAGTAAAGAATGTCATAAACATACCTTGCACATGAATTGCCAATTTTACAATCTAATGACCTCTGAGGTTTGGTATTTCAATTAAACAAGGATTCCAAAAGTATTTGTCTCTTAACTCAAGTGTTAAGATAGCATTTTGCTATTACTTCCATTTTTTCTGGGAGCCTTATTGTCATAATGATTCCACATATGGGGCATTTCCATCACGGGAAACCTCAGAAATACCAAATCTATGTTCTGCCTTTAAAATTAATCATTATTAGATGCATTTTGAAAGCTTTGGTCAATCCTGGGAGCATAGCAAATGTTCTAATTTTGTATTGAGTTCCCCTTAATAATATGCAGAGCTGAGGGTCATGCTAAAGATTTAAAAAAGTGTAGTAAAAAATATTTCCTCTCATTTTTACAGGTGAAGTTCATCATTTTTCAATTCCATTATCACTCAAAACATAAAAAAAACTCTATACTCACCTTTTCTCCCACGCAGCTCATACCTGCAGGCTGGATTCAACTCCCTCGTCGCCCAGTTGTTTGCACATCTCTTTCTGCTTCTGAGCTGGTGTGCCCCTCTTCATTCAGTGCAATGGAAAGGGGCAGGTTAGGTCTTCACATGTTCCTTTCCATTGCAGTGATTGGAGGGAGGCATACCAGCTTACAGTGATGATGGCTGGGACGTCTCTGAGTTGGCGGACCAGGAAGAGATGCATGGTCGCCTGGGGGTGAGGGAGGTAAGAGCTGCAGCTCCATACTAGGAGAGATGGACTGCATGGGAGAAAGGGGAGAATAGTTTTTTTTTTTATGTTTTGAGTGGTAATGGTTTTTAAGACTAATTTTTGAAAGTTTGGTAACGGCACCTTATGGGCTATTTTTCATGTTTTCATACATACCCCATAGGGGGCTGTTGTTCCCAAACTTTTCAACAATTATTCTTACCTCATTGGAAAATTATATACTTCACCAGTAAAAATGCCCCATCATCTGTCCAAAAATTAGGAAATGTCTAATCCCTGAAAGTGGTGTGTCTAAAGATTGTATGAAAGCTGGTAAATTGTACTAAGGGCCTTATTTAAGAAGGGATAGCATCAGGTAGTGGCTGGTTAATGAGAGGTAGCGACAGGTAGCGATTGGAGAACGCCGGACACGGCACGCAATTACACATTTATCAAGCAGAATCTGTTTAGCGACTGGGATAACGCCATGTAGCATCCGATTCATCATTTTCACAGCCTCAGTGAACAGCGCCGGCGTTCAGCCTTGCACAGCGCCAGGTATGACCTCTCGCTACCTGTCGATCTCTTATACATTTTAATGGACGATACTTTTCTTCTCTTTAAACAGGGTTTTTTTTTTTTTTTTCAAAATATCTCAAATAATGCTGTGACCTCTTCTGGCATTGAAAATGCAGTTTTTAGACAAATTTTTCAGATATTTCTGCAGAAATGACATTACAGGTCTGGCATTAAAGTGTTCATGTTACAATGTTGCTACAATGTAATTCCATATGTTTTTGCTTTGTTACTAGTGGATAGATGCTGACAAACACACTTTAAACACACAGCCTCCGAAGCTCTGGGCTTCAAACAAGCATTTTTCAGTGCCAGAGTTTTGTGAGGCTGTTTTTTTGCTGAATATGGTGTGAGTCGGTTGCTATCATGCACTCCCATACAGCGCTGTACTGGTCAAATAGCGACTCCTCACAATGTATTCAACATTACTGCACAGCGACTGAGTCGCTATAAACTAGCGACCCACGGCCGAGCACAGCGACTACTAGCGTGCGCTCTGAAATGCCTGCTACAGACGCTCATCTGTCGCTACCTGGCATTAGTGATGAATCAGCCTGCCCGATTGATTGTACCAAATCTATTAATTGACTGTAAGAGTATATCTTATCATACAGTGGGCTATGATGTGCGCCATTTAGTATCTTTCTGATGCCTTTAGCGCCAGTTTTGGAGCATCGACATTTTTTGTCTAAACTGGAGCTGTGCTGTGGACTACATTGGCGCTAGCAGTCGTGTCGCAGGAAGCTAACTAATTTGCTTTGATTGTTGCATTAGGTACTGGCCGGCCTAACCGGACCCGGCTACCTCGAAATCTTTCTCGCTGTATTTTTCTAATGCTGGTTGGTGTTTCATCATTACCGTTACAAGAAATCAATGCTGGGGACATAGGGGGAAAACTTAGTTGTTGTCCAGATTATACATTGTTAAGCAAAAGAAATTATTTAAATCAATTGTAATAGCCCAAAAAAACACATTTAGTAACATCTAGGCCCTGCGTTTGCATTATTGACAAGTCCCAATGCAATTTCTGTAATGTGTGCAATAATACTTATAAGCATAAAAAACTTCAATGCAGTCCTGACAATTGTGCTCTATGGGAGCTTGACAAGGTTTCATCTGACGCTGGCTCAACCAGAGTGACTGCCGCTGCAACCTTTTTGGTGCTAGTGTTAAGTAAGACACTAGCTGGCAGCCGCATTGGCACTGCCATTTTTTTTTTATTAAATAGCAAACTGAGTGCTGCTGAGGTAAAAATATTTGGCGTTGTGTGGTACTGATGCTTCTTAAACCGGACCAACAGTCTTTCCGCCATTTTAGAGCTCAGCATCTCAGCCATGCTGCTGCCTGGATTCAAGAATGTTTAAAGCGGACCTAAACCATCTGGGTTGGCCTTGGGGTCTATAAAACTCCCCACTAAAACCTACCTGATCCCTGATCCAATGGCGAGTGTGCGGGCTGGGGCCGCACTAGCTGTACCTTTAGCCAGGCGCGTGCCCAGGCTAGACACTTGTGAATGGCAGAAGGCTAGCAGGGATGCAGTCATCGGTACGCTTGGCTGAATTTGGCTCTATTCAGCTTTGATTGGTCCATAGCAGATTCTCAGCCGAAATTGACAAAAATGCCAGCCAGTGGTGCCTGTGCATGGGTGTTTTGCTGCTGGAAGCAGCTCACACACAAGTTACAGCAGGTCTCTCATTCCCAAAGAAAACTTCATCATCACCTGTCTGTGTGTGTCTCCGCTCAAAACAAGACTCTGTGTGTGTCCTTCAGCTCCCGTCAGCCACCTTTCTTCCAGCTGCTCCAAGTGAATATATCCCAAGTCTCACCAGCCATCTGTTTTTCCCTGGCTGATCCCTTTGTTTCATTTAAAATAGCTCAGGTGATCTCTGATTGGCCCAGACAAACTAGCAGGTACAGTATCTATTGCTTGCCTAATTAGCATGTGAATAACAGCTCAGGTCAGAACAAAGGAAAGGTCTCCGTCCATGCTGAGTACTAATTAAGGAGCCAACCATGCTGGCTCCTGGTTGGCACTTCCTACATTTATAATGCAATTTCAATTGCATAAGATTTTTGTAATTTCTTGGGGAACAAAATATTTAAAAATATCATAGCTTTAGATTCCAACCAGTTGTTCTCTATGAAATGGTAAAATATCGGGCAACAATCAGTCTGACCAATGTCCTTTAAAAAAATGCAAAAGCATTAAAAACACAAACAAGAACAAAGAAAAGACATCAACATGACCAGTTCTTTACAAAACTTTCAGATCAGTAACATGTACTGATTCTGCCTTAGCACCTTTTTAATTATAAGGTAACTTTTGCTACCTAACTGCATTTATGTATCAATATCACGTTTGGAGTTTGGGGTGTGCTTCCACTGTGTTCAGTATTACAATTACTGGACAAAAACATATAATTCTATGTCCAATTACCCTCTTCCATTTTCCCACAATTCCTGATAAGGGATCCCATCTATCTCTTGATTTGGGACCCCTGATTTCAATATATCCACCAAGAGAATCTTGCGAGGAATTTTGCATTTCCTTTTTACAAAGTCATTCTTGGGATTTTCAATAGGTGCAGGCTGCACCTTCTCTATTGGAGGCCCACTCAGTGTAGGTGAAAGGGTCTTGGGCTTAAACAATGGCTGCTCAGCCACCTGGCTTGCTGCAGGCTGGCTGACTACATTTCTGACCTCATCAACAGAGCCATCTACAACAGCTTTTCCTGAGCTAACCTTATGGCCTGACTTCCGTTTACTGCTCCGGGAAGTATTACTGGCTATAAACAAAGCTTTGTACTTCTTTTTCATCACAGAAAACTCATCTGCACTGTATTGGAGACATTCCAAAGCTAGTGCAAGTTGATCTCTCAAAGACACAACTTTCTCAGCTTTGATTTTTCCCACCATTCCAACATGAAAAACTTCTAGAAGTCAACCCATCTCTTCCACTTGCACTTGCAAGCAAGGTATAAAACTAACTCTTCAAAGTGCATCATCAAGCTTTTCCTTGAAGTTACTGACAAAGTAACTTATTAAATAAATAAATATATATATATATATATGCCTTTTAATTTCCTTATACATTTAAGGGCTGCAAATATATTTGAAAATTTAGCAAACATTATACCCAAGCAAAACAATCACATACAGAGACGAATTGTAAGCTATTGCACAGTATCTCCAACAATAACATGGTTTTGCATGGTTCCAATACTGGCTAAGAGTGATGAGTTATTCTTGTTAGTATATAGCAGGTAAAACGTTTCTGCTTTATAAAACGGGCCCCTTGAGAAGTAGGCATTTGGTACCCCTTTGGTCTGCTATATTATAGCAGACTAAAATCCGTCATTTTGACTAATATCCCCTGCATGCCTTACCTTACAGGTAGTACCCTTTGCATGGTATCGTTATCCTGCTTTTATTTTCCCAGCAATAGATCCAAGAATTTTCCTGATTTCCGGGCATTTGAGTGGCATGACCAGCAATTGCCCAATTGCTATTTGAACCAGTTTCTGGGATTTGAACAACATGCCATTTTTAAATCTTGCGTCACTGGGTCCTTTCATTATATATATATATATATGAAATGCCTGCCCCTGGGGTGGTGAGCTGATTATAGAGAACCCTGGGAATAGAACCCAAGTTGTATGATGCATTTTCCAATATAATAAAGGTTTAAAACTTACTGTAAAACACAATGCCTTCCCACATCTACCCACCAATTTGAGTATCAGTTAAATTATTATTTTAAGTTTATTACCTATTTCAGTAAGATTCTATCCAAGGATGTGGTGTAAAGTTTCAGTAGGAGTAGTTTTCTAAGATAGGAAATATGAAGTATCAGAGAAGGAAGAGTTAAAATAAAGACTGCATATTCTGGCAATTATTCATTTTGACAGGCTGTCACTAATCCATAAACCGATGACATTTTGGAGGTGGCTTATTTAGCGGCACCAAATGTTTTTTTCTGTGGGTAATAGGTTCAGATAGTTGCCAAAACATCAAGAAAATCCAAACTCAAGTAAGAATAATGCAAGATCAAATATAGTGCAAAATAATATTGGTCTTGTCTGTGTGCCAGCTGCCTTGCTTTCCTTTCATTTACACCCATCACTCATGGCAGGTTATTGTGTCTAATACATACTTTTCCAAATAGACTTTGCAGAAATGCCTGAATGGGCAGCCTTTCTACTTACTGGGAAATTGCATTGTGTACTCACTCTCTATGTCATTGACATATGACAGAGATTTTACTGGAGTTGAGTCGTCATATTAGGAGCTTACCAGGTAAAAAAAATCATTTTCAAAAATGACTTTTCAAACTTTATCCTACCTGCCCACCAGTTACTATTTGCTATATGTGCCCTTCCTGTGTCTTGAAAACATTTGTTCAAGGTTAGTAAGGCACCTTTTGGCTGTTAAGAATTTCTACTGCTCATCATCGCTTCCCATTTTTTTTTTTAATAAACCAACATTTAACTTATAAAACACTGCCACCATAATATGCTTAAACGTTCCTCAATCCATTCATGAAATTCACTGTGCCTGCAACTTTGGAGTATTTCACTTTCTCAAATCGTATTCATATTGAGAGGGTAAATGGGAACCAAACAGTGGGGCAGTTATGACATGGGGGTTAGGGAACGGGTAATATGTGACCAGACAGGGTCCGCTCCTGGCTGGGGCATGACTGAATCGCTCTTAAAAAGGACACCTACCCTCATCTGTTCCCAGGGTGCCATGGTGTTTTCACTGGTGTGATTCACCTTATATGTTTGTGTTGTTCACTGCACAGATTGGTCTAAAGCAGAGCATACATTTCTAGGTAAGCATATAATGGTCATATAATCACTTTATTATCATAGTGGGATGCTATTTAAAATACCTCCAAAAGTCTCACGCTTGTCCAGGTTAAAACCTTCCCAGTTTGGGATGCCCCACAGTATAAAGTTTCTGTGTTTTCCATTAGGAAGTAAAAAGGAATGGGTTAGTAAGAAATAAAAGAACATCATCCACTAATAGGTGATGTTTATGGTGTTGACCAGCTACTTTAATGAACAAAATATCAGGGTGTCCCCTAATCTTAATTGCTAAAGACTATTGCCAATATGAAAAGTATTAGCGTTAAAGGACAACCCTGTCTTGTACCAGTGGAAATAGTAACATAGTATATGAGGCTGAATAAACTTTAGTCCATCTAGTTCAGCCTGTTTATCTCCTTCCTGTGGTCTAGTAGCCATAGCTGGAAATGTTACTACATGCAAGAAAGGCATCCAGGACACATTTAACACTTTTACTGTATCCTTCATAACTACCTCCTGTAGCAGCGAGTTCAGTAATGTCACTGCTCTTACAGAGAAGAATCCCCTATTATGTCAGTAGAGAAAGCACCTTTCCTCTAACCTTAGTGGATACCCTTGGGTTATGGTTACGCTCCAGGGTATAAATAGATTGTGGGACATATCATTGAATTGGCCCCAAATATTATTTAAACATAGTTATTGGATCACCCCTCAGTTGTCTCTTTTCCAAACTAAATAAGTTGCCCTCCATTGAGCACGCTGCAGTTCTGATACATCCTTCATAAGCACTGGTGCCCAGAACTGTACACAGTATTCCATATGGAGTCTGACCAGTGACTTGTACAGGAGTAAAATGATGATGTGGCCTTGATTACTTGACGTTACTAGTAACTGATCTCCCCCTTACTGAACTTTTTCCTCTTCAATTCAAGATGAATGCAGCAGCCTGGCTCCTTTATCTCTCTAACCGCTACCCTGACACCTTTACCCCCTGACAGTCACTGCATTGGTTACCCATGCATCATAGGATTCAGTTTAAACTGCTCATTCTCACCGACAAAGCTCTCCATGGCGCTGCAACCCCTTACATGTCTCCGTCTACTGTCTTACGCACTCCCTGCGCTCTGCTAGTGAGATACAACTTACCTCTACCCTAGCCTGAACCTCCCACTCCTATCTACAAGACCGAGCTGCACCAATTCTCTTGAATATTCTACCCTAACAATTAGATTGATTCAAAACGTTAATAGCTTTAGGCGCTTCCTAAAAATGCATATTTGTAGGGTAGCATACCACTTCCCCTAATCTAACTCCTTCTCTTCTACATTATTTTTCTAAACCTGATTATCAGACACTATGCACCACAACCTTTACCCCCAAAAGCACTAAATCAGCTTGTGGCTGGCTTATACAGATTGTATATACTCTTATTTTTACTTAAATGGCTGGGCCATGGAATAAAGCACTTATTACCCTTTGTGTCGCCCTCATTCTCCTCTTAGATTGTAAGCTTGCGAGCGAGGTTCTCATTCGTTTGGTTTCAATGAATACCCTTTTTTTCTTTTTTGCTTTGTAATATTTTATTCTATTTGTACATAAACCCGCTGATTGTAGAGTACTGCAGAATATGTTGGTGCTATATAAATTAAATAAAGAAATCCATTATTAATAATAATAATAATAATAATAATAAAAATAATAATAATAATTGGGAGAACCTGGCCATGACAGGTAACCAGTACTGTGGTCAGAGTAGTGTGGCTTGGATGGCTGTCTAGGTAACACAGCATGTCAAAAATGTGTAATGTACTGGCTATGGAGCACAACCATGTGAACACCCCACATGATGCTGATTGGCACGTGATCGTGAGTGACGCTGGTAAAGATGGAATAGCTCCCTTGCCAACCTGGTACACGTGTACATGTGAACAGGAGGAAGGGGCTATACTATGCATAAATTTGATGATATGCACTTTTCCACATTTTTAGCATTTTTTGGTACAATTTTAGAGAGCAGAAAGGGAAAAGGGGACCTTGCTCAGAAGATATTGACCAAGGTAACAGATCTTAATTAACCTGTCAGAGTAAAGTCTTGTCCACAGTTATCATTTGAAAAGGCCAGCCATGCATATGGCAAAGCTTTATAAATACCTGGAATCTTCTAACCTTGTCCTAAAACAAGGCATCCATGGATTTTTCTAAGCAGCTGCCTAACAGTCTAAAAATAAACATGACTGAGAGCCACACAGCAGGAGAAGGAAAGACAGCAAAGTGATTTCGGCTTACTATTTTCTCAGTTTTAAATACGATTTGAAAAGAAATTGCACTTAACAGGAACAGTGAAGGTCTGGAATACCCATAAAACCTTTAGAGACAGCAGCTCCTAGGGTTGCTAGAAAGGCAAATAAGAACACCCGCTTGACTGCAAATGACCTTCAAGAAGATTTAGCAGACTTTTGGGTTGTGGTACATTGTTCTACTTTTCAGCAACGCCTGCACAAATATGGACTTCATGGAAGAAGAAAACCTCTCCTGCATCCTCACAAAATGTAGCGCCAGAAAACTTTAAAAGAGCAGTGCGTGCAAAACGAGGAAGGATGCTGACAGAACTGGAAGCATGGATGAAAATCACTCATACAAGAATTTTAAGAGTTGGCTGGCAATAAAAAGCTTTTACAAGATGTGATACTTGTCAAAGGGGGTGTCCTAGATACTACCCAGACAGGGTGCCCAAAGTCTTGCTTTGGTCCGTTTTTTTCCTGGGTTTCAAAATGGGTTTCAAAATACGAGTGTATTATGTACAAAAATTGCAAATTGAGTGCAAACAAGGTTATTCATGTTATACATATAAAATATGAAAATAAATAAAAAAAAAAACAAAACAAAGGAAGTGTGTCATCTTTAGCTTTATGACTAAATAATTGTAATAATTTCCAAAACTGTTCACAGTAACAGTAATTGTAACCAGGGGTGCAAAAACCTTTACATGGCACTGTAAATGTTTTACAGTGATCAAGCACCAGACACATCTTACCATCAACTGTTCAAAGGAGAATGAGAGAATAAGACCTTTATGGCTGAATTGAGAGATGCAACTTCTGAGGCACAAATACAAAAATAGGAGAAATGCTTTGGCTAACAAACTTAAGGATTAAACAATAAACCAGAGGAAATTTGTACTTTTGGTTTAAAGACTTAGGCCTCGATTCAATAAAAGAAAAAAATTCTCATGGTAGTAAAAGATTTAATTCATGAGAAAAAAGCCTGAGAATGTCACTGTTGCTGAATCACCAGATAAGAAAACAATGAAAGTCAATGGCACTTTTTTACTCCTAAGAAAAGTAGAGAACTGTTTACTCCTTTCTACACTGTAATAAAAGCTGCCATTGACTTTCATTGTCTTTTTATCTAGTGATTCAATAACAGTGAAATTCTCAGGGTTTTTTCTCATGAATTAAATTTTTTACTACCATGAGATTTTTTTTCTACCTTTATTGAATCGAGGCCTTAGAGTTGGAGATTTTTAATTTTAACTGCCATGAAAGATGCATAAAAGGGGAGTCGATTCTGTCTCTATGTGGGTCCCACTGTAAAAGCAGACCCTCTCATTCTTTTTCCTTTAAAGTAGGACTATCGTGAAAAATAGCCCAATGGTAAAAATACATATAAATATGTTGGATGTCGGGGAGGGGTCACTTATACACCCAGCATCAAGAAATATCTAGACAGGCTTGTTTCTTTCTTTTAGGGGAAGGAAGAGGACAGCAGGGGGGCAGATTCTGTCCTCCCTGATACCCCTGGGGTCACCCCTGGGTTTTATTCCTACCAGGAGAAGAAAACCACAAGCTTGGGGGGAGTTTATTCAGTTTAAGTGTATAAGTGACCCCTCCTCTAATTAGCCAGTGTATTTATATGGATTTTTAATGTTACACAACTTTGCAATACACCTCTCTTAATGTGTACTCTCCTCAGAAGCTATCAGTTATGTTGTACTGTTCAGAAACTAGGAATTCCCTCCTGTTGCCCAACAGCAACAGGTAGGTGCCCTAATTAATGACAGGCAGAACAGGTATGTGCCCTAATTAATGATAACGAGGAAATGGTCACTGGTGATGAAGAGAAGGCAGAGCTGTTAAATTGATTTTTTTAGCTCTGTGTACACAAAAGAGGAGCAAGGAGCCAACACAGGAGATGCCACTGATAGCAAAAGCCCAAGTATAATAATTATTAAGCTAAACATGGATATCATCCAAGACTAAATAAGTTAAATGTGAATAAGACTACAGGACCAGATGGACTTCACCCAAGAGTTTCTAAATAATTCAACTCAGTTATCTCATCACCCCTGTTGTTCATCTTTAAAGACTCACTAACAACTTCTATAGTGCCAAGGGGTTGGCACAAGGCAAAAGGGCTCTGGGTCTTCTCTGGGCAATTACAGACCTGTAAGTTTAACACCCATTGTGGGAAAATTGCTTGAGGGGCTATTAAGGAACTACATACACAAATATGTAACCATGCATAATATTATAAGTGACAACCATCAAGGTTTTATTAACCCTTTAAGTGCCAGCCTACCTGGAGTTTTTGTCACACTCTGTTGCCAGACCATTTTGCACTATTTTGCGCTCCCCATGTTCAAATGTGATTTTTGAAGGGATTTCCAGGGATTTCCCAGGAAAATGATATATTGTTTTTTTCAGCAGAGTCTGGGCTTTAACATGAAATGTCTTGTTTGTCATTTTTTAGATGTATTCTCAATATTTTTGGGTGAAACATGTGCAAAAAAAAAAAAAAAAAATATTTTTACATATTGTAGTTTTTTTTGTAATAAAAAATGTAAGTTTGTCAATGAAATCTTATTGCGTGTGAAATCCCAATTTCTCCCGGTTACAGTGGTAACACATATGTATTGGTAGACACCCTTTCCTGCCCAGGAGACTCCCCCAAACTGAAACAGCGCTTTAGGGGATTTTCAGATAAAATACAACTATGCTATGCAATATGCGCACCTTGCAGTTTTTCCAGAAAAACAACCCTTTACATTTGAAATACCCCCAACAAACTATATATTCTCTGGAAGTACACACCTCAGGCTTTCTAGGCGTACCAGGCTTGTTGATGTGGCCATAGTTTTCTGGAAGTAATCCCTCAATGGATTCTTTGGTTGCAAAGAGTTTCCCTAAAAAAAGGATAAAAAAGCAGAATCAAAGCCACATTTTCCTAAAAATACTATATACAAACAAGAAAAAACAAGTTTAATCTGAAAACGCAACATCCCCCGAACCGAACAATACCCAACATGCATAGCTACTGTCAAGGGAAGAGTTGCCAAACACCCCAAAGTAAAGCATGTGCGTAACGGTAATTTTACTTGAAAATTTCAGCTCTGCAGACAAAGTGCGCACCTTGCGATTTTTCAACCAAAACAACCCTTGACATTTGGAATATCCCCCATAAACCATATATTCCCTGAAAGTACACACGTTAAGCTTTCTAAGGGTACCCAGCTTGTTGTAGTGGGCTCATCTTTCTGGAAGTAATCCCTCAAAGAATTCTTTGTTTGCGCAGGGTTTCCCTAAAAAATTTATAAAAAAGCTGAATAAAAAACACCTTTTCCTAAAATATAAATATGCAAACCAGAAAAAACAAGCTAAGTCTGAAAGCGCAAGGTCCCCCGAACAGAACAATACCCAACATGCATAGGTACTATTAACCCTTTTAATTGCCAGTCTACTTGAGATTTTGTCACCCTCTGTTGACAGGCCATTTTTCCCCATTTTGCGTCATGTTTTGCGCCATGTTTTGCGCCATTTTTGCTGGAACTTTCAGGAAAATTATATATATATTTTTTGCAGCAGAGTTTAGGCTTTAACATGAAATGTCTTGTTTGTAAATTTTTTTTTTTTTTTTACAATATTATTAAGTAAAAATAATAAATAAATAAATAAACATTTTTTTTTTAAAATTGACTCCTTTATTTTAAATAAAAAATGTATTTTATTAAGGAAAATCATATTGCATGTGAAAGCCCCACTTCTACCGATTAGAACGGTATCACATATTTATCGGTAGCCCCCTGTTCCTGCCCAGGAGACCCCCCTAACTGAAACAAGTATTTTATAACATTCACAAAAAAAATACAACTACCATCCACACTACAAAGGGTTAAATCGAGAAAAAAAATGACATAGGGAGACCCCATTTTTTTTTTGATTTTTAAGGGTTAAAAACCCTTAAAAATCAAAAAAAAAATTGACGTGGGGTCCCCCTTACCCAAAGTAACCAGCCCGGGACCAGCTATGGGGGCTTGTAGGCACAGAGTGGGGGGGCCAGCTTTTGTGGCCCCCCCACCCTGCAGCCTACGAGCCCACATAGCCTATGTGGGCCCGGGCTCTTCTGCCCCCCCCCTGGCCTTTGGGGTGGCAGGTAATGGGGGTGCCGGGGGTTAATGGCAAGCCACCCGCTAGCGCAGGTGGCTTGCCATCCCCCCAGCCTTGTGAACTGGTATAGGGGTCATGACGTCATCCCGCTCCTCCCACAATGGGCGGAGCTAAGCGGCGGCGGCCATCGCCGCCATTACAAGAGGTGAGGACCCGGAAGAGGGTCCTCACCTGAAGACTGCGCAGCCCAGGGGGGGGGATCGGACCCCCCCCTGGTGAAGAGGAGACCCGATGTCAGCGCTGGAAACGGGGGGGGCGGCTGGTTTCGGGCCCCCCCCTGAAGACGGAGGACGACGGGGGGCGATCGGATGCCCCCCGCAGGAAGAGGGGACCCCAAGCTTCACGAGGATACCGGAGGTAAGTGTTTTTTTTTTCTATTCTTTAACTGTTTGGGGGAAATGCCAGGCACGTAGTTTCTATGTGCTTGGCACTTAACGGTAGGAGAAGCAACCACGTAGAAACTACGTGCTTGGCATTTAAAGGGTTAAGGGCAGAAGCTGCCAAACTAACCTGATTGGCTTCTATGAAGAGGTGAGTAAAAGCTTGGACAGAGGGGCGGCTGTAGATATAGTTTTTCTGGATTTTGCAAAAGCATTTGACACTGTCCCCCATAGACGTTTATTGGGGAAATTGAGGTCTTCAGGATTAGAAAATACAGTTTGTAACTGGATTGAAAACTGGCTGAAGGAGAGTGTGCAGAGAGTTGTGGTTACTGATACCTACTCTGAATGGTTACCGGTTGTAAGCCCCAGGGTTCAGTGCTGGGTCCACTATTATTAAACTTGTTTATAAACAACATAGACAATGGAATGAAATGCAATGTCTCTATTGGGGATGTGGCTGCAAGCAGCAGAAGAACAGAGCAAGCCGCTGGGAAAGAAGGGTCTACCGGCAACCCCTGGGGTTTCACACAGCATGGAATCCTGATTTGAGATGCCCCCAGGGGAAGGCTAGCAGCCAGAGCCTGAAGTCTTTTAGTCCTCCAGGGCCACCACGGAAGGGTTTTGGTCCACTTTAATTCTACCGCCTCCCAGTCTTGCTCTGTAAATGTGGAATGTTACTTTCAAAGCATGTCACCTCTGTTTTGTCCTACTTTCAATATAGGAAAACAGAAAAGGTGCATAATTAACCCCTCCTCTTGTGATGCAGCATGTTTATACAGATCTTATTTTATTAGACAATTTAAAAATAGCGTCACTTTTGGGGATTTTTTTAGACATACAGGTACAATCATTTAGTGCATTGTGTAGGCTCTCTGGCTCAACCACTTAAGGTAGGTCTGGTAGGTTGACACAAAGTCAATAAATTGGACCTATAATCAAAAATGTCTTTAGGTCATATGTCACGGTCTCTCTTGATTTAGATGGTCTTCTAGTTGAATATCCCTAGGAAGCACAACATCTGGCATCATTATTAATCTTCTGTGCTCCTGGGAATTAGCAGATGCATCTTGCATGTCTCCTTGAGGAGTGTAGATAAGATAAGTTATTCTGCCAGATACCAGCCTTTTAATGGATGTTTAACTGGGAGAATATGAAATTGCTGTTTGCTACAAGTGACTAAATATGATTTTTGACCATTGGTATACTTTAAAGTATACCCAGAAAGATAGTTTGTGTTGTCATCTTCTGTCCATCCCTGTTTCCCAAAATGGCCTGTGTTTCTTTAATAAAGCCAAAAGTAAACTGTCACAAACAGTGTATGTGGCAGTTTAGCTTGTAGTGTTTTAAGATTTATTGCCATTTAATACAACTGATAAGGCTGATCCTCAATGTTTTGGGGCACTGGGCTGAGGATAGAAGGTCATTACATAAACTTCCTTTCTGGGTATAGAACTTGACTCCAAAGTCAAGGGCAATGATAAGGCAGCAACCAGCTTACCTGATGCCTGTCTCATGTGCCTCATTTTCTCAGCACCAGGTAGATTTGCCCTCCATTCAATTTTCTTATGCCAGGCCCATGCAAACAAAAAAAGTGGTCTAAAATCCACTCAGTTCCTTGTGCAAGCTATCAGTGAGCATGGCAAGCCCCAGGGGCCCTGAAGCTGTCTCTGCACACAGCAGAGCATGCTCATGACTCATAAAGCTGCATTATTTCATGCCCTTCCCAGCTCAGCTCAGCCACAACCCAGAAACTGAAGTGAAGAAAGTGAGTTTTTTTTAATACATTGGGCATTTACATATAATCTGAGATTTTAAGATGCTTCCAAATGACCCATTTGATACTGTTTCCATGAAACATAGGATGAAAAGAAGTTAGTGAGTGTCTGGACAGGGACTTTAAGTTACTAGCATATGGGGTGTATAAATAGAACTACTGTGTAATTTGAAATGTCATTTACAACCCAATGAAAACCTTCAAAGTAAAACTAGAATACAAAACTGACCAGTGTATATTAATCTTCTCTGTTAATGTAATATTTGACTGAATACAACCTTCTTGTTTTCATGATAGTCCATATAGTACTCCTATCAGACATGCAAATCGTCTAACCGCTGTTGCAAACTTACCAGCTGCGTTCTGTGTCTAGCGCTTACAGGATCTTTTGTACAGAACTTGCATCCATTGTCTGGTTTTTGACAGACTCTTTTGTTTTGCTTAGCAAAGTGGTTGTGACAAATTGTACCATCCCGTAGACAAGGACCATGGATGAGTCAAACAAGAGCTTGTCACTCACACTGCTGTGTGTAGGCGGTTGCCATCGTTTCAGGAAAGCAGTTAACTCTTTCAAAGCAGAAGAAACAAAATGTAAGCTTGCATCAAGCAAGCCTGGGACCTAAAATAGGCCATAAAAGTGCTGGTCAATATTAGGAGCAATCATCACAAGCCAGCTGGCTGGCTTCATCCCTGACTGGATACCATGGCAGAAGCAGAGGGAACCCCTCTCTGTCCCCTTGTCCCCAAACAGCAATCCCTTTGATCCCAGCTGCTGGCTGGACAGGGGCCTTCAGCAAACCATAGGATGGGAAAAGGACTACATCTAGGGCTGGAGAAGATAGCGAATGTAAAAGTTAATGTAGTGTATTAAGTAGAGTTAATGTAGTGTATTAAATTGTTTTTTTGTATATTGATGTCAGTGTTTTTGTACAGTTTAACTCTTTGTGAACTGGTAAGGGTCTAAAAGATTCAAAGAGTTAGACGGGCCATATGCCACCTGTCAGGTCCCGTGGGACGCCCACCTTCCAAATAAGTCTGCAACCCCCAATCTCCGCTGCTAGCTTCGCCTATGGACAAGCCCCCGCTTGCCGGGACGCTAAACACGCCTCACCGGGCACGGTTGCCCCCAGAACTTTATAGCACAAAGGATGCAGACTTATGAAGGGGAAGGCAGATGAACCAGGAACGAGACTGGGCAAGGTCAAACAAGCAGAGGTCATACACGGAAGATCAGTCCAATGAAACGCGGCACCAGAGGATGAGACGGAAGAATAGTCAAGTCGAGCCAAGGGTCAAAACCGGGAGATCACGGGTACGCAGTACAGTGGAGCAGGCAATCGTAGTCAGGGAAAACAGGCAAAGGTCGGTCCAGGCAGCGATCAAGGATGGTCATACAAAGCAGGATAATCGAAGACACCAAATCACACCCAGCAGCACGCCATCACGGGCAATGAGAGACTGAAGGAGAGAAACCTTTATGGGGCCAGGTTACACGGGATTGGGCCAGAAGTGTGTGTATGATTGGTGCATAACAGAACCTGGTCCAGATTGGACCAGAAACATAGAGGGGCGTATGACCCTGCATTCCTTTGGTTTCATAGGCCCAGCGCTGATTACATAAATCCTAAGTGCTTGCACGCGCGAGCACGACCCTGGACGTCAGGAGCGCGCCGCGATGCCGGGAAGGCGGCCGCTCCAGACGCCGCTCGCGGCGGAACTGCCCGAGCCGCCGCTCGCGGTGGAAACAGCCGAGCCGCCGTCAGCGACGGGAGCCGCCGAACAGCCGCCCGTCGAGGACGCTGCCCCGCCAGACCTCCGGCTGACTGCCCGCAGATGGCGCGGGACCGAAGGCTGGGTGAGTAGCTCGTGACACTACCCCCCCCTTCACGAGGGACCTCCGGACCCTTACCAGGTTTCTCAGGATTCTCACGATGGAAGCTATTGACTAAAGTGCTGGCATGAACATCTTTGGCCGGTACCCAACATCTCTCCTCAGGACCAAAACCCTTCCAATCAATGAAATACTGTAATGAATTTCGGACCAATCGAGAGTCGAGTATTCTGTTAACCTCGTACTCAGGTTCATCTCCCATTACAACTGGAGGAGGAGATGACACCTGAACGTTTCTGGCGGATTTCAATAGGGAAACATGAAAAGTAGACGGAATCTTCATGGACATAGGTAGCTTAACTTTAAAGGTAACATCACTCAACTTATTAGTGATGGGAAAAGACCGATATACTTAGGACCCAACTTCGGCGAGGGTTGTCTAAGAGCTATATTTTTAGTGGATACCCAGACCCAGTCTCCCACCTGAAATGGTGGTTCCCGCGATCTATGTCGATCCGCGAACACTTTATATCTTACAGAGGCTTTCCTAAGGTTCGCCTGTATTTCAGACCATACCTTAGTTCTTTCTCGTAGCCATTCCTCCAAGGCCGGCAGGTTGGAGGAAGGACCAGAGAAGGAAGATGCCTTGGGATTCTTGCCATAGTTACAAAAGAACGGCGAAAACTTGGTCGACTCGCTAGGCGCATTGTTAAAGGCGAACTCTGCAAACTCGATAAATTCCGCCCATTGTACTTGACGATCCGATACAAAGCAGCGCAAGTATTGTTCTAAACTCTGATTCACCGGCTCAGTCTGTCCATTAGACTGGGGATGATAGGCTGTGGAAAGAGACACTTTTATGCCTAACCGAGTACAAAACGCTTTCCAGAAGCTACAAACTGAACCCCCCGATCCAAAACTATATTAGGTGGTATACCATGGAGACGGAAAACATGTTTAATGAACAACTGCACCAACTCCGGCGCCGATGGAAGTTTTACCAGAGGAATAAAATGCGCCATTTTACTGAAGCGGTCAACCACCACCCAGATTACAGTATTTCCCTGCGATTGAGGTAGATCGACAATGAAATCCATGGATATGTGGGACCACGGTTCACCAGGAATCTCCAGAGGTACTAATAATCCTGCTGGAGATCCATGGGTCGTCTTACTACGCGCACATACAGGACATGCTTCAACAAAGGCGGTTATGTCGCGACTGATGGTAGGCCAACAAACATGGCGTTTGGCGATAGCCAATGTTTTCCGAACCCCTAAGTGACCGGCGGACTTGGCATCATAAAATTCCTGTAAGACGACGAGACGCAAATGAGGCGAAACAAATTGGCATTCAGAGGGTTTACCGGGAGGAGCATCAATCTGATACGGAGTCAAAGAGCTAGACAAATCAGGGAGAAGGGCACCAACAATACAACCTAAGGGTAAAATTGGTTCTGCAGGATCGAATCGATCCTTACACTCCCCGAAATTGCGAGACAAGGCGTCCGCTTTGGTATTCTTTTTCCCCGGTTTTTAGGTGATAATGAAGTTAAAACGGGAGAAAAAGAGTGCCCAGCGAGCCTGACGGGAATTGAGCCTTTTGGCGGATTCTATATATTCCAGATTCTTGTGATCAGTATATACAGTAATGGGATGTAGAGAACCCTCCAGCCAGTGTCGCCATTCTTCAAAGGCCAGTTTAATACCCAATAGTTCCCTATTACCAACATCATAATTTTGTTCAGCAGGAGAAAATTTACGTGAAAAGAAGGCACAGGGATGCAGTCTCTCCGGATTACCAGAATACTGAGAGAGGACTGCTCCCACACCAAGCTCGGAAGCGTCGACTTCCAAAAGAAACGGGTGATTGATATTGGGGTGGATCAAAACCGAAGCTGAAGTAAAGGTCTCTTTCAGTGATTGAAAAGCGCTTATTGCTGAGGGAGGCCACTCCTCAACAAAAGCACCCTTCCGAGTAAGGTCAGTTAAGGGCCCCACTATGGAAGAGAACCCCCTTATGAATTGTCTATAAAAGTTTGCAAATCCTAGAAATCTCTGAAGCGCTTTAAGGGTTCTTGGTTGCTCCCACTCCAGTATCGCGGACACTTTGGAGGGATCCATAACCAACCCACGCTTAGAGATCAAATATCCTAGAAACGGAATTTCATAAACTTCAAATACACACTTAGAAATTTTAGCATACAGATGGTTCTCCCTTAACCTTTGTAACACCGCTTTTACATGTTGACGGTGTTCCAACAACGAACGGGAAAAAATGAGTATATCGTCTAAATAGACCACCAAAAATCGACCCAAGAAATCGCGAAAAATGCCGTTCACGAAATCTTGGAAGACTGCAGGGGCATTACATAGGCCGAAGGGCATAACCAGGTATTCATAGTGACCATCTTTGACATTGAAAGCTGTCTTCCATTCATCTCCCTGGCGTATACGAATAAGATTATATGCCCCTCTAACATCAAGTTTAGAAAAAATCTGAGCCCCAGATACTTGATTAAAGAGATCATTGATTAAAGGTAACGGATATCTATTCTTGACCGTAATTTTATTTAGTTCCCGGTAGTCAATACAGGGGCGTAAACCGCCGTCCTTCTTTTCGACAAAGAAGAAACCAGCACCAGCAGGGGAGGTGGAAGGACGGATGAATCCTTTCTTGAGATTCTCCGTAATATAATTTTTCATGGCCAGCTCTTCAGATCGTGTGAGATTGTATATCTTCCCCCTCGGGGGTATGGTACCTGGAAGCAAATTGATGGGACAATCATAGGCCCTATGCGGAGGAAGAGTGTCAGCGGATTTTTCGGAGAAAACATCCGCCCAATCCACGTAGGTAGGTGGTAAGCCATCAAGGATGACCTGTGAGGACCTTAGGGCTGTAGAAAAACAATGCTCATAACAGAATGGACTCCATTTAACTAGATCCCCAGATCCCCAATTAATAACCGGGTTATGGGTTTTTAACCATGGGAATCCTAATACAATAGGAGATACAGGACTTTCAAGAATAAAAAATTCTAGTTTCTCAGAATGGGCAGAACCCACAACTAAATTCACCAAAGGGGTCTTAAAGGAAACCAATCCTCCCATGATTGGTTCATTATTGACAGCCAGGACCCGAAGTGAATTTTCTAAAGGGATCGTTGGGATATTAAGGGTGGAAGCAAGTGACCTATCCAAGAAATTACCAGCCGCTCCACTGTCAATGAAGGCGGAGACAGAAGTCTTGGAAAGGCCCCAAGAGACCATAACTGGCAAAAGTAATCGATTTACGTGAGGGAGTGATACCTGACCGCCTAGATGAAGTCCCTCAACCGGATCTAGGCGCTGTAGTTTCCCGCCACCGGGGCCTTGTTAGGGCAATTCTTGGCGAAGTGGCCAGGATTCCCGCAGTACAGGCAAAGACCTTGCGATCTGCGTCGTACTTTCTCCGCCTGAGAAAGATGAGTCATGCCAAGCTGCATGGGCTCTTCGGATGTCATAGAAGAAGAGGCAGCAGCACCCTTAGGGCTGAACTCTTGGCGAGGGGATCCCCAAGGTTGATCCTTGACTTTTTCTAGGCGTCTTTCTCTGAGACGTCTATCCACTCTGATTGCCAGTTGCATATATTCATCAAGGCTCTTGGGTAGCGGATAATTCACAAGAGCATCTTTAATACTTTCAGAGAGTCCAATTCTAAATTGACTGCACAGGGCTGGGTCATTCCACTTGGAGTCAATGGACCATCGACGGAACTCTGCGCTATACTCTTCAGCCGACCGTTTCGCTTGTCTAAGACTCCGTAGCTTAGAGTCTGCCGTTGAAGCCCGGTCTGGGTGAGCATACAAAAGCTCCATAGCAGCAAAGAAGGCGGAGACTGATTGTAAAGCTTCATCCGTAGACGCCAGTCCAAACGCCCAGGTCTGAGGGTCACCCTGAAGCAGTGAGATAACTAGGCCCACTCGTTGAGTTTCTGACCCGGATGAGTGGGGCCGTAGGCGGAAGTAGAGCTCGCATGAGTTCTTAAAGTTAGAGAATTTAGACCTTTCCCCAAATAATTTTTCCGGAAGGGGAATCTTCGGCTCGACTGAAGACCCAGGATCCAGTGGTACAGGTAGTTGGCGGCTTTCCTGCGTAGCCACTCGTTGGGCCAGCTGGTTGATGGCGGTGGCCATAACTTGCACCTGTTGCATTAATTCTTCCATCTAGGAAATGTTTTAGGGGTCCGTGATAATGTCAGGTCCCGTGGGACGCCCACCTTCCAAATAAGTCTGCAACCCCCAATCTCCGCTGCTAGCTTCGCCTATAGACAAGCCCCCGTTTGCCGGGACGCTAAACACGCCTCACCGGGCACGGTTGCCCCCAGGACTTTATAGCACAAAGGATGCAGACTTATGAAGGGGAAGGCAGATGAACCAGGAACGAGACTGGGCAAGGTCAAACAAGCAGAGGTCATACACGGAAGATCAGTCCAATGAAACGCGGCACCAGAGGATGAAACGGAAGAATAGTCAAGTCGAGCCAAGGGTCAAAACCGGGAGATCACGGGTACGCAGTACAGTGGAGCAGGCAATCGTAGTCAGGGAAAACAGGCAAAGGTCGGTCCAGGCAGCGATCAAGGATGGTCATACACAGCAGGATAATCACAGACAGAGCAGACACCAAATCACACCCAGCAGCACGCTATCACGGGCAATGAGAGACTGAAGGAGAGAAACCTTTATGGGGTCAGGTTACACGGGATTGGGCCAGAAGTGTTTGTATGATTGGTGCATAACAGAACCTGGTCCAGATTGGACCAGAAACATAGAGGGGCGTATGACCCCTCATTCCTTTGGGCTCATAGGCCCAGCGCTGATTACCTCCGGCATAAATCCTAAGTGCTCACGCGCGCGCGCGAGCACGACCCTGGACGTCAGGAGCGTCCCGCGATGGCGGGAACGCGGGCGCTCCAGACGCCGCTCGTGGCGGAACTGCCCGAGCCGCCGCTCGCGGCGGAAACGGCCGAGCCGCCGTCAGCGACAGGAGCCGCCGAACAGCCGCCCGTCGAGGACGCCGCCCCGCCAGACCTCCGGCTGACTGCCCGCAGATGGTGCGGGACTGAAGGCTGGGTGAGTAGCTCGTGACACCACCTTCCCGCATGATGGGTGGCATGCCAATACCTCCTGCCCCTTAATCCACACCCTCTCTTGGGTTTGCAGAAAAGCTTGCTGCTCATCAAGATGTTAGGGCCAGATCTGTGCCAAAGGTCATAGGGCTGGCAAGCCATCAGGGCCAGGGGGCGGCCATTTAGCATCTGAGCCCTGGCTTGGCAGTCCCTATACCAGCTGCGATGGGCTAGTAGCCCATGAGGAGAATGAAGGACAAACCTTTATTTATTCGTTTGTTTTAAACAGTTCAGATGTTTTGAATATTTTACATGAAGTTGAGTTCATCATGTGCCTTCATAATGATTTTGTACAATGGCTTTGAATAATGATGAGCTGAACAGCCCCCTATCTGGTTCAGATGGTACATTTGCCAGGCTTTTCAGGTTTTTCATAAATCTGATATGGAGCACAATAAAATCTATTGGGAAAAGATCCTTTCAATTTCTTTTGTTGATTTGTCGCCCTTTTCCTTTCTTTTTTCAAAGGCCTCCCAGCCCAAATGCCAGCAGAGTGATCACTGTGACCTCCTTCATCTGCTGGAAATGAAGCCAACAGGGAACCATTGGGAGCCATTCTTTATCACAATTTAAACACTGCTGATTGCTATTTTCAAGTCTTTAGATATCTTCTTATAACATTTTATCTGGTCATAAAGTTCAGATATATTTCTCACTGTTTTTCTTTCTCTCATTGTAATCAGTGTAGTTTTGAATACAAAGTGAGGATTTCTCAAGGTCTTAGAAATTAATTGACAATACTAGGGGTTCCCAACCAGTGGTGTTTGCACCACTGGCAGCACTGAAGCTCCTATCAGGTGGTACTCAGTAAGGCTGCAGACTAATCTGTACTGCACCCTGATCTCCTGCCATCTATATTTTACCCAAGCCTGATTTGCTCCATAAGTGCATAAATGCTCCAAAATGTGATGAAAACTATATATGTGCATTTTTATGCATTTGAGCCTGTTCAGCAACAGGAAAAGAAGAAGAAATGGTGCTGAATTGATACCTGCTTTTTTTCGAGAAAAAACATTTTCGAGAAAGAACCATTTATTTTCATTCTCTATTTAGGGATCAATTAAATAACACTGCATCACCTAAAGTGCACTTATTATTCCAAGGAGTACTTTTTGCACCTGTTTCTGAATCACCACATTGTGTGCTCTTTAAATGGCTGTTTTGTTTATTTTTAGAAAGTGGTACTTAATTTTAAAAAAGGTTGGGAACCACTGAAGTACACAGACAAGTGTAAGTGGTGACAACTCACCCTTTTGAGTATATTATCTGGGCAGTCATTTATATCATTAATAGTTTTAATCTTGGTAATTTGTATTATCTGTATGACTAAAATAGGCTAACACATGGAGACAAAGATTTGGGATACCCGCTACCTAACCCCCCACCCCCAATCAGCTTTACTTACCGATCAAAGCAACCCAGCCACCAACAGGGCATCGGATGCCACTGCACAGACCACAGCCCCCCTTGACACATTTCAGATTGGTAGAAAATGTGCTGTGGCACATGTGAGGCCGTGTGCAGCAGCTACTCATGTCCCTGGGAGGATGGGAAGGAGATTCTGGAAGCAGACATCCTGAATCTGCAGGGTTGGCCTTAGGCTAATATGCAAGTCTCTCTTCAGGTAAACACTAACTTTTCCCCACTTTATCTTATCCACCCCTGTGGAAACAGTAAATAATAAATCATTTCAAAGCACCATAAAATCTCTGATTGTATGTATATAATCATGTATTCTACACAAAACATTGCTTCAATTTCTAGGTCATGGCTGAGCTGGGAAGGTCCATGACATAGTGCAGCTTTATGAGTCCTGAACATACCCTGCTGTGGTCAGAGACAGCCATGGGATCACTGTGGCTTTCCAAACTTGTTCACACTGTGAGAACCAAGGGACAAGCTAGATGTAGGACCACTTTTTGGATGGTTCTGGAGGAATAAAATTGAAAAAAGGGCAAGCTTTGGAGACCTGCTACTGCTTCCACCCTGCAAAAAAAGGCACATGGAACAGCCATCAAATGAGCTGCTTGCTTGCTAATTGCTAATTGCCGTTGGGTTTAGAGTCCCTTAAAAGTAAAACCATTTATTGGTTAACATAATATTTTTCAATCTATTAAGATTCAGAAATGGGTTTTATTTTTGATTGTGAAAATAACCTTGGGATATGAATGCTATAACCAAAATAGTTATTTGTGTACACATGTTTAAATATGTGTACATTAGATCATTTTACAATGTGCTTAACTGGCAGGTAAGAAATATATGGATAATGCAGCTCACACATGTATTTTAATGACAAATACTTTCTAACAGCAAATGAGACAGCTTATCTCCGATAACATCAGTAACATGACTGTAAATCTGGGTGAAGCTGTTGCAAGCCTGACCTACAGTCATTACTCAACAAGTTTGGGCTGTCAACAAACATTGCATGCTGTCACCTGGAAAGACCTAAGATTATTGTCATACAGTATAGGGTTGATTCAGAAACGCATACACATGCACTTTCACATGTGTCTGTGTATTTTTTGTGAGTTTTTGCCTTGTTTTTTGTTTTTACATTACTGTTTTCATGCGCATATGCGTTTACATTAACGCGTATACGCGCATTAGATGGACGGATCGATATCATCATTTTTGCGTTATGTCTGATAACTTACTTTATTGGTCTGGGCTTGCGTCTGATTCAGAGACCTGATTGCCGATGCTCATCCGCCCTATATAACGGTTTAATTTCTGCTCCACTTACGGGGTCATTTTGGACTCGGAATTATTGTTGAACATGTTTTGCGGAGTATGAGCACCTTCAGCTCAGCGGCACTACCTGCATCAGCATGGCCGAGGCCAGATTGCACCGGAGACACATGAACATCGATCGCATGCATGACGTTGAGCTGTTCGAGCTGACCCGACTCAATCGCGTTTCCCTCCATAAATTGTATAGCGAGTTGCGGCCATGGTTAGCTCGCACCGCGAGGAAGGGGCAAGCAATTTCAGGTATGACCAAATTGGTTGGCTGCCTGCAATTTTTGGTGAACGGCTCATTCCAGAGGCTGGGTGCCCTCTCCGTGGGGATGTCCCAGCCTACGCTGAGCCGCGCTATCCAAGTTTCTGGATGGCATGGCTACCCTGTGTCCCAAATATATTTCCTTTCCTGACGACATGGTAGCGTGGAATGCAATTACGTTGGGATTTTATAATATCGCCGACATGCCCAACGTCCTTGGTGCAATCGATTGCACCCACGTTGCATTAGTCCCACCCGCAGCAGATGAGTACATCTATAGGTAAGTTATTTAGGTCATTTTTTTAATATTGCTTAGCCAAACTTAATTTCATCTATTTAGTAATCCCTCCTTCTCAAGTTTCCCTTTTAAACTGTTTAGAATGCCGACCTTAATCAATACTTATCAAGTATCCCTTCTAAACAGTTTAGAATGCATACCTTAATCCCTCCTTCTCAGGTATCCCTTCTAAACTGTTTAGAATGCCGACCTTAATCAATACTTATCATGTAGCCCATGTAGTTTGATTTCTGAAGTACCTTTTTTTGGTTTAACAATTGTGTAAGGCTTTAATTACAAAAAAAAAAATAAAAAATTAGACCTGATTTGAGCGAAATGCGGTTTATTTTAGCCAGTTTTTCATTACAAACATTCATTTATTTAAAAAGCCAAGAAACATAAATGCATCAACTTGTTCAGCATCAGCACAGAACAGATAAAGTCCCATTTCATACATTTACAGTAAAGATCTAACATTTTGGTTAAAGGGCACTCGCAGCCTTCATGAACATCCATTAGCAAATGTAAGTGTACATTGGGCCCGACTCCTGGCCCATAAAATTGGGCACATTCAGGAGTTCTAAGCTAACTTACTCCAGGCCGAAGGTTCCCCTGCCACCAACATCAAGAGCCATAGGGAGCACAACATAGGTCCACATACACACCATCTCCTGCTTGTGCCACATTTCATCAGTGCAATGGTGCAAGGCCGGAGTCATCTGCAAACTCTATGGCTGCAAGTTCTTTTTCCAGCCTATGACAGCCAGCCCCCATGCAAGTCCAGTACAATAATTTCCATGGCCAAATGGTGATGTTCGTCAGCCAAGAATGTCCCCCAATATTCCCAACAAACAGGATGAGTCAGGCAGCATTTCATTAGGCCCAAGCCTGCTGCGTGGGAGCTTGAGCAGGCGCTTTACTGAGGCACAAACTCAGGCATTGGCTAGTGGGCTATCTGAGCACTATAATGAACTTTATGGGTGAATTTCAAAATCAACAAGCAAAGGCATCCACCACAAAATCTTGGTTGCGCTCACCAGACAGGTCAATAGTGTTGGGATGGAGAGGAAATATGTTGCGCAGATCCAGGTGAAATTCTTAATATTGTTGATGGCCATAATAATGTTGGGGTTGGCCTTGGAGGTGGGCCAATACCTGGGCATGTGTGCCATTCATAATCTGCCACTGCTCCAGCATTTGGCTGTTGCTAGTGTGAAATTAATCTAGCATGGCGTTGAAGTTGTAATTTAAGGTGGCCATTTGTGCTGCCATCTGGCTGTTGCTCGTCCTAAATTCTGTCAGCTCAGTGGTGAAGTTATTATTGAAGGTCTCTAATTGTGCAGTAATCTGCTCTGTGATTCTTTGAGTCACCTACCTAAAGTAATGGCTGTCATGGTGCCATGCTAACTCCAGGATTGGCACGCACCTCCCCTGGGAAACTGGTCGACGTTGCTGACTGCGTCTTCCAATTCCCCGGGTTTGAGCGCCTGCAGATGCTGGAGCAACAGTATCAGATGTAGTAGGCAAAACCTCTGCAGCAGAGCTAGCACTGGGGACTGTAGGGTCAGTCTCAGCCTGCTGGCCACGATCGGCTGGCAGCAGGTGTCCATCTTCACTCTGCTGCAGAGGATTTGTTGCAGTAGGATGCTGGGGCAGATTAGGTTCCAGGGGGGTAATTGCAGAAGGCAGAATCTGGCTGGCATCCTCTTCCTCCATATGCTGGATAACATCAATTAGTGGGGGAGTCTGTTGGAACACGTGAAAAAATGTGTCAGCTATTTTTACAAATAACAATTACTCATGTTCCTTCACATGCATCACCAGTTACAGAACAGTACACTTACCATATCCAGTCGGTCCTGTGTCCTAGGCAGCAGGGAAGTAGATGGCGTGACCAAACTGGAGGAGACTTCCACACTTGCAGAGGCATGATGCACCTAAAGTGCACTTATTATTCCAAGGAGTACTTTTTGCACCTGTTTCTGAATCACCACATTGTGTGCTCTTTAAATGGCTGTTTTGTTTATTTTTAGAAAGTGGTACTTAATTTTAAAAAAGGTTGGGAACCACTGAAGTACACAGACAAGTGTAAGTGGTGACAACTCACCCTTTTGAGTATATTATCTGGGCAGTCATTTATATCATTAATAGTTTTAATCTTGGTAATTTGTATTATCTGTATGACTAAAATAGGCTAACACATGGAGACAAAGATTTGGGATACCCGCTACCTAACCCCCCACCCCCAATCAGCTTTACTTACCGATCAAAGCAACCCAGCCACCAACAGGGCATCGGATGCCACTGCACAGACCACAGCCCCCCTTGACACATTTCAGATTGGTAGAAAATGTGCTGTGGCACATGTGAGGCCGTGTGCAGCAGCTACTCATGTCCCTGGGAGGATGGGAAGGAGATTCTGGAAGCAGACATCCTGAATCTGCAGGGTTGGCCTTAGGCTAATATGCAAGTCTCTCTTCAGGTAAACACTAACTTTTCCCCACTTTATCTTATCCACCCCTGTGGAAACAGTAAATAATAAATCATTTCAAAGCACCATAAAATCTCTGATTGTATGTATATAATCATGTATTCTACACAAAACATTGCTTCAATTTCTAGGTCATGGCTGAGCTGGGAAGGTCCATGACATAGTGCAGCTTTATGAGTCCTGAACATACCCTGCTGTGGTCAGAGACAGCCATGGGATCACTGTGGCTTTCCAAACTTGTTCACACTGTGAGAACCAAGGGACAAGCTAGATGTAGGACCACTTTTTGGATGGTTCTGGAGGAATAAAATTGAAAAAAGGGCAAGCTTTGGAGACCTGCTACTGCTTCCACCCTGCAAAAAAAGGCACATGGAACAGCCATCAAATGAGCTGCTTGCTTGCTAATTGCTAATTGCCGTTGGGTTTAGAGTCCCTTAAAAGTAAAACCATTTATTGGTTAACATAATATTTTTCAATCTATTAAGATTCAGAAATGGGTTTTATTTTTGATTGTGAAAATAACCTTGGGATATGAATGCTATAACCAAAATAGTTATTTGTGTACACATGTTTAAATATGTGTACATTAGATCATTTTACAATGTGCTTAACTGGCAGGTAAGAAATATATGGATAATGCAGCTCACACATGTATTTTAATGACAAATACTTTCTAACAGCAAATGAGACAGCTTATCTCCGATAACATCAGTAACATGACTGTAAATCTGGGTGAAGCTGTTGCAAGCCTGACCTACAGTCATTACTCAACAAGTTTGGGCTGTCAACAAACATTGCATGCTGTCACCTGGAAAGACCTAAGATTATTGTCATACAGTATAGGGTTGATTCAGAAACGCATACACATGCACTTTCACATGTGTCTGTGTATTTTTTGTGAGTTTTTGCCTTGTTTTTTGTTTTTACATTACTGTTTTCATGCGCATATGCGTTTACATTAACGCGTATACGCGCATTAGATGGACGGATCGATATCATCATTTTTGCGTTATGTCTGATAACTTACTTTATTGGTCTGGGCTTGCGTCTGATTCAGAGACCTGATTGCCGATGCTCATCCGCCCTATATAACGGTTTAATTTCTGCTCCACTTACGGGGTCATTTTGGACTCGGAATTATTGTTGAACATGTTTTGCGGAGTATGAGCACCTTCAGCTCAGCGGCACTACCTGCATCAGCATGGCCGAGGCCAGATTGCACCGGAGACACATGAACATCGATCGCATGCATGACGTTGAGCTGTTCGAGCTGACCCGACTCAATCGCGTTTCCCTCCATAAATTGTATAGCGAGTTGCGGCCATGGTTAGCTCGCACCGCGAGGAAGGGGCAAGCAATTTCAGGTATGACCAAATTGGTTGGCTGCCTGCAATTTTTGGTGAACGGCTCATTCCAGAGGCTGGGTGCCCTCTCCGTGGGGATGTCCCAGCCTACGCTGAGCCGCGCTATCCAAGTTTCTGGATGGCATGGCTACCCTGTGTCCCAAATATATTTCCTTTCCTGACGACATGGTAGCGTGGAATGCAATTACGTTGGGATTTTATAATATCGCCGACATGCCCAACGTCCTTGGTGCAATCGATTGCACCCACGTTGCATTAGTCCCACCCGCAGCAGATGAGTACATCTATAGGTAAGTTATTTAGGTCATTTTTTTAATATTGCTTAGCCAAACTTAATTTCATCTATTTAGTAATCCCTCCTTCTCAAGTTTCCCTTTTAAACTGTTTAGAATGCCGACCTTAATCAATACTTATCAAGTATCCCTTCTAAACAGTTTAGAATGCATACCTTAATCCCTCCTTCTCAGGTATCCCTTCTAAACTGTTTAGAATGCCGACCTTAATCAATACTTATCATGTAGCCCATGTAGTTTGATTTCTGAAGTACCTTTTTTTGGTTTAACAATTGTGTAAGGCTTTAATTACAAAAAAAAAAATAAAAAATTAGACCTGATTTGAGCGAAATGCGGTTTATTTTAGCCAGTTTTTCATTACAAACATTCATTTATTTAAAAAGCCAAGAAACATAAATGCATCAACTTGTTCAGCATCAGCACAGAACAGATAAAGTCCCATTTCATACATTTACAGTAAAGATCTAACATTTTGGTTAAAGGGCACTCGCAGCCTTCATGAACATCCATTAGCAAATGTAAGTGTACATTGGGCCCGACTCCTGGCCCATAAAATTGGGCACATTCAGGAGTTCTAAGCTAACTTACTCCAGGCCGAAGGTTCCCCTGCCACCAACATCAAGAGCCATAGGGAGCACAACATAGGTCCACATACACACCATCTCCTGCTTGTGCCACATTTCATCAGTGCAATGGTGCAAGGCCGGAGTCATCTGCAAACTCTATGGCTGCAAGTTCTTTTTCCAGCCTATGACAGCCAGCCCCCATGCAAGTCCAGTACAATAATTTCCATGGCCAAATGGTGATGTTCGTCAGCCAAGAATGTCCCCCAATATTCCCAACAAACAGGATGAGTCAGGCAGCATTTCATTAGGCCCAAGCCTGCTGCGTGGGAGCTTGAGCAGGCGCTTTACTGAGGCACAAACTCAGGCATTGGCTAGTGGGCTATCTGAGCACTATAATGAACTTTATGGGTGAATTTCAAAATCAACAAGCAAAGGCATCCACCACAAAATCTTGGTTGCGCTCACCAGACAGGTCAATAGTGTTGGGATGGAGAGGAAATATGTTGCGCAGATCCAGGTGAAATTCTTAATATTGTTGATGGCCATAATAATGTTGGGGTTGGCCTTGGAGGTGGGCCAATACCTGGGCATGTGTGCCATTCATAATCTGCCACTGCTCCAGCATTTGGCTGTTGCTAGTGTGAAATTAATCTAGCATGGCGTTGAAGTTGTAATTTAAGGTGGCCATTTGTGCTGCCATCTGGCTGTTGCTCGTCCTAAATTCTGTCAGCTCAGTGGTGAAGTTATTATTGAAGGTCTCTAATTGTGCAGTAATCTGCTCTGTGATTCTTTGAGTCACCTACCTAAAGTAATGGCTGTCATGGTGCCATGCTAACTCCAGGATTGGCACGCACCTCCCCTGGGAAACTGGTCGACGTTGCTGACTGCGTCTTCCAATTCCCCGGGTTTGAGCGCCTGCAGATGCTGGAGCAACAGTATCAGATGTAGTAGGCAAAACCTCTGCAGCAGAGCTAGCACTGGGGACTGTAGGGTCAGTCTCAGCCTGCTGGCCACGATCGGCTGGCAGCAGGTGTCCATCTTCACTCTGCTGCAGAGGATTTGTTGCAGTAGGATGCTGGGGCAGATTAGGTTCCAGGGGGGTAATTGCAGAAGGCAGAATCTGGCTGGCATCCTCTTCCTCCATATGCTGGATAACATCAATTAGTGGGGGAGTCTGTTGGAACACGTGAAAAAATGTGTCAGCTATTTTTACAAATAACAATTACTCATGTTCCTTCACATGCATCACCAGTTACAGAACAGTACACTTACCATATCCAGTCGGTCCTGTGTCCTAGGCAGCAGGGAAGTAGATGGCGTGACCAAACTGGAGGAGACTTCCACACTTGCAGAGGCATGATGCTGAGCTGGAGGTAAAATTCAAAGGCACGTAAACACACAAACATCCCTTGATGACCCTGATGAGTAGATATGCTTTAGAACACACGGGCCAAAACAGATATCACAACTCCCAAACGGCTAAAGTGGACCTTCCCCATGAATCAGAGTCTATCTTATATGTTTTACTCACCCTGTACCTACAGATTGCTCACCTTAAAAAACAACCAACATGCATCTACTGCATGTTATGAGGCTTTAGACATCTAAGATGGCGGCTTAGAGGACAACAGTCAGCTTGCAAACAGGAATTGGCTTCTGACTGTGCTGCTGTGCATTCTTGGACTGCTGACCTTTCCCTGTACAGCTAGAACCCCACTCCCTGCACTTTATCCTACTCTCATCTCCTCACTAAGTGTGATGCTTCTAAATCCATATGGCTGCGGCTATATCCTCATGTCCTTAACAAAGTTGCAGGCCAGTGGGTGAAAGAATAAGAAGTAAGTGATCACAAATTGGCAATAATATATTAACATCAGATGCTGGGTTTTTTTTAAAGTGTGTGTTATTTCTCATAAATCATGGTGAAGGTCGTGTTTAGAATGAGAACCTTTCTAAGGACCATGAACTGCTGCACCTTGGGAGAGTGCCCATCATTAACCCCCTTCCTCAGCCATTCCACCCTCACCTACAACATTAACCTCCCCTCAAACACACTACCTAGGGCCTGTGTTGATATCTGCGGGTGAGCCACATTTAAAATGGTTAAAATAAGTCTCATTAAGACTATCATTACTAACCTGCAGAAATGTCCTGGTTGTCCATGTCCCAGGTGCCAGAGAGCCCCTGTAATGCTGCCGGGTGGATCAAAGCCAGGACCATTTCCTCAGCTCTTGTGTATTGCAATTTGGTGGGGAAGCCTCCGCCTGTTTGCATCCTGAAAATAAGACAATAAACATTATTTGTCATGTTGGTCACAACAACAACCAGAAAAATTCAAACATCAATATTTACCCGTGATTCCTGCATTTGTTCCGCTTCTACCTTACTGCATATTTGATGTCTGAGAATTTTTACTGGATCTGCTCAACATCTTTCCTCTCGTCCCCCGCTGCATTCACCTGTCTGGTGAGCTCTTCCCAGATTAGGGTTTTGCGCACTTTGCTATTAGCTTTTGAATTCCGCCCATATAGGTCATCAAAATGCACAGTTATCCCACTTGCCAAGGCGAATGTTTGTGCCTCACAAAAGTGCACGCTTAAGTGCCCTCGCCGCAAGGTTCGTCCTAATGTTCCATGGTTGTTGCCAATTCAGGGGACATTCTTGCCTGAGTGTGTGGCGAAGAATAGGCCGTCACGTCACTCGAAAATGAATGGACTGGGCTGGCATTTGGACTGGGGGTCATTGGCTGGCTGGCCACAGAACTTGCAGCCGTGGATGTGGCATAGGACTCGGTTGTTTCAACGTGTTCCAGTGGCAAATGTGGGCGAGCAGGAGAGGGTGTGCTTTGGGGGCTTGGGCTTCTTGGCCTCTATTTCCTTTTCCCCTTGGAAGTCGTGTTCCCTTGCTCTTTCAATGTGGTTGGGCTGGGAGCCTTCTTCCTGGAGGAAGTTTCTTTCCTTTTTTTTCCTGTTGCTGGCTGATTTTGATGGGCCAGGAGTTGTGGCCAATGTAGCCTTGGGGCCACTTTTGCTCCGTGTTTCTGGCACCTTGAAACTTGATTTGTGTGCCTAAGGGCTCGGTCTTGATGATGTGTCCTCATGGCGCTTTGCCCATTTTGTCTTGCGCTCCTTGGCTGGTGGTTGTTTTCCGGTACTTTTCTTTGGTGCCATGATGCCATTCACAAAGAGAATGAGCCGTGTGTCCATTACCCTTTAAATAGTAATGACTGAGTATGACGCTTACGCATGCGTACGGCCGTGCGCATCCCGGAAACCGCTGGGGCACTACCTATCTGCTGCGGACAAGAAAGAAGATGGCTCCCGTGATCTTCACCCTCCAACAACAAGATACTAAGATGCTCGTAAGTGTTTTTGAAGGACATTGAATTGACATCTAAATGCATGCATATGCATTAAGGAAGCGCAGGAAGAAACAGTTGTTTTTAAAATTGGTTTAAACTCTGTGCCAAACAGAAGTTAGTGCGCACATGTGATAGAAATGTGATGGGGAATGTCATTTAGTAAACTGATCTAATTGTGAATGAGATTTGTATGCTGTTTGATCTTACAACTATTTTTATGCCTTTTAGATCATGATGGAGCGCAGGTACGACTACCTGCCCAACGATTATGAGAAATGGAAGTTGGCCTTGGAGATCGTGGCCAGAATAGACGCGGAAACTGACACCACCTTCACTTTCACGCAAATCATCCAGCATTGATCGGACCTCAAGCGACGGAAGAGGCCCCGGGTGCGGCGATTTTTTACGAAACATTCCGATTGCATGCTAGATCTAACAAACACAGAAGGTAGGCCTCTATTTATAAATACTATTCTTTTCTAGTGTCCGAATTTGAATATCACGTTAGACCCACCTGGAGGCGAGCAGTCCGGCCAGTGCGGGATGATTCTGCACAAAAAGGTTGATTTAGAGCCCCTTTCTCAACATTTTTTTGGAGGCATTGCTACCAAACAAAAAATCACACAAAAAAGAAAACATTTCACATAAAAATTATTGCAGAAAAAAAAGGCTTTGCTGAATCAGATGAGGTGGAAAAATTGACGAGAACAGAAATTTTCACGCAAACAAATGATGAGAAAGGGGCTCTGAATCAACCCTAAAGTGAAGGTGGTGCATCTCCAGGGCCAACCTCCTACCCCTCCTCTGTAGGTGGCTCAGACCAGCCACTCGACCTCTCTACAGAGGAGGGGCCTCACCGCATGGGCAGGCAGTCGTACCAAACGTCTGATCCCATACACTCCGGTATGTTTAGCACACACAGGTACATGCTATTTAAACAAAAACTCAGTTCCTGCTTCATTTTTTATGGATGAATATGTAGCGGGTGAAGGATCGGGAGCAGAGAGGGCAGCAGATCAAGCCCATGAGGAACATAGAGACGGTGGGTGATGTCACACACATTCTAAGTGTAATTTGGTTACTGTTCAATCAGACATTAGAAGTGAGCCTATTTTAAATGTCTCTACAGCCTCACATCCCGAGCAGTGGCAGGCCCCAGAGTGGAGGGTGGTCCCCGAAGCTCAGGTCGCCCACCAGCCAAGTAAGTTTCAAGTTTAAGATTTGAAGTATGTCGAACATGACATCATCAGCAAGAAACCAGAATCCCTAGCCAATGTAATTAGCAGAATGACATATGCCCTCATCCCTTGATGAATTCAGTTGCAGAATGACATATGCCCTCATCCCTTGATGAATTCAGTTGCAGAATGACATATGCCCTCATCCCTTGATGAATTCAGTTGCAGAATGACATATGGCCTAATGACTTTTATGAAACTTTAATAATAATTTGATCCACAGCTGAGAAACATGTATTTGCACACCAGTAATTTTCTTTTTTTTTTTTTACAGACACAACTCAGGCAAGATTAGAACAACTTTCAGCGACTGTGTTTTGGCTGGTGGGCGACATCCAGGAGCTGGCTGCTTCGATGGGGACCACAGAAGAATAAATATCTGGGGTCTGCCATTTCTTTGTAAATAGTTTTTCCAAAATTTTAAATGTCTTAAAATTTATTAAAAAAACAAAAAAATTACATAAAGTTAAATATAAAAACTCAAAAAGTTAAGAAAAAGGAAAATAATAATTGGCATTTTACAATAAAAAAACAAAAAAGAAAAAACATGTTTCTGTCTTCTATGTCAATCAAATTTACATTAAGGGTTGCTTACAGGAAAACGTTATAAGAAAAAAAAAAAGGAATAGCGCAAAGTGAAGAAAAGGGAAACCGCAAAAGAATTGAGGTAAGCATGAATAGCGCAAAGTGAAGAAAATGGAAACCGCAAAGGAATTAAGGTAAGCATTAAGAGCGCAAAGTGAAGAAAATGGAAACCGCGAAGGAATTGAGGTAAGCCTTAAACCGGACCTTCAGCGTGATTTAATGAAAAGCCCAAACTCTTAAAAAACGGTTCCCCAGCATCTAAAATTAATATATTTTACGTTTTTAGTCACTAACTTATTATTCTTTCCCCCACTGGGCTGCAACTCTGTTCAGGAATTTAGGATACGGGTGCCACCATCTGGACTCACTTTGCGCTTTAAGTGCGCAAAGTAAAGAAGATGGAAACCGCAAAGGAATTGAGGTAAGCATTGTAGCAGAAGTGAGTGAGAGAATAGTTGAGACGGGGACATTAATTTAGGTGTGTGCATGCGTGAGTTAGAACAGATTTCCTTCTGGACGTATATTTTTTAGAAAGCGGAATGCAGAATCTAACGGGACAAAGCCAAAAAACGGAAGGCTATGTTGTTTTATAAGTAACGTAAACGAAAAACGAAAGCACAAAAATGACATTATCTTTGGCGTACGCAGCGACGAACAGTTAACAGAAGGCTCCCGATGCCTGCTTGAATCATGCGTACACACATACGCCAACAGAAACAAAACGAAAAGTGAACAGAACGAGTCAAAAACGAAAATGTTTTTATGCCTCTCTGAATCAGCCCTTATGTGTGAGCATTCCCTTTGGTTTCCAGAACTTTTTCTTTTTTTTTAAGCAATATTTTTATTGTAGTAATAGGAATTTTACATCAAGTTGCAACATGCAGTACAGTTTGTTAGACAAGTTAAGACATCCAGACATCCAGAAGAATGTATACCACCAAAGTGATAACATTATCTTCTAGCATGAAGTACGTGTGAAAAGAGACAATGAACCAGAGGATAGAGAACGGAAGGTAAGAGATGGAAAACTAGAGTGGAAAAGGTAGGAGGACAGGAAAAGAGAGGGGAGAGGGTAGAGAGGTGGGTGTCCGAACTCCGCCCGTCATGTAATGGTCATGGTTTTTAGGTTGGAAGTGGGTGAACCAACTTTCTCATGTAGTTAGGAAAGGGGTGAGATCACCTTGCATCGAGGCTGCCATCTTCTCGAAGAACATAACTTTATTGATGCAAGGAATCAGGCTCCCACTAGGGATGGTCCTTTTCTTCCAGGAGTGTGCTATAATCAGTTTAGTCTCTGTAAGGATGTGCCTAATGAGCTCAAATTGTGATCTTGTGCAACCAGGAGGTTTCAGATTGAGCAGGGCAAGTTGAGGTGAGGGGGTCAGGTGTAAACCGGTTGCTTTTAGAACCTGGCCCAGAACTGGGTAACAACCCTACATTCTCACCAAATATGGATGTATGTTCCTTGGCGTCGACATTCTCTAAAACACTCCGGGGGGTAGGATGGGCAGAATCTATGGATCCTATATGGGACAAGATACCATCGGAGTAAGACTTTAGTATTGACCTCTTGAGCACCTGTGTTCAGGAACCATGTAAATTAATTCTTCCACACTACTTTCCAATCCCCAAATGATACGTTTATGCCAAGATAATTTTCCCACCTGTTCGCGTAGGCTGGATGGGGCAGCCTATATACCGTAGCTTTCATCCCCAACCCAAGAAGTTGTTCCCCGCATGCAATCTCAAATGGCGAGAATGGTCTCTGCACAACCCCCGTCCTGGTTTTGGTAGATATATAGTGGGTTATTTGCAAGAAGCGGAGATATTGCCTGCTCGGGATATCCCCAAGGGATTGGAGCTTGGGAAAGTTTAGCATTCCACTATTTGTGACGACGTTAATCTTTATTAAGTTTTGTGTTTTCCATCAGGTAAACACTGTTGGTTCCAAGAAAGCCGGGAGAAATTCAGGATTGCCCAAAACAGATAGCAAGGGAGTCTGGGGGGAGAAGAGGTTCCCTTTCAATCTGTTAGCTTTCCAAATTCTGAGGGAGTGGTTCAAAACTGGATTGTCAATGCCTTTAAGAGCTGTTGGGGGCAGCCATAACTAATTAGAGATTTCTATCGTGGTACAGCTGGCCTGCTCAATGTCTACCCATAATGGTCTATCTTCCCTGGCGTGAACAGCAGCCATTTGAGCGATCTGACATGCAGAGTAGTAGTGAGCTATTTTGGGAACTCCAAAGCCATCCTGTTGCTTAGGTCTGTAGAGTGTCGCATGGTTAACCCGCATTTTTTGCTTACTCCATATAAAGGAGTTTATGGTGGCCTGGAGACCCTTTATGCATTAGGTCGGGATTGGTATTGGTAGAACTCAGAAAAAATAAAGCATTTTAGGAAGCCATGTCATTTTTACAGCTGCTATCCTGCCCAGCCATGAAAGGTGCAGCTTAGCCCAGGAGGATATCAAGGAGTGGAGGTTCTTAACCATAGCGGGGTAGTTAGCGGCATAAAGGGATTCGTAATTTGCTGTCAGTTGGACACCTAGGCATTTGATATGGCGCTCTTGTCAGGAAAAGTCGAAGGAAGATTTGAGGGTGGACAAAGTACTTTCGGGGAGAGAGATGTTGAGGGCTTGGCACTTTGAAGTGTTAATCTGCAGGCCAGACATCCTGAAGAAATCTTCTAAAGTGTGAAAGAGGTTCGGAAGGGATGTGACAGGATTAGATATGAGCATAAAAAGGTCATCAGCTAATAGAGAAATTTTATAATCGTAGCCCCCAATGGTTGTTCCTGTTATATTGGTATTAGTCTGGAGAAGCTTGGAAAGGGGTTCGATGGCAAGGGAAAATAGTAGAGGGGAAAGGGGGCAACCATGTCTGGTGCCCCTGCCCAAAGTGGTTAAAGGAATATCCAGAGTATCTAACGAATGCTCCTGGATTGGAGTATAGCAAGGCAATCCAAGCAGTGAAAGAGGTACCCAGACCCTACTTTTTCAATATGAATTGTAGGTATTCCCAAGCGACTGTATCAAATGCTTTGCGGACATCTAAAGTTAATAGCATGGCCTGTCATCCCTCTTTCCGAACATTAGCCTCGATTCAGAGACACATTCGTCCGGACTTCCGTAGCTGTCTGTGAAAGTTTTGGTGGGTGTTAGTCTTTTTTTTGCTTTTTTTCGTCCATTTTCTACTCGCACGAACGTTCGGTAAAAATGTGTATATGCTCTTTCGATGAACGGAAGCAAATCGGAACATAGCCAAACAAAATCGGAAATTTTCAGTTTGTTCAGATAACTGCCGTTGTTGGGATGGTTTCTGTCTGATTCAGAGAGCTGATTTCTGACGGATCACCACCCTATAAATCCGTTTCATTTCGGATCCACTTACGAGACCTTTGAGGGCTCGGATTGCTATTGTTGAACATGTTTTGTGGCTATGTGGAGGAGTCTGCGCGCCTTTAGCACCAAGGCATTGCATGTATCATCATGGCCGAGGCCATAAATTGTATAGCAATGCATACCTGAATCAATACATTTCATGTATGCCTTATAGATGCATTTTAATGCTGACCTAAATTAATCCTTAGCATGTAAACATTTATTTTCCCACACATCCATATAATTGCTATATTTTTTTAGACTTATGTCCTTTGTGATTTATATTAGGATTGTTGAACTTGAATCTTAATTTGTTGTAGGAGTTATTGTTTTAGTTGGTTACCTTTGCTTTGTGTAATTATTTTTTATTTGGTTGCAGGAACCGCAAGATGTGCCACTCGCCCTTGCTCCTGATGCTCGTTCTTTGCCTGCAGAATGCGGGCCAGGGGTTCTCTAATCGGGCACTATGCGAAACCCGGGCCGTGGTGGCAAGGGCCCTCTGGCTTTTGAAGTCCAGATTTCCAGATTTAGGTGTTTGGACCATACAGGGCGGGGGGGGGGCACTGCAGTATGACCCCAACAAGGTTATACCAAAATTTTAATTTACGTTTTTTAACAGGGACCACACGTGCCAGAGTGGCACAACTGAGTGTCAGGGTCCTTCAGTTGGTGGGCGAGATGCAGGAGCTGTGCAACCCGTTGGGGACCACAGATGAAGAATAATGTTCAGTGGCCTGCCATTGATATGTATTTTGTTTTTTATAGTTAAATTTTATATTTTATGATGGTATAAAATAAAAATGTTACATTGTCATTTCATTTACAAAATACATTAACACAAAACTAATGGGCCCAGAAATATTTAAAGATGAATATTCACATGACCAAGAAGTGATTTGGGTAAGTTTTAGGGGGCTAAAATGGAAGAAGAACCTAACCGAGAAGTGGTTTGGGTGAGCTTTAAGGGTCCAAAAGGGAAGATGGAGGATAGTGCTAAGTGGTTTGGGTGAGCTTTAAGAGTCCAAAAGGGAAGATGGAGGATAGTGCTAAGTGGTTTGGGTGAGCTTTAAGGGTCCAAAAGGGAAGATGGAGGAGAGTGCTAAGTGATTTAGCTAAACATTGTAGTAGAAATGAGGGTGGCAAATAAGTAGTGTGGTAAGGTGCAAGGGGCCGTTATTGACGGCAGGTATGTAGCACCAATGTACCTGGCATTGGTGCAGTAAAGCCGTATAGCTTGTTTGTCCAGCATCAGCTGCTGGTGGCAGTTTGCTGCTGATGATTTAGAATAGCCGAAAGGCTAACCTGGGACGGCTTTACTGGGATGGAGTAGAGCAGGGTGGGACTCCATCCCACTACCCAGGTCCGGGTTTTGCGGGCTGTTTAAATAGCCTGGGGAATCAGCTGTGCTGGTTCCTTTGTCTAGAGCTCACATGGGAGTGAGACTCTGTGAGCCTGGCTGAAATCTCCTGTGGAGGCTGTTTCATGCGGACCTGAGGCCTAGTTGGACTGTAAACAGGACGTTTGCTCAAGGACTAAAAGCTGTTTGCCTGATTGAATCATTTATGCTGCTGTTTCCTGAAAAGGTGATGTAACCTGTTTGGACATATGCTTTTGTGGATTTATGTGTGAAATAAACACAGACTTTACTTTGAACTGCTTGCCTCTGCCTCTATACTGCTGACACCCGGTCGCCTACCAGAGCTAATCTCCACATTTGGTGTCGGATGCGGGCATAGCAGTGAGGCCGTTGCTAGGAGCAACCGACGAAAAAGTTTTTTGTTGTGCATGTCCTATATTAAACCTGCCAGGCTGCTACCTGGGACTGCAGACAAAATGGAGGCGGTCGTGAAAGCGCTCGTGGAGGCCAACAGGCAGCAGCATGAGACCAACCAGCTGTTTTTGCAACATATGATGGCACAGCAAGCTGCAGGTGCGCCCAAAAGTATTCCTGATGCCCGGAAAGCTGTCCGCTCGGCGCTCACAAAAATGACCCCTTCAGATGACGTGGAGACTTACCTGGCGGTGTTTGAAAAGGTGGCTGCAAGGGAGAAGTTGCCGCATGACCAGTGGGCTGATGTCATCGCTCCATTTCTGGCGTCTGGACCCCAGCAGGTGTTGTTTGATCTCCCAGAGGACCAAGCCGCTGACTACCCGACTCTGAAGGGTGAGATACTGGCGAGACTGGGGGTGAATGTGTGGGTTCGGGCTCAGCGGGTGCATCAGTGGAGCTACCAGTCGGCAGAGCCCGCCCGACCCCAGTATTATAAACTGCTGCACCTGCTGCAAAAATGGCTGCAGCCGGAGTTGTTAAGCCCCACTGCCATTTTGGACCGCTTGCTGGCGGACATGTTTTGGAGGGCTTTACCGCACCCTCTTCAGCACTGGGTTGGCCAGGTATCCCCTGACAACGCACTAGGGATGGTGGACCTAGTGGAGCGATATGAGGCCACCAGGAACTTGCAAAGCGGCTCCATGAGGAGGGATTCGGGGAAACCCCGGAGGTCCCCGCCCCAGCTCAGGCGAGTGGTGTCCCCTAAACCCTCTCAGGACCTACCCCCCAAAGTCCCTGCCCAAGTGTTGTGTTGGGGATGTAAGGAGCCGGGACATATCAGAGCCAATTGTCCCCACCAGGGGGAGCCCATGGATGTAAACTTTGGTTACCGCCCTTCCATGTATGCCAGGAGGCTGTGTGCTGCCGGTATCCCTGAGCTTGTGGGGCAAAGTCACCTCTGTCAGGTGAAAGTGGGAGACACCCTGGCTGTGGCCCTTTTGGACTCGGGGAGTATGGTTACCCTGGCAAGACCCGCCTTAGTACTGCCCGATGAGTACACTGGGCGGAAAACCGGGGTTTTGTGCATTCATGGGGACTTGAGAGACTATGCCACAGCACAAATGTCTCTCACCACCGTCTCCGGCAGCTGGAAACATGAAGTCGCTGTCGCCGCTAAACTCCCATATGAACTGATTATTGGGAGAGACTTTCCAGGGTTCAGGTCACTGTGGGCCAAGCTGGCAGTTCCGGAAACCCGCGAGGCGGGTGTGTCCCCAATAGACTGGCCCTACTCAGGGGAGACCCCGGTGCCCTGGGAACCGGAATCAGGAGGCACCGTGGAAGAGGTGCCCGTCCCTAAAATGGAAGAGGGGGAGTCAACCCCACTAAATGTTATGGTTGGAGATGTGGAAGAGTTGACAACAGGTCCAGAGTTGGCAGATCTCCATGTCTCCACAACTAACTTTGGTACCGCTCAACACCAGGACCCGACCCTGTCTCGGGCCTGGGAGAATGTTCTTGAGGTGGAAGGTGAACCACAACAGCCAGGGGCGGAGTTACAGTTTCCTCGCTTTGTGGTTCACCAGGAAATGTTGTACCGAGTAAACAAGGTACGTGAAGAGGTGGTGGAACAATTGGTGGTACCCAATTCATATCGCAAATTGGTGTTGGATTTGGCCCACCAACATGTTCTGGGTGGACACCTAGGCCAGCAGAAAACACTGGACCGCGTTTTACAACGATTCTACTGGCCCAGTGTGTACAAGGAGGTGGAGAGATATTGTGAGTCCTGTCCAACATGTCAGATGACCAGCCCTCAGCCTCATTACCGTGGTCCCTTAGTTCCTCTCCCAGTTATTGAGGTACCCTTTGAGCGGATTGCCATGGATCTAGTGGGTCCAGTGCCAAAATCCGCTAGAGGGCACCAACATATTCTGGTGATCTTGGACTATGCCACGCGGTACCCTGAGGCAGTGCCCCTGCGTCACACCTCTGCCAAGCTCATTGCTAAGGAGCTTATGGAAATGTTTTCCAGAGTAGGTCTGCCTAAAGAGGTCCTGACCGATCAAGGTACCCCGTTTATGTCGAAAGTAATGAAAGAGCTCTGTAAACTGCTGCAGGTGAAACAGTTGCGGACATCCGTTTACCACCCGCAAACAGACGGCCTAGTAGAACGGTTTAATCAAACTTTAAAGACCATGTTAAAAAGGGTGGTCGCCAAGGATGGGAAGAATTGGGACTTGCTGCTGCCCTATCTGATGTTCGCAGTGCGAGAGGTGCCCCAGGCCTCTACGGGGTTCTCGCCCTTCGAACTCTTATACGGTCGACATCCACGGGGCCTGTTGGATATAGCCAAGGAGGCCTGGGAACAGCAACCCACACCCCACAAAAGTGTGGTAGAGTACGTGACTCAGCTACAGGAACGGATAGCGACCGTCTTGCCGCTTGTCAGAGAACACATGGAGGCAGCGCAGCGGGCCCAAAGCAGGGTTTATAATCGGCAAGCCAGGGTACGGAACTTTAACCCCGGTGACAGAGTTGTGGTTCTGGTACCCACGGTGGACAGTAAATTTCTAGCTAGGTGGCAGGGTCCCTATGAGGTCATTGAAAAAGTTGGGGAAGTGACTTACAAGGTACATCAGCCTGGGCGGAGGAAGCCCGAGCAGGTGTACCATGTAAACCTGCTGAAACTATGGAAAGACAGGGAGACCCCTGGGGGTGACAGTCCCCGACCAGGTATGGTGGGGGTGGAGCTTCCCATTCCTCGGTCTGTTAGTAGAGAAGTAGTAGTCGAGGTGAAAACTGGCGACAACCTCTCCTCTAAACAGACTCAGGAAGCCAGGGAGTTTATTAGCAGAAACACGGACGTGTTTTCAGAACTCCCTGGGCGCACTTCGGTCATCCAACATGATGTTGTCACGGAACCTCAGGTCAAGGTCCGGTTGAGGCCTTACCGGGTACCCGAGTCCCGGCGACAAGCTATCGCGGAGGAAGTGCAGCAAATGCTCCGGTTAGACGTGATTGAAGAATCAAAGAGTGAGTGGGCCAGCCCCATAGTCTTGATTCCCAAGCCCGATGGTACGTTGCGGTTCTGTAACGATTTCCGCAAACTTAATGAAGTTTCCAAGTTTGATGCCTACCCTATGCCCCGGGTAGATGAACTCATTGAGAAGCTAGGCCAAGCCAGGTACTTTTCGGTTTTGGACCTCACAAAAGGGTACTGGCAGGTGCCCTTGACTGAGGCTGCCAAGGAGAAAACAGCCTTTATTACACCAGAGGGACTGTTCCAATACAAGGTGTTACCCTTTGGGTTACACGGCGCTCCCGCTACGTTCCAAAGGTTAATGGATATTGTCCTCAGGCCACACCGTCGGTATGCTTCGGCATATCTGGACGATATAATTATCCATAGCACGGATTGGGAAAGTCACCTACCCAAAGTCCAGGCCGTAGTGGATTCCCTCAGGAAGGCTGGGTTGACGGCAAACCCGAAAAAATGTGCTTTAGGCCTAGAAGAAACAAAATACCTGGGCTATGTGATTGGACGAGGAGTGGTCAAGCCCCAGGTGAACAAACTAGAAGCCATCCGTAACTGGCCCCGGCCTAACACCACCCGCCAGGTAAAGTCATTTCTGGGGTTGGTGGGATATTATATGCGGTTCATTCCCAATTTTGCCACCCTAGCGGCACCATTGTCAGACCTGTTAAAGGGACGCAAGTCTGTCATGGTGAAGTGGAATGAACAGGCCGAAAAAGCGTTCTCCGCTTTGAAGTCTGCCCTGTGTGGGTCTCCGGTGTTGGTGACACCCGACTTTAAGAGGGAGTTCATAGTGCAGACCGATGCCTCCGAGGTAGGTCTCGGTGCTGTACTGTCTCAGGAAGTCAACGGGGAGAAGCACCCCGTTGTCTACATGAGTCGCAAATTGACACCCGCGGAGACCCGGTATAGTATAGTGGAGAGGGAGTGTTTGGCCATTAAATGGGCCCTGGAGTCTCTTCGCTACTACTTGCTGGGGAGAAGGTTCCGTCTGATTACGGACCACTCTCCCCTCAAGTGGATGTGCCAGGCTAAGGACAGGAATGCCAGGGTCACCCGATGGTTCTTGTCATTACAAAACTTCAAGTTTACAGTAGAGCACAGAGCGGGACGATTGTTGGGTAACGCGGATGCCCTGTCCAGAACACATTGTTTGGCATGTGTCCACCCCCTCAGGGTTGAACAAAGGGGGGGGGTATGTGGTAAGGTGCAAGGGGCCGTTATTGACGGCAGGTATGTAGCACCAATGTACCTGGCATTGGTGCAGTAAAGCCGTATAGCTTGTTTGTCCAGCATCAGCTGCTGGTGGCAGTTTGCTGCTGATGATTTAGAATAGCCGAAAGGCTAACCTGGGACGGCTTTACTGGGATGGAGTAGAGCAGGGTGGGACTCCATCCCACTACCCAGGTCCGGGTTTTGCGGGCTGTTTAAATAGCCTGGGGAATCAGCTGTGCTGGTTCCTTTGTCTAGAGCTCACATGGGAGTGAGACTCTGTGAGCCTGGCTGAAATCTCCTGTGGAGGCTGTTTCATGCGGACCTGAGGCCTAGTTGGACTGTAAACAGGACGTTTGCTCAAGGACTAAAAGCTGTTTGCCTGATTGAATCATTTATGCTGCTGTTTCCTGAAAAGGTGATGTAACCTGTTTGGACATATGCTTTTGTGGATTTATGTGTGAAATAAACACAGACTTTACTTTGAACTGCTTGCCTCTGCCTCTATACTGCTGACACCCGGTCGCCTACCAGAGCTAATCTCCACAGTAGGCAAGCACTTTAATGAGTTAAGTTTGTAGTGCGCAGGCGCAAGATGGTAAGGATTTCCGTCTGGACGAATATTTATTGAAAAAGGGAAACAGAATCGAACGGGAAACGTAAAGGATTCGTTGGAGGATACGATGGGAAAAAGGCAAAAACGAAAGCCTACGTTGTAACATGTGAAAATGAAACGGAAAAGTCTGGATGGAAAATGACATCCTCGTAATTCGTAATCTGCTGTACGAACGGACGGAAACTTTACAGAAGGTTTTCAATGCAGGCATTGAATCGCTCGAACGCTCATACGAGAACGGAAACATTTCACCAAAAAAACAGATCGGCACGAAAACTGAAGTTTTTTTGTGTCTCTCTGAATCGAGGCTATTGTGGACCAGGTTGATGACCTTACGGATATTAGCCCCCACTTGACGCTGGGGGATGAATCCTGCGTGGTCTTTAGAGATTAAGGATGCAATGTACTTATTGAGTCGTGCCACTAATACCATTGCAAGTAGTTTGACATCGATGTTCAATAGAGATATGGGCTTATAGTTGGAGGGTGGTATCAACATTGGGTTTGGGTATCATGCAAACAGCCGCAGTGAGCGCATCTATGCTCCATGAGTCGTCATTGCAGAGAGAGCTGAACATCCGGACCAATCATGGGGGGAGTACCTGGGAATTTTTTTTAGAATTATGGGCAGTGAAACCATCTGGGCCAGGTTGTTTCCCAATCTTTAAGGAATTAATAGCTTCCTGGACCTCAAATAGTTTAACCGGCTTGTCTAAGAAGGTTTTGACCTTGGAAGGGAGGGTAGTTGAATTTGGCCTAGTAGCTTCTTTGCGAGGCGCTCATCTAGTGTAGTCTTGGGTCTATATAGGTCCTCAAGGTGTTTACTAAAAGTTGCTACCACTCTCATTGGATTGCTTGAAAGTGTACCTAATGTGCACTGGTTTTGCTCTCTGCGTGACACCCCTAAGTCTTCTGGTGAGAGGGGTGTTTGGTTTATTGCTAAGACAGTACCACCTAAACCTAGACCGAAATATTTGGCATTCAGCCTCGTCTGTAAGGCACAAATTGAGTTGGTCACCAGCCTGGTTAAGTGTAATTCTATTACATCTGGTCGGGCGGTCTTTATAAGCGTTATGTTAGGGTACAGAGCAAAAAAACATACAAATTAAACACCACCTACAGTGAAATTTCTTAATCCAACAAAGGTAAATATTATAAACTTGACAATAACATAATCATAAGTCCATATTTATAAGTGTCCCAAAATGCATGCACTATTATTGAAGTGCTGTGAGAAGAAAGAAACTTTTGGTGCAACTGATATCCAATAGGTATCCCACACGCATGCACCCATTGATGATGATCACCCTTCACACTGTGTGCGCTTACCAGAGATTTATGTCAAATGCTCATTTAAAACAACTCCTTATAATCAACACACTCCGTGAATGATTCCAAACCATATATCATGGGTTCAATATTTCATAGATCCAATCCGTATTGCTCAGTGATCATAGAAGAAAAACAAGAAAAAATAGTGCAACCCCATCTGATATGTTCACGTGTTTAATAATAAAAAATTTTGCACTTACAAAAATCCAAACATGTATGCACAAAAGAGCAAGCTAGAAAAGTAGTTCTCCTTCCCCCAGTCCACTATGGCCAGTAGTAGATACGGATGAGTAAGAACTGAGCTTGTACCCAGATGAATGCACTTCACCTAAAATATATAAAAGAAACTTTGCCGCTGCCCCGCCTAACGCGTTTCACTGATATACAGCTTTTTCAAAGGCTAGTGGCAGGGAGCAGCAAAGCGGCTTATAGTACCAATCCCATTCAAAGTAAACATATATTGTAATCAAAGAAAATGTTACCTTTCATAACAGCGTACTTAGTCCGCCGTGTTGTATAGTGGCGTTTGTTCACCGCCACAATGCCGGCTCGCAGGATGGCGCCGGAAAGATAAACATTATGAGAGACGCCATGACCCTCCCCCTTTAACACGTGCGGGCTGTGACACGGGAAAGGAATGTCACATACCGGCACGTCTCCGCCCACCCTCTTACTACGCAATGCCGCTACCTCCAAGTCTCCACCCCTTAGCTCCAAAGAGACTTGGAGGTAGCGGCATTGCGTAGTAACAGGGTGGGCGGAGACGTGCCGGTATGTGACGTTCCTTTCCCGTGTCACAGCCCGCACGTGTTAAAGGGGGAGGGTCATGGCGTCTCTCATAATGTTTATCTTTCCGGCGCCATCCTGCGAGCCGGCATTGTGGCGGTGAACAAACGCCACTATACAACACGGCGGACTAAGTACGCTGTTATGAAAGGTAACATTTTCTTTGATTACAATATATGTTTACTTTGAATGGGATTGGTACTATAAGCCGCTTTGCTGCTCCCTGCCACTAGCCTTTGAAAAAGCTGTATATCAGTGAAACGCGTTAGGCTGGGCAGCGGCAAAGTTTCTTTTATATATTTTAGGTGAAGTGCATTCATCTGGGTACAAGCTCAGTTCTTACTCATCCGTATCTACTACTGGCCATAGTGGACTGGGGGAAGGAGAACTACTTTTCTAGCTTGCTCTTTTGTGCATACATGTTTGGATTTTTGCAAGTGCAAAATTTTTTATTATTAAACACGTGAACATATCAGATGGGGTTGCACTATTTTTTCTTGTTTTTCTTCTATGATCACTGAGCAATACGGATTGGATCTATGAAATATTGAACCCATGATATATGGTTTGGAATCATTCACGGAGTGTGTTGATTATAAGGAGTTGTTTTAAATGAGCATTTGACATAAATCTCTGGTAAGCGCACACAGTGTGAAGGGTGATCATCATCAACGGGTGCATGCGTGTGGGATACCTATTGGATATCAGTTGCACCAAAAGTTTCTTTCTTCTCACAGCACTTCAATAATAGTGCATGCATTTTGGGACACTTATAAATATGGACTTATGATTATGTTATTGTCAAGTTTATAATATTTACCTTTGTTGGATTAAGAAATTTCACTGTAGGTGGTGTTTAATTTGTATGTTTTTTTGCTCTGTACCCTAACATAACAATTTGCATGAGGCTTGCTAGGGATAATAGGTCTGGTACGTTGTAGAAATCTATTATATTTATACTTTATTTAAATTAGCTAAAATCTAGGAGCGCTGTGTTTTTATAAAAGTTTTTGGTCTTTATAAGCGGAAGAGGTTAAGTGGTAGGCATCTAGCAATGTTAGAGTTGTTTCTTATATGTGGCTTTACGCTGGGTTGATTCTTGGATGAAATGACCTCGAATTACAGCTTTATGAGCTTCCCAGAGTAAGGCATCGGAGCTTACTGACCCTGTGTTATCTAAGAAGAAGTTCTCAATCTCTTTGCGTAGGCGCTCAAGAAGCATCTCGTCAGATAGCATGAGGTCATAGAGCTTCCAGGACTTTTGGGGGGATCTTTGTGTTAGGGAGGTCAACTCAGCTGCGCCCAAGTCATGATCCAACCAAACGATTGGAACGATGGAGGTGTGGGTCAGATGCGGCAAGGAGGGCAGCTGCAGAAAGATGTGGTCGATTCTCGTAAAGACCTTGTGTGGACAAGAGTAGTGAGTGAAGTCCCTCTTAGTGGGATGGAATTCTCTCCATACATCAACTAGAGGATAATGATTTAGGAGGGAGCAGAACGTTTTTCCTGAGGAGCCATCCCTGGGCCGATCGAAAGGCTGTCCAACAGTTTGTCTATCTAAAGTGGGATGTAGACCAGCTACTATTTGGAGCCCCTTTACCTGGTGATCCAGGGTCCTAAAAAACTCGTCAAGAAAAGTGTTCTGGTTCTGGTTAGGGGTGTAGTATGTAGCAATGTGACTGGTTGGTCTTGGACCATGCCTACTACTATGAGAAAGCGACCGTGGGGGTCCCGTATTATCTGCTCCAAAGAGAAAGGCAGAGAGCACTTGAAAGCGATAGGGACTCCTCTCTTCTTGATATTAGCGGATGGCGAATAAAAGAGAGGGTATTCTGTGCTGAGGAATTTAGGGGTGTTCTTCTTAGAAAAATGCGTCTCTTGGAAGCAGACATTATCAGCATGTAGGGCCCTCGTCTGACGGAATGCCTTAACTCTTTTCTGGGGGGCATTCAGGCCCTGTACATTAAGAGAAACAAGTTTAACTACCATTTTTAAACCATGCAATGACTGTTACTCTGGGGGAGTTGGACACCCAAGAGACAGGCAAGGAAAACTTACAGAGAACATAAATCAGCTACATAAAAGGAGCAATAACTTCCTAAATGAAATTTCCCACTGGGGTAGAGGAATCCCCTAACTCAATGGGGAATGCTATCTAAATAAAAGGACTTCCGAGTGGAGATCCCAGAACAGACTGGTGGATTGGCTGACCCTCAGTAGGGGGTCAGAGTCAAAGGCTTCCTAACTCGCCGGAGTCCTGGCGAGAGAGGGAGCAAGGAGTGTACAGACTTTTGAAACCTGGGCGCCCGGGTGATAGCAAAACAATTGAACAGCAGTAAATAAAGAACTCAGGTAACATTCTATAGACTGGTAATGAGAATGTGCATTAAAGGGCAGGGAATAGACAAAACTGGTCTCTTTTTGCTAGAGATCCAAGAGAGTTGTATGTAAATGGGGTATGTGCATAAAAAGTAAATGTATATTCAAACATAGAACCAAGAAGAGAGTCCCAACATCACAGAACGGGGACTTCAGAAGTGCACCCTGTGCAATCTCAGCGATAACAGGGTTAGGGGCAAGATCCCTAGTATAATGCACAGGGAATCTTACCCATCAACCCTCCCCCACAGCAGGCTTACCGAACCTGTGGGCTAGTGCACCCGCTGTTTTGCTCGTTGACTGGGTGCTCCGTCGTGGTACACGCTTGTCCTTAGGCACTGGCGACAATGAAAGAGCTCTCTTCTTTTGTGGGGGGGGGGAACTGGAGTAACTGCGGGGGCCTTCAAGCCTGCCGAGGCCAGGGCCACCTCCAGATCTTGTGGTGTAGAAGCCTCTAACCGCTGGTCTAGATAATTAAAGAAGATTTTAAAGGGAAACCCCCATTTGTACCTGACCCCTTTAGCTTGCAAGATTTTTAAGTGAGGGTTTCATAGCATGCCGTCTGGTGATGGTTTGGGGAGAAAAGTCAGCAAAAAGTTGGTAGTCAAAGTTCTGAAATTTGAGAGTTCCTTGATCCCGTGCAGCCGACATAAGTTGTTCCTGAAGTTTTACGAGAACGTCCCGCGGGAGGCCGTCTGCTCTCTTTTTCTGTAAAGCGCGGTGTATCCTGTCAAATTCCAACCTCTCGGTAGGGATGGCCGGGGCGAGCTCTTGGAAAAGGACAGTAACTGTGGATTGTAGATCGAGGACTGTTTCAGGTATACCTCTGATCCTGATATAGGCCCTGTGAGAGCGGTCCTCCATTTTCTCAAGCTTATAGTGTAAAGTAAGATTCTCTTCCTTTAGGGCCTCCAGATCCGTCCCGAGAGAAGACAGCCCCGAACCATGTGCTGATGATTGTTCAAGATCATAAACTCTTTGGCCCAGTTCTTTGATTTCCGCTGAAAGGTTAACGGTAATCTGAGACGTAATATTTAGGGCCCATCGCTCAAGGGCCTTCTCAAGCATTGCTTCATATCTATCGAATGGTGGCGGCTGTGATTTCGGTGGCGAGCCGTGTAGAGATTCATCCATCCAGGACTCATCTTCTGGTAGTAGGTCGGAGGAAACTTGAGGGTCGCTTTGGGAGGGTGTGGAGACTTCCATCTTAAGTGTGGCGCAGAGTTTTATGTGTTACCAAGGTTTGGTAAAACTACTTAGTAAGATTAACAGTAACCAAATAGTGGGGCTTTGTTAGTAGCTTGAGTGAATATATAGATCAGACAATATAAATCGCACTGTAAGAAAAGGGCAGCAAGCATTCACCAAATTCATCAGGTTGCATATGAGTGCGCTTCTCCTTTAAGAAGGCGATGGAGCTAGATAAGAGTCTCCTTATAGTAAGCAATATTGGAAGGAAAAGAAGCGATAATCAGATATTATTTGCTGCTTTATGCTGTGGAGACTGTGATAAAGGGACACCCCTTGGACTGCAGAGTGTAGTGGAAGAGGAGCTGTGTGTGGGGTGGCACAAAGCAGCTCAGGATTGTGACCTGGGCAGTAAAATATGGATGGTCAGGGCTGGATCACATCCTCACATCTGCGGCAGGGGGAGACATAGACGCCCTGTAGCCTGCCCCTTTCCTGCGGACGGTGACCTGTGGTTCGCTGTCGGAGCAGCATTCCCTTTGCAAACAGTGTGACCGGGCCCAGAGAGTGAGGGGAAGCGTGTGCAGTGTGCAGCTACAACAAAGATAGCGTTGGCTGCTCACCTCCGCCTGCTCTTTTCCTGCTCGTATCCGGGTCCCCATCGGATCGCCGCAAAAGTAGGCAGGGAGGGGGGTCCTTGGGTCTGCCCGATCCTCTGGGGTTCGGAACCGCTGGTTGCCGTGTGCTGAGGGGGTCGGGGCACCAGGTTTCAGTGGAGCGCGGTTCTATGCAGCCATCCAAGCACCGCACGCATGTGCAGGAGCGTTTCCAGAACTTTTTCATTGTACACTATGTCACTTTGAGGAGGCTTCAGCACCAAGCGCACTCTAGGTGAAAAAAAATCAAGGAAAACATATGCTAGTACAAATGATATTTTTTGCAGCTGGAAAATCGAGGGACAATTACCAAGGGTACAAAGTGCACCTTCCTTTCATCTTCTACCTAGAGAGCATTTTGTTCCTGGTGCTGCATCATCAAAACTAGAGACTTGGTTTGCTGCCTAAGGTCCTGTTCTTTTCTAAATGCTAAAAAATTGGTTCCCATCTCTGTACTTCCCCAAAAAAGACCCACAAAAAAAAGAGAGCAAGAGCATGAACGTGGCCCACACCTTGCTTACTAGGCATAAAAAATGTGACAATAAGATAATGAAAGCAACTCACTAATAGGACACAGAAGAAAAGACAGAGTATCAAATTTGCAGAATGCCTCCAGGAGCTCTAAGTTTGTATGCAAGTACAGGTGCCCTGCCGGAAGACAGGATTCTATTCCATCAGAAAATACGCATCTGGGGCTTCTTGTATGCGCACTTTCATGGGCTTCCTGGGTTCTCCAGTTATCTGTGATCTCCAGACTTCATGTTTTCATCCCACTTCAACCTTGTCCGCTCCTTGTGCTGCTCTCTCAGATTACTCACCTGCTCCAAACTTAGGCCTTTTGACTATGGGCCATATTCATGAAGGGATAGCGCCAGGTAGTGCATGTACAGCGGCAGGCAGCACCATGTAGCGGCAGGTGAACGCCGGAGACGGCATGCCATTACACATTTATGAAGCCGAATCTGGTGAGCGACTGTAACAATGCCATGTAGAGTATGATTCATCATTATCCCAGGCTCAGCGTACAGCGCCGGCGTTCATCCTTGCAGAGCGCCATGTCTTACCTGTCGTTACCTGGAGCTCTCCCATACATTTCAATTGACGATCCTTAAATCCCTTTCCTGATCCCATTTTTTTTTTTCTAAAAAAACATCTCAAAACTTCTGACATGTATCCTGGGCAAGAAAATTACATTTTTGTAAACTTTTTGGATTAATAATATTTTTATGCAGAATTGTTCTTACATGTCTGATATTAAAGTGTTCGTGGTACAATGCAATAACAATGTAATTCCATATGTTTTCGCTTCGTTTCTAGTGCATACATGTTCAAAAACAGACTTTAATCACACAGCGTCTGGCGCTATGGGCTACAACTACATGATTTTGAAGTATGAGGCTGTTTTTTTGTTGAATGGGGGGTGAGTCAGTCGCACTGAGCTGGCGCTACCATTCGGTCCCATACAGCGTAGTACTGCGACTCACACATGATATTCATCAATGTCGGACAGAGACTGAGGCGATCTGAAACAAAGAACCATGGCGACTACTAGCAGTCGCTCTGAAATCCGCTCTACAGACGCTCATCTGTCACTACCTGGCGTTAGTAATGAATCAGCCTGTATATTTTATTTTGGGCTACCTACCTGGTTTGACCTTGGGCTTGACCCCCACTTATGAACCTACTTTGCCTGCAATAAAAGATATGAGGCCAGGGTGCTGCGGTTTAATCAAGCAGGCGATCCACTGTCAAAAATTGTTAAATTTACCTCTTTACTCACCCCTCCTGGCTTCCTAAGTACTATACTAAATTAGCCTAGCATTCCAGCAGTCCATTACTTGGCTTCTTGACCTGGACCTTCTCTGAAGCCCAGCTTATCATTACTTGCAGCGAGGCTTTAGCTCAGAAAGGAGTTGGTCTTGGACTCTTTCTGGGTTTTTAGGTTGAGAGTGGTCTGTCAGTTCCGCTCTATTTTCTGGCAGTGGTTTCAGAGCTGCTTTGCTCAGCACCATCAGCTCACAAGAAGACTTCCTCACTTTCAGTACTCACCCTGCTCATCAGGCTGACAGAAAGCAACCTACACCCTAATTATAGGGTACAAATACAGAAGGAACAATAGTCTGAAAAGATCCTTGAAACCTGTCTGGATTTGTAGATAGATATCAACCCATCAACTGCTGCAACTTAATCAGAAAAAAGATCCCTTGCAGTACAGTCAGGAGAGGGTCATCATGAGGAAGGGGTGTCATTTACTAAAGCCTCGTTCTTCCCCAAATGTAGAACGCCTACACCTCTGAGCACATGGGGCCAGGAGAAATGTTTGTTTTCAGTTTTCAGACTCTATAGTCACCCTAAACCAATGGCAGGCTTTAAAGCAATCAAGTTTGGTGCATGGACTCACCCCTTTACTCTCCATGAAGGACTGTGAACAGAGAGTTGTGGTTAGTAATACTTACTCTGAGTGGCCCCTGGTTGTGAATGTGTACCCCGGGGTTCACATAAATATAAATAATATAGAATTAACAGCAATTTTTGCATACGACACCAAGATATGTAGCACAGTGCAGTCTATCAAAGATTAAAGCTTCAGGCTGACTTGGACTCTGAGGGCTCAATTCAACAAAGTTTGTAACATGAGAAAAAAATACTACAGTTTTATCGTTTTCAAATTCTTGAAAAAAACATGCCTCATTTTCTACACTAGTTTTTTCACTTTTATTCTCTCATAAAGTGAAAAAAGTGTCTAAATTGAAAAAAATACAACTAAAATTTAAAATTGTAAAAAAATAGCGTGATTCAAAAATTTTTTGATTTTTGTTGTATGCAAAAAATTATTTATATTTATTTGAACCGTGGGGTACACGTTCACACCCAGGGACCACTCAAAGTAGGTATTACTAAACTCAATTCTCTGTAAACGGTCCTTCATGAAGAGTAAAGGGGTGAGTCCATGCACCAAACTTGATTGCTTTAAACTGTGCCATTGGCTGTTGAATTGAGCCCTTGGAGTGTCTGGGAATCCACTTGGCAAATGCACTTCAATGTGAATAAATATAAAGTAAAGCACTTGGTCTAATAATCTGCAGGACACAAGTAAGGCTAGAAGTCTCACCCAGTGAGAAGGACCTAGACATACTGGTAGATCTCAGTCTAAATAACAGTATGCTATCTCAAGCAGCTGTTTTCAAGGCCACCAAGATATTATTATGCATTAAAAGAGGTATGGAATCACGGCATAGGGATGTGATATTGCCTATTTACAAGGCACTGGTATGGCCTCATTTGGAATATATGGTCCAGTTCTGGGCACCAGGTCATAGAAAGGATGCCTAAGGGGGTACATAATTAACTTGTATAAGATATGAATAGCCAATACAAAAATATGTGGGAAAGCTATTTCATGTAAAATCTTCTCTTCTCCACTGTGTTTCAATCTCCAGAAGTGACAATCATTTTTTACCTATAAATCTGCTTTCCACAGAAGCTTATTACAGCATCAACAGTAGACAGCTTCAAAAAAGGATAAGATTTTTTTTAGAAATACTGTAAATAACAGTTACCATTAGCTTTTATGTAAATGATAACAAAAAAATAACCCTGTTCCTTACTTGAACTTAATAGATATACGTCATCAGTATTAACTATGTACACACTATGTTCCAGACCATGTTCCAAACAATTATATTTTTTATTTTGAAAAAGAAAAATTACGGAAATCCCCTCAAAAATGACAATTAAACATGTATAACACAAAATAGTGAAAAATAGTCTGGCAACAGAGGGTGACAAAATCTCTGGGCTGGCAATTAAAGGGTTAAAAGAGATGACATATAAGGTCACTCTTAATAGTATATGTCATCGCAGACTATTTGAGAGATGGTCTAGAGTATTTTTGCCCCATAAGGCACACTTTTATTTCCTCAAAAGTGTATGTGTGTGTGTGTGGGGGGGGGGGGGGGTGCGTTACATGGGGCGAATATAAAAAAAGTAACCTAAACCTAAATAACCTAAAAAAGAAAGTAAGAGAAACTCACATAACCTGCTCACCAGTGCTGCTGGCTGGCTGACAGGAGATGGAGGAGTGGCGAGCTCGCAGTGCACGGCGCGCACACCCATGCCGGCTCATGACTATATGCAGCGGGTGTGAGTGGCCTGCTCCCGTGCCTCAATGGACGCTTGGCACAGGACATGCCTACACGCTGCACGGAGCTCGGTGCTGGTTTGTGTGGTCATGCCGGAAGAGCAGCAGTGGTGGTGGGCATAGTGGACAGGGATCAGTCACCTTGCCTGCTCTGCTTGCTTCTCTGGGCAGCAGCGTGGCAGTGGCAGAAATGTGAGTTTATTTTTTTTACATTTTTTTTCTGCCTGCGGAAAATGGGAGGGGGGAATGTGACACTACCTATAGGGAATGGGATGGGGGAAATCCCACACTGTCTATGGGGAATGGGAGGGGGGACTGCCACACTACCTATAGAGAATGGGATAAGGGAAATGTCACACTGCCTATGGGGAACAGGAGGGGGGGGATGCACCTTGCCTTTGGAAAATGGAAGGGGGGAGAATGGCACATTGCCTCTGGGAAATGGGAGAGGGAAACTGCCACACTGCCTATAATGGGGAATTGAAGGAGTGAATGCCACGCTGCCTGAGATTCTCCCCCTTGGCAATAATTTAGTTCTTGTGGGGGACAGTGTTTTAGCACAAAATTTGTTTCTGGATACTTCTTTTCTAATTTTCCTCCTCCAAATCTTAGGTGCATCTTATGGGCAAGTTATCTTATAGGGAGAAAAATATGGTACATGTATTTATGACCTAGCTCTAGAGAGACTGGGAGGTCTGGACTGCCCTGCTGCCACAGTTGAAGACCTGAAAATGGCAGACATTGAGACCACATGCAGCCCTGAGCCAGGGAAGCTGCATATGGGTAAGTCTATGTGGACCCTTGTCTAGTTGTGAAGGAGAATACACATTTAATTCAGCAAAGAGAGTTTGCTTGGGTCTGGCAGACTCTTGGTCAGATCTATGCAGATTAATAAAAAAATCAATATCAGTAGATGCTGATCAATTGGGCTCCAGTCTCACTTTATTGAGCTGCATGTACACAAGCGTTCAGTGCCTCCTGCCCCTTCATCAGGTCATAAAATGATACAACATACTAGTGTCATTTAAATGCAGCATAAATGAGAAACATTCATTATTTCCCCCTCCATGAGGTGTGGGGTGTTAACCACTAGAACTGCACACCGAACTGCTTAAAAGTTTGTTTTGAGCAATTTGCCGAATTACACAAAGAACTTGCTTCTGTCGATCTTTCCAACTGTCAGTGACAGCAAGCTGTGGAGGGTATGGGACACCCCTTGGATTTCTGCGGAGACCGGCAGGGGATCTGAGGTAAGTATGGGGGGAAAAAATAATAAAATAGATTTTCTCCTCTTTTTTACATTTAACACTTTGTGAACTGGTGAGGGGTCCATGAGACCCCTATAGCAGTTCACAAGGCATGAAGGGCTGGAAAGTCACCTGCAGCAAGCATGTGACTTGCGATTAATCCCTGATCTCATTACCTGCCTCCCCAATCCTGGGGAGTCAGTAGAGCCTGTGGGCTATGCGGGCTGGTGGCCTTGGGATACCACACCCGTATAGCTGGTGTCTGGGCTGGTTTTACTGGATAGGGGGGACCCCACATCCTCCTTAATTTTTAAGGGTTTAACCCTTAAAGCTTGCTTGGAGAGGGGGACCCTATGTCTTTAAAAAAAAATGTTTAAGGGTTAAACATTTAAAAATGAGAATAAAAGGCATAGGGTCCCCCTTCCAAGGAGGGAAGAACTCCACCCTTAAAAATTACAAAAATGGGTCCCACCCAATCCAGTAAAACCAGTCTGGGTACCAGCTATGCAGGTACCAGCTCACATAGCCCATAGGCCGCAGGATCTTATGCCCCCCCCCTTTGGGGAGGCAGCTGATGAGGTGACTTACCAGCCCCTTGTTCCTTGTTAACTAGTATAGGGGTCTCATGACTTTCTGGTTCACAGATTAAAAGATTTAAATGTAAAAAACATAAGAGAAGAAAATATTTTATTTTTATCCCCCCCCAATACTTACCTCTAATGCCCTGCCTAATCACCTGCCTGTTCTGCCCTGTCCACAACTTGCTGTTACCAACAGCTGGAGATATTGGCAGATGCCGGGCACTCCCCCAGCTTGTCTCTCCAGCTCTTAGTGACTGCTCACTCCCCGACGCAGAGAGGGGCAATGTGGATGCTGTGGAGACCGGCATGGGACAGGCAGGAGAGTGGCAGTAGGACAGATGGGGGCAGCTAGAGGTAAGGTGAGTCAGGATTTCAGGGAAAGTATCTGGGTTCCTGACGAATTCGGAGTAAACTCCAGTTCTAACTAACTACATTATTATGTCACTAGTGCACTAGTGATTGTGTAAAATGTATGAATATACCAATGTGAATTGATCATCCAACCAGCTTGTGTTCAAGAAGTTTCTGATAGGAGGCTGACAATTAAAAAATCAACAATGGGTAAACCCATTTCAAACTATAATATATTAATATCATCCTTATCAAACCATATCCATGGTTCAAAGGTGTTTGTTCCCTAGTGTTAAGCGGATAATCCCCATTTTCATTGTACTATAGGATATGAAACCTAGATGAAATCCTAAATAGAACACCTGCAGAACAGAAGACTCATTGCTTTATAGCTGACAGGTTTTAACAAAGGCTTAAGTTTATTATTTAACTTTGGAGACCTAATCCTCACTTTCCTGAAAGGATTGATCTGCGTCCGAAGATCAGCAAATAAAATACATTTTCCTCAACAAAATTTAAAGAGATTGTTAGCTGTTTTCAAGGTTAGAATCACCTTTTCAAAACAAATCCTTTCTAAACTCAGTGTGTGAACTGTCATTTCTTATTGGCCAAAAAATAGAAAGAGCTCAGTATGCCAGTTATTCCCACATTTTCTCAAGAAACTATTTTTGGTTCTATAAGGACAAGTAAACTAATACTAACACAATAGACCTGCAAATTATCTCTTTAGATTGCAGGAGTAATGTATAAAAATGTTTGTACCTCATTGGAAAACATCTGCCCCTCACCCAGGAAATGTCTTTAACATGATCTGGCAGACAAGAAAAAAAACCCACACAAATAAAAATACTTCTTCACTTCGTCCACACTGATTTTGCTGATGTAGGGGAGTATAAGTTTTTAAATCGAAATTAGCAAAAAAAGAACCCTTGTTTGCGGTGACAGCAAAATAAACTTTTATTGCTGTGCTACAGAAGTTTGTCTGGTGTTCCCAGAGGTTCCTTGCAGGTGTGTTTACTATTGACTTTTGGATTTAGAGACCAAAACTTCCAGTCCTGAATTTTTCTACTGTAACTTACCTGAGACCTGATCCTTTTCTGCTGGCACTAGGAGTTTCTTCACTCATGGGAGCCGGCGGAGCACTTGTTAAAGCCCAGGTTGGGGCCAGCTGGAACGCTGCTGCCGCTGGAAGGAGGGGATCGGGGCTCAGGTAAGTTACAGCAGCGCTTCTGCTGCTGCAACCTTAGCTAAAGCTGGTTGATGGGCTGCACAGTGGTTCACAGAGGTTTGCCCACCTCTACTTCTAACTGAACTATTATTATTATTGTTCTTTACTGTTCATTTATAAAGCAGCATCCATCATACTGAAATACACTAGGAGAGAAAGACCTGCCCCTGAGGGTTTACATTTTGAAGGATAAGGGGTGGAGACAAAAGTCAAGTCATGAGTAGTATGTACAAAGTATGATTGCAAGTGATCTGATTGTTGGAGATGTCATTTTTTTAGTCCACCAGGGCTGGCCGCTAGCCTTTCCCGGGGGCATCCTGTACTGCCCCACTGTGTAACCCCCCCCCCCCCCCAGGTCACTGGTAACACATTCGAGCTATTGGAATTTTGGTGATATCAGGTGAGAGGAGAGGGGGATATTTTTTAGTCACAGACAGAAGGTGGAATTAGAGAAAGGTATCCAGTATAACACCAAGACATTGTGCTGGTGCAGTAATTGTGAGATTGTTGACATATATAATATAGTTGCTGTAGAGGCTGTAGGCGACTTGAATGGTGGGAAGACAACAAACTCAATCTTGCCCATATGTAAATACTCGATTTCTAGTTATTATTGCTGTATCGGCAGCAGCAATTGGTAGCGTGACCCTGTCCTCCGGACTGGTGGGTACACACTCTAAGTTACTTTAATAATAGCAAACAAAAATACAAGTTTGTAAAGGCTGACGCAATCTAGTGTTCACCTATGAGTGCGACCCCACCTCCAATCAAGTTAAGGTAGGCTCATATAAAAAGGTTTCAATTCTTTATTTGGGTTTTTAGTAAAATGGGGGGGTAGTCCATCAGTCCCCCTCACGGTGCATTATAACATACAAAACACATGCATATATCGACAACATCCAACAATAGAGTATATTTACATAAATTAATGGACCAATACCACTTGGTTATTAAACTTGGTGACTATTTTGGCGTACTAGTTTCGCCCAGTCGGGCATCCTCAGTGTCAGTCATCGATAATGTGTGGTATATATATGGATCTGTGATCAAAACAATGATAACAAATAAGAATAATGCAGGTAAAGTAAAATATTTACAAGTTACATAGACTAAACTGGAACTGAATCATACCTGGTCAATAAGTAAAAAACAATCAAAACATGAGATGTATTGAGAGTATTTCATTGTGGCCCCCAGCAACAAAAGAAGATGCTTCATGCATATAGTGGGTGTTTCCAGATTGTCCATGATGTAACCTATGAGAGAGGTAGTTTAAATTTAGTGAACAGCTATATTGCTGAGACAGTAGTCTTATGGTTGAGACTAGTATTGGTAAGAATTGATAAAGCTAACTAACCATTTTGTGTTGGATTTTGCAGGAGATGCTGCAGCCAACAGGTATGAAGTTTATAGCCGGATTAGCCATTATGGTGTCAGAGAGTATCCTATTGGTGCCGATTCAAATGCTGTAGTGCATCTTTGTAAGAGCCCGGTTGGTCGTGGGACGCTCTGGAAACACTAGAGGCCTCACTATCAACCACCCTGGTGTGGGGTATTTCAAACGCTATTCAGTAGTTTCCGGTATGGTTCCACCAATCCGGGCTGAGATGTACTTAAATGAGGTGTGGAACGCTAGTTGCGTTCCATAATCTCGGGGCTGCTATTGGATAGCTCATGGCGAACGCTAGTAGCATAAGAGGAACAGCACCACGCCGCCTGGAGCCGGAAGGTGGAACGCCGGCTGAACGCCGGAACGCGTTCCATAGGCAGGAACCTATATCGCACCCCAACCTTTCCACCATATTGTTGGAGACCAAGATAGGTAAAACGATGAAGCTATGTACTAATACCATAGTATGGGATATTAAAAATCTAAAGGTAAAGGTCAACTCTGAGTGCTGGTATCAAAAGAGAAAAAAAATAAAATAATTAAATAAATATTGGGGGGGGGGTGGAAACTAAGCCTTATAAAATTAACAAATGGTGAGTTGGTTACTGGTAATGTATTTTTATTATTATTATTTTATTTGGAATGCCCTTGTTTTTGTTGCTGTTTTACATATGGAAGAGAAATCAGCTTGTGCAGAAAAAAAATTTTACATGTAAGGAAGGGAAAAGTGGAGAAATAGAAATGGATGGACAGATGGGTTGCTATTTAAAGAAGGGTATATAGCTGATGGTTTCATTCAGGCTTGGTGGGTGAATAGCTCTCCCCTTGAGTTCCCATTTCCTTTAGCACAACAATGCAACATGGTTTCTGTGATGGCACTCAACAATGTAGTCATGGTGTCCTCTTGTGATCATCATGTCCTTTTCCACCAATGTCTGCTGATCACCTATCCCAACCACATTAGGCCACCTCCCCTATGCCCCACCAAGCCATGCTGGAGACACAAGGTAGTGTGTAACACCCTCTTTTTCCCCATCCACAAAGCAGCAGCACAGCCCATCTTAAAGTGTTCCTTTCATCCATGGGAAGCCTATGCATTTTACATGATTTATTTTAGTGAATTTGATGAACATTTATTTTGTAAAAACCGCTTGGTGCTTTTGTAATTGTTCTTCAAAAATTTCCGTAAACACAAATTCTAGCAGGCTTCCTGATGATTTTTCAAGAAAAACATTAGGATTTCCAATCTTTGAATTGAGGGGTTTCAAATAGGGGTGAAAAGGGGAAATGTAAGTTTTGCAGCAATATTATATGGGCAAAAGGGAGTCCATGGTATGGCAGAATACACAATAGGAAGAATTCAGGTGCTGCAAAATGTGTACTGAATTGTTATCAACTTACAGTCTTTTCATGGTGGGTCAGAAAATACAGTAAAGAGTCATGCAGTATTTGTCTGTTATATAGGCTGGAGATATATTACCATTTTACACAACCGTTGTCTATAAACTGCAAAAGAGTATGACATACCTTCACTTCTCATGTATAATCCACTGTAGTTGATCAATGCTTGCACAGGTACTACAGACACAATGTTTTGGTGCCTGCAACTGCTCTTTTCGAACAAACCAGCTTCAGACACGTCAAGCGATTCTTTATGAAACTACTAGTAATAGATTTATGAGTACTACCAGGAGTAATTGTGGTTACCACCTTTGAGGGGGGGTTGAAAGCTATCATGTTAACTAATAACATCTAGGAAACCCAAAACTGTTCAGGGTTGCAGCATGGATGTGCCCACTTGGCAAATCCAGTTGGTTGACAGTGGAGAAGGGGGTGCACAAAAAGTTTCCCCACTCAAAGAACCCATATAGGTGAATATTAAAGAATATCAAAACCTAGGAATTTAAATAACCTGGCTTTTGTTCCTCATCCAAGGGGTATCCTGATTTGAGATGTCCCACTGTGTTAAATCTCCTAGGATACCCGCTGAGCCTACCTCCCTGTCACACAGCACATGTGCAGGCACTCCTTCAATCAGTGTTCTATGCCATGTATATCAATTAACAGCATTGAATGCTGAATAAAAGGGGGGCGGCAAACTCATACAGCCAGATGGAAGCAGATGCAGGGCTGTACTTACCCACCACAGTTAAGCTTGACATAAGAATGTGCAGCAGGCAGAGAGATGCCAGGAAAGATGTCTTGGCCTGCGTTTAGTCATGGGATCACCAGAAAAGTAAGATATGGCAATCCCCACAAAGATTTAGACCACTAACCCAGGAGTCTTACACACCCTAGACTGGTAGCTGCTCCTTTTCAAAGTCCAGTTTTGGGCTTCCTTGCAATTGTTATCTCATTAAACATGCCAAATCACGGTGCTGTGAGGGGTGCGAGTGTCTTTTTTTAGTCTTTTTTAGTTTAGGACAGTATTCGGAAACTGTTTCAAAATTACCAATAAGGCAACATAAAATAAAACTGAGCAATAGTTTTTTAATTATATCTAGAACCTCTTAATTAAATGAAAGTACTACACTGAAGTCAGTACACCAAGTGGATATGGTTGATCTTCATTTCAGCATTAATAAATAAAGGTGATGCACAGGAATCAAACAAACAAAATTACTTTGCAATATTGTATTGAAAAAATAGAGATTTGCTACAGATAAAAGAACACATGGTACTACCAAAATGAGGAAGATACATTTTCCCAGATTATTAAATAGCAGCCTATGGGAAATCAAACAGAATTGGAATTGTTCATTTTAATGCGTATGTGTTTGGACCAGTTTCTAAATGCTGTCTCCTTGTTGGCTCGACCCCCATCATTCCCCTTCATCAGTAGACCTGCCCCTGGGTGCAGGGGATTTTCTTAAAAACAAAAGAGAGATGACTCGCTAAATAATTTTGATAGCTCTCCCCAAATAAATATATTCAAAGACACTGAATCCAAATGTTGCATTTGCATAGTTACATAGTTAATACAGGTGCAAAAAGACATATGTTCATTAAGTTCAACCAAGGGTGTTGGGGTAGGGGAAGTTATTTATTTTTTAAGCATTTAATCCTTTTTCGATGCTGTCAGAGGTTGATGCTGTAACAAGCTTCTGTGGGAGCCTATTCCACACATTTATGGTTCTTATGGTAAAAAATGATTGTCGCTTCCGGAGACTGAATATCATTTTTTTCCAGTCAAAGGCAGTGCCCCCTTGTCTTTAGAGAGGATTTTGCCTGAAAATGTGTTTCCCCATATTTTTTGTATTCACCAAATATATATATATATATATATATATATATATATATATATATATATATATATGTGTTAATCATGTCCCCCATCAGTCATCTCCTCTCAAGACAGATTTAATTCTCCAAATCTTTGCTTATGACTAAGAACCTTCATTCCTCTTATTAGTTTGGTGGCTCCCCTCTGCACCCTTTCCATAGTCACAGCATCCTTTCTATGAATGGGTGCCCAGAACTGGACGGCATATTCCAGCTGAGGGTGCACCAGTATCTTGTAAAGAGGCATCCCTGTCCCGTGATTCCATGCATCTTTTAATGCATGATAGTATCTTGGTGGCCTTGGAAGCAGCTGATTGGCATTGGATGCTGTTATTTAGCCTGTTGTAGTGCTACAGACACATTATGGGTTTGATCTGCTATAAATGTATAAATTGTTTGAGTTGGAATGTTACAAAATGGCTGAAGACTGTTTCCAAGATGGCTGAAACCATGCGGCTTGTCTTCCTATGGGTATATGTGTTGATTTCCCATTGGTTAATAAGATAGCATTCACCCATTGGACAATTTTGGAGACATGTGATTGGTCAAGAGGGGCGGTCCTATTGCCGGACAAAAGGAATTGCAGGGAGGACTTCTTTCTCTTTCCCTCTCACACCCAAACCGGAGACACATGATGGAACTGTTGCTGTTGTTTGGAAACTGAAGACCCAAGTGACCTTGGAATCGGAACCAGCTTAACTAAGATAAGTTTGTTGAACTATTGTTAAGCTACTGAATTGCATTTTTGTAACTATATTGGCTTTTATTGCATTATTTTCCTTTTTCTCAATAGAAACTATTGTTCTCGGAAACTAGTTAAACCTGTTTTTCCTTTGTCTGGGGTCTGTGTCTGATTGCTTGTGTAGTGATAGTTATCTGTGGATGCAATTATCCTCAAAACTCACTGTTTTTCAGTGAACTCTTAGACAAACAAGGCGTAATTGTTGATATATATATATATATATTAAGTTGCTTTATATATTTGAGGGCTGCAGGTATATATATATATTTTAGCCAGATTACGCCTAAGCAAGACATTGGGGGCTCGTGCCGGTATTACACTGAGTTTCTGATTGATATTTGCACTTTTGTGGGTAATCTATTTGTATTTTACCAAGCAACAATGTTTCGTAGACTCTTTAAGGGAAAAAAGGGTGCCGAGAACATATCAGGAAGAAAGGAGGGATGCAATATACCAAGCTGGGCAACAGAGGGGCCATGGTTTCCTTTAGCAGAGGAACTGGCCAAATATGCCAACCCAGGAAATGAGGTATGGGATGATACAGTTACAAGCCATTTTCAAAAATTTCTTCTTGAAATGTCATTTATAAATAAGGCAGCAAGAAAGATTGTGGCTTCTTTGGGCTGGGTTTTTGTGCACGCTCTCTATACAGAGGCAGACAAAAGAAAGAGAGCAGAGGGGGAGGTGCAGGCTTTAAGGGATCAGCTTACTGTAGCTTCTGAGTGCCTCAAAACTGCTGCAGGTAGAGCAGAGGAATTGGAAGACAAACTCCAGATGAGTAAGTCTATTAATGCTATAAGAAATAAGAGAGTTCAAAAGCCTGTTAAGAAAGAAAGAAAGAGTAAGGAAGATTACTGTACCCTCATATAGTGATAGTGACTCAACCCCTAGCGACAGTGAGGAAGAAATAGCGGTAGAGTTTACTGATGAGGATATAAAGCCTAAAAATGTGCTAGGCCCCTTATTACTAAACATAGGAAAAGACAGCATGACCGGGAAGACATGGCTGACGGTGAAGTACATTACCGCAACCCCAAAGACATTGAGGTTGAGGAGTTGCGGGAATATACTCAGACTGAATTGACTGCCTTAGCAAAACAATATCGACAGAAACCTGGGGAACCTCTAATGAGTTGGGTTTTGCGACTGTGGGATGAGGGAGCCGACAGTATTGTTTTGTCAGGTAAAGAAGCCGTGGCCATGGGTGTATTGACCCATGACCCACAACTGCGCCAGGCAATGCGCAAAGCACGAGACTTTACAGTGAATTTTTCACTGTTAGATCTTGTGAGAGATGGGATAGTCCGGGTATATGCTGATCCCAGGGATCTGGAAAACACCTACCCCTGGAGCAATATAACTGAGGGTGCCTCCAGATTAAGGGAAATGGGTTGTATAACTGGACTAAGCCATATTCGTGATTGGATGGGGCCTGATATGGAACCTTTTACAGCCAGTCTGCGCTCTAAACTAATGAAATTCGCCCCTGGTAACCTTAAAGCCCCATTGTTGTCATTAGTAGGAGGTTTAGGATCACAGGGTAGAATTCATGATGCTACAGCCCTCCTCTGTGAATTGGGAGAATTGGAGGGGGGAGGCAGGACAAAGCCTGTTAGGTCCATAGACGAAATAAGGCTTAAGCGATCAGATAAAAGGAAGCAAAGGGTAATGGAAAGGAAAAAGGTGGTGAAGGGTGGGGAGCCTGGAAATAAGGGAAAAAACAGGATAGTTATCACAAGGAGACAAATGTGGGTGGATTTGTTAAAGGGGGGTATACCCAGGAAGGAAATTGATGGCATTCCTACTGCAGAACTATTAAAAAGATGGAAGCAGTTAGTAGGTAACCCCACCCAACTTAGACCCATTTCTAGTGATAGCAGCCCTGGATCAGAAGAGGATGAGATGTCCCCTGTTATTTCCAAATCCCACCACAAAGACAACATTTCCTTGTACCCTGGGGCAGATTTAGAAAATCACAAGAGGAGGAACTGGGAAGTTTCTCATCCCTTGTGAAGGGAAGGTGGGTCTCCAGCAAAAGCAATGAGGGCAGTGACAGCGGGAGACCGACGCCCATATGTACCTGTCACTGTTTGGTGGGGAAAATCATCTTGCCCCACTCATGTCATGGCTCTAGTAGACACTGGAGCAGAAGTCACCCTCTTGCAGGGGAATCCTTCCAATCACAAGGGAGAAATCATTTATGTAGAAGGACTGGGAGGGCAGACAACACCAGCAGTCCGAACGAGAGTAAAACTGCAATTGGTAAAGGGCCGGGTTTCTGGGCAAATGTGTTGGTTTCTGACCTGGAACACCTTCAAAGTCGTCCCCCAAGGTTACAGGCACTCAGCTACCATCTGCCACGGATTAGTGGCCCGAGATTTGAAGATGATGAATCTGAAAGTTGCAGTATTTCACTATATTGACGACATCATGATCTCTGGAACAAAGGAAAACGTGACTGCCGCTTTGCCTTTGCTGATGCAGCATATGGAAGCCCGAGGGTGGGCTATTAACAAGGACAAAATTCAGGGACCTGCCACTGAGGTTAAGTTTCTAGGGATCATGTGGACCGGCCCAACAAGAGAACATCCTTGGTATAGATGTACTTTTAGGTCAGTCTGTTGAAACTGAATTGGGCAAATTCACTTTTGGCTATCAACACAAACCCTATCTGATGAGGGCAGTGAAGGCCGTAGTAAGAGGGCATGCGAAATGGACCCCTGTCTACATCCCCCCACCAGAGAAACCGGTATGCTTTAAGCAGTACAAGCTGCCAGGAGGTCACACAGAGATTGGAGAAACCATCCAAGAACTGTTACGGGTAGGAATCATTAGACCAGCTGTAAGTCCTTTCAATGCTCCAGTGTTCCCAGTAAAGAAGCCAGACGGCTCCTGGAGGATGACTGTGGACTACAGGGGTTTAAACAAAGTGACTCCTCCGTTGGCAGCAGCCGTACCTGATATGATCTCCATAGTCGGAAGAATTGCTAAAGAGACTGGAGAATATCATGCCACGATCGATCTCTCTAATGCCTTTTTCTCTATCCCAATAGACTCAGAAAGTCAAGACCAGTTTGCTTTCTGCTGGGATGGCCTCCAGTACACCTTCAAAGTCGTCCCCCAAGGTTACAGGCACTCAGCTACCATCTGCCACGGATTAGTGGCCCGAGATTTGAAGATGATGAATCTGAAAGTTGCAGTATTTCACTATATTGACGACATCATGATCTCTGGAACAAAGGAAAACGTGACTGCCGCTTTGCCTTTGCTGATGCAGCATATGGAAGCCCGAGGGTGGGCTATTAACAAGGACAAAATTCAGGGACCTGCCACTGAGGTTAAGTTTCTAGGGATCATGTGGACCGGCCCAACAAGAAGAATTCCTGAGAAAGTCATGCAGACTATTCAAGGACTGTCTCCCCCTAGCACCAAGAATGAGGCGCAGAGGTTCATTTGAGTAGTGGGGTTCTGGAGGTCATTTATCCCACACCTTGGACTGATTCTCAGACCCATCTACAATGTAACGAGGAAAAAGACTGATTTCTCATGGGGTCCTGAACAGCAAACTGCCTTTCTCGCTGCTAAAGAAGCTATTTTGCAGCACCAAGGGCTAGGGCCTGTGAGACCAGGCGTGCCATTTCAGTTGGATGTAGTGGAGGAGAACAGCGTGATTTCCTGGAGCTTGTGGCAACCCAATGAAAAGAGAGGACAGCGTGCCATACCCATTGGATTTTGGTCGAAACAATTAAATGGGGCACAGAGAAGATATACGCCCTTGGAAAGTACCTGCTTGGGGCATACATGGCACTTCTACATGTAGAGCCCATTACTGGTAGAGACCCAGTCACCATCCACACTGCACTGCCCATCGCAGGGTGGGTGCGAGATAATGGACTGACCACAAGGACAACTGTAGCCCAAAACCAGACATTGATGAAGTGGAAATGGTATCTTCAGGAGAGAGGGGGAATTGCAGCTGGGGATGTCAGAGAAATCTCCAGACAGTTGGCTGGGCTTGTCACTTTTACCAGCACCGAGTCACAAGAAGAAGTTCCCGTCCTAAAGACTTCTCCTATCCAGGAAGCTCCATCCTTTGAATCCCTGTCAGTGGACCAAAGAGAGTCAGCATGGTTCACTGATGGTTCTGCCACAATCAACTCATCAGGGCGTCAGTGGGTCGCAGCCGCATACAACCCAAGCTCTGACACAGTCCTTCAGGAGACAGGTATTGGAGGATCAAGCCAGTATGCAGAGCTAAAAGCAGTATTAATGACTTTGCAAGAAGATCCTTCACCCAGCATTAACATCTACACTGACAGCTGGGCAGTTTTTAAGGGACTCACGGCCTGGATGCCCACATGGAAATCAAACGACTGGAAAATCCATGGAAAAGTTGTGTGGGGAGGCCAAGACCTGTGGGAGTACATTTGGGAACAAGCCCACTCCCGCACCATAAGGGTGGGCCATGTTGATGCACACATGCCCTTAGTACCGGATTTTGACAATTTTAATCAGGTGGCAGATGAGATTTCGAAGGTGGCCTTGGTTAAAGAGACTGATCCTGTTGCAATGAACTTGGCTAGGTGGGCCCACAAACAGTCAGGGCATTTGGGTCAGAAAGCCACATATGAATGGGCTCGACAGAGAGGCCTGCCGATAAACATGGACATGATAAAGACTATGATAGAGAATTGCACCGTATGTGGAGAAGTTCGACAGTGGCCATTACAAAAACATTCCACCGGATCCATAAAAAGAGGAACTAGGCCTGCAGAGATTTGGCAGGTGGATTTTATTGGCCCCCTTCCGCGAGGGAGCAATGGACCTCGTTATTGTTGCACTGCAGTGGACACCTTCTCAGGACTTTTACTCGTTCATCCTTGCAAAAGAGCAGATCAAGCTTCAACCCTTCAGATGCTCCAGAAACTGACATTAGCCTATGGGGTTCCAAAAGAAGTTCAGAGCGATCAAGGGACGCACTTCACTGGAAGAACTGTTCAAGAATGGGCCAAAGATTCGGGGGTTTACTGGATGTGCCATGTCCCATACCATCCGCAGGCAGCTGGTTTGATTGAAAGATACAATGGGTTGTTAAAGGAGCAGATACGCAAACTCACACCTACACACACACTGAGGGGGTGGGATCGTGTCCTTACACAGGCTGTAGTGTTAGTGAATTCTAGGCCAATAGCCAAAAGTACCCCCTATGAAAAGATGGTGGGAGCAGATCTGCAGGTTCCGGGTTTAGAGTGCAGACTCCAATACACAAATGAAGTTCCACAAAAGATAGGGCCCAATAGATTCATGGTCATGGCTTCACACGACATTGAAACTTTGACAGACTTGACGACAGTTGACACCTATTTGGGAATTAGGGGCAATTTAGCAGGAAAAATTTGAGGTTGTTTTCGCCCTAGACCCTATTCTGGAAGAGGAAGGCTGGGAGGCCGACTGGTTAATTGATACTTCCCAGTCTGAGTGGATGGCGAAACTGTATAATCCCAAACCTTTAAAAATACATAGCAAGACTCCGCTTGGTAGCATTGGTGTATTTCCTATCCTTCCTACTGATGTTATCTGGGAGGATAGTAAATGGGTATAGGTTGGAGGCAAAGTGCTAGTTAGAGACCCAGGCAAAAGACCAGTAAAGGGTGAGATTGTAGCTGAAGGACCTGGATCTACTGTTTTTGTACTTTTACAAGGAACAGATAATCCGCTTTGTTTTCCGCTCCACAGATTATCACCGTCCAGAAGACCACCCCTGAACGAGAGAAGATCAGAGCAAGAAGAAAGTACCCCTGCGAGCTTATAGAGACATATGGACTGTTCTGATCAACAGACTTTACAATTTAGGTTTTGTGGTTTAGTGGGTATGCCATTTATTTCCACCAGATGCAAGGTTACAAACATTTTTACATAATATCAAGATCAACAGGGTGGATTGTAGTGCTACAGACACATTATGGGTTTGATCTGCTATAAATGTATAAATTGTTTGAGTTGGAATGTTACAAAATGGCTGAAGACTGTTTCCAAGATGGCTGAAACCATGCGGCTTGTCTTCCTATGGGTATATGTGTTGATTTCCCATTGGTTAATAAGATAGCATTCACCCATTGGACAATTTTGGAGACATGTGATTGGTCAAGAGGGGCGGTCCTATTGCCGGACAAAAGGAATTGCAAGGAGGACTTCTTTCTCTTTCCCTCTCACACCCAAACCGGAGACACATGATGGAACTTGTTTGGAAACTGAAGACCCAAGTGACCTTGGAATCGGAACCAGCTTAACTAAGATAAGTTTGTTGAACTATTGTTAAGCTACTGAATTGCATTTTTGTAACTATATTGGCTTTTATTGCATTATTTTCCTTTTTCTCAATAGAAACTATTGTTCTCGGAAACTAGTTAAACCTGTTTTTCCTTTGTCTGGGGTCTGTGTCTGATTGCTTGTGTAGTGATAGTTATCTGTGGATGCAATTATCCTCAAAACTCACTGTTTTTCAGTGAACTCTTAGACAAACAAGGCGTAATTGTTGATATATATATATATATATTAAGTTGCTTTATATATTTGAGGGCTGCAGGTATATATATATATTTTAGCCAGATTACGCCTAAGCAAGACACCTGTGGTCTACCAGACCCACCAGATCCTTCTCAACAAGTGTTTCCACCAGCTTTACCCTCACCAAGGACAAATGTGGCCTTCAGGTTATTAGACCCCAAGTGCATGACAAGTGCATTTACATTTCTTCACATTGAACTTCATTTGCCAAGTGGATGCCCAGTTGAACTATGAAAGTCTGTGCCAGCTTTGGATATATCTTCCCCCTCAACCACGGCTAAGCAGCACGGAAAAAGAGCGCTCACCTCCGCATATGCTATGATGAAAACAATAGACCGGCCAGCCTCCGTGTTGTAGTAAAACGTCCAGTTTAATGAAAGTTGATTAAAATGCTCCTTGTAGTAACATCAATGCAAGACAGGCAATATAAAATCTGTGATAGCGTCGGCGCGTTTCGGGCTTGGCGCCCTTATTCATGACATTTAACAAATGTGAAAGCTTGTACTATATAGACATACATTGTTAATTAAGCCTAATGAAGAAAGTGATAATCACATACACCTGATTGCACAATGAATTGTAAGATTACTCACGCTTAGATGGACGCGCTGGTTCATTTTCCCCACCGCGCGAGACCTCCGCCATCTCCCACAGCGGACAGGGGCCAGAGATCCAATCAACGAGGAGCAAATGACGTTACTCACTCAGGTTGGCTGGTGGATAGCCGCGTCAAGATGAGGGCAATCTGTGTCCCCATGCGCTCTGGGAAAGGGCGGAAGTCAAGCGCAGCCAGCAAAAGCTAAAGACAAGCCAGTTATCAATTTAAAAAGCACCGCGGTGCAGCGATAATTGTACATACATTCTCCTAAGGATATAATATAAAGAATGCAGACTACAATATAAATATTTCTGTCTAAATCTATTTATGCATTTACACCTATATTGCTACTGTATTTCTTCTCTGTTAAGCATTATGGGAACAAGGGTAGTCCGGGATGAAAAAACTCAAACAGCTCCACTGCTCTCACTAATACAAAATAATTCCTAACCCTGGTATGAGCCTATATATGCAGCCAGTGATGTGTGTGCACAGGGAAAGAAAATACTAGAAGGAAAATACTAGAAGGGGTGCAGGGAAAGACACCGATGCCCAGACACTCAAAGTGTTCAAGTCAGCTTGAATCTTGTGAACATCTTCAATAGACTGCACTGTGCTACATATTTTTGTGTTGTCTGCAAAAATAGAGACAGTGCTTTTAATTCCATTTTCTATGTTGTTTATAAACAAGAGTTCATTAATCACATTTAATACAAATAAATACTGTAAGAAACCTGTGCAAAAGATTTATTTTTAGCTTTACACAATAAGATTTGTCTTTAAGAAAGATTTATGTTATCTTTAAAAAAATAATTTTGTTGTTGCTTTTTGAGTAGCTTATTTATAGGGATGAGCGAATCGGTTCTAACGAACCTGAATTCGCTCCGAATTTCAGGGAAAATTCGATTCAGCACAAACCCGAATTTTTAGTGGTTCGTGCTGACCGAATTTTCCCTGAAATTAAAAAAAAAAAATGCCGGCATGGTGGGAGCGGGAAGCCGGCTTCCGCCGCCCGCTGACAGCGCAGCCGGCCTCCCCGCTCCCACCAAGCCGTGAAATGGAAAAAAAAAATGCTGGCATGGTGGGAGCGGGGAGGCCGGCTGCGCTGTCAGCGGGCGGCGGAAGCTGGCTTCCCGCTCCCACCATGCCGGCATTTTTTTATTTCAGCAAACACTTACCGGCATGGTGGGAGCGTGGAGGCCGGCTGCGCTGTCTCTGATGACGCGTCCTCTGATGACAGCTGACAGCGCAGCCGACCTCCCCGCTCCCACCATGCCGGTAAGTGTTTGCTGTATAGTGGGAGCGGGCTGGGCTGTCAGCGGGCGGTGGCCTCCCCGCTCCCACCAGAGATGAGCGATTCGCTAAAGTTAGATTCGGACGAACCCAAATTTCTTTGAGAAATTCGGCGAATCACCCGAATCGAATTTTTGAGAAGTTCGCTCATCTCTACTTATTTACAAAGCCTTATAACCGAGAGGCAACTTATTTTTTTCCATACATCCCATGGCAGAGAAACCCTAAAGCACACACTGATCAAATAGAAAACTTCTAAGAAAATATTAATGTAGTATTTCATTCTCAAGAACCCCCCAATGAAATAATCATGCAGGGTTAGCTATTCCACTAATACATAATTAATCACAATAATATCAATTTTACTGGCAAACAAATCACTTATTTTAATGGATCCATAATGAGATATACAAATCTTTAATAATGCTTATATATATTAAGATTTGTATGATGTCATACACCCCAATTTAAAATATTTTACAAGCAGTCTTAGACAGTATAATATAATAACTGCTAACCAGGAGTTTTAAAGAATTAACTCAAGAAAATAATACACAGCATTGTATTAGAGTTTCTGATTATATAGAAGGATTTAACAGGTACTGACAGCAGATAAACCTGTGCCATGCAAACAATATACATTATACAGAAAAATAGAAAAGTCTAGAATGAAGAGGGTGTATGTACAGTATCATGATACAGTATCATGGAACAGCACAAACCTAAACCAGTAACCCTAAAACAATGGGTAAAACAAGAAAAACAGAAGCAAAATGAAACAAAAAATCCTAGATTTCTTTTACTAAAATGTATAATTATAGTAGATCATTTTTTCTGCACTTTTTGTCTTTTACTCTAATTACATTATTTTTAATTAACAATGTTTTCAAGCTGGTTTTTCCAATGCAATGCAGGTGCATTTGTATTCCAAGTACCAGGAAACAGAACAGATGATGAACTAAAATGTTCCAAAACATTCAGCAAACTGTACCAGATGCAAATTTTAAGCAGAACAAAACCCGTTAATTTGACTGGGTTTTGTTTTCGTTCCCCCGATTTGGGATGCCCCGCTGGGTGTAACCCCCCAGAAAGCTCCAAACAACTCACCTCTTCTGTGTTCCAGCGGTGCATGTGTGGGCTCTCATCTAATCAAAGCCCATTGTCTTGACTACATCTGTTTCTAAAGGGCCCCGCATCCCCAGCCTCGTGCACGCTCCCGCTCCAGCCTATCTGAATTCAAAACAATAAACAACATAGCCATAGCAGATGGCTCTCGTTGGACAAGAGCCCGCGTATATGCCATTGGAATGTGGAGAGGTGAGTTTTACGTGGTCGGGCATCCCAGTTAAGGATGCCCCAAGGAAAAGCCAGCAACTAACCTTGAAATCTTTTAGATTCCATGCTGGCCACTGGTGGGTTTTGTTCTGCTTTAAGAAACACTTCTCAAGAGTGTTCAGGAGTGTTTGCTTGACACATCATGCTCATTTAACACGTAACAAAGGCAAAATGTAGGCACTATAATTTCTTATCAAATATATTCCCTGCAGACACTAACACTCTCTCTCTATCTTGTAGGTGGGCTGCTGTTTGTCCTTGTAAATTATATTTGTACATTTTAGTATCAGGCTGATTTATCACTAACGCCAGGTAGCGACAGATGAGCGTCTGTAGCAGGCATTTTCAGAGCGCCGCTAGTAGTCACTGTACTCGGCCGTGGGTCTCTAATTTAAAGAGCTGTGCTCAGTCGCTGTGCAGTAATGTTGAATACATTGTGACCAGTACAGCTCTGCATGGGAGCGACTGCTCATAGTGACCAACTCACAACATATTCAAGAAAAAAAAACGCCTTACACAACTCTGGCGCAGAAAAATGCTTCTCTGAAGCCCAGAGCGCAGGAGGCGGTGTGTTTAACCCTTTAAGTGCCAAGCACGTAACACCTACGTGCTGGCTTGTCTGGGCTTTAAGTGGCAAGCCTGTAGGTGTTATGTGCTCGACTTTCCCCGCTGCTAGTTAAAAAAATAAAAATGAAAAATACTCACCTGACCCCTCGTTGGATCCAGCCGGGTCTCCTCTTTAATTTGGTGCCATCCGATCCCCTGTGGGGGCTCGGATGGCTCCAGGAGAGCCTCTGGAATAGGCCATCCCCCGCGCTTCGGCAGCAGCAGCTGCTAACTGTAAAAAAAAAAAAATAATAAAAATGACCTTTACTTACCTGCAGTCGCGCTGCCTCCCGCCGGGTCTTTTCTCCACTGGGGGGGCCTCCGATCGCCCCCCCAGCCTCTTCTGTGGCGAGGAGAGGGCAGAAAATGCCCTCGCCCCCACTTCCTGGATCGTAACAGCTAGCCCCACCCCCTGGGGTGGGGCCAGGTGACATCATTGTGATGTCACCAGCAGACGGCTTCTTACCTCCAGCACCCGAGACTCTGAATCAGTCTGCTCGGGTGCTTGGAGCAGAGAGCAGAGGAGGAGGAGAGGGCTGTAATCGCCCCTCCCCAGGCTCTCTCCTCCAAACACGCGAGCAGACTGTCAGCGGAGATCGCCGGGGGACACAGGATCGGAGGTGAGTAAAGTTAAAAAAAAAAAAAAATAAAGATCATTTTTTTGATTTATGTGTCTGTTTTTTTTTATTCAACATTTAACCCCTTGTGAACTGGTAAGGGGTCCATGAGACCCCTTATACCAGTTCACAAGGCTGGGGGGGGTGGCAAGTCACCTGCCCTAGCGGGTGACTTGCCATTAACCCCCGGCACCCCCATTACCTGCCTCCCCAAAGCCCAGGGGGGGGCAGAAGAGCCCGGGCCCACATAGGCTATGTGGGCTCGTAGGCTGCAGGGTGGGGGGGCCACAAAAGCTGGCCCCCTCACTCTGTGCCTACAAGCCCCCATAGCTGTCCCGGGCTGGTTACTTTGGGTAAGGGGGACCCCACGTCATTTTTTGGGGGGATTTTTAAGGGTTTTTAACCCTTAAAAATCCCCCCCAAAAATGGGGTTCCCGGGAGGGGGGACACTATGTTATTTTTTTTTAATTAACCCTTTGTGTTCTGTCATCCAGCAGCTATAAAAGGCTTCCAGCAGGTGAGCAGAAGCCAGTGATCGCTGAGGGACACAGCGCTCCAGGATGGATGGGAGGTAAGTATTAAAATATTTTTTTCTTTTTGCGTGTGTTTTTTTTTTTTACATTTAACCCCTTGTGAACTGGTAAGGGGCCATGACCCCTATACCAGTTCACAAGGCTGGGGGAGGTGGCAAGTCACCTGTGACTAGCGGGTGACTTGCCATTAACCCCTGGCACCCCCATTACCTGCCTCCCCAAAGCGCAGGGGGGGGGGCAGAAGAGCCCGGGCCCATGGGGCTATGCGGGCTTGTAGCTTTTGTGGCCCCTGTGCCCTGTTCCTACTAGCCCTGCATAGCTGGTCCCGGGCTGGTTACTTTGGGTAAGGGGGACCCCATGCCATTTTTTTGGGGATTTTTAAGGGTTTTTAACCATTAAAAATCCCCCCCCCAAAATGGGGTCCCCCTCCCCCGGGAGGGGGGGCCCTATGTCATTTTTTTTTCTCGATTTAACCCTTTGTAGTGTGGATGGTAGTTGTATTTTATTTGTAAATGTTATAAAATGTTAGGGGGGTCTCCTGGGCAGGAACGGGGGGCTACCGATAAATATGTGGTACCGTTCTAATCGGTACAAATGGGGCTTTCACATGCAATATGATTTTCTTTAATAAAGTAAAATTTTTATTTAAAATAAAGGAGTACATTTGCTAAAAATGTTTTTATTTATTTATTTTTTTTTTTACTTAATAATATTGTAAAAATCAAAATACCATTTACAAACAAGACATTTCATGTTAAAGCCTAAACTCTGCTGCAAAAAAATATAAATATAATTTTCCTAAAAATTCAAGCAAAAATGGCGCAAAACATGGCGCAAAATGGGTAAAAATGACCTGTCAACAGAGGGTGACAAAATCTCAAGTAGGCTGGCAATTAAAAGGGTTAAAAGTAGCTATGCATGTTGGGTATTGTTCTGTTCGCGGGACCTTGCGCTTTCAGACTTAGCTTGTTTTTTCTGGTTTGCATATTTATATTTTAGGAAAAGGTATTTTTTATTCAGCTTTTTTATACATTTTTTAGGGAAACCCTGCGCAACCAAAGAATTCTTTGAGGGATTAATTCCAGAAAGATGAGCCCACTACAACAAGCTGGGTACGCTTAGAAAGCTTAACATGTGTACTTTCAGGGAATTTATGGTTTATGGGGGATATTCTAAATGTAAAGGATTGTTTTGGTTGAAAAATCGCAAGGTGCGCACTTTGTCTGCAGAGCTGAAATTTTTTTTGTTTGGCAACTCTTCCCTTGACAGAACCAATGCATGCTGGGTGTTGTTCTGTTCGTGGGATGTTGCTTTTTCAAATTAAACTTGTTTTTTCTTGTTTGTATATACTTTTTTTTAGGAAAATGTGGCTTTGATTCTGCTTTTTTATTCTTTTTTTAGGGAAACTCTTTGCAACAAAGGAATACATTGAGGAATTATTTCCAGTAAAGTATGGGCACATCAACACGCCTAATACACCTAGAAAGCTTGAGGTGTGTACTTCCAGAGAATATATGGTTTGTTGGGGGTATTTCAAATGTAAAGGGTTGTTTTTCTGGAAAAACTGCAAGGTGCACATATTGCATAGCATAGTTGTATTTTATCTGAAAATCCCCTAAAGCGCTATTTCAGTTTGGGGGAGTCTCCTGGGCAGGAATGGGTGTCTACCTATACATATGTGGTATCGCTGTAACCGGGAGAAATTGGGATTTCATACGCAATAAGATTTTATTGACAAACTTACATTTTTTAATAAAAAAAAACACTGCAAATTGTAAATATTGTAAATATTTTTTTACATTTTCTTTTCACATATTTCACCCAAAAATATTGAGAATACACCTAGAAATTACAAACAAGACATTTCATGTTAAAGCCCAGACTCTGCTGATAAACACATTATATCATTTTCCTGGGAAATCCCTTCAAAAATCACATTTGAACATGGGGAGCGCAAAATAGTGCAAAATGGTCTGGCAACAAAGGGTGACGAAAACTCCAGGTAGGCGGGCAGCGAAAGGGTTAAAGTCTGTTTTTCAGCATCTATCCACTAGTAACAAAGTGAAAACATATGGAATTACATTGTAGCAACATTGTAACATGAACACTTTAATGCCAGACCTGTAATGTCATTTCTGAAGAAATATATAGAAAAAAGTTTTTAAAAAAAAAAAACCCAGTTAAAAAAGAAGAAAAGGAACGTCCACTGAAATGTATGGCAGAGCGACAGGTAGCAAGTAGAGATGAGCGAACTTTTGAAAAATTCGATTCGACTGATTCGCCGAATTTTCCGACAAAAATCGTTTCGACCCGAATAAATTCGCGACGAATCGCTATTAAAAACGGCTATTTCTGAGCCTCCTACAGCCTCAATAGGGTTGTAAACCATTCAGCCTTGCTGTAACACGCACAGGATGCGTGCTGGGTTAGTTAAATAATACTTTGAAGAAATATCACATGCAGATCAGAGGCATCGCTAATAGAATCGCAGAGCGGCACAATTGCAGAGAGTTGAAGTGGCATCACTATGAGGGGCAGAAGGAGCCCAAATATACACTGGAGTTGGCCTCAGGAGCCCAAAAATTGGATGAATCACACCCTGGAGTTGGCAGAAGTTGGCAGCAGCAGCAGCAGCAGGAGCCCAAATATACACTGGAGTTGGCTTCAGGAGCCCAAAAATTGGATGAATCACACCCTGGAGTTGGCAGAAGTTGGCAGCAGCAGCAGCAGGAGCCCAAATATACACTGGAGTTGGCCTCAGGAGCCCAAAAATTGGATGAATCACACCCTGGAGTTGGCAGGAGTTGACAGTAGCAGCAGCAGGAGCCCAAATATACACTGGAGTTGGCTTCAGGAGCCCAAAAATTGGATGAATCACACCCTGGAGTTGGCAGGAGTTGACACCAGCAGCAGCAGGAGCCCAAATATACACTGGAGTTGGCCTCAGGAGCCCAAAAATTGGATGAATCACACCCTGGAGTTGGCAGAAGTTGGCAGCAGCAGCAGCAGGAGCCCAAATATACACTGGAGTTGGCCTCAGGAGCCCAAAAATTGGATGAATCACACCCTGGAGTTGGCAGGAGTTGACACCAGCAGCAGCAGGAGCCCAAATATACACTGGAGTTGGCTTCAGGAGCCCAAAAATTGGATGAATCACACCCTGGAGTTGGCAGAAGTTGGCAGCAGCAGCAGCAGGAGCCCAAATATACACTGGAGTTGGCCTCAGGAGCCCAAAAATTGGATGAATCACACCCTGGAGTTGGCAGAAGTTGGCAGCAGCAGCAGCAGGAGCCCAAATATACACTGGAGTTGGCCTCAGGAGCCCAAAAATTGGATGAATCACACCCTGGAGTTGGCAGGAGTTGACAGTAGCAGCAGCAGGAGCCCAAATATACACTGGAGTTGGCCTCAGGAGCCCAAAAATTGGATGAATCACACCCTGGAGTTGGCAGAAGTTGGCAGCAGCAGCAGCAGGAGCCCAAATATACACTGGAGTTGGCCTCAGGAGCCCAAAAATTGGATGAATCACACCCTGGAGTTGGCAGAAGTTGGCAGCAGCAGCAGCAGGAGCCCAAATATACACTGGAGTTGGCCTCAGGAGCCCAAAAATTGGATGAATCACACCCTGGAGTTGGCAGGAGTTGACAGTAGCAGCAGCAGGAGCCCAAATATACACTGGAGTTGGCCTCAGGAGCCCAAAAATTGGATGAATCACACCCTGGAGTTGGCAGAAGTTGGCAGCAGCAGCAGCAGGAGCCCAAATATACACTGGAGTTGGCCTCAGGAGCCCAAAAATTGGATGAATCACACCCTGGAGTTGGCAGGAGTTGACAGTAGCAGCAGCAGGAGCCCAAATATACACTGGAGTTGGCCTCAGGAGCCCAAAAATTGGATGAATCACACCCTGGAGTTGGCAGAAGTTGGCAGCAGCAGCAGCAGGAGCCCAAATATACACTGGAGTTGGCCTCAGGAGCCCAAAAATTGGATGAATCACACCCTGGAGTTGGCAGGAGTTGACAGTAGCAGCAGCAGGAGCCCAAATATACACTGGAGTTGGCCTCAGGAGCCCAAAAATTGGATGAATCACACCCTGGAGTTGGCAGAAGTTGGCAGCAGCAGCAGCAGGAGCCCAAATATACACTGGAGTTGGCCTCAGGAGCCCAAAAATTGGATGAATCACACCCTGGAGTTGGCAGAAGTTGGCAGCAGCAGCAGCAGGAGCCCAAATATACACTGGAGTTGGCCTCAGGAGCCCAAAAATTGGATGAATCACACCCTGGAGTTGGCAGGAGTTGACAGTAGCAGCAGCAGGAGCCCAAATATACACTGGAGTTGGCTTCAGGAGCCCAAAAATTGGATGAATCACACCCTGGAGTTGGCAGGAGTTGACACCAGCAGCAGCAGGAGCCCAAATATACACTGGAGTTGGCTTCAGGAGCCCAAAAATTGGATGAATCACACCCTGGAGTTGGCAGAAGTTGGCAGCAGCAGCAGCAGGAGCCCAAATATACACTGGAGTTGGCCTCAGGAGCCCAAAAATTGGATGAATCACACCCTGGAGTTGGCAGAAGTTGGCAGCAGCAGCAGCAGGAGCCCAAATATACACTGGAGTTGGCCTCAGGAGCCCAAAAATTGGATGAATCACACCCTGGAGTTGGCAGGAGTTGACAGTAGCAGCAGCAGGAGCCCAAATATACACTGGAGTTGGCTTCAGGAGCCCAAAAATTGGATGAATCACACCCTGGAGTTGGCAGGAGTTGACACCAGCAGCAGCAGGAGCCCAAATATACACTGGAGTTGGCCTCAGGAGCCCAAAAATTGGATGAATCACACCCTGGAGTTGGCAGAAGTTGGCAGCAGCAGCAGCAGGAGCCCAAATATACACTGGAGTTGGCCTCAGGAGCCCAAAAATTGGATGAATCACACCCTGGAGTTGGCAGGAGTTGACACCAGCAGCAGCAGGAGCCCAAATATACACTGGAGTTGGCTTCAGGAGCCCAAAAATTGGATGAATCACACCCTGGAGTTGGCAGAAGTTGGCAGCAGCAGCAGCAGGAGCCCAAATATACACTAGAGTTGGCCTCAGGAGCCCAAAAATTGGATGAATCACACCCTGGAGTTGGCAGGAGTTGACAGTAGCAGCAGCAGGAGCCCAAATATACACTGGAGTTGGCCTCAGGAGCCCAAAAATTGGATGAATCACACCCTGGAGTTGGCAGAAGTTGGCAGCAGCAGCAGCAGGAGCCCAAATATACACTGGAGTTGGCCTCAGGAGCCCAAAAATTGGATGAATCACACCCTGGAGTTGGCAGGAGTTGACAGTAGCAGCAGCAGGAGCCCAAATATACACTGGAGTTGGCCTCAGGAGCCCAAAAATTGGATGAATCACACCCTGGAGTTGGCAGAAGTTGGCAGCAGCAGCAGCAGGAGCCCAAATATACACTGGAGTTGGCCTCAGGAGCCCAAAAATTGGATGAATCACACCCTGGAGTTGGCAGGAGTTGGCAGCAGCAGCAGCAGGAGCCCAAAAAATGGCCTAAAGACATAAATATGTTTTGCACCATTTGGAAAGTGTAAAACGTGGCACCATGCTGAATCTAGTCGCATGCATCAGGCATTGGTGGGTGGAAATCCTGGCTGATCCATCCCTGATTCATTTTGACAAAGGTGAGTCTCTCCACATTTTTAGTTGACAGACGAGTTCTCCTCGCCGTAACTATGGCCCCCGCCGCACTAAACACCCGCTCAGATGGCACGCTACTTGCCGGGCAGGACAGCTTTTCCAGGGCAAACTCTGCTAGTTGCGGCCACAAATCAAGTTTGGCTGCCCAGAAGTCCAGCGGATCCTCAAGGTGTGTTGGCATGGTCATGTCAAAGTATGACATGACCTGCTGGTTCAGGTCCTGCTCCAGGTCTTCCTGCTGCTCATGAGTAGCCTCACTATGCGGGTGTAGAAAGCTACTCATTAGCGACTGAAGACTGAGGCTGCTGCTGCTGATGGAGCTTCTGCTGCTGCTGCTGCCAACCCCCCCAGCGGCCATGGCAGTGGAAGGTGAGCGCAGAGGTCCCCTCGAGTCAGACCTGCGAGAGTATGGACCATGGCGCAGATAGGCATCGGCCAACTGCCTACGTAGAATGTCTTTGTAGTAGTTGAGTTTGTCCTCCCTCTCGGTGGGTTTAAAAAATGCCCCCATTTTGTGCCGGAAGCGAGGGTCCAATAAGGTGGACAGCCAGAAGTCATCCCGCCGACAGATGGAAACAATTCTGGGGTCACTACGCAAGCATGTGAGCATGCTTCGTGCCATTTGCGCAAGTGACTCGGATGGACTACCTGTCTCCATCTCCACTGCATACTGCCACGGTGTGCCCGGGTCCTCTGTCTCTCCTTCCTCAAAAACCTCTAGCTCCTCTGGCTGCTCCTGCTCCTCCTCTCCTGTCCGCTGACTAGATAAACCAGCCATTTCGCCAAGCCTAAACTGTGTTTCGCTGGGCAACTCCTCCTCCTCCTCTTCCTCCTCCTCCTCCTCCAGTTCAGCTCCAACGGGGTTCATGTGGCCGTAAGATGTAAACGCCATGTCTCCAGTGCCCTGACCAGCCATGGTTTCCAACATGTGCTGTAGTACATGAAGCAGTGGAATCACGTCGTTCATCCCGTAATCCTGCCGACTGACAAATAAAGTGGCTTCCTCAAAGGGCCTGAGCAAACGGCAGGTGTCACGTATGAGCTGCCACTGGTTGACATTGAAGTTACACAGGGGAGTCCCCCTATCTGCTTGGATCATCAGGAAATCCGTGATGGCTTTTCTCTGTTCATATAATCGGTCCAACATGTGAAGGGTGGAATTCCAACGGGTGGAAACATCGCAAATCAGACTATGTTGGGGGATACCATTCTGACGCTGTAGCTCAAGAAGGGTGTGTTTGGCGGTGTAGGAGTGGCTGAAGTGCATGCAAAGTTTCCGTGAAGTTGTTAGGATGTCCTGCAGATGGGGGGAACACTTCAGAAACCGCTTGACAACCAGATTGAAGACGTGAGCCATGCAGGGGGCATGGGTCAGGCTTCCTTGGCGCAGCGCAGACAAAATGTTCTTCCCATTGTCGGTAACCATGATTCCCATTTTAAGTTTTCTCGGAGTAAGCCATGTTTGGATTTCCTGATGAATACATTTAAGCAGTTCCTCCCCTGTGTGACTCCGTTCGCCAAGACAAACCATGTGAAGCACTGCGTGACACCTCCGTGCCCTGCACACATGGTAGACTGGAGGGGCACTGAGACTTGAGCCTACAGTGGAGGGTGAGGAGATGGCGGAGGATGAGGAGGCCGAGTCGCACGGTGTCACAGGCCCAATGGGCAGAGAGCGCGGAGGCCGAAGCGGCGTGACCTGTCCAAGTTGCTGCTGCAAAGGGACCACATTCACCCAGTGGGCCGTAAACGACATGTACTGCCCCTGACCGTAGTTACAGCTCCAGATGTCGGCGCTGCCATGTATTTTGCTACACACCGACAGGCTCAAGGACTGGCCCACCTTCTGTTCAACAAAAGTGTGCAGCGCTGGTACTGCCTTCTTGGCAAAGAAATGACGGCTTGGGACTCTCCACCTCGGCTCGGCACAAGCCATCAGTTCTCTGAAAGGTGCAGATTCCACCACCTGAAAAGGGAGCGACTGCAGCACCAGCAACTTGGACAGGAGCACATTCAGCTTCTGCGCCGTAGGATGAGTGGGCGCATACTGCTGTCTCTTGGACATGGCTTCGCTGATGGATTGCTGGCGGGATGCATGACTTGGAGGAGGAGGAGCAGGAGCGACAGAGGATGGGTATGACGCACAGCTGCCTTCGGCTGAGGTGCTGGAGCCTTGGCTGGCAGAAATTGGGAGCTCACTTGGTGAGGAAGCAGACTGGACCACCCCTTGGGAGCCTCGGTTCTCCCAGGTCGTTTTATGGTGACGCATCATATGTTGACGCAGGGCCGTGGTGCCAACATTTGGACCCTGGCCACGCTTCACCTTTTGCCTACATATCTTGCATGTGGCCATGTTACCCTCCTGCGGATGCCTCAGGAAAAACTGCCACACTGCCGAGTAGCTACTTTTCCCACCCCCTGGCCTCACTGATTCACTGCTGCTGTTGCCAACTCCAGGAACCCCTGCTCCACTACCTCCCGATAAGGTAGACTGCCGCACAGCAGGTGCTCTACCCCGGCCCCGGCCCCGGCCGGCTCCAGCCTTTGGAATTGTGCCCCCATGCTGACTGCTACCACCTTGCTGCCTCAGCTGCTGACTCCGGGGCAACCTGCACCCCTCTTCTCCTGATGATGACGATGAAGCCCCTTCATCACCCGGCTCCCAAGTGCGATCGGCTTCATCGTCATCATCATCATCATCACCGAGTTGTGGCTGTACGTCACTGATGTTCGTGGATTCGTCAACAGTGTCTGGCGCAGGAGCTGGAACGCTCGCAGCACCCACGACACTGTCCACATCACTATTTGTCTGCCTAGCTAAAGAAGCCACCTCCATTTCTTGGCTGGGCAGTAGCTGCTGACTGTCCTCTATCTGATGGTCCTCCTCACTAAAGAGTGGAGCTGAACCCAAAGCATAGGATACGTCGCTGGGGGAGGGAACGGCGTAGGCCAGAGGCAATGGGAGGACAGGGACTGCTCTCGGGGCATGCCAACTCAGGGTTGTGTCAGAGGAACCTACCGACCCTAGACTGGGGGTCTCAGACGTAAGTTGTGATGATGTTGTTGATGAGCGCGTCAACCAATCTACCACGGCAGATGCGTTACTGGTGGAGACCCGACCGCTAGCAGATACTGGCAGATTAGGTCTCTCAGCGTGACTCCTGCTGCTACTGGCCCCCAGTCTGATGCGAGCTCTGCCTGCGGAATCTTGGCCTCTGCCACTCCTCTTTTCACTTCCAGGCACTTGTCTGCCCGACATAGTCTAACTGGCGTGGTAGTAGGTGATATTTAAAAAAACCCCGGGCAGCGGTGGGTCTATATGAAACAGAATATAATGCACACCAAAAGTGAGCAGTAACACTCAGCCTCCAACAGGCCTGCTTAGTGTAAATAAGAGAGCTGCTTAGTGTAAATAAAGAGGGGTATGCTATGTTACAGAATGGGATGCCTCAACAGAAGTGCACCTGGCAGGCAGCAGTAAGCCTATGCCCAGCAAAAGTGTCTTATAATATAAATATAATAAGAGCAAATGCTTATATGGTCTTAAACAGAGGCTGCTTTAGTCACAGAATGGGATGCCCTGGGCAGGAATGGACCTGGCAGGGTCCAGTAGTGCTTTGGCCAGCAAAAGTGTCTTTATCAGGCTAATTTCAAATATGATAAGAGCAAATGCTTATATGGTCTTAAACAGAGGCTGCTGTAGTCACAGAATGGGATGCCCCGGGCAGGAATCGACCTGGCAGGGTCCAGTAGTGCTTTGGCCAGCAAAAGTGTCTTTATCAGGCCTAATTTCAAATATGATAAGAGCAAATGCTTATATGGTCTTAAACAGAGGCTGCTTTAGTCACAGAATGGGATGCCCTGGGCAGGAATGGACCTGGCAGGGTCCAGTAGTGCTTTGGCCAGCAAAAGTGTCTTTATCAGGCTAATTTCAAATATGATAAGAGCAAATGCTTATATGGTCTTAAACAGAGGCTGCTTTAGTCACAGAATGGGATGCCCTGGGCAGGAATGGACCTGGCAGGGTCCAGTAGTGCTTTGGCCAGCAAAAGTGTCTTTATCAGGCCTAATTTCAAATATGATAAGAGCAAATGCTTATATGGTCTTAAACAGAGGCTGCTTTAGTCACAGAATGGGATGCCCTGGGCAGGAATGGACCTGGCAGGGTCCAGTAGTGCTTTGGCCAGCAAAAGTGTCTTTATCAGGCTAATTTCAAATATGATAAGAGCAAATGCTTATATGGTCTTAAACAGAGGCTGCTGTAGTCACAGAATGGGATGCCCCGGGCAGGAATGGACCTGGCAGGGTCCAGTAGTGCTTTGGCCAGCAAAAGTGTCTTTATCAGGCCTAATTTCAAATATGATAAGAGCAAATGCTTATATGGTCTTAAACAGAGGCTGCTTTAGTCACAGAATGGGATGCCCTGGGCAGGAATGGACCTGGCAGGGTCCAGTAGTGCTTTGGCCAGCAAAAGTGTCTTTATCAGGCTAATTTCAAATATGATAAGAGCAAATGCTTATATGGTCTTAAACAGAGGCTGCTTTAGTCACAGAATGGGATGCCCTGGGCAGGAATGGACCTGGCAGGGTCCAGTAGTGCTTTGGCCAGCAAAAGTGTCTTTATCAGGCCTAATTTCAAATATGATAAGAGCAAATGCTTATATGGTCTTAAACAGAGGCTGCTTTAGTCACAGAATGGGATGCCCTGGGCAGGAATGGACCTGGCAGGGTCCAGTAGTGCTTTGGCCAGCAAAAGTGTCTTTATCAGGCTAATTTCAAATATGATAAGAGCAAATGCTTATATGGTCTTAAACAGAGGCTGCTGTAGTCACAGAATGGGATGCCCCAACAGGAATCGACCTGGCAGGGTCCAGTAGTGCTTTGGCCAGCAAAAGTGTCTTTATCAGGCCTAATTTCAAATATGATAAGAGCAAATGCTTATATGGTCTTAAACAGAGGCTGCTTTAGTCACAGAATGGGATGCCCCAACAGGAATCGACCTGGCAGGGTCCAGTAGTGCTTTGGCCAGCAAAAGTGTCTTTATCAGGCCTAATTTCAAATATGATAAGAGCAAATGCTTATATGGTCTTAAACAGAGGCTGCTGTAGTCACAGAATGGGATGCCCTGGGCAGGAATGGACCTGGCAGGGTCCAGTAGTGCTTTGGCCAGCAAAAGTGTCTTTATCAGGCCTAATTTCAAATATGATAAGAGCAAATGCTTATATGGTCTTAAACAGAGGCTGCTTTAGTCACAGAATGGGATGCCCTGGGCAGGAATGGACCTGGCAGGGTCCAGTAGTGCTTTGGCCAGCAAAAGTGTCTTTATCAGGCTAATTTCAAATATGATAAGAGCAAATGCTTATATGGTCTTAAACAGAGGCTGCTGTAGTCACAGAATGGGATGCCCCGGGCAGGAATGGACCTGGCAGGGTCCAGTAGTGCTTTGGCCAGCAAAAGTGTCTTTATCAGGCCTAATTTCAAATATGATAAGAGCAAATGCTTATATGGTCTTAAACAGAGGCTGCTGTAGTCACAGAATGGGATGCCCTGGGCAGGAATGGACCTGGCAGGGTCCAGTAGTGCTTTGGCCAGCAAAAGTGTCTTTATCAGGCCTAATTTCAAATATGATAAGAGCAAATGCTTATATGGTCTTAAACAGAGGCTGCTTTAGTCACAGAATGGGATGCCCTGGGCAGGAATGGACCTGGCAGGGTCCAGTAGTGCTTTGGCCAGCAAAAGTGTCTTTATCAGGCTAATTTCAAATATGATAAGAGCAAATGCTTATATGGTCTTAAACAGAGGCTGCTGTAGTCACAGAATGGGATGCCCCAACAGGAATCGACCTGGCAGGGTCCAGTAGTGCTTTGGCCAGCAAAAGTGTCTTTATCAGGCCTAATTTCAAATATGATAAGAGCAAATGCTTATATGGTCTTAAACAGAGGCTGCTTTAGTCACAGAATGGGATGCCCCAACAGGAATCGACCTGGCAGGGTCCAGTAGTGCTTTGGCCAGCAAAAGTGTCTTTATCAGGCCTAATTTCAAATATGATAAGAGCAAATGCTTATATGGTCTTAAACAGAGGCTGCTGTAGTCACAGAATGGGATGCCCCGGGCAGGAATGGACCTGGCAGGGTCCAGTAGTGCTTTGGCCAGCAAAAGTGTCTTTATCAGGCCTAATTTCAAATATGATAAGAGCAAATGCTTATATGGTCTTAAACAGAGGCTGCTGTAGTCACAGAATGGGATGCCCCGGGCAGGAATGGACCTGGCAGGGTCCAGTAGTGCTTTGGCCAGCAAAAGTGTCTTTATCAGGCCTAATTTCAAATATGATAAGAGCAAATGCTTATATGGTCTTAAACAGAGGCTGCTGTAGTCACAGAATGGGATGCCCTGGGCAGGAATGGACCTGGCAGGGTCCAGTAGTGCTTTGGCCAGCAAAAGTGTCTTTATCAGGCCTAATTTCAAATATGATAAGAGCAAATGCTTATATGGTCTTAAACAGAGGCTGCTTTAGTCACAGAATGGGATGCCCTGGGCAGGAATGGACCTGGCAGGGTCCAGTAGTGCTTTGGCCAGCAAAAGTGTCTTTATCAGGCTAATTTCAAATATGATCAGAGCAAATGCTTATATGGTCTTAAACAGAGGCTGCTGTAGTCACAGAATGGGATGCCCCAACAGGAATCGACCTGGCAGGGTCCAGTAGTGCTTTGGCCAGCAAAAGTGTCTTTATCAGGCCTAATTTCAAATATGATAAGAGCAAATGCTTATATGGTCTTAAACAGAGGCTGCTTTAGTCACAGAATGGGATGCCCCAACAGGAATCGACCTGGCAGGGTCCAGTAGTGCTTTGGCCAGCAAAAGTGTCTTTATCAGGCCTAATTTCAAATATGATAAGAGCAAATGCTTATATGGTCTTAAACAGAGGCTGCTGTAGTCACAGAATGGGATGCCCTGGGCAGGAATGGACCTGGCAGGGTCCAGTAGTGCTTTGGCCAGCAAAAGTGTCTTTATCAGGCCTAATTTCAAATATGATAAGAGCAAATGCTTATATGGTCTTAAACAGAGGCTGCTGTAGTCACAGAATGGGATGCCCCGGGCAGGAATGGACCTGGCAGGGTCCAGTAGTGCTTTGGCCAGCAAAAGTGTCTTTATCAGGCCTAATTTCAAATATGATAAGAGCAAATGCTTATATGGTCTTAAACAGAGGCTGCTGTAGTCACAGAATGGGATGCCCTGGGCAGGAATGGACCTGGCAGGGTCCAGTAGTGCTTTGGCCAGCAAAAGTGTCTTTATCAGGCCTAATTTCAAATATGATAAGAGCAAATGCTTATATGGTCTTAAACAGAGGCTGCTTTAGTCACAGAATGGGATGCCCTGGGCAGGAATGGACCTGGCAGGGTCCAGTAGTGCTTTGGCCAGCAAAAGTGTCTTTATCAGGCTAATTTCAAATATGATAAGAGCAAATGCTTATATGGTCTTAAACAGAGGCTGCTGTAGTCACAGAATGGGATGCCCCGGGCAGGAATCGACCTGGCAGGGTCCAGTAGTGCTTTGGCCAGCAAAAGTGTCTTTATCAGGCCTAATTTCAAATATGATAAGAGCAAATGCTTATATGGTCTTAAACAGAGGCTGCTGTAGTCACAGAATGGGATGCCCTGGGCAGGAATGGACCTGGCAGGGTCCAGTAGTGCTTTGGCCAGCAAAAGTGTCTTTATCAGGCCTAATTTCAAATATGATAAGAGCAAATGCTTATATGGTCTTAAACAGAGGCTGCTGTAGTCACAGAATGGGATGCCCTGGGCAGGAATGGACCTGGCAGGGTCCAGTAGTGCTTTGGCCAGCAAAAGTGTCTTTATCAGGCTAATTTCAAATATGATAAGAGCAAATGCTTATATGGTCTTAAACAGAGGCTGCTGTAGTCACAGAATGGGATGCCCCAACAGGAATCGACCTGGCAGGGTCCAGTAGTGCTTTGGCCAGCAAAAGTGTCTTTATCAGGCCTAATTTCAAATATGATAAGAGCAAATGCTTATATGGTCTTAAACAGAGGCTGCTTTAGTCACAGAATGGGATGCCCTGGGCAGGAATGGACCTGGCAGGGTCCAGTAGTGCTTTGGCCAGCAAAAGTGTCTTTATCAGGCCTAATTTCAAATATGATAAGAGCAAATGCTTATATGGTCTTAAACAGAGGCTGCTGTAGTCACAGAATGGGATGCCCTGGGCAGGAATGGACCTGGCAGGGTCCAGTAGTGCTTTGGCCAGCAAAAGTGTCTTTATCAGGCCTAATTTCAAATATGATAAGAGCAAATGCTTATATGGTCTTAAACAGAGGCTGCTTTAGTCACAGAATGGGATGCCCTGGGCAGGAATGGACCTGGCAGGGTCCAGTAGTGCTTTGGCCAGCAAAAGTGTCTTTATCAGGCTAATTTCAAATATGATAAGAGCAAATGCTTATATGGTCTTAAACAGAGGCTGCTGTAGTCACAGAATGGGATGCCCCGGGCAGGAATGGACCTGGCAGGGTCCAGTAGTGCTTTGGCCAGCAAAAGTGTCTTTATCAGGCCTATTTTCAAATATGATAAGAGCAAATGCTTATATGGTCTTAAACAGAGGCTGCTTTAGTCACAGAATGGGATGCCCTGGGCAGGAATGGACCTGGCAGGGTCCAGTAGTGCTTTGGCCAGCAAAAGTGTCTTTATCAGGCTAATTTCAAATATGATAAGAGCAAATGCTTATATGGTCTTAAACAGAGGCTGCTGTAGTCACAGAATGGGATGCCCTGGGCAGGAATGGACCTGGCAGGGTCCAGTAGTGCTTTGGCCAGCAAAAGTGTCTTTATCAGGCCTAATTTCAAATATGATAAGAGCAAATGCTTATATGGTCTTAAACAGAGGCTGCTTTAGTCACAGAATGGGATGCCTCACAGCAGACTTAAGATCAGTTCAGTATATATGCACAGTTAGTTACTATAAGCAGCCTGAAAACGCTAACAAAGGCTGGATGAAAAAAAAAAAATCTCCCTGTCAGCCAGCTCCGTTTTTCCTACCTTTCCCTGGCTTTCTGTCTGTCTCCTGTCTGTCTCCTGCCTGTCTCCTGCCTGTCCCTGTCTGTCCCTGTCTCCAGCCTGTCTAACTGCCTCAGCTACACAGCGTTCTGTCTGTCTGTCACGAATGCAATAGAGAAATGAGGAAAAGCAAGATGGCCGCCGTTAAATACCGCTGTGTGACGTCACCGGGCTTGCTGGCTGCTGATAGGCTGCATGTGACTGCCCCAGCTTGCACTGGCGCGGGATACATGTCCAGACATGTCCCGTCCGCCATCTTAGAATGCCTGTAAATGTAAATGAATGGATGTTAAAGGAAAACTTCGAGTGATTGAATCGCGGGGAAATTCGGATTCGATCCGAATCGAATTTTTCCTGAAATTCGGATCGAATCCGGGTTCGTCCGGATCGATTCGCTCATCCCTAGTAGCAAGAGGTCATACCTGGCGCTGTACAAGGCTGAACGCCGGCGCTGTACTCTGAGGCTGTGAAAATGATGAATCAGACGCCACATGGCATTATCCCAGTCGCTAAACAGATTCGGCTTGATAAATGTGTAATTGAGTGTCGTGTCCGGCGTTTACCAGTCGCTACCTGTAGCTACCTCTCATTAACCAACCACTACCTGACGCTATCCCTTCTTAAATATGGGCCTAAATGTGATATCCATTCAGGACTAAGACTGAACCAGTGTTATATTGGTTTGTAAGAGAAGCCGTAACGAAGCAAGAGCAGGCGTAGACTAGAAAAGAGCCTACATTTGTGACTTCCCTTACCTGCAGAGGATAGGAGCAGTCAAATTATTATTCCCTGGAACTTTTGGAGAACGTTAAAACCTAAGGAAGGCATCATCAGTGATACCAGACAGGGCAGGGCACTGAAAGAGCATTTACATTAATGCTTTAAACTGGCTAACTATGTCAGTCCTTTGATAATTCGTTTAGGTAATGGAAGCCAGTCCTGTGCTGTTGGTACATGAGGTACCTTAGTTTTTATTAGACAACATTGTCTGATTTGTCTTAAATGATTTGCCTATGGGGGGATGGGGTATAAACTGGGGTGTGTACATTTTTGTACACAATAGCCTGATTGTAAGCCTTTTGTATTGTGGGGAGGGGGTTCATTTTTATTGATACAATACACAAAAGAGCTTATGTAGAGAGCTCTGACGGGAACTGGCGGGAAATTGCTGAGAAGTTGACATTGAGCAGCAAGTGAACTTGTTTTTAAGAATACTGGAGTTGTGTGCCTAAAGAGTACCTGTCTTCGGCAGACAGCTTCTTGGGGGCCTTCAGTCCTGTGCTCCAGCAAGGACTAGTGGAAGGCTCCCAAAAGATATCTGCAGCAGTGCCTGACTTCGCCAGTTTCTGCTACCGAGGTGCCCACACTGGGGGGCAGGAAACAACGGGGTGGTGCGGGGCAGCATGCACATGCTGCAGCTGCACCGCATCGCACACAAGGAACAGTGCGACACACCATTGTGTGTCTCCAACGCATTAGTGGTGGATATGCACAGTGTGAATGTAGCCTTACTGTTAAGAGGAAACTGGGTATGAAAATAGAACTTGCTGAATATGAATTCTCCTGACTCATTGACATGTACTTTTATATCCACTCTTTCTGTTTCTAAAAAATAAGGTAAGATCATCTCCCTGACACACTTCACTCAAATCAATTATAACCCTGTTCAGTCCAAAACCGTCACTCTAGTCATGACACCCCACCATGATTCCATGGCCAAACGTTCTTTAGAAATTTACAATTTTTTTGATTCTTTCTGGACATTTTTTGTATGTTTTATTTTCCTTAAATATGTTTTGCCTTGTTTAGATTTGCCTCTTAAGTTAATTTTGTTTTGATTTAGATTTCCTTTTTTCCACTGGAATTCAATATTTATGCAATTGCCTGTGTGCATAAAATGTATTTCATCAACTGAAACAAAAACTTTAGTTACAGAATTCAACTGAAAATACATCTAATAATAGCTGCTACAGTATGTAGGGATGCTATTAGCTACAGGTCCCTAATTTATTTAGCTATTAGACTGGAAGGTGATGCATAACTGACAGTTATAGAAATGGGACTAGAGACATTGTCACCTTATGACAACATGATTCTGTCCTCTACAGATTCTGCTTCTGCTTTCATCACATCAAATTTTTATAAATTCATAGGGATGACAGCCCTTGTTTTCCTTGACAACTTAATGAGAAGTTACAGGATTGAATTTATTATGTTTTTTATCCGTTTACATAAATGAAGTCGCTGGGTACTTTAAAAAAAAAAAACTTTCACACAGTACAATTCACATGAAAAATGCAAAAGAGTTCTGAATCTCGAATATATCTCTATTTAGTAGTCCAAGAAGACATATGTTATTGTAAAAAGTACTAAAAATGTATTGCTGAAAAACTAAAAAGTTATCTTGTCATGTTTACTAGAAAGTGTTGGGCACTCACTTCTGCTGATCTGTTCCACTCACCTAATTTAGTTTCTACATACTTATCCAATTTCCTTAAAGTTAGTTTTCCTAAAGTCTACCACTTTAGTTCTAGTTAAGGATTGCACAATGTATGTTTTTATGCTGATGGTGCATATGGTATATTGATGGTCACTGGACCCCAGATTTTCTTATACCCTGTCCTCAGAGTCCAGATCCCCATTGGTCAGAACGAAGTCCGGAATGTAATCTCTTTAATCACAAGCTGTTTTATAGATGCTCCATTAAGTGCCTTTAATACATTCCTGCTCTTACATGTTGAGGCAGTTGGGATATTCCCGTACACATTAGGCATGTTGAAGTCATCCATAATTACAATGTCCCCCTTCATTCCCATTCCACTGATATCATATATTAACAGGTTATCTAAATCCTCAGATTGTCCAGGAGGCCTATATATCACACCAATCATGACCACAGCCCCCCCCCCCCCCCCTTAGTCTGCATGGTAACCCAGAGACTTTCTAGTTTATTATGTGGATGATGAATTATTGTTGATTGAAAAGTATTCTTGACATAAATGGCTACTCCACTCCCCTTTTTTCTAATCTGTCTTTTTTTGGTCTTTTTTGTTCAACATGTATTCAGGTATGGTTCTCTCCCAGTCATTGTAATACTTGAAACAAGTCTCTGTTATTGCAACAAGATCCAATTTATCTCTGAATATGACAGCCATTAACTCACTGTGCTGGTTGCCTAAGCTGCGAGCATTGGTACACATCATGTGAAGGTTGTTAGTATTCCATTCTAGTTTGTTCTTAATCTTTCGCACCTCTTTGCTACCTCTGGCTACCTACCCGGTTTCCAAAAGTTCCAATGGCCTACTTCTTTCTAGGTGGTTGGGGAGAGAAATCATCCTTACAAGTTAAATATCTGTCTCTCTCATCTAGTTTAAATCCCTATCCCAAAAAAGTTCTACTCTAAGTTCTTCATTTCCTTTCTGTGTAGGATGCAAACCATCTCTCTTGTACAACACCTTGTTTGGCCACCTTCATGACTAATGACTAATGCATCTAAAGCTCTTATCGTCACACCACTGATGTAACCACACATTGAACTTGGCGATGCAGAGTGCCTTTTTTCCTAATTACTAACTGGAATAACTTCAGAAAATGTGATACTTTACAACGTTTCTGACTAAAATTTTGGAAGTCCTTTTGCACAATGTCCATATGTGCCTGCATCCTTTACATTATTCAGAATACATTTTTTACCCCTATTGTCAGTGGCACCTCATTCAGCTGATCTTTATCCTGTCCAAATACAACACCTCTAATTGTTGAATCACCAACCAGAAGATGCTTTCTCATTTTGGCTGTTTTTTTAACAATTATCAGGCATACGTAATGATGACTGCTCAAGGGCTGGGAGTAGAGTTTTGAGTGCCACACTCAACACTCATTATTATTGTGCCAGTACCAAAGTGACCTCAGCCAACTGGGCTGAATCATTACTGCCCTGCGGCATTGACTTCATTGTCTGTCAAGCTCACCAGGTACTTCATAACCTCTTCATTCCCAAGAACACTAGACTCACTAAATTTAGTTTATACGTTTAGTCGCCTAGTCACTAAACTGGTGTTGCCATTGCCCAGTTACTTCACAATACTCCGACTTAACTGGATAATCAGCAGAGAAATTATTCAAGAATGCCGTTCGTGGATTGCAGTTTAGCTTTTATTACGATTATTGGTCTGGATCTCAGCTCATCCATGTGTAGTTGAATCTTAAACTTTCTATCTGACAGACCACAATTTCTCCATGTGAGAAATGTTGTCTCTTTGTATTGGAGAGCCACAGTCTTCAGAACAAAGGATAACCATGCTGAAAATTAATTAAGGAACCAACCATGCTGGATAAAAAGGGGTCATCCTATATACAGTGCAATTTTTGATTGTAAGAGATTTTTACAATTTCTTTGGGAATAAAATATATATAAAATATCATAGTGTTACAGTGCCTGTAATGAACGGATGCCACTCACTGCCTATAATGAGGGATAATCCTCACTGCCTGTATTGGAGGGATACCCCTCACTGCCTGTAATGAGGAATGCCCCTCACGGTCTGTAATGGAGGGATGCCGCTTACTGGCTGTAATTAGAGATGAGCGAACTTTTGAAAAATTCGATTCGGCTGATTCGCCGAATTTTCCGACAAAATTAGTTTCGGCCCGAATTTATTCGCGACGACTCGCTATTAAAAACGGCTATTTCTGAGCTTCCTAGAGCCTTAATAGGGTTGTAAACCATTCTGCCTTGCTGTTACACGCATAGGATGCGTGCTGGGTTAGTGAAATAATTCTGTAAATAATTAAGACATGCAGATCAGAGGCATCGCTATTAGAATCGCAGAGCGGCACAATTGCAGAGAGTTGAGGTGGCATCACTATGAGGGGCCCCTATATTGCCTGAAAAACACACCCTGGAGCTGGCAGCAGCAGGAGCCCAAATATTGGCTGAAAGACACCCTGGAGTTGGCAGCAGGAGCCCAAAAATTGGCTGAATGACACCCTGGAGTGGCAAGCAGCAGCAGCAGGAGCCCAAACATAGCTTGAAAGAGACACTGGAGTTGGCAGCAGGAGCCCAAAAATTGGCTGAATGACACCCTGGAGTTGCAAGCAGCAGCAGCAGCCCAAACATAGCTTGAAAGACACACTGGAGTTGGCAGCAGGATCCCAAAAATTGGCTGAATGACACCCTGGAGTCGCAAACAGCAGCAGCAGGAGCCCAAACATAGCTTGAAAGAGACACTGGAGTTGGCAGCAGGAGAAAAATTGGCTGAATGACACCCTGGAGTTGCAAGCAGCAGCAGCAGCAGCCCAAACATAGCTTCAAAAACACACTGGAGTTGGCAGCAGGAGCCCAAAAAATGGCTAAATGAAACCCTGGAGTTGCAAGCAGCAGCAGCAGGAGCCCTAACATAGCTTGAAAGAGACACTGGAGTTGGCAGCAGGAGCCCAAAAATTGGCTGAATGACACCCTGGAGTTGCAAGCAGTAGCAGCAGCCCAAACATAGCTTGAAAGACACACTGGAGTTGGCAGCAGGTGCCCAAAAATTGTCTGAATGACACCCTAGAGTCGCAAGCAGCAGCAGCAGGAGCCCAAACATAGCTTGAAAGAGACACTGGAGTTGGCAGCAGGAGCCCAAATATTGGCTGAATGACACCCTGGAGTTGCAAGCAGCAGCAGCCCAAACATAGCTTCAAAAACACACTGGAGTTGGCAGCAGGAGCCCAAAAATTGGCTGAATGACACCCTGGAGTGGCAAGCAGCAGCAGCAGCAGCCCAAAACCTAGCTTGAAAGACACACTGGAGTTAACAGCAGGAGCCCAAACATTGGCTGAATGACACCCTGGAGTTGCAAGCAGCAGCAGTAGCAGCCCAAACAATGCTTGAAAGAGACACTGGAGTTGGCAGCAGGAGCCCAAAAAATGGCTGAATGACACCCTGGAGTTGTAAGCAGCAGCAGCAGCCCAAACATAGCTTGAATGACACACTGGGGTTGGCAGCAGGAGCCCAAAAATTGGCTGAATGACACCCTGGAGTTGCAAGCAGCAGCAGCAGCCCAAACATAGCTTGAAAGAGACACTGGAGTTGGCAGCAGGAGCCCAAAAATTGGCTGAATGACACCCTAGAGTCGCAAGCAGCAGCAGCAGGAGCCCAAACATAGCTTGAAAGAGACACTGGAGTTGGCAGCAGGAGCCCAAATATTGGCTGAATGACACCCTGGAGTTGCAAGCAGCAGCAGCAGCAGCCCAAACATAGCTTCAAAAACACACTGGAGTTGGCAGCAGGAGCCCAAAAATTGGCTGAATGACACCCTGGAGTGGCAAGCAGCAGCAGCAGCAGCCCAAAACCTAGCTTGAAAGACACACTGGAGTTAACAGCAGGAGCCCAAAAATTGGCTGAATGACACCCTGGAGTTGCAAGCAGCAGCAGTAGCAGCCCAAACAATGCTTGAAAGAGACACTGGAGTTGGCAGCAGGAGCCCAAAAAATGGCTGAATGACACCCTGGAGTTGCAAGCAGCAGCAGCAGCCCAAACATAGCTTGAATGACACACTGGAGTTGGCAGCAGGAGCCCAGAAATTGGCTGAATGACACCCTGGAGTCACAAGCAGCAGCAGCAGGAGCCCAAACATAGCTTGAAAGAGACACTGGAGTTGGCAGCAGGAGCCCAAATATTGGCTGAATGACACCCTGGAGTTGCAAGCAGCAGCAGCAGCAGCCCAAACATAGCTTCAAAAACACACTGGAGTTGGCAGCAGGAGCCCAAAAATTGGCTGAATGACACCCTGGAGTGGCAAGCAGCAGCAGCAGCAGCCCAAAACCTAGCTTGAAAGACACACTGGAGTTAACAGCAGGAGCCCAGAAATTGGCTGAATGACACCCTGGAGTTGCAAGCAGCAGCAGTAGCAGCCCAAACAATGCTTGAAAGAGACACTGGAGTTGGCAGCAGGAGCCCAAAAAATGGCTGAATGACACCCTGGAGTTGTAAGCAGCAGCAGCAGCCCAAACATAGCTTGAATGACACACTGGAGTTGGCAGCAGGAGCCCAAAAATTGGCTGAATGACACCCTGGAGTTGCAAGCAGCAGCATCAGCCCAAACATAGCTTGAAAGACACACTGGAGTTGGCAGCAGGAGCCCAAAAATTGGCTGAATGACACCCTAGAGTCGCAAGCAGCAGCAGCAGGAGCCCAAACATAGCTTGAAAGAGACACTGGAGTTGGCAGCAGGAGCCCAAATATTGGCTGAATGACACCCTGGAGTTGCAAGCAGCAGCAGCAGCAGCCCAAACATAGCTTCAAAAACACACTGGAGTTGGCAGCAGGAGCCCAAAAATTGGCTGAATGACACCCTGGAGTGGCAAGCAGGAGCAGCAGCAGCCCAAAACCTAGCTTGAAAGACACACTGGAGTTAACAGCAGGAGCCCAAAAATTGGCTGAATGACACCCTGGAGTTGCAAGCAGCAGCAGTAGCAGCCCAAACAATGCTTGAAAGAGACACTGGAGTTGGCAGCAGGAGCCCAAAAAATGGCTGAATGACACCCTGGAGTCACAAGCAGCAGCAGGAGCCCAAACATAGCTTGAAAGAGACACTGGAGTTGGCAGCAGGAGCCCAAAAATTGGCTCAATGACACCCTGGAGATGCAAGCATCATCATCAGCAGCAGGAGCCCAAACATAGCTTGAAAGAGACACTGGAGTTGGCAGCAGGAGAAAAATTGGCTGAATGACACCCTGGAGTTGCAAGCAGCAGCAGCAGCAGCCCAAACATAGCTTCAAAAACACACTGGAGTTGGCAGCAGGAGCCCAAAAATTGGCTAAATGAAACCCTGGAGTTGCAAGCAGCAGCAGCAGGAGCCCTAACATAGCTTGGAAGAGACACTGGAGTTGGCAGCAGGAGCCCAAAAATTGGCTGAATGACACCCTGGAGTTGCAAGCAACAGCAGCAGCAGCAGCAGCCCAAACATAGCTTGAAAGAGACACTGGAGTTGGCAGCAGGAGCCCAAAAATTTGCTGAATGACACCCTGGAGTTGCAAGCAGCAGCAAAAGCCCAAATATACCTTGAAAGAGACACCGGAGTTGGCAGCAGGAGCCCAAAAAATGGCCGAATGACACCTTGAAGTTGCAAGCAGCAGCAGTAGCAGCAGCAGCCCAAACATAGCTTGAAAGAGACACTGGAGTTGGCAGCAGGAGCCCAAAAATTGGCTGAATGACACCCTGGAGTTTCAAGCAGCAGCAGCAGCAGGAGCCCAAACATAGCTTGAAAGAGACACTGGAGTTGGCAGCAGGAACCCAAAAATTGGCCTAAAGACACACTGCAGTTGGCAGCAGCAGGAGGGCAACATTTGGCTGAAAGGCACACCCTGAAGTTGGCATCAGCAGGAGCCCAAAAATTGGCCTAAAGATATAAATATATTTTGTACCATTTGGAAAGTGTAAAACGTGGCACCATGTTGAATCTAGTCGCATGCATCCACCATTGGTGGGTGGAAATCCTGGCTGATCCATCCCTGATTCATTTTCACAAAGTTGAGTCTCTCCACATTTTTAGTTGACAGACGAGTTCTCCTCACCATAACTATGGCCCCCGCCACATTAAACACCCACTCAGATGGTACGCTACTTGTCGGGCAGGACAGCTTTTCCAGGGCAAACTCAGCTAGCTGTGGCCACAAGTCAAGTTTGGCCGCCCAGAAGTCCAGCGGATCCTCAAGGTGTGTTGGCATGGTCATGTCAAGGTATGACATGACCTGCTGGTTCCGGTCCTGCTCCAGGTCTTCCTGCTGCTCATGAGTAGCCTCACTATGTGGGTGTAGAAAGCTACTCATTAGCGACTGAAGACTGAGGCTGCTGCTGATGGAGCTGCTGCTGCTCCTGCCAACCCCCCCAGCAGCCATGGCAGTGGAAGGTGAGCACAGAGGCCCCCCGAGTCAGACCTGCGAGAGTATGGACCATGGCAGATAGGCATCGGCCAACTGACTATGTAGAATATCTTTGTAGTAGGTCAGTTTGTCCTCCCTCTCGGCGGGTTTAAAAAATGCCCCCATTTTGTGCCGGAAGCGAGGGTCCAATAAGATGGAAAGCCAGAAGTCATCCCGTTGACAAATAGAAACAATTCTGGGGTCACTACGCAAGCACGTGAGCATGCTTCCTGCCATTTGCGCAAGTGACTCGGAGGGACTACCTGTCTCCATCTCCACTGCATACTGCCACGGTATGTCTGGGTCCTCTGTCTCACCTTCCTCACAACCCTCTAGCTCCTCTGGCTGCTCCTGCTCCTCCTCTCCTGTCCGCTGACTAGATAAACCAGCCATTTCACCAAGCCTAAACTGTGCTTCACTGTGCCACTCCTCTTCCTCCTCCTCCTCCTCCAGTTCAGCTCCAACGGGGTTCATGTGGCCGTAAGATGTAGACGCCATGTCTCCAGTGCCCTGACCAGCCATGGTTTCCAACATGTGCTGTAGTACGTGAAGCAGTGGAATCACGTCGTTCATCCCGTAATCCTGGCGACTCACAAATAAAGTGGCTTCCTCAAAGGGCCTGAGCAAACGGCAGGTGTCGCGTATGAGCTGCCACTGGTTGACATTGAAGTTACACAGGGGAGTCCCCCTATCCGCTTGGATCATCAGGAAATCCATGATGGTTTTTCTCTGTTCGTATAGTCTGTCCAACACATGCAGGGTGGAATTCCAACGGGTGGAAACATCGCAAATCAGACTATGTTGGGGGCTACCGTTCTGACGCTGTAGCTCAAGAAGGGTGTGCTTGGCGGTGTATGAGTGGCTGAAGTGCATGCAACGTTTCCTTGAAGTTGTTAGGATGTCTTGCAGATGGGGGAAGACTTCAGAAACCGCTTCACTGGCGCAAGAGCTGGAACACTCGCAACAGCACCCACGCCACTCTCCAAATCACTCAGATAGGGTGAAATGTGCCGGTTTGGGAAACTCTGCGGCCTGGTGTTTTTACAGGATGCACAAAACCAATTCAAAATGCAATATATTAATAAAACAGAGCCTTTAAAAGCTGATTTAGTATAACAGATAGGGTGAAATGTGCTGGTTTGGGATACCCTGTGGCCTGGTGTTTTTACAGGACGCACAAAACCAATTCAAAATACAATATATTAATAAAACAGAGCCTGTAGAAGCTGCTTTAGTATAACAGATAGGGTGAAATGTGCTGGTCTGGGATACCCTGCGGCCTGGTGTTTTTACAGGACGCACAAAACCAATTCAAAATGCAATGTATTAATAAAACAGAGCCTGTAGAAGCTGATTTAGTATAACAGATAGGGTGAAATGTGCCGGTTTGGGATACCCTGCGGCCTGGTGTTTTTCCAGGACGCACAAAACCAATTCCAAATGCAATATATTAATAAAACAGAGCCTGTAGAAGCTGCTTTAGCATAACAGATATGGTGAAATGTGCCGGTTTTGGATACCGTGTGGCCTGGTGTTTTTACAGGACGCACAAAACCAATTCAAAATGCAATATATTAATAAAACAGAGCCTATAGAAGCTGCTTTAGTATAACAGATAGGGTGAAATGTGCTGGTTTGGGATACCCTGCGGCTTGGTGTTTTTACAGGAAACACAAAACAATTCAAAATGCAATATATTAATAAAACAGAGCCTTTAGAAGCTGCTTTAGTATAACAGATAGGGTGAAATGTGCCGGTTTGGGATACCCTGTGGCCTGGTGTTTTTCCACGACGCACAAAACCAATTCAAAATGCAATATATTAATAAAACAGAGCCTGTAGAAGCTGCTTTAGCATAACAGATACGGTGAAATGTGCCGGTTTGGGATACCCTGTGGCCTGGTGTTTTTACAGGACGCACAAAACCAATTCAAAATGCAATATATTAATAAAACAGAGCCTATAGAAGCTGCTTTAGTATAACAGATAGGATGAAATGTGCTGGTTTGGGATACCCTGTGGCCTGGTGTTTTTACAGGACACATAAAACCAATTCAAAATGCAATATATTAATAAAACAGAGCCTGTAGAAGCTGCTTTAGTATAACAGATAAAATGAAATGTGCCGGTTTGGGATACCCTGCGGCCTGGTGTTTTTACAGGAAGCACAAAACCAATTCAAAATGCAATATATTAATAAAACAGAGCATGTAGAAGCTGCTTTAGTATAACAGATAGGGTGAAATGTGCTGGCTTGGGATACCCTGTTTTTACAGGACACACAAAACCAATTCAAAATGCAATATATTAATAAAACAGAGCCTGTAGAAGCTGCTTTAGTATAACAGATAGGGTGAAATGTGCTGGCTTGGGAAACCCTGCGGCCTGGTGTTTTTACAGGACACACAAAACCAATTCAAAATGCAATATATTAATAAAACAGAGCCTGTAGAAGCTGCTTTAGTATAACAGATAGGGTGAAATGTGCTGGCTTGGGAAACCCTGTGGCCTGGTGTTTTTGCAGGACACACAAAATCAATTCAAAATGCAATATATTAATAAAACAGAGCCTGTAGAAGCTGCTTTAGTATAACAGATAGGGTGAAATTTGCTGGCTTGGGAAACCCTGGGGCCTGGTGTTTTTACAGGACACACAAAACCAATTCAAAATGCAATATATTAATAAAACAGAGCCTGTAGAAGCTGCTTTAGTATAACAGATAGGGTGAAATGTGCTGGCTTGGGAAACCCTGCGGCCTGGTGTTTTTACAGGACACACAAAATCAATTCAAAATGCAATATATTAATAAAACAGAGCCTGTAGAAGCCGATTTAGTATCACAGATAGGGTAAAATGTGCTGGTTTGGGATACCCTGCGGCCTGGTGTTTTTACAGGATGCACAAAACCAATTCAAAATGCAATATATTAATAAAAGAGAGCCTGTAGAAGCTGATTTAGTATAACAGATAGGGTGAAATGTGCTGGTTTGGGATGCCCTGCGGCCTGGTGTTTTTACAGGACGCACAAAACCAATTCCAAATGCAATATATTAATAAAACAGAGCCTGTAGAAGCTGCTTTAGTATCACAGATAGGGTGAAATGTGCCGGTTTGGGATACCCTGTGGCCTGGTGTTTTTACAGGATGCACAAAACCAATTAAAAATGCAATATATTAATAAAACAGAGCCTGTAGAAGCTGCTTTAGTATAACACATAGTGTGAAATGTGCTGGTTTGGGATACCCTGCAGCCTGGTGTTTTTACAGGATGCACAAAACCAATTCCAAATGCAATATATTAATAAAACAGAGCCTGTAGATGCTGATTTAGTATAACAGATAGGGTGAAATGTGCCGGTTTGGGATACCCTGCGGCCTGGTGTTTTTACAGGACGCCCAAAACCAATTCAAAATGCAATATATTAATAAAACAGAGCCTGTAGAAGCTGCTTTAGTATACCAGATAGGATGAAATGTGCTGGTTTGGGATGCCCTGCGGCCTGGTGTTTTTACAGGATGCACAAAACCAATTCCAAATGCAATATATTAATAAAACAGAGCATGTAGAAGCTGCTTTAGTATAACAGATAGGGTGAAATGTGCTGGTTTGGGATACCCTGCGGCCTGGTGTTTTTACAGGAAGCACAAAACCAATTCAAAATGCAATATATTAATAAAACAGAGCCTTTAGAAGCTGCTTTAGTATCACAGATAGGGTGAAATGTGCCGGGTTGGGATACTCTGTGGCCTGGTGTTTTTACAGGACGCACAAAACCAATTCAAATTGCAATATATTAATAAAACAGAGCCTGTAGAAGCTGATTTAGTATAACAGATAGGGTGAAATGTGCTGGTTTGGGATACCCTGCAGCCTGGTGTTTTTACAGAATGCACAAAAACAATTCCAAATGCAATATATTAATAAAACAGAGCCTGTAGAAGCTGATTTAGTATAACAGATAGGATGAAATGTGCTGGTTTGGACTACCCTGCGGCCTGGTGTTTTTACAGGACACACAAAACCAATTCAAAATGCAATATATTAATAAAACAGAGCCTGTAGAAGCTGATTTAGTATAACAGATAGGGTGAAATGTGCCGGTTTGGGTTACCCTGCGGCCTGGTGTTTTTACAGGACGCACAAAACCAATTCAAAATGCAATATATTAATAAAACAGAGCCTGTAGAAGCTGATTTAGTATAACAGATAGGGTGAAATGTGCTGGTTTGGGATACCCTGCGGCCTGGTGTTTTTACAGGACGCACAAAACCAATCCAAAATGCAATGTATTAATAAAACAGAGCCTTTAGAAGCTGATTTAGTATAACAGATAGGGTGAAATGTTCTGGTTTAGGATGCCCATGTGGCCTGGTGTTTTTAAAGGAAGCACAAAACAAATTCAAAATACAATATATTAATAAAACAGAGCCTGTAGAAGCTGATTTAGTATAACAGATAGGGTGAAGTGTGCTGTTTTGGGATGCCCATGTGCCTGTCTGTAAGTCTCTCCCTGTCTGCAGCAACCTCCGTTCTGTCTGCAATGCAAGGCTGAAATGCGCAGTAGCAAAATGGCCGCCGTTTATATAGCACTGTGACGTCACCGGGCTTCCTGGCTGCTGATAGGCTGCACGCGACCTTCCCATGATAACTTGCTCCAGGGGACATGTCCGGACATGTCCATCCACCATTTTACAATGGCTGTAATTGAAATAAATGGAGTTTAAAGGAAAACTTTGATCGATCGAATAGCGGGGAAATTCGGATTCGTTCAGAATCGAATTTTTCCTGAAGTTCGGAACGAATTCGGGTTCGTCCGAATCGATTCGCTCATCTCTAGCTGTAATGTGGGATGCCCCTTGTTTGGCCATTGACAGTGTCTGCAGCAGAGTGCTATGGCCAGTGCGATTTTTGCCGGGTTGCTGCAGAAAGCACTGGTTTACAGGCGCTTGTGGTTTTGCTAGGAGACCAGCGGGTGTAGGACGACAACAGGCAGAACCTGACTGGACTCCCAGCTATTCTTTTAGGTAGCGATAAAAACTGTGCAAGGTTTTTTTATGCCTCAATTTTTGGCTTATTTTCCATTAACATTGGTTTAACTACTACTTTGTAAGACGCTATGTTTTTTCCACATGATAGTGCTCCTTCAATGTAGGGAATGTAGCTAGCTTCACATATCTAGGGCTACAAATCTATTAGGACCTTACATGGACCTAGCAAACCAACAGCATATCAAGAAAGAGCAGGCAGTGCCTTTTCCATTTGAGGCAACTAAAAGATTAAAATTGGACCAAAACCCACGCTGATCGGCCCGGGAATCTATAAGATTCCGGGCCGATCGATTCCCTCCCCCCCGGGGCATCCAAAATCGGGTTGCCCCGCTGTGTGAAACTCCCCAGGTTGGCCCCATACACTTACCTTGTTTCCCGGTCCAACGGCGCATGCGAGAACCTTGGCCACATCCCCGCTATCCCTCTGGATGAGCAGCCGTGCATGCGCCATTGGACCTGCAAGAGGTGAGTTGGCTTCTGCGATCTGGGAGGTTTCACACAGAAGGGCACCACCGATCAGGGTGCCCTGGGGGAAAGGACCAAAACCCAGGATAGTCAAAATCCTGTGTTTTGGTCCAATTTAAACTGCCACTAGCAGTACAAAAGAACAACTATTAACAAGCACATCTGGATGGGAAATATCACTTCATGGTTTCAATTTGTAGCTGACAGAACAAGTGGGCTCGCCACAGGATAGGCCATAGAGTTAGGTGCATCACCTGTTAAGAGCACAGCAACCTGGAGTGATTCTAGAACAAGTAGTGCTTGGTGAAAGCCAAGAGCATTCTAAAGGATCCTTGTCACCCAAACCACAATCTCTTCTTTAAAGATTTTTTTACACAGGTCATATGTGCACTCATCCAGGAAACAAGTAAACAGAAGCCATCATTCACCCCTAATGTATATTGAACCAGTCATTCACTGTTCAATGAAGTGTACAGAGCTGCATATACAGAGGCAACATATCTCACATTACAATATATTGGGATAGGAACAATTGGGGATGCATTATTTCTTCTAACTGCTGTGACTATAATAAACAAGATTACTCATTCTAAAAAGCCTGCCAGCACCCTTGTGAAAGTTACATTGTCTTACATTGCAATAGCCAAGGAGCAGCTAATGTATCATTATTGTTTCTATTGTAATCAGCTGTGATATATTGTAAAGCAGTCATGAGCCTGCTATTGAAATTTAAATAGCTCACAGATAGTTTAAAGCTTTCTGTGATTTCTGTGCATTGCACTGCTGTGATTGATAGAACAATTTGAAGATTGTCTCCTTTGTAGTCCTTATTGTAGAGTAGATAGTTATATATAATTCTTACTATATACTGAATGTTCACTTTTCACTGCTTGTCATTTGTGTATGGTGATGTATGCTAATTTTTGGCAGGGCAGCAATTAACATTTTAGATATTAATTGAGAGAAGGGTGCTGTTGCTACATCCCCCCATCTCCATCTTTATCATGGCTAATAGTGAAGCTAGCTCCCAGAGTCTTTGGAGAATGCAAGACTATTTTAGTTATGAGATTGCTTGAATGAGGAACTTGCATGTGAGAAATCCTATTTTGTTTGAGTAAGTGTTTAACATGCAATTGCATCTTTTAATTTGCAGACAGCATGTGATACTATCATCAATTTTAGGAAAGTAACGGATTAAAATGAATCATATGTAATGACTATTCCTGCGCTCAATATTCAGCCTCCCCATTATCAGATTAGACAATAAGATTTACAATTTTACTTTAACCCTTTAAGTGCCTGCCTATCTTGAGTTTTTGCCACATCCTGTTGCAAGACAATTTTTCACTATTTTGTGCTATGTTCAACATATAATTTTTTCAGCTTTAACATGGCATGTCTCATTTGTCAGTTTTTATTATTTTACAATTTGTAGTTTTTTTTTGTGATAAAAAATGTAAGTTTTGTCAATAAAATCTTTTTGCTTGTGAGATCCCAATTTCCCCCAGTTACAACGGTACCACATATGTATTGGTAGACACCCTTTCCTGCCCAGGAGACCCCCAAACTGAAACAGCACAATAGGAGATGTTCAGATAAAATTAAAATATGATAATTATTATGAAAGTACTAAAATTAAAATATGCTATACGCACCTTGCAGTTTTTCAAGAAAAACAACCCCCATATTCTCTGGTAGTACACACCTAAAGCTTTCTATGTATACTAGGATTGTTGACGTGGGTGCAGTTTTCTGAAAGTAATCCCTCAATGAATTATTTGGTTGCACAGAGTTTCCCTAAAAAAGAATAAAAAAGCAGTATCTAACATTTTCCTCAAAAAAACTATATGAAAACTAGAAAAGATCTGATAAATCTGAAAAAAGCAAGGTCCCCCCAAACAGAACAATACCCTACATGCATAGGTACTGTCAAGGGAAGAGTTGCCAATGTAAAGCATGTGCGTAAGGGTAATTTTATTTGAACTTTTCAGGTCTGTAGACAAACCCCTCGATTCAAAGAGCAAAAGTTAATTGATTTTGGATCTAGAATCCTAAGTTTGGGTGGGTGTTTGTCATTTTTTCCTGTTTTTTTGGCCATTTCCGACTCGCACGAGCCTACGTACGATTTCGTATATGCTCTTACGATCATCGGAAGTTCGTTCCTAAAACTTAGGATCAAATCCTAAAACTTAGGATCAAATCCTAAAACTTAGGATCAAAACCTAAAACTTAGGATAATCGGATGTGTTTAGGTGTGATTCAGAGAGCAGTTTTCCAACCTCTAAATACGTTTTAAAAGAAAGCCACTTCCGACACCTTTTAGCAGTCGGATTGCTGTTCTTGAACAGGTTTTTTTGGCTATGTGGAGGAGTCTGCGCGTCTTGAGCTCCAACGAACTGCATGTATCAGCATGGCCGAGGCCATAAATTGTATGGCAATGCATACCTGATTCATGTATGCCTTATAAAAGCATTTTAATGTGGACCTTAATTAGTCCTTTGCATGTAAACCTTTATTTTGCAATACATCCATATTGGTGTAGTTGTTTACCTTTGCTTTGTTTAATTATTTTAGCTCATCTTTGGTCAGATGCATCACACTTACTGAGGAGAGGAAAGCGGGATAAAGTGCAGGATGTGGGTTACTGCTGTATTTTGCACAGACACAGCAGAGCTGGGGGCACGGAAAGGTCAGAAATCAAAGAATGCAGAGCAACACAGTCACAAGGCCCTTTCTGTTTGCAGGCTGCCCGATAATACCTGACCCGCCATCTTGGCTGTTTCTAGGCTCATAACATGCCGAAGTTGCTGGGTGTTTTTTAATTTTTGAGAGCAATCTGTATGTAGAGGGTGTGGGTAACCACACCAAAAATTTTAAGTTGTCCCATTTGAAGCCAAAATATTAAAATTAAATCAACAAGTAAAAAATGCAAGTTAACTAAAAATTAAACAAAGTAAGATTTGCTTATGCAAATGCATTCATTAATGGTTGGTTACTACAAAATGAATGAAATAAAGAAAAATAAAAAAACAAATATTTAGAATGCACTTTAATGAGGTAAGTTTGTAGTGCGCAGCCGCAAGATCAGAAGGATTTACGTCCAGACAAAAAAGGAAAAAGGGCAAAACCAATGTTGCAACCTGAGAAATGAAACGGAAAATTCAGGATGGAAACTGACATAGGTCTGATTCGCGAACTGCCATACGAACGGACCTAAATTTTAGGATAGAAACGTATTAGCTTATATGGGTTGATTCAAAGAAACATGTAACAGCTTGGATTTGGCTCACGATCATCCTATTTTTCACGTCCGCTCGTGCGTTCGTATGAACTTGCGAGTGATTCAATAAGCAAATACGTTTCTATCCTAAAATATACGTCCGTTCGTATGGCAGTTCGGGAATCAGACCTATGTCAGTTTCCATCCTGAATTTTCCGTTTCATTTCTCAGGTTGCAACATTGGTTTTGCCCTTTTTCCTTTTTTGTCTGGACGTAAATCCTTCTGATCTTGCGGCTCCGCAATACAAACTTACCTCATTAAAGTGCATTCTAAATATTTGGTCTTTTAATTTTCGTTATTTCATTCATTTTGTAGTAACCAACCATTAATGAATGCATTTGCATAAGTAAATCTTACTTTGTTTAATTTTTAGTTAACTTGCATTTTTTACTTGTGGATTTAATTTTAATATTTTGGCTTCAAATGGTACAACTTTAACTTTTTTGTGTGGTTACCCACACCCTCTACATACAGATTGCTCACAAATATTAAAAAACACCCAGCAACTTCTGCATGTTATGAGCCTAGAAACAGCCAAGATGGCGGCTCAGGTATTATCGGGCAGCCTGCAAACAGAAAGGGCCTTGTGACTGTGTTGCTCTGGATTCTTTGATTTCTGACCTTTCCATGCCCCCAGCTCTGCTGTGTCTGTGCAAAATACAGCAGTAACCCACATCCAGCACTTTATCCCGCTCTCCTCTCCTCAGTAAGTGTGATGCATCTGACCAAAGATGTGCTTAAATAATTAAACAAAGCAAAGGTAAACAACTACACCAATAAATGCAATCTAAAAATATTATTCTAGTACCTCAATTTTAAAATAAATAACAAAGGACATAAGTTTCTTTAATTAACGCAAATATATTGCAAAATAAAGGTTTACATGCAAAGGACTAATTAAGGTCCACATTAAAATGCTTTTATAAGGCATACATGAATCAGGTATGCATTGCCATACAATTTATGGCCTCGGCCATGCTGATACATGCAGTTCATTGGAGCACAAGACGCGCAGACTCCTCCACATAGCCAAAAAACCTGTTCACGAACAGCAATCCGGCTGCTAAAAGGTGTCGGCTGTGGCTTTCTTTTAAAACGCGTTTAGAGGTTTCTCTGAATCACACCTAAACACATCCAATTAACCTAAGTTTTACGTTTTGATCGTAAGTTTTAGGATTTGATCCTAAGTTTTACGTTTTGATCCTAAAATTTACGAACGAACTGCCGCTGATCGTAAGAGCATATACGCATACGTACGTAGGCTCGTGCGAGTCGGGAATGGCCAAAAAAACAGGAAAAAATGACTAACACCCACCCAAACTTACGATTCTCGATACGAAATCAATTAACTTTTGCTCTTTGAATCGAGGGGATAGAATCACTCGCAAGTTCATACGAGCGCACGAGCGTTCGGGAAAAATAGGATGATCGGCACCAAAATCAAAGCTGTTACATGTTTCTTTGAATCGACCCCAAAGTGCACATCTTGCGCTTTTTCTACCAAAACTACCCTTTACATTTGGAATACCCCCCACAAACCATATAATTCTTGAAAGTACACATGTTCTTTCTAAGCGCACCCAGCTTGTTTTAGTGGGTTCATCTTTCTGGAGGTAATCCCTAAAAAAATGTATAAAAAAGCAGAATATATAACACATTTTCCTAAAATATCAATATGCAAACAAGAAAAAAGCTAAATCTGAAAGCACAAGGTTCCCCAAACAGAGCAATACCCAACATTCATAGATGCCTTTAACCTTTTTAATTCCCAGCCGACTTTCAATTTTGTCACCCTCTGTTGACAGGTCATTTTTCATCATTCCGCGTTATGTTTAATTGTGATTTTTGCAGGAATTTCCAGGAAAATTATTTTTTCTTTTTTACGGCAGAATTTAGGCTTTAACATAAAATAAAAAACAAAAGAAATGTAAAAAAAACATTTTATAATATTGTCTCCTTTATTTGAAATAAAATATAGAAAACCATTGCATGTGAAAGTCCCATTTCTCCCGATCACAATGGTACCACATATGTATCAGTAGCTCCCCATTCTTGCTAAAAAGGGCACTTTATACATTTTACAAATAAAATACAACTACTATCCACACTATAAAGGGTTAAACCAAAAAATTTGTTTTGAATTTCAAGGGATTAAAAATCCACAAGAAAATGCGTGGGGTACCCCCTACCCAGCAAGTCCAGCCCGGGGACCAGCTATGCAAATCTTGTAGAACAGAGCTCAAAGGCCCCTGCCCTGCGACTACAAACCCACAAAGCCAAATGGACCCGGGCTCTTCTGCCCCCTCCCCGTGGGCTTTGGGGAGGCAGGTAATAGTGGTCTGGGGATTAATGGCTAGTCAGCCAGCCCCTAAGCCTTGTGAACTGGTATAGGGGTCACATGGACCCCTTACCAGTTCACAAAGGGCTAAATGTAAAAAACACACAGAAAAAAATGTAACTTGTTTTTGTTTTTTAATACTTACCTCCCATCCATCCCCGAGCACTGTGTCCCTAGACAATCAGTCTGGCTTCTGCACTCCTGCTGCAGCTGGAAACCTTTTATATCTGCTGGGCAACAGAACATAAGAGGTTAATTAAAAAATGACTTAGCGTCCTCCTTGGGGGGGGGCACCCCCCAGTGTGATACTCCGACGGTCACTCACAAAACCTACCTTTGCCGACAGTTCCCACAGCAATGTAAATACTCAAGGCCACATCCCCAGCATCTCTTGGCTGGGGACAGGAGCGTTCCTCAATCTAAAGGGGACTGGAAATGTGTCCGAGCTCTGGTCTAAACAAAGCCGTATTGCGAATTATTTCTATGCATTGCATATAACCCATCAAAGAGGAAAAGGTAAGTTTGTATGGGCAATCTGAGGGATCTCACACCGCCTGCATCTTGTTCCCTATTGCTTATTCTGACAGAAGCCTAGCTTCCGTTTTCATTCTTCTATTTAATTTTTACTTCTTTTCTTCCACTAGCAGTATGAAGTAAGGTAAGCGCATTAAATATCTATTTACACCCTCTAAATTAACACATCTCTCTGTGACAGAACTACCTGCTCATTTCATTTTCTATACTTATTAATGCTTTCACTGCTTGCTTTCGATCTCTATTAGCCATAGACTTACATTGTTAAAGCAGACAAAAGCCACAATACAAAAAAAGCCCAGAAGACTTACTTCCCTTCCAGGCACAGGTCCAGATGCTCCCGCAGCCAACTACTGTTGGCTGTGCTGCTGTATTTGCCATTGTTCATGTAGTGCAGTAAATTGCACTACACGCACCAGTATACAGTATGACGTCACTGGCCAGCAATCCGCAGCTATGTTTCCGAAGATCCCCCGCTGCGCTCCATGACCTTTCACTGCCGCTGCTGTTGCCTCATGCTGAGAGAAAAGCTGGTCGCTCTCTGTGAAAGGCTGACCCCCAGGGTTAGGTGAAAGGCCGCACCCAGGAGGATTGTGGGACACATACTCATGGGTGTAGCAAGATGGTGGTGCAGGAGGGAGAGGTTCTGCGAGATGGTGGCTTGCAAAGGTGAGTCAGTAATTAATAAGCATGCAGCGGTTTGCAAGTTTAACATTATCTACTGTATCCACTGATGCTTTTGCTTATCTGTTATCAGCTTGATTACTAATATCTTAACTCTCCTGAACATGTCCACTCTGGCCAGATTGCTATCCCTGTCCTGTAATTTCCCATATTCCGCAGGTTCTTAATCCAGCCCTTCTTTTACACAGAAGGAATTTTGTTTATATACAAGCATCTCATACATGTTGGAATTCAGATCCATCTTTCCCTTCCAGTCTTCCCACAGCACAATCAGTAAAACTTATATACAGTATATATATTATATATACTTATATACAGTATTCCTCACTAGAATGTGGGTAACTTTATATCCTTCTGTGCTGCAGTTAGTTCCCATATGGTCCCCCACATATGATTCTGTACATCATGTTTCTGTCCAGGAATTAGGCTTTACCCTTTACTTTCTCCATCTGGTATGTGTTGTCTTATGTTGATAATTAGCTGTATGTAGCGTATAGCAATGACATTTTGCCATGTTTCAGATGGCAAGAATTGTTACTTCTTATTTTGAGTTTTACACCTACTCCTTGCATAAATAGGTTAAACGATCCAGGGTAGAATTACTTTATTTGAAGGGAGTAGTTAGCTGGATGTCATCCGCAAAAGATGACAAGAAACCATAAATAGCAGAGCCTCTTTATACCACTGATCCATTTGGTAAAGCAATAATGCTTTTTATTTATTCTTATTTTGTTGTGATGCTATAATAATGCCATATACAATGTTACACTCTGTAACATCAAGAAGGAAGCCATGGAAATCACATTTAGTACAGCTTTTATACCAGGGATTTCTTCAGACCCTCATAAGATGCCAGGTGGAAAAACGGGTGGAGGGGATTCAATTTTCCCCATCCAGTAGCTAGCGAAAAGAAAAGCAGCTGAAAAGATAGATGAAGCAGGAAGTGAAGCATGTGAAGAAGACTAGGAACAACAAAATGGATTTTACTCAGAGGGTCACAATGTATCAGATTCCCATGATTTACTTTCAAGTGCAAGTAGACACTGTACCGGGGGCTGTAGTACTTTTAGGGCCCTAATATGAGTAAAAAAAAAATTAACACATAGTCAGAAAATCCAGTCCTAGCCTTCACATCCTGCCTAAACAATGTAAGGTGATCCACTGCAGCATGCTTCATCTATATAGTATGCTGCAGCAGGAATGCTGTTCTATTCTGTATAACCTGTGCCAGCTATTAGTGCATACATATTGTTACTTCACAGTCATCCTCTAGGAGTGTTTTGTAAGAACAGTTGTAGAGGTAAGGAATTGCAGTAAAATATACCATACCTAGTAAGTAGAAATTTGAAGTGATGGTATAATGTGGAATCAGCTGTTCTGATGCTTAGCACTTATATTGGAGATATAAACTGCCATACCTACAACAAAGTCAGAACTACCACTATAACAGCCTATGTTTTGTAAGAGCATCATTAAAAGTCTTTGGGGACAAATTCACTTTGGTGTAAACTCTAAACTAAAAAAATTAAGTTTGAGTGACTGGGCAGGTTGTGAATGCTACTGTATACTCTGTAAAGTGCCGATGAATATGTCAGTTCTTAATAAATAGTTGGAATAAGAAAAATACAACTTCAGCAATACCTAAAGCTCCTTTCTATATGATTAAAGCAAATAGCAGACATGCAATAATCTCCTGTTTTGATTATATTTTCTTACAGTATGCTTTGAAAATTAATTTACACTAACCATATTGCTTATATACCATACCCATAAACCTAAATCTGCTCTTTACTGCTATTGTGAAATCTATTGTATTTTCAATAAAGGTGAATGAGGGTGGAGGAAAATTATAATTGCCTACATAAATCATCAAAGTCACATCGATGTCCACATTACTTTAGAAGCGGATACTCTGTAATGATTTTTAATAAGGATAAACCTACCTATGAATCAAGGTTACATACATAAGAAGTGTTTAACATTTGTAGCATAAACGGCAGGTAAATAGTAAATAGTGAATTGCAAAGAATTGAAAAGTTTTTAAAGGTGTGGTGTATATGGTTTAACACACAACAAATAAGCCAGAGCTAACATAAAACATTTATATGTGTTTTGCATTATTATTGGCAGACTTGGATTCATCACCAGCTCCCTCACCCAAATCGTTTTCACAATATCTTTTATCAAACAAATTAGGATAAGCAATTACAGCTGGATGACTGTATATGTATAAGATGGTTTCAGATGGTTCTGATAAAGAAATTCTGTAAGACTAAACCTACGTGTTCTACTTGAGTATGATGGTATGATGTGCTGATTTATAAGGGGACTTACCAGAGCCTACATGAAGATATTGTAGGATCTCAAGATTACCCAAAAGCCCTAATTCTATTTTTACTCAAGTGACTGCTAACAAAAATGCAGGCTACAAAGAAATTAGGAAATCATAGTTTGTAATCTGAGGCCAAGGATGGCAGGTCTCAATCATAGACTAATGTATAAACAATCTAAAGTAAGGGCAGGAAGTCAAGAAAGACCCAAGGAGCAAGCCAAACAGTTGTAGGTCATCAGTCAGAAACAAGTAAAACATTAGTAAAAAAAAGGCTTACACCTGATGACAAACTCTACAATAACTACTCCGGCGCATAGGTATAGAATAAAAAAAATGAGGTCCCCTCTAAGCCACTAACCAGCACAGCACACCAAGCAATAGGGGCTGTAAGCCCAGAGCTAAAGGGCCCAGCAGTCAATCCCAGTTCTCTTTCAGGAAGAGCACCAGGCCTGTGCCGATGCCAGGCTCTTCCGAACCCCCCTTGGCTATCGGGGGTGCGAGTTAAAGAGTGGAGGTACTATTAATCCACCTGCCTTCATGTCGGGCAGGTGGCTTGCAGTATAGAGTCTATAACATTAGTAAAGAGACTATTATAATTAATAAAATAAAATCTGTATTTTCAATTTAACCTATGCTTAGCCTTTCTCCAGCAGCTGGGACCCTCACCGCCTTCTCAACAGACAGGAGCAGTCATTCTGACTGCTTCTGCCGGAATTTGACACAACTATTGTTCCCTGTCTGTGTGCTGCAGTTGTCTTGTCACTACTGGGGTTTCCTCCCAGGGAAAGCTCTTATATGCTCATAGGTTGGACTTCTGAGTATCTGCATCACTGGAAGGCAGAGCATGGAGAGGATTCAATGGTAAACCCCTCCATGCCCTGCCCTTCAGTGACACACAATCTCAAATGCCCCATCTGTGAGCATATTAGAGCATCATTGAAGAAATCTCCAATAGTGGTGAGGCAGTTGACACTTCCTGGAGGGGTGGGGGATCCAGCTGTGCTGTCAGCTGTGCATTCTGGCTTTCAGTAGAGCTCCATGGATTGGTGGAAGCTAGTGGCGCTGTTTGATAGCTTAACTCCGAACATGAACACAAACTCCCAGGAGAAGTCCATTTTCTTGTTCCTGTACCTGGACACCCTGTGTTTGATACAAGCCCCGATCTTTACATTTCGGGTTCCCTCATCAAAAATTATGCCTTGGCTATTAACATCTAAAGCCTTCAGTCTGGACAGCTACAGTAAAGGTGACATTTGGAATTTACCTGGAAATAAAGTTGTCACATTGCTCCCTTGACAGTTACAGATGTAGATTATGCATGCTCTTGAGGCTGACTCTGTAAGCGGCTGCTTGGTAAGTGGTGAGTTAAAGCAGGAACTCCTGTGGTAAGCTTTGAGACTACTTCTACCAGTACCAAGAGCCACACCAGAGAGGCAGCGGGAGATTAGAGGGGTAAACCGGTGGCTCAAAAATTGGAGTAAAAAGGAGGGGTTTGGGTTCTTAGAGAACTGGGCCAACTTCACAGTGGGCTACAGGTTTTTTGGCAGGGATGGGTTGCACCTCAATGGGGAGGGCGCATCTGTTCTGGGGGAGAGGATGGCTAAAAGGTTGGAGGAGTGTTTAAACTAAGCACTGGGGGGGAGGGTAAAAGCAGTAACAAAAGGGAAGGTAGGAAAGAAAGTGACAGTGGGTGTAGACATGAAACTGGGGGTGGAGAGGGCGAGGGGTTAGCACATCTAAGAGGAATAAGGGCAATATACAAAATTATCAAAAATATCATAAGCATTTGAAATGCATGCTTACAAATGCTAGAAGCTTGACTAATAAAATGGATGAACTAGAACTGATAATAACAGAAGAACAATATGACATAGTGGCGGTAACAGAGACCTGGCTGGATGAAAGCTATGACTGGGCAGTAAATCTACAGGGCTACTGTGTGTTTAGGAGGGACCTTAACAAACGCAAAGGGGTGGAGTCTGCTTAATTGTAAAATCTTCTCTACAACCCGCTCTGCGGGAGGATGAGTGACCATGTGGAGTCTGTATGGGTAGAAATACATGGAGGGAGAAACAAAAATAAAATACTGATGGGGATTTGCTACATACCTCTAGATATATCCGAATCCACAGAAAATATGATGCTAAGGCAAATAGATATAGCCACTAAACTAAATGAGGTAGTGATTATGGGGGACTTTAACTACCCAGATATAGACTGGGATGCTGAAACATGTGGTTCGCATAAAAGTAATCTTTTTATCTAAAACAAAAGATGGCTACCTTTCCCAACAAGTACAAGCTCCAACAAGGGGGAAAGCCATATTGGACCTAATACTAACCAATGTACCAGACAAAGTAGTAAAGGTACAGGTTGGGGGACACCTTGGAAGCAGTGATCATAATATCATTCATTTCCACTTAGCAGTCACTAGTCACTGCCTTATCAAGGAGCCACCAAAACGCAGAACTTCAAAAAGGCAAAGTTTGACCAACTTAGAGATGCCCTAAACTGCATTGAGTGGGAAAATGTCCTTAAAGTGGACCAACACCCAGCCCTTTTTTTTTTTTTTTCCCCTTTAAAAAATATGTGGCAAAAGCAGCATGACCCGATTAAAAAAGAAATGTAAATTAAACTTACCTGTGATCCTCCCTCGCCGCGTCGCTAACCGTTTTCGGTCCGGCCGCCATCTTGGATTCTGTGCTGTGGAGGAAGTTAATCTTTGACCTTTTGTTGGTTTAATCTCGCGCATGCGCAGTGGTTAGGCGAAGCGCCGCTTACGTCGGGAGCGAGCGGCGCTTCGCCTAACACTACTGCGCATGCGCGAGTCTTTGAGTTTAGTTATCGGCGCGCACAAGCGCGCTCTCAATGCTGTCAAGAAGCAGAGGGGCGGATACAGTGAAAGGCGGGGATAGGCCAATGACGTGGCTTATCCCCGCCTTTCGGCTCCTCCCTTCCACCTTCTCTCCTCCTCCTCCACAGCCTTCGATAATAAAAGCACACGATGGTATGCTGGATGGCCAGTTACGTTGGATGCGCAGGACAGGTGAGTTTTTTATATATCTTTTCCATAATGCATTAAAAAAAAAAAGGCTATTCTTGGAGAAAAGTGTGCATCTGATTTGCGTATTATTGGCAATTATGGAATGCATGCACTCGGGGCCGGACTAGCAATCGGACATAGCGGGGGATTCTGCCAATCAATAATGATGTTATGGGGGGGTCTCTGCAACGCATGGCATTTTATGGGGGCACTCTGCCATGCGCCATATTATAAGGGGATTCTGCCAATCAATAATGATGTTATGGGGGGTCTCTGCAACGCATGGCATTTTATGGGGGCACTCTGCATGCGCCATATTGTGGGGGGATTCTGCCAATCAATAAGGATGTTATGGGTGGACTCTGCAACACATGGCATTTTATGGGGGCACTCTGCCATGCGCCATATTATAATGGGATTCTGCCAATCAATAATGATGTTATGGGGGGTCTCTGCAACGCATGGCATTTTATGGGGGCACTCTGCCATGCGCCATATTATAAGGGGATTCTGCCAATCAATAAGGATGTTATGGGGGGTCTCTGCAACGCATGGCATTTTATGGGGGCACTCTGCCATGCGCCATATTGTGGGGGGATTCTGCCAATCAATAAGGATGTTATGGGTGGACTCTGCAACACATGGCATTTTATGGGGGTACTCTGCCATGCGCCATATTATAATGGGATTCTGCCAATCAATAATGATGTTATGGGGGGTCTCTGCAAGCGCATGGCATTTTATGGGGGCACTCTGCCATGCGCCATATTATAAGGGGATTCTGCCAATCAATAAGGATGTTATGGGGGGTCTCTGCAACGCATGGCATTTTATGGGGGCACTCTGCCATGCGCCATATTATAAGGGGATTCTGCCAATCAATAATGATGTTATGGGGGGTCTCTGCAACGCATGGCATTTTATGGGGGCACTCTGCCATGCGCCATATTATAAGGGGATTCTGCCAATCAATAATGATGTTATGGGGGGTCTCTGCAACGCATGGCATTTTATGGGGGCACTCTGCCATGCGCCATATTGTGGGGGGATTCTGCCAATCAATAAGGATGTTATGGGTGGACTCTGCAACACATGGCATTTTATGGGGGTACTCTGCCATGCGCCATATTATAATGGGATTCTGCCAATCAATAATGATGTTATGGGAGGGTCTCTGCAACGCATGGCATTTTATGGGGGCACTCTGCCATGCGCCATATTATAAGGGGATTCTGCCAATCAATAAGGATGTTATGGGGGGTCTCTGCAACGCATGGCATTTTATGGGGGCACTCTGCCATGCGCCATATTATAAGGGGATTCTGCCAATCAATAAGGATGTTATGGGGGGGTCTCTGCAACGCATGGCATTTTATGGGGGCACTCTGCCATGCGCCATATTGTGGGGGGATTCTGCCAATCAATAAGGATGTTATGGGTGGACTCTGCAACACATGGCATTTTATGGGGGTACTCTGCCATGCGCCATATTATAATGGGATTCTGCCAATCAATAAGGATGTTATGGGGGGAGACCTCGGCATGCTTACCTTCATCAGGACTGAAAAGGGGGGACCTCAGCATGCTTACCTTCACCAGGACTAAAAAGGGGGGGGGGGGTGGGGAGACCTCGGCATGCTTACCTTCATCAGGACTGAAAAGGGGGGGGGGGGGGGGGACCTCGGCATGCTTACCTTCATCAGGACTGAAAAGGGGGGGGGGGGGGACAACAGCATGCTTACCTTCACCAGGACTAAAAAGGGGGGGGGTGGGGTGGGGGGGGGGGGGATGGGGGAGGAGACCTCGGCACGCTTACCTTCATCAGGACTGAAAAGGGGGGGGGGGGGAACCTCGGCATGCTTACCTTCATCAGGACTGAAAAGGGGGGGGGGGGGGGGACAACAGCATGCTTACCTTCACCAGGACTAAAAAGGGGGGGGGGTGGGGTTGGGGGGGGGGGAGGAGACCTCGGCACGCTACCTTCATCAGGACTGAAAAGGGGGGGGGGGGGGACAACAGCATGCTTACCTTCACCAGGACTAAAAGGGGGGGGGGGACCTCAGAACTGAAAAGGGGGGGAGGGGGGGAAACCTCAGCATGCAGAGCATCGCACCCATAGAAAGCCAATGCAGAGCATCGCACCCATAGAAAGCCAGTGCAGAGCATAGCACCCATAGAAAGCCAGTACAGATCATCGCACCCATAAAAAGCCAGTACAGAGCATCGCACCCATAGAAAGTCATTGCAGAGCATCGCACCCATAAAAAGCCAGTGCAGAGCATCGCACCCATAGAAAGCCAGTACAGAGCATCGCACCCATAGAAAGTCATTGCAGAGCATCGCACCCATAGAAAGTCATTGCAGAGCATCGCACCCATAAAAAGCCAGTACAGAGCATCGCACCCCATAGAAAGTCAATGCAGAGCATCGCACCCATAAAAAGCCAGTGCAGAGCATCGCACCCATAGAAAGCCAGTGCAGAGCATCGCACCCATAGAAAGCCAGTGCAGAGCATCGCACCCATAGAAAGCCAGTGCAGAGCATCGCACCCATAGAAAGCCAGTGCAGAGCATCGCACCCATAGAAAGTCATTGCAGAGCATCGCACCCATAGAAAGTCATTGCAGAGCATCGCACCCATAAAAAGCCAGTGCAGAGCATCGCACCATAGAAAGCCAGTACAGAGCATCGCAACCATAGAAAGTCAATGCAGAGCATCGCACCCATAGAAAGTCATTGCAGAGCATCGCACCCATAAAAAGCCAGTGCAGAGCATCGCACCCATAGAAAGCCAGTGCAGAGCATCGCACCATAGAAAGCCAGTACAGAGCATCGCACCCATAGAAAGTCATTGCAGAGCATCGCACCCATAGAAAGCCAGTACAGAGCATCGCACCCATAGAAAGTCATTGCAGAGCATCGCACCCACAAAAAGCCAGTGCAGAGCATCGCACCCATAGAAAGCCAGTGCAGAGCATCGCACCCATAGAAAGTCATTGCAGAGCATCGCACCCACAAAAAGCCAGTGCAGAGCATCGCACCCATAGAAAGTCATTGCAGAGCATCGCACCCACAAAAAGCCAGTGCAGAGCATCGCACCCATAGAAAGCCAGTGCAGAGCATCGCACCCATAGAAAGCCAGTGCAGAGCATCGCACCCATAGAAAGTCATTGCAGAGCATCGCACCCATAAAAAGCCAGTGCAGAGCATCGCACCCATAGAAAGCCCAGTACAGAGCATCGCACCCATAGAAAGTCAATGCAGAGCATCGCACCCATAAAAGCCAGTGCAGAGCATCGCACCCATAGAAAGCCAGTGCAGAGCATCGCACCCATAGAAAGCCAGTGCAGAGCATCGCACCCATAGAAAGTCATTGCAGAGCATCGCACCCATAAAAAGCCAGTGCAGAGCATCGCACCCATAGAAAGCCAGTGCAGAGCATCGCACCCATAGAAAGTCATTGCAGAGCATCGCACCCATAAAAAGCCAGTGCAGAGCATCGCACCCATAGAAGTCATTGCAGAGCATCGCACCCACAAAAAGCCAGTGCAGAGCATCGCACCCATAGAAAGCCAGTACAGAGCATCGCACCCATAGAAAGTCATTGCAGAGCATCGCACCCATAAAAAGCCAGTGCAGAGCATCGCACCCATAGAAAGCCAGTGCAGAGCATCGCACCCATAGAAAGCCAGTACAGAGCATCGCACCCATAGAAAGTCAATGCAGAGCATCGCACCCCATAAAAAGCCAGTACAGAGCATCGCACCATAGAAAGTCAATGCAGAGCATCGCACCCATAAAAAGCCAGTACAGAGCATCGCACCCATAGAAAGTCATTGCAGAGCATCGCACCCATAAAAAGCCAGTACAGAGCATCGCACCCATAGAAAGTCATTGCAGAGCATCGCACCCATAAAAAGCCAGTGCAGAGCATCGCACCCATAGAAAGCCAATGCAGAGCATCGCACCCATAGAAAGCCAGTACAGAGCATCGCACCCATAGAAAGTCATTGCAGAGCATCGCACCCATAAAAAGCCAGTGCAGAGCATCGCACCCATAGAAAGCCAGTGCAGAGCATCGCACCCATAGAAAGCCAGTGCAGAGCATCGCACCCATAGAAAGTCATTGCAGAGCATCGCACCCATAAAAAGCCAGTGCAGAGCATCGCACCCATAGAAAGCCAATGCAGAGCATCACACTAACAGTGTGATGCCACTTACCGTCCCTATTGTGCCAAGGGGAAACCTTCCATTTTCCAGTGTATGTCAACCCTAGCTGTTGTTCTACCCTCTTGTCTGGCTTAGGTGCCCAGTCGCAATGGCGACCCTTGCGACCCCTATAGCTACCCCACATGACGCCAACCCCTCCACCAAAGTCCCGCACATGACGGCCGATACATTCACATACATACACTTTTGGAATTTGAAAAAGAAATATAAATTAAAAACTCACCTGTCCTACGCAGCCAGCTCGATACGGCATCTGAGTGAAGTGGAGGGGAATGAGAGGAGGGAGGGGAATGAGAGGAGGGAGGGGAGGGGAGGGGAGGGGAGGAGGAGACTCATGCTGCTGCAGCCAATCATGGCTGAGCACATGATGTCAGCTTGCACACAGCCCTGGGAGACATGCACGCTCCCGAGAGCTGAGAGAGGACACCACCCCCCCCCCCCCGAGGACGCGGAGACGTGACGACAGGATGGAAAATCACGCGACAGCTGAAGAGACCTGCTCGACGGACAAAAAATGCAAATGAACCCAGAAGCGTGATTGACAGGAAGGTAATGAACGGACAAGAGATGCAGGGCGGGACTTCCGGCTAAGAAATATGAAGATTACAGGCGCTGTGAGGGACAGAAGGCTGCAAAAGTCAGCAAAAGGTAAGTGTTTTTTTATATTTAAGTGATTAGAATAATGTTGTTTTGGAGGGTGTTGGTCCGCTTTAAAAACAAAAGCATGGACACTAAATGGGATACTTTCAAAGGAATCCTTAATTTTCATTGTGACAGATATATACCTTACAGGAATAAAACTATTAGACACACATGTAAACAAAAAGGTTAAGGGGGCAATAAACAACAAAAAAAAGGCATTTAAACGTTTAAAGGGACAGCGGAAGCATTAAAAAACTACAGTAAACTATGTAAACAACAGATAAGGGCAGCTAAGCTGGAGACAGAAAGACTGGTCGCGAAAGAGAGTAAAACTAACCCCAAATTATTCTTTAGCTACATAAACCGTAAAAGGTACAAACCTGAGGGTGTGTACCCCCTGAAAAGCAAGGAGGGGACACCTATAGAGGGAAATGAGGAGAAAGCAAATTTACTAAACAACTTATTTGCTTCTATATTCACAAAGGAATGTGACATGCCAAGTGAAATGCAGGGGAATAACCGAAACCCTCCATTAAATGTCACTGGTCTAACCAAGGAAGAAGTCCAGCACCGTCTCAAGCAGATAAAAATCGATAAATCACCGGGACCAGATGACATACATCCTCGTGTTTTAAGGGAGTTATGTACAGTGATAGACAAGCCGTTATTTCTAATATTTGTGAACTTGTCGCTTGGCAAATGTGGTGCCAATATTCAAAAAGGGATCTAGGGGGGAACCTGGGAACTACAGACGTAAAGCTTAACATCTGTGGTGGGCAAGCTGTTTGAAGGTTTCTTAAGGGATACTATCTTGGAGCACCTTGGGGAAGATGACCTTATTACTCCATATCAGCATGGATTTATGAGGAATCGCTCCTGCCAGACAAACCTAATCAGCTTTTATGAGGAGGTAAGTTCAATATTGGATCAGGGGGAGTCATTGGATATCATATATCTTGACTTTTCTAAAGCATTTGATACTGTACCAGCCACATAAAAGGCTGGTACAAAAGATGAGAATGCTCGGACTGGGGGAAAAAGTGTGCAGATGGGTGGGAAATTGGCTTAATGATCAGAAGCAGAGGGTGGTTATCAATGGTACACACTCAGATTGAGTCACTGTTACTAGTGGAGTACCACAAGGGTCAGTTCTGGGACCAATTCTCTTCAATATATATATAAATGACATTGAGTATGGATTTAACAGTAAAGTCTCAATCTTTGCAGATGATACTAAGCTGTGTAAAGTAATTAAAACAAAAGAGGACAGCAAGCAGCTACAAACAGATTTAGATAAATTGGAAGCATGAGCAGTTAAATGGCAAATGAAGTTTAACACAGATAAATGTAAGGTTATGCACATGGGAAGGAGAAATCTGTGTCATGATTACACACTAAATAAAGAAACACTTGGTAAAACAACAATGGAAAAGGACCTAGGGGTTTTAGTTAACAATAAGCTCAACTGTAGTAATCAATGCCAGGCAGCTGCTCCTAAAGCAAATAGGATCATGGGGTGCATCAGGAAGGGCATAGGCGCTCGTGACCAGAGCATCATTTTACCCCTGTACAAGTCACTGGTCAGACCCCATATGGAGTACTGTGTACAGTTCTGGGCACCTGTGCTTAAGAAGGACATATCAGAACTGGAGCACGTTCAAAGAAGGGCAACAAAGTTAGTAAAAGGTGTGCGGGGGCTAGAGTACCTTGAAAGATTGTCAAAGTTAGGTTTATTTAGTTTAGAAAAAAGACGCTTGAGGGGTGATCTAATAACTATGTAACTATAACCCGAGGGCATCCACTAAGGTTAGAGGAAAGGTGCTTTCTCCACCAACATAGAAGGGGATTCTTCTCTGTAAGAGCAGTGAGACTTTGGAACTCGAACTGCCAGAGGAGGTAGCAATGATGGATACAGTAAAAACGTTCAAAAGTGGCCTTGATGCCTTCCTGGCATGTAATAACATTTCCATCTATGGCTACTAGACCACTGGAAGGAGTTAAACAGGCTGAACTGGATGGACTAAAGTCTTTATTCAGCCTTACATACTATGTTACTATGTTACTATCCCTGTTGCTCACTCTTTTGAGCCATACATATGTCATTCACAAAATAGAACACAAAATGTTCCTTACTTCATCCTATGTAGTATTTCATCTGCAATAAGTCAATGCCTCAAATGGCCACTGGAGACAGAAATTAACTAAATATGTGTTAATGTAATCAGCAGCAGGAAATGAAGACAGCTGCTACCTGAGCCGTGGACCAGATGGAGCACGGCAGAGGTTGCAAAAGAGGTAGTAGCTGCCTCCATATTATAATGGGGCAGGTTACTGCTTGTCCTGGGTCAAAAGAATGCTCCTAACCTAGCCACAGCCACTGACTAGTGCCCCCACCTAGCCCCCTCCCCCAGCCACCAACCAACACCCCACTTATATCTTTCCCCAGCCACCTCCCTCAGCCAGCGATCAGTGCTGCCATCTAACCCCCTCCCCAGCCATGACCAGTGCCCCCTAGATAACTACTACTCCCCCTCAACCAACCACCTCCACAGCCTCTGACCTACATTCTTACCAAAACATGCCCCATCCACCCACCCACCCCTCCTCCAAAGCCACTAATCTGCACATCTCACCTAACCCCCTCCCCAGCCACCAACGTTACATATCCTAAACCTAGCCTCACTACCCAGCCACTGAACCACACACCCTTCAAAACCCCTCCCTGACCCCCTGCCCAGCCAGTTATCTGCACCCATTCACCTAACCACCTGCTCAGTCAAAAACCTTTACCTAACAATCTGGAGACAGAGGCATCAGCAGAAGACCGAATGGAGCGAATGGATGACCTGACGGGGACACTAGAGGAGGTGGAGTGTACCAAGTGCAAGTGGCAACAGTGGTGAAGACCAAAAGGCTGATAACAAAGTATCCATAATGCAGTGCCTCAAACAAATGGATCCAAGTGTGTAACCATTTTCAGGACCAAATAAATCCCCAAGAGGGTTCATATGTGGCAGTCAAAGGTAGTTTTTGATCACTGTGGGCCAGGATCTCTCTCAACCAAGAGGTACTGGCCTGTCGGGACCTACAATGCAGCAAATTTACCCCCTTGAAGGCCCTCAAATGGGCCCCTGGGACCATGTTTTTCCTGGTAACCCTGTGAGCCAGTACGAGCCTGGGCTGAGGTCCAATTAAAGTAATAGGTGCGTTTAATGCCAGTGAGCCGCACATACAGCAGATACTTAACTTTTCCTTGCAATGATCCCCTTGGTCTCAGCAGAGTTGGCGGTGGCACTATTACTTTTGCTGTGGGGCCCTGTGAAACTTATGTAAACCCCTGGTCATTGGGATTGAATAATGGTGACCAGCACAGATTATGAGATTCCTTTGCCAGTGACATCCTTTGTTTTAGTTAAATGAACTTCCTGTTTGGCATCAAGTAACATAAAAGTCTCTTGCCTAACTTTAGTCAAAAGTAAAATGAGTGTCAGAGCCCCCTCAGTAGCTATAAACCCGGAAATGGACTCTAAAACCTGTGACTGCTGGCAGCCAAACACAGGGCCCTGTTTCACAGCAGGGAAGGAAGGAGATTTGACATATCCTAGCACTTATTCAAGAGGAACAACACTCTGAGGGCTGCAGGTTCGAATCCCGGCCAATTCAGGATGTCCCGTCTGAGAGGAACAACGAAATACATGGGAAAGGTAAATTTCTGTGTGATATTTCCCTTTAAATGTAAAAAATACACCAATACAAAAAAAAAGCCAAACTTGCCTGTGTAATTTATGGTGTGTCAATAAATCAAACTGTGCAACAGACCGATGGACCCCAGAGCAATAGGGACAAAAATGTAAGGGGAAATTGTAGTTAAAAACAACGTTGTAAAATGTCCATACTGTACATATACCAGCAAATATACAGACCATCAGTACACAGTTACAATAATAAATATGAAAGTCTTACATATTATAAGCAGCAGGCAGGCACCATAGGATCACCCTAAGTTTGAAATGCAGAAACAAGTAGCAAAGAGTTTCCACAATGGGACATTTATACCTTTACGACCAGTAATGGGCCACAGTACAACAGAAGCACATAAAAAGGACCATATTTGTTCCATAAATCAATACACACCCAAGGATTTATTTTTCATATATAGCATATCTTCCCAAATGCCATTCAGTACACATGAATCATTCACATTTGTTTACATCATTCAAAGAAACTCTCTTTCTGATGTCAACCACCTACTAATTAGCTTGCTCTTGTGCTGTGGTTGGGAAAAATACAAGTAGGCAATGGCGAAACATACATGACTTTGCTGTGGGAAGGTTAAGGAGATAAGCATCATCCTCATCACTTCTAGACTTCATCGGGAGGTCACATGTTTATCACTGAGTGAATGAGTTTATCTGTAGATAAAGCACACATTATCCAGAAACGAACTGATTATGTAGTAAGGTTGCACACATCAGTCAATTCAGTGGCTATTTTTCTATTGAGTGCTTAGAACTTGCAATAATGTAGCTATTCTATAACCAACATTTTACCTGGGTGTTGTGAAAGTAATGTCCAACGTCTTTCAGCTTTGTTTTGTTTTAAAAGTAGGGTTCAAGAATATACACATGAGGGTGTTGGAGGGTTCTTCCAGAAATAAACATTAGTAAAATGGACCAAAACACATCTTGAGTGGCCCTGAATTCTATAGGACTTCAGGGCCACCTTATTCTACCCCTGTCCCCAGGGCATCACAGTCTGGGATACCCTGCTGTGTGAAATCCCCATAAGTCCCCTGTAAAACCTGAGCCCCAGGATGCATCTGCGTATGCGCCATAAGACTGGGGAAAGGTGAGTTTTTATGGGTGACCTGGGGGGCTTCACACTGGGGGCGAGGACCAAAACACAGGATAGTAAAAATCCCGGGTTTCGGTTTACTTTAAAAAATTGAAAGCAGCGGCAGATGAGTTTACATGACAGTCACACCTCAAACTAGAGGCAGAAAGACCATGATGCAGCATGCAACCTGAGAATATGGATGACTTTTTCTTTCAGGTCTTGTTAGTGTAAAGTCAGTATCGGGGTCAACCAGCAGCAATCACGGTTGACTTTATTTTAATATATAATCTAAATATGTGACAGTGTCAACTTATCTCAAGCAATGTCACAGCACACTGGTATGGTAGCCGAGAGTAAGGGTTAATGGGATCGCATCATGGGGAGATGACAAGATGGTATCACAGCAGACAGACATTCAGCGTCAAGCAGGATAAGTGAAAGCTTGTTTTATTGTTGAAGGGTCATAAAAAAAAAGGTTTAATGCTTTACTCCCTGCCAAGGTCAAATACATGGCCAAATACAGGCCAAATAAACTTGCATTGCTTTGTAGAAAATCAACACAGGCAAAATTGCTTCATAAAGATGTTTCAGTGTAAGGGTTAAAACGTCTTGTGTCCCTCGGGCAAAAGAACACAAGTAAGTGCTTATCAAAGCATTTCAGCTTAACCAAGCTTGTGTCCTTCAGGTACTCTTGCTCAATTCTTGCAAAATTTTAGTAGAGGGGTTAGGCAGTAGAGTATTTCCCAATTAAATGTAGGCCTTTTTTTCAGAGGGGGTTCGGTCAGCCACGCACTTTTAGCTGAGCATCCCCTTGTAGTGGAGACTGCCTATGGGGTATGCCAGACTGGGACGTGGAATTGGCCAGCATCAACAAAGGGGCCATTGGGCTTCCAGCGTATAAAAAACACAGGGAACCACTACTCTATAGCAGCCAAGCCCGGACTATTACCCAAAACAAGGGCTTCTCCCTCACACAACAGTCACTGCAGGGCAGCGGCCTCAGACACAGGCGACTACACCTTACCGGAATCTCAAGCACAGCAGCTTCCTCCTCATGGCCTGTCGGTCCCTTTGGATCAGAGGAGGGGCACCTCCTCTGTCACATCAATGCCAAGGGCCCCCTCTTTCCTGCCAGGGTGCTCTTCTTTCTGTGTGGACTCCCCGCACCTCAGTCTTCTCAATCTCTTTGCAACTCAGTGTGGCTCTGCTTCACTACAGTCATGTCTTCCTACTCACTTCCAACTGCACATGACTGTTTCAGTTGTTATATCACTGAGGCAAAAAAAAGTGGCTCTGTGTTGCGCTGACGCTTCATAAATAAGGCTCCCAGTTAAGTTCTGTCAAAAATTAGTTCAAAAGTACTGTAGTGAAACCCCATGTGGCAAATTATAGAAATCTACATTAAATACTGTAGTTTTCAGAACTTTCTCCTAAAAGACTTTTTTGAATTCTAGCTACAGGGGAATGGTCAAAGGTAAACCAGAGAGCCAGGCTGAACAGTAAAAAATTGGATAAGGAAAATACAGTGACTGGCCTCTGCCTCTACTCAGTAATTGATTTGGGCAACAATTATTTAGCAATTAGTGCACTACGCACTGAACATTTTATCCCAGTCTATAGACTTGCCAATTATTCTGAAACTAATATGCATAGTGATTATTTCACATTGTGATTATTCCACCACCCATGTGTGGGTTATATACATTTAACAAATTATAAGTCATGGGAAGTCTTCTGGGAAGAATCCCAGCCACCTGCTAAGTTTAAATCCCCTTGAACTATCACCATGTAATTACTATAAAAAAAAAACATACTTCTTTCCAAATATCATCTATATTTCAGTGCGAAAGGGCATCTTTATCTCCTGTTGACATTTGAATCTGTGAAGACTGGATCTGCAATTTTGCTGATTGTTGTCCCTCTGTCACCACTAAGCCTCATTCACTACAAGCCACAGCTAGCTCTCACATTCATAGGACTGTTGTAATTGCAGGATTTACAGTGTCAGCTGCCTGGCAGAGGTTTCAAATATTCTGCACAACCAGAGGGATTCAGCAGATTCTCGCCAGTTCTGAAGAACCACTTAATAAATTGTAGCTTGATCTCAGAACCAGGGAAAGTAAAATTAATAAAAGTACAATCCCTTAATATTGTTTCTATGCAATTATTTTTTTGTTACACAGTTTGGTCTTTGTTAGATAAGCCCTTCGGCTTGATTGGCCCTAGTATCCAGCATTCGGTATTCCCAAATGCCAGATACAATAGCTCCAGATACCACAACGTGTGAGCTGGTATAGGGGTCATAATACCAGCCACGATCATAATAAACTAAAAATCTTAACAGTTTGCCTACATGCCACATTCCTCTTAAATATCTGGCTCACAAGACAATATACTTTACTCCAAAAAGTTCTTATTGTGCAAAGCCATCACACATGACACATATCCTCTATCATCTTACAACCACTAAAACACAATAGGGGAAATGGATAGGTTTATCCTGGCTACCCTCGCGTGAACCATATACCATCTGGTAATAATCTTTATGTTAGCTTTAATAAGGCTTGTATTTAAAAGACCTTTACTGGCTCGGTGAACGCTCTTTTCCTACTACCCCTTGGAGAATGATTTTCTCATATCCCTTCCCAATATTGCATGCAGGCTTATAGCTTACACAACTGACCAGGACAACCCACTTCTACATTACATATGTCCAATTTAAACATGATTATTGAGTACATCAACTCATGAACTCATCAGTTCTTCTTTCTATTATCCTCTTCATAGTAATCATATACTATTCTTAGTAAACTAAAAATTGAGAAGGAAGAAATAAAAAGAGAAAAAAATGAAAAAAAACCCTCAAGTTATCAAATCCCAATATACCAAGCTTCTCCCTTTGGTATATTGGGCCCATTGATTGATTGGATCCCAGAGCTATTCAAATTGGTGTTGCCTGTTGGTCAGTGCTGCATCATTTTTTGTTCACCATTATCCAACTCACTTTCTGTTTTATAGAACCAAAGGGAATGAATGGCTATTTCCATGAACCATCCAAGACCATTCTAGCAGCAGCTGTAATCAATCCAGTTAATTTGTTCTTAATTCTAGTTTTGGGATATCTGCACCTAACAGTGCCACTTTAGAATCACATTTTCACCGGGATTTGCACCACTTTACTCACTAACCAAACTAACCAAAGAATCCTATTCCAGTAGGAATAGCTCTCCCCTCAAATTGCAGCCTCTAAAACATTTGGCTCTGTGATCTACTTGGCCTCTATACAATCTAGTTGGAACCATCGACTCATATATTAATATATATATATTAATATCTTTTTCGGAGGGTAGAGATGGCCCAGTCTGTAGAGACCCTTACTGCTCCACCATTCATCCCCACCCTCCATTCCCAGTTGAAAACAAGGATTATCAAAAATAGGTGTCAAAAGGCTAATCCTATTAACCCTGTCCCATATATTGAGAGATTTAATCAAGGAGGGGCAAAGAGATTGAGGTCGATATTTCCTGTTTATCCAAAATAAGGAATCTACGGCTATAGGACTGCAGGCTGAAACCCACTCAAGGCTTTCATTCTTGTAGAAGGGAGAGATTTGGTGGATCCTTGCCACATAGTAGCATTTCATTAGACAGGTTAGACAGACGCCCCCAACGCTTCAAGTTTTTGTGAGCATAAAGAGTATTCCTATGTATTTTTCTGTATTTCCCTTGCCACATGAATTTCAAATAGCTTTTTGCATTGCATCCATATCTTTTAGATCTACTGCTATGGGGAGTGTTATGAAATAATATAGCAGTTTAGGAAGTAAGTCCATCTTAACTGCATTGATTTTTCCAATCCACGAAAAAGTAATTTCTTTCCCAATCTCAATAAGTCTTCTTTTAACCTTCTAAATGAGGGGGGAGTTGATTTTATATGCATTATTTATATTTGATGTTTTATCCTTAGGTATGAAATGTCTAAGAAAGTTCATCTAATTCCTGTGAGGTCTTGCAACTTTCTCTGTAGTTCAGAGCTCATTCGAATGTTCAAGGCTACTTGGTCTTGTTCATATTCAACCAAGGTGTTTTGGGACTGGTCATGAACAGGACCAGGTCATCAGCAAAGAGAGCGCATTTGGGCTCCACCTTGCCACATGCAACCCCCTTAAATAACCTCATAGAGCTCTGCTTTTTGGCTAGGGGCTCCATTGCTAATAGGAAGAGGCCTGGCGAGATAGAGCATCCCTGTCTAGTGGCACAGTGGACATCCAAAAGGTTAGAGGTAAAACCATTAATAAAAAGGGCAGCTTTCGGATTTAAGTATAAGCCCCTAAAGAGATTCATGAATTCTTCACCAAATCCCATTTTATTTAACACTATCTGGACATATCTCCAAGATAGAGTATCAAATGCTTTCTGGCTATCCACTGAAAGCACCATTCCTCCCACTGAGCTCTCTCTCCATCTCCCCTACATTAGTGAGATCAGGTCGTAGGCCCTTTGTATTTGATCTGTCCCCTGCCTACCTGGAACAAAGCCCACCTGGTCTGGATAAATAATCCCCACCAAAATGGAGTTTAATCTGGCAGCCATTCAGTCCAATCTATTCCAGGCTTTGGTATAACACAGTCGAGCGCTCTGATTGGATGGGAGGCCGTGCATGCACCATAGGACCGGGGAAAGGTTCGTTCTGGTGACCTGGGGGGTTAACACAGTGGGGTATACCCTCTTAACAGGGAATAAAATCACTGTAAATTGGGAGAAATTATCTTATAATGAAGCATCTATAAAACTACAATGATACTGACTATCAAAAAGACCTCTTCCTTTTGACTTTGCAACTACATTATTAGGGCTGCAAAATAACAAACATAGAAAAGTGAAACAATTCTCTAAGCTAGAGGGGGAGGGTCTTCCACTTGAAAAGCCAACTCTCACCTCTCTGCGATTTCCATCTCCCCACTAGTTCAAAATTTGAGGAGATGGTATCTCCACGTCATAATCCAGAGCAATCTGGGTATGAGGCGGAGATTAATCAGAGCTTTTTTCCTCAACACTTATTTTGATCTGTAGTAAACCTGTACAAACCAATGAACATTATTTTTATGTCCCTGACCTCCACCATGGATCTTTCTCTGGCTACCTTGATACCTTTTTCTTTAGGGCTAAAATGGTGGGGTCTCAGACCTTCTTTGTATGGAGACACACCCCTGTGTGGGGTGTTGGTATCTGGAATTAATGTTGATAATGTTGATAAAAGTTCATTTGCAAAGGCCTCTAAATCTTTGACTTTTTCGAGGATTCCTCTGATGTGAACATTTTTCCAGCCTCAGCCTATTCCCTACGTCTATGATTTTTAAATGGGCTTCTTCTAGATCTTCTTCAAGTTTAATAGTAAGATCCATTTTAGTTTCAACAAGCTTAATTCTGACCACTATTTTAAATTTGGATTTAAGCTTCTGCTATGTGATCCATCCAAGGTGGGTTAGGAAATTGTGGAGGTAGAGGAAAGTAACCTTTGGGAGGCCCCAGGATTTTTCCAGGCTCTGACGGGGGGTCCTCCACAAATTCCCCTTTCATAGCCTCAAAATAGATGAGGCCCCATATTTTCCTTCCTGGCCCACACACTCATTGTCTAGGACATTAGTATTGTCCTCACGTGAGGTCAGACTTTTTTCAGATCATATAGAATTTCTTCATGGGAAAGAATAGAGCAATCCATGGTTTGTAAATCAGCAATAGTATCCACTGCAGATTTTACATGCTCATATGGGGGATCCATTAATATCTGCTCTCTATCACTCTGGGTCTCTATCAGCTCCCTTGAGTGAGAGACTGTACCTTCCCCATCGCCGGCAGCTGTTGCTTTGTGAGACAGCGGCTGTGAGCGGTGGTGATTCCCCCACTTCTGCTGGCTGGGGCCCACCTCCCCTTCTCTCGGGAGGCTACGCACTCACCGCTATCACTGGAGCAACATGGCTCTCTCCCCAACGACCAGCTTGCCTCCTTCCTATTCGGGGGTCCTGCTGGCGTCCCACTGCTGGCTCCACAGTATCAAGCTCCTCTGCACCAAGCCTGTCTGCTTCCAACTCGCCATGCTGCTTCGCCGACTCCACTCTACTCATCTCGCTGACATAAGCCTCCATGGTGCCAGTGAATCCCTTTTTTGAGGCCTTGTTTGCAGGACCTTTTGCTGTGCTAGGATCATTTCCCTTGAGCATTTCATTTTTTTCTTGCTATGCATTGCAGCTAAGAATATCAGTGAGGACCCGCCCTTGTCTCAGGCTCTCGTGCTTGGTGGAAGGATGGATAGATTGCGGCTCTAACCCAATTCCTGGGCCTAGATTAAAACAAAGAGGATTTTAAATAATTTGCCAGCAGGATGGAAGTCAATCACGGTGACAATGGCGATTATGGTAATGGTTGAGGTAATCCTCTTGGTTTTGGGCACTGGGATATAATAGCTAGTGTCTATTATTCTTATACTGAACAAAGTTTCAAACCAGCTAATGAAAAAGCACCAGGTTTACTGTGAAATATTTCTACCATCTTTCAACTTTTATCCACGGCCGCATCACCCGCTACTTTCTAACAGGGATAGTGGGGATGCGGCCACTGCTCGTGCAGGCGCTGTTGGCCCGGGTGAGTTTATGGGGGGTTCACACAGCGGGGCATCCCGATTCTGCTTGCCCGGGGGAGGGAGTCAATCGGCCCGGGAAACTTATAGATTTCTGGGCCAATCTACATGGGTTTTGGTCCACTTTAAAGCACTTTGCTCTGCACATGTCTAAACCAATTAGGTGTGTACCTTATTATTTTCCCCTTGGGGTCTATAACAGTAGCTATTGTGAGTGATTGCTAGATTTTGTGGATTGTTTAATGCTAAATTGCGAGAAAAGCACACAGTGATTGCTGCTCCAGGACTATTGTTAGGGATTGCTGCTCAGAATACAGTATACAGCAGGCTAGAGATAGATTGGTATAGTTAAAGCATTATTATGTATAGAAGGATTGTTGCATTGTCATATTTGTGGATTGCAGTGGTCATAAAACAATTGTGATACAATATGAATTAGACATAGGGAATGCAGCGTGCATAAATTATACATACAGATTGCAACATGACCCATACACAGGAACTTCAGCATGGATTGAATGCTGCAGCCCACCCCATCCCCCTTCTATCCAATTATAATAGTGTCACAACACATTACAAAGAACACCTACCTCCACACCACCCCTAATCCAAAGGATCAAAAACATATATGTATTTGCAAGTTAGGATCGGTGTGCCAATATGGGATGCCCCTAAACCAAAACCAATTTGTAAAGCCAAAGATATATATGTGGCCCCAGCAGCCACACAAAGGGCACTCGCAAGCCTGCACCACCAACCTAAGAAATCACAAATCTACCATTATATTTACATAACCATCATAGATTTTATTTAAATTAAAAAGAGCTCATAAAAACTTTTTTTAAAAACATTCATCTCCACAGGAGACTCACAGGCCAAAAAGTGTCATTGTGCATCCAAATATACAAAATGAGTAATGAAAAAATGTATATAAAATGTGCCAATATACTAATATACAATTAATTCACAATCAGAAAAAGTGCCAATGCATATCTAAAGTGCTTTACAGAAAGTGCATGTGCTAAAAAAATACAGAAAGAGAAAACTTCCACAAAGTGCTTCAGATCAAAAACATAAAATGATATCACAATATATGTTTGGCCAGAGTCCCTGCTGGTATCCGGTGCCCCCTTTACTCACATACTATGCATGGAGAAAAGGATAGTATAGGGCTGGATGCTCCAAAGTCCTATAATACACAGGTCTTGGGCTGTGGTGATAATTGAGGTGGTGGGTCATTCATTATGCATTAAAGCTAATAACCTTTAAAGGGGCTAAAAATCCTTTGCTATAGTTTGTTCATTTGTTCAATATTTCAGAAGATTCCCAGTTTCTTCCACAAGCTTCCACAAGTGGAATTTATGCCAGCCATGCTTCACATTTTTCCAGCCAACACCTTAATTATTCTGAACCACAATATAGTCTGAATATACTAGTACTGTACATTCTAGTATCTTGAGTATATGCAATTAAATGTTATCATTCTGATTTAGTGCGGAGCATTTTATTTGTATGATGGAACAGAATACTGATTAGTCTGCAAAGAACTTGGATAGTTAATGTTTTTTTTTTTCACCAAACTTTTATCATTTCAGAAGGTATTACTACTTTGAAGAGTTTCTGTTCAAAATAGCTTTTTTCTGCATGTTAGTTTTCAAGATGATAAAAATCAGTCTACTTTAGATTTTTTTTCTGTGAAAACTGAACCATGCGAATAATAAAAATGTATGCAGAAATGTTTTATATGGCTTCCTGCTGTGAAGGAATGTAATTTTACGAAGAGCCACTTTAGAGGTGGAGTAGATGCCATTATTTGCATATATTTGCATGTGTTATAAGCACCCTCCTGGCTTCCAAGCTTCGTCAGCTACACATCTTGTTTGACAATCATTCAAAATTATCTTGAGCAATGAAAGATGCTGAATGGCAGGAGCCATACAGGAAAATGCATCTGTGGACATCTGAAAAGTTCCACATTTGTTTTATGTGCGTACAAGAGCTCTGATGTGGTCAACTAAAGTCTGCAATAGACATTACCCATTTGGTGGAAAAGCAGTTCTTGCAGATCACTCATGTTCATCCTGTCATTGGAAGGAATCTGACAACCTGACTACTGTGTTTTTTGTTGTAAAAGACGCACCCGACCATAAGATGCTCCTAGGATTTGGAGGAAATAAGAAAAAATATATTCTGAACCAAATGTTGTGCTAAAACACAGCGTGGGGGTGCAGGGGGGCAGCCAACCTGGGTGCTATGTCGTCAGGGGGCACCAGTTAGATGGCAGGGCAGTATGAAGAGCAAGCCAGACTGTTGGTGCAATCGCTGGGGCCACACAGCACACAGGGTGTGTCTTCCTGATCACTCTGCTGCCTATGGCTCCCAGGCTGTGAGGAGAGAAGAAGAAGTCTGCAGTACTGCGAAGAAACTTCATATACCAACATGTGAGAGTGTGTGTGTGTCTCAACCTGTCAGCCTGTGTGTTCGTGTATCTCTTTCACTGTGAGTCTCTTTGTCTGTAAGTCTTTGTGTGTGATCTCTCTCGGTCTCTCTCTCTCTCTCTCTCTCTCTCTCTCTCTCTCTCTCTCTCTCTGTCAGTCTGTGTCTATCTCAATCTTTTTCTGTGTCTGTCTCTATCTCTCTCTTTCTGTGTCTGTCTCTCTGTGTCTTTATTTTTTTACCATTTACTAAAACACTGACCACTCTGGCTATGGTTTGGATGATGGAACCCTGATTAAAGCAGAACAAAACCTAGCAGCGGCCGTTATGGAATCTAACAGATTCCAGGTCCAGCCGCTGGCTTTTCCCCAAATTGGGAAGCCCTACACTCTCCAGGGCACCCATAAAAACTCACCTCTCCCCGCTCCAACTGGGCTTAATGAGAGCCGTCTGCTTTGACATCATTATGCAGGCGGCTCTCATTGTTTACAATGGAAAGCATGCGCTGCCGCATTTCTGGCGTCATGTGTGCGCTCCCACCCTAGCCATTCTGATAGGCATGGCTAGGCAGCCCATGCTCCCTATTCTGTCAAATGACCTAGTTACAACAGGCAGCTCTCAATGGACAGGAGCCCGCACATGTGACGTTGGAGCCTGTACAGTTTTTTGGCTTCCTGGGGGGGTTTCACACAGCAGGGCATCCCACTTCAGGATGCCCCAGGGGGCATAGAACAATACCTGAGAAAGTTAAATTTCCAGGTTAGGTTAAAACCTCCCCCAAACCTCACCAATCTGCTGACCCCCCCCCACCCCGGGGTTTTACCTTTGGGCAATTTTTACTCACCTTGCCAGGGCATCCGTCTTCTGGGTCCTTGATGTCAGTGCAGCAAGAACTGAATGGAGGAAACGCTGCCGGTCATTTCCCTGCTCACCGCTAGCTGTTGACATGCAATTCAGAAAGGCTTGGCAGGGGTGCACATCCCAGATAGAGGTATGCTGGAGATGTATGCCAGGAAGAGGTAAGCAAATCGGGCGATCCAGGGGATTTGACACAGTGGGGCATCCCAATTCTTATAGACCCTAGGCCGGATGGTTGCTCCTTTTTGAAGTGGACCAAAACCCTATCCACCTGTACCTATAGTCTAAAAAACTTCAGGGCGGGGTAAAAGCCGTCCTCAGTGGTATCCCAATTTGGAATGCCCACCTGTCAAAGCCCCCAGAATCACTGAAAATCTTCCCTCATTCCTCGCTCCCGCTCCACATAAACAGGCATCCCCCCCCCCCTTTATCCAAAGTCAAACCCCTGCCAGGCATAACTGAATGGCCGGCGGGTGCGCGCACAGCCAACAGTCGATGCCCCAGAAAAGATTGCATTATTCTGATTGGAGACAAGTCTGAGCATGCATGTTGTAGGAGCATGGGATGAGGTAATATTTGTGGCTATCCAAGGGGTGTCACATGCAGGGGCATTCCCAATCAAGGTGAAGCAGATCAAAACCCAACAGGGTGAAAATCAAGAGTTTTGGTCCACTTTAATAAACTCATCTACTGTATATTTCTGTACATATATTGGTCATGTTGATTTTAGATTTGGCTATCCGGGGTTTTGGCCTTTGCCCCTCGGACACCCTGATTGCGTGCCTCTCATCCAATCATCATGCTCGGATCTTGTCCCTTTCATCTAAGCAAACGACCAAGGGAGCGGATCCGAGTTGCCGGTGCCCATATCCCCCACTTCCCTCTAACAGGGAGCACGCCTGCGCCAGTCATTCTCAAAACCCACCAGCAGCCAGCCTGAAATCTAAAAGGCTCCAGGGCCAGCCGCTGGCTTTCTCCCGATTCGGGATCCTGATAATAACTCGCTTTTCCCCAGTCCAATGGCGCATGTGCCAGCTCTCATCCAATCAGAGCCATTTGCCTTTCGACAAATTTCTCTGATTGTTTACAGTGGGGATCAATGCACTGCCTCATCCCTGGTGGTCTGCATGTGCTCCTGCCACAGCCATTCAGATAGGTTGGGGTGGGAGCGTGCATGCCGCTGGGGATACGGGTGATACAGCAGCACGTGCTCCCCATAGAATGCAATCTAAGCCCTTTGCAGAAGGATGTAAATACGGCAAAGGGCTCTGATTGGACGAGAACCCCAATCCCTATATAGGCAATGTGACATTACCACCACCCAATCCTCATATAAGCAGTGTGGCATTCCTCCGTCCCATTCCCCATATAGGCAATGTGGCATTACCCTTTCCCATTCCCCATATAGGCAGGGTGACATTACCCCATCCCATTCCCCATATAGGCAGGGTGGCATTCCCCTCAACCTATTCACCATATAAGCATAGTGGCATTGCCCTTTCCTATTCCCCATATGGGCAGTGTGGCATTCCCCCATCCCAATACCTATGTAGGCATTGTGACATTATCCCATCCCATTCCCCATATAGGCAGTGTGACAGTCTCCCCCCTCCCATTTCCCATATAGGCAGTGTGGAATTCCCCCATCCCATTCCCCATATAGGCAGCGTGGCATTCCCCCCCATCCCATTCCCCATATAGGCAGCGTGGCATTCCCCCATCCCATTCCCCATATAGGCAGTGTGGCATTCCCCCGTCCCATTCCTCATATAGGCAGTGTGGCATTCCCCCCATCCCATTCCCCATATAGGCAGTGTGGCATTCCCCCATCCCATTCCTCATATAGGCAGTGTGGCATTCCCCCGTCCCATTCCTCATATAGGCAGTCTGGCATTCCCCCCTCCCATTCCCCATATAGGCAGTGTGAAATTCCACCCAACCCATTCACCATAAGTAATGTGGTTCTCCCCTCATCCCATTCCCCATAGGTAGTGTGACATCCCCTCTCTCCTATTCCCTATAGGCATTATGGCATTCCCTGCTGCTGACCCAGATATAGGTAGTTTGACATTCCCCCATCCTATTTACCAGAGGCAGTGCGTCATTCCCCCCTCCCAATCTCCACAGGCAGTGTGGCATGTCCCCATCCCATTCCCTATATATTCACTGTGGCATCCCCCCTCCCATTCCCCAACTAGGCAGTGTGGAATTCCCCCATCCTATTCCCCATATAGGTCGTGTGGAATTCCCCTATCCTATTGGCCATATAGGCAGTGTGGCATTCCCCATCCCATTCCCCATATAAGCAGTGTGGCATTCCCCATCCCCTTCCCAATATAGGCAGTGTGGCATTCCCCCATCCCATTCCCCATATAAGCAGTGTGGCATTCCCCATCCCATTCCCCATATGGGCAATGTGGCAGAATCATCCCGACACCCCCCCCCCCCTTGCCTAACGCTGGCCGAAAAAAAAAAGTAAACTTACACTTGGTGCTACAGCATTGCCCGGGAGGCCAGCCCACTGTCCCTGCTGCTGTCACAGTTGGCTCTCTTCTCATGCGTGGCACGCAGCATACACAAACACCTGCTCCGTGCAGCGGGTGGGCGTGATCTGTGGCTAGCGTCCAATGATGACAGCGGGCGCAGCACCCGCTCACCCACTTCACAGACCTGGTGTTTGTGTAGAAGAGAAGCAGCGATGGCGGGGACAGTGGGCTGCTGCTCTTCCATTGTTTGGCCTCCCGGGCTGCCAGCAACGTGGGAGTGTTGTATGTATACTTTTTTTCCTTTTTTTTCGTACATTCGCCTGATAAAATGAACTGACATTTCCACCCCCCCCCCCCCCCCACTTTTGAGGAAAAATAAGTGGTTCTTATAGGGTAAAAAATATGGGTAATTCACTTTCACACAAGGAAATTGTTGCAGCTGGCTTTGTTGGAAAGGGAATGGGTATGAGTCGTTAGAGCTATGACCAAGGTTAAAAAGGTGGGGCATGAAGGACAACAAACTTCTTACACCGAGACACTACAGACACTACACAACTGTCTATGCTAAGATTAGCATCTTACAGTTCAAAGGTAGTTGGGTAGCTTCATGGTTGTTCAATATGTAGGTAGAACAGGTGGGATTCTCTTTTTCTAAAGGTTATTAGCAATATGATAGCAGCTGTTCTTGGAGCGGTTGGGTTTGCAGGGGGGAACCCAAAATGTTAATGGTTAAAATAGCGTGCATCCATGGTGATTCACACTGGGAGACTACTTTCTCCTCGAACAAGGACTGGAGTGGTTTTAGGGGTGTACCTATAATCTTTTCTACACTATGGCGTTGCAGCTGATATCTGACACCTTTGCTGGCTCCACTGTACCAGGCTGTAGAGGAGAAAATATTGTTGCATTGTAGAATGCTACTAAGAGCTTCTTGGGTAGACCTGATTTTCTGAGTTACCTAAGAAGGTAGAGCCTGTGATAGGATTTCTTTAGGAAAACCTTGGTTTTTGTATTATAATACAACTCCGCTCCTTTTAGGTTTATTGGAGGAGCGGATTTTGGGAATTTCCTGAAGTCCACCACCACTAACTCCACTGTCTTTGAGGAAATAAGAACCAGGTAATTTACGGTGCACCACATGTGCAGCTTCCTTATCGCCTCCCTGTATGCTGACTCATCCCGGTTGCTAATCAGACTGATGACCACAGTGTTGTCAGCAAATTTCAATATTTTTTCACTGAGTTCACTGAGGATATACAATTGTTGTACACAGAGAACAGTAAGGGGAGAGGACACATCCCTGGGGAGCACCCATGTTGATGGTTCTGCTGTTCGAGTAAAATGGGCTGAGTTTCACTACCATGCTTTGATTCCTAAGGAAGCATGGAGTCCAGTCATAGATGTTGTGTGGGATACCAAGTTGCTTCATTTTCTAGAACAGCAGGTGAGGCAGTATGGTGAACACTGAGCTGAAGTTCACAAAGAGTCTGGCATAGCAGTTTGGCTTGTCTAGGTGTTCTAGCATGAACTGCAGGGCCAGAAATGTAAATTGAAGGGTATCGAATTTACCAGCTGGGAGTTTTGCTAGATGGTGAAACACCATCCTTGCCAGTGAATTTGTGATGACCGATGTATGGGTCACTGGTCTGTAGTCCTTAAGGTCTTTGGGTGTGGAGTTTTTGAGTATTGGTATTATTGTGGAGGACTTCATTTAAGGTGCAACTGTACTAGTCTCCAAGGAGTGCCTAAAGATATAATTGAATACTAGGGAGAGATAGGTGCAGCAGGCCTTTAGACAGTGAGCTGACACTTTTGCACCCGAAGCTTTCCGTATGTTTAGGGCCTTGAATAGCCACACTCTACACCTCTATAGATATTAGAGGATAGTGGTGGACTTCTGTAGATGGGATGTTTGGAGACAAAGTTAGTGATGAAGGTGCAATAGCTAAAGTGTCGATAATGCTTCAAAACCTGCAGTTGAACATGAACAGTAGAACACTGAGTTCTGGCTAGGGCTGCCAGTGGGTGGTAGAGCTGATCTCTTGTAGTTGGTTATGTTTTGGAATCCCCTCCAGACCACCCTTTTATTCCATGAGAAGAAAGTAGATTCCAGTTTGGCAGCATAGGACTTCTTAGCCAGTCTGATATTTTTAGAGAGAGAATTCCTCAATCTTCTGAGCAGCAAACCGATGTAAGCGAGCATCGGGTCTATCCATTCTTTTGGCTGGGGGATTTTAACCCTTTCCACTCAATGGGTTCAAAACAGTCTTGCAGCAGCTCCTTGGTCTCCATAGTCCTTTTCCTGATGGGTCTTAGCTGAGGCTGTTAAATGTGTTCACTGTAGTTAGGAAGAAAGAAAATAGCGTCTCCAGCTGCCGCCAAGGGTCAGCCCACTGCACCAAAACACCTCCCAATCAAGTAGAAACTATTTCAAACCAGATAATCAATATTTATTAATAAAAAATCCCAAGCATAACATCACATTAAAATCATCCACTCGCAAACATACATATTTCATAGCAGGAGACCACCCCGGGCAAAGTGAACCCCCCCCCCCCCTTAAACATGATATAAACCAAAGTAAATGAATTATTCTATATACAAACAATCATATTTTTTATGCATATGTATTATGTGTGTCCAACTACTGATTCTAATACAAAGTGCTGCAGTGCTAGTAAAGTGCTTATGGTGCAATGTGCAAACTGTGCTATCTGTTATGAAAACAATGTATATATTTACCTAATAAGTGCTGCCCTAGGGAATGGTGCCCCGCTGTCCCCCAAAGAGAGGAATAAACAATCCACGCGTTCCGTGGCTACATACCTAGCCACTTCCTCAGTAATACTCCCCCGCTCCATCTAACCTGCTTGCCACTCTGATGTCAGAGCAGCGAGCAGAAGATCACCAGAACGGAGACTAAACGTGGCGATCTGCTGGTATACACACAGTGGGGAATCCCACATTGGAATCCAAAGCGAAAGTTGTTCTTCTTTAACTCATCAAAAGTTAATAAAAATGCGGTGATCAATATACCTTCTTAAAACTGCAGTGACCGTAAATGGTCGACTCTGAATTCCAAGCTCCTTGTTGTGGTTTCCAGATAGCTATTAATAGAGCTGTCATCAAATGGTGACCATGTTTTCTATGGGCAAGCCGCTGTAATGGTAAAACTTAGGGGCCCCCCGCAAAACATGTGCAATTTATTTTCTTGAAATTGCACGTTTCAGGGTTTCCTGAGAGATAGATAGCAACCATAAGAATGGCTAAGGCTAAGGCTAGGCTGGCTGACCACATGATACGGATCAATCCTGGAAAACAATCAGAGTATGTGCATGCTGCAGGGAATCTCAGAAAAGAGTTCTGTTGATTCTGAAACAAGAAAACAGCAGCTGAGAGGCCTAAGGTTGTGGATCCAGAAAGTGGAAGCTGACAGGTATGAGACTACGTTGGGTAAAGGCTGGTTCTAAGGGAAGAGGAGAGAAGTGAGAAGCTTTCAGAAAGAGAGATAGTAGCCATGGGCCAATGAGAAGGCTGAGGCCACGTGCTGTGCACACACATTTCTTCACATTTTCTTCTTCATCCAACAAATAAATATTGGCATGTCAGGCAACAGACATCAGATCAGTCAGCATGGCTCCAGATACACGTGACAACCTCACAGAACCTTGGGCTTAGCGCTGGGGAGGCACCTAACAAAGTGGCAGCCACTCAATATAAAGATATTTAAATAAAAACTTAAAACTGGAAATTTTCAATTTGCAAATAAGGGGCAGAAAAACAAAATATTTTGATAGATTTAGCTTCGTCTGCTGTTTTTTTAACATATAACAAAGCCGGCTGGTACAAAAATATTGCTTATTTTTGTTGCTTGGGAGACTGCCATGTAACAAAAGAGTGGATATGGAAACTGGATGTAGAGAAAAATAGAGAGAAAGACCTGGAAGAAAACAGTCAGGAAAAGTGATGGATGGACCCGAACCGGCTGGGGCCAAATTCAAACACTACTGCTGCTCCGAAAGAAGTTCACAGGCTGAGGTGAGTTACAGCAGCTTCCTGCAACACACTCTGCTCCCCGACGACAGCCACCCCCTAAAGTTTGGATCTCCATTGATTTCAATGGAGACTGGGTTCAGGTTAGGGTCCCCGAACAAAAAGAAAAGAACCGCTGAAGTAATGTTACAGAACCAGAAATGTGTAGTATTAAAAACACAAATATTTTAACCTAACCTTAGAAAGATACTGTATCTAATGCAGATACAGCAAAGAAGAGACAACAAGATGAATATTCCATGGCTGAGCCAGAGCATCTACTGCTAACACACTCTCCTCCCTTGTTAGGAAAAAAAATGTTTGTACATTTGGCATTCCTGGCATTGGCAAACAATTCTGTCTGCGGAAGACCCCAAACACCTGTGATCAGCTGATAAACCTCCTGGTTTAAACGCCATTCGGTCTGCTGAACTTTTACTTGACTTAGCTATCAGCAAGGTTATTTAGGGTCCCCTTCAAATGAACTGCCGAAAATGATCAGATTTGATGCTGAAGTGGTACTAGAATATTCCTTGCTAATGTCATTAATCGTAAGGACCTGGTTCCCCCTTAATGATTTAGATACGCCGCTGTCATGGTGTCGTCCGATCTTATCAGCACTTCCCTATCCAGTATTAATGGTTGAAAGTGATCTAATGTGAGCTTCACTGCCAGAAGCTCCCTGAAATTTGAGGACCTGCTGCCACCTTTCTGGGATAATCTCCCCTTTTCCCTGTGAGCGAAATAATTTTTGCTGAGTACTGTTTATATTGAACCCCCAGAACCTGCACTGTTGACTGGGCGTTAGGTTGGACTTTTCTATGTTTACTACCCACCCCAGCCAGAGTCCTTTCTAGGTTTGTTAACAGTGCGACCTGTGACTTGTTCAGGAGGTCATCCAGATAGGGTATCACAATGCTTCCCTGTTATCTGAGTTAGGCCATGGGTTCCACCATGATCATTGTAAAAATCCTTGGAGATGAAGAGAGGCCAAAGGGTAGTGCTCTGTAATGAAAGTACAGGATTTTCTGATCCAGCTGTACCGCAAATCTTAGATACTTGCGGTGAGCTATCAGAATAGGGATATGTAGGTAAGCATCTTGTAACTCTAGATGCACCATCTTCTATCAAATTATTTCTACCAAAAAAATCCATCCTGAACCTCTTGTATCTTGTACCACTCTGTTAGTGGTGCTGGCCATAAGACAGGCCCCTTATCTCCTGATATTGGGCTCAGTTATGGGGAGGCAGTGCTGTATGGTGCTAAGGAAGCATAGCATGGTACATACCTTTATGGGACAGCAGCAGCCCCATAGGATGCCTAGAAACTCGCTCACTCTGGACTTTGACTGGTAAAATTATTTAAGGACAGAATGACAAAATGCGTCAGCAGCAGTTGTTTTTGATTTCCCCAACTGTTCTAACTGCTGCTGGGTAAATGATTGTAACTAAAATCTGTCTGCACTGCACTGATATATTAAACAACACCATATCACTTCTATAGCCTGCAATGCCTATGTCAGTCCCTGACTATGATTTCCTCCAGGTTACCATTAAGCTTTTTAATTGTGCAGGACGCTCACCCTTTTGTTCATTGTCCCTATGTAATTTTGAGTATATCTCTGCTTTATGAATTAAGATTAGTCTAGAACGAGTTTCTCTCCTTTTAAATAAAAAAATAGTATTTCCAATATTTTATGCTTCATCTCGAATTTTAGGCCAGTTTTCTGTTTTGGTGTGCAGCCAAGCGGTCTCAACAATGACAATAATAATAATAATCCTGCATCTGTCTGGGATGAAATACGGTTTTGTTTTTACTTCCAAAAGTGAAATGCATACAGTGTAGGCTGAAAGTGTATGGATACACCGGTATTGATCTTATGTCAGCGATGAGAGCTAATGCTGTTTACACAAGATGGCTATACACTTCCTAGCAGTACGGGCTGAGCGCAGAACACAGATTCCATTTCCACAGACATGTCCAAGTCACTCAGGGCTAAGCACTTGGGAGCAAAGTGTTAATGCCGAGAATCTTCAGGATTATGTCCTCTGTCTTATCAGGAGTAAATTAATTAACAGTGGAACCAGCAGATAAAAAGGGTAGGCTTTAAAAACTGCCCAATGCTGCCCCCTGCAGGCAAGACAATGGCAACACTAGATTTCCAAGAGCTTACAAACAATAATTCCTATCATTTACATAGACTCTAATGCTTTTATTTATAGACTATGTGCATGTTGCAGCATTCTGCCTAGCTAAGCGTGTGAGGCAGGTTTTGGGATTTCATTTATACAGTTACATAAATCCCTGGATCTTATTTGGCTATATGGAAGATATGAGTAGGTCTGGGATAACTAGGCAAAACAAGAGCTGTTCTGCTCCCCCCTACACCTCACCACCTCCTGTGCCACAAGCGTTACATCTTGTAAAGTATCTAGGGGTGTCACATTAAGAATGTATTGGAGATCTGCCTCCATATGGATACATTAACAGTTGCAATCATATGAGCATAGAAATCATGGCAAAGCCAGATTTGTTTTTTACTTTGCTGTATGTGACTATTTTACATAGATCTATTCTCAATAATTAAAGGTAAGCACTCAATTTAACAGTTTATCCAACATGGGGCTTCTCCCTATACCCTAACTGTGGGCCTTATTTATGATGTGCGCCATTTACCATCCTTCAGATGGCTATAGCGCCAGTATCAGAGCGCCAGCATTTTTTGTCTTTTTTGATGCTGTGCTGTGGACTACAATGGTGCTAGAAGTTGCAGCACCAAATGCTAACATACTTGCTTTGGTTGTTGCAATAGGTATTGGCCCGTCTGTGTCAGCGCCTGTTGGCCCTGACTGCTGGTTATCCCTGCACCAGTGAGTGCCGCTTTCTACTGCCGTATTTTTGACACTGCATAGTGTATTTATGACATTTTTCCTCCTTAAAAAGATTGCCGCTGTATTTTTACAGCGCTGGTCAGCGTTTCATTATTACGGTTACAGGAAATCACTGTTGGAGACAAAGGAGGCAAACTTTACAGTACATTTAGGCTGCGATTTAGTTGTTTAAATGACACATTTGTAACAAAGATATTTATAAAATAAATTGTCATCTGACATCTAGGTCCTTCATTTCCATTATTGACAAGTCACAATACAAGTTCTGTACTTTATTGCATTCTTTATACATATCTTAAGTCTAACATTCTGGAGAGCAAGCATTCATTTAACCAGTCCCTCAAGTTGCACAAAATATGGGATTCCTACACCTATAGATTTTCTGATGGATTAATTTCCTGTTTGGTCACCGGAGGCAGGAAATTAGAAATCTCTGTGAAGCAGTGATATGAAGTTAAAAATTAGTTCTTATCATTCTTATCATTTCTTTCTAAATAAACAAAAATTACTTCATTATATAGGACAAGAATCTTGATTTGCTAGCATGATAGCAGAACTTGGTTGGTAGACTATGAGAAAACAGCATTTAAAAGATGTACATTAAAAATAGTCAGGAAAAAAAGACTCACCTGCTCATCACTTGCTGCACATTCCTATGACAGACTTTGGCAACCGCCTCTGTGGAAACTGCTGTGACTATTTCTGAATGCTTAAAGTGGACCAACACCCAGGGGGGATCGGCCCGGAAATCTATAAGATTCCCGGACTGATCAGATCCCTCCCCGCGGGGCATCCGAAATCGGGATGTCCCGCGGGGAGGAACCCCCCAGGAGGCCCACAAACCTTACCTTACCGGCGATCCAACGGCGCATGCGCGAGACGCGGCCGCGTCTCTCGCTTCCCTCTAGCAGGGCGCGGTCCCGCACCAGCCGTTCTGTGAATGGCCGGCGCAGGCGCGCTCCCTGTTAGAGGGAAGCGAGAGACGCAGCCAATGACAGTGCTCAGAGCCGCTCTGGTATGCGCGTCCAAGCGGCTTTGGACACGCATACCAGAGCGGCTCTGAGCGCTGTCATTGGCCGGACGAGGTCACGTGGGAGCGGGGAGAGGTGAGTTTTTGCGGCGATCGGGGGGGTTTCAGACAGCGGGGCACCCCCGATCGGGGTGCCCCACCTAAGTGGACCAACACCCAGGATAGTCAAAATCCTGGGTGTTGGTCCACTTTAATCAGCCGATCAGTGTGCAGCAGCCATGTTACTGCTGCTGGCTGACTTAGGGGGTTATTTAAGAAAGGCTAAGGCCATTTAATGCCAGGTAGTGCCAGGTAGTGACAGATGAGTGTGAGGTGAGTGTCAGGTCCCAGTCAAAAAGGTATATTAAGTCAAAAATCCACAGCACCTGTGATAGTGCCAGATAGTGTCCTATTTATCAACAGCACCGGTGATGGGATGAGTGCTGACGCGGGGAGGCCGATTCATTAATAGCGCCAGAGCGTCTGGCACTAGAAGTGTCCTCACTTATGGGAGCCAGGGGCCACCTTTCTGTAGCCCCGTCTGGGGACAGTTGGAGATGCCACTGCTGCAGCCGCAACAGCTGACAAGAGGGCCGAGGCTCAGGAGAGTTACAGCATGGCTTCTGCTGCACACTCAGCAATCCCCCAACCCCACCGGCCCCCTCCCCCACTATATTGATTTGTCTCCTTCCCCATCCTGTGTGGTGTAATTCTGTCTTGAATTGATTTTATAATCTTTAAGACTTTTAGAATGTCCTGAAAATAACCTTTGTATCATGATTTATTTTTAACACCGGTACAGAAATAGACAGTGCATAATAATTTTAGCTTTATTGCAACTCACTCTGTATGGCATTTGTATATTGAGGGACAGTCCAGGCAATGATAATAATAAGGCAGCAAGGGATTCACGTGAAAGCTCTCCCCCATTTTCTGCAGGGTGCTGTAAATTCTGCAACAGGTCTCCAAGTGTTGCCTTTCCTATCAATTCTATTCCTCCATGACCACACTCTGAATTGTGGTCACACAGCTTCCTCCTGGCCCTTAGTACTTCCATCGTGAAAGAGCCTGGAAAACCACAGTGGTCAAGCTTGTCAGGCTTGTTCATACTGGGAGTGCTGATGGACAGAGGGAGGCATGGGACCTCCTTTGGAGCATGGTCATGAAAAGAAATAGAGGGGACAACTTGCTGATAAAGTAAAGAGAACGTTTAAGGTGAAAATCCAGATGGATGTTTTACCTCTCTTCATTCATGTGTGTACAAAATTGTCTGTTTCGATAGCAGATACAATGGTTCAAACTCTTTTGTTGTGCAGTGCTCTCCTCCAATGAACAACCAGCACTCCATTCAGCTTTACTCTGACGGTAGAGTGGCTTAGTAAACTGAATGGACATTGGCTGCTTTCTGCTCATCTCAACTGTGTGCACCATTCAGAAATGGCTGGCCCAGGTGCAAGCATCAGCCTGAGGGAAGCAAACAGGCACATCAAGGTGCCCTAGGTATAGGAAATTGGCCGGTTCTGAAGTCTTTTGTTCCTTTATAGGCTAATATATTTTCAATTGGCCACTTTCTGTCATTGACAAACTATAACATTTATCAAATAATAGCATGTGGTGCAAGCTAGTGCAGAGCAGTGGCTAAATCTTTTTACATTTACAAGTGAACAGCACAGATGATGCGCCCTGAACAGAATCAAGATGGCACCGTACACATTCTCAGGAATGAAAAAAGACATGTTAGTGATCTAGACATGTTCATTTTAGATGAAATGCATTAAAGTGACATATTTCATGTGTCCTTCACAAATGTGATTTTTTTTTATCTCTGCCCGCTATTTAACACTTACAGCATGGTTATGAATTATAGACTTAAGAACCATTAAAAGAGGTAAAAAAGAAATTGTGAGGAAAACCCACCAGTACTTGCTCTGGGTAAACTAGACTACCCTTTTAGAGTCCACCAATCTCTGTTGCTGTTTTGACACTCTATGCTAATGAGAGTCTGGCAGCTGCTTTTAAAACTGGTGCTTTTCAGCGCCATCTTGGATTTCCCGGGGGTCCTGGCCACAAGCATGTGCAGAAGCACTGTCCCCCTTTCTTTAGTCAGCAGCCGGCTGATTGAAATTGAAAGCCATGCACCTAGCAAAGATGCCCCTCAGACCCCGCTGCTTGAAACCCTGTAGCTTAAAATACCTTATATTGTTTCAAAATGGATGTAGCCCATTTCTAGTACAACTGAGCTACAATCCTAGCATGCAGTGTGGTGACATGTGAGTGTGAAAGGCCACAGTCACGTCTTAACACTGCATGCTGGGATTGTAGTTCAGAGCTAGATTTCTACAATAGGGGCAGATTAGCAAACTGGGGCAGCTTGAGAGTTAAAGTAGACCAACACCCAGGATTTTCACTATCCTGAGTGTTGGTCCACTTCCGCGGGGCACTCCCCAGAAAGCCCCTAAAATCTTACCTTATCGGCGACGGACAAGCGCTGGATAAGCCGCCGCCGCATTCACAAACGGCCGGCGCGCGGGAGGCAGTGGCGGCGGCTTATCCGTTGCCGATAAGGTATGTTTTTCGGGGCTTTCTGGGGGGGTTTCACACAGCGGGGCATCCCGATTTCGGATGCCCCATGGGGAGGGAGCAGATCGGCCCGGGAATCTTATAGATTCCCGGGCCGATCAAGGGTGGGTGTTGGTCCACTTTAAATAACTATGACAATTTGGAGATTTTAACCAAATTCATTGTAAGGTATAGAAGGATCCTTCCTGTTTTTGGATACAAGGACGATATACAGTATGATTGTAAGAATGAAATCCCTTTAACCTGATTAATCCTGCAAGAAACACCACATACTTAAAAATCAAATCCTCTAAACATTTGCTGTGACTAAGTGAAGCAATTTCAGTAGTGCTTCTTTTGTGATCACTTCTCCACAGGCCACACCAGACACATGTCGCTTGCTTAGAGACACCTCCTACTGCTGCTGCTAATGATCAAAATACAGATGGTGTTTGCACGGGAGGAGTCTCCCTTGATGGAAAGCTGTGGGCTACATCTTAGATTAGACATGAACACAACTCCATTCCTCTCACTCTTTGTGTACTACTTCTACTAAGCAGGCTAGACCTGCTCCCATTCAAATGCAAAGCCATTGAAGGGTTAAAACAATCTTTCTCTATAATGAACCTTGTGGCGACACCATTTTCAATTTACTGCGATCTCATTTCTATTTCTACCATCTGTTCGCACAAATTTTCCCTGCCCAAAATATTCTGCTACCTCGAAAGCGTTTATAGGATTAACGTACAACAAAGGTAATCAGAAGAGGGCTGGCAATGTAGAATCTCCTGACACACTGCGGAATTCACAGTCTAGAGGCTACACGGGACCCAGCTATTCTACACAATACAAAGAAGAAAACCAGACCGCACCGAAAGGTGTAAAGTAGTGTGCTCAACAGTGCAGGGTTAAACAGAAAACTGTTTATATCTACATACATACAAGGAGGGGGGTCCCACACACCCACCCAGCCCCAGCACAGAAGCACCACTAAACAGTAATAACAATATAACCAATTTTATTATTACATATAATCAATAAATCTACTAGACAATGTTGAAAAACATACACTGTTTAAAAAACATATATGACAACTAGCACCGAGGAAGGGGCATAGTATGATAAGAAGGAGAAAAAGAGGGGGGGGGGGGGAAGAAGGAGAAGAAAGTGAAGACGGGAGCCAGAAAAGCACCAAAACAAAAAAAAAAAAAAAAAAAAAAAAAAAAACCCACTAATATTGAACCTATCTACTACTAAAGGATAAAGCCTCAAACCTACTGTAAAATAATGTGCTCGATACACCTATACTAATGTGGATGAGTGCTAAGCCTCAAAGGGCTAAAATGAATATAAAGCCTAAAAAATATGTGCACATGATACTATAAATAACGTGACAACAATGATAAGTGAACAAAATAAACCACCTGCCTAATTGAATATGAAGTGAGGACCCGCCGAACGGGCAAGTGCCAAAACACAAACAAAGAACCTAACAACCACAGCAAACTGAAAGGACAGACCCACCCCCCTTGTCTCCTTACCTGCCCTCACTACCTCTCCACCAACGCGTTTCGTGACGTCACCGCGTCACTTTGTCAAGGTGAATGAACCTTGACAAAGTGACGCGGTGACGTCACGAAACGCGTTGGTGGAGAGGTAGTGAGGGCAGGTAAGGAGACAAGGGGGGTGGGTCTGTCCTTTCAGTTTGCTGTGGTTGTTAGGTTCTTTGTTTGTGTTTTGGCACTTGCCCGTTCGGCGGGTCCTCACTTCATATTCAATTAGGCAGGTGGTTTATTTTGTTCACTTATCATTGTTGTCACGTTATTTATAGTATCATGTGCACATATTTTTTAGGCTTTATATTCATTTTAGCCCTTTGAGGCTTAGCACTCATCCACATTAGTATAGGTGTATCGAGCACATTATTTTACAGTAGGTTTGAGGCTTTATCCTTTAGTAGTAGATAGGTTCAATATTAGTGGGTTTTTTTTTTTTTTTTTTTTGTTTTTTTTTTTTTGTTTTGGTGCTTTTCTGGCTCCCGTCTTCACTTTCTTCTCCTTCTTCCCCCCCCCCCCCTCTTTTTCTCCTTCTTATCATACTATGCCCCTTCCTCGGTGCTAGTTGTCATATATGTTTTTTAAACAGTGTATGTTTTTTAACATTGTCTAGTAGATTTATTGATTATATGTAATAATAAAATTGGTTATATTGTTATTACTGTTTAGTGGTGCTTCTGTGCTGGGGCTGGGTGGGTGTGTGGGACCCCCCTCCTTGTATGTATATTCTACACAATACTGATATATAATGAATGTGTTAGTTCCAAGCAATGAAGCACATTATAACCTCATTTGTGACATTAAGGAGATTATTGGACTGATGCAGAGCCTCCTCGTTCAGCTATCCCGTACGTTTTCCCGTTGGTTTTGGGCTGTGATCGGGGCATGAAAGGGTGCTCCGTTGCTTTTTGTGTGCGTGTGTGCGCTCAGGTGTTTCGGCTTGCAAGAGGCAGGGCTCCGTGAAAACGGACTTGTCGTTGATTGGTCCGTTTTTTAAAATGATTCAGAGCCTTGATTTCCGATTGAAAGCAGCCCATTATAACGAGGGTGTGGGCGCTCAACTTACGGGCAGTGTTAGCAGCCGTATTTGTGCTCCGTGACTTTGGAATGCATTCTGCTGTGCGCGAGGATAAAAGGCGTCAGCTACGCGGCCTGGTTCTTTTGAGCATGGCAGAAACCAGGCTGCACTGAACACGTCTGGACATCGATGGCATGCATGACCTTGAGCTATTCGAGCTCACCCGCCTTAACCGTGTTTCTCTCAAGGACTTGTATAGGCAGCTGCGGCCTTGGTTAGCCCGCACCACAAGGAAGGGGCATGCAATTGCAGGTATGACCAAATTGGTTGGCTGCCTGCAGTTTTTGGCAAGCGGCTCATTCCAGAGACTGGGTGCCTTCTCCGTGGGGATGTCCCAGTCTACGCTGAGCCGCAGCCTTACCAAGTTTTTTGATGGCATGGCTACCCTGGCACCGAAATATATATTTTTCCCTGACACAGTGAAAGCCTGGAATGCGGTTAAGCTGGGCTTTTATAATATAGCCAACATGCCCAACGTCATGGGTGCCATCGATTGTACCCACGTTGCGTTAATTCCGCCAGCTGCGCAGGAATATCTGTTCAGGTATGTGGTTTAGGTCAGCATGTGTGTGCAATGTAGCACATACATTGACATTTTTGCAATGTGGAGTATTTTTCAATGGCTGAAAGCAGACTTACATCCTGTGTATACCAAACATCCAGTGGTTTGAAATGTTGCTTATGTGAATGTATCTTTTTAACTGTGTTTTGCCTTTTGTGCCCACTAATTCCTGTTATATTTTGCTTTTGCAGAAACAGGAAGATGGGCCACTCTATAAATGTGCAGGCAGTGTCAGGCCCAGATATGCAATTTTTTAGTATGTTTGCAGCCTTCCCTGGGTCCACACATGACTCGCACATTTTGAGGCCTCTTTGTGCGCTTTCAATCTGGAGATCTGTCTGGCGGATGGCTGCTGGGTATGTGTTTAAAAATAGTTGTTGCCGTCCAGCATGATTTTTCTGATTGGTATGTGCCTGTACCCCACTAATCTGTTAGAGACTCCAATGAAACAGTAAAAGTTTACACTCACTTACTTACCAGTATTTCCTCCTATGGCTTTGTTTGTGATTCTCCACTATACATTTCTGTCCTGGCCCTCTTAGCTATGTTGCATCCCAGAGTCATTGTACAGGAGTGTGCTGGGTGGATGTGCATGTTGCCTCATCAGAACTGTGCTTTGCACTGACACTGCACAGCTGACCTATTGTCCCTGTTCACTAATGCTGGAACGCTAAGCAGCACATTATTGAGCCTCTTCCCCTTAGGCCTCTGTCTGTTGTTCCCTGTTCTTAGCAGTTTAAAGTAACCTAACATGCCGTATTTGTAAGTAGCATGTAAGGTACTTGTGGCTCTTCGTTAGTAGCATGATGGTACTTGTTTAGTGTGGTAAGGTGCAAGGGGCCATTATTGACGGCAGGTATGTAGCACCAATGTACCTGGCATTGGTGCAGTAAAGCCGTGTAGTCTGATTTCCAGCATCAGCTGCTGGGGGCAGTTTGCTGCTGTTGCTTTAGAATAGCCGAAAGGCTAACCTGGGACGGCTTTACTGGGATGGAGTAGAGCAGGGTGGGACTCCATCCCACTACCCAGGTCCGGGTTTTGCGGGCTGTTTAAATAGCCTGGGGAATCAGCTGTGGCCTGTCCTTTGTCTAGAGCTCACATGGGAGTGAGACTCTGTGAGCCTGGCTGAAATCTCCTGTGGAAGCTGTTTCATGCGGACCTGAGACATATTTGACTGTGAACAGAACCTTTGCTCAAGGACTAAAAGCAGTTTGCCTGACTGAATCATTTATGCTGCGGTTTCCTGAAAAGGTGATGTAACCTGTATGGACATATGCTTTTGTGGATTTTGGTGTGAAATAAACACAGACTTTACTTTGAACTGTTTGCCTCCGCCTCTATACTGCTGACACCCGGTCGCCTACCAGAGCTAATCTCCACATTTGGTGGAGGATGCGGGCACAGAAGTGAGGCCGTTGCTAGGAGCAACCGACGAAAAAGTTTTTCTTGTTGTGCATGTCCTATATTAAACCTGCCAGGCTGCTACCTGGGACTGCAGACAAAATGGAGGCGGTCGTGAAAGCGCTCATGGAGGCCAACAGGCAGCAGCATGAGACCAACAGGCAGCAGCAGGAGACCAACCAGCTGTTTTTGCAACATGTGATGGCGCTGCAAGCTGCAGGTGCGCCCAAAAGTATTCATGATGCCCGGAAAGCTGTCCGCTCGGCGCTCACAAAAATGACCCCTTCAGATGACGTTGAGACTTACCTGGCGGTGTTTGAAAAGGTGGCTGCAAGGGAGAAGTTGCCGCATGACCAGTGGGCTGATGTCATCGCTCCATTTCTGGCGTCTGGACCCCAGCAGGTGTTGTTTGATCTCCCAGAGGACCAAGCCGCTGACTACCCGACTCTGAAGGGTGAGATACTGGCGAGACTGGGGGTGAATGTGTGGGTTCGGGCTCAGCGGGTGCATCAGTGGAGCTACCAGTCAGCAGAGCCCGCCCGACCCCAGTATTATAAACTGCTGCACCTGCTGCAAAAATGGCTGCAGCCGGAGTTGTTAAGCCCCACTGCCATGTTGGACCGCTTGCTGGCGGACATTTTTTGGAGGGCTTTACCGCACCCTCTGCAGCACTGGGTTGGCCAGGTATCCCCTGACAACGCACTAGGGATGGTGGACCACCAGGAACTTGCATATCAGAGCCAATTGTCCCCACCAGGGGGAGCCCATGGACGTGAACTTTGGTTACCGCCCTTCCATGTATGCCAGGAGGCTGTGTGCTGCCGGTGTCCCTGAGCTTGTGGGGCAAAGTCACCTCTGTCAGGTGAAAGTGGGAGACACCCTGGCTGTGGCCCTTTTGGACTCGGGGAGTATGGTTACCCTGGCAAGACCCGCCTTAGTACTGCCCGATGAGTACACTGGGTGGAAAACCGGGGTTTTGTGCATTCATGGGGACTTGAGAGACTATGCCACAGCACAAGTGTCTCTCACCACCGTCTCCGGCAGCTGGAAACATGAAGTCGCTGTCGCCGCTAAACTCCCGTATGAACTGATTATTGGGAGAGACTTTCCAGGGTTCAGGTCACTGTGGGCCAAGTTGGCAGTTCCGGAAACCCGCGAGGCGGGTGTGTCCCCAATAGACTTGCCCTACTCAGGGGAGACCCCGGTGCCCTGGGAACCGGAATCAGGAGGCACCGTGGAAGAGGTGCCCGTCCCTAAAATGGAAGAGGGGGAGTCAACCCCACTAAATGTTATGGTTGGAGATGTGGAAGAGTTGGCAACAGGTCCAGAGTTGGCAGATCTCCATGTCTCCTCAATTAACTTTGGTACCGCTCAACACCAGGACCCGACCCTGTCTCGGGCCTGGGAGAATGTACTTGAGGTGGAAGGTGAACCACAACAGCCAGGGGCGGAGTTACAGTTTCCTCGCTTTGTGGTTCACCAGGAAATGTTGTACCGAGTAAACAAGGTACGTGAAGAGGTGGTGGAACAATTGGTGGTACCCAATCCATATCGCAAGTTGGTGTTGGATTTGGCCCACCAACATGTTCTGGGCCAGTGGCCCAGTGTGTACAAGGAGGTGGAGAGATATTGTGAGTCCTGCCCAACATGTCAGATGACCAGCCCTCAGCCTCATTACCATGGTCCCTTAGTTCCTCTCCCAGTTATTGAGGTACCCTTTGAGCGGATTGCCATGGATCTAGTGGGTCCAGTGCCAAAGTCCGCTAGAGGGCACCAACATATTCTGGTGATCTTGGATTATGCCACGCGGTACCCTGAGGCAGTGCCCCTGCGTCACACCTCTGCCAAGCTCATTGCTAAGGAGCTTATGGAAATGTTTTCCAGAGTAGGTCTGCCTAAAGAGGTCCTGACCGATCAAGGTACCCCGTTTATGTCAAAAGTAATGAAAGAGCTCTGTAAACTGCTGCAGGTGAAACAGTTGCGGACATCCGTTTACCACCCGCAAACAGACGGCCTAGTAGAACGGTTTAATCAAACTTTAAAGACCATGTTAAAAAGGGTGGTCGCCAAGGATGGGAAGAATTGGGACTTGCTGCTTCCCTATCTGATGTTCGCAGTGCGAGAGGTGCCCCAGGCCTCTACGGGGTTCTCGCCCTTCGAACTCTTATACGGTCGACATCCACGGGGCCTGTTGGATATAGCCAAGGAGGCCTGGGAACAGCAACCCACACCCCACAAAAGTGTGGTAGAGTACGTGACTCACCTACAGGAACGGATAGAGACCGTCTTGCCGCTTGTCAGAGAACACATGGAGGCAGCGCAGCGGGCCCAAAGCAGGATTTATAATCGGCAAGCCAGGGTACGGAACTTTAACCCCGGTGACACAGTTGTGGTTCTGGTACCCACGGTGGACAGTAAATTTCTAGCTAGGTGGCAGGGTCCCTATGAGGTCATTGAAAAAAATGGGGAAGTGACTTACAAGGTACATCAGCCTGGGCGGAGGAAGCCAGAGCAGGTGTACCATGTAAACCTGCTGAAACTATGGAAAGACAGGGAGACCCCTGGGGGTGACAGTCCCCGACCAGGTATGGTGGGGGGGGAGCTTCCCATCCCTCGGTCTGTTATTAGAGAAGCAGTAGTCGAGGTGAAAACTGACGACAACCTCTCCTCTAAACAGACTCAGGAAGCCAGGGAGTTTATTAGCAGAAACACAGACGTGTTTTCAGAACTCCCTGGGCGCACTTCGGTCATCCAACATGATGTTGTCACGGAACCTCAGGTCAAGATCCGGTTGAGGCCTTACCGGGTACCTGAGTCCCGGCGACAAGCTATCGCGGAGGAAGTGCAGCAAATGCTCCGGTTACATGTGATTGAAGAATCAAAGAGTGAGTGGGCCAGCCCCATAGTCTTGATTCCCAAGCCCGATGGTACGTTGCGGTTCTGTAACGATTTCCGCAAACTTAATGAAGTTTCCAAGTTTGATGCCTACCCTATGCCCCGGGTAGATTAACTCATTGAGAAACTAGGACAAGCCAGGTACTTTTCGGTTTTGGACCTCACAAAAGGGTACTGGCAGGTGCCCTTGACTGAGGCTGCCAAGGAGAAAACAGCCTTTATCACACCAGAGGGACTGTTCCAATACAAGGTATTACCCTTTGGGTTACACGGCGCTCCCGCTACGTTCCAAAGGTTAATGGATATTGTCCTCAGGCCAGATCGTCGGTATGCTTCGGCATATCTGGACGATATAATTATCCATAGCACGGATTGGGAAAGTCACCTACCCAAAGTCCAGGCCGTAGTGGATTCCCTCAGGAAGGCTGGGTTGACGGCAAACCCGAAAAAATGTGCTTTAGGCCTAGAAGAGACAAAATACCTGGGCTATGTGATTGGGCGAGGAGTGGTCAAGCCCCAGGTCAACAAACTAGAAGCCATCCGTAACTGGCCACGTCCTAACACCACCCGCCAAGTAAAGTCATTTCTGGGGTTGGTGGGATATTATATGCGGTTCATTCCCAATTTTGCCACCCTAGCGGCACCATTGACAGACCTGTTAAAGGGACGCAAGTCTGTCATGGTGAAGTGGAATGAACAGGCCGAAAAAGCGTTCTCCGCTTTGAAGTCTGCCCTGTGTGGGTCTCCGGTGTTGGTGACACCCGACTTTAAGAGGGAGTTCATAGTGCAGACCGATGCCTCCGAGGTAGGTCTCGGTGCTGTACTGTCTCAGGAAGTCAACGGGGAGGAGCACCCCGTTGTCTACATGAGTCGCAAATTAACACCCGCGGAGACCCGGTATAGTATAGTGGAGAGGGAGTGTTTGGCCATTAAATGGGCCCTGGAGTCTCTTCGCTACTACTTGCTGGGGAGAAGGTTCCGGCTGATTACGGACCACTCTCCCCTCAAGTGGATGTGCCAGGCTAAGGACAGGAATGCCAGGGTCACCCGATGGTTCTTGTCATTACAAAACTTCAAGTTTACAGTAGAGCACAGAGCGGGACGATTATTGGGTAACGCGGATGCCCTGTCCCGAGCACATTGTTTGGCATGTGTCCACCCCCTTAGGGTTGAACAAAGGGGGGGGTATGTGGTAAGGTGCAAGGGGCCGTTATTGACGGCAGGTATGTAGCACCAATGTACCTGGCATTGGTGCAGTAAAGCCGTGTAGTCTGATTTCCAGCATCAGCTGCTGGTGGCAGTTTGCTGCTGTTGCTTTAGAATAGCCGAAAGGCTAACCTGGGACGGCTTTACTGGGATGGAGTAGAGCAGGGTGGGACTCCATCCCACTACCCAGGTCCGGGTTTTGCGGGCTGTTTAAATAGCCTGGGGAATCAGCTGTGGCCTGTCCTTTGTCTAGAGCTCACATGGGAGTGAGACTCTGTGAGCCTGGCTGAAATCTCCTGTGGAAGCTGTTTCATGCGGACCTGAGACATATTTGACTGTGAACAGAACCTTTGCTCAAGGACTAAAAGCTGTTTGCCTGACTGAATCATTTATGCTGCGGTTTCCTGAAAAGGTGATGTAACCTGTATGGACATATGCTTTTGTGGATTTTGGTGTGAAATAAACACAGACTTTACTTTGAACTGTTTGCCTCCGCCTCTATACTGCTGACACCCGGTCGCCTACCAGAGCTAATCTCCACATTAGATACACTTTAGATTTTTTTTTTTAGGTTTCTATGTCTCGGCTAGTTATGGGGCCTGCCACTACATTTGGCCAATGTGTGCCTTTTTTATTTTGTGTGATAAAAAACAAAAAATAATGTGACCAACATTGTGGAATAATTTTTTGGCTGTTAATGTGGGGTTGTGGAAGAGCATGTGTTTTGGGTTACGGCAATCTTGTGTCCTGCTCCCCAGAATCAATACATAAACTCATGCCTTCAGTGGTAGGTAGAGTAGGAGGTGGAAGTTGATGGATGGGGTTGCTGCATGTTAGAGGCAATAGAAGCAAGGCTCTGATTCATTAACTGCCATTGCTGGACCATGCCTGCTTTGTTGTCTTGTTTCTGCAAGCAGGCCGGACACATTTTGATTCAAAACCTCTAGTTTTTGTGACATAGAGGTGATTTGTGAACACACTGTCTCATTAAACCTCTGTGTGTTAGCTGCAAACTCCACATTCTCGTGGTGCCATGCTTCCTCCATTATCTGCAGATATCTCCTCTGTCTGATATGGCGACGTTGCTGGGTCCCGCCACTGGCACGGGTGGGTGCGTCTGGTACTGATTGAGTGGTTGCAGGTGGCTGGCTGGGCGCAGAGTCTGTTGTGCACCCAATGTCCACGGCAGAAGAGGTTTGGGCCACTGAGGTATGGGTAGTGGAGACCAGGGGCAGCACTTGCTTGGCCTGTTGTGTTGGATGTTGTCCCACAGGTTCTGGTGGCCTTGGCTGCAGCAGACTTGTGTCCTCCTCCTCGAAATCACGAATAACTTCTATAATGGGTGGGATTGTTCGGGTCTGCCAAGAAAGGTAGCAGGTAGTGAGGCCACTATTTTAATATAAATGTAGGCAAGTGCAATTTCATTTGTCTACACAGTGGTCCATTGACTTACCTCTTCCGTACACTCAGGTTGGTTGGTGTTGACACAAGGCTGTTGTGGCGTGCTCTTCCGGTACAATGCAAGGGTAGCTTGGCCTTGTGGCGTGGCATCAGTTGTTTCTTGGACAAGAGAATGTACTTTTTGAGGTTCAGCAAAGACCAGTGTGTTGTAAGGAGTATACCACTGTTTTGGTCAACATTAAAAAGTCTCAATGTAAAAATATACTCACCTCCGGACCTGACATTCCTGTCTGTGTCTTGGCCCCCTTGCAGGCCCTGAAGGGTTGCCGGGTGAATATAGGTCAACACATGCTCTTCTGCTGGTGTTAGGATAATTTTAGTTGGGATACCACCCCCTGTCTGCATGCTGGTGAAGATGAAAGCACACCTAATAAGTGTTACATCCTGCTACAAAGCAGCCTATATATTCAGTTACACTCTAAATGGACTTAACCTCTGCTGGCGGCGCATGTCCATAATATTTAAGGTCCCCAAATTTTCATTCAATTTGCTCACAGAACATCCCTCCTCACAGAACCTACACTATTCACTTGGCGGCAAATCTTATCCCAAATCTCCTGCTTGGCTTGCTTTGGGGTTGACTTTGAATAACGCCCAAATAGGGCATCATAGTGCTTACAAACACCAGTGGCTACAGCCATGCTTTGGACATCACAGAAACGGACTGTAAGTGAGCCACGTCGCAGCTGGCGGCCACATGGGTGTGTGGTGTCCCCAGCAGCAGACGACATTGATGGCTGGCTGTCTGGGGAGTAGTTTAGGTTCCTTGGGCTGATGGGTGACTGTGATGGACTGTGGGGGGTGCTAGGTGATAATGGCAGGGTGCCTGTCCAGCTGTCACCTGTGGAGCTCTCTATTGACTCAGTGCTGGTGGTACTTGGGGACACAGAGTGGCGAGGAGGAGGGGTGGTTGGCCTGGGTGGGCTAGTGGTTTTGGACCTACGCTTCCCCTTGGTGGTGTGGCTGGATTTACCCACATGCTTTGTGAGTGGAGGAGGCTGCAGGGTTTGAAGAGATTTGTGGCCCTTGTGAGCCCTGGCTGATTTAGCAGGTGGGGGCAACTGGGCCAAGGGCTCCTTGCTACTGCGTTTTGTCCGAGCTGCCTGTGTGGCTGGCTTATCCACCCTTTGACTACGGCCATGTCCCTCTCGGCTCCTGTGCCTGCTCTTGTGTGGGTGTTCGTGATGTCTCTCTGTGTGGCTAGCATGTGGCTCTGGGCTTTTTGGGGTCTTACGGCTCCCTTTTGGCCTGGGCATAGTGATATGGTAACCAACACAGAGCTGAGTGCATTTAACTTTAAATAGTTTTCCCGTGAGGGCGTGTTCGGCAGTGTGCGCACGCGCACACACGCCACCGCGTGGGCACCTCATAACCTGATCCAGAAGCCATAGAAACATGTCGCCAGCCATATATACGGAGGAGCAGGACAAAATTATCATGGATGTGAGTAGGCGAGCGTGCGTTTATGTGCGTGCACAAGCCACTAAACAAATATTAGCCATGGCAGGACCATATTAGTGAGGACAAGCTGTCTTGTAAAACGCAACTACTAGAACAGGTTAGTTTTAACCATGTGCACAGCAGCACACTAGCCTAGAGCCAGATAGACTAAGTAGGCCCATGTGAGTAGGAATGAGGCTCAGAAACTGGCTTTAGATATTGCAAGAGAGTGGGTAATCTAGTTGTGTCACTAATGCTCTGCCATTGTGTTTTTTTATACAGATGATGCTGAGAAACCGTTATGACTACCTGCCGTGCGACTACGAGAAGAGGACGTTGGCACTGGAGGTGGTGGACGCCATATCCAGGAACACTGGAACCACCTACACTTTTACCCAGATCGCCCAGCACTGGTCCGATTTGAAAAGGAGGCATAGGCCCCGGGTGAGGCGCTACTTTGTGAAGCACTTTCCAGGTAAGTCTTAGTACATGACATGCAATAAACACACTGCCCTTGCCTGGGCCTGTGTTTATGATTGTGTTTATATTGCAGTGCATGAATGGAATTTGCGGTTCCGCCCCACCCGGACAAGAACACGAAGCCCAGTGTTGGGAGATACTGGTGAAAGTGTAGGTGGTGCCACGCCAGTGCCAAAGCCCACCCCCTCCTCTGCCAGTGAGTATGATGAGCCACCGGACCTGACTATACAGGGGGGGGACAGTCGCACGGCAGGTAGTCCAACCAGCCACAGCTCCAACTTGACTCCAGTAAGACTCTCAAACCTACACATGTCCAGATACATGCACTAAAGACATATACTCATGTGCACAATTGTTATTTTTAGATGATGACGTTGCAGGACCATCCCAAAGGATAGTGGAGGAACAAGCCCAACCTCAAGAGGTGCCTGGGGAAGGTGAGTGATTTAATGCTTAGAAGCCTAACCTAATCTGACATTCAGGAGGCACAAAGAGTCAATAATAACCTTGTGTTTTTGATCCAAACAGCTTCACAGCCGGACGATCTGGTGGACCCAGGGAGGAGGCTGCGCCCCAGACTCCCTGTTGGCCGCAAGCAAGGCAAAACTGATGATGTTTTTCATTCACAGATCAAAGACAAGGGCCCATTTGACAAAGATGAAGACCCTCCTGGGTGGCTGGCCAAAATTTTATATTTTTATAAAAATGTTCTATTTAACAGTTTGACTAAAAAAAAAAAAGTATGGTGTGTTCTCTTTCCTGGCACTGCACGTTCTCACAACATGACCATACAGTTACATGTCCCAAAAGGTAAGTATATGGGACAAGGAATAGGAAGAAGAAGAAGAAGAAGAAGAAGGAGGAGAAGAGATTAAGGTAAGCATTAAAGACAGGGAAGAAGAAGAAGAAGATATTAAGGTAAGCATTAAAGACAGGGAAGAAGAACAAGAAGAGATTAAGGTAAGCATTAAAGACAAGGAAGAAGAAGAGATTAAGGTAAGCGTTTAAGACCGGGAAGAACAAGAAGAAGAGATTAAGGTAAGCATTAAAGACAGGGAAGAAGAAGAAGAAGAGATTAAGGTAAGCATTAAAGACAGGGAAGAAGAAGAAGAGATTAAGGTAAGCATTAAAGACAGGGAAGAAGAAGAAGAAGAGATTAAGGTAAGCATTAAAGACAGGGAAGAAGAAGAAGAAGAGATTAAGGTAAGCATTAAAGACAGGGAAGAAGAAGAAGAAGAGATTAAGGTAAGCATTAAAGACAGGGAAGAAGAAGAAGAATCTTATTTGAAGGTAAGTTTTGGTGTGGCAAAAAGTGTCAGTTTGTTGGATCTGGAAAGCTTGAGGGAGGATTAGGGATGTGCGCTTGCGTGGACCCAGATTGTGAACAGGAAATCCCTGGAGATGTAAGTATACTTGTAAAAACATTGTGAATCGGGGTGAAACCAGAAACAGATGGAAAGAAGCTACGCTTGGAAACGCATTAAAAGGACCGAAAAACGGATCGTCCATGTGAACGGGCACGGAAACCACGACCACACGGAAAGCACCAGAGAGGGGAAAAAACACTTCCCGAATGAAGACACAGAAACGGATCAGTAAGGGAGCTCTCCCGATGGTGGCTCTGAATCACATTTTAACCCCGAAACAAACGGAAGGAAAACGGCACTTAAGAAAAATGCAACAAAATAAGGGCAGATTGGTGGAGGCTCTGAATCAAGCCATATTTTTTCCTTTAATTTTTCAAGGAGATTCTGGATATCCACTCCTCCTGTGGCTGTTGACGCCTGTACTATGCCCACAGAATGCCGCCCAAGAGGCCTATAATAGGGAGCACCGCAAAACCAGGGCAGTGGTGGAGAGGGCCTTTGGCCTATTGAAGACCCGATTTAGATGTTTGGTCCATACCGGGGGATCCCTTCAGTATGACCCAAAAAATGTCATAGATATCATCATGGCCTGTGCTGCGCTGCATAATTTTGCTATCTTGCAGCGGGTCCCCCGGTATGTGGATTTGCCACCCTCTCCACCTGCCGATGAGCCAGAGGACGCCAATGTTGGGCAGCACAGTGCGTCTGGCCAAGCCGTCCGTGCTAATCTAATAGCAACACAGCAAAACCAGGGCAGTGGAGGAGAGGGCCTTTGGCCTATTGAAGACCCGATTTAGATGTTTGGTCCATACCGGGGGATCCCTTCAGTATGACCCAAAAAATGTCATAGATATCATCATGGCCTGTGCTGCGCTGCATAATTTTGCTATCTTGCAGCGGGTCCCCCGGTATGTGGATTTGCCACCCTCTCCACCTGCCGATGAGCCAGAGGACGCCAATGTTGGGCAGCACAGTGCGTCTGGCCAAGCCGTCCGTGCTAATTTAATAGCAACACATTTTGTTTAATTGTTTTCTACTTTTTTTGTTTTTTTTTACATTGTTTGTTGTTATTGCTTTGTGCCATTTGGTTTTGGCTTTGTGTTTTATTACTAACAAAACAGTATTGAATTGATTTCCAAAACCATCAACAATGTATTTAGTGTCAGGAACCGCTTACCTGATCCCCGTTCCAGCGACGTCTCCAGGCGGCCAGCTGCAGCTGTCACTGTGCGGCGGCTGCGCCGGGCGGCGTCGGCTCGAGCAGCGTCGGCTCGAGCGCCGCCCAGCTCAGCCACGCCCCCCCGCTTCCTCCTCCAGTAGACGTGCTCGCGCGCGGCCGCGAGCACGTGCCTGTTATGCCCTCTGGCGGCGCTGTGCTGCGCGCACCCGCCGGAGGATCAATTAAAGGGTTAATAGCCCTAGGGGATTGAGGGCTTCGCCCTCTTCTGCTCTGCAGGCCAATCAGCCCCATTGATATCTTGGCCTTACCTCCTCCCTTGTTGCCAGCCAATTACCCTTGGAATCCTATGTGCTCCAATCAGTACACTGCTTCCCTCAGACCTGTCCCTATAAAGGCAATTCCCTCTCAGTTGTGAATTGCCTGTGATAGCGCTCAGAACCCTGTGTACTCTATTCCTGTGAAGTTTAGCCTGTTGCCGACTTGATTGTACTGACCATTCTCGATCCTGAATCCTTGTTGCCGACCTCTGCCTGTATTGACGCCTCTTGATCCTGAACCCTTGTTGCCAACCTCAGCCTGTACCCCGACTACGTCTTGCCTGATCCTTGGTGCCGCTACGATCTCTGACTTCCTGTTATCGACCTATTGCCTGTCTCTGGACTTCCGTCACTCACGCTCCAGTTATTGGTTCTCCAGATCTCTCCATATAAGCTAGCATCCTTTGAGCCAATAAGTCCTGGGGGCAACCGATCCCGGGTAGGTGTACTTGCGTCCCGGCAAGCGGGGGCTCCTATAGGTGAAGCTGGCTGCGGAGATTGGGGGTTGCGAGCTCATTAAGAGGTCTGGATTTACCCCCTAGCGTGACATTTAGACTCTTTTTTTAATATTTTTGTGTGTTTGTTTTTGGGGCTACTTTAAGTCATATTTATTATCCAAAAACCGAAAGACAGTAACTTAGTCATAAACACGTTTGTTTAATTTTTTAAGGTATACATTTTTAAACATAACAATTGTAGTTGATGGTCACTCACATAGTTATGGGGAATACATGGACATGAAATTTATGCAAAAACATGCCACATAGCAATTGCACACAGCCTGGATTTACAAAGTAAGGCACTCCAGGACAAAGTTAACCTTCAAAAGAACATAGTAACATATGTGTGCCAAGCATTGTCAACGGTATAAATCACAGATGTTACATCGTAAAAATAGGGACACAAACACACCCTCTCCTGCTTGGCCACATTTTCCACAGGCACAGGTTGAAAGCAGACATACGTATGCCACATCTACACCTGTTACTCAGTGGCCCACCCAAACAAGAACACCCAGTCCCAATCCAAGTAGAGTAAAATCTCAGCCAGGGTCCAAAGTAATAGTTTTCCAGGCCAGAATGTCACACAATCATGCCTACAAACAGGAGGAGCCACAACCAATGAAATTATGGGCAAGGCTGCAGTGCAACAGCCTGAGTGGCCACTTCAGTGAGGCTTGACCTCTGGCATTGGCTAGTGGCCTACCTCAGCACTCTAATGAGCTATATGGGGGCAAATCCAAACCATACAAGCAAAGCCATACGAAAATGCTAGATTGGTAGGACTCACCAGACAAGTCAATACAGTGGGGATGTAGAGCAAAGATGTAGAAAAGATTCAGGCCAAATACACCTTAGTATGGGGGATGCCCATAGAACCCAGGTTGTGGCCCTTGGTGGTGGGCCCTAACCTGGGCCTGTGTGGTATTCAGAATCTGCAACTGTTCCAAAATGTTTCTTTGGTTAGTTTGCAATTCAGCCATGCCTGACCTGATTTCTGAGGTCAAGTTGGCCATGTGGCTGTTATGGGTCCTAAATTCAGTCAGCATGGCACTTAAGGTATTATTGAGGTTCTCTAATTGGGCATTAATATTCTCATGGTTTTGTTGATTTTGGCGCCGAAATTGCCGCCTCTCATGGTGCCATGCTGACTCCATCATCTGCACGCCCCTCCCCTGGGAAACTGGGCGACGTTGCTGAATACGCCTCCCAATTCCCCGGGTTGGGGGGCGTGCAGATGATGTTGCTCTAGGACCCCCAACAGCCACAGGTATGCTGTGCAAATCCTCAACAGCAGATCTTAAACTGGGGACTGGAGGGTCAGTCTCTGCATGCTGCCCACGATGTGCAGGCAGCATGCAGCCACCTTCCCTCTGCTGCTGAGGATTTGTCGGAGAAACATTTTGGGACAGTTGCAGATTCTGGCCCAGGGGGAGATCTACATAAGGTCCAATGAAGGTTCCATCCTCCTCCAGCACCTGGATTTTCTCCAACAGTGTGTGGCTCTGTTGGGACATGTAAATAAACAAGGTTCAGTGTGGGGAATACATATGTAATTCAGCCAAAAAAAACATGGCAAGGCACATGCATACGCAACATCATAAAAAAACACTTACCATAGATATCGGATCCTGGGTCCAAGGCAGCACGGAAGTAGACGGCATTGTAAAACTAGAAGAAGATTCCACACTAGCTGAGGGATGAGGCTGGGCTGCATTAGAAGAAAACAAACAATGTAAACACACAACTATGCATTGGTGATGCTGAATAACACATATGGTTAAATCAAACACGTGGCCAAGCTGGAATGGCCACTACCACAACGGTGCAACTTGACCTTCACTATGAATGCCTTTATCTTGAAAATGGATTTACAAACAAGTACATACACATTGGTCACATGAAGTCAATCAAACATGCAAGTACTGCCTGTTGTGTGTTTAAACATCCCTTATAGGCCATTAAGTGAACACACTCAGCTGGCAAATAGCAGTTACAATATGATTCTGGTGGTTACCATTGTATCTATGAAAACATTGCAATCACCCCATCTTAAGCCGTTGGGCCCCAAGCACAGCTCCCACCCAAGTGGGCAACAGAAAAAGATGTAAGTGTTGCATGTGATTGAATAGAAATACATAGCACTCAGTCCTTTGCTAATCTCAATACTTTCCTACTCTTCCTAAATGTTCTGAAATGTCATGTATGGGCAAGCAAATCTTAAAATTATCTGTCGACACACATGACACACCCTGGTCAAATTGATCACTCCACTACAAGGCACACCCTAGGGGCATGTGTTTAGATAAGCCTTGCTGGCTAATTTCACTGGTTGGTCCATTTTTAGGGAAATTCACACATTACTAACCTGCAGAAATTGGAGGGTTGTCTGTGTCCTGTTGTGCCGAGTGTCCCTCTAACGCAACAGGATGTAGCAGGCCCAGCACCATCTCCTCTGTCTGGGTAAATTTCAATTTAAAAAAATAAGTTCACTGATGTCTATACAAGAAGAATAAAAACCCAAAAATAAGATATGTACCTGTACTGCCGCCTTTTATTCTCTTTCTTCCGTGCGGCATATTTGAGGTCCGAAATTTTCAGTTGAACCTGTTCTACATCTTTGAGCTCGTCCCCCGCTGCATTGACTTGTCTGGTGAGTTCGGCCAAAATCTCTGCTTTGCGCTGCTTGCTTGTTGATTTGGATTTGCTCCCATATAGCTCATCATAATATAACGTGAGACCACTAGCCAATGCCAGAGTTTGGGCCTCACCAAAACGGCCACTCAAGTGGCCTCTGCGCAATGTGTGCCCTGTGTGTGGTGGTTGTGGCTCCTCATTGTTTCCAGCCAAATGGGGTGACATTCTGGCCTGGGTGTGTGTTGGAGAAATCAAGGACTGGAGGCTGGCTGCTGATCGAACTGGACTGGGAAAGGGACTGGGTGTTCGTGGCTGGGTGGCCACAGAAGTTGCAGGGGTTGATGTGGCATAGGGTGATTGCCTGCCCACCTGTGCCGGTGGCGAATGTGGCCGAGGAAGAGAGGGTCTGGAGGGGTCTGGGCCCTTGGAAAGAGCATGGCCCTTGGAGGTACTTGGCTGGGGTGACCCAGAGCTTGTGGTTCTGCCACTCTTGCCCGTCGATTGGTAGCCACGTGCGGGTGGGGAGGGGGAGCTTTGCATTGTCTGCCTTTTAGGGCTTTTGCCCCTGCTGTGGCTTCTTTGGCATCTGGGGCTTCTGGCCCTGCTGTGGCTTCTTTGGCGTCTGGGGCTTCTGGCCCTGCTGTGGCTTCTTTGGCGTCTGGGGCTTCTGGCCCTGCTGTGGCTTCTTTGGCATCTGGGGCTTCTGGCCCTGATGTGGCTTCTTTGGCGTCTGGGGCTTCTGGCCCTGCTGTGGCTTCTTTGGTGTCTGGGGCTTCTGGCCCTGCTGTGGCTTCTTGGGTGTCTGGGGCTTCTTTGACGGCTTGGGCTTCGTTCATGGTGTGTTTTGCCTTGGAACACTGCCTTGGTGGCACGTGGGGGGGGGATGTTGGTTCGGGGGGGCTGGGGTTTCGTACCCTCTTACCAGGTTTGACCACCTCCCTTGGGGTAGGCTTGGTGGCCTGTGTCTTGCTCTTTGGTTGTGCCTCCTTTTTTTGGGGAGTAGTGGTGGGTTGCTTGGCCGGAGCATTGTTTTTTTGCCGCAGTTTGGCTTTGGGCATTTGTGAGCGAGTGTCTCTTTTACTGCCTTTGCTTTGCCATCTAAATGCATGCCTAGCCCTTAAGGAAGCACATGACGAAGGGGTTTGTTTAAAAAGTGTCTCAAACTCCATGCCCAACCGAAGGCCCACACGTGCGAACCAACACTGAGGCCAGCTTAAAGGATTGTATTAGGCTCCAAATGTGTATGTTAATGTAATTTAGTCAAATGATCAATTGTTGACAGATATTTGTATGCAGTTTTAACTAAAACCTAGCTTGATTTTGTGTTTTGCAGACCATGCTGGAGCGCAGGTACGACTACCTGCCCAACTCTTTTGAGAAGCGCACCGTCGCACTGGAGATCATTGCCAAAATACAACATGAGACGGACACCACCTTCACCCACATGCAGATCGTGCAGCATTGGTCGGACCTGAAACGGCTGCACATGCCCTGGGTGTGGCGCTTTTTCAGAATCCATTTCCCTAGTAAGTACATAGCGATTGCATGAAATGGTTTGGGTAAGTTTTAGGGGCCTAAAATGGAAGAAGAACTTAACCGCTAAGTGGTTTGGGTAAGTTTTATGGGCCTAAAATGGAAGAAGAACCTAACCGCGAAGTGGTTTGGGTACGTTTTAGGGGCCTAAAATGGAAGAAGAACCTAACCGCGAAGTGGTTTGGGTAAGTTGTAAGGGTCCAAAAGGGAAGCTGGAGGATAGTGGTAAGTGGTTGGGGTGAGCTTTAAGGGTCCAAAAGGGAAGCTGGAGGATAGTGCTAAGTGGTTGGGGTGAGCTTTAAGGGTCCAAAAGGGAAGCTGGAGGATAGCGCTAAGTGGTTGAGGTGAGGTTTAAGGGTACAAAAGGGAAGCTGAAGGATAGCGCTAAGTGGTTGGCGTGAGGTTTAAGGGTACAAAAGGGAAGCTGAAGGATAGCGCTAAGTGGTTGGCGTGAGGTTTAAGGGTACAAAAGGGAAGATGGAGGATAGCGCTAAGTAGTTGGGGTGAGCTTTAAGGGTACAAAAGGAAAGCTGAAGGATAGCGCTAAGTGGTTGCCATGAGGTTTAAGGGTACAAATGGGAAGCTGGAGGATAGCGCTAAGTGGTTGGGGTGAGCTTTAAGGGTACAAATGGGAAGCTGGAGGATAGCGGTAAGTGGTTGGGGTGAGCTTTAAGGGTACAAAAGGGAAGCTGGAGGATAGCGGTAAGTGGTTGGGGTGAGCTTTAAGGGTACAAAAGGGAAGCTGGAGGATAGCGCTAAGTGGTTGGGGTGAGCTTTAAGGGTACAAAAGGGAAGCTGGAGGATAGCGCTAAGTGGTTGGGGTGAGCTTTAAGGGTACAAAAGGGAAGATGGAGGATAGCGCTAAGTGGTTGGGGTGAGCTTTAAGGGCAAAAGGGAAGCTGGAGGATAGTGCTAAGTGGTTTACCTAAAATTTTAGAAGTGAGGGTGTCAAATATGTAGGCGAGCACTTTAATGAGTTAAGTTAGTAGGGCGCAGGCGCAAGATCGTAAGGATTTCCGTCTGGACGATTAATTTTTGTAAAAGGGAAACAGAATCTATCGGGAAACGTAAAGGATTCGTGGGAGGATACGATGAGAAAAGGGAAAAAACGAAAGCCTACGTTGTTACCTGAGAAAATGAAACAGAAAAATCACGATGGAAAATGACATCCACGTACTCATCCTCCGGCATACGAACGGACGGAAACTTTACAGAAGGTTTGCAATGCATGCATAGAATCGCTCGCACACTCATACGAGAGCAGGAATTGTTGAGAATAATACGAAATCGGCACTATAACGGAAGTTTTTTTTTGTCTCTCTGAATCGAGCCTTATGTCGGGCTTTACTGCGGGGACATTTAATGAGCACTTTTGTAAAAGAGACAGCTCTTATATAAATCATAGATTTTCCAAGATGTGTCAGTTAAAGGCCAGAGATGACAACTGTCCCCGCTCTTATCCCCCACCCCCCCTCCAAGCTCAGCCCCACTCTTATACCCTCCCCCCCAAGCTCTGAACCATAATGGATATTCAAAACAGAAAACAACTCTCACCTGGTCCATTCTTATTCCTGCTTCTACACCAGCAGCTCTGCATGTCAGTTCCACTCATGGACTGCTGTAAATCAAAGATGAGTGTCTTGTCACTCAATCACAGTGGCAGCAGCTTATTAAAGCCCCACCTCTAGCTAAGGAACAGCCAGCCAGGACCAGATGATTTTTTAAAGTCCTGTGCCATCCCCAGAGCAGCTGGATGGGAGGGGACTGTCACAATTTGGAACTTTAGAGTCCCTTTAATACTGATATTCCTTTTTGAAGATTAAGAATATTAATTGTCCAACTTTTAATATAGTTAGCATGAACTTAAGAATGTTTTCTATGCCACCTCTTAACCCCCTAACTCTAAGAGTCTGTCCCAGTTTAGCAAGGTAGTTCCAAATGCTGCTGGAAAGTTGTCTGTTTTGGCAATTGAATTAGGTTATCTCTTACCATAACCCATGCTGCCCTGTTAAGTTGGTGGGGATGAAGGGAAAGGTAGACAGAACATTCCCTGGAGTCAGGCTTTAAACCGGCACAACAATTATTTTTCACAAAATAGATGCTAATCCAGATGCAGGACGCCAACATCCACCATAGCCTTTAGTGCATTAGATTCCTGGTTGCCGGTCCCAACAGCTGGCAACCACATGACCCCTCCCCCCACCCCAGTGGCCAATTATAGTGCTGTATTTTTCCCGGGGGGGACTAAAGAGAAAGGTAAGATTTCTCCTGTTTAACTCCATAAATGCACAGGGGGATCCAGCCTCCCTGCACCACGGAAAAATGGATGTTGTCCCAGTTCAAGATCCAATGGCTGTGACAATCTGGTCTTCTGCTTTATAGAAGAACAAAAGTCACTATAATTCCTAGGGGGCATCCTGATTTGGGATTCACAGCCTGAGTTTACACATTTACCAAGCAGTGACCTAGTGCTGTGATAAACAGTGCAAATGGTTCCCATGGTTCCTTGTTGTGCACATTACCACCTGACGGCCTATGGAGAGAGTGTACAGTGCTGCTGTGTGCACTTACTCTGCCACATTGAATACATCGCTGGATTGCAACTGGTTAAGTGCAGGTCAGTTAGGCAGTTATTACTACACCAGGCATCCCAAATCGAGATGTCCCCTAAGAATCATTGTGACTGAATATGTTTTTTTTTTTGTCTGCTTTAAGCAACCATAATATTAATTACAATGTAGTCCTATTAAGAGCTAATTTTAAGACCTCTGTAAACAATAAAATGAAATCACTCCAGAAAGCTGCAGAAGTGCAAGACTGCATTGACAGACAGTAACTGGTAAGGTTTAGCTTGAATCCCAAGTAGTGTTGCTGTTGGTCTTCAACTTCATTCGGGTTATAGATAAATATGAACATTGCTGATTTACAATGGTTCAGTTCAAACTAATTTTTTTTTGCAAAATTGGGGTCAAATGCTCTTTACCAGGAAGTGAGGAAGTGACGCGTTCTGACGTCACACAACGCGTAGACGGGCGGGGCAGTGGGCAGGTGGTCGTTCAGTTATGTGAGTTCATTTTTCGGTTACTTTGGGGATTGATTCCTTTGGTCCTCCCTGGCTGTGTCCTCACTATTTAGTTTCAGAACGGTAGGTAGTGTTACTTGGTTTGATAGGATATAGTTACACACTGTTATTGTTGGACATATATATATGTCATGTATTGCACGTGGTTTGATGTTTATGTATTTATTTTGATTAGTTATTATAATGTATTAGGTAATAGTTGGCACTCATGCACGTTAAAGTCCAGTCAGGATTAATTTATACTTAATTGTGATCAGTTTTTACTAGAACTACTGCTCCCACTGCTCCCACAAGTTTTCTCCCTTCCTTATTGTACATTGTCTTTAGTGTTTTTTAACCTTGTCTAGTGTATGTCACATTTTCTATTAAATAAAGAAATATATGTTTTTAATAAGTAATAGCGGTGGTGCCATGGTTTGATGGGTGTTTGGGCAAGGAGTGGGACCTGCCTCATCAGATTTTATTGCTTCATTTTAACATGAACAAACAAATGATTAACACAGGAACCCTGTTGTAAATGCTGGAAGAAGGCTTAAATATACAATCAGAGGTCATGGGACAGCAACCTACTTGAAGGGAAGTTGGGTTGCTAATGGTCCCTCCCAATTAGCTTTCCCACTCTTCGTGGAGTGTTTTTTTGGGGGGGAAATTCACTGTAAAGTTCACGTGCAATACAGATGAGCATATAGTAGGTTAAATTACATGGCTGGGGGCCTACTGCCAGTGTAGTTAAGCTCAGCGGTGCAGTATCTGAATCCAAAATAATGTTATAATATTTGAGTAACACTGTTCCTAAGCCTCACAACTAACCAGCAGACTCATTCCATCAGAGGTTAATAAATAGCCCCTGGCAACCCAAGTTTGCAACCTGAAGCACTTGAAGCTCCAGAAAGTGTTATCCAACATAAGTGTCTTCTTACAAGCGTTCCAAAGAAACTACAACCCCTCTGAGATCTGCAGAATATTAAACAATACCTACACCCTTACAAGAAACAGTGCTCATATGCATCCCTCCTCAGGGCAATTAAGATTACTGCACATAAATATAAATTTAACTTTTTGTAACTCCTGATGTGATAGATTCCCCCCTTCCCAATGGCATCATGGATCTGTCAGTAGCTTGAAAAGAGGAAATGCTGCTTGCTTTTCTGCCTCTTGGCATTGTGGGTTATGTCGGTTACATCCAGGCAGCAGCACACCTGGAATGCTGGAAAAAAAAAAAAAAGCCCCAAGATGGTCGTGACCAGGAGAACATCTGTGAGGATGGTTTTCGACCAAGACCCACCCTGGAGTTTATGAGACCTGATCCGCCCGGTGCACCCTGATTGGGGGTGCCCCACTGTGTGAAACCCCCAGGCCACCCGAAAACTCACCCTCGTTCCCGGTCCAATGGTGCATGCACAAGCAGCAGCCGTATCCCAGCTATTCCTTTAGCAGGGATAGCAGGGAGCACGTGCCCGCACCAGGCATTTGTGGGTGGCCAGTGCTCCCTGTTAGAGGGTAGCGGGGGATGCGGCCACCAGCACACTCAGATCCGCTCGCATTAGATGAGCTCCTGGATGAAGGGGCTCAAGTGGATCCAAGCTCGCTGATTGGAGAAGCGGCCAGCATGCATCGTAGGACTGGGAAGAGGTGAGTTTATTCAGGAGACCTGGGGGGTTTCACACAGTGGGGCACCCCCGATCAGGCTTCCCCGGGGGCAAGGACCAAAACCCAGGATAGTGAGAATCCTGGGTTTTGGTCCACTTTAAGTGAATGCAGGAGCAAAGGTAAGTGATGACAATGACTCAATACCATGCATGCAGATATGGCAAGTGAGTTTTTGGGGAGCCACTGTTGGTCCAGTTTAATGTGAATCTATCAACATGAAGGTTCAGGATGGCAGTTATAGACTTGGTGCAAGTAACAAGTAGACTCCTATTCATATCAAAGCCATCTGACATTTTTACAGAAAAAGACATGCTATGTATGCATATTAATTAAGGGGTGGGCCTCTTTTGAAATAAAATAATAGCAGGTATATTTTGCATTGTGTACATGCAGTTGTTTTCCAAGGGTTAGATTTGGTGACGGAGGTTTTTTTAGTCTTCGTATAGAGCCATCTGGGTTGATTCAAAGAAACATGTAACAGCTTGGATTTGGCTCACGATCATCCTATTTTTTACGTCCGCTCGTGCGTTCGTATGAACTTGCGAGTGATTCAATAAGCAAATACGTTTCTATCCTAAAAGATACGTCCGTTCGTATGATATCTCCCGAACTTGCCTCAGTCAGTTGCCAATCGTAAAAATCACGTTCATGTGCTCACCTGTTGCGGCGGCAGCCTGTTTTTTCGGCTGCTTCCATCGTCAACCTCTTCCAATTACTTGCGTTTGCCTCTGGTTTTCATTGGTTTTTGGCCTCTTAGATTCGTGCGTTCGTATGTTTATAAGATCTTGCGCATGCGCACCCTCAACCAGAAACTTACATAAACCCCTTAGCGGCTGCATCCCACTTCATTTCTCTGTCCCTAAAACTTACCTAAACCCCATAGCGGCTGCATCCAACTTCATTTCTCGGTCCCTCAAACTTACCTAAACCCCATAGCGGCTGCATCCAACTTCATTTCTCTGTCCCTAAAACTTACCTAAACCCCATAGCGGCTGCATCCAACTTCATTTCTCGGTCCCTCAAACTTACCTAAACCCCTTAGTGGCTGCATCCCACTTCATTTCTCGGTCCCTCAAACTTACCTAAACCCCTTAGTGGCTGCATCCCACTTCATTTCTCGGTCCCTAAAACGTAAGAATATCACATAATTTACATATGTCTAGATGTTTCGAAGTGTGTTGTTTCTGGTTTGTGTAATTTTTGGGGTGTGTGCATCTTAGAAAAGACACATTTTGGAAGGCTTAAAATATAATTTATTTAAAATTTTTTCTTATTTTTTTGCGGAATAATTGTAAAAATTTTTTGGGTTTTGCCCAAGTAAAAACACCTAAAATTGTTTTTTTTTTTTTCACTGGAAACCTTTTTTTTTTTTTGGTTTTTGTTTTTTTTTTTTTTAAAACAACTTTTGTGGTTTTTCACCAAACCAATTAAAAAATTTAAAAAATTTGTAAACATTTCAAAACAACTGGAAGAAAGGAGCCAGGACCAAGGGCACTAATCCTCCTCGTCTTCTTCATCTGTTGGCCCCAACGTCGCCTGTATGGCCAGCAGCTCGGCCACCAACTCCTTAATTCTTTTTTTTTTTCCCGCCAAGGTTTGGGGGATCATCCCTGTAACCAATAGAGAAATAAACATAAATAGGAGTCCCAGACCGGTTTGTATGCTGGAAATAGATTTAGGGTTAATCAAATACATGTAAATGCATGACATATGTCGTTCTTCAAAGGGATACAGTTAATGCATTTCCCACAGGTAAGTGTTTAAACTCCTTAAACCGGACCTTCAACATTATTTAATGAAAACCAAAAACTATTCACAAATGAATCTGCACCACCTCAAAGTTAGTTAGGGTTTTTTGGGGATTACAGCGCCGCCATCTGGACTCTGAAGCATAACACTTAATGAGGAGTGGAGAGTTGGATAAAGTACAGGGGAGTAGGTTACAGTGGTGCGTTGGGAATCCAGAGCATAGCTGGGTTGAGGGAAAGGTCATCACTCACACAATGCATGGCAGCACCTTCCTTTTTTCAATCTGTATCCCATGCTGCCTGTAAATATTGCGCATTCCATATTCCCCAATATTGGTTTTTTTCTGTCTAATAACATGCATTAGATGGGTGAAGGGTGTTTTTCCATGTTTCTAATCTGTAGGTACAGTGTGATGGCTAAGTCTTTGGTTCTTAATACTAGTTTGGGTCCTCTTTAAGCTAACGAAGTGCCCACATGAAAGTGTGAACTACACATTGGCTACGCCTTTAGTTATGTGTGTGTTATTAGCTAACCAAACCTTAATATGAATAATGGCATGGAGACTTACGGAGTTGGTGGCCGACAGATGGCTGGTTGGGGCCAACAGGCTGCCCTTGGTCCTGGCTCTGCTGTGAAGAAGTCCCTGGAGAAACATGTGACATTTGGTTAGTATTTGTAGAGAGTCACTATCCCCAACATATCTGGCTCCCAGTCTGGCTGACATCACTCACCTTCGCCAGGATCTCCTTCCAGCATCTCTGCTGCCTCCTCCTCCACTATCTCACCCGCTCCAGAAGCTTCTACAAATACATAATAAAGGATAACTTAGTTTTTGGCCTGCCATGTATATCTTTGTGCCTATACATGAAGAGTGACATACCAGAGCCTTCCCCATGCGTGGCCAGGTATGACTCCACGCCCACGCGCCTTGGCCCCTCCTCTGTGGTAAGGTCCAGGGGCTGGTCTGAGGAGGCCACAGAGGAGGGGTAGGTCCGTCGCCCGGGAGATCCACCACCTTCACTCACAGATGCAGAGTCATGCAGCACTGGTCGGCCTGTACGTCTCCGGGTGCGGCGAATTCTGAAATCCATTTCCAACACTACCAAAGAAAAGTCCTTATAAATAAAGGCATAACTTAGACATTTGGAACATATACCATGCAATTGCTTTGTACTTACTTGGGAAATGGATCCCAAAAAACCTCCGCACCCGGGGCATGTGCAGACGCTTCAGGTCCGACCAATGCTGCATTATCTGGGTGTGAGTGAAGGTGGTGCTGGTCACACGGTGGATCTCGGCGATGATCTCCCGGGCGATGTCCCTTTTCTCGCACACATTGGGCGCGAAGTCATACCGGCGCTGAAGCATGATCTGAAAAACATAATGGACACAGAGCTTTTACTTTTACACACAGACCCATATGTGTTGCATCACAAGTTGAGTATTTAATGTCATTAACACACACATTTCGAATGGCCGCCATTTTTGGGGAGTGCCTTAAAGAGGACGTTGACTGTGATTGTCAGTCTGGTCTTATGTTATATGTATCACACACCATGTACATACAGATAATAGCCAACATCAAGAATCAGGCCACCTGCATCTATGGCATGTTAGGATGGTTTAAACATCCAAGATGTAGCCTAATGCTTAGGCTTTTGGACCACGTGTGTGGCTTCCCGTTGTGTTTTTATGGCTTAGGACAACAGTGTTCCGCAAACATCCGCATCAAGGTCCGAGTCAGGCCAGGTTTGACAGCTCGCCCCGCTACTCCACAGGTTAATTAACTGTTGCTAAGCCGGAGCAATTGGGCGAATTAGGACATCAGCATAGACAGGTGAAAACGTGGCCAGGCTCGGCCCTTGAGGATGAAGTGTGAGGAGCCAGTGATTAAACATTAAGAGACCCCAAACTAGTTCCCAACGCATCATTTACATTTAGGCCATCATTGACTATTCTATTAAAATGCACAGGCAGCCACTTACCAGCATGAGGATCTCTTCCTGTTGACGGGTGAAGATAGTGGGCGCCATCTTTAGTCTTCTTCCAGGCAGCAGATAAGTGAAACCCCAGCGGTTTCCTGGTTCCGCTCGAACGTACGTTCGTACGAGCGCGTAGTCGTGCGCATAGGCGTCACACGCTGGGCTCATTATTTAAAGGTCCCTTCCCCCCAAGCTCATTCTCTTTGAGCATTTCTGTACGATGGCACCAAAAAAGGCGAACAGCAAACGACCACAGGCAAGCAAGACCGCGGAGGGCCCCACCACAAGGTCCCAGCAAGCTGGCCGAAAACTGAGATCCAAGACTCCCACCTCGGCCCCACCAAGGGACCCTGGACCCTCAGGTACCCAAAAAAGGGGCCCCAAGCCTCGTGCCCCTCCTGCAGCCAAAAAGCTGGCAACTGCAGCAGCCACCACCTCTGCCCCCAGAACAGGCAGCACCAGTGAGCCCACACCGGCCATGCCTTCAAGTAGGGCAGTTCGGAAACCCATGCCCCGCAGCAGGGCCCGAACCCCATCCAGGGCCCGAAGTACAGCCAGAGGGCGAAGAACACAATCCAGGGCACGAAGCCCAGACAGGGCCCGAACACCATCCAGGGCCCGAACCCCATCCAGGCCCCGAAGCCCATCCAGAGGCCGCAGATCACAAACCAGGGCCAGAAGCCCCTACAGGCCCAGACGAACCCAATCCAGGGCCAGAAGCCCCTACAGGGCCCGCAGATCACAAACCAGGGCTAGAAGCCCCGACAGGCCCAGAAGAACCCCATCCAGGGCCAGAAGCCCCTACAGGGCCCGCAGATCACAAACCAGGGCTAGAAGCCCCGACAGGCCCAGAAGAACCCCATCCAGGGCCAGAAGCCCCGACAGGCCCAGACGAACCCCATCCAGGGCCAGAAGCCCCTACAGGGCCCGCAGATCACAAACCAGGGCCAGAAGCCCCTACAGGCCCAGACGAACCCCATCCAGGGCCAGAAGCCCCGACAGGCCCAGACGAACCCCATCCAGGGCCAGAAGCCCCTACAGGCCCAGACGAACCCCATCCAGGGCCAGAAGCCCCTACAGGCCCAGAAGAACCCCATCCAGGGCCAGAAGCCCCGACAGGCCCAGAAGAACCCCATCCAGGGCCAGAAGCCCCTACAGGCCCAGAAGAACCCCATCCAGGGCCAGAAGCCCCTACAGGCCCAGACGAACCCAATCCAGGGCCAGAAGCCCCCGACCTGGCACCAGCCGGGAACCTAGCCCCCCAAGAGGGCCCCGAATTGCCCCCATGACCACATCTACACCTGGAAGTTCGGTGGCCAGCCACGCAAGAACACCCAGTCCCTTGGCCAGTCCAGTCCAGTCATTGGGAAGCCACCAATCCGGCCATTCCCCTACCCAGCCCCAGGCCATAATGTCACCACATGTGTCTGCACACATGGAGGAGCAGCCAAGCCAACCATCTGGCCGCACATTGCGCCGCGGCCAGTTGAGTGGGAGATTCTCCCATGACCAAAATATGGCATTGGCTAGTGGCCTTACATTATACTATGACGAGCTATATGGGAGCAAATCCAAACACACCACCAAGCAGCGCAAGATGGAATTGTTTGAAACCATCCTCCGACAAGTAAATGCAGCGGGGGAAGAGAGGAAAGATGTGTCCCAAATTCAGAAGAAAATCTCTGATCTGAAGTATGCTGTACGGCAAAAAGAAATTAAAAGGCATAATTACAGGTAACTAAATGTTTACGCTAAATCTAATGTTTTGGATGTACTGTATGCACCTTTTCTGACGACCAAACGCTTTTCTCTTTTCAGCCTGAAAACTGGCGGTGGCTTTCCATCTAAATTGGAGTTTACCCCTGCTGAGGAGATTGTGCTTGGACTTCTCCATCCGGTCGCGGTCGGTGGACATGCTGGTCTAAGGGACACAGACTCACCGACCCGTACCCACGGTGAGTACTCTTAAATCTGCATGTTTGCCTGTTTGCTAAATAATCTACAGTTCACTAGTAACAAGCTAACGGGATGCCCCTATGGTTTGCCTTGCTTGGCCTCGCACTACTGTGGCTGTTTGTGTCCTCTTTTTGGCCCTGGGAATCACACATTTAGGCCCACAGCCATTATGGCAAAGTTCAAATGTCCAATTGTATTGTTAAAGTCATGAAGTTTCGCAAGATAAGTGAGAAATTTTGAATCAATCACAAAACACACATCATTATGTATGGGTTGCCTTTTGCTTGTGTGAGTTGTGTTTGAGTTAACAATTTAATTAGCCACCCACAAACATATGTGACCAAGAGCAGCGAGACTCAAATGGCGGCCCGGGGTCCCAATGCGGACCTTGCCACCACATTCAAGGACCCCTGCCCAGACAGCCCTGCACTCAGTTACTTCTGTGTTGACGTGCTCAGAGCTGCCCCCTTGATCGGCCATGTAGTGGTTGGTCTCCTGCCCAATGTCATGGCTCCGTGAAACATAGCATTGCAATATGAAGTACTGCCCAGGAAGTGGCATTGCAAGGTACACAGTAACTTATTTAAATTTTCACTGGCCACAATCGTGTCCCGCTGCCCCTGCTCTGGCCCATGTGCCACAGTCCCCCCATGCCCCCCCCCACATAAGCCCCATACATTTGTAACAGATTGGCTCCATCCATCCCATCACCATCAATACGTTAACTCCCCCCTTTAGACATCCAATCCCTGTCCCCTCAGCTCTGGCCCATCCAGCCCAGCAAGGGCAAGCAGCCTTTATTAGTTGGCACTTAGAAATCTCCAGCCCCTCCACCAGTGTCTTTATTTTTAACTAGACACCCCCTGCGTCAGCACCATGGCCAGACATTCACCTCTCACCACATACCTTTAAATGGGCGTTTCAAACAATTGTTTGAGTACCCCGGACCTAGCGAATGGTAGGCTAAATCCAAAAATGTGCCTTGAAAGTTGGATGCTGACTGGGTACACTTCATGACTTAGAACTGAGGTCACTTAGCAGTTTGTCCGAGCCATTGCACCTATGTAAACTTGCGTGGGTTTGAACAAAGGTCACCATTGCTCTAGAGTTGAATAATATTACAAATAGAGCTATATTTGATTACCTATCCAAAAAAAGGTTATGTGTGTGTGTTTACGTGGTATTTTTTTCTCTTCTTCAGCCCAGCATGATCCCTCAGCAAGGGTAAACTCACCCCCCAGTTTGGTTATGCCTACCAGGTCCGTACAGCATCGGAGCCCAGATCAGAGATTTTCGGTAAGTTAATTTAGTAGCATAAATACTAACAAGTGCTTAAGAATGTGTTAAACTGTTGAAATCCTAAATTGGGACGCAAACTTAGACTTTTTTTTTTTGATATGTCCCTACAGACCCGCACACTCATGGAAGAGATCCAGGACATGGAGGAAGATGATGATGTCTCCGTACAGGGCACGTCGGATGAACTCCCCCTGGGTCCCAATTTGGAACTGCTCGATAATGTTTCTCTGGCCAATCCTCAGCAGCAGAGTGAATCTCCATCCATTGTGCTTGCACATGGGGAGACTGACACTACAGTCCCCAGTGTTCACTCTGCTGCTGAGGATTTGCAAAGCAGGCCGGTTGCTGTTGAGGGTACGACACCACGCGGCAGGGCACGCCCAAGAGCCAGGGTAATTGTGCGGCGGACGCCATTACGCCGCCCCACAATTTCCCAGGGGAGGCAGAGTGCCCTGCTTCAATTATGGACCCAACAAAGGGACTCTTATGACGCCCAGCTCGTTACAGAGCGTGAGCAAAGGCATGCCGACATGGTGAACATCCATACCAGTCTACAGGGCATCCTCGCGGAGTTGCGTACCCTCAACAGCAACGTGGCCAATGCAAGTAATGGCATCCAGTCAGCCATGGCTGAGATGACCAATATGCAGAGAAACATTGTGGAGCAGTTTCAAATTCACAATGCTGCCATGGCCCAGGCTAGGTCCCATTCCCATGGACCTCCACCTGGACCTCCACCTGGGTATTATGGGCAGCCACCCTATTAAGCCATGGGTGTGTGGGACATCTTTTCTCTTAACCCCCACTGTATTTACTTGTCCTTTGAGGTTTCAAACAATCCATTTTGTGTTGCTCTGGCAGGTTGTGTTTTGTATTTGCTCCCATATAGCTCCTTAGAGTAATGCTTAAGGCCACTAGCCAATGCCATAGGTCTATGTGGAGTTTATCTGGCCACTTATGGCTTTACCTATGTATTTGGTTGGTGCTCCTCCTGTTTGCAGACATGTTTGTGTGACATTATGGCCATGCCCAAATATCCCTGGGCACAGGCAATATTAATGACTGGACTAGGCTGGCCTTTGGACTGGGTGTCCTTGTTTGGTTGTGCCACTAACTTCCAGGTGTAGATGTGCTCGATGTTTGTTTTAATGTTATCCATTTGTTACCACAGATGTATGTGGACTGATTTCTGTTAACCACTATAATTTTTCATTTGCTAAGTAAAACAAAAATTTCACTTCCAATACTTGTGGCGTTTTTAGTGGGCAGACTTTTTTAACAGCTTGGGCTAAACCAGATAATTTTGGTTGGAAGAGGTGTAACAATGCACAGCGAAAGCTAAGGAAACTACATGAAATACATTAGGCAACAATTAAGGTCGAAATGTTTTACTTAGAGGTAATGCCACATTAGGGCAAAACAACATATGTTTCCAAAAGGATAACACAGACATACAGAATGGTGAGACAGGGAAAAAAGTTAACTAAAATGCTGGCTGATCAGGTTGGCTCGAACAGATTGGCCAGACTCACTGGGGGGCCCCTCAAAATTCTCGGCTTCATCCTCGACGGCTGAAGAGGGCAGGCTGTCCACATAACGTGGGACACGTTCCATGATGGCAAAATTGTGCAAAACAGCACATGCCATTATAATGTCGATCACTTTCTTGGGATCATATTGCAGGGCCCCCCCAGTATGGTCAAGGCAACGAAAACGTGTCTTCAGCAGACCAAAGGCCCTCTCCACAACAGCCCGGGTCTTGCGATGCGCACGGTTATACGCTTCCTGAGAGGCATCCTGGGGCCGCAGCACAGGCGTCATGAGCCAGGGTAGAAGTGGGTACCCGGAATCACCTTAAACAGAGAATTAAATGTAATCAAAATTAAAAAGGCAACACAACCAACACCCAAAATTTCACAGATATCATAATGATGTAAGGTAAAGTGTTCCCCAAAAAATACAGGGCACATTAGGGCCCACAAAAATTGCACTAAGGTATCACCTAAATAAAAATGGCACTTCTATATACCAATTAATTAACAAACATCTGCACGGCCAAGGGTATTTGTATTTTACATATATTTGTAGTTTTCAGACATGTTACAATTAGGATGCTGCGGAGGGCCTATCCACATTTCTCTGGAAACTACAATGTATGCAGTTTAAGTCCACTTTGACATTTAACGACCAATAGTCCCAAAGGAGCCAAAGGTCAAAGATCCCTATCCACATTTCTCTGGAAACTACAATGTATGCAGTTTAAGTCCACTTTGACATTTAACGACCAATAGTCCCAAAGGAGCCAAAGGTCAAAGATCCCTATCCACATTTCTCTGGAAACTACAATGTATGCAGTTTAAGTCCACTTTGACATTTAAAGACCAATAGTCCCAAAGGAGCCAAAGGTCAAAAGATCCTTGGGTATAAACTCCAAACCAATATATTTAGGCACAAGGAACTTACAGACATCCTAACTAAAGGGAAAACATTCTGAAGGCCACAGCGAGACAAGGATTTTTAGGGTAAGTTCCTAATATATGAGCCAAGAAAAATGCAGTTGTACGCTTCTGTAAATTTATCCTTAAAAAACATATCAACAAATACAAGATTAATGCCACATTTAATAACACACAAATAGGACACACTTACCAAGCAGCCATGCCCCCGAAAATTCACCTGCCTCAAATCTCCGAAACAACCCAGATCGCCGGAGGATATAGGAGTCGTGGGACGATCCGGGGTAGCCGGCAAGGACACTCATAAACCGCATATCCGGACCAACCACGGCCTGGACATTAAGTGAGTGTCCCATTTTACGATTCCTTAAGGCAAAAACATACAAAAAGGGTAATTGATATTTGACCCAAACTAATAAATTAACCACAAAACATGTCTGCACTCTATTGGGAAAGACTAATGAAAAGCCGAGATAAAGCAGCTACACAAATGAGGGATAAACAAATATGCTGCCGCAAAGGAAAACAGGTTACATGACACGTTGGGCAACATAATAACCAATCTCAATACCTATATATATACTCGTCGGCTGCCCTAGGTACGAGTGCCACATGTGTGCAGTCAATTGCACCAATAACGTTGGGCATGTCGGCCACATTATAAAACCCAAGCTTAATGGCGTTTCTGGCTGCCATATCATCAGGAAAATAAATATATTTTTGAGTTATGGCAGCCATGCCTTCCAAAAATTTAGATAGTGCGCGGCTCAGCGTAGGCTGTGACATCCCCACGGAGAGGGCACCCAGCCTCTGGAACGAGCCGTTCGCCAAAAATTGCAGGCAGCCAAGCATCTTGGTCATACCTGAAATTGCATGCCCCTTCCTTGTGGTGCGGGCTAACCATGGCCGCAGCTCACTATATAATTTATGGAGGGAAGCGCGATTAAGCCTGGTCAGCTCGAACAGCTCAACATCATTCATGCTATCGATGTTCATGCGACGACGCAGGGGCAATCTGCTCTCAGACATCTCGATCAACTCAATGCCAAAAAGCATAAGCCCTTGATGTGCCACAAACTCGCTCCGCTCCATCCTACTCCCGAGGCCAAATAGCTGCCGGCAAACATTTCGTAAAGCAGCTCTTTAATGGGCTTCAAAACAATTAGCAATCACCTCTCTGAATTGGGCGCAAGCCCATGTGAAGGACGTAAAAAATAGGATCGGACGCAAATAATACGATTTGGACGGGAAAAACACACGAACTAACGCAAATTATACGATTCTCGTACGAAATGCGTATGTTCATATACGTCTATGCGCGAACGATCGTGCGAATACGAAATGGCCAAAAAAACCAGAAAAAATGACAAACACCCACCCAAACTTACGATTCTCGATACGAAATCACTTAACTTTTGCTCTTTGAATCGAGGGGATCCTGTCAGAAGCAGAGACTAGCAGGGTAAAGGAAATGCGTTTCCTTCTTCAATTTAGATAACAATTATTACCACTTTACATAATATCAGTGTGTAATTGATCTTGAACCCGACACAGAAGGGGTTACAAAAGATAGACCTCCCAGGCATGGCTGGCACAGTGCAGGCTGTAAGATTTAAGCAGGAGGGAGGGTTATCCATTAACATTATGACAGGCTTTTCAAAGATTAATCTTAGATTTTTTTTTATCCCTTACAGAAGGGGCATCAGCATCACCTCATCTTTAATTCATCAGCATTCCTGATTAATACCTGTCAGCTTTCAATCAAACCCCAGAATGGGAAAATGAAGTGCAAAAGGAAAATGAAAATCAGCCACTTGATTAAAAAAAAACATTTCTAACAGCATACAGAACACATTCTGAAACATTTTAAACAAATTGACATATACATTGTCATTCTGCACTGTTTTTGAACACTGGAAAGTTCCCCTGGCCTCTAAAGGCAGATTGATTTATTTTTGCTGTTTTAATGAAAAGCGAAACTGGAGGTCATTCATAGTTAAATTAAGAGTTGGACTACACTATGCTAGTTTTTTTATCCCTGTTCAGAATTGAACTGTAAACATCTGCATGAAAGTAATTTAAATCCATCAGTATGAATGCTTATCTACACAGTGACCCCTGGAAACATTGCCTTGGCTGGCTATGACTATTGGGATGTGAGCAGTGCTCTGCACACTAATTGGTCCTCAGTGGGTCAAGTGGTCAGCACTCAGGCTGCAGGCAAGCAAATGAGCAAGTAAACTAGTCCAATATCTTGCTCCAGTGACCCTTTAGAGTGATGGGTATGAGAAATGCTCAGGGGAAGGAGCAAATTGGCACAGGGCTATTGTGGGTCAGACCTGGCTGTTATGAAGAGGCCAGAAAAAATATAGTATTTGCCCCCTTTCTTCCACCTCACCTAAAGAGGAACAAAGCCAGTGATTCTCACTTTCCCGGGCTTTGGTTATCACCTTTTAGGATGGCCCGTTGTGTAAAAACCCCAGTCCACCAGTTTTGCTTGCCTTTTGCACAATTCCATGTGCAGGCTCTAAGCCATGCATATTAATGAATGGCAGACTGAAGAATGATGAATGAATAGAGAGCAGCAAGTATCCCCTTGGCCACTCCCATCCAGCTTTGCAAACCTGTCCCAGGCATTCAGATAGGCCTAGTGTGTAGGTGCCCATCAATCAGAGCACAGAAAGTGATGTTGCTGCAACCCACACATGCACCATTGGATTACAGCAAAGGTATGTTTCCATGTAAATTTGGGAGCTTAAAACAGTGGGCACTGCAGTTCTGGATTCCCCCCGCAGAGACCTGAGCTGGTAGCTGCTCCTCTTTAAATTCGTTTTTCTTGTCTATCCTCTTGTAGGGGTGGTAATTACCAGCCAGGACATCACTTTCAGCTTCGCAGTTCCTCCTCCCATGTCAAGCTGTTGGGTGACATGGCAGCAGCCATATCTGGAATAAAGGGGGTTGACCACTAAAATGACCAGAGGTTTCACCAGCAAGACACAGATTCTCCACAAGCAGCAGCCACTATATACCGGGAAACATCACCCCAATTAGTAGAGAGAAATCAGATCCCCTTCTCAATGGTGGTACTTAGTATCACAAGTGGTTAAATGCTGGGAGCAATGCACCACTGAAGACAAACTACCACCCCAATAGGGTGCTGCAGGTTACCTAGTCAACAAGATATAGGCATGGATTATCTTGTGGTTATGGCATTTCTTGCAGAAATGCTTGTGTCATTGATCCATGTGAGTACATATATTCTTTAAAACGAGCACCTACCCTATCAGGAAGTTGTGTTGGTGGTGCTAATGTGGCACGTAAGAGACTGGAAATTGGGAAGTGGGACTCCATGAAATATAGGTTGAGAAACACTACTGAACACTACTGACCTAGTGTCTGCAGACCCCACCTCCACTGTTGACAATAGGTAGCTCCAGTCAGGGCAACATTTGCAGTCTGCTTACCTGCCCACCCATTCACTAGGATCATTAGACAACCACTAACCATAATGTGATTTTAGCTGGTTAGACAAAGCAAGCTCCAGCAGAGGAAAAAGGTGCAGACTCCAGAGGATGGGTGGATAAAAATGCTCAAGTGGCTATGCGAAGTTGAAGGCTCTGGTGGTAGGATGGGGGATCAGGGCTAAAGATCATCAGGTGGGTTGAAAGTGTTGAGGGTAGGAGCCTGGATTGCCAGTCACTTTAGCGTTCCATGCAAACGCATCTTTACTGAAACTTTTTTTCAAATTTCACTTTGTAAACAAAATTAAGGGATTAGCAAAAACATCTTTGGAAATCTGGTCCCGGGGTTTACTTTTTTATAACAATCTTTATTTGCTATTTAAAATGATCAAATGTCTGTTTCATAAGGAAGCTAACTTAGATATATTTTCCACACACAAATATGTACAATATATAGAATGACTTGTGGTTCTGCTGTCATTTAACATTCCCTGGTTCTGATTACTTCTGCCTCTCAAGAACAAATTCAAACTACTTCACTGGGACCCCAGGGTGAACATTTCTAGTATCCATATGACAGTTCTCTCTCATTTTAATCCCAGAACCGTCTGTCCACTTATTTGGCGGACTTCTGACCAGCCTGATTACATGCATCTTACCCAGCTTGTATGGTAGCCAGCAGATGTTTCCTATGGCTCCCCTGCTCCCCGACCAATATGTCCTTTTTAATTAGCCTGTAAAAGACAAGGTTTGGACACTACTGGCATCTGGTGGGGCATATGGATGCTACAGAGATGTGAAGACCAGTGAGGGCCAGCAGCGAAGGGTCAGCAAGATATAGATTTTCCTCAAGCAGCTGTCACCTAAATCTTCTGTAATAAATATCCATTTTTTACTGCTTTCATAACCAGTTCTTTGAAAAAATGCAATTTACAAGTCTCCGCGCATAACATACAGCAAGAAAAATAGTTGTGATGAGACTGTTGTCGTCATGGGAATATGATTGTCTTTTCTTTGGAAGCAACAGAAATTAGATTATGTTAGATGATGCTTTTCTATAACTTGCCTCAGATGAAATCTAGGAGCGATCTTGCTTTTTGCTGCAATTCCATTGCGCAGCTTGCGCAGCTATACACAAGCTACTCCCTTGCTATTTACTGCTGATGTCAGACGGGTGTCACTTTTATCTGTAAATCAATGTACCTGTCTCTCCCTTATCAACTCAGACTTTTCCTTTTATTGTTTTTCTTTTTTTATTGTAATTGATTTTAAGTACTGCTATTTCATATAGCTCCTGATTAATTCATTCCCTGTGGCATTTATATTGACTATAGTAGGGAATGGCTTTGGAGTGTCAGGTGGTGAGACACTCTGGATCTATTTATAGCACCCACTCTGTGATTCTTACTTTGGTGTGACGATTTTCAACCTCTAACCCTATTTATATTGACTATAAAATGGATATTTTGAGCGAGGCAGAGGGCAAGGAAACACTTCAAATGTTTGTGCCTCTGTGCTTCTTTTAATGAAGAACTGTAAAAGGTACTGAGGTCTATACAAACCCCATATTTCCCACCATTAAAGCTAATTAAATCCACATCAATCCATCCCCTTCATATATTTTTTACAAATATATGTTTATTTAAAAAGCCTGATGGTTGCTTGTTTCAAAGCTCTCTTCTTTCCACGTTGTTAAACAGAATAGGAAACAATTAGCTGAGCATTAATTGCCATAGACTCGAACATTTCCAATATGGGCAACCATCATGGCAATATATTGAAAACTTCATTGCCTCTACAGATGTTCAAATTAACCGTATGATCAGCAGAAGGTGCTTCCAATTTTAGTTGTGAGCAGGATTAACAAGGGATAGTCCTGAGCCACTGAAATGCACAGTACATTTTACTTCAGATTAATTTTTATGCAAACTGTAAAGTGAGATTATGGCACACATAAATTAACATGTCTCCTGGAATATCTCAGGAGTTGCTTCCTCTATATTAGGTTGCAGCATGAGCATGTTTTTGTATACATAAAAATGGCAGATCAATCTAATCTTTATCTAATGATAATGTGGGAAAAATACATAAAAAATTACTTTTTTCGAACACCATAAACAACAATCCTACCACACCCTGCAACTAAAAATGATTTTACTTACCCTAAAAAAAAAGCTCTTTTTTGTCTGCATCCCAGATGGTACCCATGTTAGTCACCCTAAATATCACTTTATCCAACTGGTAAGGAGAATAAGACTCTCGGGGTGTCACATGTTTAGAACAGCCAATGTTCTAAAAATCCCTAGGATGAATGGTGGTATATGTGTCACACACGTATAATTATTAAGAAGTCATCTTATGTCTCATACAGTAGGGGGAGAAATAGGGTGTGTCTATTAGCATTAAGGGGATAAATTTATTTTAGTGCTATACTGCCCAATTGGACACTCATCTTCTAGTCAGTCAACAACCTCCAATTTTTACCACTGTGTCACCTATAGTAAGCCTCCATTTGCCAGGACATTGGTGATGCCTCACTGCCTCACAGGATGCTGACTTAAGGGACAAAGACAGGTGAACCCCCAGGGCACAGTTCAGGGAATTGCAATGAGCTGTAGCTGGGATAAGACTCATGGAAGATTGAAGCATAGGCAAAATCCAGGGACGAGCCAAGGGTCAAAAGCCAGGAGCGGTACAGAGGGACAGAAGTAAGGTCAGATCAAGCCAAGGTCGGTGCAGGTAGCAAGCTGGGATGGTCGAGAGACATTACCAGATCAGTAACAGATCAGCAACAGCTATGAATCTAAGGCCACAAGCGTATCTAAGATAGCAGCTATCACATACAGCTGTATGCTTGGAGCCCCCTGGCTCTATGTGACCACCGGGTCAGGGCTGGAGGCCAGAGTCGATCTACTAACATTAACCACTGAGTATTCCTGAGGCAGTGCTGGCCTGCAGAGATCAGGACAGCCAGAGCACACAGGGCCGGTGATTAAACACAGAATAAGTAAAATGTTATTTCCCTGAAGAAGTTGGAAAGCATACGCGATGCGTAGGGATCCAAAACAACTTGAAGCAACATTTGACATCCAATGTCTTAACTACTAATGCCATAGAAAGATATACTTTATTTGTTATTTATCTTTTTCCACTGATGGTCTAGTTCTGTTTAAACCAGACATTTACCATGATTACCATGATTTATTAAAAAGCCCAAACCCTTAAAAACTATTCCCCAGCATCTAAAATTAATATATTTTAAGTTTTTAATCACTTACTTATTATTCTTTCCCCCACTGGGCTGCAACTCTGTTAAGGACTTTGGGATACAGCCGCCGCCATCTTGACTCAAAAGCATCACACTTACTGAGGAAAGGAGAGTGGGATAAAATACAGGGGGGCAGGTTAAAGCTGTTCTTTGCTCAGAGAGAGCATAGCTGGGGTCAGGAAAAGGTCAGCAGTCCCAGAATGCAGAGCAGCACAGCCAGAAGGCACTTCCTGTTTGCAGGCTGCCTGATGTTCCATGAGCCACCATCTTGGATGTTTAAAGGCTCATAACATGCAGTAGATGCAGGTAGGATGATTTTTAATGTGAGCAATCTGTATGTACAGGGTGTGGGAAACATATAAGATAGACTTATTGAAGGACCGCTTTAAATGTCATACTTTCATGTATTATCCAATAGGGGAATTGCATTTCTCAATAAATAATAACTTAACGATTGAATTATCTCTTTTTTGATATGATTGCATATTATATTTGATGGTGTCTCCAAAAGGCATTTTCCTGGTGCTTGCCAGTATATCTATCTTTTTCCTCCCTCAAATCTTTGGCGCTGTATTTTTCCAGCGCTGGTTAGTGTTTCTTCAATACAGTTACAAGAAATCATTGTTGGGGACAACATAGTGTGTTTTGGCTGCTTTTTAATTGTTTATGTCCAAATCACACATTGTTAAGCAAAAGGAACCATTAAAATGGTTAATTAAAAATAATTAATTAATTACCCCCCCCAAAAAAAAAAATTTGGACCATTTAGGTCATGTGTTTAAATTATTGACAAGTCTCAATGCAAGTTCTGTTCAAATAAATGTGTTTTATTTATTTATTCTAAGCATTAAACACTTCAATCCAGTTCTGCTCATTGTGCTCTATGGGATCTTGAGCAACAGAGCCAGGTTTCATCTGGTGCTGCTTTAACCACAGCACTCGGCGCTGCATCCTTTTCGGCACTAGTGTTAAATAAGACACTAGGCAGTGGTCGCATCAGCATTTTTTTAGTTGATGAATTGTACGCTGAGTGCCGCTGAGGCCAAAAAAGTAAGGCTCCCTGCTCAGTAGGACGCCCGCCTTCTAGTCAGTCAGCAACCCCTCCCCTATCTTCACCACTAGTTTCCTTATAGTAAACCCCCATTTGCCGGGATGCTGCTGAACCTCACCAGACACATGGCCTCAGGGCATGGTAGCGCAAAGGATGCTGACTGAAAGGAAGAAGACAGGTGTACCCCTACGGCACAGTGCAGAAAAATGGGGCAGCAGCTCCAGCAATGAGATGTGGCTGGAAGGAGACTCACGGAAGAGTGGAGCACAGATTAAATATAGAGATGGACCAAGGGTCAAAAGCTGGGAGGTGAGAGTGGACCGGTAAATAGGGATGAGACAGAGGACTTCTTTATTGCCACTAATCATCTTCTAGTGCTTGCTGGCTTTGCTGCTGCTGCCAATTGCCATGTTGTCCTTACTGCTTTCTCTGCTGCTGCCATTCACCATCTGGTCCTTTCCACCTTCTTGTTGGAGATGCAGAAGCCTAGCTTTGTCTATATTTGCTGGTTTGGCTGCAGTTTACATTTATGACACTAGATATTGCTGTTACCAAATTCTTATCTGAAGTCCCTCTATGTTTTTCAGAATGTGTTTCATTTCTTGTCCATTGAGCTGTGCTCAATGGCTTCTTATTCCTGTCTATGTTATCCATTATTTAAAGGGATCTTCTCATACTGTACTCATCTTCCAGTAAAGCTAGTCCCTGTTATATCACAAATGTCTATCTGGATTTGACTGTGCTGCACCCAGAACTCAGCAATAACCCTCTGGTCCTCATCATCTTATTACTGCCCCTGTAGCACTCACCACTGCTGCTGATCACCCTCTGGTCCTCATCATCTTCTTGCTGCTACTGAAGCATCCACCACTGTTGCTGATCTCCCTCTGGTCCTAACCACCTTCTTGCTGCCACTGAATGGTCCACCACTGCTGCTGATCACCCTCTGGTCCTCACAATCTTCTTGCTGTCACTGAATGGTCCACCGCTGCTGCTGATCACCTTCTGGTCCTCAACGCCTTCTCGCTATCACTGAAGGGTCCACCACTGCTGCTGGTCCTCACCACCTTCTTTGCTCCACCAGTTGCTGCAACACAGAGTACCATGTTGCCTTGTTCCTCCTGTGTGCCTTGGCAGCTGATGCCTGGCATTAGACAACACAGTTTATTGTTAAATAAAACCCCTAGGTCCTATTCCATTGTACTTTTACCAAGCGTTTCCTTATTTAGTTTGTATTAATGGCACAAATTGTCCATGTCCATAACATTTATTTGTATTGAACTTTATTTGCCATTTTACTGCCCATACTTCAAATCTGCTTGTAGCTGCCTACTGTCCTCTTTTGTGGTGATTACTTTACACAGCTAAGCATCATCTGCAATGATTGATACTTTACTTTTTAATCCATTCCCTATGCCATGAAAATATATATTAAAGAGAATTGGACCCAGGACTGAACCTTGCAGTACTCCATCATTGTCTATTACTGTATATATTGCTGTCTACGTCTATTACCGTATATAATTCCCTGAAAACACATGAACGAAGACCATCTCGTCCTGGGGATTTGTCTATTTTATTCTGTTTAGGGTGGCGTTGCACTTCTTCCTTGGTTGGACAAGTGATGGTTAATAAAAAGTTTGGGTTGTTGCTATGCAATTAGGGATTTATTTAAAAGTATCCCTAGTATCCATACTTTTGTTTTTGTGGACATTTTCCCAGTCAGTGCAATTTAGGGCATCTATAAACTCAAATCTATAATCTATAAATTCAGATTCTGCCTTTCTGATGTTTCGCATTTTTGTGGCTCCACGATAAGGAACACTAGTGACTGCTAAGTAGAAATTAATATTATTATGATCACTGTTTCCAGTGTTCCCCCTGACCCGTACCTGTGTTACTTTGGTACATTGGTTAGTATTAAGTCCAAGATGGCTCTCCCCCTTGTTGGAGCTTGCACTTGCTGGGAAAGTCATACATCTTTTGTTTTTGACAAAGCCCTGCAGCTAATACTTGTAGATCTGACTACAGCAGTCAACAACTCACCTGAATGCTGGATCACATCTGGCACTGCCCGGACCCAAACAGCAGTTAGAAACGAATCTATGCTGGGCTCACACACCCGCCATCAGTCACAGGAGCGCTGTCATACACTTTCCATTTATTGCAATGGAGGGTGTGTACCGGGGCCTAATACTCCCCCTCTACTGTGGTAAATGGAGAGGCTGTTGTAGCTCTCCAGTGACTGATGGCAAGGGGTACGAGTTGGAACAGGGAGGCGCTTGGATCTCAGGCATTGCAGGATGCGATCTAGCGACTGCAGACCGATTAGCTGCGGGGGATAAATCAGAACCTTCATGGACATGTAGTAACAGCATTTTTTCTGTTGACCCCCTGCCAAGTGTTGTACAAACCTCATAGCTGCCTCCCAATCCTTCCTGGAATGAACATCCTGCTAGAACATTTACAGGTAATCCTGCTTGCTCTAGTCTAGTTCAGGTTAATTAGTTCCATTAGGGTTTTTATTTAACTTTTCATGTTTATTTTGAACTTGAAGTTTTAGGCAATGCGTCATATGCCAGTGATGGAAAATGCTTTCCTGTTGGGCTAAGCTTGCCATTTTATCATGCATGTTTTTTTTCCTTTAGAGAGCACTCTTATTGTTTACTCTGTTTTCAGATGCATTCTCACAATACCAGAGGATTTTAGCTTCCCTGCTGTCCTGGATGCAGTGACTTATCAGCAACGCAGAGACTGATTTAATAACCTTCTTGCGTTCTATCCAGGATAAACATTCTCCATGGGTACTTTAATAACTTCCTCTTTATTGCCTCTGAATGTGCTCAGCTACTTCATGGGCAAGTAAATGTGAAATCAATACTCAGCATTCCACAGATTAGATGGATGGCATATAGGGCTTGTAGACATATAACCTCTGTAACAGGATGATGTTTGTTTAGCAGAGATCCTCTTTGCAGCTCAGGTACGATAACTGGGTTTTAGGAATGAACTTATGTTAAGAAGAGTATGTGTGGTGTGTTTATTCTTCAAAGCTTTAGGCAAACACAGGCTTGTGATAAATGTGTTAAATAGTAAATCAAAGGCTTTAAAAGATTACCCTAGGCAACAATGAAAATCCTGCATTTAGAAATCCCCCTCCAACTGTTCCATAAAGCTCATTAAATAAAAAATGTATTTGCATTTTCTTACTTTTTAGGTCCTTCTGTGTACCTACGATATATCTAAAACAAAAATAATAAATGCTCACCTCCCTCACTGCTATCTGCTATCCTGTCTTTCTGGATCGTCCATACTTAAAGCAGATACAACATGTGCCCAACCCCTTTCCTAGGAGCATATTTAAGCAGACTTCAAGGTTGTGTCTGCAGAGATCTCCTCATTATAACAATATGGTGCTTTGTAATGTCTTGCAGCACAGGCTGGTATTTGGCACACTATTTTGATGGTTATGTGGCGATCACTGCAGAAACACCATTAAAGGCTACTGAAGTATGCTTGCAGGGGGTTTAGACACATGTTGTGCTCCACGGTTTTGGTTCACTACTGTGTCTGCTCATGGAGCTAGACACATACCTGGAAGTCTGCTTGTGATTGTTCACCAGTTGCTAGAGCAAATAAGTGGACAGCTCCCCGTCCTCATCAATATCACAGTGAATGTAGCATGCTTCTTTGTTCACTCTGTGCAAAGTGAGTGTGACCTCTTTGTTATAATTAGTAGGCAGTGAATATAGAAGATCTAGCCTGGGAACGATCTGCAGAGAAGAGATGTACCTGTATAATTTTAATCCAGAGACGGACTTAAATGGGAATTTGAAGCCTTTGGTAGAGATATGTGGATGGACAACCAAAATTACTAGTAAAGGTGAAAAGCATGACAGACAAAACAATATGGTCCTTACTACTAAAGTTTATGGGCCAGCATAATCCATTGATCTGGAGAAAAGGTGTGAAAGAAGATTATGGACCTGATTTATGAATGAAGTGTGCCACTTTACACCATTTAGTGCCATGTTTTGACCACTGCAGCATTCTATACCACATTTACAAAGTGTCTGTCACTTTGCACCAAGCTGAATGCCTTATATTGCTGAATTTATATCGCCAACTGTCGCAATTGATCAAAAATCACCTTTTCCTCCAGATTTTCAAACCAATGTGTTCATCTAACCTTAGCAACTAAAAATCACCACCTATAAGATCCACCACCAAACTCCGATGCATCTTTAGAATGAGAAAATATGGCATGCAGTGCCAAGAAGGCGGACAGAGTAGCCCACTTTGGCACGGTTAAATCCAGCATAAGGGTCAAAAGGTAAACAAACAGGCACAGACTGTCCTATAGGGAGAAACCTAGTGCGCCAATGCAAGCTGAATATTTAAGGACAGACAAATTGATTTTCAGCACCATGCAACGCACACTTTTGGAAAGATAAGAGTGCCAATAAAATAAAGAAGGGCAGTGCAAAGCAGGCACACCAATGCAGACGGGAATGCAAACTAAAGAGGCAAAAAAGTTGCACTTTATATATCAAGCTCTACATATGTATAAAAAAACAAGCTTAAAGGGGACCAAAACCCAGGATTTTTACTATCCCGGGGCTCCCCTGATCGGCTGTGTGAAACCCCCCAGGTCACCCGAACAAACTCACCTCTACCTGGTCCTACGATGCATGCGTGGACGCTCATCCAATCAGTGCACTCAGATCCACTTGAGACTCCTCGGCCAGGAGCTTGTCTAATACAAGCAGATTCGAGCATGCTGGCAGCTGCTGCTGGCAGCTCTAACAGGGAGCGTGCCCACGCCGGCCATTCACAAATGCCTGGCACAGGGATAGCGGGGATGCGCCTGCTGCTCACAAATGCGCCATTGGACCGGGAACAAAGGTTAGTTTTTGGGTTTCACACACCGGGGCACCCCCGATTCTTAATGCCCCTGGGGAAGGAATCCAGCGGCCCTGGAATCTTATGGATTTCAGGGCTGAAGAGGCGTGGTTTTGGTCCTCTTTAAAGATCCAAATAGGGCACGATGTTTAAGGTCTTTCACATACAATGCTGTTTAACCCTTTTGTTGCCAAGCACGTAACACCTACGTGCTGGCTTGGCTGGGCCTTAAGTGCCAAGCCCGTAGGTGTTACGTGCTTGACTTTGATCGCTTCTAGTTTAAAAAATAAAAATAAAAAATACTCACCTGACCCCTTGTTGGATCCGGCCGGGTCTCCTCTTTAATTTGGTGCCATCCGATCCCCCGTGGGGGGTCGGATGGCTCCAGGAGAGCCCCCGGAATAGGCCGCCCCCCCCCCGCTTCTGCAGCAGCAGCTGCTAACTGTAAAAAAAAAAAAAAAATAAAAATGACATTCACTTACCTCCATGTGCGCTGGCTCCCGCTGTCCCTCCTCTTCACCTGGGGGGCCTCCGATCCCCCCCCAGGACTTACCGATCTTCAGGAGGGAGCCTGGGAGGCTCTCTCCTCTCTTCTTCAAGATGGCGACCGCCATCTTGCCTCTAAGCCCCGCCCCCTTGGGGGCGGGGCTTATGACGTCATCCCGGTCCCGATCACCGGCTTCAGCTTTCTCAGCTTCTCAGATGCCGGTGATCGGTGCCCTGGAAGGAGGTGACAGGAGATCCTCTGATCTCCTGCCTTCTCCTTCTCTGGATGCCGATCACAGGCATCTGTCAGCTGAGCGGCGAGGGACAAGAGCTTGCAATCGAAGGTAAGTACAGTAAAAAAAAATTATTTTTTTTTAATAAAATACTTTTTTTTATTGTGTGGTGTTTTTTTTTTTACAGTTAACCCTTTGTGAGCTGGTAAGGGGTCCATGAGACCCCTTATACCAGTTCACATGGCTGGGGGGGTGGCATTGCCATTAACCCCCGCACCCCCATTACCTGCCTCCCCAAAGGCCAGGGGGGGGCAGAAGAGCCCGGGCCCACATAGGCTATGTGGGCTCGTAGGCTGCAGGGTGGGGGGGCCACCAAAGCTGGCCCCCCCACTCTGTGCCTACAAGCCCCCATAGCTGGTCCCGGGCTGGTTACTTTGGGTAAGGGGGACCCCACGTCATTTTTTTTTTTGGATTTTTAAGGGTTTTTAACCCTTAAAAATCCAAAAAAAAATGGGGTCCCCCTCCCCGGGAAGGGGGACCCTATGTCATTTTTTTTTTTAATTAACCATTTGTCATCCAGCAGCTATAAAAGACTTCTGGGCAGGAAAGGGTGTCTACCTATACATATGTGGTATCGCTGTAAGCGGGAGAAATTGGGGTTTCTCACGCAATAAGATTTTATTGACAAACTTACATTTTTTATTACAAAAAAACTCTACAAATTGTAAAAAAATATATTTTTTTTATTTTTTTTCACACATTTCACCCAAAAATGTTGAGAATACACCTAAAAAACACAAACAAGACATTTCATGTTAAAGCCCAGACTCTGTTGAAAAAAACAATATATAATTTTCCTGGGAAATCCCTGGAAATCCCTTCGAAAATGACAGTTGAACATGTGTAGCGCAAAACAGTCAAACTCAGTCTGGCAACAGGGAGTGGCAAATGCTGCAGGTAGGCTGGCAGCGAAAGGGTTAAAGAGTACCAAAAACCTTAAAAATAAAGTTCCCTGGTTTTAACCCCAATTTTGGGATGTCCTGCAATGCAATGATGAAATGTACAGCCCCTTGTAATCTGGTGAGTGCAATTACAAATGGTGGTGGGAAAAACATGGACACCTTGTACAGAGAAAAGCACCCGACTGTCACAAGTAGCCAAGTGATCGTCAGCTATACATGGTAGCACAATACAAAAGTGGTAAGCATTGGCTGACTTGACTTTTGTTCCTTTTGAATTTAAAGAAATAAAAAGATGACAAGATTAGTTGCTTTGACTTAGTACTATATCCCGTGATGAATGAAAACCTTTACAGACTGATAGGGATGTGTTTTAGAAGAGAAACCCTATCCACACAGCAATGACTAGAGGGGCTGTGAGGCAGATGTATTACCTATACAGAGAATATTTATAATCCGCATCTTTGTGTCACCCCTAAGATGAGGCAGAGTACGCAATTTAGAATAAATTGTCTAATACATTGAGTTTAGAAGTTTAGAATCCTTATACAAAATGATCTCAGGCTAATGGTGAATGGTTAAAAGATCCCTTAAAAGGCACTGTAAGGGCAAACCTTAAAACATAATACTCTCTTTCCTCCCCTGCAGCAACTTGCTTCCAGTCTGATAACTTCCAAACATCCTGAGTAAGTCATGGCCCTGGCATCGGTCACAGTGACTGTAGCACACTCAACAAGCACTGTAATTCAAGTGGGGAGGGCGGGGGCATGCAGGGATGTTTCTGAGTACTGAACACAGAGGAAGCTGTGGAGGAGGAGGAGAAAGCAGAGTATCCTTTGGTTTTTATATGTTGTGTTTTTACGTTCCATCTAATAGTTTATGGTGCTGACAGCAGATAAACCACACCACTTTACTGGTATTGGGAGAAGGAAAGAGTTCAATGCCCATCATCAGGCACCAATAAATTCAACTCTTAACATCCTCTCGAAAAATGTGCTTAGAGAAAAAATGGCTCCTGTGTATGTTTCTGGGGCTAGGTCTCAGGAGACAGAGGGTGACCTGTATATTGTTAATTCATGGATGAGCACTTATCATTAATTCAGTCTGTCTGTAATATCCATGAACTTGGTCTGTTAAATGCTTACATGCTCCCTCACTGCACTGGTCATGACTCGACAGAGAAAGAAAAATGCATATTAAGTGGCTGCAGCATTGAAATGCTGAAAGGTGAGTATTAATGTCCAGTTTTGAACGTTGTAGACATGTTTAACTGGATGGGCATCCCAATATCAGATGCCGCAGAGGTGATTATTGAAGGGGGGGCTTTAAAGTTTTTTTTTTATTTTAAGACCACTGCAAAATGAATTAACCTACATTGGTTATGATTAATTTTGTACGCAGTATTCTCAATTGTTTTACCAAATTGGATGGCATTTGCCACTGGCAAACATAAATGTGATTATAAACCTGGAAACAGTGCTCCACTGGAATCATGATAAAAATGATTTAGGAAGTTTTGCACTTGGTAACCTATAGTAGTTTGAGGCCCAGGGTCTTTTGTAAGTCTCCTGCGGTATAACACTGGTCCTATTGCAAGCACAGTATAACAGAGGCGATATAACAAAGACTTGTAACTGTTTACAAGAGCACTACTTCACAAATGACAGCTTTCATACAGCAAGAGATTGATTTTCCCCTTTTATGCGTTTGTTTTTGAGATCACATTGTGTCTCTATTTGTATCCACTCATGGAACTCTAGAGCTCCAGATGACAATATCAATGTCAAAGCACACATCTCTAACAATAAATGTAACCGATTGTATTCCTTCTAAGAATTATAGGTAAGCATAAATGTCAGAGACTGACGAGGGAATTTACCAAGCTGATATCTATGGGGTAAACTACAAAAATCACTATTAATGAACCTATCAACGCTGAGTTTAAAATTTAAAGCATATTTGCATTACTGCCCAGACAGTTCTTCTAATCTGATGTCATAAAAAGGTGTACATTTTGACCTCCTGTTTTACAGCAATGGTTTCCAATTTCTCTCTGATCTCTCTGATATCTGTGGATTCCACAGACTGACTGTTATATTCAGTATGTGAATGGAAGGGGGGCTCTGCATTCTATTTGTCTGTTATCTCCAGTCTCTCTTAACATACAGCCAGTATAATGTTCATGTGACAAAAAATAATAATTCATAGTTTGCTGGCAGTGTACTTTGCAATGCACTTAAACATCTGTTTCCGGTCTTTGGCAGCCCAAAAGAAATCAAATTAATCCCTCTAATTGGGTCATGGGCACTAAAAAAAGAACACTGTAGTGTTTTTTATCATCCGATGGCCAAAGAGAAAGCTAGGCTATATTTCCCCAGTGTGAGAAAATCATACAATAATTTCCAAGTCACTGTTTAAAATGAAAAACTGAGTGTTGCATGCATATTTCCCCCCCTTTCCCCCCGAGTTAATACTTTGAGGACCACCATTAACTGCAAATAAAGCTGCAAATCTAATGGTGTATGTCTCGAACAGCTTTGTATTGTACATCGATCATAGATACATCTATGTAGATTTCTATTGCCATATCTTCTCGGTAAAATAGCTTTAGCTTAGTAAGTTTGGATGGAGAGCGCTGGTGAACAGCAAGTTGTGCCATAGATTATAAATGGGATTTAAAGCGGTCCTTCACTCTGAATAAGAGTCTATCTTATATGTTTTCCCCACCCTGTACATACAGATTGCTCACATTAAAAATCATCCTACCTGCATCTACCGCCTGTTATGAGCCTTTAAACATTCAAGATGGCGGCTCATGGGACATCAGGCAGCCTGCAAACAGGAAGTGCCTTCTAACTGTGCTGCTATGCATTCTGGGATTGCTGACCTTTTCCTGACCCCAGCTCTGCTCTGTCTGAGCAAAGCACAGCTATAGCCCCATCCCCTGTACTTTATCCCACTCTCCTCTTCTCAGTAAGTGTGATGTTTCTCAGTCAAGATGGTGGCACCCGTATCCTAAAGTCCTGAACAGAGTTGCAGCCCAGTGGGGGAAAAAATAATAAGTAATTGACTAAAAAAAAAAATATTAATTTTATATGCTGGGGAATAGTTTTTTTTAAGGGTTTGGGCTTTTCAATCAATCATGGTGAAGGTCCGTTTTTAAGTCTGGACTTTGACTGAGCCATTCCAACTGATGGATATGCTGTTTTTTAACCCTTTAAATGCTTCACCTATGAATTTCACGTGGTTGCCCCTCCAATCATGAAATTCAAAGCTGCTCACCAGCCGGGATCTAGTGTTTCTACTCTTCAGATGTCCCCCCAGAGTCCCCAGTAGGCAGGACCAGCTCCCCTTCCCCACCACCGGTTCTGTCATGTCTGCCAGAAGGAGAGACCCTTATAGGGAGGAGTGGAATTACATCATCCCACTCTTTCCGCTATAAAAGACCGCTTCTGGTACTGGGGATCTGTCAGCAGCAGGTGATCAGTGGGGGGCAGGGGCATCTGATCCCCATCCTCTCACACCCGGCTTCTGCTGATAAACGTCCACCTGTCAATGATTGGCACGATGCAGGAGACGTTGGATCCGAGGAAAGTAAAGAAAAAGAACCCTACATTTTAATAAATAGCATTTCACTCTGCTGTGTGTTGTGTTTTTTTTTTACATTTAACCCTTTGTGAACTGGTAAAGGGTCCATGAGATCCCTATACCAGGTAACAAGGCTTGAGGAGCTGGCAATTGGCTGATTTGCCATTAACCCTTTGGCCCTATTACCTTCTTCCCAGGGGGGCAGAGGAGCCAGCTGCCCATGAGGGCTTGTAGCCTTTAGGGCTGGGGGCCACTGATGCTGGGCCCTGTTCTCTGGTCTACAAGCCCTTATAGCTGGTTCCCGGGCTGGTTATGCTTGGATAAGGGGGGACCCAAAGGCATTTTTCTAAATTTACCATTGATAGTGCACATAGTAGTTGTATGTCATTTTGAAAATGTCATAAAGCTCCCTTTCAGTTTGGGGGATCTTCTGGGCAGGACTGGGGGGTGCTACCGATACATATGTGGTACCATTGTAATCAGGAGGAATGGTGTATTCATATGAAATATGGTTTTCTTGAAAAAAATGTTTTTTTTAAGTGACAAAATATAAATATTTAAATTGTAATATTTGTATTTTATTTTTATATAAAATTATTATGAAAGCACATAAAAAATAAAAAAAACATTTCATGTTAAAGCCCCAAGCCGAAAAAAATTATATGTAATTTTCCTGGAAATTCCTGCAAAGTTAAACATACATGCAAAATGGTGAAAAACAGAGTGACAAAATCTTATGTAGGTTGGCAATTAAAGGGCTGAAAGAACCTTTGCATGTTGGGTCTTGTTTTGTTCAGGGGATCTTGCACTTTCATATTTAGCTTGTGTTTTCCTTTTTACATATTGATACATTAGGAGAATGTTCTGCATCTTTTATTAATATTTTAGGGAAACGCTGTACAACCAGAGAATTCCTTGACAGTTTGCTTCCAGAAAACTGCATCAACAAACTTGGCACGCCTAGAAAAATTGAGGTTTGTACATCCAGAGAATATATAGTTTGTGGCAGATATTACAAATGTAAAGGGTTGTGTTTTGTGAAACCTGCAAGGTGCACATAGTAGTTGTATTTTATTTGCCAATCTTCTAAAGTGCTCCTTTGAGTTTGTGGTGTCTCCTGAGCAGGATACATCTATGGTACCATTGCAACTGGACAGAATGGGGATTTTACATGCAATATGATTTTTTTTGAAAAAACAAACATTTTTTTTTATTTTAAAAAGCTACAGATGGTAAAAATGGCATTTAAAAAAAATTTTTCCACATATTTCACCAAAAGAATTGCAAAAGCTCAGAAAAAAATGAACAATATATAATTTTCCTGGGAAATACCTGGATATTCACTTAAAAAAATCACAGTTAAACATTTATACCGCAAAATGATGAAAAATGGCCTGGCAATAGAGGGTGACATTTTTTAAAGTTTTCATTAATTGTCTGACAAAGTAACTAATTTAACAGCAAAATCTAAAAGCCACTACTCTCTCCTTATCCTCCTTGATCTATCCTCTGCTTTCAACACTGTTGACCATCCTCTTCTACTCCACATTCTGACATCTCTGGGAATTCAAGACCGTGCACTTTCGTGGCTCTCCTCTTACATTTCAGATTGCACGTTTAATGTGTCCCACTCAAACTTAGTTACCTCTAACCTCCTCAGAAGTTTTCCTCAGAACCACAAGGTTCTGTTCTTGGACCACTTCTCTTCTCAGTCTACACCTATGGCCTTGGACAACTCAGAAACTCATGTGGCTTTCAATACCACTTCTATGCAGACAACACTCAAATCTACATTTCTGGACAAGATCTCTCTTCACTCCTATCCTGTGTTCCTGACAGTTATCTCATCTTTCATGTCATCTCGCCCCTTCAAACTAAACATGGACAAGACTGAGTTTGCTGTTTTCCCACCATCAAACTCTCCTGGCTCTACAACTGCTATATATCTCACTGACCTCACGATTACTGCAACTTTCCAAGCACGATGCCTTGGGTCATACTGGACTCCTCTCTCCCAACTAGATTACTACAACATTCTCCTACTACAGACTGGCACCACTCCAATCTATTCTCACAACTTTGCTTGACTCGTTCATCTCTCCTCTTGCATCTCTAGTGCTACTTCTCTATGTCAGGCCCTCCACTGGATGCCAAAATCTGAGAGAATTCAATTTAAAATACAAACCTTTCCACAATAAGGCTCCTGTCTACATTTCATCACTTATCAACAAATACCAACCCAGATGCAATCTCCGTTCTGCCTAGGACCTCCTCCTATCCTCAACCCTAATCACCTCCTTCCAGTCTTGCATCCAAGATTTCACACATGCCTCCCCATTACTCTGGGATGCGCTCCCCCATACAATCCTCCCCCATACAATCCTCCACTCCACAAGCCTTCAAGCCTCCACTTTGGACCATAACCCAGGATTTTGACTGTCATGGGTTTTGGCCCAGGTTGCCGAAACAAGCTCACCTCTTCCCAGTCCTACGGGGCATGAGTGGCAACTTGTCCAATCAGTGGGCTCGGATCTGCTGACGTCCCTTTGTCTAAGGCTTAATTTAAGGCGAGCGGATCTGAGCACGCTGACGACCGCATCCCCCACTACCCTATAACAGGGAGTGTGCCCCCGGCGGCCATTCAAAAATGCCTGGCGCGGGCATGGGCCCTGCTAGATGGATAGCGGGGATGCTGCCTTGGCTCGCGCATGCGCCATTGGACCAGAAAAGAGAGTAAGTGTATTGGTGACCTGGGGGGTTTAACACAGCGAGACAACCCTGATTTTGGATGCCCCGGGGGGAGAGAATCGATCGGCCCAGGAATCTTATAGATTTTAAGGGTGGCCTCAAAACCCACCTATTCGGACAAGCATATCACTTGGCCTAAATAAAAGACAGATCAAGCCACCTCAGATCACTTGCCATCAAACTAAGTATATACTACTTGGGACCTACCTTTTGTCTCCATCCTTATCCTTTAGATGGTAAGCCCACAAGGGCAGGACCATCTCTCCTTGTGTATTTCAGTATGACTACGTATTTGTGCTTTTCTATCAATTATTGTAAGTTAGTTGTTTTACTATGTTTGCTGCTTTGTGTTATAAAAGAAAACAGTTTTCCCTAGCAACAATGTGTTTACCTTAGCACGACTGATGCCTTTAATGTACAGATCAGAGACTTCCTCACTCTGGCTTGCTAATCATCTTATTAGCTAAAACATAGCAACAGACTCCCAAACTACTGGATGCATCTTGAACGTCCACAAGGAGGCAAGATAAACAGATGTTCCCTGCCCCAGGATTTTGCTTAGTGTCACACTGGCTGCTGATAAAAATGCAGTGTCTACATTGAGAATAACTGGACCACTGTGGTAGATGGTCAATCAGTGGCACCAGGGATAGCTAAATAAAAGGCTTACCCTAGTCTAATTCATTTCAATAAAGCTCAGCAGCACAAGGCTGCTGGGTCTTATAATCCACAATTTAGGGCAGACATTGAGCATGCAATGTATATTTTTGCTTTGAGAAATAATTTTTCCCCATTAATCTTTGTCTATTCTTAAAATGGTGCAGAAGTGTGTCGTATCTCACAATGAAGTAATCATTTACAAACTTTGCCTGGCCAAGTTAAAATAGGGTACAGAGTGTATACTAAGTAGCACATACTAAGGTTGCCACCTGAGGTTATGAAAATGCTATTTGATTTTTTGATTTTTTTTTTAACTTTTAAAACTTGTGAAATTGGGCTGCTTTCTGTTAACTTAAAGACAATTTGCAGACAAAAGAAAAAAAAATGCTATATTCATTGTCAATATCCCACGCCAACTCACGCATCTTTTCTGTGTTCTCCAATGGGGGGACGCCTCCCGCCATTAGTCACTGTGAGCTTGTGAAGACCTAATACGCTGCCTTCCATTGCAGTGGAGGGGGCATGCCAGCCCACAGTGAGAACACAGAAGATATGCGCGATTGGGCCAGGCAGTACAGGACATGGATCCAGCAATCAGGTATGAGCTGTAGCCCCTGACTAGGAGCAATGGTCTGGGTGGAAAAAAAAGGTGAGTATAGAGTTTTTCTTTTCTTTTGTACGGAAAATTGTCTGTAAATTACCATTTACAAATATCAAACTTTACAGAAATGTCCTTTTTTCTGTATATATAACCTTGAAAAAAAAAAAAAAAAAAATATATATATATATATATATATATATATATATATCATGGAGTCTTAAGATGACTGAAAATTTGGCTCTTACCTTTTCTGTCCTTGGATTGAATGCTACATTGTATTCTACTTATAGTTTTGATGATTTGTACTGTAATGTTGCAAACATGGTAGTGTGCAAAACATACACGATTGCTGTGTGATTATTGGAAGACTGTTGCAAGATTAATCTCATGAGATTAATCTCCCAGAGGTATAAAAGGGTAGAGAAAAATTGTCCGAGAACGCTGTGAATGCATGATTAATCACCATACTCATTCAGGTCTATAGAGAGAATTAATCATCTGAAGTGCACATAACAAGACTGTGGCATTGCGTAATTATACAAAATCAGTTACACACTTAGACATCGAACAATCTTCTATGTAGATGAGCATATTAAAAATAAAAGAACAGAAAGCCCACCTTTAGTAAGCATTACGTAGTATAAAGCCATGTTCTTTATTTATGCTTTTTATTCTTTTAAAAAAAGATGTTGATTCATGCCAAATCATTTCACCATTTTAGAACTGCATCAGGTGGTGCCACCACCTATTTTCTTGCTCATAACATAGTAAATTGGAAATTGATCAGATGATTGATCAGCAGGTGTTTGAATTGACCAGACTGAACCACCTTTCTCTTGAGAAGCTTTACTCAGAGTTGCAGCCATGGTTGGCCCCCGCCACAAGAAAGGGACACGCATTCGGAGGTATGACCAAATTGGTTGGCTGCCTTCAATTTTTAGGGAATAGTTCTTTCCACAGGCTAGGTGCACAGTCTGTTGGCATGTCCCAGCCTACACTGAGCTGCGCCCTGACTGAATTTCTCAATGGTATGGCTGTCCTGCAAGAGAAATACATCAGCGTCCTGAATTGCGGTGAGGCTGGGTTTTTCAGCATTGTGAATAAGTGTTATGGGTGTCATTGATTGTACGCATGTGGCCCTGGTTCCCACAGCTGCTCAGGAGTATATGCTTCCATAGGTTTAAGTCCACCTTGCTCCTCTTTCTTGTTTACTCTCCTCTCTTGAGGCTAGCCTAGCTTCCCAGGATGCATTTATCTTGAGAAGTTACGGTTTATACACCTGTTTTGGCAGTGGTGAGCTGACTGGCGGTTGGCTTGTGGGTAAGTCTATTTATTGCTGGAGTGGATCTGCCTGTTTAATGTTTGCATTTGCAATGTGTTTTTCATTTCTGCTATGTGTACCCTTTTTGTAATTGGTCCAAGTTTATTGTGTTAGCCAGTTGGTCTCCCTGCCCTCCATCACTTTGACTGTGCTCATGCCCCACGTTGAATGTCCCCTTCTCCCAGTTGCAGTTAAAAAATTCTTAGCATCCTGCCTTAGCTTTTGCTTGTTTGGCCCTACTCTCTTGTAATACTTATTAAAATTTGTAATATTTGGTCTAGGCTGTTTTGATGTTGTTATCTGTAAGTAATTTAATTTCCATTTTCATTTGCCTTTTAGGTGATTCTGGTTATCCATTGCCTGGCTCCTTCTTAAGGCCCCAGACATCTGGCCAGGAGGCTTATAATGAGGTCCACTGCCGCACATGGGCTGTAGTTGAACGTGCCTTGGCTGTTGAATACAATAGAAGCCAAAGGAGGTTGTGCAAATTATTATGACGTGCATCAGCCTTCATAATTTTACCTTTAGTGAGAGGGTGGCAGCATATTTGGAGGAGACAACCCCTGCTTCTGCTCCAGAGATTCCTGGCCATCTGAATACTTGCACCCAGAACCGTGCGGCCAACAACCCAAAGTCCAGTATGGCAGGTTAGGGGGATGTTGCCCGGCTTTGGGTGTTTGCAGCTTGCTGTGCCTTAAGCCTCTCCAGTCTTTGAAGGGCAGCCTGGTTGGCCGCCAGCATTTAAAGGGCAACCTGGTTGGCCTCCAGAATTTGAAGGGCAACCTGATTGGCCTCCACCACAGCCCAAACCAGTGTCTCCATCTGCTGGTGGTGGTGCTGCTGCTCCACAACTGCAACCAGGTCTTCATGGAGCAAACTGGCGGTGCTTCGCACAACTTTAAAATAATGATTGACATTTTACTATGGCGCTGTTGGCCCACTAGTTTTCCTCCATGATTTGGCACCACCTTACCAAAGACAGGTGATGCCTGCAGGCGGGCTGTCTTCCTCTTGGGTGCTGGTGGGCTGGTGTGGCAGAATGAAGCTGTAGCTGCAGGGGGTAGTGGTAATGGCCAGTTTCTGTGGTGCCAGCAGCTGGTGGAGGTGTCCAGATCATATCCAGATGTTCAGAGTACCCTTCCTCCAGTTCATTCATTTCATCGAGGAGAGGTGCCGCAATGTTACCACACAGCCTCCAGGGCCCCGAACTTGACCCTGGGTTAACTCTTCTCCTCCACCCTGCCCCTTGCCTATTAAGCTCACTCATGTACATTATCACTGCCTGGACTCCCTTGGTGGCTGACTGGTGGGTGGGCCCAGTCTTGATGCTGTCTCAGTGGCAGGCAAACCAGATGGGCAAGGTGTGGCTACAGGTAGTGGGTCTTGTGGGTGAGGTGCTGCTGGCTGATGTGTTGCTGCAAAGTCAAAGTAAATGCACTGGTAGTTTCCTGTTAACAGTATATGTGCCCTTTCAAAATCCCTACAAGGGCTACACACTGGGTCCCACATCAAACAAAGTTAAGGTTTAGTGAGTTGTCCAATGTTTTTTGTACAAGCAGACCGCTGTTGTTCAAGCCTTACCCCTCAGCCCGTCTGACATTGAGTTTCTACCAAACAACCACCTTTCAGGTCGTCCCACTTTTTCTTGGCCTGGGCACCATCCTTGGGTTCTGGCCCCACCCCAAGATCCCCAACCATAACTGCTCCCGCAACGCTTTGGGGGTTGACCAGGACACAGACAGTCGATCATAATTTTTGACACCATCCAGAAGAACCTCCAGCTGGGCATCAACTTACCCCTTGTTAGTTTGCGCCCAGGGTGAGTGGCCTATGCTTTGGTCTGATGGGTGGTGTCTTGGCTGAAGGGGAAGTAACTATGACCACTCAGAGTGGATGGATTCCTGGCTACTGGCCGGGGAATGTGAAGGTCTGGGGGTGGCAATGCTGCTCAGCCTTTGGCTCCCCTGTTGGCTCCGCATGGGGCTCCGCTGTGGACTCCCCAGTGGAACCGCACTGGGGTCTGTATTGGGGTCCGCATAGTGCTCCAATGTCCTGACTGTTGGTTGATACATGGTGGGCTGGGCCGGGATCCCCAGGAGCCCTGGTTTTCTGACTTAAAGTGCTGTGGGTGACCCGTTCAGAGTAGCTATTGTGGGTATCAGCAGAGGAGTGCCTGCGGGACGAACGGTAGGTCCTGGGGCTGGGGCTGTGGTACCTGGGCCAGGTGCTGCAAGTTCCTCAGCCATGCCTGTTTTCCTGCCTCTGGGGACTGTGGTGGCGCCTATGGTGTGGCATATTGAGCTCCTAGGTCAGCAGTGGGAATAAAATCTGACCCCCAGCTGTGTGCTGTTATACCTAATTGAGTGGGGAATTGTATTGGAAACAATTTCGTTTATTTAACAGCCTGTCAAAGGCGGAAGCAACCTATAGGCTACATGTGCATATGGACGCAAGCACACTTCCAGGGTCTGCCAGGGAGCGACAGCGCTTATGTGTCTTGGCACAGGGGTGCGTCATACAGACGACATCCAAAGGTCCAACATGGCACCCAGCGATTCACCCGTGAGCAGCAGGAGAAAATTATGATGCTAAGTCACACTTTCATGCCATTCGCATACGCATGTGTGCGCATTACGCTCCTGCAGAGGTGCAAACAGTTGACAGAGTGGCCGCGAAATACAACCAAAGGCACATGGAGCCACAGTAATGGCAGCGGCCTGGCCTTCCATTGTTGCAGGAACACAGTACTTTGCTGCCACTGTCACATGGACCACTCTTGCATGTTTGTATGCAACGCAGGGATGCCTAAGTGATTTATGTTTCAAATTTCTATGCAATCCACTACTACTGTGGCATCGGAGAGTTGGCTTCACCTTGTTTCTGGCCGCAGTCAGCGAGCCCTATCCAACAGTAGTAGCAGAGGGGAGAGTTAGGCACGCCTTTCGCCCTACGCGTGTCTGTGCTTGCAATCCGCCACTACCGTGGGATGGGAGAGTTGGCTGCATCTTGTTGCTGGCCCTGGTCAGTGAGTCCTATCCGACCGTAGTAGCGGAGTGGATAGGTAGGTTTGCCTTTTGGCCTGAATACATCTGCGCTTGCAATCCCCTAATTGTGTGGTATGGGAGAGCTGAATTAATTAGCTTTGCATACACCAGCATATATGAGGCTTGGGTGTTTGCAGTATCCCAGAAAATTACTTAACGGGGCAGGGGCATGTATATGAAGTTAAAGGAGACCCAAACAGAGGACATAAGTTAACAATGCACATTTGATTGTGGTTTACAGACTTTCATGGACAAAATATACGATTTCAAGCCCAACACACATGAAAAGAGGACATTGGCAGAGGAAGTGAAAGCCCATGTGAGGGAACGTTGCCTTACACCTTCGCCCAAATAATGCATCACTGGTTGGAACTCAAACTACAAAAGTGGCCCTTGGTGAGGAGGATCTACAGCCATAACTTCCCAGGTAAGTGGATGCACAACAGAGAAGGTGAGCTATTGGGGTAACAAGTAACATGTTTTACACAATTATATTTTCTTTAGTAGCTGGAAAGTTCTGGCTGCAGATCAAGCCCACCCAGAGGCGACAGGTCCGACCAGTAGGGCCAAGAAGAAGAGTGTGGCTGTAAGGCAGCAACCTTAAACCCTGCCAACATCCTCCTCTGAAGCAGCACCACCGCCACCATCCATGGAGGCCGCTGAAGAGGGGGGTGTGTTGAGCTTGGAGCCTCCCACAGCTCCTGAACACTCCGGTAGGCCAATACCCCCCCAAAAAAAACACACAGGTTGTGCTGCATGTAAAGTCTAATAACATATTTGCTAAGTGCTGGTGTGTTATGCTTCTCTGTCCCTACAGATTTCTCAGAGGATGAGTATGCTGTGATGGGGCTACCAGAGAAGGAAACAGCACAAATGGGTGTGAAGGCAGTGAAGCAGAACAATACCCAAGCATTACACATACAACAGATGCCCATAAATACTAACTCCGGTTCTTTCCCTCTACAGACCCTGAAGAAGGGATTGCGCCGCGGAGGAGGGTGGCCCCCTAAAACTATGCGTCAACCAGTTTGGGTAGGTATATAAAAATGTGTATGCATGTACAAGCACACATGTGGATGAACAAGTGCTAATGTATATATTTTTTCTTTTCAGGTGCTAGGTTGGTGCCACAAAAATATTGTATATATTTGTTTTATTTAATTTTTGTAAATATATGTAGTTAAATGAAAATAAAATGAAATAAACCAAGAGTTTTAACCCTTCTATTGCCAGCCACGTAAATTTTACGTGGCTGCCTCTCCAACCGTTAAATGCCAGCCACGTAAAATTTACGTGCCTGACTTTCCCCATAAATAAAATAAAAAGTATAAAAAAATATCACTTACCTGACCCCTTGTTTGATTCATCCGGGTCTCCTCTTCAGCCAGAGGGGCTCCGATCGGCGATTGGGGGTCCTCCGGCTGCAGGGGAGGGCCCGGAATAGGGTGCCCCCCCCCCCCCGTTTCAGCAGCCGCCGGCATTTGCCTGCAAAAAAAAAAAAAAAAAAAAAAAAAAGACATTTACTCACCTCCGCTCCCGCCGGCTCCCGCCACCTCTCCTCTTCATGGGGGGGGGGCTCCGATCACCCCCCCCCGGGTCTTCCGTCTTCTGGAGGAGGGCATAACAGCCCTCCTCCCTTTACCTCCTTCGATGGCGGCCGCCATCTTGGATTCTGGCCCCGCCCCTCCGGGGGCGGGGCCGATGACGTCACCGCCGGGTGTCATCGGGGCACCCGGCAGTTCAGCCTTCAGATGCCGGTGACGGCTGGACAGAGGAGGAGGGAGGTAGGCGATCCTCCGATCGCCTGCCTCCCCCCTCCTCTGCCCAGCCGTCACTGACAGCAGATCGCCGCGGGACACAGGAAATGAAGATCGGAGGTGAGTAAAGTAAAAAAAGTTTTTTTTTTTTTAATAAAGTGTTTAAAAAAAAAAGTGTCTTGTCTTTTTTTTTACTTTAACCCTTTGTGAACTGGTAAGGGGTCCATGTGACCCCTTATACCAGTTCACAGGGCTCGGGGGTCTGGCAAGTCACCTGCGCTAGCGGGTGGCTTGCCATTAACCCCTGGCCCCCCAAATTACCTGCCTCCCCAAAGCCCAGGGGGGGGCAGAAGAGCCGTGGCCCTAGGCTATGGCTGCTTGTAGCCGCAGGGCCAGGGGCCACTAAAGCTGGCCCCTGCGCCCTGTTCTACAAGCCCCCATAGCTGGTCACAGGCTGGTTATGCTGGGTAGGGGGGACCTCACGCCATTTTTTTTTGGGATTTTTAAGGGTTTTAACCCTTAAAAATCCAAAAAAAAAATGGGGTCCCCCTCCCTTCGAGGGGGGACCCTATGTCATTTTTTTTTTTAATTAACCCTTTCTTACCTGTAACCCAGTAGGTATAAAAGGCTTCCAGCAGCAGCAGGAGAGCAGAAGCCTAAGTGATCAGCGTGGGACACATGGATGGATCGGAGGTAAGTATTAAAAAAAAATATTAAAAAACATTTATTTTTTTTTAATAAAAATATTTTTAAATAAGTGTGTCTGTGTGTTTTTTTTACTTTTAACCCTTTGTGAACTGGTAAGGGGTCCATGTGACCCCTTATACCAGTTCACAGGGCTCGGGGGTCTGGCAAGTCACCTGCGCTAGCGGGTGGCTTGCCATTAACCCCTGGCCCCCCAAATTACCTGCCTCCCCAAAGCCCAGGGGGGGGCAGAAGAGCCGTGGCCCTAGGCTATGACGGCTTGTAGCCGCAGGGCCAGGGGCCACTAAAGCTGGCCCCTGGCCCTGCGGCTACAACCGCCATAGCCTAGGGCCACAGGCTGGTTACGCTGGGTAGGGGGGACCTCACGCCATTTTTTTGGGGGATTTTTAAGGGTTTTAACCCTTAAAAATCCAAAAAAAAAATGGGGTCCCCCTCCCTTCGAGGGGGGACCCTATGTCATTTTTTTTTTTAATTAACCCTTTCTTACCTGTAACCCAGTAGGTATAAAAGGCTTCCAGCAGCAGCAGGAGAGCAGAAGCCTAAGTGATCAGCGTGGGACACATGGATGGATCGGAGGTAAGTATTAAAAAAAAATATTAAAAAACATTTATTTTTTTTTAATAAAAATATTTTTAAATAAGTGTGTCTGTGTGTTTTTTTTACTTTTAACCCTTTGTGAACTGGTAAGGGGTCCATGTGACCCCTTATACCAGTTCACAGGGCTCGGGGGTCTGGCAAGTCACCTGCGCTAGCGGGTGGCTTGCCATTAACCCCTGGCCCCCCAAATTACCTGCCTCCCCAAAGCCCAGGGGGGGGCAGAAGAGCCGTGGCCCTAGGCTATGACGGCTTGTACCCACAGGGCCAGGGGCCACTAAAGCTGGCCCCTGGCCCTGCGGCTACAAGCCGCCATAGCCTAGGGCCACAGGCTGGTTACGCTGGGTAGGGGGGACCTCACGCCATTTTTTGGGGGGATTTTTAAGGGTTTTAACCCTTAAAAATCCCAAAAAAAAATGGGGTCCCCCTCCCTTCGAGGGGGGACCCTATGTCATTTTTTTTTTTAATTAACCCTTTCTTACCTGTAACCCAGTAGGTATAAAAGGCTTCCAGCAGCAGCAGAAGAGCAGAAGCCTAAGTGATCAGCGTGGGACACATGGATGGATCGGAGGTAAGTATTAAAAAAAAATATTAAAAAACATTTATTTTTTTTTAATAAAAATATTTTTAAATAAGTGTGTCTGTGTGTTTTTTTTACTTTTAACCCTTTGTGAACTGGTAAGGGGTCCATGTGACCCCTTATACCAGTTCACAGGGCTCGGGGGTCTGGCAAGTCACCTGCGCTAGCGGGTGGCTTGCCATTAACCCAGAGACCCCCCATTACCTGCCTCCCAAAAAAACCTTAAAATTCCCCCAAGAAATGGTGGAACCCCCCCCCCCCCCCCCGTGAAGGGGGACCCCACACCAATTTTTTTTTATTTAACCCTTTATTATGTGGATAGTAGTTGTATTTTATTTGTAAATGTTATAAAGTGCTCTTTTCAGTTTATGGGATCACCTGGACAGGAACAGGGGGGCTACCGATACATATGTGGTATCATTGTAATCGGGAGAAATGGGGCTTTCACATGCAATATGGTTTTCTTTAATAAAATAAATGTTTTTGTTTAAAATAAAGGAGACAATTTAAAAAATATATATTTTTTTATTTTTTAATTTTTTAAAAAATATTTTAAAAAGTAGAAAAAATACAAACAAGACATTTCATGTTAAAGCCTAAACTCTGCCACAAAAAGAAAATATGCCATTTTCTTGGAAATTCCTGCAAAAATCACAGTTAAACATCACGCAAAATTGTGAAAAACATCCTGTCAGGAGAGGGTGACAAAATCTCAAGTAGACTGGCAGTCAAAAGGTTACAGGTACCTATGCATGTTGGGTATTGTTCTGCTCGGGGGACCTTGCGCTTTCAGATTTAGCTTGTTTTTTCTTATTTGCATATTGATATTTTAAGAAAAGGTGTTTTTTATTCTGCTTTTTTATACATTTTTTTGTAAAACCCTGTGCAACCTAAGAATTCTTCGAGATATTACTTCCAGAAAGATGAGCCCACTACAACAAGCTGGGTACGCTTAGAAAGCTTAACATGTGTACTTTCAGGGAATATATGGTTTATGGGGGATATTCCAAATGTAAAGGGTTGTTTTGGTAGAAAAAGCACAAGGTGCGCAATTTGTCTGCAGAGCTGAAAATCTGAAGTAAAACTACCGCTATGCGCATGCTTTACTTTGGGGTGTTTGGCAACTCTTTCCTTGACAGAACCTATGCATGTTGGGTATCGTTCTGTTCAGGGGATGTTGCTTTTTCAGATTTTCTGGTTTTTTTCTGGTTTGCATATAGGTTTTTTTAGGAAAATGTGGCTTTGATTCTGCTTTTTTATCCTTTTTTTAGGGAAACTCTTTGCAACCAAAGAATCCACTGAGGGATTACTTTCAGAAAACTATGGCCACATCAACAAGCCTGGTACGCCTAGAAAGCCTGAGGTGTGTACTTCCAGAGAATATATAGTTTGTTGGGGGTATTTCAAATGTAAAGGGTTGTTTTTCTTGAAAAACTGCAAGGTGCGCATATTGCATAGCATAGTTGTATTTTATCTGAAAATCCCCTAAAGCGTTGTTTCAATTTGGGGGAGTCTCCTGGGCAGGAAAGGGTGTCTACCTATACATATGTGGTACCGCTGTAACCGGGAGAAATTGGGGTTTCACACGCAATACGATTTTATTGACAAACTTACATTTTTTATTACAAAAAAACACTACAAATTGTAAAAAATAGTTTTTTTTTTTATTTTTTTGCACAATTTTCACCCAAAAATATTGAGAATACACTTAGAAAATGACAAACAAGACATTTCATGTTAAAGCCCAGGCTCCGCTGAAAAAAACAATATATCACTTTCCTGGGAAATCCCTGGAAATCCCTTCAAAAATCACAGTTGAACATGGGGAGCGCAAAATAGGGCAAAATAATCTGGCAACAAAGGGTGACAAAATCTCAAGGTAGGCTGGCAGTTAAAGGGTTAAAGTTATATGCTGTGTGGGGGGGGAGAAAGGTAAGTATATGCTAGGACTTACAGACTACCATGGGTACAGTAGAGGGGGACAGTCGGAAGCATGTTGCAACAAAAAAAGTCCTATGTCGCAAAGCCAACGAAGGGCACACCAAGAACAATTGGATCCACATCAAGTTATGTCCGAGTACAGGTGAAAAATCAACTTTCAAGACTACTTTGGCTGCAAATACCGTAAATGCTCAGCTAAACTGTATGCGTACGCAAAGCAAATGCAGCCGCTTACGCATGAACAAACTTTGGACGTGTGGATGTGGCAGTGAATCATACAAGCATTCACAATTTCCCAATTTTCAAGATCAATTCCCGAAAAAAACGAGCATTCATGGGCAGACTCTGAATCAGGCCGATTGTCTGATATGCACACTGTATTGAGGACTGCTCTGACTTTTAATTCTTTAATCAGATAAAGCAGAACAAAACCAGGGAATTTACTTTCCCAAGTTTTGTTCCATGCCCCCAGAGCATCCCGAACTGGGATGCCCCGCTGTGGAACCCCCCCCAGGAAGCTGGTATTTACTCCCTTTCCTCAGCCCAATGGCATATGTGCAGGTTCTCATCCAATGACGATGTCATTCGGCAAACGGCTCTCATTTACTTCAATGGAAAGTGCTGGCGGTGCATGCAAGCCTTCTGTGGGTTCACGCATGCATGTCTGGGAGTGCACACGTGTGTTATGGGGGGCACACATGCCTTTATGGAGGTACACTCATATGCATCAGAGAGTGCACGCATGAGCATGTGGAGGTGCGCGCATGTGTGCCTGTGTGTCTGCATAAATCTGGAAGTGCGTGTATGCATGTCTGTGGGTGTGAGTATGCTCATATGTGGGGGTGCATGCATGTGTGTCTGGGAGTGCTGGTCTAGGATCCAATGTCTCCTAGAAACAGGGAGAGAGGGAGGGAGCGCAGGCAAGGTATTGAGAATGCCTGGGTTGGAAGCAAAATATTTGTCCCTTACAGACCCCACCCATTATGCTGATTATTATATAGCATCACAGAGCCAAGGGCCACTACCACATGATTTAGAAGAGAAAGCATGAGGTGAAACTGTAATCCTTGATTTCTCACCTGTTTCTTCTTAAATTTAAAAACAGAAAACAGTTTAGAACATTGCCAAACATAGCCCGACACAATGGGCTAACAATTAGCTTTGCCTGAAATATCACTTTAACTAATTAAAAAATTGATGGCAGCAACACATTTCAAAAACTTTGAGAGTAGAAATAAGTGCATTTCTTTAAAATTCGATTCAGGCAATTTGTGTTATTTCCTTAAGCAAAAGGGAATGTGGATAAATGCACACCAATCACAAATTTAAGTTATGTAAGTTAAAAATGTTATTTATGCCACAATAATCCATACAGAACACAGGCACTGTACATTTAGTGCAGCAGTAAAAGGGTATTATATAAATTGTACGATTAATTCATGAGAAAGGATATGAGATGGGGATGTCTGTGGGACGCCACATCTATCATCAGGATAGTTCGTCACCTCAAATAAGATAAACAAGTAGATTAACTCAATAACTTTAGCCAGTGGATAAGTTATATACTAAGGTAAACAAGTTTTTACCAAGACAGTCTATGAGGTGGGTAGATGACCACCCTGACAAGTAATAGAGCCATAAATGACAACCAGTATGAGCAATAAGTTAAGGGAAATGTATTGCTCAGATATTTTAAATTAAGTCTTTGGGTGTAGTAAAAGACCCGATGAACAGCACGGGTGCTGCATAAATGGCACCTGTATGCTCGGATTAAGTGAGGGTGGAGATGATCATAGGACATACAAGTATTTATACATATTTTTCCACTTCCACACCAGCCACACCACCAGGCGCTTACATAGCCCTGATGGAGCCCCTTAGCAGGGTTCCCCCCACCTAGCCCCATCAGTGGCAGCAAACCCCCCCACCACGGGCCCTCATCAGAGGCAGCAAACGCCGCCCCCTGCAGACATTCACTGACCGGTTGGCACTCAGCATCAGAGGAACAGGCCGGAAGAGAGTGCTGAGCATGGACAAAAGTGGCATACATGCGCCACAGACAAAGGGGCAGGGCCAGTGCATGATGCTGATATAGAAGAAGGGCTCGAGGGAAGGAGGAGGCATGGCCAGGTAAGTATGTTCAGTGGTACATACTGCAGAGGTGGTGAAGGCAGCATGCGTCAGGCCCGGGGGCACATGCCTGCACTGCCCTTATGGTATGTATACCCCCTGCTCATTGATCTCCATTCCCGGCTGGCTGGACAGAGGATCTTTGTCTTTTGCCCGGCTCCAGAGCGAGGAGCTGCATAGGATATTGCACGGTGCTTTATAGCGAGGTAGCAGGCAAGTTTTTTTTAATATTTCGGGTTGTGCTGTTTTCCCTTACTCGGTTTGTTCATCACTAGTTGAGAGATTTAAAAACATTACCAGCATGCTAGAGAAGCAGAGTCACTCGGAGACAAAAATTGTCAGAAGTTTACCATTCTGTGAAAAACTCCATCTAAAAATTGTGGAACAATGTCCGATGCTTGTGATCTATGGTCCCTCAGAAAGCACTGCATTAAAAGCGAATCAGAAATACAAATCGCTGCATGGGAAAGGAAATATTGCCAGAAATGATTGTGAGAGAACCATGATTTCATCATGAAATCCGCAAATGCAAATTAAAGCTGTATCATGCATAGAATAGGCTAAATGGCCATTCAGAAATGTAATCCTCTTCTTTGGGCCAATGTTCATTCAAAATGGGCAGAGGCACAATTAAAAACTGTCCTGTTGTTGGATGAGCCAAAATGTAAATTTTATGGAACCCATGGGCCTCATGTCCTGCATCAAAAAGAGACAAACCATAGAGACTATTATTAACCCCAAATTTTTAAAGCCTACATCTCCGATGGTATTGTCAGATTGGGACTGAGGGACACACATATTGATGAGCACTATCAATGATGAGCAGTATATAAAACAATCTATTCAGATAACATCTCTTTCGGGGAAGGATTTCAGCAAGACAATGCTAAACCACATACTGCATCCATCACAACAGCAGGGTTTCACAGAGGGCGAGTCAGGAGCTGAAATGGCATGCCTTAAGTCCAGACCCTTCACCAAAAGAAAACATTTGGTGCTTTTTTTGAAAAGAAAAAAACTTTGGTTAAGGGAGACCAACATCTGTTGAGTAGTGTGAATCCTATATCAAGAATGGGACAATATTCCACTCCTTTAACTAAAGCAATCGATTTTCTCACTCCCCAGAGTAGAGGGAATGATACACAACATCAAACACTGTTTACTTTGTACTTTGCTAATGCTGCTGCTCCAGGTTCTGTAAAGAATTTTTTTTTTCGTTCTAATGTTCTGCCCAGGCACCTTCTTTTTCCTTCTATCCTCCACAACCTTACAGGTGTAAGGCCTATTTAAAACTAATCTTGTTTGTATTCTGAACAAATGTATTATACTTCACTCCAAGTGATAGATTTAATGGTATACCATATTAGGGAAAACTTTGAATTGTCATATATGTTGCTTATTGCTCCTTAGGTCTCGTAAACTCTTCTGCCATTGCCCTGTTACTTAGTTGTTGAATTTCTTATCTATTTAAGCATTATGATTCTAAAAAAGTACATATTTGGAGACCTAGACTCTGTGTGGGTTTAAAGAGGGAATTTTCTTGCAAAGCTGTGTGGCCCAATTCTCAGATACATTGTAAATGATGGATCCTTATATTGCAATTAGTGATGGTTTTCAGATCGAGGTGGAAGCTGTATTCACTCTGGTTTGCCCTATCCCCAATACCAACAAGACTTGGGTCAGATTATCTGGCGTGCCACCCATGATGCTGGTAGGGGGTATGCGGCAATCCCTTGTTATTTAAACATTGTCTTTACAGGTTTGAGGATCTGTTTTCCAGGGGATATATGTGTAGAAGAAATCATCCCATTATGTAAGGCCTATGCATTTCTTGGAGAAGTTTTGTTAGCTATCTGATTGGCTCTAAAAATGTGTCTTAAAAAAAAGGTAGATTTATTGAATTGGTTTATTACAAACAACAGCAGACCAAAACCCTGCACGACCAGCCCTGGAGTCTAAAGACTGCCTCTCTTCTGCCTGGGGCTTCTGGATCTGCAATGCCCTGCTGTGTGAAACCCCCTGGTATCACCGACAATGCCACAACAGGGGCTGTGGCCACAACTTCTGGCAGACAGCCACAGATGCAATGTATGCTGCATTTCATGCTAGAATTCTAATGGCAATTAAATACAGATATTGGAGTAAATTCATGACAATTTGTCTAGTGGATAGAAGTAGTGTATTTGGTGGGTAAGCAAAGTTCTGGTTCGCTTTATAGTCCAGTTCAGTCTTTCGGTAACCCCTCGCCCACCCATCCCTGGCACTGAGGCAGGATTAGGGTTTACAAAAAAGCCCTAACCTCACCAAAAGTCTAGCGCCTTTCTAACGGATCCGTGCCCTACACTGTGTGCACTCCTGCCAGCCTCAAATGGGCAGACAGGAGCTTGAACAGAGCTGTGGATTGTGGTGCCCTGGGTACAGAGCGCCAGGAGAGCGGCAATGGACCTAGAAAAACCAGGAGGCAGGCACGCAATAGGACGCAACCTTGACCGGGCCGTGCGAGGAGAGGCAGTATCTGCTTCATCCAGACCTCCTGCATGCCAACTGGTGCCACGCTGACAACAGATCTTCCTCTTCTGTAATCAGCTGTCTTCAGCGGTGTACACCACTCTAAATTTCTCCAGAGAAAACCATTGAGAAAACAACATGGCTGATCAAGGGCAAGAAAACATGTAGGGCTGCACGTGCTGCTGAATATAGGTAGAAACATAAAAAAAAGAGATCCCTTCTTTCCTCAACTTAGCTAGATCAGATGGTATAGAGAAAAGGTGAATTTAGACTGTTTTCATTTAACAATAGAGATAGAGTAAACTTGTAAAAAACATAACAGAGCTATAAAGAAATGTAATATGTTGATTATTAAATTTTCATGGATATCTGCTGTTCTAAAATCTGCTCTCAAAATGCATTTTTATCACTAATCTAACTGTGATGAATGAATAATTACTGACAATGATTTATGCAGGCTTTAAAATATGTTCATTATCTGGCAATAAAAATACATTCAAATATACAAATTAGATGAGGGCTGTAAAATATTAGGACATAACAGTAGGATCTTCTTTTTACTGGATGCACACATCCAAACTAATTTCACAAACTTTACTGTGAATCAGTGTGATACCTACTACTTCTGAGATCATTGTATATTGGCCAAAAATTACAATAATAAAAGGTTGATCTAGACATAAAAAGATGCCACACCTGAGCCACAGCAGGTATATGGATATTGCTTAAAGACCCCTGAGATTTAGGGGTCAATTTTGTAAGAGTTGAAAATAATACTTACCTGGCAGGGAAGATACATTGATCATAAAGGAGGTTCTTCCAGGGGGGGATTGAGATAGAACCCTGGTACCACCAGGGGCCTAGAATTTCTAAAGCCACAAGGCTCCTGCTTTGCATTTACACAGAGCACATTTTGCTTTAAAGCACTTAACTCCATTCCCTTATCACAGCCATAGCAATTTTTGAGTGTTTTTTGAGGCCTTATGGGCCCTGTCCCCATGTATGGGGGTGGAAGAGGTTGGCACATGCACTGTGGGATACCGTGCTCAAAGGGGCCACTGCTTTTTGGGCCAGACAGAGGATGGTTGGCTTAGTAGCAAACCTTACACTTACAATATACAATATCCCCAAACTCTCAGACTATCCTATTACAGTTATAGGCTTGAAGGCTTTGCTTTTGAAAACCCAGCCCAGTGGCTCCCCCTTGAAGCCTGGACGAGTACTAATCAAGCTGAATGGCCAGCCAAGGAAGCCCTGGTGCTCAATCTGTAGTTATTACTTGGTTGGGCATCCACCAGAGAAAGCTTTAGGCTGAGGGCACCAACCAGTGGTCCACAGGGAATTCTTCAGGTATTATCTAAGGACCTTCGGAAGGGAGGGATAGGTGTCCTTTTAATCTCTGTCAAGGGGTTTGTCCTCCCGATGAGTATGGGAAAGGGGTCTGTTCTCGTTTGAGAAGGTCCCAGACTTGGCACCCCAAAGTGTTTTTCAGTGTTTTGCACTTTCCCTTTTGGGTGACACATTTTTCCACAGGTGACTTAAAAATAAAAATCAGGCCCCAAATGTACACTTTGTTAAACCCAGAGAATGTTTCTATCTAAATACCAAATGAGGTGTGATGGCATTTTTTTGCACTTGACTTTGTGTAAAAACACCACAGAGATGTATTTGCACCTTTAATAGAGGGCTTTTACATCCCTTTAGTCCCATATACTGCCTCACATGGGTCTCTCCCTAACCAGGCTTATGACGATGTTCTGGCAACATCCATTAAATGACTTAAAATACTTTTGCATTCCTCTAACTCCCATAAGCAGCCTGACTGGCTAGAGAGAGAACACTTTTCTGCTTCTACACTGAAAGCCCAAGCCCAGTGCAGCCTACCGACCCCCATTCATTCCACACGATCTCTATCGGAAGCAGGGCTCCCAGGTGTAGCAACATGGCAGCTCCTACACAGTCCCGGAGCACAGTATCTGCAAATGTAATGTGCATTCAGCAATATCTAAATGTGACCTTCTTTGGTAGGACTGGGGGGTCCACTTTAACCCTTTAAACACCAAGACCATAAGTCTCATGTGGTTGCATCTCCAACCCTTAACTGCAAGCATACGCAGGCCTGGCTTTCCCTCTGCTAACTGCCAAAAAAAAAACTTACCTGACCCCTCGACCCGGCGGGGTCTTCTCTACACCTGGGGTCATCCAATCCCCCCCCCCCCAGGTCTCTTCTGGCTTCAGGAGATGGCCCGAAGAAGTCGCTGCCACTGATTGTAAAAAAATAAATAAAAATGTACTCTCCTGCGCCCGCAATCCCTCCCTCTGGGTTTCCTATTCACTCCAGGCTCTTCCGCTGTGAGGAGAGAGCCCAAAATGGGTCCTCTCCGCCATCACAGCCTCTAGTTTTGACTTATCATCCTGCAACTTGAGGCAGGAAGCTAATCTTTTTACATCGCCTATGGGCTGCGAATTGGTGGCAGCGTCTTTGGTCCTTACGAGTACCCACTAGCAGACGCTTTTACTCATACCACAAGATTGACTTGCCAGCCTTAACGGGCGCTTCGGAGCTTCGCACTCTTTGGGGGAAGCCGGGGACCTGGCGTGGCGAGCTCCGCGTCACGCCCTGATCGGACCCGCCCTCTGAGTTCGGGCAGCGCCATTTTGTGGATCTTCGCGCGCGCGTGTGTTGGCGGTCCTTCTCCTCCCTTGGTCTGTAAGTGCCCTTGATGGCGATTTCACTTTTTGTTAATTCTTTTGCTGCGCATGGTCCTGACACCTATTGTTCCCCTTCTGTCTTTCAGACGTTAAAGACTCCGGTGGCTTCTCCCGGCCTAACATAACTCGCAGCGGGCTTACATAAATTCTCCCACATTCATAGCGGGCCTTTGGGACATCCAGGGTTGCTTATTGCATAAATCCCTACTGACATATATTGCACTGATAATCACCATATGGAGGCATCTCGGAATTTTGTACCAGCGGTTCCCCCGGGACAAGACCCGCTGTGTATATGCTGAGAGCGCACCGATCTGTGCACGCTGTGCCAATCAAGTACTGGTCCGGCTGCCAGGATCGCCAGAGGCTGTTCCTCGCTCTAACACTCCTATTCCACCAGGCTTAAATCTCGTTGCTGACGAGTCGCTTACGAGTAAGGAGTTACAGCCGGCTGCGTCTTCCAGACTGCCCGCGGCTGACCAGACTATTACAGGGCCGACAAAGTGCTCGGGCCCTGATATGAAGCGGTCCTCTACGCCCTCTGTTTGTACCCCTGCTAAGGGATCGGCGAAGTCCGCTACTCCGCGGGCCTGCACCACTTCTGAGGAAGGAAGGTTGTTCTCTGACTCGGGCTCATCCGACGAGGAGCCGAGGAGTCATGGCGATTCTAGCCTCGAAGACTGGAACCATTTTGATACCGCTGGCTTGCTGAATAGAATCTTTAAGACCCTGTCTATCTCCCTCCCCAACGCGGCTCCCCAGCCGAGAGAGGAGCGTTTCCATACAGCGACACCGCGCTTGGAATTCCTAGAGCAGGCTCATTTCCATGCTTCCAGGGGCCCCAGGGGACTGGGATTGGAAATACCCTTTCCCCCCTGAGATGGTTGATTGTTGGTCTTCGCCCCCTGTGGTAGACGCTCCGATCATTGGGGTTCCTAAACCCCCTTTGTGGCAGCTCCTGCTTACTGTACCCTTTGGGACGCCGAGAACCGGCGCATGGATAAACTGGCTTCACACGCTTTTTTCTGTGCAGGAACGGCGCTGTGCCCGGTCTGTGCCGCGGCCATCACTGCAGTGGCCGTCAAAACCCTCATCGGACAGATGCTTGAGCATCACGTTAACGATCTCTCCTGGGAGGTGTTTAAGACACTCTCCAGTTGTGATGTATTTCTAAGATTTATCCTTTTAGCTATGGATGACACCATTAGAATGTGTGCGAGGACTTCCGCCCTTGTGGTGGCGATGCGTCGCATGGTCTGGCTGCGAGAGTGGGATGCGGACTATGCTGCTAAAAGGACTCTTACCAGGTTACCCTTTAAAGGGCATCGCCTGTTTGGGGCCCGTCTGGACCTGTTTGGAAAGAAGGGCAAATCACCCTGGCGCAGGCGCCCGTCTCGGCCCCCTCGGGACAGGGTCACCCCTCCCCCTCCATACCATAGCGTTAAACAAGAACCGGGGGTGTCCTCCCGGAGTTGTAGCACAGACCCCTGCTCCACGAGCAACAGACAATGCTCTGGGCCCTCCGGCAGGGTGAAACCTAAATCTTCCACCAAATCCCCTCAAGCATGATGGGGCGCCCTCGCCCGCCTGGCGCGGCCTCCCCCATGATTGTCAGAGTACTCCTGGTCCCCTGCCCCTGTTCAGGTGCTGGTGCAGGCCATACACGGCCTTCGGCGTTTTGGAGGTCACTTGCAGTTTGCCCTTATCAGGCAGAGGCAGGTGCCCTTACGCCAACCCCTTCACATTCTCCCAAAAGAATGAGTCTGTCTGCCCTTCTTAATCACAAGTCGTTGGCAATTCCACTATGCAGGCAGTTTTCTGCCTGAAAATTTCTGGGATGGGCCACTAGCACCTTGCGCCTAGTGGGTCCTTGCCTTCTGGGGAGATCAGGGATACTTATGCTCACTTCCCTGTGTCTTCTAGACACTCAGGCTTTTCTGGTTGTGTTGGATGTCCAACACCGCTATTCCGTGGCCTTGTTATCTGGCCTCTCTTCTGCCCCCACGGTGTTCACCAGGGTACTAATGGAAGCTATGTCTCTGTTGAGACCAAGGGGAGTCCGCGAGAGGCCTGCCAGGTGGTCCTTGAGATTCTTCTGGATGGGTGTTTTCTTCACCTCTTGTCCTCCTTGTTCTCTTGATGGGTATCTCCATTTCTAGGAATGAATCTAGTCTCGGTCAGGCGAGAATCTTCCTCCCTCTACAATAAGGTGGACAATCTGGTTGCATGGGTTCAGTCCCTACTTGCTGTACCAGTCCCTTCACCAGGCAGGAATGCGGCTGGTGGGCCCGTTTTGGGGACTTACTTAGTGAAGTTCCTTATACCTCTACCAGGGGTTTTTCTTCTACAACTTCTATTCTTAATACTGGACTGGGACCCAGCATCCCTGGAGCGGGATCATGTGTACCCTTCCCCCCTTGAGTGGATTTACTCTAGGATCCTCTACTCTAGGATCCTGTCTGGGGACAGTTCTTTTCTTGCCCCTTCCACAGATGATCACCGTGGATGCCAACCCTTCAGGTGACGAGGAGGTTTTTTCCTTCTGTAACCCCATGCGGGTGTGGGGAAGATGGGGCCTTCTAGGAGGTCCTTGTACCTATCAGTACAGTGAGTTTTCAGGCTGACGCTATCTCGCCTGTCTTCTCCTCTTCCAGGCCTGCCTGTTGTGCGGTGCTTGGTCTGCCTGACGACTGTGGCCTGTCATTTTTCATCTGTGTGGGACCTAGTACAGGATGGTTCCCCAGGAAGGGATATGTTCCTGTTCTGGGTGGAGGATAATGTTCCCTGCTTATCATTGGTATTTGCTTCTGTGGAGGTCCCTCTGGGACAAGTTGTGCTATCCCTGGGTTCTCTATGATGTTCAACCAGTATGGCTTGTTTGGTGCTTCGTCACCTTTTCAGGCTCTTGCCACTCATCTCCCTGTCCCTGGCTCCTCTGACCGTGGTCATGAGGATTTAGTATTTTTATGACGGGGCATTCTGGCCTTTTGGCCTTGTCTCCCTTCCCCCTGCTAGGCGGTTTTCTGGGCAGAATCGCTCTGGTAGGGGGACCATTGATTCGGGTTGCCTAGTGGAGTGTGGATTCGCAGACGTGATACCTTAGGGTAGTTGTTCTATACGTTCTGCCAGGGGTGTCGCCCTGTTTCGCTCAGGGTCTCCGTTACATCACTCCAATTCTACAGTTCTCTGGCCTAGCCGGCCTGGCTGCTGGTTCTTCCGTCCTTATGGAGACGGGATTCTTCCCTTTGTGTTAGTGACTAATGGAAGTCTAAGAGCAGCGCTCTTCTTCTTCTTCTTCTTCCACTCTTATGAGGTATGGCTTACCCATATGGATAGGTGTTAGCCTAGGTCTCTTTCCCGTTGGGCATTCTCTGTTCCTAGGGCTCTAGAGTTATTACAGCATGGCTTGGAGTTGGCTCCCCAACTCGGTACTGTGAAGGGTCAGGTTCTAACCTGACCACCTTCCGGTAGAAGTCTTCTGCTTATTTCCCTCGGCTAAGCTTTCCTTCGGGGGTTTGCTCATTGCGTGCCTCGCTTAATTCTATGATCCCTGTTAAGATTTGAATTTTATATTACTGTTGCCTTGTGGGAAGTTCCTTTTGGGCCTATTTAGGAGATTGTCTGGCTGTCTTTTACATTCATCGTTGTCCCTTGGGTCTGCTGACTCAGTCAGACGTGTGTCTGAGCGGGTGGCTCTGTTTCGCTAGCCCTCGTTCCTTGTTATGCACCAGGATAAGGTGGTGTTCCGCCTTACGCCGGACCTTTCTACCTCTGGTGGTGGTTTAGGCTCATGTGTTTAAGACATCGTCTTTCTTTTGTTCCTTATTCCTAAGTAACTCTGAGGCACGGCGATTTATTTTCCCTCATCAGGTGCTGGAATCCTTTTCCTGGATTGCTTTTCTGGTTCCTTAAGGGGACTGATGCCCCTCTGGGTTTGTGGGCACCTAACTCTGTATGTGCCTGATCTTGTCTGTTTCCAGGGGTTACGTGGCCTTGGCCTAGCCTTTGCTTGGATGGTTTTTCCTTCTGGTCCTAGGGAAGATTGGCCTCTTCCTGGAATGATTGTTAGAGCTTGATCTTGTCAGGCTGTTACTCAGACCTATTCCTTTGAGGTGCTGAGCTTCTCTCGCCATTAGTCTGATTCTACTGGTGAATAGGTATCCTTTGGCCTTTCATCACCAGGTTTTGTTGTACAGGTTTGCTAAATGGCTACCTTGGTGTCTGGTTCATACCTTTTCACGGGTTTTTACGATTTGACGCTGGAGCCTTTGCTCCTGTCGCTTTCGGTGGCAAGATTGCAGGTTACAGTGCCTCAACGGCCTACTATGCCTTTTTTGTTGGGGATCCCACCCTATTTTATCGACACTGCTATTGGATGTCCCAATTGTAAGTATTATATTTGGAGCAGGACGTACTCTATACTGAGAATAATACAATTCTGTGAAGTACTCACCTGTAGAATTGGTATTATACGTATACAGTACGTCCTGCTCCACCCCACCCTGGTTTTGCATTATTCTGGATCCCCTGTATGGTGATTGTTGTTATTGTTATCATTACCAGTTTTTTTGGTGGTTAGTTTCTCCCCGGCTTCTGGTTCACTGCTTTTCAATGCTGGGGATTTGTGGGAGGTCCCTGGGTATATGAAGGGCTGGGAGGAGCCTGTTTTTGCATGTCTGCAGTGCCACAGTGCCCTCTGGTGGAGGATAACCCAATTGTAAGTATTATATTTGGAGCAGGACGTACTGTATACTTATAATACCAATTCTACAGGTCAGTACTTCACAGAATTGTATTTTTTTATTCTGCCTTTTTATATATTATTTCAGGGAAACACTCTGCAACCAAAGAATTCTTTGAGTGATTACTTCCAGAAAGTTACACCCACTACAACAAGCTGGGTACGCCTACAAAGCTTAATGTGTGTACTTTCAGAGAATATATGGTTTCAAATTTAATGGGTTGTTTTTTTATTACAAAAAACTGTACAAATGACAAACAAGATTGTATGTTAAAGCTAAGACTCTGCTGAATAAAACAGTTCATAATGTTCCTGGGAAATCCCTGGAAATCACAGTTAAACATGTGTAGCGTGAAATAGTAAAAAATGGTTTGGCAACAGAGGGTGACAAAATATCTAGGCAGGCCGGCAGTGGGTTAAAGCATATCTGTACGTTTCAATGCAAAACCCCTCTATTCCATAGCCACAAGCCCAGATTTCTTTCACTCTCTGCAACTCTGGCCTGAATTTTGCCTTCCTTCTGCAACAAAGTATGAGCAGTTCAGTGTGTGCAAGTGGTGCCTTATCCTTCTGTCTGAGGGTCTCTCTTGGAACAGTTTACTGCTAGTACAAATAAATCATTTTATCATTGTCAGATCTGGAGTTCCTCCACAGCAGTTCGGTACAGTTTTGGTTGGCTCCATTCTCTGGACTTCTCCCTGCTATATTCCGCTCCACCAGCAGATGGCCCTCTCTTGCAGAGGTGTTGGCAATTAGTCAGCACCTGTGTGACTTCCTGGGCTATATAAGCTGATCCACCCATTCAGCTAGTGGATCAGCATTAAATCTGTCTTCTGAACAGTCTACCTGGACTCTGTCTTTGGACTTCTGAACATGAACAGGAATCTGAATCTGAACCTGTATCTTGTATGTATGCACTCTGACTCCACATGTATATATATGTACAGCAGCCTGTTTGATGTGTGGTTGTCACAATTAAACACACTTTGCTGCATATTCATAGTCTCGCAGTTCTCGAATTTCTGGTCACTCTTTAACAGAGGATTTCTCCATTGAGAAATCCGTGACAATCATGCATACAAGCTTCTAGGACAGTTTAGGAGGAACACTCTGAGTGATACAGGCATGGGGTATGATTCAGGCCACAGCTCTGCATTTAGCAGAAAGTGGTCATATTATTGAGGCAGCTGAGTGACATGACTATAGAAAAGATATTGGCTAGAACATAAAAGCTACACCCCTTTGACAATGCAGACCAGCAGTGGCGCAACTAAATTGTAAACAACTAGACAACAAAAGACTGAAACACATGCACCTCAGAACATGACGGCCTATTAAATAGTCGATAATAATCTTTTTTTTTAAATAAATTGGTTCATTAAAATGTTTTATTATCTATAATACATATACTATCTGTATTTCCTATTATTATCAATATTATCCATATTGAAAATGTACAACTAAAAGTGTAAACATTTGTGAACTATAAAAATACAATAAACCGTTTTCTATAACCACTATAGTAAAGAGAACATGCTGTTTCTGTCAAATGATAAGATATATACTGCAGTGCAGTTTGTTAAGTTTATCCTTTTGTATTAATGTCTTGGCACACAATTACAAATTTCTATGATGCGATGCCGACTTCTAGCACCTGGCCGCTGCTGCCATGCGGAAAGGCCCATGCTGTACATACCTTAGACTGATTGTTTCTAACCCTTTGCATGACATAATGGAAAGACATACAGAGGAAAATCAATAGGCCATTACATTAGGCAGAGCGAGTGCCATGAACTGCAGATAAAAGTGGATTAGAAGTTCCCCATTGACTACTTTAAGTGGTTATCTTGTCAAATTAATGTGCGACAAACTAAGAAATTCTGTCTATAAATTCTCCAACAAATTAAAAAGCAGTGTTACTGTGGTTATTTCCTACAATATAGGATAAGACTCTTTGAACTATCCCTGAGAAAACATTTTACATGACGTACATGCTGTCAAAGCAAGAAAGAAATCATTTGACACAGACGCTAACCTATTTTTGCTATGTATGCTGGCTTTATATAGTGTTCTGACAAGCGGACAGGTTTTTTTTCCCTTTTTCTACATAGTTGTTGATGTGCTGGTACATAACTGATATTTCATTTTACATGTGGGATTAGAGGGTTACATTTTAAGACTTTGATGTCTGGCAACTGTAACTGGTGGTTGTTGTGTTCAAATAAAAATTGGCTGCTGTGTATAAACATTTTACAGTGGACTTTCAGTCAGCCACAGTGCCACCCCACGCATCGCCCATGTGGTACATACATACTTGAGACATCTACATTAAAAAAGGACAGTAGCATATTTAGTTTTTTTCCTTTAATCTAATTTGTTTTCTACTAGAAACCATCTAGGAGAAGGGAGAGTTAACTCTATATACCCTTGGTAAAAGTGGACCAAAACCCGTAATTTTGATAATCTTGGGTTTTGGTCCTTTCCTCCTGGGCACCCCAATCGGGGGTGCCCTGCTACGTGAAACCCCCCAGATTGCCTGAGGAGACTCACCTCATCCCAGTCCTATGGCGCATGCGCTGCTGCTTGTCCAATCAGCGTGCTCTGATCCGCTGAGCTATGCTCTTCTGAGCGACGTCTTAGCAAAGCGGTTCCCTCTTTGTGGATAGCCTGCGACCTGCTAGAGGGGTAGCGGGGATGCGGCCCGCACATGTGCCATTGGACCGGGAAGTAAGGAAAGTGTAGCGGGCGACCAGGGGATTTCACACAGCGGGGCATCCGGATTTTGGCTGCCCTGGGGGAAGGGAATTGATCCTGCTGGGTTTTGGTCCACTTTAAAGTAGGCCAACACTCGAAAGTTTCTTTTCTGCTGTGGTCCACTTTTATTGTAAACATACAGTCACTTCAGGTAGAAGTCAAGAAAGTAAATGTCCAGCTCTGCTTTCTTGCTGGCAGGACATCAAGTCTAGAGGTTGGCTAGGGATTTACGGCTCCACTGGACAAAGGACCAGGTGGCACTAACCTCTGAGGAGGATGCTGGAATGTCTGGTATCCAGGGGTAGGCTGGTGGCGCAGTAAAATTCCCTCACTCCTTTGCAGTTCATGTCTCACTGAACTTAGGGCCGCTCTTCTCTCGCTCTTCCCTATACTATGAGGGAACCTTGCACTACAAAGGAGGAACTCTCGCTTGTAGAAACAGGGGATCCCAGGATTGCAGGTCCAGGATGATTACGGGCCTGGCCCACTAAATACGGGGTCTAAAGTGGAATCCTAACCTGCCGCCTACAGCTCCACCCCCGGACACAGGGGATCCAACCCCAAATGACATCTCCATAAGAGGTGAGTTAAAGAGGTCGTTTTTTTTCCTACAGGGAGCCTATAGACCCTATCCTAGGGGGTGACCTATATACCTGATCTACTGTTGGACCCTTCTGAATTCTGCCACCCAGACCACCAACTCAGCCCTACCTGCCCACCCCCATGTTGCCAGCAAAGGTTCACCTCCCATCGGTGCTTAACAAAAATGCGTGTACTGTTTTTATTTTAGGTTAATTACACTGATACTGGGAAAAGCTGTACTGAACACAAAAATGGTCTTTAAGAAGATTAAATTATTTAGAAGGCATTACTTGAAATCTCTCCTAAAAATAGAACTATATTCATGCTTTATTTTATTCAAAGAAGAGAGTTGGAGGCATGATTTAACACCTTTCACTAGGAAAACACACACACAGTATTCTTAGAAAGATAAAGACCTACAAAAATTATCTCTGCATTATATTAATTTTTATTTCATTTTAATTGTACCCAACCCTGCTTACCTAACTATACTAGTCTTGGCCAGTGGTGGTCAGTCTTTGAGATATGGTCCACATTACAAAAGGGACACAATCTTTTGACCAACACAAAAATGTTGTTTGTAGTTTTGTAAAGAGGGGATAGACCTCAGGCTCGCAGATCTGTATCCCCCAGTTCCAGACACATTGTATGTGGGCCCTTGAGTGAAAAAATATCATTGGAGATATATTGGCCCTGAGTACCAAAACAAAAATGTCACCATGGCACAGTGGGCCTGACATAAGCCCAGGTTTGCTAGGTGCTAATGCTGGCCCTGAATGCAAGTACATGTTCTAATATGTCATACAGTAATCTGTTAGTAGTTTGATAAACCTTCTAGTTCCTCAAAGTGCTTCATGAGCCAAGATATGTGAGCAAGCAAGTTTTTCCTGGAGTATGTCCCTTTATAACAGAATCAGCTAAAAACAGGCCTGGCTTGTTGCCTTTAGTTAAATTTTATCAATTGATAATCTAACACCACCTCCTTCACTGACAAACAACACGACGTTTACCAGGAGGCATTGCTCGTCTACCTGAGCAGGGAGATTTTATCCCTGGCTGGTCATCCAGATGTGGGATTAGAATCCATGGGGGAGATTCCTGGAATTCCCTGGGAGTAAGTCCAAGTCCACTTTGGCCCATTACTGAAACCAAGTATATAGAGCATGCTAAGATGCTGTGGTTGATGCTACTGTGCTTGTTATGTGAAGATAAAACCAGACTCTGGCAGTAGAGGAGATTCCACTTATCTGTGTATAATTATGCCAATTTTATCACATTTGCTTTAAATTACAGTTTTTATTTTCTAAATATAATGTAGAAATGTATGTGTATCACTAAATTGTTTCAGATTAGATAGCCCACTCTTACGAATGTCATAGAAGGAGCAGCAATAACTGTATGTTTAATTAAAGCATTGAATTATCCTTTATCAGGCAGTAAGATTTTTATGTACTGTAGTGATTTGATTCCTGAGCTGAGCACCCTTTTTATATACTGCCTTCTGTTTTTGTATAAACATTAAAGGATGTGTAATAGTATTAATAAAGATTAAAGCAACCTAGTTATCAAAGAACAACACTTTTCATGTAGTATGTGAAAATATCATTTGAAATATTCATTAATATGTGTATACAAAATGGAAAGGAAATTAAAGCACTGTAACACATTTTACAAAGACATATTTTGTGTCACCAAGTTTCACTATATTAATGTATAGGACACCTCTAAGCAAGAGGGGTTATAACATGTATTCATTTTTTGCCTTTTCCCTTGCATCTACAAAACAATTTCTCAAAAGCGAATATGAAAAGTTACTCACCTTGGACAGAAATCCCAAGTTTTATTTTCGCTGGTGTTGATAAGGGCCTGCAATCTTCAAGTACATTACACAGCGTACTTGACCTCTTCAAACCTTTAATAATTTCACCTTAAAACAATCATAAAGCCACAATTCAGTGGAGGCAGTAAGTAAGTCTATATTTCAAAATTGATTTTGTGACACAACAGCAGGCTCCCCATACTTTAAATGCCATAAACCACACTGATATTTTCATAGAAAAGAAGGAAACATATACAAATTTCATCTGCGGTGAACCTGCACTAGATGATGACCACAATTCACGAAGACAGGTATGAAAATATGTCAGTGCGAAATTATCTGTGAACTAATGGTGATAATGTTTTATATGAGGAACAGTCAATCTAACAAAGGGGTTTAGTAATGTGAAGAAACCTTTACTGAGATTATCCGTAAAATAAAGGATACCAAATCAATGCCAGCAATACAGACAGCCAAGCTTCATGTCCTTCATAGCTTTCACCAAAATGAAATATCACAAGTAAGATCAATAGGTTATTCTGGGAACCGCACTGTTCATAATTATGATACTCAGTTCCATTACTGTTCACTCGGGTATTTTGTAGTCTTATCATCAGAAAGGCATTTTTAGATGTAAATTTCTTTCTGATCTAATGATTCAGTTACCATGCCACTACCATTTTGCTCAGGTACCTGTAAGCAATCAGAAGCAAGTTTTTTACATAATTGCATTGAATGACTGATTAAAGTTGACTTCCACCCAATGCAATTTCAAAGGAGGTCATCTGGTGTGCCAGAACCGCTGCATTTATGTCCATGCTATTGTTTGCATGCAATTTTGATGATAATTTCAGGGTCAGGGATCGACCGTGCACACATTCCTGACCAGGCTACAAGCACATTCTACTGGATTGACAAAAAATCTATCTGAGCAGAGAATACTGATAATGCTAAAAAGTCAGAATCACACTTAAGTAAAGGCACCACATGCCCCCTTTCAAATTTCATTTTGTAGACTTTCTCCATTAATGAGGTGTAAACCCCCAGCACTGCCTAGTAGTGTCACTGAGTTAATTAGCACTCAAACTTAAGTGGATCGCTGCAATATTTAGCTGATAATAGGTAACTATGAGCTTTGCAACTCTATTATACCTTCTGACTAAGTGCTTTAGGGTGCTAAGAATCATATTGCTCTTAATATCCTGTATATTCACTTCTGATTCTGCTTTTCTTACCATCCAATAAAAACTGAAAGGAAACCTTAGGGTACCTGCTGTGGAGGACATTGGTCTAGTATGGATGGGCTGTCACCAGTTCTAAACAAGACCTAAACATTTAAAATGGACCCGACTCCTTGCAAATTTGGGCAATGTAGTGTCCAGTTCCACAAGGATCCTAACTCACCTAGGGGATAGTCTCTGCAGTGCCGCAGATTGACCATCAAAGGAGGTCCAGCTTCTGGACACATGTATGACTATTCCGTGTCCACTGCTAGGCAGAGCTCTGCAAAGAAAAGGTAAGTACAGTATGTCTCTAATGAGGGAACACAGATAGCCTGAGGGGATCAGACCTTCCTTGACATCAATGAAAGGGAAGGTTTAGGTTGACATAACCGTGGACAGTTAATAACATTGTACTTAAAAAAAAAACTACAGCTACTGTAGTTTACTGGATTTAAGGGAAATATTTGGGCAATAATATTGGGAATCCAAATTTGGAAAGCAGGTCCTCCACAATGCAAGTAAACTGAGGCTGTGCCCCTCTTGCTCCATCACAGTGAATGTAGTACGGTGATCAATTCACTGTAAAAAAAAAGGAGGTGCTTAGTATTAATTGATACTTGAATGAGACAGCTGTGGTGCTGCAAACCTGAAGGGGGGCCCATCTCTGAAGCCAATAAATGTTTTGGCACCAGACCCAGAGGAAGCTGCTGTGGGGGAGAGAAGATGATTATGTGCTTTTGTATTGTATACCCGTCAGGGAATTTAATTTCCATCTCAGTTTAGAGATAATAGTGGTCTCTGATTAAAAAGGATTGTCCAGGCAAAAAAAAAGATATGCTCATCTATGGGCCAGCACAGCTCCTGCTGGTATATAACTTACCTGGAGAATGAGCACTACATTGGTCCTCTTGGTGCAAAACGGCAGCCGTAGACATGACTGGTTTATGTCCGGTAGGAAAACCACTCCATTCAAATAATCCCTCTATTGCAAATAATGTTGGTCTGCCGCGGGCGCCGTCTACACCTGTTTTACACCAGTGGGTCTGGGCGCTGGAGCTGCACTGGAGAAAAGGTGAATATACTAAAAAAATCATAATTAATCAGTAATTTCTAGGATATTTTAATGAAGTTCAGTTTTTTAAGATTGACTCCATCCATTGTCCTCCATCACATAATGCAGAGTAGTACAATGTCTCCTGTGGGTTAGTACAGGGCTGTCGAGATATTCTAAAACAATTCTTTTACAGGTACTCCCTATAATGTTTCTTTTTTTTAGTGCCAGCCTACCTAACATTTTTGTCACCCTTTGTTGCCAGACCATTTTTCACTATTTTGTGCTACACGTGTGATTTTTGAAGGGATTTCCCAGGAAAATTATATATTGCTTTTACAATTTATAGTTTTTTTTGTAATATAAAATGTAAGTTTGTCAATAAAATCTTATTGCGTGTGAAATCCTAATTTCTCCTGGTTAAAGCGGTACCACATATGTATAGGTAGACACCCTTTCCTGCCCAGGAGACTCCCCCAAACTGAAACAGCGCTTAGGAGATTTTCAGATAAAGTACAAATATGCTACGCGCTATGCGCACCTTGCAGTTTTTCAATAAAAACAGCCCTTTACATTTGAAATACCCCCCACAAACTATATATTCTCTGGAAGTACACACCTCATGTCTTCTAGGCGTACCAGACTTGTTGATGTGGCCGCAGTTTTCAGGAAGTAAACCCTCAATGAATTCTTTGGTTGCACAGAATTTTCCTAAAAAAGCAGAATCAAAACCATATTTTCCTAAAAAAACAATATGCAAACAAGAAAAAACAAGTTAAATCTGAAAAATCAACATCCTCCATACAGAACAATACCCAGCATGCATAGGTACTGTCAAGGGAAGAGTTGTCAAACACACCAAAGAAAAGCATGTGCGTAAGGAAAATTTTACTTGACAATTTCAGCTTTGCAGACAAACCGTGCACACCTTACACTTTTTCTACTAAAACAACCCTTTACATTTGGAATACCCCCACAAACCGTATATTCCCTGGAAGTACACATGTTACGCTTTCTAAGCTTTTCCAGCTTCTTGTAGTGGCCTCATCTTTCTGGAAGTAATCCCTCGAAGAATGTTTTGGTTGCACGGGGTTAAAAAAAGCATTAAAAAAAAAACATGTTTTCCTAAAATATCCGTATGCAAACGAGAAAAAACAAGCTAAATACGAAAGCATATACATGGGTACTTTTAACCCTTTTAACTGCCAACCTGCTTGAGATTTTGTCACGAGTTGTTTTGCCCCATTTTTGCAGGAATTTCCTGGAAAATTCTATATATTTTTTGCGGCAGAGTTTAGGCTTTAAAATGAAATGTCTTGTTTATAATTTTTCTACTGTTTTTTAAAAATATTTTTGAGTAAAAAGAATAAAAAAAGAAGAAGAAAACCAGTTTTCTTCTTCTAGTAACATTTACAAATAAAATACAACTACTATCCACGCAATAAAGGGTTAAATCGGGGTGGGGGGGGTACACCAATTTTTGGGAATTTTAAAGGTTAAAATCCCTTAAAAATAAAAAAAATTACATGGGGTCCCCCCTACAATGCATAAAAACAGGCTTGTAAACAGGGAGCAACAAAGCTGGTCCCCGCCCTGCCGGCTACAAGCCTGCACAGCCTAAATTAACCCGGGCTCTTCTGCCCCCCGGGGCTTGTGAACTAGTATAGAGGTCTCATGGACCCCTTACCAGTTCACAATGGATTCAATGTAAAAAACACACACATGCAGAAAAAAATATTTTATTATTATTTATATTATTATTTATTATTATATTATTATTATTTTTTTATACTTACCTCCCATCCATCATGCACTGTGTCCCTTGCTAATCACTGGCTTCTGCTCTTCTGCTGGGCGACAGAACATAAGGGGTTAATTTAAAAAAATCCCCCCAAAAAATGACATGTGGTCCCCCTTACCCAGTATAACCAGCCCAGGACCAGCTATGGAGGGCTTGTAGGAACAGGGCGCAGGGGCCAGCTACAAGCCAGCATAGCCTTCGTGGGCCCGGGCTCTTCAGCCCCCACCAGGCTTTGGGGAGGCAGGTTATTGGGAGCCAGGAGTTAAATGTAAGAATAAACACACTGACACCGAGAGAAAAAATGACATTCATTTTTATTTTTTTTTACTCACCTCCGATCCTGTGCCCCTCGCTGCTGTCCCGCGCCGATGACAGCTGCCGAAGACAGATGCCGCTAGTGATCGGAGCAGGGCGGGTGAGGGGCAGAAGATCGGAGCCTTCTCGCCTCTCATCCACTCTGCTCTGCTACTACCGGCATCTGTCAGAGACGGAGCGGGGTGAGAAACTATAAGGAGTGGGATGATGTCATATTTGGGGCCCCCTCCTGAAGCCCGGGGTGGGGTTCGGATGCCCCCCGAGGAAGAGGAGACCCTCAGCTTTCAAACAAGGACAGAGGTGAGTTTTTTTCTATTTTCACAGTAGCAGGGGGAAATGGCAAGCACGTAGATTCTATGTGCTTGGCACTTAACGGTCGGATAAGCAACCACGTAGAAACTATGTGCTTGTCATTTAAAGGGTTAACATGGACCGAAACCCAGGATTTTGACTATACTGAGTTTTTGTCTTTGCCCCCCCAGACACCCCGATCAGGGATGTCCAGCTGTGTGAAACCCCCCAGGTCACCCAATCTCACTCACCCTACCTCGGTCCTACAGAACATGCACAGCCTCTCATCCAGTCAGTGGGCTCGGATCTGCTCCTGCCACTTTGTCCAAGAGCTGGTCTAAAGTGAGCATACTGCTGAGAGAAAGGCCACCAATGTTTAATTATCCATCCCCCCCCCCCAGATCATCATCATCCTGCTTCCACATGAGCAGACATTATAAGAAAGAAAAAAATTATAGAGAAATAATTATTATAGAGTTTCCTATTCCTCTATCTTACTGTTTGGCCTCCTCAAAAAGGCTCAGAATGTGTTAAGTCAGCTTGGCAGGTATTAGATGTAGGCAGCCATGATTTGCCCTAATGCAGAACCAAATTGCTGCATACAAAATAAAGTTTAAATTCAAGGGAGTATGCTTAGGGCATACTTTTTCTGGAAGATCCAGAGTAGGCTCTTCACTAGTAGGAACTCCTGATCCTATGCCAGAAACTCAGGCATGAAATCAAGGGGTACAACTAAAATTCCCAGAATGTATTCATGACATAAAAAGCTAAACAAGTCATACAATTTGAGCACACCTTACTTGAACTACATACACTCATTGTTTTTATCTTAAGCCAAGTGGTCAGACTTTAATGCTTTTGCTCTAAGACTCTTGTGTATTTTCCTGCAGCCTGAATGTAGACTCATAAAAACAAACGGGATCTCTGTTATCAATCCATCCGATCAAAGCTGACACTTACACGCTCCCTCTTTCACAGCTAAGGCCATAGCGTTGCTTACTTTACAACTCCTGTTGTGAATTGTGCAATGAATCCATCATAGAAATGGGATTATAGGGAACTGTGTCTCTGCTTTAAATCCTTGGGCTTTCAAGTAGAAATGACAGCAAACTTTCATTATTGTCTGCTGCATTTATTTGTAGAATGTAATGGCAAAATGTAAACGGGTGCATCTTCCTGATGATAAGATGCTCAGAGGGTTTCATTTGTCACACTGTTTTCTAAGCTTGGATACATGCAAATTTTTTATATGTTCCTTATGGGGCTTTATACAAGATCTTTAATAAAATAGTCTAACAAATAACTGTTCCATTTTAAAACATATGTATGTGAGGAAAAAAAAGAGGAAAAAATGTATGAAAGAGCTAGTTTTCAACGTGTGTACAACATTTGTGCTTAAAGAGGAACATCTGGCCTAAAATAAAAAGAGGCCAAATCCCCGCCCTTCGGTCTCTACTTACCTCTTGGATGTCGCCGCTGCCTGCCCGGCGACGTCCAGCTGCTTCAGGGCCTGATCCTCACCCCGCCATCCACTTAGCCGTCTGTTAATGACAAGCATGGCCTTAGCCGTGCTCAGCAATGTCCCATGGCGATCTCGCAGCTCAGAAAGTCTCACAGGATTTTGGGCAGCCCCATTGCATCCTATTCATGGGCACTGCGTAGGTGCGAGATAGGAAAACAATAAGGCAGAACACCAACAACCGACAGAAATGGACTTTTCTTTAAACCCTCTCCCCAAGGACCATCAACGGGCCAGGTTTTGAGGATCTACACACAGATGCAAAGGTACAGCTCAGACAGAGATATAGAGTCAGCTATATGGAAATCTACAAAACATGATCCTTTGGTAACCCTTTAAGAGAGGTATGGGCACCTATGGTGTACAGTATGTTTAATATTTTTAAGGAAACACATATGCCTTTCCCAGGGTCCTAACACTTCTTAGATTTTCTCTCATTTTGTAATATTCCGTTTACAATATATTTTCTATTTCTGCCTAAATTTTATTAGGTATATAAGTAAATTGTATTAATATAGGTGAACCATATGTCTGGGAAAAGAGTACCTATCAGCATCCTAAGCTGATCAGATTTGCTGTTATTGCTTGTCCTATCTCATTAGGATGGTTTCACAATTAGTGATGATCCAGTTGAGTGTTAAATTCGACCCAAATCTTGCTTGTTAAGTTCAGTTCAGCGTGCCCCCCTCCCTGGGCTACCAGCCCGAAACACCAAGTGGCCTGTAAGCCGGACACGTTTTCCACCCCTTACCAGCCTCTATCCCTTAAAGTGGGCTAAAAAGTCACATTTTCAACTAGCATCCTCTGAATTGCTCCTCTGATGAGCAGTACATTTTGGCAATTTCCCTTGCTCCAGCTTCACTCTGGCCCTTATTTAACAAGGGATAGCGCCAGGTAGCGAATGGTGAGCGAACGGTAATGACGGTCACCGCCACGAGAACTCCGGCTCCCCTCCGCCGATCCTGCTTAGCGACTGACAGAGCGCCAGATAGCGAATCATTCATCATTATTCCAGCCTCACCCCACAGCGCCAGCGAGCGACCTTGAACAGCGACAGGTATGACCTCTCGCTACCTGGCGCTCTCCAATGCATTTCAATGGAGCAATCTTTAAATATTTATAATTAATTGCTAGTAATTTTTTATTTTTTTTTTAAATGTCAAAAATTCTGTGAAATTCTGTGCAATGTTCGATTTTTTTTTTAAGGTAAAAAAAAAAAAAAAAATTGTGCAGAATTGATATTACAGGTCTGATATTAATGTATTCATATTACAAAATGTTTTGAAAAACATGTTTTTTTTTTTTTCTAAAAATATGGTTGTTTGGGGGTTAAAAAACTACTTTTAACCCATCGCCGCCAGCGCTCTGGGGTTTAAACAAGCATTTCACAGCGCGAGAATTTTTGGAGCGTGATTTGTTAATGAATATGCTGGGAGCCGTTCGCTGTCATGCGCTCCCATATAGCGCGGAACCTGTCAAACAGCGACTCCTAACCCCGTATTCAACATTACCGCAGACCGACTGAGTCGCTGTCAACAGCCGAACAACGGCCAAGCACAGCGAATACTAGCGGGCGCTGTGAAAATAACGCTACTGTCGCTCATCTGTCGCTACCTGGCGCTATTAATGAATCGGCCTCTCTGTTTCCCGCTAATGCCACCAGTTTTATCTGTAAAGCTCAGCGTCCTCCATTCATTGCCAGCGTAGTGAGTGGCAATGATGTCATTGCCGCACCTGTGTAATGACCAATAGTCTGCAAACTTACAGAGAGGTGCAGCAAAAAAATCAGTGTTCTAGAACATATCTATTTCTAGTGCTGCAACCTAAGAAGGGAATATTGAAAGGGGCTTTGGCCAAATTTATTTCACAAGCTCACTGGGTTTTGGTCTGCTTTAATAGATCCTGTGCTCTTTCAAGTGTTCAACCTATGTGCCTTAGGCTGCCATGCCCTTTTGACTGGTACACCAGGCTGCTAGCCAAGGGGGAATGGGATCACACTTTAAAAAAATGGTTTAGGAGGTTTTGGTCCACTTTAATAGGCCACTTTCCCTTTGTTTTATTTTGTCATGCTGAGGACAAGATAAAACAGAAAGTTGGTAAGCTGCATTATGCTCTAACTGAAGGGGAGCATCATGTGGTCAACAAATTCTTAACAAAATTGACTAATTGGGCCAACAATTGAAAGCACACCTTAAACTAATGACTCAATTCCACAATTGACTTGCAAACCAATAATTGCTGCCATCATATGCCAGAACATGGCTGAATCCCCCTGCATCCTCCCACTGCCAGTTGCACGTGCTGTACTGGAGCTGCTGTACTTGACATTCACTGAAAATAAGCCCTAGCACCTATTTTTGAAGCAAATATTAATATAAGACCTGTCTTATGTATACGGTAAGGCTCAGGCAGAGCTATAGAACTATAGAGCCACCTGTATGGAGATCCATAAAACATGACCTATTGGTGGTTCATAAAGAGAGGGTTGGGAAACGCTACTCTAGAAAGTTTTTGAATCAATCACCTTCACTTGGGCCTAATTTAACCTGTTCTATATATTTTACTGTAAAGCCTGTAGTTAATCCTTGATGGCAATTCCTCCAATGTCTGGGAACTTGTGAAGTACACTTTAGTTTTTATTTGTGCAGAAATAATACATTTTACTAATGCACACATGTATAGTGTAAAGGAATCTATTCCAAGTGTAAAGTATTTTGGGTTGTGCAGAAACTGCTCAGAAGATGATACAAAAGTGATACTTAGCGCTTGTGATTTGATTTGATTCAGAGATTCACGAACAGAAGCTATTTACAACAAAACAAGTTTGTCATTGGGCACAGACCATAGCAAGGACTGATATGATTTATCAGAGCAAAACATACTGACCCAATCATAATGAGGTACATTGGACCATATTTGTCTATGATGGTGCTTAATTTAAGGGACATTTTGTGACTGAGTATTTAAACGCATTCCATTTACACTATCTTTATAATTTGTGAGTCCAGCAATGGAGGTTCCCAATATTGCATACCCTCCACGTATCTCTTATTACAAGGAAATGTGATTAAGTAAATGGCACTGGTAGACCTGCAATTATTAAGTAAAATAATTGCAGGCACACATTTACTTGACACATGTCCAAGTACAGCAGAGTAGGATCCAGCAATGCATTTCCACCATGGGGGTGCGCATACAAATCGGCAGGTAAAAGTGCTTGCCCCAATCACTAGGCACATTTTGCATGAACATTAAAGTAAGTTGGGGGTATGGAGGTTAGAGTGTTGGAAAAGGTGTCTATTGGCATAAGGGGGGGAATGTGGATAAATGTTTGTCACAGAGGGAGGCACAATGGATTTACAGTATGCAATCACTGACATCAAAACAGCTAAATAAAGAATTGGTATTTATCACTTTCATGGGTTATCATGCACATATATTTGTGTTGTATAACAGGTTTTTCAATAGGTGTTTAAATGGTTTATTTTTTAGAACCAATCCAGTATATTATGGTGCACCGCCCAAGCAAGAAGCGGTCTAGCTGACCGCGAAGTGCACGTGGATTACCCGCACTGTCCTTTGTATTCCTCCCCGGTTGCTGCTCCTTTTTGTCATGTTTTGTGCACTTTGGTTTGGTTTGATTCTGTTTTTGTTTATGTGTCACATGATTTAGAACTCTGCACTTTAAACGTTCTTGTCTGTATATAAGCATTATATATTATTACAAATACTTTGTGCAACACAATTATTGGTATATTTAAATTTTGAATTTTTGTTATTATGTTAATTATGCACGGTTTTGTGGAGTTAGGCTGTGAATAAGTTATAAGTGATTGGTTTTTTGTGGCGGCACAAAGACACTTAAATTTATATATTTTTATATTTATTGTGTGGTTGTATGGCTTAACACATTATTTGGATAGTCTTTAGGATCATTTTTGTGAGCAAGCAGTAATTTTGTATATTATGTGGGTTAATTAGAGGTAAATACTATACATTGGCTAGTGTGGGGGTATTTTTAATGTGTTTGCATTGTTGGTTTTAAATGTTTTTAGTGCGCCTGGCCCGCCGCGCGCCCGGCGGCGCGTCCGCCGCGAGCGCTTCCTGGTGTGCGACTGATGGCAGCATGGGTCACGTGACGACTGACACGTTGCCCTTATGGCCATTTCCATTGGCCGGGCGGGGCACGCGTGCGGGCGATAATGTGGCCGCGCTCCATTGGTCAGCTGTTTAACTACCGGGGTATTTAAGGAGGGGTGAGCCCAGCAGCCGATACACCCTGGCGAAGTATCATCTTGACACGCAACGTGTCAGTGGCGGCTGCTGCGGGGAATCCCTGGTGACATGGTGATGTAACAGTGTTCTTTTATTTATTTGTATGTTGTAATTGCATCTTGATACTTGTAGTTACTATCTTGGGGGCTCATTTGGCCCCACCTTAAGCCTGTGTAATACATTCTTAGCACTTTGTTATTAAGGTCCCTCACTCATCATATGTGTTGTATAGCAGGCTGCTTTGCATGGTCAGTGCAAGTAGCTTCTCAGTTTGTGCACACCACATTCGTGTTCTTTTGTATGTAGTATTTATTGCACTCAGCACTTTTTTTTTATCACATCCTTTTTTCACACTTAATTTATTAATTTTCATTCAATAGTTTTTTATCTGGGTTTATATAAGTTATTCATCCTGGGGCTACTGGTTATCTACTTGGGCCTATTACCAGTACATCATATTATATATATTTTTGTAATATATAATCAATACATTACAACTACCTATATTAAACTTATATTAGTCACCGCTTAACGGGACCCCCTGCATGTTGTGTTTGTGTTTTTTAACCTTGTAATTGTTATATGATGTGCCCTTATCTGTGTATATAATGAATATTTATTAAATATATTGGGTTTTTAACTTTAATTCAGTGTGCGGCCTTTCTTGGTGGGGGTTCTTGAGATTGGTCTAGGAGCTCTTATGTATATTTCTGGTTTGCTGTGTTTCCCCCACGGCTGGCACCTATCTTGATTAATTGTTCGGCGGTGCACCATCCACCATAGATATAGATACTTGGGTTATAAATGTTTTGTCTAACATTTTTTGAATACATTTTGATTAGATTTTTCATTGGTTGTGCTTCCTTATTGGTGATTTCTGGGGAGTATATACCCCAGAATCTACCTATATTGTATGGTTTATTTTTTACATTTTGATTGTCCACTAGTCTCTTTAGTCTTTATATCTGTCTTTTTTTCCCTTTTTTTTTTTTTGCAATATATATATTTTTTCCAGTATATATCAACCACTTAATAACAGCGGACTGGTCCAATACCCAGTTGTCCTATTACCTGCACCAGGGGACAAAAAGGCCCAGTAAGCATTGGTCTAGGCCCAGTGTCCTTCAAAGGGTGTTTCCCCCACCCCTGGAAGTACACAAGAGCTGTACTAAAGGGCATAGGGACAAGCTAACCGGCAAGGCCAGAGGCTGTTCACCCTGGTTGAATTATCAAGGGGGGCGCATACAAGCAAGGCAGGTACATTTCTTATATTCCTCACTTAGCAGTTTAAACATTTAAATACCATACTCAACAACATCAGCACTGGTGAGCATTATTTGTGACATTTTCACCTAAAGCTTTATAAATAAGTCCAGTATAAACATGTTTGGTAACAGAATGCAAAAGATATAGATATAACCACACCGAATCTAGACTACCAGCAGATGGGTATTCAAATTATCATTCAAAACGTGTTGTAGCTCAAATGACAGATGGGAATTTATACTGAACATTCTAGAAGATATAGCTGCAAACATTTAATAAAGTTATACACCCAATTTATTAGGCAAAGATGATTGAAGACAAAATATTAATAGACACGATTTTGCCCTCCCACCCAGAACACAGACTACAAGTGGGACTATAGCAGGACATTTTTTATTATGCATGATTCAGCTATAAGATGAAATACATCTGTTTCTAGAGCAGAGAGTCAGATACACACATTGTTTTAATTATGTTTAATATTGTCTGCATGTGCATTATAAATTATACAAGCATTTTAATTACAGTTTCAGACTAGTTTGTATAAATTGTCTTTTGCTGGAGCACTAACAAGTATCTAAATCTTGTAACATATTTCTTTACTATTAATCATTAGTCATACATTTATTGTGCTACTGAGACCTTCATTAAATAATTGCCCTTTGGCCAACCTCCATTTAAATCTATTGAACTCTGAAGCAAAAACAAAAACAAAAAGAAAACAAAACAGCAACGTATCAGTTAGCTTGTTATATAATGTAAGTGAATTGAAAACATAGCTTAAATCTTAACTATGATTTAATATTACTTTTTTTACTGTACTCCTTTTTATCGTCCCTGATTTCAAAATTGCATTGGCCTCAAACTTTTGAAATTGCATTTTGGAAACAAAACCATGAGCCTGCCATGGATTGGAGACCTGCATTACCTCTGTTCACCTGCTGGTGATTGTGTGTCCCTACATTCCGGGAGTTCTGTACAGTACATGGCAAGTGTCCTTCTTTTGCTTGGGAGCATGGACTAATTATTAGACCACCAGACTTCTCTCTGAATCAGTTGCAAAGACCAAACTCTGGATGACTAGCAAAAAATAATAATAATGAGTCTCCTAAAGGACCAAGCTATTGCAAAGGAACAAATCATTCCCAAGGAATCTCAAAGTAGCAACCTCCTGGAATTGTACAATTATGTGAAAATAGCAATGACACAAGCTTAATTGTGGAATTGACTGTTAAATAGATTAATCTTTTTGAACATTGAGAGTGCTTTGGGACAATCAGCTTTAATATTCTGTGTACCAGGACAAGAGTTAAAGCGGCACAGCCCTGGAATGTAAAATACTTAATGGCCTGCCGATGGCCTTCTCCCGGGGCTTCCCTGCTGTGTGAAATACCCCCATCCCCCTGGCTCCCTCACTCATCTAAACACCCAGCAGCCGCATACCGGCATCTTTGGGCTGTGAGCGTATTCTGCCCCCAGCCATCCCGATAGACTGGGGATGTGGTCGCTGTGCTCCCAACTGATGAAGCTCTGCCTGTAAACAGAGCTCTTTTCTGAGCATTACAAAGGTGCGGCAAACAGCTCTGATTGGATGAGAGCCTGAACATACTCCATAGGACCAGGAAGAGGTTAGTTGTTCTGGGCAATTTGAAGGGAAAAAAACTGGGATAGTCAAAATGATGGGTTTTGTTCCACTTTAATTGTAAACTGAAGCAACCAAACAATAGTGCCCTTCTTGCATGGAAAACATTTAGTATTGCATTTTTTTAATTTAGTCTGAAAAGCACTCCCAATCAACATTGTCACATTTTGCATGTTAGCCTCATGGTCAGTATTCAACGAGCTGAGAAGGGTCATCATATTCAGAGATGGCACTGCCTTTACTGGTTGTTAAAGGAGGGAATGATAACAGACCATTACATAATGTGAATTAGAGGCCAGGTCATTGGTGTATGGAGCAAAACATAATTCTCAATACTGATAAGTGGAACTTGTGATAATTGGAGTAAATGGTGATTAAATTCAGATACCCAACTGAAGTCATGACAATCAATAACCATAACAGGGAAGTAGATAGTGTGGGTCAGACCATATTCCTTGCTGCACAGTGCCTTAAATTGGGATTAAAACACCAGGGCATTTCCGCAGAGGGTCCAGCAATGTGCATGGTCCTAATTGGGCAAGGGTTTTCAACTCATTTTGTGCTACATGTATTAAAGGTTATGTTTTAACTATTTTTGTCTATTGCCCGTGGGAGTACTCTCCCCTTCTGTATTCTATTGCTAAAAAAGGCTTTATTTCCTGCAGTTGAGGAGTCTTGGCCTGCCTGGGAAACTCTGTATACTGTTCTACAATACAGTAATCGCCTCTGTCCTAACCCCCTCTCATACTGTCTGAGTACAGAGAAGTTAATTAGTCCCTGACTGCTGAACAATAAAGTGTGGTTCACTTATAGACTAATTAAGTGGGCACTAAAGATTAATAAGGATCTCTCTCCAACTGTATATCCTTAGTTTCAACTTCTGCCATCAGAAGGGTGATTCAGGACACCAAAGCAATTTTAAAGTGTTTTTTATTATTATTTTTTGTGTTTTGAAATATCAATAACCTAACTACCTTACTTGCCTGCTGGCTTCTGAACATCATGCACCACTATCTTGCTGCATCTTGCAGGTGTATGTATCCCACAAGCAGCCTCAAAGCCATGCGCCTGTGCGCTGGAGGGTGCTGACAACTAGGGATGAGCGAATCGATCCGGACGAACCTGGATTCGTTCCGAATTTCATGAAAAATTCGATTCTGAACGAATCCGAATTTCCCCGCGATTCGATTGATCAAAGTTTTCCTTTTAAACTCCATTTATTTCAATTACAGGCATTCTAAAATGGTGGACTCACATGTCCGGACATATCCCCTGGGGCAAGGTATCATGGGTAAGTCACATGCAGCCTATCAGCAGCCAGGAAGCCCGGTGACATCACCGTGCTATATAAAGCGGTGGCCATCTTGCTTGTGCGCATTTCAGCCTTGCATTGCGGCCAGAGCACAGCTCGTTACAGACAGGGACAGAAAGTTAGAGATAGGTAGGGAGAGTCAGAGAGGGAGACAGAGAGGTAGAAAGAGCCAGGGAAAGATAGGGAAAAACCAGAATCATCCAGCCAGGGACAGCTTAGAAGTGACAGTGAAAATTTGTTTTTTTCATTAGCCAGATCAGTTTTCAATTCAATTTCAGTTCTTTGTGCTGTAAATCTGCCTTGCCACTGTGCATGCCATCTATGCAGTGGCTTATTTAACCCTATCTGTTACACACAAGCATTTATCATAATATAACTGTATTAGTTTTAATATTTTTTGGTTTGCCTTTAACCAAAAAAACACCAGCCCACCTGGGTATCCGGTATCTGTTATACTAAATATGCTTGTTGATCCTCCTCAGCTTAATCAAAGTATTGCATTTTGAATTGGTTTTTGGTCTGCCTTTAACAAAAAAAACACCAAGCCGCAGGGCATCCCAAACCTGCACTTAGCAGCCTATCTGTTATACTAAATACGCTTGTTGATCCTTCCTCAGCTTAATCAAAGTATTGCATTTTGAATTGGTTTTTGGTCTGCCTTTAACAAAAATAACACCAGGCCGCAGGACATCCCAAGCCTGCACTTAGCAGCCTATCTGTTATACTAGCTTGTTCATCCTTCCTCAGCTTAATCAAAGTATTACATTTTGAATTGGTTTTTGGTCTGCCTTTAACAAAAAAACACCAGGCCGCAGGGCATCCCAAACCTGCACTTAGCAGCCTATCTGTTATACTAAATATGCTTGTTGATCCTCCTCAGCTTAATCAAAGTATTGCATTTTGAATTGGTTTTTGGTCTGCCTTTAACAAAAAAAACACCAGGCCGCAGGGCATCCCAAACCTGCACTTAGCAGCCTATCTGTTATACTAAATATGCTTGTTCATCCTTCCTCAGCTTAATCAAAGTATTGCATTTTGAATTGGTTTTTGGTCTGCCTTTAACAAAAAAAACACCAGGCTGCAGGGCATCCCAAACCTGCACTTAGCAGCCTATCTGTTGTACTAAATACGCTTGTTCATCCTTCCTCAGCTTAATCAAAGTATTGCATTTTGAATTGGTTTTTGGTCTGCCTTTAACAAAAAAAACACCAGGCCGCAGGACATCCCAAACCTGCACTTAGCAGCCTATCTTTTATACTAAATACGCTTGTTCATCCTTCCTCAGCTTAATCAAAATATTGCATTTTGAATTGGTTTTTGGTCTGCCTTTAACAAAAAAAACACCAGCCCACCTGGGCATCCCAAACCCGCACTTAGCAGCCTATCTGTTATACTAAATAAGCTTGTTCATCCTTCCTCAGCTAAATCAAAGTATTGCATTTTGAATTGTTTTTTGGTCTGCCTTTAACAAAAATAACACCAGGCCGCAGGGCATCCCAAACCTGCATTTAGCAGCCTGTTATACTAATTATGCTTGTTGATCCTTCCTCAGCTTAATCAAAGTATTGCATTTTGAATTGTTTTTTGTCCTGCAGTCAAAACACCAGCCCACATGGGCATCCCAGACCAGCACGTCACCCTATCTTTTATGCTAAATAAGCTTGTTCAGCCTCAGTTTTATTAAGCTATTGCATTTTGAATTGTTTTTTGTCCTGCTGTCAAAACACTAGCCCACATGGGCATCCCAAACCAGCACATGTCACCCCATCTGTTATACTAAATAAGCTTCTACAGGCCCTTTTTTTATTTATTTATTTATTTTTATATAGAGCTGTAATAGATTATATAGTGAGGTAAATTCGCCATTTTGCACCATTATATAGAGAAGCCCACTGTGTAAATCTGAGGAGCAATAGTTTATACAGTATTGTGAGGTAAATTCGCTGTTTTGCACTATTATATATATCAACCTAAATCCCTGTGTAAATCTGAGGAGCAATAGTTTATATTGTGAGGTAAAATTGCCATTTTATAGAACAGGCCCTGTATGAAAATCTCATTTTGCAATCTATGTTATATTGTGAGCTAAATTTGCCATGTTGCACCATTCTTTAGAGTAGCCCTCCTGTGTAAATCATAGCAGCAATAGTTTATATTGGACAATACATTTGCCCTGTTTTGCACCATTATATGGAGCAGCCCCTGTGTAAATCTGGGGGGCAATAGTTTATATTATGAGGTAAATTCATGGTTTTGAACCATTACATAGAGCAGTCCCTATAAAAACCTGAGAAATAGGTTATATTGTGTGAGTTAAATCGTCTCTTGGTTTTGTAGCATTCTATAGAGCAGCTCCTGTGTAAATCTGAGGGGAAATAGCTTATACTGTGAGGTAAATTTGCCATTTTGCAGCATAATATAGAGCAGGCCCTGTGTAAATTTGAGGGGCAATAGTTTATATTATGAGGTAATTTCATGGTTTTGCACTGTTATATACAGCAGCCCCTATATAAACCTGAGGAGTAATAGTTTATATTGTGAGACAAATTCAGTTTTGCACCATTATATGGAGTAGCAATAGTTTATATTGTAGGTAAATTCATGGTTTTGCACCATTACATAGAGCAGTCCCTATATAAACCTGAGAAATAGGTTATATTGTGTGAGTTAAATCCGCTCTTGGTTTTGAAGCATAATATAGAGCAGCCCCTGTGTAAATCTGAGGGGCAATAGCTTATATTGTAAGGTAAATTTGCCATTTTGCAGCATAATATAGAGCAGCCCCTGTGTAAATCTGAGGGGCAATCGCTTATATTATGAGGTAAATTTGCCATTTTGCAGCATAATATAGAACAGCCCAGTTGCCATCTAAATCAACTACTGGCCGGGCAGGACAGCTTTTCCAGGGCAAACTCTGCTAGTTGCGGCCACAAGTCAAGTTTGGCTTCCCAGAAGTCCAGCGGATTCTCAAGGTGTGTTGGCATGGTCATGTCAAGGTATAACATGACCTGCTGGTTCAGGTCCTGCTCCAGGTCTTCCTGCTGCTCATGAGTAGACTCACTATGCGGATGTGGAAAGCTACTCATCAGCGACTGAAGACTGAGGCTGCTGCTGATGGAGCTGCTGCTGCTGCCACCCCCCCCCCCCGGCATCCATGTCAGTGGAAGGTGAGCTCCCCCTGCGAGAGTATGGACCATGGCGTAGATAGACATCACCCAACTGACTACGTAGGATGTCTCTGTAGTAGGTCAGTTTGTCCTCCCTCTCAGTGGGTGTAAAAAATGCCCCCATTTTGTGCCGGAAGCGAGGGTCCAATAAGGTGGAGAGCCAGAAGTCATCCCGCTGACAAATGGAGACAATTCTGTGGTCACTACACAAGCACGTGAGCATGCATCGTGCCATTTGTGCAAGTGACTCGGAGGGACTACCTGTCTACATCTCCACTACAAACTGCCACGGTGTGTCTGGGTCCTCTGTTTCGCCTTCCTCACAACCCTCTAGCTCCTCTGGCTGCTCCTCCTCTCCTGTCAGATGACTAGATAAAATGGTCATTTTGTCAAACCTAAACGCTATGCCCCACCCCCTCCTCCTCCTCCACTTCAGCCCCCACAGGCTTCATGTGGCTGTGAAATGTATGCGCCATGTCTCTAGTGCTCTGACCAGCCATGGTTTCCAACATGTGTTACCTGAAGCAGTGGAATCTCATCGTTCATCTCATAGTCCTGGCGAATGACTAATAAAGTAGCTTCCTCAAAGGGCCTGAGCAAACGGCAGGTGTCACGTATGAGCTGCCACTGGTTTACATTGAAGTTACACAGGGGAGTCCCTCTATCCATTTGCATCATCAAGAAATCCGTGATGGCTTTTCTCTGTTCCTATAGTCGATTCTGCATATGGAGGGTGGAATTCCAACGGGTGGAAACATCGCAAATCAGACTATGTTGGGGGATACCGTTCTGACGCTGAAGCTCAAGAAGGGTGTGCTTGGCGGTGTAGGAGTGCCTGAAGTGCATGCAAAATTTCCTTCCCGTTGTTAGGATGTCTTTCAGATGGGGGGAAGACTTCAGAAGATGCTTGACAACTAGATTGAACACGTGTGCCATGGCAGGACGCATGGCTCAGGCTTCCTTGTCGCAGCGCAGACAAGATGTTCTTCCCAGTGTCAGTCACCATGGGTCCCATTTGCAGTTTTCGTGGAGTAAGCCATGATTTCATGTATTGAGTTCTCATTTTTAGCAGTTCTTCCCATGTGTGACTCTGTTGCTCAAGGCAAACCATGTGAAGAACAGCGTGAACCCGCCGTGTCCTGAACACATGGTAGGCTGGAAGGGCACTGGGAAAAAAAAATTTAAAAAAAGAGAGAAAATAAATATGTAGAAAAAAAAGTAAAAAAAACATTAAAAATTCAAAAAATATTAAAAGGCAATGGAAAAAAATATAAAAAATATATAATATATATATATATATATATATATATATATATATATATATATATTTATAAAAAATAAAAAATATTAAAAAAAATACAAAATATAAAAAAAAAAATACAAAATTAACCAAAAAAAAAATTGTATACATTTTATATGTTTCTGTTATTATGTTATATGTTATTGTTGCTATGTTATATGTTATTATATGTTATTATTATAAATATGTTCAAATAAGATAAATGTTAACTATTAATATGTAATTGACAATTTGCCACTTTTCTCTGTGACACCATTGCTAAGTGCAAGTGCACTGTCACAGGCACAAAGGCCTAGGAGCGTGGAGGCCACAGTGGAGGGACCTGTCCAAGTTGCTTTTGTGGTTGTGCAGAAACCACAATCACCCAGTGGTCCTAAAAGGATATTTATTGTCCCTGACCATAGTTACAGCTCCAGACGTAGGCACTGCTGTGCACTTTGTTACACACTGACAGGCTAAAGGACTGCCCCACCTTCTGTTTAACAAAATTGTACAGGGCTGGTACTGCCTTCTTCGCAAAGAAATGACAGCATGAGACTCTCCACCTCGGCTCGGCACAAGCCATCAGTTCTCTGAAAGGACCACCAACTCAAAAGGGAGGGACTGCAGCACCAGCAACTTATACAGGAGCACATTTAGCTTCTGCACGTTGGTTGAGTGGGCACATACTGTTGTCTCTTGGACATGGCTTGGCAACAGATTGCTGGCGGAAAGACTGACTCGGATTAAGAGGAGGAGGAGCATCTGGAGCGACAGAGGTTGGGTATGACACACAGGAGGTGGTGGAGCCTTGGCTGGCTGGAACAGAAAGCAGTGTGCCACTGGGTAATGCAGCAGGCTGGACCACCATTTTGGAGCCAACTCTCCCAGGCCACTTTATGGTGACGCTGAAAATGTTGACGCAGGGCTGTGGGTCCAACATTGGGACCCTGGCCACACTTCACCTTCTGCCTACACATCATATAGCCATGTTAACCTCCTGCGGATGCTTGATTTAAAACTGCAACATGGGCTTGTAGCTGATTTCTCCTACCAACAGTCCGCACTAATTCACTGATGCTGCTGCCGCCGCCGCCACCAACCAACACCAAGGGACCCTCTTCCACTACCTCCTGGGAAGATAGCCTGCCGGCGCGAGTGGTCTACCCCGAGCACATTTGCCTCCATACTTTCCCCTTCTGCCACCATGCTGGCCGCTAAATCTGTCACTCTCCATCACTCCAAGCCTTTAAAAGTGCCCTCAAAACTCACTGATGTCCTCCTCAGGTTCCTCAACAGTGTCTGCTTAAGGAGCCAAAACGCTTGCAACACCTCCTCCCATGACACTCTTCTTATCACTACTTGCCCGCCTAGTGGAAGAAGCGGAAAGTGTCTCCTCCACTTCTTGGCTGGGCAGTACCTGCTGATTTTTCTGATTATCAGATCATCCTCACTGAATAGTGGAGCTGAACCCAAAGCATAACATACAACAGACAGTTGATTAGGGGTGTCAGATGTCACTTGTGATGCTGTGGATGATTGTGGTAACCAATGGATGACGGCAGATGGGTTGCTGTTCAAGACACGACCGCTAGCTGATCCCGGGAGATCAGGCCTCTCACTGAGACTCCTGCTGCCACTCACCCCTATTCTGCAGAGACCTCTGCTTGATGAAATGAGGCTTTATATGTTACTATGTTACTAATATGTTACTATGTTACTAATATGTTACTAATCTGTCACTCTCCATGTTTCTTTTTGAGAGACTAGCCTGCGTGGAAATGAATCGGGCATGGATCAGCCAAGGTTTCCACCCACCAATGCCTGATGCATTAGAGTAGATTAGTGTTGGTCTGGCCCCATAATCAAAGAAATATGGATCGTGCAAAACAGATTTAAGGAGCTGCTCTCCAGTTACAGACATTCCTCCGCATCAGACCACAAGTAATTATTGAGAAAATGCTTTACGTTACTCTTACTTTTTATTAATATTCTTCGGATAAGATATATGTGTCGAAAATCTGTATATGTTCTCTTCATGCTGCTGCCAACTCCAGGGTGTGTCTTTCTGGCAATTTTGGGCTCCTGCTGCTGCTGCTTGCAACTCCAGTGTGTCTTTAGGCCAATTTTTGGGCACCTGCTGCAAACTCCAGTGTCTCTTTCAAGCCATGTTTGGGCTGCTGCTGCTGCTTGCAACTCCAGGGTGTGATTCATCCAATTTTTGGGCTCCTGCAGCCAACTCCAGTGTCTCTTTAAAGCAATGTTTGTGCTCCTGCTGCTGCTTGCAACTCCAGGGTGTGAGTCATCCAATTTTTGGGCTCCTGAAGCCAACTTCAGTGTCTCTTTCAACCAATGTTTGGGTGGCTGCTGCTGCTTGCAACTCCAGGGTGGGATTCAGCTAATTTTTTGGGCTCCTGCTGCTGCCAGCTCCAGGGTGTGTTTTTCAGGCACTATAGGGCCCCTCATAGTGATGCCACTTCAACTCTCTGCAATTGTGCCGCTCTGCGATTCTATTAGCGATGCCTCTGATCTGCATGTGATAATTATTTACAGTATTATTTCAATAACCCAGCACGCGTCCTATGCGTGTTACAGCAAGGCTGAATGGTTTACAACCCTATTGAGGCTCTAGGAGGCTCAGAAATAGCCATTTTTAATAGCGATTTGTCGCAAATAAATTTTTTTGTCGGAAAATCCGGCGAATCAGTCGAATCTAATTTTTCAAAAGTTTGCTCATCTCTACTGACAACATCTATTCATTCAGGAATTAATACAGCCAGTGCTAGATGCCTGTGGTCCATGTGACCTAAGTAACCGGGCAGTCCACAGCTTCTCACACTCATTCTGCAATGTCAAAATGCGGAAGGGAATGTTCCGTCAGCTGGGATTTTCTGTCCATATTAAAAACAGGTTCTATCCCTTAGTAGTTCATTTGCTGAACAAGTATCTACATATACCACTACCCCTTTCCTGTTTATTTTTCTAAGCTCTGTGATCTTCTGAAATCATACTCTCCTGTCCTAATAGGGCTCCTGGGGTTAAATGTGTGAGTGACCCCCCCTTTCTTTGTCATGAAGAGGTAACTGGAGCCACAGTTCAATTAGAGCTCTGAAGTTCTTAAATTTGCAAAGCCCAAAAAGCAGGAAACTGCCCTGAAAGAAGCTGGACTAGCACAGTGTTGGGTAGATAGTATCCCTGGGTGGCTACATGTTGCATATGAGGAGGAGCAAAGAGAACTCACAAGAAAACTAATCCAATGCTAAACAATATACATATTCTGGAAAAAAGGGGGCAATAAACAAACCAAAGTGCATGTTGGGGCATTTGCAATGCTCTTTCATAATTTTGAAGCCCATTTCTTAATCTGAATAAGACTGTAGGCCCCGCAAAGATCCAGCTTGGTAAAATACTGTGCATTAGAAAATAGTAATGGCTGGAGAAAGTAGCTACGTTGACACTATATAATCTGTTCAGTGTCAGAGAGTACACTAATTCTTACGTACAAAATAGACACTGCTGCCGACTAGGGAATTTTCAAGAATGTATATTTCCAGTGCCAGAGTTGAGGAGACGAAGATTCAGAGAAACACTTGAAAAACATATCTGCTAAATTCTGAGGAGGATGTGTGGTTAGTTACAAGAAAGCCAATAGAGCTGGCAATATGATTCGTCTTTAGGGTGATGGTCTGACCAGGTCACACGCGGCCGAGTAATTTCTGAGATTATGCAGTCCCAACCTGTCAGACTACTGGGTGTGAACCCTGATTGTGGAGACTAAGAACCAGCTCACCTCTCGGCCGGGAAGCCTGAAATCTAAGGACCAACCTGGTTTTCACAAGAGCCTCTAAAGGTGAGGATAGGCTGGGCTGCAGGAAGGCCCCAGGTCAGGCAACCTAGTAGTGTGTTTTGCCAAGTTCTGGGTAGAGAACAGAGTAGAGCTGGACTGGAAGTGTGGAACAAGCTGAAGTCATAGCTGACAGAACAGTATTGAAGTTGTAAACAAGCCGAGGTCATGGGCAGGCAAAACAGGATCGAAGTCGTAAACAGACCGAGGTCATCAGGAGAGCAGGAGCGTAGTCAGAAACAAGCTGGGTCGGTACACAGGAATGGAAGAATGGAACTCAGGAACAGGCAGGAGAAATGACCAACTGGCAATGAAGCTCAGGGCTCGCCAGAATTTTAAGGCCCCTGTGCATGCACAAAAGTGAGCGCATTTTCTTGCGTTTGCAATACGCATAATCGCACATGTGCACAAATCCATTGAATTATACGGAGCACAAATGCGCACTCATATTCGCACATTTACTGGTTGTACTATGTCTAGTGCGAAAATGCAAGTGCACAGGGAACCTTGGCGCCCCCTGCTGGCAAACCAGCGGAACAGTCCTGGTTCTATGACACAACCATTGGACCTCCGAGACCATCTATGCCAGTGATTTTTGGGGCTCCCTACAGTAAGAATATGATAACCTTGACTATGACTATGGAGTTTGAGCCAAGAGTACAGAAACCAACTATTTTTGCAGTTAAAGTACAGATGGGACCGAATTGACAGTTCCTTCACTGGCACTGGCTACCGATATCGCTATTGTAATTACTGGTTTTCTCCATTGCGAAAATTACATGGCAGTCTTCATTTCCACCACCAGGTGACACATGGATCAATGATTTGCAAGTCACAAAACATCACAGTTTGCAGACAGCGTACTTCAGCTCCATTTCATATCCACCCTATGCTATGGGGTGCACCACCTATAACTTGTGTTGTTGTGCTCACTCTAAACAATTCCAACCATTCCAATGGGAGCGGCCGTGTAAAACACACCTCCCTCCCTACGAGGAGCACCAAAGATATACCAAATCTCTATGTTCAAAATTTATTGTTGCATATAAATACATAAAATACACATACACTAAATTACACATGACAAAAGACAATTAAAAACAATTATTGGGTCCCACTTCATATTACTATCTCAATATATCTCCAAACCCCAATCCTGGGGGATCTAATGTGAAATGTATTGTGATGCAGACAAACTCTAATACTGTATAATTAATAAAAAGGGCAAATGTATTCCTATGGATAAGGACTACCTCTACACCCACTTACCCCCATATCTGTGCCGGCACTCTGAGGACCCAAGTGGGGTCTCTGTAATATTCCACAGCCCTACCCACAATGTGTAACTATAATATATAAAATGTACAAAATAAAATGGTGAAACTAATTTTTTCCAAAATGCATCTACTATGCAAAAACACTGTGCGATATCTCTAAAATAAAGTGCTAAGTCCTATATCAATGTATTCATAAGTACATCCTATATACATCTAAAAAATCTATATAAATCCATACCACAAACAAATCTATTCTCTAAATGAGTGAAATATAGGTAATAAAAAAACTATACAATCAATAAACAATATACAAGTCCACAACCATTCAAAAAAATCCCACATATATAAAAATCAATATGACAGGTGGTGTAGGATTCACAAAGAGCTCAAAAGGCACAAATAGGTGTGCCTGCACAGTAAACAGTTGTTCATATAAGGCAAGAAGCATGTCAGCAAGGCAGCACTGAAGAGGGGACCACAAGTAACCCAGCCACCCGCGCCCGCCGCCCCCGTGCGGCTTCAGAAGGGTGAACCATTTCATATCCACCATTTTAGCTATGCCACGTCTCACATTTACAGGAGGTGGAGCTGGCATCCTTGTAGAAGTGAGTATTAGTCGTTTTGTTACAACACTCTGTTTTACTATAGCATTACTTTATGTTATTTTGCAGTGTTCCTGGCGAACCAATATGATCACCTGTGGACTAGGCTTGAAAACAATTTCAGTGGTGCTATTCCGATTGCAGCATTTTGAATAAATAGGGGGTCCTGAAGCGTTAGAAATGGGCCCTGGGTGTTTTCCATTGTATTCGTCCAGGTACTGTACGGTAAAATATTGTATAGTGGAACTTTGTCAGATGTCCAGTCTCAAGTAACCCCGTCTCCCACCCTGCTTCCTTCTCCTGGTGGCAGGGAGGGTTAAGGTACTGTAAGTGTTTATATGGGGCTACTAGGAAAATGTATGTGTCTGCATCCCTGCAGCCAAAGCCTTGATTTTAATTATATAAAATATAGTCAAGGCACACTGTGAAACCAGCTTTGTACAGTATCACTTCAGGCATTAGGAAGGTAGTGATGTGGTGGGTAAAAGGGATTTGATTCACTGGAAAGATGCTACCGAACACTAACAGCACAGGGTCAGGGCAACATATTCATCCACAGAATCCTGTAAATGGGGGGATCCTGGGATTGGAAACCAATTGCCAACACTGGACATTACTGGTTCTTTCATGATCAGTCAATGCACTGCAGTGCAGGATAGTAGCGCCTTTGCTTGCGGACATTGCAATCACCAGCGAAGGCAAATTGTAAAGAAAAGAGCCCTTTAACTCTGTCCCCAAGTCTTAATGTAGGTGGACTTTTAACTTTGATACTGGATTCGGAAATGATCAAGACAGCTCTGGCACAGGAGTTTGCACATACTGAGCCAGATAGACTTCAAAACCTCTAACTTGCAAGCCAGCTTATGGGGTATATCTGGGAATAATCTGGGCTGAAAAAAAACACTCAAGCATGTCGTTCTGTAACCCATAGATCTCAATGCAATCAATGGCTTTAGTCTAGCATCGATAAGTCTGTGGAGGGACTACAAGTCCAAGCAGCATCTAGGCAAAATGCAAAAAAAGCAACTGCTGTAGAATCTCCTCCCCAAGAACCCTTGTTTCCCCCCATTGTCTAGATGGCAGTGGCGAACTTAGGCAGTTCTAAGTGCCCGACTTCCTATACGCTGTTGTTTATTTTGCCATTTAAGGGACAGTCCCATGTGAATAACTTGTGTGATTCATAGGAATAGACATGATGGGATTACTGCAGCTAATTCCCCATTGACTTTTATTGGGGGGAGTGTCTTGTCTCATACATCTAAATATAAGACAATGGGGCAGCATGCTGCAATATTCCCATCATGACTGCTCCCATAAGATACAAGAATTTTTTAAACTAAACTGTCCCTTTAACCTTGATCAAGCTTTACCTCCTGCCAGCCAATGATCTGTTTGCCTGATACGGGGTTCTTGGAGGGGGATTCTGAACACAGATTTTTATGGGCTTCTTAAGGGGATTCTGCACACAGCCTGTTATAGGGTTTCTGGAGGGATACTGCTAGGGATGAGCGAACCGGTTCGGACGAACCGGAATTCGCTCCGAATTTCAGGGAAAATTCGATTCGGCACGAACCGGAATTTTTTTTGGTTCGTGCCAATCGAATTTTCCCTGAAATAAAAAAAAAAAATGCCGGCATGGTGGGAGCGGGCAGGCCGGCTACGCTGTCAGCGGGCGGCGGAAGCTGCCGGCCTGCCCGCTCCCACCATGCCTGCATTTGTTTAAAAAGCAAACACTTATCTGCATGGTCAGAGCGTGGAGGCCGGCGCCGCTCTCAGGCGCCCTCTGATGACGCGCCCTCTGATGACAGCTGAGAGCGGCGCCGGAGCGTGGAGGCCGGCGCCGCTCTCAGCTGTCATCAGAGGACGCATCATCAGAAAGCGCGTCATCAGAGGGCGCCTGAGAGCGGCGCCGGCCTCCACGCTCCGACCATGCAGGTAAGTGTTTGCTTAAAAAAAAAATGCCGGCATGGTGGGAGCGGGCAGGCCGGCTGCGCTGTCAGCGGGCCGGCGGCGGCCCGCTGACAGCCGTAGCCGGCCTGCCCGCTCCCACCATGCCGGCATTTTTTTTTTCAGATGAGCGATTCGTGAAAGTTCGATTCGGGCAAACCCGAATTTCTTGGGGAAATTCTGCGAATCGCCCGAATCGAACTTTCAAGAAGTTCGCTCATCTCTAGACACTGCACACTGCTTGTTATTGGGTTCTTAAGTGGGATTCTGCACATTGCCTTTTATGGGGTTCTTGGGGTGGTGGTTCTGCACACTGCCTTTTATCTGTGTTTCTTGGGGGGGGGGGTCCATGGTGGGGGGGGGTCTGCACAGTGCTTTTTATGGGGTTCTTAGGAGGAATTCTGCTTAATGCATGTTATCTGCCTTTTTTTGGGGGGGGGGTGGGGGTCTGCACACTGCCTGTTTCTGAGCTTCCTGGAGGGTTTCCTACAGGGCATCCAGATTTGCCCCACTGTGTGAACCCCCCAAGTCCCCTGTAAAACGTACCTCCTCCCCGATCAAATGGCACATTCATGAGCCGAGCCCGTCATTAGGCATTCCTTTAGCCGAAAGGCATTTGTGAATGGCCGGTGCCAGCACACTCCCTGTTAAGGGGCAGCGTGCTTGGCTCCTTTTACTTAGACTCGTCCTTTAGCCAAGTCTTAGCTGATATTTACCTGAGCAGCCTGAGCCTATTGGTCGAGAGCCGTGCATAGGACTGGGGGAAAGTGAGTTTTACTGGGTCACCTGTTTTAGGTGGAGTTCCCCGGGTGCAAAGACCAAAAGCCAAGATAGTCAAAATCCTGGGTTTTGATCCACTTTAGGTCCAGGCAAGGTCCCATATATGAATATATATATATATTAAAAACATTGTATGCATATACTGTATATACAAATATAGATAATATTCCCTATCTGTCCTAACTGAATCTTTTTATTTCTGATATGTTGGATAAAGAGGAGTTAAGTGGTGTTACATACAGCCCTTGTGTTAGGCATCAGGGTTTATTAGGAGTTGCCTTAATAAAGCTGTTATTTTCCTGGCATGATGTGCCCACAGATGTCAGTTACCCCAGGAGAGGCTGACAGCCATTTTTACATCCTGACAGATTCCATAAATACATGTTACCTTCAGTTACTGAAGAGTATGTGTGTGTGGGTGTGGGTGTAGGTGTTTAAGGGAAAACTCCATTTTCATTTAACACAAATGATATAACTTGTATGACTGCTAAACAAGTCATTTGTTAAATTAGTATTATTAAAATGTACCATTCTGTCTATATCTTTAGATATCTTGTAACCACTGCATACATAAATTTTGCACACAGAAAGTACAATCCCAATTCTAAAAAGTTTGGGTACTGAATGCAATGATTTGGAAATCTCATATAATTAAATTTTACTCACATATAGAACACATCACAACTGAAAGTTAGGCATATAATTTTAAAGAATTGACACATTTAGAAATGGATTGCCCCAACACACCTCAAATATTTGACAGTGCGGTTTTTCCAACCTTGCTTGAAGTGGGAATCTATCTGCTCAAAAGTCCAGGGTCAGATTTTTTGTTTCACAATGCCCCAAATGTTTTTTTATCTGTGAAAGGTCGGGACCACAGACAGGCTTGCTCAGCAGATGGGTGGATATAAAATGTGGTTTAGCATTGTACTGCCAAAATATATTAGGCCTTCTCTGAAACATATGGGGATTGTGACTAAAGTTCAGCTTTAATGCAACCCTATACTATCAGATATACAGGATTTTAAATTATGTGCTGATAAGAAGCTGGATGGTCCCACTCTTGATTCTGCAGGGCGGTAATTTTGACCCATCAGACCACAGAACAGTTTTCCATTTTGCCTCAGTCCATTTTAAATAAGCTTTGGTCCAAAGATGGTGGTCTTTATGGATTGTGTTGATACATTTGTTTTTTGTTTTTTTTTTGCATGATAGAGCTTTAACTTGTATTTGTGGCAAGGGCCCCTAGATCTTGAGCATCCAATATTGAACATCAGCCTTGTGCACATGAATTTTTCCAGGTTCTCTGAATCAAATCTTTTGATGATATTATGTATTGTAAATGGTGGTATGTTCACATTTTTCTCAAATTGTTCAACAGTTTTCCACAAATCGGTAAACCTCTGACCATCTTTGTTCCTTAGAGACTTTGCCTCCCTAACATGTTCTTTTTATACGCAGTCATGTGACTTGAAAATTCACCCTCTTGCTGTTAATCATTAGTACAACTTTTACAGCCACTTTGTTAATCATGTCCCAAATTTTCTGAGAAGCATGTTAATTTTGTCAAATGAAATGGAAAATGTTTCAGCTTCTTATACATGTCCTACACTGTGTGTTCTATTGTAATAAAAAATGTCTATATGAGATTCCCAAATCATTTCATTCTTAATTATGTTAAGCAGCACCCCAATGTGTTGAAAAGGGTTTGCACACAAATAACGTTCTGTTCCTTTTATGTACTGGCTTCACCTCCTCTCTGCAGAGAACCTTGTATGTCATTTTAGGCAACCCTTAAAAATCCAGCACAAAATGGTGTGGGGTCCCCCCTACCCAGCATAACCAGTCCAGGGACCAGCTATGCAGGGTTTTCAGAACAGGGCACAGATAACAGCCTTGGTGGTCTCCTGCCCTGCAGGCCTCAAGCCTATGTAGCCTTCATGGCCCCTGGGCTCTTTTGCCTTACGTCAGGGTTTGGGGAGGCTAGCCACGGGTGACTTGCCAGACCCCAAGCTTTGTGAACTGGTATAGGGGTTTCTTAGATCCCTTACCAGTTCACAAAGGGTTAACTGTAAAAGACACAGACACATTAGAAAAAATATCATTTATTAAAAAAAAATAATTTTTTACTCCCCTCCGCTGTCCCACGCGATCCAATGACAGATGCGGTAATTGTGGGAGGGGGTGGGGAGGCAGGGGATCAGAGTGCTATGCCCCTCCACCTCTCCCCAGCGATCACTGCACCTGAAAATTCTCCAGCCGGGAGCGGGATGATCTTAGGGGAACTATGTCATCTGCCCCGCCCCTAAGAAGGCGGGTCAGAGGCGGCAGTGGCAGCGGTGGCAGAAGTGAGGGGAGAGAGCTTGTTCTGGGCCCTCTTCTGAAGCTGGCTTGGTGATGGTGGCAGTGGTGCTGCTGGTGCTGGTGCTGGAGGTGGTGGTCCCTAGGAATGCAACTGGGGTAGGGGCAGGTGAATGGCCCACGGTATCCCAGCTAGGAGTGTCATCATAGAGCGGTATTGACTCCATGACTTGTGGCTGGGATGGCCTCGCTGATTTAAGGGGAGGGGGGTGAGGTGGAGGGCTCAGCACTCTCAGCAGAAGTGGAGTGGGTGTAAGACAACCCCTTGGAACTGGTACCAACTCCTGCCCTTTTCCTGTCATTTTTGGGGGATTTTAAGGGTTTTTAACCATGTTCTGTCGCACAGCAGATATAAAAAGCTTCCAGCAGCAGCAGGAGAGCAGAAGCCAGAGTGATTGGTGAGGGAAAGAGAGGAATGGAAGGTACGTATTAAAAAAATAAATAATAAATAAAATATTTTTTTCTCAGTGTGTGTGTTTTTTTTTAGTATTTTACCCATTGTGAACTGGTAAGAGGCACCTGCGGCTAGCGGGTGACTTGCTATTAACTCCCAGCCCCCCTATTACCTGTCTCCCCAAAGCCAAGAAGGGGGCAGAATGGCCCGGGGCCAATTTAGGTGGTGCAGGCTTTTAGCTGGCAAGGCGGGGGTGACCAAAGCTGGTCCCCCAGAAATGAACCCTTTATAGTGTGGATAGTTTGGGGGGTCTCCTGAGCAAGAATGGGGGGCTACCGATACATATGTGGTACCGTTGTAATCCGGAGAAATGGGGCTATCACATGCAAAAGTTTTGTTTAAAATAAAGGAGACAACTTTCTAAAAAAATATTTTTTTTGTTTGTTATTTTTATGAAAAAATATTTACAAAAACAGTAGAGCAATTACAAACAAGACATTTCATGTTAAAGCCTAAACTCTGCTGCAAAAAATACATATTATTTTCCTGGAAATTCCTGCAAAAATCACAGTTAAACATGGCGCAAAATGGTGAAAAATTACCTATCAACAAAGGGTGACAAAACTTCAAGTAGACGGGCAGTTAAAAGTGTTAAAAGTAGCTATGCATGTTGGGTATTGTTCTATTCGGGGGACCTTGCGCTTTCAGATTTAGCTTGTTTTTTTTTATTTGCATATTGATATTTTAGGAAAACATGTTTTTTATTCTGCTTTTTTATACATTTTTTAGGGAAACCCTGTGCAACCTAAAAATTATTCGTGGGATTACTTCCAGAAAGGGAATATATGGTTTATGGGGGGTATTCCAAATGTAAAGGGTTGTTTTGGTTGAAAAAGCCCAAGGTGCGCACTTTGTTTGCAGAGTTGAAATTTTCAATTAAAATTACCGTTACGCACATGCTTTACTTTAGGGTGTTTGACAACTCTTTTTTTGAAAGTATCTATGCATGTTGGGTACCGTTCTGTTCGGGGGATGTTGCTTTTTCCTATTTTATCTTGTTTGTTCTTGTTTGCATATAGTTTTTTTTAGGAAAACATGGCTTTGATTCTTCTTTTTTATTCTTTTTTAGGGAACTCTGTGCAACCAAAGAAGTCATTGAGGGATTACTCTAGGTAGGCTGGCACTTAAAGGGTTAATCTATAGTGAGACACAAGTTCCCTAAACAATTGGTATTAAACTGTAGTGACACACAAGTGGTTTGAGCAAGTGGTATTAAACAGTGCTGACAGTGATGTAGCCCTCACTACAGCCACTTTCCCTGAATAATTGTCCTGAAAAGGACAATAACACGTTTAACAACCTATCTAGCCCTCATTCCAGACACGTTTCCCCTTTCCTTACAAGGATGGTTTTGTAAACAAATAAAACCCTATCTGTCTCTCGTCAGCAGTCTGCACGTCTCCCTTTCTACTGAGGAGTAAGCGCCAGCGGACCCCCTCCTTTTTTACGGCAGGGTCACATGCCCTGTCTAGCCAATGGTTGCTAGGGCAGGAAGAATGCTGATAGGCTGCCTGCAGCCCATTATCCTCCCTCTGGGTTCTGGCCAATTGGTTCAGGTGTCAACCCCCAACTGATCTAACAGCATGAAGATCACCTATAGTTGGGACACCACTCAGCTGTGGTAGGCACTATATTCTCAGCACTTAGTCCCCCCCCCAGGACTTAAGGGTGCAAAGGATGGCACCTGATATCACCTTGGAGGGCTGGAGCAGCACAGCAGTGGCTTAATTGTCTACTCAGCAGAAGCCAGAGAGAATCAGCTGGTGTTAACCCTGTCGGCTATGCTGGCCTCGACAAGCAATGAAATGCAATGGCATTTGAGGTGCAAAACATATTCAGTGCCCAAGATTTCAATATCAGAAAGGAAAGACCCTTGGAAAGGTGGATAAATGAGTGTCTAAGTATTCCTCATTGCCATTTGAACTAGTTCTGCTATACATCTGTAAAGTTGGTGCATATCAGGCATAGAAAGCGATTTAGTGGTCTTTGTTTCAATGGCCAGAGGAACAAGTTTAAGGGAAAAGTCTACTTTCGTGGACTTTCCCGCAGACCTCAAATAAGTGTGTGCCAGAAGGCATGAGACTCTCCTATTACCTTCCACCTGTCAATAAATAAAGGACAATACTCCGCACCACTATAATGCCTATAAAATAAATGGAATAAGAAGGGGTGCAGGACGTGAAGGCCCCTTACTCACAAAGGAGTAAAGCAAAGCACTGAATCGACCGGACCACCAGAAGGTCCCTAATGGGGCCAAATATGCGACCGCACACCCACCACGGTAATATGTAATCAAATTTATTCAAAAATTAGAAAAACTATACATATATACAATTATACAATTCGATTGGCCCACATACATACAATTAGACAGACATTTAAAACCAATTAAAACAAAACAACAGGTACTGGTGAGTGAGCTGAAAATAGCTCTAAATATGAATATTAGTTAATTGTACTCTAACATAATAGGAATCCTGTGAGAAAACATGTATGGCTCCCCTAACTAAGAGGATAAATATCCCCTATGTTTCAATAAATTACTGTGTGGATATAGACCAGCAAAATAATAATAATGTCACCACAACAGAAATGAAAGTGACTAACACTGCAACCACCATGTAGTTGTGAATGTGCCTAAAAAATAAACATGGGAAATACTAATACGGTGAAAAAGTGTGTATGAGAAATGCAAATATCAAACTAAGTGGGACTACCTAGAGCCAAATATATATGTGCAGGTAAACTCAGTGTAAATAGTACGCTGAGAACATTCTCAAATACAAAAATGTGCTGGGTATGATGTGACCCAAAAAAATATAATAACTAAACCATCAAACCCCACACCATAAGGAGAACCCAAAATAATCCAAAATAATCAAACACCAACGTGAGGGAAAGTGCGGCAACCAGTAATACTGATAGTAAATAGATAATATAGGGGGCAAAGATAAACAATGAATAATTAAGTACAAAATAACATCACCAATGTATATGTGAGCTCAGCATCACGTCCCCACCAGTCCCGCAGCACCGACGCGTTGCGTGGTCTTACTCCAACAACCACTTCATCAGGGTGCGCTAAATCACTCGCCATTCTGCTTAAATACCTCCTTAATTGGTCATCATACGATCGCCTGTGTAATAGCCAACGAGGTGAAACCAGCGTGGAGCCTCCATTGCGGTCGCGCCTGTGTTGTGCGTCATCGCATCAGTATCACAGTGCGCGCCGCAAGTGCCGTTGGTGCGCATGCGTCAGCTGCGGTCAAAGCGCGCACGCGCGCACACGTCCCCCGGCGCCCACCGCGCAGGCGCACTCCCCTGCAGTAGGAGGCGTCAACGCCATGGGCGCCGGGAGACGCGCGCGCGCCCCCGCACGGCCGCAGCCGAGGCAACAATCCCACCAGGGGGCAGCAGTTCAGCGAGTGATTACAAAATGACCATGTAACATTACTATACCTATGCATGTGGCCAAGACCTGCTATAATAGTAGCTCATATCATTAAGTTATTCTACAATACTTTAGTTATTATGATATTAGGACACAGCCACCCCTCAGTACATCTGTATAAGAACTATATACAAAGAGAAAAAAAGGTAATAATTCCATAACTTCCCTAACTTATATCAAATATTCCTGGAGTGGAGTTATTTTACTCAACCAAATCTTAATCTATTATAGCATTTATTTAACGATGAGGGATACTGCACACAACCATGCTTGTAATCAAAGCTAACATTCACAACAGTGGGAATTGTATATTTTGCAAGACTGGCCCTATGAATATTAGTGGCTCTTCTGGGATACACTTGCATCCCGACCCACCGTTCCCATATTGGGACGGGGGTCCTGGTGATGGTTACTCCAGATATTGTCCAGTGGATATTTCAAAAGATCCCTCTGTGTTAGAACAGCATTAAACCATCAGCACATATCAGTCCGTCTGGCAACGGAGGTTATTCTAGTCCTCCTATTTTGAAGATGAAGTCAAAGCTCGCACCGTCTCCCGATGTGGGCTCCAGTGTGTATTCAAATTGCAGACACGTTCTTTCTCCGTATGTTTCTTGGTGGTCTCCTTAATGTCATGTCCCAGGATCATCGATGGACCACAAAATAATGGATACAGGGTAATCACATGATCTATTAAATAAACACTCCGATTAGAACATTAAAGCAGAGCAAGAAACAAAAACAGATCTCACGTCCCAAAGTGTTTCATATAAAAACACTCCGGGGTAATCAAAGTATGTATTAATTACAACTCTCACAGGGGGCCATAATGAAGAAGTCAAGTTGCTAAATAATATAAATGCTAATATACAGATATACAAGTATATAAATGACTTTAATCACGTCCCAAAAAGGGTGCAAAGGAGACATCCTCATTGAGGCCCCTCGGGGCCTTTGTCTGCAACTTGAAAATCCATTCAAGTTCCTTCTGTTGCAGTTTCCTCTTTAGGTTACCCCCTCTGCCCCCTAGTGAGATTTTATCCAAGAACACTATGCGCATGCCGTCAGCTTTGCCTCCGTGCATAGCCAAAAAATGAGCTGCCACTGGAGTGAGTATTTTCCCGGCTTCCCTATCCCTTTGCGCCAGTCTAATGCTTGACAGATGCTTCTGTATACGCAGTTTTCCAGCATTCTTTGTCTCCCCAATATAATACTTGGGGCAGGGACATTCTAGCAGATATATGACGCCCTCGGAGCGGCAGTTCAGATGATGTACCAGAGAGTGTGTCTCATGTGTATGTAAGTTGTTGACGTCATAATTGACTTTGACCAAAGGACAGATGTTGCACCTGCCACAAGGGCGACTAGAGCCCTTGGTTCCTGTATGGTTATGGGATAGAGCCCCCAGCCATGTTTTAGGTCTAGTATAGTGGCTGCTGCATAGCCGGTCCCGCAGGTTAGGTGCACGGCGAGCTGTCAGCAGGGGTCCTCTCTGCACCCATTTCCTCAATTCCGGATCAGTGCCCAGGATTCCCCAATGCTTTTTCATGATCCGTCTTATTCCTTCCCAGTCACTGTTATATTCACTGATGAGGGTACAAGGTTTATTGATGCACTGAACAATAATGAATTCAACATACATCTTACTCATTCAATGTCAACCTGCCAGGTAACTTTTCTGGATTTGGAGATTAAAATTGAAGAGAATGGAGATGTCTGCACGAAATTACACCGAAAAGAAACTGCAACGAATAGCCTACTGCACTACAGGAGTTTTCACCAGAGGAGATTGAAGCAGGGAATCCCCATGGGCCAGTTTTTGAGGGCACGGCGCAATTGCTCGAACATACAGGACTTCAAGGTAGAAGCCACAGATATGAGCTTACGTTTTAAAAAACGGGGATATCCGAAGAGGATAATCAATCAAGCCTATGGCCGAGCATTAGACACACCGAGGGAGAACCTCCTGTATTGCAATAAAGGTAAGAACAAGAAGAAAAATGATGATGATATTAGGTACATCAGTGAATATAACAGTGACTGGGAAGGAATAAGACGGATCATGAAAAAGCATTGGGGAATCCTGGGCACTGATCCGGAATTGAGGAAATGGGTGCAGAGAGGACCCCTGCTGACAGCTCGCCGTGCACCTAACCTGCGGGACCGGCTATGCAGCAGCCACTATACTAGACCTAAAACATGGCTGGGGGCTCTATCCCATAACCATACAGGAACCAAGGGCTCTAGTCGCCCTTGTGGCAGGTGCAACATCTGTCCTTTGGTCAAAGTCAATTATGACGTCAACAACTTACATACACATGAGACACACTCTCTGGTACATCATCTGAACTGCCGCTCCGAGGGCGTCATATATCTGCTAGAATGTCCCTGCCCCAAGTATTATATTGGGGAGACAAAGAATGCTGGAAAACTGCGTATACAGAAGCATCTGTCAAGCATTAGACTGGCGCAAAGGGATAGGGAAGCCGGGAAAATACTCACTCCAGTGGCAGCTCATTTTTTGGCTATGCACGGAGGCAAAGCTGACGGCATGCGCATAGTGTTCTTGGATAAAATCTCACTAGGGGGCAGAGGGGGTAACCTAAAGAGGAAACTGCAACAGAAGGAACTTGAATGGATTTTCAAGTTGCAGACAAAGGCCCCGAGGGGCCTCAATGAGGATGTCTCCTTTGCACCCTTTTTGGGACGTGATTAAAGTCATTTATATACTTGTATATCTGTATATTAGCATTTATATTATTTAGCAACTTGACTTCTTCATTATGGCCCCCTGTGAGAGTTGTAATTAATACATACTTTGATTACCCCGGAGTGTTTTTATATGAAACACTTTGGGACGTGAGATCTGTTTTTGTTTCTTGCTCTGCTTTAATGTTCTAATCGGAGTGTTTATTTAATAGATCATGTGATTACCCTGTATCCATTATTTTGTGGTCCATCGATGATCCTGGGACATGACATTAAGGAGACCACCAAGAAACATACGGAGAAAGAACGTGTCTGCAATTTGAATACACACTGGAGCCCACATCGGGAGACGGTGCGAGCTTTGACTTCATCTTCAAAATAGGAGGACTAGAATAACCTCCGTTGCCAGACGGACTGATATGTGCTGATGGTTTAATGCTGTTCTAACACAGAGGGATCTTTTGAAATATCCACTGGACAATATCTGGAGTAACCATCACCAGGACCCCCGTCCCAATATGGGAACGGTGGGTCGGGATGCAAGTGTATCCCAGAAGAGCCACTAATATTCATAGGGCCAGTCTTGCAAAATATACAATTCCCACTGTTGTGAATGTTAGCTTTGATTACAAGCATGGTTGTGTGCAGTATCCCTCATCGTTAAATAAATGCTATAATAGATTAAGATTTGGTTGAGTAAAATAACTCCACTCCAGGAATATTTGATATAAGTTAGGGAAGTTATGGAATTATTACCTTTTTTTCTCTTTGTATATAGTTCTTATACAGATGTACTGAGGGGTGGCTGTGTCCTAATATCATAATAACTAAAGTATTGTAGAATAACTTAATGATATGAGCTACTATTATAGCAGGTCTTGGCCACATGCATAGGTATAGTAATGTTACATGGTCATTTTGTAATCACTCGCTGAACTGCTGCCCCCTGGTGGGATTGTTGCCTCGGCTGCGGCCGTGCGGGGGCGCGCGCGCGTCTCCCGGCGCCCATGGCGTTGACGCCTCCTACTGCAGGGGAGTGCGCCTGCGCGGTGGGCGCCGGGGGACGTGTGCGCGCGTGCGCGCTTTGACCGCAGCTGACGCATGCGCACCAACGGCACTTGCGGCGCGCACTGTGATACTGATGCGATGACGCACAACACAGGCGCGACCGCAATGGAGGCTCCACGCTGGTTTCACCTCGTTGGCTATTACACAGGCGATCGTATGATGACCAATTAAGGAGGTATTTAAGCAGAATGGCGAGTGATTTAGCGCACCCTGATGAAGTGGTTGTTGGAGTAAGACCACGCAACGCGTCGGTGCTGCGGGACTGGTGGGGACGTGATGCTGAGCTCACATATACATTGGTGATGTTATTTTGTACTTAATTATTCATTGTTTATCTTTGCCCCCTATATTATCTATTTACTATCAGTATTACTGGTTGCCGCACTTTCCCTCACGTTGGTGTTTGATTATTTTGGATTATTTTGGGTTCTCCTTATGGTGTGGGGTTTGATGGTTTAGTTATTATATTTTCTTGGGTCACATCATACCCAGCACATTTTTGTATTTGAGAATGTTCTCAGCGTACTATTTACACTGAGTTTACCTGCACATATATATTTGGCTCTAGGTAGTCCCACTTAGTTTGATATTTGCATTTCTCATACACACTTTTTCACCGTATTAGTATTTCCCATGTTTATTTTTTAGGCACATTCACAACTACATGGTGGTTGCAGTGTTAGTCACTTTCATTTCTGTTGTGGTGACATTATTATTATTTTGCTGGTCTATATCCACACAGTAATTTATTGAAACATAGGGGATATTTATCCTCTTAGTTAGGGGAGCCATACATGTTTTCTCACAGGATTCCTATTATGTTAGAGTACAATTAACTAATATTCATATTTAGAGCTATTTTCAGCTCACTCACCAGTACCTGTTGTTTTGTTTTAATTGGTTTTAAATGTCTGTCTAATTGTATGTATGTGGGCCAATCGAATTGTATAATTGTATATATGTATAGTTTTTCTAATTTTTGAATAAATTTGATTACATATTACCGTGGTGGGTATTACCTTCCACCTGTTCTAGTTCCACTTCTCGCTCAGCCAAAGGATTTTCATACTGGTGCTGGGGCTTGACTGTGCTAGCGTTCCAAAATGCCCTGCGTCATACCGTTCCATCACCAAAATAACAAGACCGGACCACCGTCGTTGGAAAGATTAAATTTAATCGGCCACAGCCCAACATATAATAAACAAATGTACAGGCAGAAAAGAGTCCCCCCTATTGTTCAAGGTCTGAGAAGCCTAGATGAAGGGAAGGGGAGGGAACAAAAATAACTTCCCAACCCCACCAAGCGGAAGCCAACATAAACTCGGCCGCAAAACCTCCTAGGCCAGGGAGCTTAATCGGGCTAACCACAAGTGACCAAAACATCCCCTTCCTTACTTGAACCCCAACCATCCAAAATCCTTTAACCAACTCGTCCTGGCCGGTTTCCACAGAAACAGCCGCATACCCTACCCATGGAAATGCTATCTCAGACCCGAAACCCGAGAGGAGACCCGCCAAAGCCGAGCAGCGCTGAAACCTTAGCGCTGCTTGGCCCGCCACAACTCCACCGCCATATCGATCCGTTCCTTCAATGACATGTTAAACAAGTCGTTCCCCATGTCATTCAAGTGGACCCCATCAGATCGATAGAACCCCCTTATCCCCTCTACATCGATGTGGCGCACGCTCAAACCCTCGTTCAACCTCACAAACCTCGCTATCGCCTTGTTGACCTTAACCCGAACCTTCTCAATGGCCAACAAATCTCTAGCGTGTGGCCAGGCAAAACGGGGAACAATCTGGGACCACACTAACACCACTCCCGGAAATTCTCCCAGAAAAAACAACAGTCCCGCGTTATGGACTTGATCAGGTGGCACATCGGAACCTTCCCTAAATCATTCCCACCCACATGAATGACCAGAACCCCAGGCGGCCCCCTCCTTGCCGCCACACGCATCGTGTGCTCTCGCATGTCCTCCCAGTGCAGACCTCTCACACCGGCCCAGCTCAACCGAGCACGATCCTCCAGAATGCCCAGCTGCATTCCATTCCTCCGAACCACCGCTCGCCGAGCCGACCAGTAAATATAAGAATGCCCGACGATCATGACCGAGCACGGTGACTCTGAAACAAAAATAAGAAAAGGAAAGGGAAGGGGGGGGGGGTAGGAAAATGTTAACTACCGATCCACACCTTCACCTGAACCGCCGATCAATCCTGTCCGGCTGTATGTATCGCCGAAACCGCGCCGATTTCCACCTCCCCAGCCTCATTATTATGTCATCCGGCAGACCCAGCCGAGCAGCCTCTGTTGCGACCCCTATTCGAAATCAATGGGTACCATACTCGCCGCTCGCCAGCCCCATTTCCCCAAGACATTTCCTAAAAACTGCCAAAAACTGGAAATGCGATAGGAAGGAACCATCCTCGTGCATGAGCAGCGGACCGTTCCCCCTCGGCCTGACCTCCAGGAGCTCCTTAACGGCAGCAGCCCGGCATGAATTACAGTGCTGCAACCTACCCAAACAGATACTGACCCCATGCCCCCTTTGATCGGTCTTCGACCATCTTATACGCAACACCACCCCTTCTTCTGACATCACGGTATCCTCGAAACCCAATCCCCCGGGAACCCGCTTGCTAGGGCTCACCAACTCCCCCACCCTCGGAGCTCCAAAAAATGCCAGGGAAAATGCCGCCCTAAACAACCGTACCTCAAAACCTGACGTGCAAACCCGTGGCAAAACACCTATTAACCCCTTCAACAAACCCCACGAGACTGGCCGCCTATTATCAGCCGTCCTACGCTCTTTCCGCCAACCCTTCAGTGCCTGGCGTACCCAAAACGCTTTAGTCATATCCGCCCAACCCTCTAGGCGGCACAAGAACGCCAAGGCTGACATCTTTCTGTCAACCGAAGCCGGGGCACGCCTCCCGCCACCAATTCGCCCACATACCAAATCAATAACCCTAGCCTATCGTCCTCCATTGCAGGCACCCCGAACTCCTCCACCAAGGCCCACCACTGCTGCCACGTCTTCACATATGACCCCCAAGTCGATGGTGCAACTGACTTCTGAATTAAGCCAAACAGTCGTCCTACAGGATCTCCAGCAGCCAACTGGGGCACCACTCACCAACCTCCCTTGCCTCGGGTGCCAATTTCCTGAAGCGCTCCCACTGTAAACGAGAAAGAGCGTCAGCTATCCCGTTTTCCACCCCGGGCACATGTGCCGCCCTGCACCACACGTTGTACCGCAAACATCCCAACACCAGCTGCCTGAGCAGCACCACAACCGGTAATGAAGACGAAGTCTGCGTGTTAACTGCTGCAACCACCGACATATTGTCTGACCGAAAACACACCGCCTTGTTCCTCAGCACCTCTCCCCATAGGGTCACCGCCACCATCAGTGGGAACAATTCCAGGAAAGCCAAATTCCTCACCAGGGGCGATGCCATCCACCGCCCTGGCCAGGGGCCCGCACACCATCTCCCCCCCAAGTAGGCCCCGAAACCAACCGAGCCCGCCGCATCTGTGAAGAGCTCAAGCTCCTCATTCCCCCTTAACGGATCCAGCCAGTACGCCAGCCGGTCAAAGGACCCCAGGAAAGTTATACACATCCTAATGTCCTCCTTCATTGGTGCCGTCAACCTGATGAAGTGATGCGGCTCCCGAACCCCAGCCGTCGCTAGTGATAGACGCCTGGTAAACACCCGCCCCATAGGCAAAAGTTCAACTTCCCGAGCACCGACCGAAGCTGCACTAATGTGACCTTCTTAACCCCCAGGGCCCCTTCCAACCCCCAACCAGATCGTCAATTTTATCCCTCGGAAGCTGACATACCCTTTGCACCGTGTCGATCTCGATCCCCAAGAATTTTATCACGGTTGCTGGACCTTCTGTTTTCTCATGCGCAACAGGCACCCCAAATGCCCCAAACACATGCAGCATAGTTGCCAACAGCAAATCGCATACTCTAGTGCCCGCTGGCCCCACGCACAAAAAATCATCCAAGTAGTGGGTGACGGATCCCGTGTCCGCTCTCTCCCTTACCACCCACTCCAAGAATGAGCTAAAGGCTTCAAAGTAGGCGCACGAAATTGAACACCCCATCGGGAGACACCGATCCACTATTACCCCCTTCGAAAAAACACCCCAACAGATACAAGCTATCCGGATGCACTGGTAGCAGCCGAAACGCGGATTCGATATCAGTTATTCACTTATTCACATACCCAAACTTAACACAACAAATTCATTTTTCTTCTTCTTCCTTTTCTTTAGTGCTTACCTTAATCTCTTTTTATTCTTCCTCCTTGTCTTTAATGCTTACCTTAATCTCTTTTTCTTCTTCTTCCTTGTCTTTAATGCTTACCTTAATTTTTTTTTCTTCTTCTTCCTTGTCTTTAATGCTTACCTTAATCTCTTTTTCTTCTTCTTCCTTGTCTTTAATGCTTACCTTAATCTCTTTTTCTTCTTCTTTGTCTTCTTCTCCTTCTTTCTATTCCTTGTCCCATATACTTACCTTTTGGGACATGTAACTGTATGATTATGTTGTGATAACATACATTGTGATGAAAAAAAAACACACCACACCTTTTTTGTTTTTTTGTGTTTTTTACTGTAACTTTTTTTCAGAATTTTTAAAAGGTTAAAATTTAAAAAAATATAAAAATTTTAAATTTTCGCCCAAAAATCCTGTATTTTTTAATGTTGTTGGCGTTTTCTTTGATCTGTGAATGAAAAACATCATCAGTTTTGGCTTGTAAGTATGTTGTGCTTATATATATATTTTTTTTTTGGTGGACATGACTTTAAACTATTTTTCAAAGAACTCACTCAAACTTACATGGTTTTTGGCCAACAGGGCGTCTGGGCCGCAGCCTCCTCCCTGGGTCCAGCAGAACGTCCGGCTGTGATTCTGTTTGGAATATTATTTACTCTTTGTGCCTCCTGAATGTCAGATTAGGTTATGCTTCTATGCATCAAATCACTCACCTTCCCCAGCCACCTCTTCTTGTTCTGCACCTCCCTCGACTATCCCTTGGGATGGGCCTGCGACGTCAGAATCTACAAAGAACAATAGTGCACATTAGTATATGTCTTTCTTGCATGTATCAGGACATATGTTATTTTGATAGTCTTACCGGAGTCAGGTTGCTGCTCGTTGAGGCTAGACTCCCTGCAGTGCAATTCCCCCCCCCTGCATACTGAGGTCTAATGGGCCCTCATACTCACTGGCAGAGGAGGGGGTGGGCGTTGGCACTGGCGGTGGACCACCTATACCTTCCCCAGATTCAGCCAACACTGGGCTGCGGGCTCTTTTCTGGGTGGGGCGGCAACGCATATTCCATTCATGAGCTGCAATATAAACACAATCATAAAAACAGGCCCAGCCAAGGGCAGTGTGATTAGTGCATGTCAAGTAGCCACACTTACCTGGAAAATGTTTAGCGAAGTACCGCCTCACCCGGGGCCTATGTCTCCTCTTTAAGTCCGACCAGTGTTGGGCGATCTGGGTGAAGGTATAGGTGGTTCCCGAAATGCGGGCAATCGCGTCCACCACCACCAGCGCCAACGTCCTCTTATCGAAATTGCACGGCAGGTAATCGTAGCGGTTCCTCAGCATCATCTGTTTGTAAAAAACATAATGGTACAGCATTAGTCACACAAATACATGTCAAAGTCTCATGCCCTACCTAAAGTCATTTTTTGCCCCTCATTCCTACTCACATGGGCCTAGTTCTTCAATCTGCATCTAGGCTAGTTGGCTGTTGCGCACATGTTTAAAACTAAGCTGGTGTAGTAGTTTACTTTAACAAGTCAGTTGTTCCTCACTAATCTTGCCCTGCCATAGCTATGTTGTGTTTGGCGGCTTGTGCGCACACATAAACGCACGCTCGCCTACTCACATCCATTATTATATTGTCCTGCTCCTCCGTGTATATCGCTGGCGACATCTTGATTGAGCTTCCGGGTATGGCTATGACGTTCACCCGCGGTGGTGTGCAGGTCAATGCACTCAGCTCTGTGTTGGATACCATATCACTATGGCCAGACCAAAAGGGAGCCGTAAGACCCACAAAAGCCCAGAGGCACATACTAGCCACTCACAAAGACCTCAACCAAAACAACACAAGAGCAGGCACAAGAGCAGGGAGGGACATGCACATACTCCAAGGGTGGAGAAGCCAGCCACACAGTCTGCTCACAAAAAACGCAGGAGCAAGGAGCCTTTGCCACATTCACCCACAGCTACTAAATCAGCCAGGCCTCACAAGGGTCACAAATCTCGTCAAACCCTGCAGCCTCCACCTCCTCCACACACAAAGCATGCAGCAAAAACAAGACACACCACCAAGGGTAGGCGTATGTCCAAAACCAATACCCCACCCAGGCCAACCACCACATTCTGTGTCCCCAAGTAGCATAACCACAGAATCAAGAGAGAGCTCCACAGGTGACAGCTCGACAGGCACCCTGCCATTATCACATTCCACCACACCCACTCCATCACACTCACCCATCAGCCCAACTAACCCAAACTACTCCCCAGACAGCCAGCCATCAATGTCGTCTGCTGCCGGGGACACCACACACCCATGTGGGCGCCAGCTGCGCCGTGGCTCACTTACAGCCCGTTTTTGTGATGTACAAAGCATGGCTGTAGCCACTGGTGTTTGTGAGCACTATGATGCCCTATTTGGGCATTCTTCTAAATCCACCACAAAGCAGGCCAAGCAGGAGATTTGGCAAAAAATGTGCAGCCAAGTTAATAGTGTGGGTTCAGTGAGGAGAGATATTGAGCAAATTAAGCACAAATTTGGAGACCTAAAATATTGTGGCAAAAGAAAAATGGACATGCGCCGCCAGCAGAGGTAAAGTCCATTTATAGTATAATTGTATAGGCTGATAGGTAACAGGATGTTAGCCTTATTATGTGTGCTTTAATCTTCCACAGCCTGCAGACAGGGGGTGGGATCCCAAATAAAATAATCCTAACACCTGCAGAAGAACATGTTTTCACATATATTCATCCGGCAAGCCTTCATGGCCTGGCAGGGGGACTAGACACAGACACGAATGTCAGGTCCGGAGGTGATTATTTTTTAACATTGAGCCTTTTTAATGGCGAACCAAAAAGTTTCCTACTCATTAATACACACTGTGCTTTCCAAATACACTAAAAGTACATTCTCTCGTTCCTGAAACAGCTCAAGACACGGCACAAGGCCAATCTACCCCTGGCTTGTCCCGGACGACCATGCATCCACTGCCTTCTGTACACACCAACCAACCTGAGTGTTTGAATGAGGAAAGTCAATGGTCCACTGTGTATACTTCTGAATTTGCACTTGCATCCATTTTGGTTAAAAAAGGGTACTCAATACATTCTAAATTTCTTGCCAGAACCTACCAAGTCCACCTATTATAGAACACATTCGATATTTGGAGGAGGAGGAACCAATTCAGATGCCGACAAGGCCAAGCCAACCATTGGCAGAACAACAGAACCAACAGGCCCAGCAAATGCAACACCTGGTGTCCATTAACCCCACCTCAGTGCCAACAACCACTTCTGACGTCCGCACAACAGACTCTGTGCCAACCCAGCCACCACCACCCACTCATTCTGGAGCACAACCACCCGCCCGTGCCAGTGGCAGAACTAATCCAAGGCGACATATCAGCCAAAGGAGACAGCTACAAATCATGGAGGAAGCCTGGCACCATGAAAATGTAGTATTTAACGAAAATACACAGAGATTTATCGACACTGTGTGTAACCAAATAACCAACATGTCCAATCAATTACAGTGTTTAAACGAGAATGTCTCTGGCCTGCTGGCAGAAATCAGAACCCAAACCAGGCATATGGGTGAAATGGTCCACCAATGGCAGCTCAATAACCAGAGCCTTGCACATATTGCTGCTAACATTCAAACACACCAGCCATCTACTTCGACATCATATTCAACATACCACTAAATGTATGTGTTAATGTATTTGAACACACGTTAAGCTTGAAAAAATACACCAAATAATGTGTGCACTTAAAGATTATTTTATCACAAATAAAATAATAACAAACAACAAAAATAAGGAATGTTATTTAGCCAAAAACATTTTCCACAAGTTGTGAACGGATCGCCTGTGCTGGGCCACTTTGGGATCCAGAGTATGGAGGTGTCACTTCTTCAGATATCTGCAAAGTGTCCTCAGCCAGGTCAGTATATCTGGATACACGGCTTCTAATGGCTAGGTTGTGCAGGACCCCACACGCAATTATAATTTTTATGACCTTGGCGGGCTCATACTGCAGTGCCCCACCAGTCTGGTCCAGACAACGAAATCGCATCTTTAGCAAGCCAAAGGCACGTTCCACCACGGAGCGAGTCCTCCTATGCGCAGTGTTATACCGCTCCTGGGCCAGCAAAGATGGGTGCAGGATGGGGGTAAGTAGCCATGGTAGCAATGGATAGCCAGAATCACCTGCAAATCCCCCCAAAAAAAATTAAGCACTAACAATAACACAAACACACATGACAAATGTGCCTCTTTGCAACATATGTAGTGTCTTGCACCATAACCAGTACACTCCTGTACAATGACAGTGGGATGCAACATAGCTAAGAGGGCCAGGACAGGACGGAATAGTGGAGAATAACAACAATAATTCATAGGAGCAAATTGTGGTAAGTAAGTGAATGCCAACTTGTACTGTTTCATTGCTATCTATCACAGATTAATGGGGTACAGGCACCAACAAAATAAATAAAACATGGTGCCCAGCAACAACAAGTTTGAGACACATACCCAGTAGCCATCCGCTAGACAGATTTCCAGATTGAAAACGTTGAAAGAGGTTGGAGTTCCGCAAAATGTGGGAATCATGCGTGGAACCAGGGAAGGCTGCAAACAAACTTAAAAATAGCAGATCTGGGCCGGACACTGCTTGTACATTAATCGAATGGCCCATCTTCCTGTTCCTGCAAAAAACAAAGATAACTGGAATTAGTGTGACAAAAAGTGTAAAGATGCTCAAATATATTCTTAGACATCCACACAATTTCTAAACAATGGATGTTTGAGATACACAGGGTGTAGGTCTGCTTTAAACCAACCAAAAAAAAAAATGACCTAAACCACATACCTGAACAGATATTCCTGGTCAGCAGGCGGGATCAACGATACATGTGTGCAATCGATGGCACCCATGACATTGGGCATGTCGGCTATGTTATAAAAGCCCAGCTTAACCGCATTCCAGCCTTCCGCTGTGTCAGGGAAAAATATATATTTTGGTGCCAGGGTAGCCATGCCATCCAAAAACTTGGTAAGGCTGCGGCTCAGCATAGACTGGGACATCCCCATGGAGAAGGCACCCAGTCTCTGGAATGAGCTGTTTGCCAAAAACTGCAGGCAGCCAACCAATTTGGTCATACCTGCAATTGCATGCCCCTTCCTTGTGGTGCAGGCTAACCATGGCCGCAGCTGGCTATACAAGTCCTGGAGAGAAACACGGTTAAGGCGGGTGAGCTCGAATAGCTCAAGGTCATGCATGCCATGGATGTCCAAAGGTGTTTGGTGCAGCCTGGTTTCTGCCATGCTCAAAAGAACCAACCCGCGGAGCTGACGCCTTTGATGATCGCGCACAGAAGAATGCATTTCAAACTCCCGGAGAGCAAATACGGCTGCTAAGACTGGCCGTAAGTGAAGCGTCGGCGCCCTCGTTAAATTGAGCTGGGTTCAATCGGAAATCAAGGCTCTGCATCAATTAAAAAAACGGACCAACCAACGGGCCGTCCGTTTTCACAGAGTTCAGCCGCTTGCGAGCAGTCAATCGGAAAGGCGCATGCCGACACACCTGAGCGCATACACGCACACAAAAGCAACGTAGCACCCTTTCATGACCCGATCACAGCCCAAAACCAACCGGAAAACGTATGGGATAGCTGAACGGGGAGGCTCTGCATCAGGCCAATAGACACACATGCACAGAGACAGAAACACACAAACATATAGACACACCTGCACAGAAACAAAGACAGACACACATACACACATAGAGAGACACAGAGAGACCGACACACACATAGGCATACTTACATGCGTCTTATGGAGAGAAAATGTGGTACATTTAAATCACTCTAAAGTAACTAAAGTTAGTAGCAGAGTGGTAAGGAGTAGAGATTCTTTTGAACCAGGGTGTTCAGTGTTGTGTAAGGTGGTGTGCGGGTTGTGACCAACCCTACTTACTGTTGACAGTTCTGTCAATATTTTTAAAGGTAGGATCTAACAATTGAAATAATGAAACGTTCCTTATATAACCGCTAGAGAAACATACAATTGCAAGCAGTATATAAATGGCTGATTGCCTCTATAAGCTGTTGTGCGTACCACCTACCCAGATGGTTAATTTATTTATAAATGGTTCCTCCAAAATGACCCACATTCACAGACAACTACTTAAACTTAGACGTAAGGACTTAAAATGGACCTTCAGCATCATTTAAAGAAAAGCCCGCCACCATCTTGCCTCAGAAGCATCACACACTGACCAGAGGAGAGCGGGTCAAAGTACAGAGGGGGCAGGTTATAGCTGTGCTTTGCACAGGCAGAGCAGAGCTGGGGTCAGGAAAAGGACAGCAATCCCAGAATTCAAAGCGGAACAGTCAGAAGACACTTCCTGTCTGCAGGCTACCTGATGCTCCATGGGCCATCATCTTGGATGTTTAAAGGCTCAGAATATGCACTAGGTGCAGGTAGGATGATTTTTAATGTGGGAAATCTGTATACAGGGTGGGGGAAACATACAAGATAGGCTCTTATTTAGGGTGAAGGTCCAGTTTAGGTTTGACCACTTTTCTCATCCATGCTGGGTGGTCTCATCTCTCAGTCTGTCTCTAGTTCCTTTTCCCCCACGATTCTAAATCTCAATAACAAACTCAATAACAAACTTACCTTCATTACAGGCCAGCACCGGAAAAGGAGTCCCACGATTGGCCGCAGGGCGCAGAGGATGTGACTGCGGCCTTTTCCAGGCTCCAGTGTTCTGGATGCCCCTCCCAAGGTTATTGTGAAGCACACAGCGGGACCAACACCCGTTAAAGTAAAAAAGGGTGTTGGTCTGGTTTAAATTACTACAACACTATAACTTAATTACCTCCCACTTATATTTTTCACATTCCAAGATATAGGGCCTGATGCAGAGCCTCCTCTGAACTGCCCTTAAAACCCTCCGATTGTCCGGGGCTCCCGTTTGAATCATGGCTCAAATGTGATGCAGAGCCTCCGTCGGAATGGCTCCCTAACTGATCCGTCATTTTCACTTTACTCGGAAAGCTTTTTTTGCTCTCTCGGGTGCCTTCAATTTGATCGGGGCTCCCGTTCACGTTCACACGAGCGGCCCGTTTTTCCCTGATTCTTCCTGGCTTTTTGAACGTACCTGCTTGGTTTCCGTCGTATTTGATCTTCCATTTTGGTGGTTTTAGCAAGTATACTTACATCTCCATGGCTCTTCAGTTGCCAATCTGGCTACACGCAAGCGCACATCCCTTAAACTCCATTGGAATATACATATGGCAACCACTGCCAATTTGACACATATTTTTTGGGGAACAATAAATTTGGGTTCTTCCTTTTTCCTTGCCATTAATGCATACCTTAATCTCCTTTGTGTTCCTTTTTCCTTGCCATTAATGCATACCTTAATTCTTTCTGATTGTTTTGGATTTATTGTACCATATCTAAACTTTTTGTGTCATGGAAATGTGTGATGATGTTGTGTGATTGTACATTTGCAGGAAACACAACTTTCTTGTTTTTTTTTTTTTTAATTTTATTCCAGCGTTTGAAATTGAATTTTTTACACAAAGTTTTTTACAAATAATTGAATCTAAATGTTTAAACAAATAAACTATTTGCTTTTCAAGCCAAATTAAAATTCTTTAGGCCTCGGTGTCTTGTGCCTGTGATTTTCTTGTATCTGTGAATGAAAAACAACATTAGTTTAGCATTGTTTATTTGGTTTGGTTGTGCGTGGTTTTTTTGGGGCCCTTTTTAAACCGGACCTTCTGCGTTTTTTACTGAAAAGGCCAAACTCTTAACCAAAGATTCCGCAGCATCTCAAAATAATAGATAGTAATTTTTTAGGCAATCAATAATTATTCTTTCCACCACTGGGCTGCAACTCAGTTCAGGAATTAAGTATACGGCCGCCGCCATCTTGACTCAGAAGCATCACACTTACTGAGGAGAGGAGAGTGGGATAAGGTACAGGGGGTGGGTTATAGCTGTGCTTTGCTCACACAGAGCAGACACCTCTTGAAAAGGTCAGCAATCCCAGAATGCAGAGCAGCACAGTTAGAAGGCACTTCCTGTTTGCAGGCTGCCTGATAAGATGGCGGCTTCCATAATCCGCCATCTTGGATGTTGAAAGCCTCATAACATGCACTAGGTGCAGGTAGGATGATTTTGAAGGTGGGCAAACTTTATGTACAGGGTGTGGGAAACATATAAGATAGACTTATTCTGAGTGAAGGTCCGCTTTAAGGGCTTTTTAGACAAAGTCTTTGGTTGTTTTTTTTGGTTTGTACATTTTGTGGCCAATGGAATTGTTGGTTCATTTACTTTGGTCCCCAAAAACGCCACTTACCATGTTTTAGGCGCATATTGCGTCAGGGGCGGAGGCTCCATTCTTGCTCCCTTGGTTGCTGCTGTGAATCTGTTTGCATGACAAAGACACTGATATTAGAGACTGTTGTTGTCTCATGTACACAAAAAGCATTAACAAGTTTGCTGGCCTAACTAAAGTCACTTTTTGAACCTCTTGCTGCCTCACATTGCCCTAGTTCTTCTATCTGCATGTAGCCTAGTTTTGAGCTGCGTACATGTGTTAAACTAAGGTGGGCTTGTATGTAACGTGAAAAATGAAGTTGTTTCAGACTATTCTGGTGTTGTTGTTTTTTTTTTATTACAAGGAATGTGTGCGCGCACATAAACGCACGCGCGCATACTCACATCCATGATGATGTCGTCCTGCTCCAAGGTAAAGATTGCGGGCGCGCACCCGCTGTTGACCACGCCCACACGGAAAACATATTTAAAGCACAAGGCACTCAGCTCTGTGTTGGATACCATATCAATATGGGCAAACCTAAAGGGAGCAAAAAGAGCCAACCAAGGGCCGAGGCACATAGCAGCCGCACACATGCCTCATCCTCCACAAGACAGAAGAGCAGGCACCAGACACATGCCGAACATGCCCCCACTAAAACGGTGGATACTCCACACAAACAGGCACATTCCAAAAAACGCAGGACCAAGGGTACATTAACCCATTCACCACCACCTGCCAAAAAAACAACCAAACACAAGGGTACCCCATCTAGTCAGACCATGCAGCATCCTCCACCTCCACACACCAAGCATACCCACAAATCCAAACACATAAGCAAGGGTAAGCGCATTGCAAAAACCACCACCCCACCCAGGTCACCCACCCCTCCACCTCCACCCTCTGGTTCCCCCAATTCCAGTACCTCAGATTCCACATGCAGCTCCACATCTGATAGCTCAACAGGAACCCAGACATTAAGCCAGAGAAGCACACACACAACATCCCCCTCCCCCATAAGCCAAAGAAGCACACACGACTCCCCAGATACCCAACCATCAATTTCCTCAGAGGCAGGGGAGACCACACACCCATGTGGCAGACAACTACGGCGTGGCTCACTAACTGCCCGATTTTGCGATGCTCAAAGCATGGCGGTGGCAAATGCAGTTTGCGAACATTATGATGCCCTATTTGGCCGCACCTCCAAAACAACCACAAAGCAGGCTAAGATGGAAATCTGGACTAATATTTGCAGGCAGGTCAATAGTGTGGGATCAGTCCGGAGAGATATTCAGCAAATAAAAAGGAAATTTGGGGACCTGAAATACTACAGCAAAAAAAAAAATGGACATGCGCCATCAGCAGAGGTAATGGACAATTTTTAGTCACATTGTTAAAAGGATGTAACACTTATTAGGTGTAATTTAATCTTCCCCAGCCAACAGACAGGGGGTGGAGCAGAAGTAAAGGAAAAAGTAAAATGCATTTTTTGTAACATTGTTAAAAGGATGTAACACTTATTAGGTGTGATTTAATCTTCCCCAGCCAACAGACAGGGGGTGGCTTACCCACTAAAATTATCCTTACGCCCGCCGAGGAACATGTATATACATTCATACACCCGGCCAGCATCCAGGGACTGGCAGAGGCACAAGACACAGACCGGAATGTAAGGTCCCAAGGTGAGTCTGATTTTGCCATGACCTAGTACAAAAAGTTCCAGAAGGCAGTGTTATGCTACACAACACACTGTACTTGGCCATTTACCTAATCTTCCTATCTACATACTAAGGACCAAGTCAACAGGACACATCAGGCCCCCAAACCCCTGCGTTAGCACCGAGGCCAAGGGCACACCAGGCTTCTACACCACAAACCCAAATTGTGGATTGCGATGAGGTAAGTCAATGGGCCTTGATGTGTACTTTTAACATTGATATTTGCGAGCTTGTGTGGACAGAAATAAACTAAAAGGATGCTATATTTCTTTACAGACCACAGGAAGCCCACCCATCATCGACCATATACGAGATTTGGAGGAGGACACCCCACATATGTCACTAACCACTACTGCACCAGTGGCAGCAACGCAGGCAACCCCGGCACAGCCACCACATCCACAACCACCTTCGGAACCAGAACCAACCACCCGTCCCACTGCTCCTACCCAGTCTAGACGCCATATTTCCCAAAGAAGGCAACTTCAAATTTTGGAGGAAACATGGAGGCAGGAAAATATTGCCTTTGCTGCGACAACACAGCAATTCAATGAGACTGTGTGCACCCAACTCACAAACTTCAACGCCCAAGTAGAGGTATTAAACAGCAATATCTCTGCCCTAACCAGCCATATGGCTGAGATTAATCAAAGCCTGGCCCACATTGCAGCCCATTTGCAGGCACAACATCATTCCTCGTCACCATGCAACCCAACATACCACTAATTTGTGGGGAATACATTTTCTCTGCCCACGTGTAATTTTTCTTTTGGGACCAAAAAAACAAATGACAAAACAAAATTTGTTTGAAAAATAAAAAACAAAAAAAAAATACAACAAAATTGTGGTCTCTGAAAAAAAGGTTTAGGACCGTTGCAGGCGTCTATTGTAGTGCCCCCCCCCCCCAGTCACATCAAGACAACGGAACCTCATCTTCAAGAGAACAAAGCCTGGCTCCAACACAGAGCGAGTCCTCCTGGGGGCAGTATTGTAGCGCTCCTCTGCCTGTGAAGATCGGTGCAGGATGGGGGTCTTCATCCAGGGGACCAAAGGATAGGCAGAGTCTCCTGCCCTAAAAACAAAAAACAAAAAAAAATAAAAAAAGGTGTGCATTGCAACAATAGAAAAGAGGGACAAATAGGTGAGCGGGGTAGGGTGGGAGGAAAGGACATTTGTAATGAGACTACATGCACATCCAACCTGTACTCTGATTTAAAAAGTCTGGGGAATACTACTTACATAAGAGGGCAAGAACATGACGCAATAGGGTACAATCACTTAACCCATTTAATTTGTAGATCAATAATTGGGCTCCAAATATACTACGCCAAAAGTTACCAAATAGTGTGTTACGGGAACAAACACAGTCAGAGAGGGTGGGCAACCAATACAAGTTTCAGACACATACCCAGTAGCCAGCCACCAAATAGATCGGCAGATTTGAATCGCTCATGTAGGCAGGAATTCCTAGGCAGGGAAAGCCAGAAAAACGACTCCCAAAAACCAAATCAGGGCCAGCCAGTGCCTGCACATTTATCCTATGTCCCATCTTCAAATGCCTGCACACAAACAATAAAATAAAAATGAGGGAGACCCTGTAAAAAGGATACCCCAAAAAAAACAATAAAAAATATCAAATACTCATGCCATCGATGTCCAAAGGCGTGCGGTGCAGCCTGGTTTCTGCCATACTCAGCAGGACAAGACCGCGGAGCTGGCGCCGCTGATGTGCTCCAACAGAGGACTGCATATTATTGCCCGAGTGCAAATACGGCTGCTCTGACTTGCCGTAAGTGAAGGCTCGGCGGCCCCGTTTTATTAGGGTGATTTCAATAGGAAATCAAGGCTCTGCATCACTGAAAAAAACGGACCAATGAACGAGGTGTCCGTTTTCCCGGGAAACAGCCTCGTGCGAGCCGACAATCGGAAAGGCGGCTGAGCGCACACCTGAGCGCATAAACGCACACTAAAATCAACGTAGCACCCTTTCCTGACCCGATCAAAGGCCAAAACCAACGGGGAAACGCACGGGGGAGCTGAACGGGGAGGCTCTGCATCAAGCCAATACTCCCCATGTGTGATAGATTGACTTGTTTTGGGGGGTTTTGGTTCACTTTAGGGTAAAATACAAAGGAGCTAGCAAGACCTTCTTTAAAGTGGTTTGAGCACTAGAGGGAGCATTAATCATGATAATAAAGGAAAAATAAAGCTAAGAAATCAAAATCTAATGGAAAAAGAAAGTTGGCAGGGGTTGTTGCTTACAGATGGTCTTTAATATTTTAAAGTGACTCCTCGTAGGTTTTGGCATAAAATGTATGGGCGTTTGGCTGCTTAATTGCTGTCCAGAGACCAGAATCCACCACCGAATTCAGCCCCACAGCTTTACATAATGTTTGGATTTAGTTCCCCCACAATCCAGAACTTTTGGCAACATATGATCAAGCTGTTCCAGAACCTAAAAAAACGAAATGCAAGCAAGCAATGCTATTAAAACAAACAGCAACGCATGTTTTTTCCTTCCTTCCTTTCTTCCTTCCCTTCCCTTTCCATTTTCCTTATCCCAGGCTTCTATACTCCTTGTACCAAATGCAAATGCTTGGTATCTTTCACCTCTGGCTGTTATCACATAAAGACTATTGAATTTACAGCGTGGCAGCCTCTTGCCAGCTGTGCTTTCCTCCTGGCACCCATATATATTGCGCTCTGACGAGGTATAAAATACTAATGTAGGCTCCCCTGCCTGGCTTTTAAACTGTATATCACAGAGCAATGAAGATGGAACATTAGCTGTATCTACATGTATGCCGGCTATACAAAGAAATACAGCCTGCCGCCATGACTCTCCTGATAAATATTTTGTGAGTTACAGACAGATGGAGATTTTCAGAACAAACTCACAGCTGCAATAGAAAATCTATCATGTATTTTCATCTTTACAAGATGGCAAGTGAATGTGGCAATGGCTCAGTTTGGCATTAGCAGGGAGCTAGGGTGAAATGCCAAAGGGTGGTTTCATGACAGGAACAATTTAGGGGATGGTAGTTAAATTGAGAGTTTTGGTCCAATTAAAAAGTGTGTCTGTGCTCAGAATTGTAAGGTTGTAAGTGTTTGGCCTCTCTTCTCTGGGGCAGGTTACTCATTGCCCTTTTCCAGCCACTCTACCAATTCCAGGGCTGAGGATCCTTCCCCATCCCATTTGCTTTGTCTGCCCCTCAACTAGCTAGAGGGCATTGTGTGATGATTGCAATCAACAATCTAACAAACTGTCCAATTTATCAAACCAATGTTACAAAATATGTCTCTGGGTCGGATCATTCATGACTTTTCAGTTACTATACAGTCATGTAGCAAAAATGATGTATTATGATGCATTATGTTGTTTATTGATGATTAATTCAGATCAAATAGCAAGAATCTTTGAAGCCTTGATTAGATTATGGACCTATGTTTCTACAGAGCAGATCTTTGGTTTAAAGTCATTTGGCAGGCAGTCAAAAAAACAATATATTCATATTCTTTAATCCTCCGCAGGTGATCACTGTTCGGCACTCAGACACTTACCAGATTGCCTGATTCCAGTCTCACTCCATCCCCACAGCCCCCTCCATCGCCCAGACGCTCGCATCCATTCAGTGCCATAAATGGAGGGGGCATGCCTTAGTTCTTGTGACAATGGCACGAGGTAGTTGAATGGACACAAGTGACTTGGATGCGCTGTACCAGGATGTTCTCTGGTACAAAGCTTCCACAAGGCTGAGAAAAAAGGATTTTTTGGACCTAGTCAGGTAAATATCTCTGCAGGGGAGAGCTAAACCCTATCCCTGATAGTTACCTACTTCCACTATCCCTCATTTCAGCTACCAGATCGCGACCCCACGTGACCATTAATGATCTGTGAAAATCGTCGAGCAGGGCACAGCACGATGTAACCCTGCTCTGCTAACCTCACTGGCTGCTGGTGGTCACGTGGGGCCAAAATTCTGTCTATGAAGATGGTAAGTACCGGGTTGGGTGGTCAAGCTTTTCCCACCAGTACATGGTGCAAGACATTCCGATGAGCCCCTTGTTCAGGGATAAAAAATCTAATTTGACTGGACGACTGGAAGATTTGCTGCACTTTCAGTTGTGATTCATTACTAAAGAACCAATAGTTGTTTTACCTGTCTAATGCTATAGTCATAACAGAGCAATGGAACATAATAAAATACACATTTTGCTTATTAAATGCATATATATATATATATATATATATATATATATATATATATTACTGTCGAAAATCAAACTAATATATTAAACGATTTTAAAATGAAGCCAAGTAGCTGAAAATCTCAGAAAGCTTGCATTTCAGGAAAACATATATATATATATATATATATATATATATATATATATATATATATATATATATATGTGTGTGTGTATAAATGCTTTTGCTTTTAGACAAAAGTGAGAAAATAACCCCTTTTACATTTCTCCTTTTCTACCTTACGGCTTTCTGCCCATCTCACAGAAGAAATTGATTTCGGCTACTGCTGAAGGTAATATGACAATCACATATTTCAGCCTGTGATCCTGAGCAGCGAAGCATATTATTCTTGATTTGACTTGGGGTGATAGCAGCTTTTGTGTCAAATGTAGCAATTCCTGCAGATTTAATAGAATCGACCTCTCTAGCCCCCTCCCCCCCCTCTTCCTCGTCCTTTATACCCACTCCCCCCTCTTCCTTCCTGTGTGTGCCATGATCATTTCTACATTTATCAATTGTATCTGCAAGCAAATCTAATTCATTATTCCCCCGGCGTCTAGGGTTTAGGATGTTCAGGAAAGGGATATTGCAACACATTTCTGTTTATCTGATTGCAAATAAGAAATGGGGCCTTCGTTTTAATTGGGTGTTGAATTCATTTTGGAATAATAAATGAACATCTCTGCAAAAGTATGGCTGCGCTGTGCAGTGTTATTTAATTCACAGGAGTTTAACGTTTCATTTCCAAGATCTGAGAAAATGATTGTAAGCTTGAGGTTTAGGACTGCAATTTTGCAATAGACATTTACAATGGAAGCTGTTAAAGTGGAAGCCCTGGCACCCTTCCCTGGCAGGAAGGGGGGAGTTATAAAGAAAAAAAGACTAACCTTTCCAACAGTCCAGTGCAGTTCTCCAGACACTCCCGGTCCTGGACACCGCCATTTTGAGGAGAAAGAACATGCAAGTGTTACTAACAGGTGTTACTAGTACCACTGGTGGTACCTGAGGTCCTCTTAGGTGGTACTTGACAAGGCTGCAGATTTACCTGCACCCCAACCTGATCTGATGACATTTTAAATGGCTGTTTTGTGTATTTTGATAACAGTTTTAGGTGCCTGACAAGGCTCATGGACCACCAGATATAATCAGAAAATGGAAAGTGGTACTTGATAAAAACAGGTTGGGAATCTCTGACATAGTGGCTCCCCCCGCTATGTGCACTCTCCCACCTAGCCAATAGGGAGCGTGCACATAGCGGGGGATGCTGCTTTGCACTTTTGTTCCCCAGCACCAGGGGAGGGGTGACCGGATTCCCACTTTAAATATTTATTATTAAATGTAACAATATGGTGTTTCTTCCATACATCAAAAACCATGCCATCATCCAAGTTGGACCTAAACTATGCTCCAGAAAATAAATAAAAACACATTACCATGTCTTTATTTTAGATGTATTCTGTATATGTTTGTCGTGGTTTTAAGTTATAAAACCTTTTTTTCTTGATATTTAATATGATTTCATATAGTACCTTGTTAGTGGTGGGCCATTGGTTAAACCGGACCAACAGCCTGACACAGCTGGAAAAGAAAGTTAGCGGCCATTTTGGAGCTTCCTCTCCCAGCATCTCAGCCATGCTGCTGCCTGAATTCAACATAACTGACAATACAAAGTAACAGGAAGCCCAGCAGCACTTCCTATTTGTAGGCAGCCTGCAGATGCATGAGTAGTAATTTTGTTTTTAAATTTTACCACAGTTGGTGAGTATATAACTGTCAGGACTGCTGACCAGGATTTATGCAGAGGAGCCACACACCCCCACTAAGCACCAGAAGTGTCACCTCTGCAATCTACTAAGCAGGACCAACACCCTTACAAGAAACAGTGCTTGTACGCATTCCCTTCCCAAGGCAATTCAGATTGCTGTACATAAAAATTAACTTACTTTTCTGCTCCTGCTCCTGCTGTGGGTGATTTACCCCCCTCAATGGCATCCTATGGAGCTACAAGTGGCCTGCAAAGTGCTGCTAGGTTTCCTGTTGCTTTGCTTTGTGGGCTATGTTGGTTTAAAGTGGACCAACACCAAGAGGTGATCGGCCCGGAAATCTATAAGATTCCCGGGCCGATCACCTCCCACCCCGCGGGACATCCGAGATCGGGATGTCCCGCGGGGTGAAACCCCCCCAGACACCCCAAATCGCATACCTGATCTTCGCCGGCGGCCGGCCGCCGCCGCCACCCTCGCGCCCCTGTAGGCGTGCGCGCGCCCGCGCCGGCCGTCTGCGAATGGCCGGCGGGGGCGCGCGCGCGCCGAAAGTGACGCGAGGGAGGCGGCGGCGGCGGCAGCCGCTTGGACGTTCCTGATCCCCGCCTGGACGTTGGCGGGGATTGGACCGTCCAGTCACGTGGGAGCGGGGACAGGTAAGATTTTGGGGCTTTCTGGGGGGTTTCACACAGCGGGGCACCGCTGGACCAAAACCCAGGATAGTCAAAATCCTGGGTGTTGGTCCACTTTAAGTTCAGCCATTAGTACAGCTGGGATACTGGCAAAAGGTGCTCCAAGATGGCTGCTACCAGGAGGAAATTGGTGAGGCAGTGTTTGCATGACTGCAGGAGGAAATGTATATTTTTTTCAACTGTGCAAGGCTGTTGGTTGGTCTATAAGATTCCAGGGCTGCCTGATTTTAACTCCCTGGGGAATTCTGATTTGGGATGCGCTACCCATGAAACCCTGGTAAAACGTACCTGACTGCTGATCCAATGGCACATGCATGGGCCGTGGCCAAACTCCGCGATACCTTTAGCCTGTTGCGTACCCTGCACCATGTATTTGTAAATGGCCGATGTGGGCACACCCCAAGCTAGAGGCACTGGCTGTGCACCCACGCATGTGCTGTTGGGTCAGTGGTCAGGTAAGTGATCCAGGGGGGGAGGGTTCACAGAGTCCCAGGGGCAAGAACCAAAACCCTGTGTTTTGGTCTGCTGTAATGAACTGCAGGTGTCAGTAAAGCTGGGGCAGCCCAGTTGGTGAGTACAGCTGCACATACTAGAAAATAGAAAGTGCTACTTGAAATAACGATTAGGAACCCCTGCACTGGACTAACAAGGCCCTGGAATGTGGTGGCCTGATTTTTGCCATAGTAGCCAATTGTGGGGATTGATTATGCTAGAGATATCAGGCTGGCCGGAGACACACACGGGAAGACAGTGCTCACAATACGTGGCACCAGGTAGCAAGAGAAGAGTCAAGCCAAGGGGCAAAGCAGGGTGGTCAGAGAGTTTGCGGTACAGAGGATGTGACAGGTTCAAGGTCAGACAGACAGGCGTCGATCCAGGCAGCGATCAAAGAAATAGTCAGGGAAAGCAAAGTTGCCAATGGATAACTATACACTAGCAGAGGAACTATAACACCCAGCAGCATGCTATCATGTGCAATGAGACAGTAAACTGGGAAACCCTAAATAGGGCTTGGGTGCACGAGATTAGCCGGGGAATGTTGCGCTCATTGGCCCAGCAACAACCCATGGGCTGATTAGCCCACAAAATCATGGGCTACTTGCCCAACATACAATAATGGGGATCATTGGCCCATTTAAACCAGCCCCAGACATAATGATCTTTAAACATTAAAGATGCAGAGGGAGGAGGGGGTGATGTGGTGCTTCTTGACCCGGAATTGCTCCAGCCGCCAACTGCACCTGTGGCTGGCGTGTTGCCCTGGACACAGCCGCCCTAGCGCGCCACTCCAAGACAGCGCTAGAGTGAGATGACATTTGGTAATTCTATGTATTAGATTTAAAGGTATAATTACTTATTCCATAAGGGACAATGGTATTTGATTGTTAAAGGATTTTAAATATTAACTATACCCAAGCATTGCACAGCCTTGTGTTTCCATGTGCTTTTGGGAATAGCCCTGAAAAGAGATGATTTGCATGGACCACCTGCTGCAAAGGATTTTGGGAGGAATCCCATTATTCTTTCTTTTTGTACACATCCTAAGAATACTTTATGGTTTAAGAAAGCACTATCTGCCATGTACTTTTCAATAGGGGGCTTTTTGGTCTCTTCAATTCATACCCCTTTGTACCTTTATACCCCTTTATATCCCCTAACACGGGACTCTCCTTAGCCTGGCTTAAGATTATGTTTTGTCATACTCATGTCTCCCCCCTCATACAGCCAACCATCTCCAGCAAGGGCCAAAACGTGTCCACAATGGAGTAGATGGCTGTATACATTTTCGCTATATCAAGGTATTGCACTCTTAGGCACTCTTGGGAATAGCCCTGAGAAGTAAAGAGCTGATCTGCATGGCTCTGCCTACTGCAAAGGATCTTGGATAAAATCCTATTATCCTTTGTTGCACACACCATACAAATACAAAATAGTACTCTCTGCCATAATTTTAAATTGAAAGACAATTATTTTGTTTGTTCCAATACATAACCTTTATCTGACATCAACAAATTAAGATAACATTTCTGCATGCTGAAAAACTCAAATATTTCCATGTTGAATACCTTCATATAACACATTTTTCATATGTGAAAGTTTTGACAATGCCCTTAATTGTCTAATTATTATAAAACAGCATCAGGCTAATTCTTTGTCATTATGGGGTCGATACAGAGACAGGTGAGAATTCTCACTCCTTTTTAGGAGAGTAAACTGCCATCAACTTTTATTGTTTTTTACCTGAATCAACCCCTATATGTAAGCTTAGTGCAACTATTTTTATAATTTTTTGCTAAATAACTTATTTTTTAACTCTTCAGTTGTTTAAAGTAGCCTCCTTTTTATGTCTGGATGACTTGTCATTTTTCTATGAGTGTTTAAGTGATGACCCTAATGCTACTCTAGCAGGTGATAGGGCTCTTGTTAGACGCGCTGCTTCTAGTCTTCTCTTTTTATTCTTTTCTTGCAGTGTTTTCTACCAGGCCAGTTTACCTGTGGGGTTTGGCCTGTCAGCCTCAATACATTTCATTGGGAGTCTTACCAGCCTAAAGATGAAATATTAAGGTCACTTTCCACCACCTCCAGCTGCTTCCGCCATGACAGCTAAAAGACATAGCAGGTTACAACCATTAAGCTTAAGCCATCCAAATTTAGCAAACCTCATGACCGTCCTAAAATAGCATAGAGGTGAAATGCATTGGCATACTTCCTGGCAAATGGATGCAGAATATTTTAGTACATTCGGTTTCATTTAGATGTCTATTGAAGGGCAACTGTAGGAATAATCATAATCCTGTAATTACCCTCATTCTTAAAGTGCACTATTAAAATGTATTTAATTTACTCATCTATTATTTTGCTCTTTTTGCTAGTGCTCCTCCTAGTGGGCTTTAGTGACTTAATGTAAATGTTCACCTTAAAGTTAATTTCAAAGTTTATAATAATAATAAAATTAATAATAAAAAATAACAAACTAACTTTCAATAATAATAACCTAGCTACCAAGATGTTATGAAGTGTGGAGCAAGCAGCAACACTTTTGAACCTTTACAAAGACACTTAGAGGCCGATTCATTAATAGCGGCAGGTAGCGACAGTTTAGCGACTGTAGCAGTATTTTCACAGCGCCCGCTAGTAGTCGCTGTGCTTGGCCATTGTTCGGTTGTTGATAGCGACTGAGTCGGTGTGCAGTAATGTTGAATACGGGGTGACGAGTCGCTATTTGACAGGTTCCGCGGTGTATGGGTGCGCATGATAGTGACTGGTCAGAGCGACCGTCTCCCACCATATTCATCAAAAAATCACGCTCAAAAAATTCTTGCGCTGTGAAATGCATGTTTAACCCTTTTGTTGCCAAGCCCGTAACACCTACGTGCTGGCTTGGCTGGGCCTTAAGTGCCAAGCCCGTAGGTGTTACGTGCTTGACTTTCCTCGCTTCTAGTTTAAAAAATAATAATAAAAAATACTCACCTGACCCCTTGTTGGATCCGGCCGGGTCTCCTCTTTAATTTGGTGCTCGGATGGCTCCAGGAGAGCCCCCGGAATAGCCCCCCCCCGCTTCTGCAGCTGCTAACTGTAAAAAAAAAAAATAAAAATGACATTCACTTACCTGTGTGTGCGCTGGCTCCCGCTGTCTCTCCTCTTCACCTGGGGGGCCTCCGATCCCCCCCCCAGGACTTACCGATCTTCAGGAGAGAGCCCGGGAGGCTCTCTCCTCTCTCCTTCTCGATGGCGGCCGCCATCTTGCCTCTAAGCCTCTTATGACATCATCCCGGCCCCGAACGGGCTTCAGCCTTCTCAGCTTCTCAGATGCCGGTGATCGGCGCTGGGGAGGGAGGTGGCAGGAGATCCTCTGATCTCCTGCCTCCTCCTTCTCTGGATGCCGATCACTGGCATCTGTCAGCTGAGCGGCGAGGGACAAGAGCTTGCAATCGAAGGTAAGTACAGTAAAAAAAAATTTTTTTTTTTTTTAATAAAATACTTTTTATTATTGTGTGGTGGGTTTTTTTAACAGTTAACCCTTTGTGAGCTGGTAAGGGGTCCATGAGACCCCTTATACCAGTTCACAAGGCTGGGGGGGTGGCAAGTCACCTGCCCTAGCGGGTGACTTGCCATTAACCCCCGCACCCCCATTACCTGCCTCCCCAAAGGCCAGGGGGGGGGCAGAAGAGCCCGGGCCCACATAGGCTATGTGGGCTCGTAGGCTGCAGGGTGGGGGGGCCACCAAAGCTGGCCCCCCCACTCTGTGCCTACAAGCCCCCATAGCTGGTCCCGGGCTGGTTACTTTGGGTAAGGGGGACCCCACATCATTTTTTTTTTTTTGATTTTTAAGGGTTTTTAACTACACCAATAAATGCAATCTAAAAATATTATTCTAGTACATCAATTTAAAAATAAATACCAAAGGACATAAGCTTCTTTAATTAACGCAAATATATTGCAAAATAAAGGTTTACATGCAAAGGACTAATTAAGGTCCACATTAAAATGCTTTTATAAGGCATACATGAATCAGGTATGCATTGCTATACAATTTATGGCCTCGGCCATGCTGATACATGCAGTTCATTGGAGCTCAAGACGCGCAGACTCCTCCACATAGCCAAAAAACCTGTTCAAGAACAGCAATCCGACTGCTAAAAGGTGTCGGCAGTGGCTTTCTTTTAAAACGTATTTAGAGGTTTGAAAACTGTTCTCTGAATCACACCTAAACCCATTCGATTATCCTAAGTTTTACGTTTTGATCCTAAGTTTTAGGATTTGATCCTAAGTTTTACGTTTTGATCCTAAAATTTAGGAACGAACTTGCGATGATCGTAAGAGCATATACGCATTCGAACGTAGGCTCGTGCGAGTCGGAAATGGCCAAAAAAAAGGAAAAAATGACTAACACCCACCCAAACTTACGATTCTCGATCCGAAATCAATTAACTTTTGCTCTTTGAATCGAGGGGATTCTGTATATATTTTGACATGCTAAATATGTTCAAACTGTAGGGTCAGTTTATTTTTGATTGCTAGGTGTACGTATGCTGTATATTTATGTTGGGGGGGTGGCCCGTGTGCATATATAGGAACAGCCAGTGGTGAAGGCATTTTCTGTGTACCCATGGACCATGACCTGACTCAACAATAGGAAGCTCAAGTGCTCAAATTGCCTAGGGCAGCTTAACAATCAAATACAGCCTTTTGCCTATAGTTATCCTTTAATTTTCTTCTTCAGGACACAAACTAGATTTTATTTGAAAAGAAACAAAAAAGATAATTAAAGTGGCTCGAAACCCATGCCCCAAAGGCCCTGAAATCTATAAGATTCTAAATTCCCTCCCCCGGGGCATCCAGAATCGGGATCCCCTGCTGTTTGAAACCCCCCAGGCTACCCGGAAGCTCACCTTCTTTCCTTGTCCAGCAGTGCATGTGCGAGCTGCGGCCACATACCCACTATCCCTTTAGTATTTGTGAATGGCTTTCGCAGGCAAGCTCACCTTTGATGAGCTATTAGAAGCGGGGCGGAAGCGAATTCCGGTGTGCTGATTGGACGAGAGGGCTGCGCATGTGCTCCGCAGGACCGGGATGAGTTAGATCAGGCGACCTTTGGGGGTTCCACACAGTGGAGCATCCCCGATCGTGGTGGCCCGGGGGTAAGACCAAAACCCAGGATAGTCAAAATCCTGGGTTTCGGTCCATTTTAAAGGGCATCTGCAGGCTCAAAAAAACAAATCATACACGGTTTGGGGGGGTTTATGGTTAGTGCCACAGGTAGTCTGTGTGGTTCCTAACCATAAAGGGAGTATTTTAGTGAGGCTTATTATAACTATGAAAGATAACTTTATAATTCTCTTGTTGTTAATGTGTATAAATAAATTTATTTACACCAAAGTTTCCATTAATTCATACAATAGGTATTATAATATACATTTCACCATAACACATCCAGTATACAAATACGAACAGAGTTGTCAGTATCTTAGTATGGTTGTAGTATTTCAGCGCTTGTTGCGCCTGAGTAATAGTTCTCGTTAGTGTGTGGACGTGCGCTCCGATGGGCCATTCACGGGCCTCTCCCTGTATGTGTTTGTCCCTCTCTAAGCCTCCATCGGCGGGTTTAAAGGGCAGGCGCCCCGCCCTTCACGCCGTCCCCCACCAACCAGGCAGGCTCCTGGATGCGCCTGCGCACTTGGCGCGGCCCGCGCCAGGCGGGGATCCCGCCCCCCGCCTGCTTGTCCGCCCAATAGACTAGGCGGAGGGATGCGCCTGCGCATTGGATGCGTCTGGCGTCATCCCTTCACTAGAGGCCCCGCGTCCTCCCACAATGTCTCCACCTAGGGAAGCGCCATTTTATGTGTGTCCGCTGGATTGTCATTATCCGTGCATGTTGTTTGGTATCTAAAACTGTGATTTATATGCTCGGTATGGGGACAATTAAGCCCACTAGACCTAATATATAAGGATCATGGATACAAATCATACACCTCTTAATTCCCACACTGCACCTAGACCAGACCTTTAATGCTTACTTGTTGTTTTCGGACTAATGCTCTATACATGGGATTTTTGAATGTGCCCAAAAGCCATGGTAAACATCATATAAATAGGAAATACACTACAGCTTTAGTTTATACCTGATGTACCTCTGAAGGAACAAACAGAAACTTATTAGCAATAGCTACTTTTATTTCATTATACATTTTTTTCTGTTTAATACAATGTAATCATTCCACGACGCATGTACACTAAAAGAAACCATGTTCTCTTTTATTAAGACTCTTATTCATTCCAACTAATCGTTGTCCATAAGGATTCATGACTGACAAACACACACTGTTACACATGTATAGCCTAATAATAGCTCACTAATTGAATTTTATGGCTGAAAAGACAGAATTAAAGCCTCAGCATCGGCCAGTTTCATTGGGACATCAAAGCCCAACCACTGTCATCCCAAGCACGTGCTGCTGAAGCATGAAATTAAACCTGGACATGCACGTCATATCACATTGTTCATTAAGATATATATATATATATATATATATATATATATATATATATATATGAAAGACAGGCATGTCAAGAACAGTGCAAATAATGTGAGGCTCATTCATTACTAACGCCAGGTGTCGTCAGATGAGCATCTGTATCAGCTTTTAGAGCGACCGCTAGTAGACACTGTAAGCGGGTATCGGGCGCTGTAACAGAGCGCCTCAGTCGCTGTAGTAACCTGGCCCGCATAGATGAATGTGATGTATGTTGGGCACTCTAACACCAGGACAGCGCTGCAGGGAGCGAAAGGTAGCGACTGACTCTCAGCGCTCCACACCATACTTATCAAAAAAGTACACGCACACAGTGTCGGCGCTCTAAATCTGGTCGCTATAGCATAGAGCGTCAGACGCTGTGTGATTAAAGTCTGTTTATGAACACATATACACCAGTAACAAAGCGAAAACACATGGAATTACATTGTTGTAACACTGTGACATTAACACTTTAGTGCCAGACCTGTAATGACAATTCACAATTTCAAGTCAAAAAAGTTTCTAAAAGTGTTTGTTTGCAGCCAGGAGAGGTCACACAATGATTTGAAAAAAAAAATAAATAAAATGGCAAACACGCTGTTTAAACACAAGCAAATGAACGCCCATTGAAGTGTATGGGAGAGCGACACTGAGCAAAAGGTAATACCTGGCGCTATACGCTGAGCTGCCTGTAATAATACATGTGACCCTACATGGCGCTGTGTCATTCACCAGATTCGCTTTCATAAATGTGGTTTTGCGTACAGCCCCCTGGCGTTCACCAGACGCTGCCTGCCGCTACGAGGCACTACCTGCCACTATCCCTTCTTTTTTTTTTATAATTCTTTATTTATTCAATTTTTCAATAAACAAAAGAGTACCTCTTTTAACATAGGTCTGATCAACAATTGATAAAGTATAGTACATGTCACACGTCTCCATAACAATGATATAATAAAGTGAAGAAAAAAGGAAATCAGTCTCGTTATTGTTTCTTGTCTCATGAAGGGGTTAATTATGAACGACATATACACTCAAACCTCATCTTATGTTAAAGCTAGGTGAGTAACAGCAAGGAAACAGCAGACTCTAAGAGAGGACTCGCACAAACAACACAAGAACAGGGAAAGAGGGGGGAGGGAAAGGAGGGAAGGGAAAGGGCAAGGGCAATGATGGCAATAATGGGGGAGCGGGGTCATGTCATTTTCAACAGATCTTTGCCCTCTGGGGACTCAGTGAAGGCCATCCAATCGTACCAGGTAGATATAAATTTCTCATATGTACCCTCTCTCGAGGACGCCACGTTCTCAAATCGCATTATGTCATTGACTCTCTGACACCAGCCTGCAATGGAGGGGGGCTCCTCCTTTTTCCACATCTGGGGGATGCCTGCTTTAGCTGCATTAAGCAGATGACGGACCACGGACTTGCGATACCGCTTCATGGGCATTTCCGACATGTGGAGAAGGCAAAGAGCCTGATCGTCCGGGACTGGGGTCCCTGACACTTTCTCCGCAGCCTGCCGAACCGAGTCCCAATAGCCTTTCAGTTTACTACACGACCAGAAGATATGCAGCAGATCTCCCCTTTCCTCGCCGCATCTCCAACAATTTGGAGAGACAGCTGGGAACCACCTATGTAGCTCTGTAGGAACCCTATACCATCTCGAAAGCAATTTGTACCCGCACTCTTGGTATCGGGTACAGATCGAGGTTTTGTGCTGCAGCTCCATTACCATGCGGCGTTGCTTGGGGGACCATGGCGTACCCAGGTCTCTTTCCCATTTGTCAAGGAACGGTGGGTCATCTGCGTCAGGGGGATCAATCAGTAGTCTGTAGATCCTTGAAAGCGTATGCCTTTCCGTCTCAGTACTCTGGCACAGTTCTTCAAAGATGGTAAACTCAGGTCTACCCGCACTGTACTCCTGCAGGGAAGCCAAAAAGTGCCTAAGTTGCATACACTGCCAGGATGACCAGCTAGGGATCCCCAGTCTTTGCGCTATATCGTTAGGGTTCATCCAGTCCCCTCCCGTGCGGAAGTGTCCGACCCTGTATACTTTGGAGTTGATCCAGGTCTTTGCTTTATGTCCCTCGCACCCTGGGGTAAAGCGTGGGTTGCCTAGGACCGGGTACATTGGGGAGGGAGAGGGGGATATCCCCTGACGCTGAAACACAGTCTTGCATATCCCAAGTGTGGGACCTATGGTAGGGTGCTGTCTTCCCACCTTGTCACCTTCCTCCGCTAGCCATGGTGTCCCCTGGATCGGCACCTCTAAAAAACTTTGCTCAAGACCCACCCACTGCTTATGTTGCCCATGGATACACCAGTCAACCACCCTGCAGAGGTGAGCTGCCGACTGATACATCATAGGATCTGGTAAACCCACTCCTCCCCACTCCTTCGTCCTAGTTAAGATCCCCCTCCCCAGTCTCGGTTTCTTCCCCGCCCAGATAAAGTTGGTAAAGATCGAGCGGACTTTTTGAAAGTAGGAGCGGGGGATAGCAACTGGGAGGGCTTGCAGGAGATAGAGTAGTCGGGGAAGTAGGGTCATCTTGACAGCGTTGCACCTCCCGAACCACGAGAGCTTCCCCTTACTCCACCTGGCTGTTTCTGTCTCGAAGCCTCTCAGCAGTGGGGGAAAGTTGAGCGCATATATCTTGGAGAGATCTCCACTGATATTCGTTCCCAAATATTTAACGCTCTCTTTGGCCCAGCGGAGTGGGAAGGCATTTTTGATCGTCTCAAATCTATGTGTAGGGATATTAATGTTAAGAGCCTCCGATTTCTGCAGATTGATCTTATAGCCCGAAAGAACCCCGTATTCCCTAAGTTCCTGCATGAGATTAGGCAGCGTAATCTCGGGGCCTGTCAAGAAAAAGATTAAATCATCAGCATACGCCGCCACCTTGTAATGCCCCGAGGTGCTTCCCAGCCCCTTAACATCCGGATTGCCGCGCACCTTACACAGAAAGGGCTCCAAGGCCAATATAAAGATCAACGGCGACAGAGGACAGCCCTGCCTTGTCCCATTTGAGATTCCAAAGGAACCTGACGTGAAGCCGTTTACTCTCACCGACGCCGAGGGGGAGCCGTATAGACTCTCAATCCAGTGCAGCATGTTCGGGCCTAGGCCAACATGTCTAAGCACCGCCCTCATGAAGTGCCAATTCACTCTATCAAATGCTTTCTCGGCGTCGGTGGAGAGCAACAGGGTGGGCACGCGCTGTCTCTGTGCCAGATGAATCAGGTTCAAGACCTTGGTGGTATTATCTCTGGCCTCTCTGAGAGGCATGAAGCCCACCTGATCTGGGGATATCACTGAGTGCAGGTGCGGAGCAATCCGTGACGCCAGAATCTTTGCAAATAATTTAACATCTGTATTAAGTAACGAGATCGGCCTGTAGCTTGCACATAGGGTGGGGTCTTTTCCCTCTTTCGGGATCACTGCTATGTGTGCCCGTAATGTATCACTTGGGAGGGGAGCTCCCTCCAGGACGGAGTTCATCATAGAGAGGAGCTTAGGGGCCAGGATGGGAAACAATTTTTTGTAGTATTGGATATGTAGCCCATCAGGACCCGGCGCTTTTCCCGAGGTCGCCTCAGACACGGCGGCCTGCAACTCCAACATTGATATTGGACCCTCCATTTCTGAGACAGCCTCCCCGGGGAGTCTGGGCATGCCCGAGTTCGCGATATATTGAGCGCACTTCTGACCCAGGTCACCTTCCTGGGAACGTGGCAAGTTATAGAGATCTCCATAGAACTTGCGAAATGCTTCCGCGATTTCCTCGACGCGATGCACCATCTTCCCCCGGGAGTCCGCCACTCTGGGCACAAAAGTTCTTGCCCTTTCTATTCTCAAGGCCCTAGCCGGCATCTTTCCACACTTATCTCCTGACTCGTAGAAAGCCTGCCGGCATCTGGCCGCCTGAGCCTTCAGCTTGTCACAGCAAACTGATTTTAACTTTTCTCGCAGCTCAGTAAGCGTCGGCAGGAGTGCGACCGACAGTGACTTCTTATGCGACGCTTCAAGTTTCCCTATCTCTTTGAGGAGCTTCAGCATGCATTCCATTTTCTCCTTTTTAACCCGTGCCCCCTGACTGATTAACGAACCCCTAATGACGCACTTGTGTGCCTCCCAGACCGTCCCAGGGGAAAACTCCGGGCCAGAGTTTATCTCAAAGTAATGTTTAAGGTCTCTTTGAACTACTTCCAACACAGCCTGGTTCTCCAGAAGTGAACCATTCAATTTCCAAGACCAGGATTTGGGCACAGGAAAGGGGTCCTCAATCGTGATGGAGATAGGTGCATGGTCAGATAGTGTGATGTGACCAATGGTGGTGTTAATCACTCTCGCCAGTTGGGAGTGTGGTACTAAGAACAAATCAATCCTGGAATAGGAAGAGTGTGGGTGTGAGAAAAAGGTGTAGTCCCTCGTGTTCGGATGTTGGATTCTCCAGGGGTCCACAAGTTGAAATAGAGTTAGGGTTTTCTTCAGGTGTTTTAATTTGGCATAGGCAGAGTGGGGTCCCCCCTTGGAGGTGTCTAGTAGTGGGTCTAGGGCTACATTAAAATCCCCACCTAAAATCAATTCCCCGGCCCGGAAATCCTCAAGGGCCTCTAGGACACCTGTTATAAAGGGGATTTGGCTCGTGTTTGGTGCGTAGATATTAGCCAGGGTATACATTTTAGCTTTGATTTTCCCCTTCACCATCAGCCATCTACCCTCTTCATCTGCCTTGTAATCTACGAGTTCCCATGCTAATGTTTTTGAAATCACTATGCTAACCCCACGGGACCTAGAATCAGGCGAGTAGCTATGATATGCCCTAGGGAAGAATCTATCCCCCAGGGTAGGTGGGTTGGAGACCCTGAAGTGCGTCTCCTGTAAGAACCCTATCTGAGCCTTAAGGCCTTTCAAGTTTCTCAGAACCAGCGATCTCTTTTCAGGGGTATTCATGCCTTTAGTATTAAGGGAAACAATTGTGATTCCTGCCATGGCAGATCTTTCTTCAGAAAGCCCGACAGCGAACGCTTCGTAGGTTAGTGGTGTCCTATGCCCGTAGGGGTCTAGCTTTACCCTTAGGGATTAGGGGGAAGGGAATGTGGGGAGAGGGAAGGTACAGACAACAATAAACACAAGATCCAGATGGCCCTTTCACTGGTAGAGGTCTTACCCTGCCCTTAGGGATTGGGAAAGGGGGAGAGGAAAAGGGAAAAGGGGGAGGAAAAACACAGAAAATATCAAACACTAAATCAAAAGACCGAAAACAAGAGGGGAAAAACCGGGTTGTAACCAAGTTATGAGAAAAAGAAAAGAGAAAAACAACCCAAAATTTCCTAACAATCCTACACGGAATGAAGACAACACTCGTCGGATCCCAAGGAATCCCGAGTTGGCCCTATCGGGGGGAAGAGTGTCTGTCGACACGGAGATGTGACTAGAGTCTCTCCCTCCCGCACCAGGCCTTGTAGATAGGCTAGATTGCCAAAACAACCAGCCCCGCTTATAGAAAAGCAGTGAATCCAGCTTGAGAAAGCAATGTAGCCCAAAACGTCAAAAAAGAAAAATCAGTGTGGCAGTTAATTACAACAAGTAAACAGTCACCTGTCTCAAGGAGGACCCCCCAGCCCGTGGAGAGCATCCCCGGCCGTCAAAGGGCGAGGTATAGGCGATGCAGTGCCCGCCAAGCGGCTTACAGGGCCCATCAGTGGGCATTCAGAAAGTGCCGAGGATGCCCCCCCAGGCGGAGGGGACATAGTTAATCAACCCAGCAGGGCGAAGACGGCTGGGGGCACTCCGGGTCAGATCTCCACATCGTACGGTCTGGTTTGTCGTCGACCGCGACGCTGTCTTCCTCGGCCTCTCGAGCCAGCAGGGCCCCCTCGGGCAGCAGACCGGGGCATTGGAGAAGGCAACAATCTCACCGCCAACCAGTCCGGCACTTCAGTCGGTTCGCAGCCCAGGAAAGAGAACACTCCAGGGAGGTCCCTTGGCGTTCTGAGCAAGAAAGTGTCTCTGTCTTTGCGGATGATTAGGTGAAAGGGGTATCCCCACCTATAAGACCCCCCTCTGTTTGCGATGACTTCTAGAAGCGGCCGGAGGGCCCTTCTCATCAGGAGGGTGCGTTTAGAGAGGTCCTGAAGGATCTGAACATTTGCGCCATCAAAGTCCACATTGCCTCTTCTCCAGGCCTTCCGAGTGATCTCCTCCTTCAAGGTGTATCTGTGGATTCTGCAAACCACATCTCGCGGTCTCGCGGGATCTGTGCTGGGCGGACCCAAGGCTCTATGTACCCTGTCCAATTCTATCGGGGTAGCCAGGTCTCTGTCCAATACGATGTTCAGGATGATCGTCGTGATACGGGTGAGGTCCTCCCCCGTGGATGCCTCCGGGATGCCCCTCAGACGCAAGTTGTTTCTGCGACTTCTATTTTCAATGTCGTCTATATGTAGCATCTGAGATTGCAACAGTGTGTCTTGCATGTCGCATACTCGACACAGAGGGCGCCTCAGCCTCAAGACCAGCCACTCTTTCTTCAACTGCCTGTACGTGATTCTTGACCTCGCCCATCTCCCGTTTATGGGCCTCTTCATATTTCGCTATTAAGGCCTCAATGTCCGCTTTAGATGGGAGGCCCCGTAATAATGAGATTGTTTCCATGTGGATGTTCGTCTGGCTGAGGGGCGCAGGACCACAGGCACTTAACGAGCTGAGCGGTTCCGGGGGCAAGCTCAGGGTTTTCGGCTCTGGGAGTGGCACCCAAGGGACCAGCGGGACCTCCTCTGGTTCTGGCGAGAAACACGGCTGCGGCGGCGACATTGCAGTGGGGCTTGGGCCATTCCCCGACCACGGGATCGTCGGTGAGGGCAACAGCGGGGATGTTGGTGGGCTATGTGGGCCAGTACCTAGAGAGCTAATGATTACCCTCGGTTCCAGGGGTACTGGTTGGCGGGGTCTCGGGAGCCGCTGCGGCAGGCCCCCCAGGGGGCATAACTCCCTCTGGCTTGGGGCATCCATGGGGAGTGTATTGCTCTGCCCCTCCTCCAGCCTAGGTAGGTAAGCAAATCGATCTAGTCCAGCTCTGGGCCTCTCATCTGTCGGGAGTCTGCCCTGTGTGTTCCGGGTGCTGTCCTTGGGAATCTGGGGGCTCCGGGCTGGATGTTCAATCGTGACCCGGCCATGTGGGCATCCCGGGTGGGGGGGGGAAACGGCCTGTCGCCTCCGTGGGGGGGCCTCATTTTGGGGGTCGGCCGGGGTCGATCGCTGTGCTGGCGTGGGATCTGGTATGGCCAACGATCTGTCCCCTGAGTGGGTCCCCGCAGCCACCTGCCGTCCAGCCCAGGCCTCCCCCGTCCCCCGGAGCACTTCTGGGGAGGGTATGTCAGACCCCATATCATTTCCCTCCAGTTGCGCACCACGCTCACCTCTGGCCGCCATCTTGTCTCCCTCCGGGCAGCACCTCTTCACGGTCTCCGGGTCCGCAGGCCGCGCCACGTGATCTTGCTCGGGCAGCCTGGATGTCTGTGTGCCGTGCGCCAAGTCCGGTAGCCGGCTATTCTCCTCTGGGGCGTCGGTTTGTGACGGGCGGGTAGCGCACTGTAATAGGAGAGTTATGAAATATGATAATTATTATGAATATTAATTATCAATATTTCATAATCATAACCGGAAATATGATTATCGGTTATAATTATCAATCTCCGTCTATATCCTATTGTATCCCTTGGTATTTGTCTTCTATCTAAACACACTTTGTCCTGTAATATACGTCACATATACACAGATGTAGGCAAAATCACAACAGATTTATTAGATAAAACCTTAACCCAATAATGTAGTATACAGATTGTACATACAAACAGAACCAGCCCCCAATAACAAGAAAACTATACAACTTTACTATACAAGCGTTGTTAAAACCTTGATAAACACATACATTTACCGCCCCACACCCACCTACTACACTAAGCTGTCCCTAGGTTCTACAGAAAGGGAGTTACACAAGTATAGAGGGAAAGAGATATAGAAAGGAATTGTGGTGAGAGGCTTTAGAGAGAAAGATTGAGAGAGAGGGGAGGTATTGAGAGGTAGAGAGAAAGAAAGAAGGATTGGGAGAAGTAGAGAGAGATTGAGAGATCAAGATCGTGAGGAAGCAATGATACTTAGCGTATAGAAGTTCTCTTGTATGTTGTTAATGGCCGTTGGTGTCTCTTTTTATGTCCCTTGACAGCAAGAGGTGTGAAAAGTCTACACCTTTTGTGGGAGTTGGCTAGTAATCAGAGGTCAATATTTCATCCGAATCTGATCCACATAATAACTTTTCCCAGATATGTCCCACAATTAATAAAACGTTATTTTCTAACTCAGCAAAATATTGCCCTTCATTTGACACCAAACTTCAACTGTCTATGGCTTTCCATATATGAGTATGATTTTCTAGCCATGATCGGTGTACTAGCAAATTAATGTTTGGTATCACATGACAGTGCAATACCAGCTGCAACTGTTTGTGTCATTTGTATTAATATCCCATGAATATAACTAAAGTTATCTAAGAAAGAAGTTTTGAGACATTTCAAAGTTTAACTTTCCACAGGCTGTCAGGATGTTAATGCTTTCATCCTTTGCTGTGTTAATTTCGCAGGATTTCACAGGGCAGTGTTAACTTGGGAAAGGATGTTGGTCACTGTGTAGGTGTTAGGTTTCCCGAGAACCTTCTCACAAATGGTAGCTATATATACAAAATATATACACACCCATGATGCGTATATATATATATATATATATATATATATATATATATATATATACATACACCAAATGAATCTGTTCCACCCTTTAACACGCACCGCCTCTCGTCTCCCGGCCGCTGACACGCTGACAGCCTGGCACGTGTCCTCTCATCTACAGCGTGCGGCTCTCCGCTGCCTGCCTGCATCGCTCCTCCGGCATTAGTGTCAGCGCCTCCGGCTTCACGGCGCCTCTCCTCCAGCCGCCCGGGGGCCGACACCCCCTCAGCCAGCTTCCTCTCCTCCGAGGACGACCTGCCCCTCGCCGCCATCTTGTCGCCGCAAGCCGCCTGCGGTAAGTCCATAAGTTCTTTGATCCAGCGGCAACGGGAACCCGGTCTGCCGCCCTTGCCCTTCTTCAGGGTGGCCTTCCTTCTGCCCATGGTGTTTGGGCTTGCTAGTGGTGGTGGATTGCTGCAAAAACTCAATCAATTCGGGCACAGGTGCGGGAGCTCGGTAAAAGACAGCCTCACAGCACCATGTCCAGGACACGCCCCCCCCACTATCCCTTCTTAAATAACCCCCTGTCTGTCAGGAAGTGGCTGGATTTTTGGATGTTCAGTAAACACTATGGGCATCTTGTAGATTTCAGGACTCAGAGGTCGAGGAGTGTGCGCTTGTGCTGGAGGACTCTACTACACAGAGGTGGGCTGCTGAGATGAATCTCAGGAGCCTTGTATCCAGAACATATCATATTTAGAAAGCTAAGATCCTTCCACAAGTAGGTGCCAGCATTTGGAATACAATTGCATTTCAGCAAACAGAGTTGGGGATCAAGTAAGAATTATTAAATTGTCCTCAATACACATAAATGCCATATGTTATCCATTATGCAATGCCATGCATTTTGTTATCTTCTCTTTCCTGCAGTATGATGTAGATCTAGCAGGTCTATAAAGTTTGCCCTTCTTCCAGTTCCATTCCTCCACCACCATGCACAAATGTGGGTGTGAACTGTGCCCATGTATTATGGGAAGCATACATGAGCAAGCTTCCCACACAGGACTCCCGTTTAAATATCTACCATTGCTCCCACAAGGTTTACCATTGATGCTTTGTCTGACCTTTCACACCGGTCTTCATTGGTTCAACCAACTTCTGGGTGGGTGAAATCACTTTCCTAATTCATAATTTATCTTTCCAAGACCCCTTCTTTCATTGATTTCAATTCACTTCAGACCTCTTGACTTTGGCTTGATGCACTGTTGTTGTTGACTCGGTTTAAAGTGGACCAAAACCCACAGAGATTGGCCCAGGAATCTATAAGGACCCCCAAGGACCAAAACCCAGTATAGTCAAAATCCTGGGTTTTGGTCCACTATATTGTTATCCTGTATTCCTTCAATTTCCATAGACTATTTTTGCCCCTATGTAACGTATCTGTTTCTAGGGCAGTTCCTAAGTAGGGCAAAAAAAAAGAACAATTCCACCAGAGTAGTCAGTGCCACACCAAATACACAATTATTATGCAGAGTGCTAGCAAGCCCTCCAGAACCAAAATTATTGTATGCGGATTACAAGTTGATACCTCTAAAACATAAACATCTCAGGCAGGTGACATAGGCATCTCGTGTCAGCTCACTAGTCTGGACCCCTAAGGACAGGAAGCATAATAAAGGAGCTGGGGTGAGTATGGCATCATGCTTCCCAGCCTTAGCATACTCCTGTCATTGCTATGCTTCTCCATACACATTCCCCTAGGCCATGACAAGGGGAGCTTAAAGTACTCAGGGGGCAGTACAGGAGGGTGCTGTGCTTAGAGCCAGAAGACAAAACTCGGCAGTCAGCTCAGTGCCCCCTACCCCTATGATGCCCAGGGAAACTACAATGCTTACCTGAGCCAGTTGGTAATAGGTCTGAATGAAGGCTAATTATCAGCCCTAGGCATTACAAACGCAATATAAAGTTGTTTATGTTTTAAATTAATTATTGGCCAGGTAGTCAGACTATTCAAAATGCATCATTAGATGAGTTAGGTGCAGATGTAGCTTTAACCCTTTAAGTGCCAGCCTACCTGGAGTTTTTGTCACACTTTGTTGCCAGACCATTTTGCACTATTTTGCGCTCCCCATGTTCAAATGTGATTTTTGAAGGGATTTCCAGGGATTTCCCAGGAAAATTATATATTGTTTTTTTCAGCAGAGTCTGGGCTTTAACATGAAATGTCTTGTTTGTCATTGTTTAGGTGTATTCTCAATATTTTTGGGTGAAATATGTGCAAAAAAAATATATATATATATTTTTTACAATTTGTAGTTTTTTTTTGTAATAAAAAATGTAAGTTTGTCAATAAAATCTTATTGCTTGTGAAATCCCAATTTCTCCCGGTTACAGCGGTACCACATATGTATAGGTAGACACCCTTTCCTGCCCAGGAGACTCCCCCAAACTGAAACAGCGCTTTAGGAGATTTTCAGAAAAAATACAACTATGCTACGCAATATGCGCACCTTGCAGTTTTTCCAGAAAAACAACCCTTTACATTTGAATTACCCCCAACAAACTATATATTCTCTGGAAGTACACACCTCAAGCTTTCTAGGTGTACCAGGCTTGTTGATGTGGCCATAGTTTTCTGGAAGTAATCCCTCAATGGATTCTTTGGTTGCAAAGAGTTTCCCTAAAAAAAGGATAAAAAAGCAGAATCAAAGCCACATTTTCCTAAAAAAACTATATACAAACAAGAAAAAACAAGTTTAATCTGAAAACGCAATATCCCCCGAACAGAACAACACCCAACATGCATTGCTACTGTCAAGGGAAGAGTTGCCAAACACCCCAAAGTAAAGAATGTGCGTAACAGTAATTTTACTTGAAAATTTCAGCTCTGCAGACAAAGTGCGCACCTTGCGATTTTTCAACCAAAACAACCCTTTACATTTGGAATATCCCCCATAAACCATATATTCCCTGAAAGTACACACGTTAAGCTTTCTAAGCGTACCCAGCTTGTTCTAGTGGACTCATCTTTCTGGAATTATTACCTCAAAGAATTCTTTGTTTGCGCAGGGTTTCCTTAAAAAATTAAAAAAATAGCTGAATAAAAAACACCTTTTCCTAAAATATAAATATGCAAACAAGAAAAAACAAGCTAAGTCTGAAAGCGCAAGGTCCGCCGAACAGAACAATACCCAATATGCAGAGGTACTATTAACCCTTTTAATTGCCAGCCTACTTGAGATTTTGTCACCCTCTGTTGACAGGCCATTTTTCCCCATTTGCGCCATGTTTTGCGCCATGTTTTGCGCCATTTTGCTGGAACTTTCAGGAAAATTATATATATTTTTTTTGCAGCAGAGTTTAGCCTTTAACATGAAATATCTTGTTTGTAAATTTTATTTTTTTTTTTTACAATATTATTAAGTAAAATAAATAAATAAATAAATAATTTTTTTAGAGAATTGACTCCTTTATTTTAAATAAAAAATGTATTTTATTAAGGAAAAGCATATTGCATGTGAAAGCCCCATTTCTACAGATTAGAACGGTACCACATATTTATCGGTAGCCCCCCGTTCCTGCCCAGGAGACCCCCCTAACTGAAACAAGTATTTTATAACATTCACAAAAAAAATACAACTACCATCCACACTACAAAGGGTTAAATCGAGAAAAAAATGACATAGGGTCCCCCCTCCCAGGGGAGGGGGACCCCATTTTTTTTTTTGATTTTTAAGGGTTAAAAACCCTTAAAAATCAAAAAAAAAATTGACGTGGGGTCCCCCTTACCCAAAGTAACCAGCCCGGGACCAGCTATGCAGGGCTTGTAGGAACAGGGCGCAGGGGCCAGCTTTTGTGGCCCCTGGCCCTGCAGGCTACAAGCCCGCATAGCCCGTGGGCCCGGGCTCTTCTGCCCCCCCCTGGCCTTTGGGGAGGCAGGTAATGGGGGTGCCGGGGGTTAATGGCAAGTCACCCGCTAGCGCAGGTGACTTGCCATCCCCCCAGCCTTGTGAACTGGTATAGGGGTCATGGACCCCTTACCAGTTCACAAGGGGTTAAAAGTAAATAATCACACAGACACAAGCAGAGAAAAAAATATTTTATTAATTTTTATTTTTTTTTTTTACACTGTACTCACCTCCCATTCATCCTGGAGCACTCTGTCCCTCGGCGATCACTGGCTTCTGCTCACTTGCTAGAAGCTGCTGGATGACAGAACACAAAGGGTTAATCAAAAAAAAAAATGACATAGGGTCCCCCCTCCCAGGGGGGGCGGACCCCATTTTTTTTTTGATTTTTAAGGGTTAAAAACCCTTAAAAATCAAAAAAAAAATTGACGTGGGGTCCCCCTTACCCACAGTAACCAGCCCGGGACCAGCTATGGGGGCTTGTAGGCACAGAGTGGGGGGCCAGCTTTTGTGGCCCCCCCACCCTGCAGCCTACGAGCCCACATAGCTTATGTGGGCCCGGGCTCTTCTGCCCCCCCCTGGCCTTTGGGGAGGCAGGTAATGGGGGTGCCAGGGGTTAATGGCAAGCCACCCGCTAGCGCAGGTGGCTTGCCATCCCCCCAGCCTTGTGAACTGGTATAGGGGTCATGGACCCCTTACCAGTTCACAAGGGGTTAAAAGTAAAAAATGACACTGACACAGAGAAAAAAAAATCTTTATTTTTTTTTTTTTACACTGTACTCACCTCCGATCCGACGTCCCTCGCCGCTGTCCCGCGCCGATCATTTCACTGACAGATGCCGGTGGTGATCGGCGCAGGGCGGGTGACAGGTGAGGGGGCTCCGATCGGAGCCTCCTCACCTGACATCCGCCCTGCTCCGATCACCACCGGCATCTGACAGATGCCGGAGCTCGGAGGGGGTATAGGAGGAGCGGGATGACGTCATCCCGCTCCTCCCACAATGGGCGGAGCTAAGCGGCGGCGGCCGTCGCCGCCATTACAAGAGGTGAGGACCCGGAAGAGGGTCCTCACCTGAAGACTGCGCAGCCCAGGGGGGGGATCGGACCCCTCCCTGGTGAAGAGGAGACCCGGACAGAAGGCTCGGGCGCGGAGGTGAGTAAATGACAGTTTTATTTTATTTTTTTTTATAACGGCGAGTCAGCGCTGGAAACGGGGGGGGGGGGGCGGCTGGTTTCGGGCCCCCCCCTGAAGACGGAGGACGACGGGGGGGCGATCGGATGCCCCCCCCAGGAAGAGGGGACCCCAAGCTCTACAGGGATACCAGAGGTAAGTGTTTTTTTTTTCTATCTTTTTACTGTTTGGGGGAAATGCCAGGCACGTAGTTTCTACGTGCTTGGCACTTAACGGTAGGAGAAGCAACCACGTAGAAACTACGTGCTTGGCATTTAAAGCGTTAAAACCAGGGGCGTATCTTGAGGGGGTGCGACCACACCAGGGCCCAGAAGGTTAGAGGAGCCCCATCATTTTTGTTCCTCCACCTTATTTATCATATTTGTGGTCACCATTTACATAAAGTAAGCAGCATTTATTTCTTCTGGTCCAGTCTTTTATTGTCTAGCTGCATCCAATCAAGTTAAAAAACAAGGAAAAATTTACTGTATGAGCCGTGAAAGGGCTCCATTTAATGTTCGCACCAGGGCCCAGTCACATATAGTTATGCCACTGTTTAAAACACTTTATTTGCTAAAAGATTCATATATACACAAAAAGAGACCAGGTCCCATGCTTTTTACCCAAGCCTTTATGTTGATAAAAGAAGAGCTCAAATGGTGCTGCAGGCAAGGTAGCGAAACATTCACAAGTGTCTAGTCTACTTACATAGTTAAGTTACATAGTTAATACAGTTGAAAAAAGTTCAACCAAGGGTGTTGGGGTAGGGGAAGTTATTTTTTATTTTATAGGGGAAGCTATTTTTTTCATTTTTTGTTTTGTTTTTTTACTGATAACCGCTAATAGCAACTGTTAATGTTATTTTCTTCTAAAAAAGCATCTAATCCTTTTTTGAAGCTGTCAAGGGTTGATGCTGTAACAAGCTTTTGTGGGAGGCTATTCCATAGATTTATATGGCTTGAAGCAGAGCCTCCCCGTTCAGCTATCCCGTGCGTTTTCCCGTTGGTTTTGGGCTTTGATCGGGTCAGGAAAGGGTGCTACGTTGATTTTAGTGTGCGTTTATGCGCTCAGGTGTGCGCTCAGCCGCCTTTCCGGGAAAACGGACGCCTCGTTCATTGGTCCGTATTTTTCAGTGATGCAGAGCCTTGATTTCCGATTGAAATCACCCTAATAAAACGAGGCCGCCGAGCCTTCACTTACGGCAAGTCAGAGCAGCCGTATTTGCACTCGGGCAATAATATGCAGTCCTCTGTTGGAGCACATCAGCGGCGCCAGCTCCGCGGTCTTGTCCTGCTGAGTATGGCAGAAACCAGGCTGCACCGAACGCCTTTGGACATCGATTGCATGAGTGACGTTGACCTATTCGAGCTCACCCGCCTTAACCGTGTTTCTCTCCATGCCTTGTATAGCGAGCTGCGGCCATGGTTAGCCCCCACCACAAGAAAGGGGCATGCAATTGCAGGTATGACCAAATTGATTGGCTGCCTGCAATTTTTGGCGAATGGCTCGTTCCAGAGACTGGGTGCCTTCTCCGTGGGGATGTCCCAGTCTACACTGAGCCGCAGCCTAACCAAGTTTTTGGATGGCATGGCTACCCTGGCACAGACTTACATTTTTTTCCCTCAAACAGGGGATGCCTGGAACGCGGTTAAGCTGGGCTTTTATAACATAGCCGACATGCCCAACGTCATTGGTGCAATCGATTGCACACATGTATCGCTCATCCCCCCTGCGGACCAGGAATATCTGTTCAGGTATGTGGTTTGGGTCTGCTTTTTTTTGCTTGTTATCAAACATTTTGTAAGCCTCACACTAATTCCACTTTTTGTTGGCTTGGTGCAGGAACAGGAAGATGGGCCATTCCATCAATGTTCAGGCAGTGGCGGGCCCTGATCTTCAATTTTTCAGTCTGTTTGCTGGCTTCCCTGGGTCCACGCATGACGCGCACATTTTGAGGAACTCCAGCCTCTATCAACGGTTTCAATCTGGAGATCTTTCTGGAGGATGGCTACTGGGTATGTGTCTTAAAGTTGTAGTTGTTGGCCCCCATGTTTGAATTTGGATTTGCCAGTACACCACTAATCTGTGAGACATTTCCATGAAACTTGCAAATGTTTTTTTTTTTTTTTTTATGTTCTGGCCCTCTTATTTAAGTCGCATTCCGCAGACATTTTTAATGAGTGTACAGGTTGAATGTGTTTGTTGGCTCATTAAAAATGTCAATTCCTCAACCCATACCTAGCTCACCTATTTGTCCCTGTGTAATAATGTTTCTATGCACACCTAAACCTTATTTTTGGCATCCACCTTATGTTTGTATTTTGGATTTTTGCAGGTGCATACTGACCTGGGTGCAGAACCTTTACCTATTTCTGACGAGCAGACCCCTCCTTACTCTGGTACACAAAGTGGCACAGCACACACAATACGTGCTGAACTTGTGGCCAATGTATTTTCTTGAAACCACCCCCTGTCTGCAGGCTGGGGAAGATTAAATCACACCTAATAAGGGTTACATGCTGGTCCCAATGCGACTCTAAATGCATTGGGGCTTTACCTCTGCTGCCGGCGCATGTCCATTTTTTTTTAAATATATGATTTCAGGTCCCCAAATGTCCACTTGATTTGTTCTATATCTCGACGGACAGAACCCCATAATGTACCCAAACAGCATTGGCAACAGCCATGCTTTGTGCATCGCAAAAACAGGCTGTTAGGGACCCACGGCGTCGTTTGCGCCCACATGGGTGCATCAGTTGAAATAGATGGTTGGCTATCTGGGGAGTCGTGTGTGGTTTTTGGCCTTAGGGGGGAGAGTGATGTTGTGTATGTGCTGCTCTGGGTTAATATCTGGGTTCCTGGTGAGCTATCAGATGTTGAGCTGCATGTGTTATCTGAGGTACTGGAATTGGGAGAACCAGAGGGTTGAGGTGGAGGGGTGGGTGACCTTGGTGGGGTGGTGGGTTTGGCAATACGCTTACCCTTGCTGATGTGTTTGGTTTTGTGGGTATGCTTGGTGTGTTGAGGATGCTGCAGGGTCTTACTCGATTTGGCACCCTTGTGTGGTCGTGTTTTTTTGGCAGGTGGTGGTGAATGGGTTAATGTCTCCTTGCTCCTGCGTTTTTGGGAATGTGCCTGTGTCTGTGGAGTATCCACCGTTTTAGTTGGGGCATGTTCTGCATGTGTCTTGTGCCTGCTCTTCTGAATTTTTTAGGATGAGGCATGTGTGCGGCTGCTATGTGCCTCGGGCCTTAGTTGGCTCTTCTTGCTCCCTTTAGGTCTGGCCATATTGATATGGTATCCCACACCGAGCTGACTGCCTGGTGCTTTAAATATGTTTCCCGTGTGGGCGTGTTCAACAGCGGGTGCACGCCTGCGCGCACGCACGCACGTCACCGCGGGGGAACGTCAGAGCTATACCAGGAAAACCAAGAAAAGATGTCGCCCGCCATCTTTACACAGGAGCAGGACGACATCATCATGTATGTGAGCGTGCGAGCGTGCGTTTATGTGCGCGCACACATTCCTTATAATAAAAATAAAACAAAGCGCAAGAATAGCCTGAAACAACTTAGTTTGTGACGTTAAATACAAGCCCACCTTAGTTTAACACATGTACGCAGCTACAAACTAGGCTACATGCAGATAGCAGAACTAGGGCAATGTGAGGCAGCAAGAGGTTAATAAAGTGACTTTAGTTAGGCCAAGAAACTTGTTAATGTATTTTGTGTATTAATGGTGGGTCCTTGTATCTTTTTTTGACAGATGATGCTGAGGAATCGCTATGACTTCCTGCCATCAGATTATGAGAAGCGGACGTTGGCCCTGGCGGTGGTGGACGCGATAGAACGACGATCCCAAACCACCTATACCTTCACCCAGATCGCCCAACACTGGTCTGATTTAAAGAGAAGGCATAAGCCCCGGGTGAGGCAGTACTTCGCCAAACATTCCCATGTAAGTGTTTAAAATGTAAATGCACCTATAACCCTGGCATTGCCTGGGCGTGGTTTAATGATTGTGTTTGTATTTCAGCCCATGAATGGAATATGCGGTTTCGCCCCACCCGGACCAGGACACGCAGCCCAGTGTTGGGCGAAACAGGTGTAGGTGGTCCACCGCCAGTGTCAACGGCCACCCCCTCCTCTGCCAGTGAGTATGAGGAGCCTCTTGACCTCAGCATGCAGGGGAGGGGGGAATCTGACGGCAGGGAGTCGAGCCTAAATGAGCCTCAACCTGACTCCGGTAAGGGAAATATAGTTAGATATGTGGAAATACATGCATTAAATACAGATACTCATGTGCACTATTGTTAGTTGTAGATTCAGACGTCGCAGGGACATCCCAAGGGATGAGCGAGGAAGGGGGCGACGAGGAAGAGGTGGCTGGGGAAGGTGAGTAGATTGATACCTAGAAGCCTAACTTAATATGATATTCATGATACAACAACAGTCTCTAATATCAGTGTGTTTGTCATCCAAACAGATTCACAGCAGCAACCCAGGGAGGACGAAAGGAGACGCCCCCGACGCAATGTGCGCCCAAAGCATTGTAAGTGGTTTTTTTTTATGCAAAGTAAATGAACTAACAATTCCATTGCCAAAAAAATCCAAATAAAAAAAAATAACAACGCCCAACCAAACCTTAAAAACAATGCTTAACTAATGTTGTTTTGCATTCACAGATAAAAGAAAACGACATGGTCAAGACCCCGAGGCCTAATTTTATGGTTTTCAGAGGAGAATGTTAAAATGTTATTTATTTTTACCAAAAAAAAAAATGTAATCTGAAAAAGCCACCAACAAAAAAAAAGTTACACAACGTTTTAATAAAAAAAAAAATTTGGTGTGTTGTCTTTCCTGCAAATGTACAATCACACAACATCATCACACATTTACATGACACAAAAGGTTTAGATAAAGGCCAATAAATCTGGAAAACTCACAAACTATTACGGTAAGCATTAATGGCAAGGAAGAAGGAACACCAAGGAGATTAAGGTATGCATTAATGGCAAGGGACCAGGAACACCAAGAAGATTAAGGTATGCATTAATGGCAAGGGACAAGGAACACCAAGGAGATTAAGGTATGCATTAATGACAAGGGACAAGGAACACCAAGGAGATTAAGGTATGCATTAATGGCAAGGGACAAGGAACACCAAGGAGATTAAGGTATGCATTAATGGCAAGGGACAAGGAACACCAAGGAGATTAAGGTAAGTATTAATGGCAAGGGACAAGGAACACCAAGGAGATTAAGGTATGCATTAATGGCAAGGGACAAGGAACACCAAGGAGATTAAGGTATGCATTAATGGCAAGGGACAAGGAACACCAAGGAGATTAAGGTATGCATTAATGGCAAGGGACAAGGAACACCAAGGAGATTAAGGTATGTATTAATGGCAACGGACAAGGAACACCAAGGAGATTAAGGTATGCATTAATGGCAACGGACAAGGAACACCCAAAAATAAATATGACAATATGTATATGTGTCAAATTGGCAGTTGGTGCCATATGTATATTCCAATGGAGGTTTAGGGATGTGCGCTTGCGTGTAGCCAGATTGGCAACTGAAGAGCCATGGAGATGTAAGTATACTTGGAAAAATCACCAAAATGGAAGGTCAAATACGACTGAAACCAAGCAGGTACGTTCAAAAACCAAGGAAAAAGCAGGGATCAAATTGAAGGCACCCGAGAGAGCAAAAAACACTTCCCGAGTGAAGTCAAATTGACGGATCAGTTAGGGAGCCATTCCGACGGAGGCTCTGCATCACATTTGAGCCACGATTCAAACGAGAGCCCCGGACAATCGGAAGGTTTGAAGGTCAGTTCAGGGGAAGCTCTGCATCAGGCCAATAGTTCTTATGGTAAAAAACGATTGTCGCCTCCAGAGACCGGCCCTTATTTAACAAGGGATAGCGACAGGTAGCGACTGGTGAGCGGCCGGTAATGACGGGCCCCGCCACGAGAACGCCGGCTCCCCACCACAATCACACATTTATCAAGCCAATCCTGCTTAGCGACTGAGATAGCGCCAGATAGCCACTCATTCATCATTATTCCAGCCTCAGCCCACAGCGCCAGCGTCTCATTATTCCAGCCTCAGCCCACAGCGCCAGCGTCCGACCTTGAACAGCGACAGGTATGACCTCTAGCTACCTGGCGCTCTCCAATGCATTTCAATGGAACAATCTTTAAATATTCATAATTAATTGTTATTTATTTTATTTTATTTTTTAAATGTGAAAAATTCTGTGACCACTTCTGCCATTTTAAATAATTTTTTTAAGGTAAAAAAAATAAAAAAATAAAAATGTACAGAATTGATATTACAGGTCTGATATTAATGTATTCATATTACAAAATTATTTTAAAAACTTTTTTTTTTTTTGGTTTCCAAAAATATGGTGGTTTGGGGGTTAAAAAACTACTTTTAACCCATCGCCGCCAGCGCTCTGGGGTTTAAACATGCATATCACAGCGCAATAATTTTTTGAGCGTGATTTGTTAATGAATATGGTGGGAGCCGGTCACTAGGGCCAGTCGCTATCATGCGCTTCATTCCCCTTATTAGTTTGGTGGCTCTCCTCTGCACCCTTTCCATAGTCAGAGCGTCCTTTTATGAACTGGTGCCCAGAACTGGATGACATATTCCAGGTGAGGACGCACCAGTGCCTTGTAAAGAGGCAAAATGACATCCCTATCCCGTGATTCCATGCCTCTTTTAATGCATGATAGTATCTTGGTGGCCTTGGAAGCAGCTGCTTGGCATTGCATGCTGTTATTTAGCCTGTGATCTACCAGTACCCCCAGATCCTTCTCAACAAGTGATTCTCTCAGTTTTACTCCCCAAGGACATATGTGGCCTTCAGGTTGTTAGACCCCAAGTACATGACTTTACATTTCTCCACATTGAACTTCATTTGCCAAGTGGATGCCCAGACACTCAAAGTGTCCAAGTCAGCCTGAAGCTTGTGAACATCTTCAATAGACTGCTCTGTGTCACATATCTTTGTGTCGTCTGCAAAAATAGAGACAGTGCTTTTAATTCCATCTTCTATGTTTTATAAACAAGTTGAATACTTGATTATAAGTATCTTATTGGTGGGGTAACATTTGTTAGGCCTTTGAATTTGAGGCAGGTATTAAAGTGGAACAAAACCTGGGATGCTGACTATCCAAGACTTTGTTCCGTGCTCTGGGGGCATCCCCAATTAAGATGCCCCACTGTGTGAAATCCCTGATCGTCCAGTACAACTCTTCTCTTCCTGATCCAGCTGCGCATGCGTGGGCTCTCAGCCAATCAGAACTGTTTGCTATAACTATGTCATTCAACAAATGGCTCTGATAGGCTTCAGTGGGGAGCGAGAGCAGGCACATCCACAGCGGCGTGTGCACTCCTGCCCCAGCCTATCTGAATGGCAGGGACGGGAGCACGTGCACAGCTCGAGTATGCAGGAGATGTGGCCTCTCTCGTTCCCCATTTTGCTGATTTACATAGGTACAGCAAGCGGCTCTGATAGGACCAGAGCCCATGCATGTGCCATTGGACCGGGCAAAGGAGAGTGAATATCAGCGACTTGGGAGGGGGGGGTTTACACAGCAGGGCATCCCAGTCCAGGATGCCCCAGGGAGAAGGCTAAATAGTGTCATATGGAGCTGCAAGCCGCCTGAAGGAAGAGAAAGTGCTGCTTGGCTTCCTGCCACTGTGCATTGTGGGTTTATGTCAGTTGAATCCAGGAAGCTCCAAAATAGCTGCTACCAGGAGAAACTCTGTGAGGCAGTGTTTCACCTTTGAGTGGATGCAGGAGCAAATGTAATTGTTGACAATGTAAGTGATAGGGCAGTTTTTTCCAACTGTGCAAGGCAGCTTGTTCCCTATTTCTGGTTACCCCCATTTTGGATGCCCATGCAATTTGGGGTGTCTGTATGTTGCATCAACCCCGAGGACTGCTGCTGTAAACATTGACTGGGGGTCCACTTAAAAAAGGACACCTCCAATACCTCACCACAAACCTCCTTCTGCTGTTAAAACAGAAGCAACCCCCTTCACCACCAGATGCCAGGTCCGGTTCATATGGCCACTATTGCATCAATACCACAAATGATAATAAGAGACATTATTAGCTAGCTTATTTGGGGTATGCAAGACTAGTGCTACATGTTGAAAATTAAATCCAAAAAGGGGTCTGGCTTAAAGAGGAGCAAGACCTGGAACTTTTTCTCATGTATTGTTCCGCTCCAGTCACCAGTTGGACATCAAGATTAGGGATGTCACACTGTGTATTCCTAAAGATTGCCGTAAAATGGCATGCACTGGGCGGTTTGGCGTGGCAATTGGGTGACCCCCTTATACCCCCCTTCTCGGGCTCATTAACCCAAGCACAGCCTTCAGCGAAAAGTCCTTGCCCAAGTTCGATGTTTGGCTGAACCCAGAAGCTCAGCAGTCAGTCAACCAGTTCTTTACATTTAGAAACCACAACCATGCCCATACTGGGCATGGCTGTGGTTGGCCATGTAGGACACATGTCCCAGCTGTATAAAAGGCAGGGTCACGCATCCTAAAGCACACCAGCACTGAGTAGAATAGGGAGAGGTTGCTGCTGAGTGAGGGACAGATTAGGGGCTGTTGGCAATAAAAAAAACAATTGTCCTTTTCAGGACACATAGGAGGGAAGAGGGGGCTGCATATAAAACTGTCCTTTTGAGGGCACCTAGCTAGGGAGAGTGGATGACATCATTGAGGGACAGCTAGGAAGGGACATAACAGCACATTTATTGCCCCATCTGGGCATTTAATACAAGTACTCACCTCTGACCACCTGCATTGCATTTACTGGGACAGGCTGCATATACACTGTGTCCAACAATACAGAAAGCAGCAATTAAGGCACAGAAACGTGGCCATGATGCTGCTGCCACTACTGGTGGTGATGGAGCCGGTGCTGCAGGGAGAGGTGTTTCATCTGCACCCGCTACCCCTTCCTCTGGTGTAAGCAGGCACCAGGGTTTGCAGCATGAGGCCAGAACAAGTTGAGCCAGTCGTCATGGCGTCAGTAATGCTTTGTGATGACACTCCTAGCTGGCACACCATGGACCATCCCCCTGCCCCAGTGGCAGACCTAGGGTCCCCAGATGCCCCACAAACTTCTGTTTGAATATGAGGATATGGCCAGCAGACCATCGCGGCATACCTACAATTATAATGAAACTCTAGTACTTACTGCTATGGCTTTCTGCAATGTGGAGGCTGATAGGTGGGCAGTGTGGAGGAGGGGATGGAAGACAATCCCAGGGGTGATGACAAAGTCCTAGACTGAACATGGACTGAAGGCTATCAGAATTCGGAGGAACAGGTGTTGGTCATGCAGCCCCACACAGCCAGCAGAAGAGGGAGAAGGGTGCAAACTCTCAGTGGTCAGCCCATTGCTACTACTGCCTACCACACCCAGGAACTGTGCATGCCAAAGCTGGTGCAAAGGATGCCCCCTGCGAGTCACTTGCACACTGTGCCACCAGTCCCTGAAGCATGGAAAAAGCCTTAATAATCTCTGTACCACATCCAGGACAAACACCTGCAATCCAAACACAAGCTGCAGTGGCAGAAACACCTAAAAAACATGCCAACCCTGAGGCACCCTCTGCTGCTTCAGTTGACTTAGCCTCTACCTCCGCCTTCCCAACAACAAGGCAACTTATCTCCCACAAAGGGAGGATGTGAGACCACCACCATCATCACCAAGCCTGTCCACACCATCCCAGGGCAGTGTTCAGGTGTTCCCATCCCTCAAACTTTGGAGAGACAGCAAAAGTTGGGTTTATCTTACCAACAAGCCTTTGAAATGCTCCCATTCCACCTGGTGGATATAGCCAGTTTTTTAGATCGGATGGTGGCAGCTGTCCTATAATATGCCATTCCCAGCTGCCACTACTTTTCTTGGCAGGCCATTCCTACCATGCACCAACAGGTTGTGGAAAAAATAAGGTTTGCACTGGGCAATTCTAGTTCTAGTGTCCACATCACCACTGACATGTGAGCATGCCTAGGAACATTAAATATCTCTAACTGCCCACTGAGGTGGGTAGCACTTTGGCGCATATCCTTCCACCACCCAGGATTGCTGGACATCAGTCGGTGCCTCCTGTTATCTCATCCTCCTACTCTGCTTCCTCCTCTGCTGCCTCCTCATACAGTCAGCAAAGTGCCTGCACCACTAATTTGAGCACAGCCATAGCGAAACAGCAGCAGATAGTGCTAAAACTCATCTGCCTGGGCAAATCTGTCTGACCAGGAGCAGTGGACAGACATCCAGGAGCAGAAAGATAAGTTGCTGCAGCTGCACCTGAAGCCCGGCAAGGTGGTGTGCAACAAGGGGCGTAACCTTGTAGCAGCCCTGAGCCTTGTTGACACACATTCCTTGCCTGGTGCATGTGTTCAACTGGGTCAGACATGCCGTTGGTCGGTGCTGACGTTTTATTAAGGTCAGTTGTATAAGGCATTTCTGCCTAGGAGCTTCAGCTGAGGAACCAATGAATGGACATGTGTTTGCTATTAATTTAAGTGTTTTGTAGCCAAACGTGCACATTCCTGCAAGTTTGTTGGGCCAAGTGCCAAATATGTATTAAAAGATTTGGATATGTTAATAAATCTTTTGATCCCAGTTTCCTGCAGCTGAGGGAGGGTTCTAGCTCCCTCTACTCCTAAAAATAAAAATCATATACTTACCTTTTGTTCACCGCAACACCTCCCTGCAGGTCCGGTTTGACCACACAGCTCCTCCGTCCAGCACCACCATCTTCATACCAATGCAGGTGGTCTCACATCTCCTTGGTTACACTACTCCACACGCCTAGTCCATTCATTGCAATGGAGGGGTGTGGGTGTTCCAAGGGTTCAGCTAAACCCTCCTAGGCACCCCACTCTATTGCAATAAATGGAGTAGGCATGTTAAAGAGGTGTAAAGTGTATTTGATGGAGGCGCCATGTCTGCCCGGTGCTGGACATTCTTTCTCATTGGTAAGAATGAAGACATTGGTGCTGCATGGAGGATCTGTGGGGGAAAACAGGTGAGAAAAGAGTTTTGTATTTTAACGCCCATACAGAGACTTAAAGAGACAGTCCCGGCAGCTGCAAAAATAAGGCAGGAAGCAGCTCACCTGACGCCTGTCTCATGTGTTTAGTTCATGCAGGGACATAGGGAGCATAGTGTGCTCTGTACGTCTTTCTTCTCTATAGCCATATTATTTTCTAAACATAGATTAGGCTGGGCTGAAAGATGGTATGAGTCAGGCACAATGAAGGTGATAGCAAATTGCAATTGTAGTTGAGAGGCAAGAAGACTTATATTCACGTTTTGTGAATACCTAGTTTCAATCTAGTTTTAATTGAATCCATTATTAATGTTCAGAACCCCTTTTCATATAGCGTTCAAGTCTTTATTTTTGCATGACATGTTAATGAAAAATGCATTCAACTGAGGAGCAGCAATTCCATAGCGGTCTTGAAAAAAATTCTTCTGAAGCCTATGAATTGAAGAGTTGATCAGGGCTTTAGACATTAGGCTATCTAAAACATAAAATGGCTGATGTTTTGTAACGGATACAAAAATGTGCAGACTAGATCTGCCAACCTGTACTTGTATGCTGTCAAATCCTATGTTTCTATGTTTGAATTAGTAACAGGGAAAGACATATTTAGGTGACCACTGGTTAAAGTGAATGTAAAAAAAGAGAGAAAGACAAGAGTGCCATCTGCTGTATATAGGATACAACGACCTTAAACTGAAACTATGGTGTAAATCAGCCAGTACACATTTTATACAGTAAACTAAGTAAATACATCCATTTGTTGGACAACTAAAATAAGCTTTGCTTTATTTGTCGTGTTTATTAAATTAATGTTCATGATGCACTTTACATTCTAAGGCACCAGGACTCACCTGGCTTTTCAGGAATCCTATTCATGGATTTTTGTTTTGCTAATATTATTTGCCTAAGAATTCTTTCCAGCAAGCTCATCCAACTTGGAGTTACCATGAATATCTGTATGCTTGTCAAAGATGTCTTGATCTACATGTCACAGAAGGAAGACAAGCAGTCCTGAGCTAAATACATCAACTGTGGTGCCTCTCAAGGATGCATGCTCTTACCTCTGCTGTTTGCTTTATAAAACTCACCTGACCTTACCTCACAAGAGGAGCCAGGTAAAAGTTCCTAAAGGGTAAGTCCACTTTCCATTGAATTTTTTAAAGTGTATATATTTATGTGGTAAAATTATATCTTAAGGGTGCTGAGCTGATCTAGAATTTTTTTTCTCTAATGAGCTGATCTACTATCTCAGCACAAAAAAAATGCACTTTCAAAAATTCCAATGAAAGTGTACTTACCTTTTAAATTTGCATAATGGGTCTCATCAAGAATAACGAGAGGACTTATTGCTGAGAGATGGAGGCTCTATTGCTGAGAGATGGTGCCGTGACAACAACTAGTTCCTAAACACACTCAAATTGTGGAGATGGTGATGGATAGTGATGGACTTGTAGCTAAGAACATACCGTACATTGTTTGTGCAGAGAAAGGAGCACTATTGCAAAATTGTGTAATATTAAAAAACCATATAAACATGACGGCTAATGAGAGGATGGGTCACTTATACATCCTAACAGAATAAAACTTCCGCCAAGTGTGTGATTTTCTTTTCCTGGTAAGAATAAAATCCAGGGGTGACAGGTTCCTTCCATTAAAATGAAGAAAAAACAAGCCTGGCTGGATATTTCTTGGTGCCGGGTATATGAGAGACCCCTCCTCCCACCATCCAGCATATTTATATGGGTTTTTATCATTGGGCCATTTTTCGCGTTAGTGCTCCTTTAAGGACATATGAACTATCTCTAAAGCTGCTCTCTCGTACCATCTACCCAGTATGTGCAGAGAGTGTAACCATCATATCGTCATTACTGATTAGGATAGGAGTGGTTAAGAGGTTCAATTCTTTGTGCTCTATGTACTTAGTATACTTTCTTAGGCATGAGTCCCACTGGGATATAATATGTTAATAAGGTTTTCATGCTCTAGCAACTGAGATGAGTGTTCCAGGGGGACTCTATCTGTCTTGGGATCCCTGGGTGAGGAAATAATGAGAACTCCTTTTGGAAGACTGATAGGAAGTCAGTGTTCAATCTTGTGTTCAGCATGAAAGTTATGATGACATTAGGTTTGAAAGATCTCAGCCACTAAAGGGAAGGAAGATTTAGGTCCATTCCAGGGGTAGGGAGAAGAGATCAACAGGATTTTCAAAGTACAAGAAAGGCAGATGCTAGCTGTCCAATTCTAGGGGAGGTCATACATGATATCTGGCTGGAAGGAGCCAAAAAACAGGAACACACAGATGCCTTACATCTCCCTGTAGTTGTTCTGCATCACCACCTAACATTGAACAGTAACTGACATTCACTTTATCTTCATTAATTCAGATTGTAATTGCCTCTTGTATTTGACCTGTATCTATGCATCATATGTATATTGTTTGTCTAGTGCGCCCTTAAATATACAACGTAATCTCGGCTAGTCTCTTATCTTGATCCACAATGCCACACATCAGTATTTTCACTACTTAGGCTTCTGGCCCCATATAACTCAGTTAATGGACCAGGGCCATCTCGAACAAGAAGCTGGTCGCAGTCCTAGCAGGCTGGCAGGGCTCTTTTCACTGGTGCTAGTGAAAGACCACCCAGCCTAACAGACAGTGTAAAATGTCAGAGTTTGGTAAAGGCGAAGAGATTGTACCATTTGCTACCGGCATTGCAGTGACAGTGGGGCTGCAGAGGCAATCCTTCTCCAGTCAGTTGGACATGACCTGTACATGACAAAAGTGACGCTTCCCTCTTTTTGTTATTTCCTTGCAAATATTGTGTTTACTAAGATGTAGTGTAGAAAGAATTGCCATGTTAAATTGTCATTTTAATTGTCATGTTAATAGCATTACTATTTGCAGATGTGCTTTACTGCAGTTAGGAGCAGCCTGATTCACACAGCCTGAAATTTCTTATGAATGTTAGTACCTGACAAGTGTTTTATACTGTGAAATTGAAATCTTAATATTTCGTGCAGTGCGGTTTGTAAAAGTTTTAGACCCAGCATTTGTGTATAGCAGTCAAATCATACAGGAGCTTTGGTGCCTTGCAGCCATTTTCACCTTTTATGTGGCCCTCAGCCAGATTGACAAGTCACAAAGGATAAGTTCCCAAACAATTGTTCAGCTAATAAAATTATTTTCAGTCTATGCATTTTCCAGTTAAATAGCACAGCATGTCAAGGTTAAATATTCTTAGTGTAATATTGATGCTCACAATCAATCACCAAAATTTAAATGAAGCAAATAATTACATATTGTACTGGTTTCTGAAATGGATAATGTGTGCCTTTTCACTGGGTTGGTCATAGGATACAGCTAGCCTCACCTAGAGCCTGTATCAGAATTTACTTATCCCTCTTCCAACATCTGGGGGTTTGCTCATGTGTGTCTGGGAGTTCATACATGTGTGTAGGAGTGTGTGCTAGGTGTGCGCTCATATATGTCTGAGGGTGCATGCATGTGTGTCTGGGGGTACGCACATATGCATCTGAAGGTGCTGGTTTAGACACCCAGTGGCACCAAGCTCAGACAGGATAATGATAATATGCATCTGGGTTTAATAGATACTTTAAAAGATACCAGTCTTGTTCTGTACTGGTTCGGTGTGCATGAAAAAGCTGCAGCATGGGGATCATGAGTGACTCAGGCAGGCTAATGCAGTAATTGGCTGATGAATTAGTGATTTATAATCCCTTTCAGTGCTGGAAACCAGTAAACTGGGAATACAACTTGTCACTAGGACAAGGTGAGTGTTATTTTCCTTACATTTTAACATTCAAATCTATTTTCTGTGAACATACAGACACTGTAGTTCCAATTTAGCTTTACCCTAATTTCAAACAGCAACACATATGTTCTATTGAATTTCAGGAATAAGTACCTACTGTATGCCCATTTAATACATTCTATGAAAACATATTTTAAGTAATGAAGCAAAAACAATTAGCTATAAGATAAAATGGTGTCTCGTGTTTCTATGTATTTTTATTATATTCATAAATAGTTATTTATTCCTCAGCGCCCAGAACCCTACACAATTAATGTGTTTTCAGATGAATGGCTGGGGAAAAAATCATCTCCAAATATTATACATCAAGCTGTCACTAGCGAGTTATGGTGGCCACTGAAGCACTGTAAAAAAACTCTATCAATCTCTCTGCAAATGTCCTGTCACTTGAATGCCTGCCCGGGTGAATTACTGCTGTAAAGACACACAGGTCACTTGGTTTGGGCCACCAACATCTACTTTTAGAACATGCTTAACTCAATTGTTTAGAAGCAGATAATAATTTTGTTTTAGTCTTAGGTGACATACGCTATTCAATTACAAGTGTCTGTTATCAAGCAAAGCTGTGATTTAATATGTAGAATGAGTTATATGCACATCAAGGTTTGTGCTGATTACCTTGATCAGAAGGCGGCTTAAAGTGGACCAACACTCTGCCGGGCCGATCCGATCCCTCCCCGCGGGGCATTCAAAATCGGGATGTCGATGAAATCCCCCAGGACACCCGCTAACCTTACTCCTGGTCCAATGGGGCATGTGCGCGCCACGGCCGCATCTCACGCTTCTCTCTAGCATTTGTGAATGGCCGGCGCGGGCGGGCTCCCTGTTAAGAGGGAAGCGTGAGATGCGTCCGCCAGCGTGCTCGGAGCCGCTGTGGTTGGACGTCGATGGACGCGCATACTACAGCGGCTCCAAGCGCGCTGATTGGACGAGCGGCCGCACATGCGCCGTAGGAGCGAGGTGAGGTGAGTTGTAACTCTCGATCTTGGGGGTTTCACATAGCGGGGCACCCCCGATCGGGGTGCCCCAGGGAAGTGGACCAAAACCCAGGATAGTCAAAATCCTGGGTGTTGGTCCATGTATGTTATGCTAGACAGCACTTACAAACCTCAGGCAACATAGGCATTAGAACAGCTTATGTCACTAGTAGAGATGAGCTAAATCGTGTTTTTTTTTAAAATTTGACTGTTTTAAGGACCCTTTACCATTTAACAAAGGGATAGATGTAAAAAAACACACCACACACAAAAAAAAAACTTCTTTTCCCCCATATTAACCTCCGTGATGTCCACCACTGCTTCTGACAGCTGAGTGGTCGACAGAAGCCGGGCGCGGGGCAGAGCTGCCTTTCATCATTCCAGCTTCTGACATCTCACAGAGAGGAGCATTTTATACCGGCAGAGTGAGCCGACGTCAGCTCACTTGCCGGTATAGATAGCTCCTTCCTGTGGTGAGGCGCGAGATGCCGTTGAGCCCAGAGTGGGGCGGAGCATGTGGGTAAATTGACTAATCTCTAGTCATTAGTCTGGAAGCATAATATAATGCCAAGCTTGATGCCCCCTGCCTTTCTGGCACCCAGGGCGACTGCACTGATTGCCAGAGCCTAGAAACTACCTTGTTGACACACTGTGATGGAGTCAGGGAGGGAGAATCACTGGTGACCATGGTTTGCACTATAGTTTTTGATTAATAAAAAAACAGTTAGTCTCTATTTCTCACAGGACCGACAGCTGAATGTCAGCTCTACAGCTCTGAGCCCACTCCCCAAACACTCCCCACCTAGTTTAAGCTAAGCTGGCTTCTTCACTGATAAGCGGGAGAGCTTCACGATCAAACCATTAATGCTGAATGTTTATTTTTCCAATAGTTGGTCTACAAAGTGTGCTGTCAGCAATCGGATGACAGCAGTAGACCTCCCAAGGCTACTACAATCCAAAAGATTGAGACTGTCTGGGGTGAGTATAGCAACCTGGACCTGGGACCAAAAGCAATACTTACCTTTCTATGTCTGTCCTGATTAAATCTAGTCCTTCAGCCATGCAGCTTTCCCCTCAAAGTTTTGGTCTGGTTGAACTTTGATTAAAAGATCAGCTCCGGGGGCCCGAACATGGTCCCCATTGAAATCAATGGGGACCCGAACCTTGGGGGGTGGCTGTAGCGGGCAGGAGGGGATTTCAGAGTGTGCAGCAGGATGGGCGCTGCATTAAAAACTTACCCTGAGCAACGGCTATTTTTCTGTGCTTCCTAATGGGTCATTTTTCTGCCACAGAAAAACGCCCGCCGTTCCCCATGAGTGAGGAGCGGTGATCACTTTGCTATGGCCCCGGTCATGGAGCATTTTCATGCTGTCTGCTTGCATTATCCATTGTATATATGTAAATATGTATAAATTGGTGTTTGATTTTTCACTTAATACAGCGTACATATTTGGGCACAGTTTTATAATCTATTGCTGCATTGAGCATAGTCTCATGTAATCCTTGCTTAGGAAAGGTTGCTGTAATTGTGAACATGTACAAATGTTTAGTTCTGTAGGGGACATTACTGGGGTCTGATAACATAGTAGCTTGATATAACTGAAGCAACAGTGGCTTATATGGCTAGGTGTTAAGATTATTGGCCTGATGCAGAGCCTCCCCTGGACTGACCTTAAAACCTTCCGATTGTCCGGGGGTCCCGTTTGAATCATGGCTCCAATGTGATGCAGAGCCTCCATCGGAATGGGTCCCTAACTGATCCGTTAATTTTTCTTCAATCGGGAAGAATTTCTGCCCCTCTCGGGAGCATGCAATTTCCTCGTGGCTTCCGTTCACGTTCACACGGGCGTCCCATTTTTTCCTCCTTTTTGCTTTGTTTTTTAACGTACCTGCTTGCCTTCCGTCTCATTTTTCCTTCCTTTTTTTTGTATTTGACAAGTATACTTACATCTCCATGGATCTCCTGTTGTCAATCTGGGTCCACGCAAGCGCACATCCCTAAACCTCCATGGGAATATACATATGGCACAAACTGCCAATTTGACACATATCTAATTTTTACACTACAATTTTTTGGGTTTCATTCTTCCTTGCCTGTAATGCTTACCTTATTTTTTTTTTGTTTTGTTTTTATATTTATTGTCCCATATATAAACCTTTTGTGACATTTAAATGTGTGGTGATGTTGTGTGAATGTACATTTGCAGGAAAGACAACACACCAAATTTGTTTTTGATTTTTTACTTTAAACTTTTTTAAAACTTGTTATCTATTTTTTTGGGTTAAACTTTTTGGATTCAATTGTTAAAAATTATAAAATCAGAATAAAATAAAAAAATGTTTCTTCAGCTCATTGTTTTTGCTGGCGTTTTCTTTGATCTGTGAATGAAAAACATCATCAGTTTAGCATTGTTTGTATGTTGTTGTTTTGTGGGCTTTTATTTTGGCCCTTTTTTTTGTTTTTATTTTTACTAAGTCTTTAGCTCAATGTTTCTTTGGTCTTTTGTTTTTATTTGGGACTTGTTTGTTCAATTAATTTATTAAATAAATCCACAACTTACAAGGTTTTGGTGCCACATTGCGTCGGGGGCGGAGTCTTTCTTCCTCCCTCGGTTGCTGCTGTGAATCTGTTTGGATCACAAACACACGGATATTAGAGACTGTTGTTGTCTCATGAATGTTAGATTAAGTTATGCTTCTATGCATCATTTCACTCACCTTCCCCACCCACCTCTTCCTCTTGGCCCCCTTCCTCGACTCCCCCTTGGGATGGCCCAGCGACGTCTGAATCTACAACTAACAATAGTGCACATGAGTATATGTATTTAATGCATGTATTAGCACATATCTAACTTTCTTCCCCTTACCGGAGTGAGGTTGTGGATCTGTTAAGCTGGACTCCCTGCCGTCAGATTCCCCCCTCCCCTGCATGCTGAGGTCCAGTGGCTCCTCATACTCACTGGCAGAGGAGGGGGTGGCCGTTGTCACTGGCGATGAACCACCTATTCCCTCACCAGAATCGCCCAACACTGGGCTGCGTGTTCTTGTCCGGGTGGGGCGGAACCTCATATTCCATTCATGGGCTGAAATAGAAACACAATCATCCAAACACGCACAGCCAAGGCCAGTGTGATTCTTGCATGTCAAGTACATACACTTACCTGGAAAATGTTTTGCGAAGTACCGCCTCACCCGGGGCCTATGCCTTCTCTTTAAATCCGACCAGTGTTGGGCGATCTGGGTGAAGGTATAGGTGGTTTGTGTAATCCTGGTGATCGTGTCCACCACCGCCAGCGAAAACGTCCTCTTCTCGTAATCTGACGGCAGGAAGTCGTAGCGATTCCTCAGCATCATCTGTTTGTAAAATACACAATGACCCACCATTAATCCACAAAATACATGTCCAAGTTTCATGCCCTACCTAAAGTCACTTTAGTATCCTCTTTATGACTCACATTGGCCTAGTTCTACAATCTGCATCTAGCCTAGTTTGTAGCTGCGTACATGTGTTAAACTAAGGTGGGATTGTATTTGACGTTACAAAGTAAGTTGTTCCTGACTATTCTTGCGCTTTGTTTTTATTTTATTACAAGTAGTGTATGCGCGCACATAAACGCACGCTCGCCTACTCACATCCATGATGATTTCATCCTGCTCCTGGGTGTAGATAGCGGGAGACATCTTTTCTTGCTCTTCCGGGTATAGCTATGACGTTCCCCCGTGGTGAGGTGCGTGCCTGCGCGCACGCGCACATGCAGGCACACACGCTGTTAGACACACCCACACGGGAAACATATTTAAAGCACAATGCACTCAGCTCTGTGTTGGATCCCATATCATTATGGGCAGACCAAAAGGGAGCAGAAAGAGCCACAAAAGCCCCGAGGCACATAGTAGGCGCACACATGCCTCATCAAAAAACAAACAGAAGAGCAGGCACAAGACCCATGCTGAACATGCCCCGACTAAAACGGTGGTTACTCCACAGACACAGGCACATCCAAAAAAACGCAGGAGCAAGGATCCATTGACACATTCTCCACAACCTGCAAAAACAACACGAGCACACAAGGGGGCCAAATCTATTAAGACCCTGCAGCATCCTCCTCCGCAACACACCAAGCATACCCACAAAACCAAAAACATCAGCAAGGGTAAGCATAGTGCCAAACCCTCCACCCCACCCAGGTCACCCACCCCTCCACCTCAACCCTCTGGTTCTCAAACTTCCAGTAACCCAGATTCAATATCCAGCTCAACAGGTGATAGCTCCACAGGCACCCAGACATTAACCCAGAGCAGCACACACACAACATCACCCTCCCCCCTAAGCCCAAGAACCACACACGACTCCCCAGATAGCCAACCATCTATTTCAAGTGATGCAGGGGACACCACACACCCATGTGGGCGTCAACTACGCCGTGGGTCCCTAACAGCCCGTTTTTGCGATGCACAAAGCATGGCTGCTGCCAATGGTGTTTGTGAGCATTATGGGGTTCTGTCCGTCGAGATATAGAACAAATCAAGCGGAAATTTGGGGACCTCAAATAATATAGTTAAAAAAAATGGACATGCGCCGGCAGCAGAGGTAAAGCCCATTTGAAATGCATTTATAGTCGCATTGGTAACAGGATGTAACACCTATTAGGTGTGATTTAATCTTCCCCAGCCTGCAGACAGGGGGTATTTCAAGAAAATACATTGGCCACAAGTTCAGCACGTATTGTGTGTGCTGTGCCACTTTGTGTACCAGAGTAAGGAGGGGTCTGCTCGTCAGAAATAGGTAAAGGTTCTGCACCCAGGTCAGTATATCGAGCAATCCTGCTTCTAATGGCAAGGTTGTGCAGGACCCCACAAGCAATAATTATTTTGATAACCTTGCCAGGCTGATACTGAAAGGCACCCCCACTCTGATCCAGACATCGGAAACGCATCTTCCACAACCCAAAGGCACGTTCCACCACAGAGCGAGTCCTCCTATGGGCTATGTGTTGTAGCGCTCCTGGGCCTGGGAAGATGGGTGCAGGATGGGTGTGAGCAGCCATGGTAACAAGGGATAGCCTGAGTCTCCTGCAAAAATCCAAAAGAAAAACATAAGGTGGATGCTAAAAATAAGGTTTAGGTGTGCATTGCCACATTATTAAACAGGGACAAATAGGTGAGCTAGGTATTGTTTGAGGAATTGACATTTTTTATGAGGCTACATACACATCCAACCTGTACACTCATTAAAAATGTCTGTGGAATGCTACTTAGATAAGAGGGCCAGAACATAACACAATAGTGGTGAATCCCTTCACCCATTAAATTTAAATTAAAAACTAAAACAAAATTTGCAAGTTTCATGGAAATGTCTCACAGATTAGTGGTGTACTGGCAAATCCAAATTCAAACATGGGGGCCCACAACTACAACTTTAAGACACATACCCAGTAGCCATCCACCAGAAAGATCTCCAGATTGAAACCGTTGATAGAGGCTGGAGTTCCTCAAAATATGCGCGTCATGCGTGGACCCAGGGAAGCCAGCAAACAGACTGAAAAATTGAAGATCAGGGCCCGCCACTGCCTGAACATTGATGGAATGGCCCATCTTCCTGTTCCTGCACAAAGACAACAAAAAGTGGAATTAGTGTGAGGCTTAAAAAATGTTTGATAAAAAAAAAAAAGCAGACCCAAACCACATACCTGAACAGATATTCCTGGTCCGCAGGAGGGATGAGCGATACATGTGTGCAATCGATTGCACCAATGACGTTGGGCATGTCGGCTATGTTATAAAAGTCCAGCTTAACCGCATTCCAGGCATCCCCTGTTTGAGGGAAAAAAATGTAATTCTGTGCCAGGGTAGCCATGCCATCCAAAAACTTGGTTAGGCTGCGGCTCAGCGTCGACTGGCACATTCCCACGGAGAAGGCACCCAGTCTCTGGAACGAGCCGTTCGCCAAAAACTGCAGGCAGCCAACCAATTTGGTCATACCTGCAATTGCATGCCCCTTTCTTGTGGTGGGGGCTAACCATGGCCGCAGCTCGCTATACAAGGCATGGAGAGAAACACGGTTAAGGCGGGTGAGCTCGAATAGGTCAACGTCATGCATGCAATCGATGTCCAATGGCGTTCGGTGCAGCCTGGTTTCTGCCATGCTCATAAGTACCAGACCGCGGAGCTGGCGCCTTTGATGTTGGCCCACAGAGGAAAGCATTTCCAAAAAGCACGGAGCTCAAATACTGCTGGTCAGACTGCCCGTAAGTGAAGGTTCGGCGGCCACGTTTTATTAGGGTGATTTCAATCGGAAATCAAGGCTCTGCATCACTGAAAAAAACGGACCAATGAACGACCCGTCCGTTTTCCCGGGAAAGGCGGCTGAGCACAAACCTGAGCACATAAACGCACACAAAAACCAACGTAGCACCCTTTCCTGACCCGATCACAGCCCAAAACCAACGGGAAAACGCACGGGATAGCTGAACGGGGAGGCTCTGCATCAAGGCATATATCATTAAGCATTGCTATCCAATTATTCCCCCCGGCATATGTGGCACTGTATTTTGTAATTTCTTATTAGGACATGCTAATGATGGGTTCATACCATATAATTTTTTATATACTATACATTAAACCCCCCAGTGGTACATTTTTTATGGTATCTTATGGTACCTCACCTTCCCTGCTCCCCCACCATTTTCTTGCTAGCAGAGGCGGGCTATCCATAGGGAGACAGGGGCAAATGCTTTGGGGCAGTCTGGGTTGCTACTCTTCATCCCCTTCACCAAGCACCCCCAGCCTATGTTCTCACACTAATGTCATCACCCTAATAATATAGCCTCAGTCTTGGAGCTCACTGATTGACTGACGAGGAAGCAGCAGAGGAGTAACTTGCTGGACATGGACAGGCCAGGTGCTGGTAAAATCCTGGGTTGATTTTTGGCCCTAGTCCGCCACTGTTTGCTAGTATTCTTCTATTAACAATCCTCTCTGTGTTATTCCCCCCTTCCATGATCCCCATGTATTACTTTTTATTGGTTATCTTTTGATTTTTTAATCTTTCTCATTTACTTCTTCTTCTGTGTTTCCTCCTTCATGTTGACTTTTACCGGGGCTATTTCTATGGCGGGGCAAGCAGGATGATCACCCTGAGTGCTAAGGCCATTGGGGGTGCTTTTATCGCAGGCATCCTTTCTTCTGCAGATGAGTCAGGGCCATTGTTAGTGGTGCATGCAGGGGTCTTATTATAGAGGTTGCCCAGAAGGTCATCATCATTGTTGCTCCTACCCCTTATTTATTAGATTTGTGCTCATTGGCATCATGTACAGGAAAGAGACACAGCATTTCACAAACCTGAATGGGACAGCAGCAGCACCATAGAACGGATGAGGAAGGGGCAAAATCTTTTCCTTATTTTTATTTTGCCTAGAATATGCCCTCTACACCTCTACATTGCTATGTTTTACTTTCCCAACTTCCCTGTCTTTTTTTCTTTCCCTCCTCTCATTGACTCTCTTTTCCACATCCCCTCCTTCTTAGTTCCTATTCTTTATGCTTTCCCTCAGTCTCCTATTTCTAGTTATTTTCCTCATGAGCTCTCTTCCAGGTCTCTCCACCCCTCTCCTTATTTCTTTCACTTTTTATCATTGGCGCTTTACCGCTACCTCCTATACCTGTTTGCATAACTATTATTATTATTATTATTAATGTTTCCTTATATACGGCCATCATCTTCTGTAGCGCTTTACAAGGTACGATTACAGAAAAGGTAAAACATATATTACAGGGAACAAAACAAAGGTTTAAAATGTGAGCACAGGAGACAATAGTAAAGAGAGCCCTACCCTTGCGAGCTTACAGTCTAAAGGATGGGGGTGGAGACGAAGGGTCGGGATCACAAGTGGTAGAGCTTGAGTTGTGCTGTATGTGCCATTTGCAGGTTATAGGAGTTGCTTAAGCCAGGTTATATGCTTTTCTGAAGAAGCGAGTTTTGAGGGCACTTTTAAAAGCTTGGAGTGATGGAGAGTGACAGATTGAACGGGAGTGCATTCCAGAGAAGTGGGGAGGCACGGGAGAAGTCTTGAAGGTGGGAGTGCAAGGAGGTAACCAAGGAGGACAAGAGGTAGAGCGGGCTATAGCTTGTGACAAAAAAACTTTTTTAAAACCCTTGTGAGGAAGACATGTGCCGTGAGCCATGCCCTCATGGAGCAAATCACACGTATCACATTCAAAACCTATATCTCTGGTTTGAATATTATTTGCTGCTATTTCAGGAGATCTGATTTAGTGACAGGTGCCCATGCCATTCTATAGCTAGTTTAGAAGCACTAACATTCTAGAATACATTGTACATATCAGCCACAAGCTTTGTCACGCAGAAATGATATGAGCACGTAAATGCACAAAGAAGCCTTCCCTGTGTTTTCATATGATGGAGCACATAACAGGAGTGATGGATAACAAGGCGAAGTCATTGAATAGGGCTGCTGTTTCTAGCCTCAGTGCACGTGTGCTGATCTAAGCTGTTGCATAGATGCCGCAGCCTTCCTATCAGTAGTATGGGCCAATGCTAGACATACTGAATAGCTCACAGAGCAGCAGGAAGGAGGGGGGAAGATAGATGAGCTTCTGAAGCCAACTACATAAATCAGCTGCTAACAGACAATGGATATAAATGGTTCACAGCAGACTGGCAGCAGCGCACATGACATAACATAGCAACACAATTTAGTACAGGCTCGGGATTAGGCTTTTGGTTGAAATATAAAGCAGGATATATTAGTCTAATTGTTTAACAGCCCTGTAAAGTCTGTCTCATATTTTGAATGTGTGTCTGGGTTTATGTATTCCATCTAAACATGCTATACAAGAGAACTGCCAAACACAATACCAATGGTTGCCTGCTCTGGCAAATGTTTCCTTCACTTCCATCTTATTTAGGGTGTATAACTTAAAGGAGGGTGGGACAGAATATTTGTAAGTATCAAACTTGCATTGCCAGTGGGCCCCTGTTGTGTCACAAAGCTGTGGCGTTGGCAAAAATAGCCATGCTGAGTTGGAAACCGATGAGATGACATAAGGGTTCAACAATGCTCCTGTCTTCCAGGGAAAAGTTGGCAGTGTTCAATAAAGCTATTAATTATGATGACCTATATTTTTATTAAAATGGACTTAAAGTCAACAATTCAGCACAACACCAAAGTGATCCAAAAGCCATTCTTCATCAAACAGGTGCTGGGCCACAGTGGAGCAGTTTTGGGGGGCATTCAGATTTCTGGAGCCCCCCCGGTGCATAACCCCCCCAACCCCTAGTTTCACTCACCTGAATTTCAATTCCCTGGTGAAATGCAGCCCTGCAGTTGTCCGCCGGCAGCCAATCTTGAGACAGCATTTAATGGGGGGACATGGATGTACCCCCACCCAAGCCTGTCCCTGTGCTTGGGGAACAAAAGAGAGGTGGGAGTAGAGTCCAGGAATGTAATCCTGCTCAATGTCAGGCTTTCTAGGGATCTTTAACTGAAGGCTTGTTGTTAAAAGCAAACAAAAGTTCTGACTTTAGGTTCCCTTATAAGTCCAGTTTAAATGGTATTTTTGAAAGTGTTTATTTTTGTGGCAGCCCACACATCCATCTTGGCATTCTTGGTGAGGTGGGTATACTAGGCATTTCACACGGGGGCGTCCCAATTTGGGATAGGGAACCATCACGCCCTGGAGTCTTTAGGCACCCTGTGGACCATGAACCCTCCCTCACCCAGAAGACTTGGGCCGGTTGGAAACTAAGATGCACCTAACTCACCCGCCCTTCAGCCACTTGTGAGCCTGATATTAGGTGGAAACTTTTTCCTTTTCTGATTTGTCTACAGGGGAATGTGAAGTTCCAGGTCCTCTTGGAGTTAGGGGTGATGGGCAGGGGCATAACTTGAGATTGTCCAGGGGATGCAACAGCACCAGGTCAGGGGGGCCCATCATTGTTGCTACTCCACCTTATTTATCATTTTTGTGCTCACTAGGCTCATTTAGAGACTGGAAGCACCATTTGTCCCTGCTGTTTCAGTCTTTAGTTGTCTAGCTGCATCCAATTAAAAAGTTTCAAGACACTTCATCTGATGAAGTGGGTGATGTGCCCACGGAACGCGTAGCTCCTGGTGTGGTAGGCGGTGGGGAGACTTCACACATGTTATTTTCAGGCAGGATTTACACATGTTTAGTTGCACTGTTGGAACACTTTGTTGAATGATTTAGCACATATATCTAGGCATTTGATATCAATTAGTGTGGTGAGACTCCCCATCACCTACACACCTTTATGTTGGTTTGTCCTGTGTGTTATTGTCCGATTTATGTGTTTTAAGGGATTTTAATATGTTGAGTGTATGTAGCGATTATAAATATGTAATTAATAAAAATGTAATTTTTGATCAATTTATGAGTTGAGAGTGCCTCCCTACATACTTTTGTATGCTTCTCATGAGGTGCCACGTCTCTTCCAGGCCATGCCCCTCCCACCCCAACTAGACCCCCAGGACAAAATCCTGGGTGCTCCACTGGATCCACTTCACATTGTTGCCTTTCCAATTTTCAGTAAAGAGCTAAGGCTTGGGCAGTGGCACAGCTGTCTCACACTTGAGGTCATCCCTATAGGCAGGCTTCACATCTAGTAATCTAACATCCTGACATACAGTAACAAACCATGAGAGCCTGATTGATGAAGCATCAACACCTATTAATACCACTGAGCACCGATTTAAGAAACCAAAAAACAGGCAGCACCAATGTGGCCGCCAGCCCATACACCATACAGGTTGCAGTGTCAATTTATAGTGGTGTTGTAGGCCAAGAGCCCACAGAGAACAATGGTCAGAACTGTATTGAGGGGTTTTATGCTTATAATTAATATAACAAGCATTTACAGAAGTTGCAATAATGGAAACGCAAAACCTAGATGTTGCTAAAATGTCATTTTTTTTTATTGTAAAATTGTTTTTCATGGCTTTCTTTGCTTAACAATGTGTAATTTGGCTAACAACTAGAATGCAACCTAAATGCACTAAAAAGTTTGTCCCCTTAGTCCCCTGGAGTGATATGATAGCTGTAATGACAGAACCCCGGCCAGCGACGGTAAATTACAGCGCCAATCTTTTGTGTAGTGCCTAGAAGCCAGTGGTACAAAGTGGCGTGCACTGGCGCTTTTATAATCAGCAGTCAGGCACTGACACGCAAAACCTAATACAACACCCAAAGCACATTAGTTAGCATTGGGTGCTGTGAATTCCGCTGCCATTTTAGTCAAAATAGCAGCGCCAAAAAAGAAAAAGATGGCGGTGCTATAGCCACCAGAAAGATGCTAAAGGGTACACTTCATAAATAAGGGCCTTTGTATATTCGGGGGACCATGGGTGACCACAGCTATGAAAGAGTCAACCATGGCTCCTCTGATGTGCTGAAGCCTTGACCCTTAGAGACATGGCTTCCAGTGAGACAAAGGACTGCTCATGCAGACCAGGTAAGTATATTTTCTATTTAATATATGAGAAAATCTAAGTTAGCAGGTGGAGAGGAATGAGGGTGTGTTTTTAGACTTTAGGTCCACACTAACATAATTTCCCTTCTGCATGTATTAATGTATGTAGCATTTTATCTAATTTAAGCACACTTTTATTAGCACTTTTCACAAATTCCTAGCAAAGTGATGACAGGTCTTTGGGAAAAATGGTATCTTCCAGATGCCTTCCAAAGTCACATCCCTCTCTAAAGAAAACAACAACATATGCAAGAGAGTGGACTTCTGTATAAATCTGTCATTTTCAACCCAATGGCAGATGGTTTGTTTTAAATTGCCAACACTATCCTTACACCCCGAGCCTTGGAATCCCAAAAGCTGTGCCAGGAATCAAGAAGACTAACTGCTATGCTCTTCCAATCAGAAGAGGTTGTATCAGTTGGGAAAAAAAAGAAACTGAGTTTAGTCTCTTCAGTTATATTGTACACCAAACTGTATTCCCATTTAATACATAAAACAAAATATTATGTATTTTATATATGTTTGCAAATCTAAGTGACAGAAAAAATGAGTGCTGGCTGATAATTTCGAATAGTTCGGATCATTTTCCCATCAAAATCTGATATTTTGCGTTCGTTCAGATAACTTACGTTATTAGAATGGGCTTGCGTCTCATTCAGAGAGCTGATTGCCGAGGGGCCACCACCCTATAATACCGTTTCCTTTGCAATCCACTTACGGGACCATTTTGCACTCGGCTACCTTGCTTTGACCATGTTTTGCGGCTTTGTGGAGGAGTATGAGCGCCTTCAGCTAATGGGCATTGCATGTGTCAGCAGGGCCGAGGCCAGATTGCACCGGCGACACATGCATATCGATCGCATGCATGACGTTGAGTTGTTCGAGCTGACCAGAATTAATCGCGCTTCTCTCCATAAATTGTATAGTGAGCTGCGGACATGGTTAGCCCGCACCACAAGGAAGGGGCAAGCAATTTCAGGTTTGACCAAGATGCTTGACTGCCTGCAATTTTTGGCGATCGGCTCATTCCAGAGGCTGGGTGCCCTCTCCATGGGGATATCCCAGCCTACGCTGAGCCGCACGCTATCCAAGTTTTTGGAAGGCATGGCTACCATTACTCAGAAATACATTTTATTTCCGGACGACATGGTAGCCTGGAACGCGCTTAAGTTGGCTTTTTATAATATCGCTGACATGCCCAACGTCATGGGTGCGATTGATTGCACCCACGTTGCATTGGTCCCTCTTGCAGCCGACGAGTACATCTATAGGTAAGTTCAATCGGTCATTTTGTTATATAGTTTAGACAAACTGTATTTTAACTATGTATTAATCCCTCCTTGTAAATTGTCCCTGTGAAACAGCTTACAGTGTATATCTTAATCCCTCCTTGTAAATTGTCCCTGTGAAACAGCTTACAGTGTATATCTTAATCCCTCCTTGTAAATTGTCCCTGTGAAACAGCTTACAGTGTATATCTTAATCCCTCTTTGTAAATTGTCCCTGTGAAACAGCTTACAGTGTATATCTTAATCCCTCCTTGTAAATTGTCCTTGTGAAACAGCTTACAGTGTATAGCTTATTCCCTCCTTGTAACTTGTCCCTGTGCCCCATTTGACCGTGTATAGCTTAATCCCTCCTTCTCAAGTGTCCCTGTGCCCCATTTGACCGTGTATAGCTTAATCCCTCCTTCTCAAGTGTCCCTGTGCCCCATTTGACCGTGTATAGCTTAATCCCTCCTTCTCAAGTGTCCCTGTGCCCCATTTGACTATTGTGACAGACTCTGCCATTGGATTTTAAAGGCACTGTTTTTGCATAGACCCATTACTTTCATTTTCTTGAGCATGTCCCAGACAGACTGCCATTGTGTTATTGATTGCTTTACAGACTGCCATTGTTGATTGTGTTACAGACTGCTATTGTTATACTGATTGTGCTACAGACTGCTATTGTTCTACTGATTGTGTTACAGACTGCTATTGTTCTACTGATTGTGTTACCGGCAGAGTTGAGGGATTGTGTGCCCTGCTCCCATTGGTCTGTGTGTTTGTCATGCAGTTCTCCATCAGGTCCACAGGGGAGGTCCCCTTGCATGGAGCCTTGCATATAAGGCACAGTGTGGCACTAATAAAGTTAAGTTCATCTTCACCCTCAATACTGAGTTCTGTCTCTTATTGGGGGAAACGCTATATTACAATTCACTAGCCCTTGTAAGGGCTGTTCCTGGTTCCTCACGGATGACTCTGGAATTCCTGCAGCACCTCTCACCATTGGGAAAAGGACGTCTCTGGCGGTGAAGCCCTCCGGCGATAAAGGTTATCGCTACAATTGGTGGCAAGCGGCGGGATGGTCCTTTCTACCCAGAGAGAGTGCTACCCTGATGGAGAGTCAGTATGACAAGTTGAAAGGGCGGACCCTGAAGGATCTACTCGAGAGCCGGGGAAGGTCAGCTAGCAACCGCCCACATCAGGAACTTATAGCCGAGCTGATCGAAATGGATCGTGCAGCAGTGAGGACCGAAACCAATATAGAGACCGATGAAGACACTGCTCTCGTTCAAGCGGTTCGGAACAGATTGTCGGTCTATGGCCCGAATCCATCACAGGAACTGATCGACCGAGTCTTCGCCACAGCGGAGGCAGAGGCCAGTAAGCGAAGGGAAGATCGGCGACTTTCAACCCAGCAGCCTCAGTTACACTGGGGGGAGAAAGATTCCATTTGCAGCATTTACGTCCTTCCAGGAAAGTGACGACGAGATTGACGGATTTTTGGCCGGTTTTGAACGGCAGTGCGCTTTACACCAGGTACCCACCAGGTACCCACGGAGAAATGGGTCACCATATTATCAAACTATCTGGGGAAAGCTTCCGATGCTTTCCGGGCCATCCCTGATGCGGACTTACCACACTACCATCTGGTAAAGGAGGCTTTGTTAGCCCGGTACGCTGTCACCCCGGAAGCCTACAGACGACGATTTCGGGAATCCCAAAAGAAGGGAGGGGATTCTTACACGGAGTGGGCATGTTGCCTCCATCGTACAGCATCACACTGGGTCACTGGATGCCAAGCCACGACCGCTGAGGAGGTACTACAGTTGTTTTTACTAGAACATTTTCTCAATGCCCTGCAACCAGAGCTAAGAGAGTGGGTACGTGATCGGAGGCCTCTAACGCTACCTGATGCTGCTCGTCTAGCCGACGAGTACACCGATGCTCGCCGGACAAAACAGTCCGGTCCAAAACCACCACCTCCCATCAAATTTCAAGCACCTGTGGCTTCAGCGCCAACTCTTGACTCTGGGCCACATAGGCCAGCGCAGCAACCGAACCTCTCCACAGTTCAGTGCCATAGTTGCAAACAATGGGGACATTATCGCAGGGATTGCGCCCTAGAGCCTCCCCGAAACCCGTGGAGGCAACCACAACCTTCCACCTCCCGTACTCCTGCGGCACACTGTTTGGAAGCTGAGAGCAGTTCGGAAGAGTATCTGGGGGTACTGTATGAAGCTGATCCCGTACAAGCGGCCATCCAAGACAACCGACAGCACCATCGCCAGGAGGTACGAGTCAATGGGCGCACCGCGCAAGGATTACGCGACACCGGAGACACACTTACCTTGCTCCAACCTCATTTGGTCAAGAACAAAGACCGCACCGGACACACCATTGCAGTAAGGGTGGCGGGAGGAGCTGTGTTTCGACTCCCCACCGCCCGAGTACATCTTGACTGGGGCGCTGGATCCGGCAGGGTACATGTGGGACTTATGGACAACTTACCCGCAGAAGTACTATTGGGAAATGATCTAGGACCAATGAATTCTGCCTACGCTACCCCTGGGCCAGCCAGCATCAACCCTGTTACAACCCGGGCTCCAGCCCGAGCTGCCGACTCCAGTCCACTGGTCGGGGAGACCCAGGGGTTTCGTCTGCATCACGTCATGTCTGTTACAAGAAGCCAAGAAGAGGATCAGCCATCGGGTTATGTCCTTCCAGAAGGGAAAAATTGTAGCGATAACCTTTATCGCGGGAGGGCTTCCCCGCCAGAGACGTCCATTTCCCAATGGTGAGAGGTGCTGCAGGAATTCCAGAGTCATCCGTGAGGAACCAGGAACAGCCCTTACAAGGGCTAGTGAATTGTAATATAGCGTTTCCCCCAATAAGAGACAGAACTCAGTATTGAGGGTGAAGATGAACTTAACTTTATTAGTACCACACTGTGCCTTATATGCAAGGCTCCATGCAAGGGGACCTCCCCCGTGGACCTGATGGAGAACTGCATGACAAACACACAGACCAATGGGAGCAGGCCACACAATCCCTCAACTCTGCCGGTAACACAATCAGTAGAACAATAGCAGTCTGTAACACAATCAGTAGAACAATAGCAGTCTGTAGTACAATCAGTATAACAATAGCAGTCTGTAACACAATCAACAATGGCAGTCTGTAAAGCAATCAATAACACAATGGCAGTCTGTCTGGGACATGCTCAAGAAAATGAAAGTAATGGGTCTATGCAAAAACAGTGCCTTTAAAATCCAATGGCAGAGTCTGTCACAACTATGTATACCTTAATCCCTCCTTCTCAAGGGTCCCTGTGACCCATTTGACCATGTATAGCTTAATCCCTCCTTCTCAAGTGTCCCTGTGCCCCATTTGACCGTGTATAGCTTAATCCCTCCTTCTCAAGTGTCCCTGTGATCCATTTGACCGTGTATAGCTTAATCACTCCTTGGAACTTGTCCCTGTGCCCCATTTGACCGTGTATAGCTTAATCTCTCCTTCTCAAGTGTTCCTGTGCCCTATTTGACCGTGTATAGCTTAATCACTCCTTGTAACTTGTCCCTGTGATCCATTTGACCGTGTATAGCTTAATCACTCCTTGTAACTTGAACCCTGTGCCCCATTTGACTGTGTATAGCTTAATCACTCCTTGTAACTTGTCCGTGTGATCCATTTGACCGTCTATAGCTTCATCAATGTTTTTAATGTGGGCCAAAGCCAAACATTTTCATGTGGACCTTAATTAGTCATTCGAATGTTAATCTTTATTTGATCCAACATACATATCCTTTTCTTGCTAAAAACTAATTATGTACTTAGTGTTATTTGTATTGGCCAACATGTTTTTTGGAGGTTGTTAGGAGTTAGTGTTTGAGTAGTTTACCTTGCCTTGCTAATTTTTTTTTTATTTTTATTTTTTCCCAGGAACCGCAAAATGGGCCACTCACTGATTGTCCAAGCAGTGGTGGCCCCGGACATGCGGTTCCTTAGTGTTCTCGCTGGGTTTACAGGCTCATCCCATGCCACGTACATATTGCGACGATCTGGATTGTACCGTCGGTTTGAGTCTGGAGAATTCTCAGGTGGATGGCTCCTTGGTAAGTTGACGCAAATTACGTCATTCACTTTTCAATGTATGCCTATGAATATAGTTTATGACCCATGTCTGAACCTATGGCTGTTTTTACCCCTTGATGAAAAGCTAAACCGGACCTTAACCATGATCTTTAGCAAAGCACAAACCCTTAAAAACTGATTTCCCAGCATTTAAAACTAATATATTTCTAGTTTCTACTAACTTACTTATTATTCATTCCCACACTCGGCTGCAATTCTGTTCTTGACTTTATGATAGGGTCTGCGCCATCTTTGCTCAGAAGCATGACACTTACTGAGTAGAGGAGAGCGGGATAAAGTGCAGGGGGCAGGTTAGAGCTGTGCTTGGCTCAGACAAAGCAGATCTGGGGTCCTGAAAAGGTAAGACATCCAAGAATGCTGAGCAGCACAGTCCTAAGCCAATTCCTGTTTGCAGGCTGCCTGATTTGCCCTCAGCCGCCATCTTTGATGTTTAAAGGCTCAGAACATGCAGTAGATGGTGTTAGGCTGTTTTTTTAGGTGAGCAATCTGTATGTACAGGGTGTGGCTAAAATAAGATAGGCTCTTAGTCAGGGTGAACGACCGCTTGTCCATATATTTTTGCTTTGAATGTGTAATTTATGTAAGTATTTTCTTATTCTTTCAGGGGATTCCGGCTATCCGCTACTTCCCTGGCTGATGACGCCCGTCCTTTGGCCACAGAATGCGGCCCAGGACGCCTACAATCGGGCACACCACAAAAACCGGGCAGTTGTGGAGAGGGCCTTTGGCCCCTTAAAAACTTGCTTCAGGTGTTTGGACCATACCGGGGGGCACTCCAGTATGACCCCAATAAGGTCATCAATATTATACTGGCCTGCTGTGTCCTCCACAACTTTGCCATAATGCAGCGTGTCCCCCGGTATGTGGATCTCCCCCCTCTCCACCCAGCCAGGACCCAGAAGAGAACTACCGTGGTACACCTAGTGCCGCTGTTCGTGCCAATTTGATAAGCACCCATTTTGGCTAATTTGGATTTCCTGTGTTTGTTTGTTGCATGTAATTGTTATTTTTACTTTCATTTGCCTTTGTGAAGGCTTTTGTATTTTATTTTTAAAAATAGTAATGAATTAATTACTAAATTATTGACACATGATCTGAGCCTCATGCAATTTTTTGCCATGTTTGTTTAGAAAACCTTCAGTAATCTCAAAAGAACCCAAACATTAATGCATCAACTTAGTCAACAACAGCTAAAGTCACATTCAATATATTTTAGGGAAATATGAAAATTTGGAGTTGAAGGGCACTCGCAGACTTCATGTATATACATAGTACAACAGAAATATACATTGGTGCAGACTCATTGCACCTAGCAATTGGCCACACCCAGGAGTTTTAAAGTAATGCACTACAGGCCGAAGTTTCAATAACAAATAAAATATATATAGGGAGCAACCATTTGCATGCGAATATTTAGCCAGTAATACATAGGGCCACATACACACCCTCTCCTGCTTGGCCACATTTGCCACAGGCACAGGTCGAAAGCAGCCATGCCTATGCCACATCCACGCCTGTAAGTCAGTGGCCCACCCAAACAATAACCCCAGTCCAAATGCAAGTCCAGTCCAATCTTTGCCATGGTTCAAGGTAGTAGTTTCCCAGCCCAGAATGTCCCCCAATCTTGCCAACAAACAGGATGAGCCAGACACAATTTCATTAGGCCCAAGACTGCAGCGTGGCAGCTTGAGCGGCAGCTTCAGTGAGGCTTTAGCTCATGCATGGGCTAGTGGGGTATCTCAGCACTCTAATGAGCTATATGGGCAAAATCAGACAAGCAAATCCATTAAAAAAGGCAATCTTGGTAGCAATCACCAGACAGGTCAATACAGTGGGGATGTAGAGGAAAGATGTGGAGCAGATACAGGTCAAATAGCTGTTAAAATGGGTGTTGCCCATAAAACCCTGGTGGTGGGCCTTGGAGGTAGCCCATCACCTGGGCATGTGTGGCATTCATAATCTGCCACTGTTCCAACATGAGTCTATTGCTTGTTCGAACTTCCTCGAGCATGGCTGTGAAATTATTATTTAAGGTGGCCATGTGGCTGTTGCTCGTCCTAAATTCTGTCAGCATGGTGGTGAATGTATTATTTAATGTATCTAATTGTGCAGTAAGCTGCTCTGTGGTTCTTTGAGTCACCTGCCGAAATAAACGGCTGTCATGGCGCCACGCTGACTTCAGGATCGGCACGCGCTTCCCCTTGGAAACTGGTCAACATTGATGACTACGTCTACCAATTCCCCGGGTTTGAGCGCCTGCAGATGCTGGACCTCTAGGGCAAGCAAGAGTCGCAGATGTGTTTGGCCAATCCTCTGCAGCAGAGCTACCACTGGGGACTGTAGGCTCAGTCTCAGCCTGCTGCCCATGATGGGCTGGCAGCATGCGTCCAGCTTCACTCTGCTGCAGAGGATTTGGTGCAGTAGCATGTTGGGACAGTGGCAGATTAGGTTCCAGGGGGGTCAGTTCTGAAGGTCCCATCAAGATGGCATCCTCCTCCATCTCCTGGATTTCCTCCATCAGTGTGTGGGTCTGTTGGGACATGTGCAAAAAAATGTTCAGTTTGGGCCCTAAATTTATTTGTTATGCAAATTAGCCATGTGCATTCACATGCATCAGCAGTTTCATCAAAGTCCACTTACCGTATATATCTGTTCCTGGCTCCTAGGCAGCACGGAAGTTGATGGCGTGGTCAAACTGGATAAGGTTTCCACACTTGCTGAGGCTTGATGCTGGGCTGTGTTTAAAATAAAAAGGCACGTAAACACCAAAAAATCCATAGCTGATCTGGATTACTACATATGCTTTAAAAAACACGTGGCCAAGCAGGAATGCAAACTCCAACAGTGGGACAAGGTGTCCTTCACTATGAATGTCAGTATCTGTTATATGTATGCCTCACCCTGTACATACACATTGGTCACCTTAAATAGTCTAAACATGCATGTACTGCATGTTATGATGCTTAACACATTCCTAAAGGGTCATTAGGGGCCCACACTCAGCTTGCAAATAGCATTTGTCTTCAGAGTATGCTGGTGGCCATTCTTCCTATGTAGACGTTTCCCTGACCCCAGATCAAGTATTTGACACCAAAGCACAGCTAAAACTCAAGTGGTATAAAGACAAAGAAGGAAGTGATGTATATGATTGACTAGATTCACATAACAGGCAGTGCTTTGCTAATATAAAGACTTTAATAGTGACCATAAATACTGTCCAAGGTCGTGTATGGCCTGCCAAATTTTGAAATGAAAATTCCGCAGACTTTAAACACCCAGCTAAAACTGTAACCTCCCCTCCAAGCCACTCCCTAGGGGCATGTGTTCATATATGCCTGTGAGCCTCATTTCACACGTTTAAAACATTTCACATGCACACTAACATTACTAACCTGCAGGAATGGTAGGGATGTCCGTGTCCCGTCTACCAGAGAGGCCCTCTAATGCCACGGGGTGTATCAATGCCAGCACCATCTCCTCAGCTCGTGTAAACTGTCATTTTGTTGGGAAGCCTCCGCCAGTTTGTAAGCTGAAAAATAGAGGTTCGCAAATTTAGGGCATTGTGGTCAATACAACAAGCAGACAAATGCACAACTCAAATATGTACCTGTAATTGCGCCATTTATTCTGTTTCTTCCGTGCTGCATACTTCAGGTCAGATATTTTGCGCTGTATCTGCTCCACATATTTAAGCTCCTCCCCCACTGCATTGACCTGTCTGGTGAGCTCCTCCAAGATTTCTGTCTTTCTCATTTTGCTTGTAGATTTTGATTTTCGCCCATATAGCTCCTCATAATGGAGTGTGAGCCCACTTACCAATGCAAGAGTTTGGGCCTCACCAAACCTGCCACTCAACTGTTCTCGTCGCAATGTTCGGCCTATTGCTTGCTGTTCTGGCTCATCTCTGTATGTAGGCAATTCGGGGGACATTCTGGGCTGGCTCTGTTGTGTTGAAATGTGCGACACGTGGCTTGAGAACGAATTGACTTGCAATCGGACTGGGGGTCCTTGCCTGGGTGGCCACTGAACTTGCAGGCATGGATGTGGCATATGGATTGTTGGTTGCCACCTGTGCCGGTGGCAAATATGGCCGAGGAGGAGAGGGTGTGCTTGAGGGTGTGGGGCTTCTGGCCCTGTGGCTCTTGGTGGCCTTGCCACTAGTAGTTCCATGCCCATGGGAGGTACTGGCATGTGGCTCAGGAGAGGCAGAGCTGGCTGGGCTGGGGCTTCTGGGCCTGTGGCTCTTGGTGGCCTTGCCACTAGTGGTTCCATGCCCATGGGAGCTTTTACCACGTGGCTCAGGAGAGGCAGAGCTGGCTGGGCTGGGGCTTCTGGGCCTGTGTCTCTTGGTGGCCTTGCCACTAGTGGTTCCATGCCCATGTGAGCTTTTACCACATGGCTCAGGAGAGGCAGAGCTGGCTGGGCTGGGGCTTCTGCCAAGCTGGCTCTTACTGGCCTTGCCAGTGGAGCGTGCTTTATAAAGGGATGTGCTGGGCCGGGGAGGAGGGGAGGGTGTTCTTTTGGGGCTGAGGCTTCTCACCCTCTGCTTCTTCAACCTTTGTTGCCAGCGTACCTGCCTGCTTTTATGTTGTTGGCTTCTTCTTAGCCACTCCCTCCTTGGCTTTGGTGGTTGGTTTGGGTTTTGTGGCCGTGATGGCCAATGTCGCCTTGGGTTGGCCACTGTGGCTGTGCGTTTCCCGCACCTTGGGAGTAGGTAGTTGTGACCTAGTGGTCGGACGTGAGGAAGAAGGCTCCTCAGGCCGCTGGGGCCTTTTGCTGGTGGCCTCCTTGGCTGGTGTGGCCTTAGCGATGGCTTTTTTTCGGTGGTATGTTGAAAATCTCAAAGAGATTGAGCTGTGTGTCCAGGACCCTTTAAATCCTAATGACTGTGTATGACGCTTATGCGTTCGCGTACGCCCGTTCGTCCTGCCGTGCAGAACCCGGAAACCGCTGGGGCATTACTTATCTGCTGCGGACAAGAAGAAAGATGGCGCGCACGATCTTCACCCGCCAACAACAGGAGCTGATTATGCTCGTAAGTGTATTGTAAGGACTTTGACTTGCCATCTAAATGCATGCAGGAAGAAACAGTTATGTGTAAAAGTTTGTAAAACTCACATGTGGGAAACAAGTCACTTGCATCTAGAAGGATAGTTTGAGGCTAGAAATGTGTCTTGGAATGTCATTTAGTCAACTGATCGATTTGTGACACATATTTGTATGCAGTTTTAGCTAACAACTATTTCTATTTTGTGTTTCCTAGACGATGCTTCAGCGCAGGTACGACTACCTGCCCAACTCGTTTGAGAAGAGTAACGTCGCCCTGGAGATCGTTTCCCGGATCCAGCAGGAGACGGACACCACCTTCCCCCATACACAGATCATGCAGCATTGGTCGGACCTGAAGCGACTACACATGCCCCGGGTGCGGCGATTTTTCGGGCTCCATTTCCCAAGTAAGTACATAGCGATTGCATGCTAGATGTAACTAATACAGAAGGTAGGCCTTTATTTATAAATGCTTTGCTTTTCTAGTGTTGGAAATGGAGTACCAAATCCGACGCACCCGGAGGCGCACAGGCCGACCAGTGCTGCATGAATCTGCAGCAGAAAGTGAAGGTGGTGGATCTCCAGGGCGACGTTCCTACCCCTCCTCTGTAGCGGCCTCCGACCAGCCCCTGGACCTTTCTACATAGGAGGGGCGTCACGGCATGGGCAGGGAGTCGTACCAAGTGACTGAGCCAATTAGCCTCTGGTATGTGACTCTTAATGTAACCGCACACACATACATGCTATTTAAACCAAAGCTGATTCCCTTAATCTCTTTTTCTAGATGATTCGGTAGCGGGTTTAGGATCTGGAGCAGATCAGGCCCAGGAGGCACATGTAGAAGGTGGGTGATGTCACACATCTTTTGCTTTCTGTTGACTCAGACATTAGAAGTGACCCTATTTGACATGTCTCTACAGCTTCAACTTCCCAGCAGTGGCAGGTCCCAGAACTGAGGGTGGTCCCTGAAGCTGACCTCGGCCACCAGTTGGAATGTCATTATTTTGAGTATGTGGGAATTGACATGATCACCAAGATACCTAAAGCCATAGTCAATGGCATTAGCATAATGACATATGCCCTCTTCCTTTGATTAATTCCTGAGCATAATGACATATGCCCTCTTCCTTTGATTAATTCCTTAGCATAATGACATATGCCCTCTTCCTTGGATGAATTCCTTAGCATAATGGCATATGCCCTCTTCCTTTGATTAATTCCTTAGCATAATGACATATGGCCTCATGAGTTAGCTTGCAACCTAATAAACATTCCTATTCACAGCTGTTAAACATGTATTTGCAAACAAATAATGTTTTTTTTCATTTTTATACAGGGACCACACGTGCCAGAGTGGCACAAATGAGTGTAAGGGTCCTTGCGTTGGTGGCCGAGATGCAGGAGCTGCGCGACTCGTTGGGGACCACAGTTGAAGATGAATAATGTTCTGGGTCCTGCCATTGCTATATATATAGTTTTACAACTTTTAACATTTTTAAAACATTTTTAACATTTATAAATGTTATTTTTTATTAAAAAAAAAAAATTGTTACATTTTTAATCTAAATATAAAAAAAGCCCTACACAAAGTGGCATTTGTGATTAAAAAAAAAACTGTTTCTGTGTCATTTCCATTTCTAAGGCCCTTATTTAACAATGGATAGCGCCAGGTAGCGACTGGTGAGCGAACGGTAATGACGGTCACCGCCACGAGAACGCCGGCTCCCCACCACAATCACACATTTATCAAGCCGATCCTGCTTAGCGACTGAGCTAGCGCCAGATAGCGACTCATTCATCATTATTCCAGCCTCACCCCATAGCGCCAGCGAGCGACCTTGAACAGCGCCAGGTATGACCTCTCGCTACCTGGCGCTCTCCAATGCATTTCAATTGAACAATCTTTAAATATTAATAATTAATTGTTAATAATTTTTTTTTTAATGTGAAAATTTCTGTTACCACTTCTGCCATGTTAGATATTTTTTTAAGGTAAGAAAAAAATAAAAAAAAAATGTGTGCAGAATTGATATTACAGGTCTGATATTAATGTATTCATATTCAAAAATGTTTTTATAAACTTGTTTTTTTTGGTTTCCCAAAATATGGTTGGGGGTTAAAAAACTACTTTTAACCCATCGCCGCCAGCGCTCTGGGGTTTAAACATGCATTTTACAGTGCGAGAATTTTTGGAGCGTGATTTGTTAATGAATATGGTGGGAGCCGGTCACTATGGCCATTCGCTATCATGCGCTCCCATACAGCGCGGAACCTGTCAAATAGCGACTCATCACCTTGTATTCAACATTACTGCACACCGACTGAGTTGCTATCAACAACCGAACAACGGCCAAGCACAGCAACTACTAGCGGGCGCTGTGAAAATACTGCTACAGTCGCTCAACTGTCGCTACCTGGCGCTATTAATAAATCAGCCTCTAAATACATTAATTAAGGGTTGGTTACCACAAAACGAATGGGGCAAGAAATATTTAGAGATGAAGATTTGCAGGACCGCGAAGTGATTTGGGTAAGTTTTAGGGGTGTGAAATGGAAGAAGAATGAGACTGCAAAGTGATTTGGGTAAGTTTTAGGGGTATAAAATGGAAGAATATACTGACCGCAAAGTGATTTGGGTAAGTTTTAGGGGTGTGAAATGGAAGAAGAATGAGACCGCGAAGTGATTTGGGTAAGTTTTAGGGGTGGGAAATGGAAAAAGAATGAGACTGCGAAGTGATTTGGGTAAGTTTTAGGGGTGTGAAATGGATGAATATACTGACCGCAAAGTGATTTGGGTAAGTTTTAGGGGTGGGAAATGGAAGAATATACTGACCGCGAAGTGATTTAGGTAAGTTTTAGGGGTGGGAAATGGAAGAAGAATGAGACCGCGAAGTGATTTAGGTAAGTTTTAAGGGTGTGAAATGGAAGAAGAATGAGACCGCGAAGTGATTTGGGTAAGTTTTAGGGGTGGAAAATGGAAGAAGAATGAGACCGCAAAGTGATTTGGGTAAGTTTTAGGGGTGTGAAATGGAAGAAGAATGAGATCACAAAGTGATTTGGGTAAGTTTTAGGGGTGGGAAATGGAAGAAGAATGAGACTGCAAAGTGATTTGGGTAAGTTTTAGGGGTGGGAAATGGAAGAAGAATGAGACCGCAAAGTGATTTGGGTAAGTTTTAGGGGTGGGAAATGGAAGAAGAATGAGACCGCGAAGTGATTTGGGTATGTTTTAGGGGTGGAAAATGGAAGAAGAATGAGACCGCAAAGTGATTTGGGTAAGTTTTAGGGGTGGGAAATGGAAGAAGAATGAGACCGTGAAGTGATCTGAGTACGTTTTAGGGGTGGGAAATGGAAGAATATACTGACCGCAAAGTGATTTAGCTAAGCATTGTAGCCAAATTTAGTGAACCAAATATGCAGGCGAGCACATTAATGAGTTAAGTTTGTAGTGCGCAGGTGTAAGGTCGTGAGGATTTTTGTCTGGCCGATTATTTATTGTAAAAGGAAATCAGAATCTAACCGGAAACGTATAAAGGATTCGTGGAAGTAGACGATGGAAAATGGGCAAAAACGAAAGCCGACGTTGTAACATGAGTAACATAAACGGAAAACGAAAGCTGGAAAATGACATCCTCGTTGGCATACTTACGGACGAAGACTTTACAGAAGGTTTGCGATGCATGCTTAGAATCACTCGTACACTCATACGAGAGCAGGAAAATTTAAAAAAAAATAGATCGACACAAAAACGAAAGTCTTTTTTGTCTCTCTGAATCAACCCTATTGTGCCAGGGTCAGTCCTGGTTCACATGGATGTTAAACTAACCTTATAAATCCTTCAAACCATCAGCAAGTCCTAACAGAGCAGGAAACAACTGCGCACATAGGAAAGCCATTTTTAGGACTTATGCACTCAGATAGGATGCCAAACTGTATTGTGTGGGAGTAACCTGTGATCTCCTCATATAGAACAGCTACATCAAAAATTACCTAATACTCCTGCCATAGAAAAGGGGATGGCATAATAAATAATGTCAGGTGTTCATTGAGCACTATAGCTGTAGAAAACGCCAAAACTAAAAATGGACTGCCCATTTTGTCCTCTGGGTCTCAATAGACAGAGTGCTAGGGCTATTAGCACCATGCAAAGCTTTTGGGCATAGAGGCTATCCAAATAGGTCTTCCTGGGGATTCCGTTGTAGCCCTGTGGACCAGTCCAAGCCTATAGAAACCATTGATTCCAGAAAGTTCGGGATGTTGCATAAAATAGATGCAATAACAGAAATGCAATGATTTAGAAAAGTCACATAACCAAATTTTTTCATAATAGAACATATGCCCCCCATGTGTTCTATGTCCTATTGTGAAACATGTGGTTCTGTCACACTCTGCTATGGGGGTTGTTCTGCAACACAGGCTGCTATATGGTGATGGGGGATTCTATCACAATCTGCTATAAGGAATGATGGGGGTTGTTCTGCCACACCTGTCAAGGGACCCCCAGAGGCAGAATCACCCCCCCCCCCCCAAGTTTGGGTCCCTATTGATTTCAATGGGGTTGGAGTTTGGGTTCGCCCAACACAAAATTGCCCATGACACATTTTGGGGATTGTACCCCCTTACTCATGAGGGCGGCCATGTTACTGAAGCCCCGCCATGGACATTCTGTCAAAGGAAAAACAGCCACTCCCTGTGTGCTGCACAGTCTGCATTAGGTTAAACCACACCCCTCACTCACCACTATGGGCTAGAAGCTGGCTGATGGGCTGCTCGGCAGTTTATCAACCAGCTTTTCTGGGAACCCAAAACTCGAACACAGACTTCTTGCTGAAGACCGGTTTGGGTTGGCCCAACACTATACAGCAGCTGGTTTTTACCTGTATTGTATAACCAATGGATGATTTTAAATAGCGTCAATAAACTTGAAGAGTTTATCTATTTCTCGATCTTGAATTAACCTTATTACTATTCATCAGCGTGGCTCGAGAGTTTACTGCAGATGGAGCTGTGATTCTTTTTTTTTTATATTCTTTTAACATGTTTGTTTTATTTTATTAGAAATACATCTTTATAATAAGTGTACAAACTCAAAAAACTCATTGGACAAGACAGGATACTTCACACTGATATAATCAGTTAATTGAGACCCATGAGGGGATTGGACTGGCAAAGGATTTCTGTCTTCCCTGCATGAGAATTCAATAAGGAATTACTCAAACGAGCACGTTTACATTATTAGACCACTTGATTTACACAGTATACCCTTGGCATAGCTAACAAATGTTAGCTTTAACTTTTGCTCTTGTCATTAAGGAATACTTCATACCTGATCAAGGTGTAACATACAATGTCAGCCTTCTGAATGCATACAGAAAATAACATTTTAGATAAAAAAAAGTTTATATACAAGTAATAATACCCAGAACCTCTTTAAGTGCTAACCTAAACCAAAATCTTTGGGTGTCTGCCTCTTGCTTCAGACCAGACAAACATTTAGCATTAACAGGGCACACACTGCTTTCAGTCATTCTGCCAGCCAGTGAGGAGGTCTGCATCTGCAAGGGAGGGGTCATATACTGGAGCTAGCTGCCACATGCTGCAAAAGGAAAAAATAAAAGGGGATGGAGAACAATTGGTCAAGTAGAACTGTGATGGATCTAATATTCAGGGGTACAGTTAGTATAGGAAAATGGACCTTAACCCTATAGTGACACTTGCACCTCCACCTTATTGTGACTAGAGATGCCTGTCCAACCCTAGGCATCTAGAAATGGCTGAAATCAGGCTGGTTTTTGGTTGGTCCAGGCTTTGAGGCCAAACCAGGATTTAGAACTAGTTTAAGCCTACAGACAATCGTTGCTTACATGGGGTGTGGGGAATGGGGTCTTCTAGGACCCTGAGGTGTACTGCATGACACTTATTGTATGTCTGAGACATAGTCCTTCTTAAAGTGGGCCATTACCAGGATTTCGACTATCCTGGTAATTGGTCCTAGCCCCCTTGTGTGAAACCCCCAAGATTGCCTACTTTAACTCTTGTTTCCCCATTCCCACGGCAATTGTGCAGGTGCTCTTCCAATCAGCGATATATGCAGCGCATACTAATGCGTGGCATAAAGCCGCTGATTTGAAATTCGTGTCATCATAGGCTCACCGACGGCCGCATCCCCGGCTCCCCTGTGGAGTGCACGCTCCCATGCGCCCGGCCTAGCTAATTGGCTGGGCGTGGACTACAGGCACTGTAGTGCTGGGACAGGTAAGATTATTGGTGTTCCGGGGGATCTCATACAGCCACAGGGGGCAATTTGTCAACTCCAGTTGTGATCTTTAAATCCCCATCCATGCTGCAAAAGAAAAAAAAAAGACACTTGCCAGCCAACTAATCAACTACCCCTTACTTAGAGAAGTTTTAGAAGTTAAGAAGTTTTTTCCTACTAGTCAGCTGGTAAAGGACTCTTATATGAGGTAGGGGGTGACTTGCCACCTACACACAACATAGGTTGTTTGCCCCCCTGTCTATCCACACCTCCTCCTAGCCACTGGGGCAGGGAGGGGCCCCTTGTTCGTCCAGGGATGCCCATTGTTGGCAGCTCACCGGACGAATACCGAAGGGCAAGATGGCTGGTGTCCTAGCAGGGTGAGAGGCTGTCCATGCAAGTCCATGCAAGTTTTCTCAGCTGTGGGCGATTTGTTTAAATAGAAGGATTATGTGTGATTATGTAGATCTATGTAGTTGCCTGGACAATCTGTTGGAGCACAGGGGAAACAAGCTGCTGGTGCCTGGTGCTCCTGTCAAACAGACCTGCAGGTAATTTATTATTATATATTTGATTATTGAAGAATTTTATTATCTCTCTTATAACAAAAGGCATCTATTTGTGGGGGCCCCCACTTTTGCTACAGGGCCCTGTGTAAGCCCCTGATGTACTTTGTAATGTTCTGCGCTGTAATGATGCTTATACCTATTAATCTGACGTCTGGGGAGGTCAACTTACAAACTACCAATTTTGGAGGAGCTGGAGCCATGAATGGAGGCACTGACTGTCATCCTGTTCTGCGGTGTGAATGCCAGTTATCCATTACCCAGCGAACCACCCACATAAGTCAGTGTCTAGAGCACACCCACTCCATCTATTACAATACAGAAGGTATGCTAGGTCTGACATACCTCCATTGCAGTAAATGGAGTTTGCGTTCCTCCTCTATGTCGCCAGTAAAAAGTGAACAGACCTAAATGCCACAGGACTTGATTTCTTATTAAAAACAGGAACAGTTTTCCTGGTAGTTTTAGCTTTCCGGTTACAGCGTTGTTTAACTGAAGGCATATTGGCCAATAAAAGCAGAAATCGCTCCACTTAACTACTACTTCAGAAACCTTAGAGCAACAAACGCATTGTGCGTTGCATTCTTAGTTCTGGCTTAACGCATCTCATTATATAAAAAAGTTCAACTTTGTACAGCTTTCGAATTTTGTCTGCTCATTATATCTAGCAGTGGAGTGTATTCCGCTGTGCGGAGGTGCCCATTTCCCCTGCCCGCTTCATGAATATTGATATAACATCTGGCTGAATGAAAGGGAGATACAGCGTAATTCTATCAGGCAGCCAGAGAAGCTACTCTCCTGGGGGCACTGGCAGGCTTCTCTGGCTCCAGCGTAACGTAGTGTCACTAGGCATTTTTATTTTGGATGGTACATGTCTGGTAATACAATTATGCTTTCTCTGGGAGTGTTTGTAGCTTATAAATTATCATGCAGATGTAAGCGCTCAGCTGTTAGTAGATGACAAAAGAATGCCTGTCAGCCATGCAATCTATTGTTAAAACTCAGATACTGTAACACATGAGGATGATGCTTTGTCCCCTAACAAGATAACTCTCATGGCAAAGCACAATAGGCATCTAGAACATAGAAGATTATAAGCACCACTTAGCTTGTGCGCTTGTGTTCTCTCCCCATATCGGACTTTAAATGTCAGCCTGTACCCAGCTTAAAGGAACGGTTTAACAGTGTCATTCCACTTCTGAAAGTGCTTTCTCAATTTCTTTGACAACCTGAATTTTAAACCTTGGCACGCATTAGCGTTTGTAGCAGAACAAGTTGTATTTGGTAGAAATTTTAAACAGTTGCCAGCCAAGGTTACTGTCTAAAATTCATCCAACTCCTTTATTTTGTAATACCAATGAAAAAGTAATAGCAAAAACAAACACCTCTCATAGATTAATAGTATCCATTGAAATGTCTATGTGTTTCAGACCTGCAGGTCATTACTAATGACATGCAGATATATAGTGTTCCCTCTGTTATAGTCAATGCTAAAAACAACTTTTTATGAAATAAAGACATTGAATACATTTTAAATGATAACCTTGGCTGGCAACATTTTGCAATTAGGATCTGGACTCTGAACACTCTCAGAAACTAATTTAAAAGGAGCACCTTGGGAGACCCTCCTGTTAAACAATACCAGGCACTGCCCCCCGCAGAGGGCGCCCAACTAACCAGAATACATGGAACACTAAAACACAAGTACAGGACTTTGGTTAAATGCTGGGCTGGCCAATGACAAAAGGCAGATTTAGCCAAACAGACTCTCAATTTATTAGCAAAATGATGGCACATAACATGTACAGAATACAAAAGACTTGCAACTAACACCGTTAAAACCGCAATTGCGCATTAAAATAACATTTACAAAGGAAAAGGGGGGCCCCCGCCAGGACAACCTGGACTCCACGCTCACAACCACTCTCACACAGCTCACACACCAAGTAGCTGGCCATCTTTAATAGTAGGGACAAGAAGTCCACTGCTACACACGAGGATCAACGGGTACAAGTTTCTTCAAAGCCCCTAGTCCGGGGTCAGGATGTCAGCCACGGAACGGAATTCAGAAGTGCATGTACTTGTGCATGAGCTAGTGCACTCCACTTTAAACCAGCTCAGTCCCAATGAGCATTACAATAGGGAGTCACAATCCCGGATGGGCCCGACAGCCACAGCTCCAAAGAGCGACAAGAAATGTTCAGGGCTCAGCGGCCCACCGGCATAGCTTGTGCAAAGGCAAAACTCGACACTCTCACCGTTCTCAACTTCAGGGAAGATTCCTCCTTAGTGGCAAGCTGTACGCTGGTTCCCGAAAGGCTTCACAATGCGGCCATGATGTATGAGCGTGCGTGTCGCGGAAAGGGCGTGGTCAGAGGCCCGAACTGACAGCTGTTTCGCTCCGCCTCGGGAGCTTCGTCAGGGTGGGAGGGGCCAGCCAAGCGAGCAGCTTTTATAGTGGCCGCGCCATTTGTCAACAACCAATCAGGCATGTTTCAAGGCGCTTGCGCAATACTTGAATGGGATTCTATCACACACAAGTGCTCCAACAGACTTACTCATATACTGTGACTGCGCACTTGCCTACATCACCAACACATTACATTGCATCTGCGCATTTGTCCTTAGTAAAATCATTCAGCAATCACTTTTGCACGGCGACTTAACACATTCATTACTGGACTACCAGCAGTCTGCTGTTGGAGCCTTATTCCAAATAGCGCCTGCATATCCCATATTTGCTTATATAACTCTCATAGCCCTTCCCCACAAACCTTGTGAAATTAGGTGAGCTCCTGGTGAGTGTTGATGTAGAAAGTCTGTATACCTCCATTCCCCACACAGTAGGCCTGCAGGCCGTAGAAGAAACATTACAGGAAGTAGGCCTGGGCGATGCTGCGTATAATGAATTCCTTATTGAGATGTTGGACTCTGTACTCTCAAACAGTTTTTTCGCTCAGATCCGTGGGACTGCCATGGGGGCAGCGTGTGCCCCATCCTACGCCTGTCTACACTTGGGGCGGTGGGAGAGCGCCGAGGTATTTGGGCGGGCGGAATTTCGGCACACGCCGCCCTCTGGCTACGATATATTGATGATGTTCTCTTGCTCTGGAGGGGCACGACTGCTCAGTTGGAGGAGTTCATTGATTCCCTTAACCAGAACCAGAGAAACATCAGACTTACCTACAAAATCAGTCCCAATAGGATCGAATTCTTAGATTTGAATATTGCTAAGGAGGCCGGCAGACTGACCACCACCACCTATCGCAAACCGACTGTGGGGAATACCCTCCTCCACTTCTCCAGTCACCACCCGGGCCCCCTGGGGCGTGGCATTCCCTTAGCTCTGAGAGGGCCTACGTCCGGGAGGCTCGGGAGCTGACTTTGAGATTTAGGGAGAGGGGCTATCCCCATCGCTTGTTGCGAATGTGTTTTCGCAAAGCGTTAGACATCTCGAGGGATACCCTGTTGGGCAAGACACAAAGGAAACAAGATGTGGGTGGCCAACCTGTACGGCTCATTACGAAATATAGTGCACATTGGGACAAGTTTCGTAGCATATTACAAACTCCTGAAAAAACCTGAACCCCGGACTAGGGGCTTTGAAGAAACTTGTACCCGTTGATCCCCGTGTGTAGCAGTGGACTTCTTGTCCCCAGCTACTTGGTGTGTGAGCTGTGTGAGAGTGGTTGTGAGCGTGGAGTCCAGGTTGTCCTGGCGGGGGCCCCCCTTTTCCTTTGCAAATGTTATTTTAATGCGCAATTGCGGTTTTAACGGTGTTAGTTGCAAGTCTTTTGTATTCTGTACATGTTATGTGCCATCATTTTGCTAATAAATTGAGAGTCTGTTTGGCTAAATCTGCCTTTTGTCATTGGCCAGCCCAGCGTTTAACCACAGTCCTGTACTTGTGTTTTAGTGTTCTGAACACTCTCAGCCTGTGCCAAGGATCACCTCTGGGTTATTTGTACATTCTACATTCATCAAGGTAGAACTGATTTTTTTCTTTTTCTGGTAGACCTTTCACAAATCACAATGCACTAAATTAAAAAATAAACATTTATCTAAACTCAACTTATCATTTAGAGATAAAACATGCATTGCAGCTCCTACCACAATACTAGGGGCCTATTGACACCAATGTGTTGCAGTCAGGGCACTGGAGGGCGCATAAGACAAGAAATAAACATTTGTTTTCAATGCAGGTTGAGTCAGAGAGCCCTTATAGTTGGTTGGTAGCAATAAAATTGTCTAGTACGAGTCATAGGACTCTGATAGGCTGTTGGTAGCAAAAATGTTGACTAGGGGAGGAGCTAAAGGGTGATAAAAAGGGATGTCAGGCAGCTAGAGGATGTTAACTACATCGACAAGAAAAAGGAACACAGAAGCAAGAAGACCTGTGCAGGAGTGAAAGAGTCCAGGGTTGCACCATTGATGGGCCCAGAAAGGAACCCGAACCCATTGCAGTGCCAGCCCAAGAAACCTTGCTTGAGGATAAAATACGTTCAGGGTAGGTCTGGGGCCTTCTCACCCTGCAGCATGGAACAAACTCCTCCTACAACAGGAGCTTAGGGCAGTAACAGATGCTTGGGCCACCTCTTGAAGGCAGAAGTCAACAAACTAGAAGAGGGAACCTCCACTTTAGAGAACAAAATAGGTCGCACATTTGCAAATTTAGAGGACCAGGACCAAGGACATTGAAACTATGCAGTTAAAAATGTTGGACCCACAGTGCCCTAGCACCTAAGCACGAAGATGGACTCCCACATGATATAATTCTGAAACCAACATTTACTGCACACAGGAAACCTTGTTAATGGGCATGCGGAAAAATAAATATCAGCCATTTCAGTGCCACAAATATCAGTTATTTCAAGATCTAGCCCCCAGACAATCCAAAGGCTCAGGGAGAAAAAGGCAGCCCTAAAGATCCTGTGTACACACACTGTTATCGCAAGTTATCACTGGGAATTCCCTTTTAAGCTCTTATTTTTGTTTCAAGGAAAACAGTTTTCTGCCACTTCCCTGAAAGAACTACACTTAATTATTCGTGACCTCTATTTACCTGCCGGCCCCATCGCACCCACTACTCAAAATCCAGGGCTCCTCCCCATCACAAAAGTGATCTGCTTTACAGTCCTCAGGGCACAGAATCACAGGCATGCAATGCTTTCAGGCACCCGCCTGAGCCAGGCACCTCAGAGCCCTAACTTAGAGCTTCCCTGCTACTCCCTCCATTTCATTCCACTCTCTAGTGCAGAGGAGGAAAATTTCACATTATGCCAACCCCATTATGACTTATACTGGGTTTACACCAGCAGATCAATTGGCTGTTTGCTCAGCGAACTAGTGACCATACAAATATTCTGTGAGTGAGCGACTATGTTCAGATGCCAAAGATTTGTTGGTCAGTCGGTCCCTGGAGCGATTGCTAACGCATTCACTTCTTCTGAGAAACACTTTTTTTAGGGCGACTTCTGCCGACGTGGCCCTGCCCCGAGACTTAGCAGACTGGTGGACAGGGATGACCCTTAAAGATAACTTTTAACCACTGTGCCCTCTGGCACTATATTAATGCTGCCACACTTTGCATGCCGGGGGAGTCACCCCTACAAACATTTTTAGTCATTATGGTTGAAGTGGCAATGTCATTCTTAACCCTTTGCAAGCCCAATTCCTTGGGCATGGAAATCCCGGATATATCCAGGTATATATTTGAAGTTTCTGCACAAAAACTGCTGGTTTGCATTTACTCTCTGAATGGTAATTACTCTTGTTCATTTTTTCCTATTTTCTTACTGTACCCCCTCTCCCATTAAGCACATCTCCTCCCTTGTCTCTGACCTGTCCGGGTTAGTCCCATTTCACACAGTATTCAAAAATGACATCAAATTATTTAAGAATAGTGATGCATAATGTACAAGAGTTGAATTTGTCCTTGAAGTACTTAAATAGCTATTTACTCCAACATTTTAAGCAATGTTCAAAGAAAAGAAAGGTGGAGTCACGCATTCCAGATCTCCCCTTCATGTGCAACAAAGAAATTAAAGATCTGACCGGGAGATATATCCTGCTACAAGGCTCCCTTTATGACATATAATTTACAATCATATCCTTTTATGCCCATAGATTTTTTACCCAAGCTTCTTAAGGTAATAAAATAACATTCCAAGGTCATTCTGGTTTTGGCTGGTAACATGAATCTAGTTTTTAATCCAAAAATAGATAGAACTGTACCAGTGACAGCCAGCATAGGGAGAGGGGGGATTTGGGCCAAGGTGAGGCATTTAGGGATCTGCTGAATTTTTACTCTTTGTGCAATGTGTAGAGAGAGGCACACCAAAACTCATTTGACTACACATTTTACTCCAATTTCCTTTGCAGAATTGTCTTTTAGCAGAATTGACCATGTTTTCCTACCACAGCACCTCCTTTCACAGTTGCAAGAGGCTAAGATACTCTCCCCTGGTCTGATCATTGACCAATGTTAGTCTCGGTTTCCCAATAGTCCCCAGGTGATCACTTGATAATTGGCAGTTTAACAAAACACTAGTGACAACTAAAGATACCTGATGGAGCATTTTGCTATGAATCAACACTCAGTTGAATTTCCAGTCACCCTTTAGGAGGCCCACAAGGGGGTGATGCGTGGAAACATTATTCAGTTAGCGGCAGCCAAGAAAAAAAAAGGGGGACAAAAATAAAAGATCTATCCTCTCAATTTCAAAAGGTGAAAAGAGCCTGTAAAAACAATCCAAGCAGAGCAGACAAAGAAAGAGTAGACACCACTCGTGTAAAACGCAACCTACTTTTGGATAGCCAGGCAGAGAAGCGCATCTGCTGGTCTAAGCAGTTGCTCTACATCAGAAGCAACAAGCCAGAGTCCATGTTAGCGCGACAGCTCAGACAACAAGAATCAAAAAGCCAACCATTTAAACTAAGACTGTGGGGCAGAGTAACAGCTGACATACAAAAAAGCATGCGCTCCTTTAAGTCCTTTCTTTTTTGACAGTATAGCCCTGCCCACCCTTCCACGGTAGTGTGTAGGATAGAGGAACCTATTACACTGAAGAAAGTCCTGCATGCCCTCAAAGCTATTAAACTAAGAAAGGCACCAGGTCCCGATGGCTTCACGGGAATATATTACAAAAAATTTGCCCCACTGTTAGGGTCCCACCTAGTTGACCTTTTCAACTCCCTTAACCCTACCTCATTAGCGGCTGATGTGTGTATGATTGCCAAACCTGACAGAGACAGCTTACAATTAACTAATTACAAACCCATATCCCTGCTCAATCAGGATATTAAACTATTAACAAAACTGGTGGTCCAGCGTAATTCTGTTCTTAGCTCTCTAATACATCAGGACCAAACAGGATTTGCCCTCACCAGTGACAGCATAAGATGGATGGCCCACTTACAACATTTCATACAAGCCAGAAAGATCCCGGCATCTCTACTGTCCTTAGACATATAAAATGCATTTCACACCGTATCTTGGGAGTATATGTACTAAAGCCTGGGTAAGTGGGTCATTGTGTTATATTCCTCTCCTTCAGCCGCGGTCAAATATTTAGGCCTCACCTCAGATGCATTTAGTGTCCATAGAGGGACTCGCCAGGGGTGCCCCCTTTCTGTTTATCTTGGCCATGGAAGCCCTAGCTCTCAAATTCAGTGGCAACAAAAACATCAAGGGTGTAGAGGTAGAAGGCTTGCACCATAAGATATCCCTATTTGCTGACGACGCTCTTCCAGTACTGCAGGGATATTGGGACCAAATCAATGGCCATTAATGTTGGTCTTCTCGGAGATCTACAGTCACACTTAAGTCCCACTTATGACTTTAAAGGAGCACTATCACAAATATTTGCATTAAAGATAATTAAATAGCCACACAATAGCCTCTAACATGTGTATAAATAATGTGGCAACAGTAAAGAAAAAAAATGCATGCCTTACTTTCAAATTTGAAAATGAAAATGGCTCAGTCCATTTGCTGAATGGGGGGATCTGCTGGGTTTTATTTAGTGAGGTGATAGCAGACAACCACAGCATTAAGCCCACTGGTCTCCTAGCAACATCTGCAGTAAACTTGCCCCAAGCATGCCCTGTACACAGCGGTAACAGCTCTGTGTGTGTGAGTGGCTGCTACTGTGATGAGACCACCAGGTGACTCAATAAATATATAAAATAAAAATATATAAAATCTAAAATAAACTAAACTGAAATAAGATTCCACTTTGCTTTGAATGACTGTGCAGGCATACATAAAGGTATTAAAGTTGAACATATTTTTATCTTTTAAAAGAGCTGCTGCTCCACAGTGGCACAATGTACACCTTTTTGTTTCCATTGGCTTCTCATTACACTATTTACATACATTTATTTGTAATGTATTTACATACATTTCAAGTATCATTTAGCACCTGATGGACTCAATGGAATCTACCTGGCCTGCCCAGGAAACTGCTTTAGGGGTTGTACTGATAAAGGAGATGTACTACACATATAGTTGACCTGCCCTATGGTGGCTCGACCATAGCCACAGGTATTTAGGATGACCAGACAAATCCTGGGAATTACCCCCCGATGTGACCCCTGGGTAGCACTGTTGCAACAAAAGGCACCTGGAATGCACCCATAAACAAAACAAACTTTTCATGTTGGCCACTAAGCAGGCCATAGCAAAGACCTGGAAGAAGGTCTTCCTGATGGAGGTGAAGGCGGGATTAAACAGAGCATCAGGAATCCATGGAAATTATATTCCTCCCTGAAACTCTCGCAATTACCACTAAACTAATACAGTACCTGATGACTCTCCTGCAAGAGGGGGCCCTCTTAAAAACAGTTCAGTATCAGAATTGAAAAAGTGGAAACTCCATCTTCAATTATTTTGATAATAATACCGAGACACTGAGCACTCTATGTTATTGTTTACAGCAAATGTCTGTATCCCATACTTTATTCAAATACACTATTGTAACAACTAAAACTTAATAACGTTTTGAAAGAAAAAAACTCACAGTTTGGATGTCCAGCAATTGCCTATGTGGCATAGCTATAATGCAGAGCTGATTTTAAGGCTGGGTATGTTTGAAGGATTTCTATAACAGTCATTTAAATTCACTTTATTGCCTTCACCCTACTCACTATTTCTCTAGACAGTGTCAGCTATGCTGTCCCTCTGTCTCCTATTCCTCACCCACATCCAGTGACTCATGGGAACTTTTCCCCTCCCCACCAATCAGTGTCCTCCCCCTGCTGCAGTGGTGGACTGGGGCTAAAAATCAGCTCTGGATTTTACCAGCCCCATGGCCGGCCCAAGACATCCCTATGATGCCGGGGCTATAGAATTAAGGACTGGAGTTCCTTGGCTTGTGGGTACAATGGGGCTGAGAGGGAGACTAAGGAGGGCAGAAATTGAATGTGGGAGTTAAAAGCAGCAGCCCAACTGGCCCCAATGTAGTGCGGCCCACCAGGCATTGTCCCAGGTCTCCCTATCCGCCCCTGCCCTACTGCCTCACAACCCCTACCACCTCTCTTCTTGTCTAATCCTCTAGTCACTGACTAGAGGAAAACTCAGCACTACATTCTTTTGCTTTACACAGGCACATTAGCACTCTCTGGCACCTTCTCTGTATGGTTACTGTGGGACCACCTCAAGAGGGAGTGAGTCATACATAGCAGTGAAAGAGCAAGGTAAGGTGAGTAGGTGTTTCTTAATTAGACAAATGGTTGTAGCACACTAAATAAAGTAAATTAAATTAGAGATATAATTTGCATAAAGCATAAGACAAAAAAGAGAGGGGTTCTGAAGCAACCGCATCTCTTGAGAAAGGCCCTAGCAGGCCGAAACGTCGAGTTTTGTCTTTATTGTCCACCAGGTATCTTAGCTTGCTGCTTGTCTCTGTAAGTCGCTTTGCTGTAACATCTACATATTCTGCATTTTTTTGTATGTTATTTGGCATCAGGTCCATGGATAATCTAGTACTGTGTTGCACTATGCTTATAGCCTGAAAATACAATCTGTTTCCCTGCTATATCCTTTGGACTTGAATGTTGGGACTATCATCCCCCTTCTATATGCTGGACACTTATCTTGCCCCTAGTTAATCTGCGGTCTATCATAATTGTGTACTGTAATTTGTTGCCAGTGTGCATCTGTATATTTTTAATACATTGTATTTTTATATGTTGTATTTTTCACCAGCATTAAAAATGACACTCTTTTAAATGCAGTATTGAGTGTTGTGTGTTCGATTCTCCTATTTCATACATAGAGTAGGTGTTTCTTACTCACAACCCTGCTCCCATGCCACAATGTGGAAGTATGCAGTGTGAAAGGGCGTTTACTATTTCCACCTGTAAAGTAATTTTGCTATGAACGATAATCAGCTTTTAGCAAGCAATTTGGTTATCCATTATCAGGAGCCCTTTTTAGCTCCTTTCTACAACTTTACAACTATGGGAAATCACTTTAATTGCATTTTCCCTGGATGCTATCTCCTATAGCTTATGTACATTGTCTGAATCCTGCCAACACTGTAAAGAGAAAGTGGCATAACAAAAAATGTAGTTTTGCTCACACTTGTCTAGTAATACATATGTGGGAAGAGGTTAAGGGTTACCAACTACAAATAGGTAAGATTAGATCAGTGGAGTAGGCCCTGAGAGAGACTTTGTTTAGTGATTTGGTTAGTTGATATTTAAAGAATACAATAAGAGACGTTAGTCAGTATTAGTCAGTCAGTGTTGATGATCTACTCATCAACACACTTGATGGCTGCAGTTAGCAGGTCCAGGTTAGTTGATAACACCCGATCATTGTATCTTCACCTCTAGCCCTCGTTTGCTGGGATGCAAGCAGGCCTCACCGGACACGGTTACCCCAGGTCTTACGATAAGCAAACAATATCAACTGAGGGCTGGAGTTGCAGGTAGTTGAGCGTAACTGGGGTTCACTGGAGGTCATATGAAGCAAGGGTCATATACGAGAAGTCAGTCCAACAAAGGGGTAACCAGAGACAGGGTTAGAGGGCAAGTCGAAGGTCAAAACCTTAGCAGGGGCAAGGGCTGAAGGGAGCTGGCAGAGGCAAGGCCAAGGTTTCCGAGGTCAAGGTCAATCCAGGTCAAACACAAGTAGCAAGAATACAGAGCACAACACCCAAGCACCACGGGCACTGATGACAGGGATTGGGGCAGCTTTATTGGGGGAAGTGTGCAGGAAATGGCTGGCATGGGGATAGCTGATTGGCTCACAATAACCAAAGGGCTGATACCCCATTACTAGTTAAGGACTAGGTAGCCCTGGTATCATTCCTGGGGTTCATTGGCCTATTTGAATAAACTTTCAGCAACTGTACAGCTGGAGGGCATAAAGTGAGCATGTTAGTGCACCCCCGAATATCCCTGAATACCAACCTGGGGTAGGCGCACTGCAGGTTCAGGACCAGTGCTATAGAACACAATGGAAAAGTTATGAAGCACATTATTGATGCTGACATTTTATCATTATTATTATTATAAGTTTTGCTAGGTTAACTCGATTTTAAATTAAAGGTCTTGAAATGCAAGTACATTAAAAAAAAAAGACTATAAATGAAATCCAGCCTGCATTTAAAACCTGTACATACAAAAAACCCTGCAAGCTGTGGTTTACACAGTCATAGAAAAATTACTGAATACAGTGTGGCTCTAAAAGAAAGCCATGTCTGTAAATAAACCTTATTATCCTTGACCTGCAGTTCTAAAGTGGGACTGACAGTATTAGATTGACTCAAATTGACCACAGACTATTTGAACACTGCAAAAAGGCAAGAAAAAAACCTGCTTTCACTTGAAAGACATTTGTAAAACTACAATTTTAGGTTCAGTCCATGAACTATTCCAATACATAGGTTTGGGAGCAATTCGCACAGCCATTCATCTGGATCAGTTTAAGGCAGAAACACTGACATTTTGTTCCTATCCCACCTTTGGCATGCTGATAGAAACTCAGAACAGATGCAAGCGAACAATTCCATTCAAAAGAATTAAACGATGGGTCAGAGACGATCCAAAATCAGCGACTGCAATGACAGCAAATTCATTCATGAGTCTTAGGCCTGGATTTTGTGTGCAGACAAGGATATAAATCAATACAAACAGATATTTCTATCTGCTGCAAAGAATATATACAAAGCATAGTAAATGCTATACTGTTGCATACTGCTGTATAGTTTACAACACAAAATTGTGTTTATGTAGCCCAAGCCAGAAGGACTAATAGTATACTGAGATGCCAACCTTGGAGGCCAATTTTACAGGGTGATGGGCGTGATATGAGGGTGTGGTTTGGGGCGTGGCTTATTTGCACCTTTTGTGCAACAAATATTTTTCATAACCCCCATGGAAATTACAAATGAATACATAATAATAATACATGGTGCAGGGCATATATTTAAAGATAGTTAGATTAGCTTTGCATGCTGTGCATCTATTCTTCCCCAAAAGCCCTCTCCCACTACCCGCCACAGATTCTGAAATATAGTACCAAGAACACAGTTATATTCAGTCAATTTAGTAAATTATATGTTTAACAATCTATAAGCAGTCCCAATAAAGGAAAAGTTAGTGTGCAAGTGCAGCTCTACAGTCCATTGAAGTTACCCTTACTGGTAGGTTTAGTCATGCAGTGAGGGGGCATCCTAATTCAGGATGCCCGTGTGTGAAACCCCCAGCATTGGCTGTTTACTCAACTCAAATCACACTCCCATAGTGCATGCGCGGGCTCTTGTCCAATCATATTCATGCCTGACAATGAGTTCTAAATGGGACATATTGTCAGGTGCTTTCTGCTGGCTGCTACCCCCTGCTGTGCAAACATTTAGACACTGGCGGCGAGCATGTGAATCGGCTTGAAGGGTGTTGGGGATGCTGCCAGATTCCCACACATGAGCAGTGAGGACATTTCTCGAGGTGAGCATACAGGCGATCTCAGAAATTTCACACAGCGGGGCAACCCAAATCAGGATGTCCTGGGGCCTAGAGGTAACCTGAGTTAATTATAGGTAACCTAGAGTCTTTATACTCTAGAGCCAGGTTACCACTTTAAGTGGTGGAAAAAAGAGGGTAGAAAACCACCAAACAACTTTTCGTTAGCAGGCAGCCTACACCTCCACATGTATTGCAGTGACTCAAACACTGTTTTTCCTGCCCAGCCTAACCTTTCATCCAAGGGAGTCTGCTGCTGCTAGGCTGTCGGTGACTGTCTCTTCTCCCAGCATCACAGAGGTTTCTCCACATAGGCTGCCTCAGAATCAAGAGCTGGCCCTCAGCTGTGTGCTGCGCTCTGGATGGCCCCGCTCCTCCCCCTGTTAGCATTACAGACAGCCAGGCTTCTACTGCATACTCATTGCATGAAGCACTAGGACTTTGGAGCCAGAAGTGCAGGCCCGGATTTTGCCTGGAGAAATGAACTGCTTTACAGATGGGTGATGGGCTTGAATTCCAGGTGAAAATTCATATGATTTGGTATCTCTGGGTATAAGGTGGAAAGAGTGGGAACTTGTAAAATATGTGGCTATACCTTCCAAAGTATTTAACTAGTTTGTTTGTAAGGGTGACAGACTGTACCTTACTAGTTTAGGTCCTTATACAGGGGCATAGCTTGGGGGGCAGGGGGGCACATGCCCCGGGTGCAGCAGGTCAAGGGGCGCCATAGAGGAGCCTGAGCACAGGTAGGATGCCATTTTGAATTTTTGCCCCCAGTTGCCAAAAAGCCGAGCTACACCTCTGCCTTATATTAGGCAGTATGACAAACATGCTTCTTCTACTTGGTAAGTTTTACTTTTGCATCTGGCAAATCAGACTCAGGGGCAAAAGTCCTCTCAACTGTCACTAATAAGTCACAGCCCAGCTTTAAGCTATGGCAGCCTAACATGTCTAATCACCAATTAAAAGGCATTGCATTTAATAAAAATTAAACATATTAACATTTTTCTAAAAAAATGCATAGGATACATGAAATAAAATGAAAGCATAAAAGCCTTTCCAATAGGTTAAACCCTGTTACGTGTTTGCAGGCAATTAAATACTGTTGTTGGACATTATTCAATGTAGACCCGAAGTGGGAACCAGTGTTCTGTTGTCCGTATGAGTTTGGAGCTAAGAGAGGAAGTTAACAGAGGAAACTGTGAGAAACCTGGGGATGGAACCAACTCTTCAGAGTGGACATGGTGTGGAGTAAGATCTGCTGTCTAGGCCAGCGCCAGCACAGGACATATCAGAGCAAGTGCCTCTGGTCCCTTAAAGGGCCTACTCAGACTGAACTACAGAATGATTCTCCAGTGGACCCCCTGTGCAGTTTTGGTCATGGTGGATGATCCGCAGCATGCAGAAGGTGGCTAGACTTAGAAGGTGATTGGTGGCAGCTTAGATGGTGGTGAGGAACGAAGAATGGTCGGCAGAAACGATGGACCCTTTAGAGGCAGAGGAGAAGGGGACAAGAATCAGAGGACAGCTGCAAGCAATAATGGAAAAATGGCTGCGACGGAGGCAGCAAGGAGGGGGGCGATTAGTAGCAGTAGAGAAGGCGGCAAAAACCTGAGGATGATCAGCAGCAGCAGAGAATACAGTATAGCAAGGACTAGAGCAGTGGCCCTCAACCTTTTTTACCACCTAGCAACAAGCAGTTACAAACAAGTAACCCCAAAGAGGAGATTACTTTTACTTTTACATTTTACATTTTACAGTTGAGACAATAAGCCAGAACCACAATTATTTTTCTGTTGGTGTACCCCTAAACATTGCCACGTACCCTCCGGATAGCACAGAGGTGAACCTAGACTCTTTGCTGCCTAGGGTATACTTTAGAAACGTGCCCTCACCTTCCCACCCCCCATGGATGTGCTGCTCCTCTCCTTTGCATGGCTTCTTCCTATGATGGAGCTGGAGCAAACTTGTGGGGGCGAATTGGCTGCCACTGAGCCACCAATGATTGACTTTAAAACATGCCACAATTCCCACTGAACCACTATTGAGATACAAATATTTGAATAGGAAAACAGCTTCAGCTATTGCCGCCCCCCTCTGCAGTGCCACCTAAGGCAGCTGCATCACATGGCCTCCTTAAAAGTGCACCCCCACTGCAGGCTGAGAAACAGTGGACTAGAGAACAATCAATGAAAAAGGCATTAAGGACTGGGGGGGGGGGGGGCGATTAGTGACAATGAGGAGGACCCATTCGTTGCAACAGAACTGAAGGGTGACACAGTGCATCTGGGCAAAGGGACGTTTTAGTAGTGGATTAAGCTGGTCAATAATAACCCAGATACCTGTCAAGATGGCAGGTTCACCTTAAGGTATAGGGTGATGTAAGACCAGCAGGCTTCTGTATCAGATAAATGAAATAGTAATGACTGATAGGTAGGTTAAACCAGGTACAGACTTTGCAGGAATTCACAAATGCAGCAAAATCTGCCTCCAGATGTGATGGTCAAGTGGCTATGGGAAACCCCTGGGTAGCCTGCTATTAACAGGTGCCTCTTGGAGCTTTTGTTTACTGTATGAATCCCTGGGAGACAGCTGACATAGGCTGGAGGTATTCATAATATCTTAATACCCGAGGTATTAAAGCCTGGTATACACTCTTCACCTGCTTTTATTCAAATAAAATCCTAGGCACCCCAGAGATCAAATTGGGTAAAATATTGGGCACCCCGAATGGAAGTAAAAGAGGGGAACAGTTGGGAATGCTAATCTGAGATTTCTGTAGTCAATGCTTATGGGACAAAGAATATGCCTGCCCAAGCCACAGAAGTAACAGGATCAGTAAAGCCCCTGGCCAAGTCCTTCCAGGGTCAGGGTTTCAGGGATAAGAAAGGAAACTCCTGACAAGAGCTTAATGTCATCATAGTGACATCATATTGATGATGGGGTGGCCTTGTAGAGATTTTGGTAACAATATGGCAATATAACAATAACAATATGACAGGAAAGTGATTAATCCTGCCGGTTGAAGTGACCACAAGTCAACCAAAAAAAACACATAGAATCCAAAAAAAGTTTGGGCACTCCACCAGGCTTAAATAAGAACAATCTATTTTATTGTTAAATCACCATCTAAAACAACATGCATACACAAGACAAGTTAATGAATATTATAGAATTACGAGCATAAATTCATTCAGCATAAGCAATATCTTAAATAATCAGTAAAGTATTCAATATTAGTACTGGCGGGAAAGAATATATAAATATACTGTTATAAATTGATTTCAAATGAAGCAAGCCATCCTAAATAATGTTACCCCTTTAAAAGAAAAAAATCATTCCAACACAAGAGTTATAAATAATGAAAATTAATCAAGAATCAATATAAGTGCCTATATCCAAAAGTGCAAAACTACATTAGTAATATCTACTTCCAATTCAACTAACATCTATGATAATAAAGTGCAAAGTGCCATTATGAAAACATCATAAATATGTATAAATACGTGCCGAGTATGAATCCAATATGAAAACAAATGTGAAGCAAGGGCTTGCAAAAAAGTTAAACCATGAGATCAAGCAATGAAATAAATACTGCCATATACGAGACACAGGATCCCTAGAGGCCACGCCTCTGCTCCCGCGCGTTCCGCCATGCGCCCACAGCTTCGGAAGGGGGTGATTCCTAACTCAACTATTGCCTCCAATAGGTGAGTTTATGCTGCAAGGACGAGTCCCGCGCCGCGCCGTACAACGTCCCTCGCCGGACATCCGGCGGCTGGAACGCAGCCCGGCGGACACGCCCCCCGATGACCCGGCCGCCGCCATCAGCAGAAAGGGGAGGCGAGTTCGACAGGCAGAGGGGGAGATGCCGTCGCCACGAGCGGCCCGCCCCCTTTGCAATGGAGACCTCCAAGTTTAACTCACTATGGACTGGTGAAAAAACCTATAACATTAACATTAATAATTGATATTAAATGATTAAGAAGCAATTAGTCAGAATCATATTGTGGGATAGCGAGGTCTTTAAACAGAATCCCAAACGCTTCACTTACCAATATCTGGATTTGCTATAACACTCCTCTTTATAAGTCATCATATTGTAGATTATAACAATGAACAAGTATGCAGGCTATATTCATTAACATGAGGCAGGGGATATTTGTCCCCCTAATGTGCACCCTAATCAGTCAATAATCCCAAATCAATCATTTAGGTGATGATAGTTACCATCCTATGGCCCGAAAAAAAAACACGGTATTAAAATCTCCATAGTGTTCTCTTTGAATTTACTGAACACACTTCTCTCAATGACAGTTATATTCTAAGTATGTCACACACCCCGCTTCAAGATATTCATAACGTGTGGCCTTCAGGTCAGTATATACCCACACGTTATGAATATCTTGAAGCGGGGTGTGTGACATACTTATAATACCCATTTTACAAGGTGAGTATTTACAAAATGGTATTATTCTAAGTATGTCACACACCCCGCTTCAAGATATTCATAACGTGTGGGTATATACTGACCTGAAGGCCACACGTTATGAATATCTTGAAGCGGGGTGTGTGACATACTTATAATACCCATTTTACAAGGTGAGTATTCACAAAATGGTATTATTTCTTCCCTCCAGGGGTCTCGGTGATAGACTCTTCCACATTGGTTGTAACCTCATCAGGGCTTCTTAATCCGTACTCAATATTCTTTTATTGGATTTTGGGTTAACGTGCTATCTCAGCTCCAATCTTTCTGAAGAGTGGTCTTAGCCTTGTTGGCTCCTACTTCGAAGGCATGATAATGTTCTTATATAAGCCTGGTGGAGTGCCCAAACTTTTTTGGGGATTCTATGTGTTTTTTTTGGTTGACTTGACTTCAAGGTGCACCCACCAAGGGTGTCCACTATTTTATATTATTGAGAGTGGTGCCCTTACAGTTAAGTCTTAATAAGGTTGAAGTGACCAGGCCAGCTGGCCGCATCCCTGGTTTCCCTGTGGAGTGCCCAGACTTCCATGCCCAGCCATTCTGATACCACAGCTACAGGAAGGATCCGGCTCCCGACAGCATTGCGGGTAAGCTTACCAGTGACCCCGAGGTTTCATACAGTAGGGCATCCCAATTTAGGATGCCCTGGGGTCAGGCCAATGGCCAGCTCCAGAGACTTTTAGATTCCAGGGCCGGCCAGCGTGGCTTTTGTACTGCTTTAAAGGTAAAGTTCCTTTTCAATGGTATGTTCGAAAGTGTACTGTTTAGAGGCAATTTTGTTTGCAAATGTGTTGATTGTTTTATGAAAGCAGTTCTTACTACCTGCAATTGGTTGTTATTGGTCACTGTACGCCCAAGTGAACCCTGTACACACAGAACACTGCTGCTATGGCTGCTGCTGAGGTGACGGAGCTCACTCACCCTTACACATGCTCAGCAGCAGGGCACAGGACCCTCATCTCTCTTCTTGAAAGCAGCCCAACAGTGACTTAAACCAGAGCAACACAACAAACAGTGCTCATATGTATCCCTCCCCAGGGCAATTTAGATTGCTGCACATAAAAATTAACTTACCCTCCTAACTCCTGCTGTGGTAAATTTGAAAAACAAGATGGCGGCTTATGCATTTGCAGACCATCTGCAAACAGGAAGTGCTGCTGGACTACTTGTTACTGTACATTGTCAGTTATGTCAGTTGAATTCAGGCAGCATCATGGCTGAGATGCTGGGAGAGGAAGCTCCAAAATGGCTGCTACCTTTCTATTCCAACTGTGCCAGACTGTTGGTCCGGTTGAAGATGTGGTATACAGTTGCCAATAGCAACAGAAGGCAGGTATATAATATAAGAAAAAAAATAGATGAGCTCAGCTCCACGCAAAAATATCTAAAAATGTTAATGTTCATTTTATTTGGAATATTAAATGCTTTTATTACAGGTTTTGTGGGACCTGATAGCTGGAACTTTCCTTTCTTGCCTCCACCTTCCTTCTAAGTCCCCTCTGTGAGACATATACCATACAATGACACAGCAGCCAATGACTGCTTGCAGGAGGAGGCCCAGTAAAATAGACTTCACTAGGGCTTAAGAAATATATAGAAAGCTGAATCAAAGATGTTGTAACACTGATAAGTTCATCACTTTGAGGACATCATTTTGCCTTCCAACAACAAAAAGTGGACCGAAACCCGGGATTTTCACTATCCCAGGCCCTGGTCCTTCTCTTTTGGGCAACCTAGTTTTTGGTGCACCACTGTGTGAACCCCCCAGAACACCATATCCATTAACCTCTCCTCAAGCCCATGCTGCAGCTAGCCACACTTATGAGCGGCACGGCTCCCTTCCCCGCACATCCATTCAGTTGCAATGGACAAGGCTGCGTGCAGCCAACAAGGGTGGCAAGCAATGCTGGCGCCACCCGCGCGTGCGCTGTGGGTTCGGGCAATCGGTAATAATATTGGGCACCCTAGGGGGTTTTACACAGCAGGGCATCCCATTTCAGTATGCCTCGGGCAAGGGAGAAAGCCTGCCCTGGAGTCCTCAAAGAGGAATTACCCTTTAAATAGGAAGCAGCATCCAGCAAAAGTAGCAAAAATAATGCATGATTGGTGGCTGTGCCCCAAACCCAAAACTTTTTGGTGCAGTGTGTTTGGGTTCATCAAGAAAAGTATAAAAATAGACCTACAATGTGATATTAAAACAGCTTTTTTAGGCTGGAAACCTATGGGAGTAAAAGGCATTTGATAGAAATTAGCAACCTGTATATTAAGTGCAGGAAAAAATGATGAATTCACTATAATCATTTGAGGCACAAGATAAGCTGGGTTGGATTTCATTGGATATTCCAATGAGAAAGTTTGTCGACCCTGGTTCCTCCATGTGGAGGGGGAATATCCTCAAGCTCGGTGTCTGGGTGTCATTCTGGACTCTTCTCTCTCATTCACACCTCACATTCACTCCCTAGCTACCTCCTGTCATCTACAACTCCCATATACATCCCTTCCTCTCACCTGACACCACTAAAATGCTAGTGCATGCCCTGGTCATCTCCCAACTGGACTACTACAACACTCTCCTCTGTGTATTGTCAACAAACAGACTGGCACCCCTCCAATTTATGCTAAACTCTGCTGCTCGTCTCATCCACATTTCCTCTCGCTTCTCCAGTGCTGCCCCCTCTGTCAATCCCTCCACTGGTTTCCTGTCTCCTAGAGAGTTCAGTTCAAACTTCTAACACTAACCTACAAAGCTCTCTCTAACCAGGCCCCTCCCTACATTTCATCTCTGATCCAGCGTTACCAACTCAAGCGCAAACTTCGCTCTGCCTCTGACAATCTCCTGACCTCCTCCTTGGTTACCTCCTCGCTCTCCCGCCTGCCCACTTCTCTGGAATGCACTTCCCTGCTCATTCCATCACTCCAAGCCTAAGCCTTTAAAAGTGCCCTCAAAACTCACTTCTTCAGAGAAGCATTTAACCTGGCTTAAGCAACTCCTATAACCTTGAAACGGCACATGCAGCCCAACTCAAGCTCTACCACTTGTGATCTCTACCTTTTGTCTGCACCCACACACTTTAGATTGCCATTACAATGAGCTTAGAATGTCTAACTGTGGATTATTTTTACTTGCAGTACAAGGCAGAGGAGAAAGCCAGGCTTTCTGTCACCTGGGGCAAAGATTCAAAATGGCGCACCCCCTGACCTGCTGCATCCGGGGCAAGTGTCCCCCCTGCCCCCCCCCCCTTCCCTAGCTACGCCCCTGTACAACAAGGGGTATCATTTTTTTACTGAATATATTGCAAAACTTTTCAATGGAAAATACTGGAAAAGAAGCAGCAGTATTAACCTCCCTAGGTGAGAACACTGACAGAGAGGTGTGAACAGAGCCTAAACAAGTCCAGCCACAAACCATATCTGTCCTTTGTGATATTCCTGCTGTGCAATTTACATTTGTAGCGTATCCCAAATTTTCTACTGGCTCTGACTTACATTAAAGAGGACCAACACCAAAGAATATAACTTTCTTGGGTGCTGTTGTTCCTTGGCAGTCATTCGGATTGGGGATGCCCCTGCTGTGTGTATCCCCAAAGATTGCCCAAAACCTCACCTCTTCCTGGTTCCCACCTGACCCACTCAGCCAAGTAAATTTGAAGTTAAAGTTCTGTCAGAGAAAATATAGGAACCTACCATTGCTAAATGCATTTCTAAAAATGCTGATGACTCCATTGTCAGAGGAGTGAAGAAATAAGACAACACCTTCAATCTTTTACTGCTCTCTATGGCTAACCTGAAGTCAGGTGGTCTGACATTTTGAAAGAACTGTAATGGAGAAAGTAGTACTTGTTATGCAGGTCACCAAACCATATATGTAGACATTTATAATATTAGATTTACCCCAAACAATTTTTATCATAGGAGGAAATCACTTTAATATTGCAAGTAGGTTAACAAATTAAATTAAACATCATCATTCTATTAATATTATCATGGTTAATCCTAAAAAAAATATATATATTTAACACAATAATACGTCACATATATGACTGATGCGCAATGTTGTTAAAAGTTATGCAATGCTGCCACCGTGTGCTTACAAATTGTGTTCCACACATTTCTTTTAGGGTGCTTCAGTTTTAACCATTTAGTTCTGTAGCATTCAAATTTGGGTTAGATATTTTTGACACTTTGATATCTGCATCACTCTTCCTATTGATGCCTGTTATTTTCTAATTTACGAATGTTTTTCTGTACATCAGCCAAGTTACTTTTGAATGGTGTTCACCGTTACCTTTGCTTAGTCAATGGCCAATGCATACAGTACCCTACATCATCCTTTATTAAAGCCCCAATAATGTGGGTGTCTATTTTAAAAAGATAATTGGTATTATATATTTAAATAGGTACAATGTGTGACTCTAACTAGGGATGAGAGACAAGCGCTGAACAATCTGAGGATCTGGGATGACTCATACATCAGTAAAGGTGGTAATGTGGTAGTATTGATGACCATGGATTACTGTCAGGAGATCTTGAAGCAACTGTCTAACGGTAACAATTGCAAAGACATTATATATATGTGATACTTATCTGGCCTTAATTCAAATCAGCTTACCGTACTCACTTATTCCATCTCCCCAATACAGACCAACCCTTCGCTTTCAGGTGCTCACAGTAATAGCAATCCAACAGGCGAGGTATATCACGGTACTTTCAAGGTACAGTAGGCCGAAAAACTTTCACACCACTAATGAGTTTCTTTAAACAATTTAGTATCTCTTTAATCAATTGTTGGAAAGACAAAAGCACATATAACATCCATGAAAGAAAGCAGACTTTAACTCCAATGCAATGAACAGATCTCAGCACAGTTCAAAAGTATTCCGTTAATCCAAATCAAATCTTGTTTAAACCGGAGCAACACCCATTTTTCCTTTGACGGGTATTGGTCCGTCAGACAGTGAATAAGAACAAGCTCGGGGGAACATAACCCCCCAGAATGCCCGCTATCCTTACCTTCACTTCGGGAAAGGAGCCCCACGATTGGCCGCTGGCGCGCATGTGGATGGGGTGTTCCGGTGGTACCAAGGATGCATCCATGATCCACGTGACAGTCCAGCGGACTCCTTTCCCTGCGCTGGCTCAAGGTGAAGGTAAGGATATTGGGCATTCTGGGGGGGCGCCAGCATTCTGGATGCCCCTCCCCCATCTTGTTCTTATTCACTGTCTGCGGGACCAACACCTGTTAAAGAAAAAATGGGTGTTGGTCCATTTTCACTCTTGGTTCACCGTTCACTTTAGCAATGGGAGTAATAGATGCAGAGTGTGAGTGCTAGGTGCAGGGGAGTCAAATCTAGTTAGTCATTTGTGATGTAACAGAAACTGGCTTTACTGGAACATGAGTGCAGTAAGAGAAGGTCACCTTACATGGTGGATAACATAGACAGGAAAAAAGAAGCCATCGAGTGCAGCTCAGTGTACAGGAAATACAACACAGCAGAAAAATGCATAGGGGACTACAGATAAGCATTGGTAAGAGTGACATCTAGGGTAATAAATTTAAACTGCAGCAAATCTAGCAAAAGTCACAAATCGCATTCAGAGATAAGCAGAAGCTATTGCAATAATATAGGCATAGACCACCCCAGTTCGATAGAACGTATTCCTCCCAATCAACTCTTCAACTCTTTAAGGCAGCGGATTGCACAAGGGAGACCTTCTCTACCTTAGGTCTATGGCTTATTTGGTTTAGTTCCAGTTGCATTACAGACAAGCAGAATGATCAGGAACAACATTCCCAATCAGGTTCCACACTTTCTCTGGGTTTAAGGGTTTCCAAAAAGGGCAGCAGCACCTTTCCGGAGCTCAGGCACTTCTCAGTTCCACGGGGCTCCACGTTAATGCCACAGACACATACGGGCCTCTCTCTTGCTCTCCCAACCAGGTCCTTCTCCAGGCGTCCCAAAACCCTTATGCATCAAAGCCATACATACTCCTGCATTGTCTTAGCTGTTCCCGCCACTCCCCAGACTGGTGCGAATATGGGCTTTTAAGGGTGACCTACCCAGTGATCTACAATGGGGTCCATCCATTAAACCCCCAGTATATATGAAGACCTCACCCCTTTATATTGCCAGTGTTAAACTCCACCCTCTTTCTTCTGGCCTAGGGTCTAACTCTAACCAATCTGATATTTTCTTATTGGAAACTTAACCCCTGCTCTCTGGTTAAATACTAACTTACCTGCCACTTATAAGATGAGTATGCTCACTTGTTTCCCTTTTATAGGGTAGCCCCTCCCATCTCCCCTCTCTGACCAGTCAGGACAGAGGTACAGATGTGAGGAGGCTGCCCACTAGTACTGGCACAGCCGAGCAAGGCTAACCGTCTACTAACACAGACCCAGAACTGCAGAGGGGAATCCCAAACTGGCAAGAACTGGGGATCCTAGCCCCAGGATTGGGATCAGAATGGGGGCTGCACATCCTCTGCCAAGGTAAGGCCACTCCTTGTCTTATCCTTCTAGGCCTGAGAACCCCCTATGCCCTTCCCTACTAACACTTCCTGCTCTCCCTACAGAGGTCCACGATGGATGCACTGGGGCTTCCCAAGGATGGCACAGGGCCCTCTCGAGAGACCACTGCTGACCCTTGTCCCTGGGGCCCACACCATCCCGGTATACAGCTTCCCAAGTGGGCACACACAACCCTACATTCACCTACCTGGTAAGTGGTTAGTTTTTTTGGGATGCCCCTTATAGATATCAGGCAAAGTTCCCTTTAGTAACTGAATCCTTTTTTTCTTTTATGTTTCAATATTTGGTTACTACTACACTTCTTAAATCTAACATTAACCTTAGACCTGGGTGGATTTATTGAGAGAATTATTTTGGCTTATTTCAGCAGATTAAATAAATCTGTGTAGACCATATAAGTTCAAACTGCAGCCCGGGGGCCACATGTGGCCTCAGAATCATCTGATGTGGCCCCTGACCTGAAGTGGGGAAGGTGGGAGGGGTTAATAGAACTGACATGTTTGCACAGAGAGTGATATAGGAGGGATGGGAGCATTGGCCTTTCTAAATCAGCGGCGCAGGAACATCTCGAGTGCAAGGTGAGTGGAAGATGTGGCTGGCAGTGCACTCGGCTCCCTTCCGCACCTCTCGGGTGCTTAACCGTCAGCGGCGAGTGACAGCGGGACACTCAGCCAATCAGCTCACTCACTTTCAGCTCGTGTCTGCTCCATGTGAGCGACTGGAAGGTGAGTTGATCGGGCAACCTGGCGGAATATACACACACACCGGGGCATCCCAACTCATCCCGAGTTGGGATGCCCCGGTGTGTGTGTATTCCGCCGGGTTGCCCGCCACACGGAGAAACAACACACGGGAAAGTGAAATTCCTGTGTGTTGTTCCTCTTTAAATCATCTTTTGCATGCTGCTCTATAATAAATCATGCTGTCTACTACTAAGCTGCCTTGCCAAGATCAGTTATGGATGTTGTCAGTTTAGCATAGCTGTACATTCTCTGTACAGACTGCGTCTGGGAAATATGTTTCCTGCATACAGTAACAGAAACTGAATAATATACATATTTGTTTAAGTAATATTTTATGCTAATAAATTAGAATCAGTGTCAAGTAATGGTTAGCCAAGTAAATACCAATTCCAAAACAAGAATCTGTTAGAAAGATAGATAATAGATGATTGGTTTGATTTAGTACTAAACAACCTCACTTTTCTATGGAACCTTTTTATAGTTTAAAAGCAAAGATATCAGCCCAGGGCACTGTGATATAGTTGGGATGCCCCGGTGTGTGTGTGTATTCCGCGTATTCAGGGCACTGAGAATAGCTACCATCCCCATAGCTCAGAGACCGCACTGCTGGGATATTGCCCCTTGTGCAATTCAGCAAAGGTTTAAAGCTCCTTCAGGGGAAGAAAACAACAGGCGTGTGGGTAATCAAGAGAGGGTATCAGCAAGCCACCCAGCCATATCAGCAGGCAGTTGATACAATGTTTACTACAATGTTTAGCTAAATCACTTAGCACTATCCTCCATCTTCCCTTTTGGACCCTTAAAGCTCACCCAAACCTCTTAGCACTATCCTCCATCTTCCCTTTTGGACCCTTAAAGCTCACCCAAACCACTTTGTGGTTAGGTTCTTTTTCCATTTTTGCCCCCTAAAACTTACCCAAATCACTTCTCGGTCATGTGAATATTCATCTTTAAATATTTCTGGGCCCATTAGTTTTGTGTTAATGTATTTTGTAAATGAAATGACACTGTAACATTTTTTTTTTATTTCGTCATAAAATATAACATTTTTCAAAATTTTGAAAATTTCAAATTTTTACAACTATAAAGGCAGGCCACATAACATTATTCTTCATCTGTGGTCCCCAACGAGTTGCGCAGCTCCTGCATCTCGCCCACCAACTGAAGGACCCTGACACTCAGTTGTGCCACTCTGGCACGTGTGATCCCTGTTAAAAAACGTAAAAATATTGGTATAACCTTGTTGGGGTCATACTGCAGTGCCCCCCCCCCCCCCCGTATGGTCCAAACACCTAAATCTGGACTTCAAAAGCCAGAGGGCCCTCGCCACCACGGCCCGGGTTTTGCATAGTGCCCGATTAGAGAACCCCTGGCCCGCATTCTGCAGGCAAAGCACGGGCATCAGGAGCAAGGACAGGAGTGGATATCCAGAATCCCCTGAAAAAATTTAAAAATACTAACATAAAATACACATTCTAAGCTCCAATATTGTTTAACATGTCATCAAGGGCTAAAAACAGCCATAGGTTAAGACATGAGTCATCAATTATATTCATTGCCATACAGTGAAAATGGATTGATGGAATGTGAGCAAACTTACCCTGGAGCCATCCACCAGATAATTCTCCTGACTCAAACAGACGAAATAAGCCAGAGCTCTGCAATATATAAGTGTCAGGGATTTTCCAGCGGAGAAATCCCAATTGTAAAAAGTGACCAGAAATTGAGACTGTGAGGCAGAAATGGATATGGGGCAAACCGTGTTAAATAGTGAAAAAACAGTGGTAACTAAAAAACAGTGGTAACTACACATCAAACACACTACAATCAAACGGTGTACAAATCACAAAGGGGAACATATATGTGTAAGGGATCTATACATATATACAAGTGAGATTAACACGCTCTGGCTGTACATACACAAGATGGAGCAGGCAACAAGATGGAGTCCGGCAACAAGCATGCATAAGGATGAAAGAAAAGTCCAAATTCCAAGGTGGAAACACGGCTGGGATAGGGGGAGCAAACACAAGAGCTGAGGCAGGAGTCCTGGGTGCAAGGTTCAGGAGTACCTTGGATCTAGGTACAGCATTCTGGGATAAAGATGACATAACAAAATGCTAATCTGCTGCCTGAATGGGCTGATCAGCTTATATAGGCTGAGGAGTTACAGGTGCTGGCTGATTGCCAGCAGCTCTGCAGGACAGAGCCATCTCTTGGTGGATCAGCACAATGCAGGGGAAGTTCCAGAGAAAGAGCCAGCCAGCAGTATTGACCAGCAGCACACTCAGAAGCCTAAGGAGGAACTCCAACCCTGACATTACCCCCCCTCAAAAAAAGCGGGCACCGAACACTTTAAATAACACCACTGGAGATGCTTCAATCAGCATACGAGAAAAAATCCAGAAAGGTAGCATGGGATCAGACATATGATCTGGATGGGTAAAACTGGCAAACATCCCATGAGAGGCGGGCCGGACAGGAACCAAGCAGGCAGAAATCCAGACAGGAACCAAGCAGGCAGAAATCCAGACAGGGGCGATGCAGGCAGAAATCCAGACAGGGGCGATGCAGGCAGAAATCCAGACAGGGGCGATGCAGGCAGAAATCCAGACAGGGGCGATGCAAGCAGAAATCCAGACAGGGGCGATGCAGGTAGAAATCCAGACAGGGGCGATGCAGGCAGAAATCCAGACAGGGGCGATGCAGGTGACTCACACCCGGGGAGCTGACAGGCGGGAAGCTCACACCCGGGGAGCTGGCAGGTGGGAAGCTCACACCGGGGAGCTGGCAGGCGGGAAGCTCACACCCGGGGAGCTGGCAGGCGGGAAGCTCACACCCGGGGAGCTGGCAGGCGGGAAGCTCACACCCGGGGAGCTGGCAGGCGGGAAGCTCACACCCGGGGAGCTGGCAGGCGGGAAGCTCACACCCGGGGAGCTGGCAGGCGGGAAGCGGCCCCGAAGCAGGCGAAGACCCAGCAGGTGCGGGCCCCGAAGCAGGCGACGACCCAGCAGGTGCGGGCCCCGAAGCAGGCGAAGACTCATCAGGTACGGCAGTCCCTCCAGGAACAAAATCAAGAAAGCAATGGCCAGGGGGACCGGGACCTTCGCGGCAGCGCCCAGGGGGACCGGGACCTTCGCGGCAGCGCCCAGGGGGACCGGGACCTTCGCGGCAGCGCCCAGGGGGACCGGGACCTTCGCGGCAGCGCCCAGGGGGACCGGGACCTTCGCGGCAGCGCCCAGGGGGACCGGGACCTTCGCGGCAGCGCCCAGGGGGACCGGGACCTTCGCGGCAGCGCCCAGGGGGACCGGGACCTTCGCGGCAGCGCCCAGGGGGACCGGGACCTTCGCGGCAGCGCCCAGGGGGACCGGGACCTTCGCGGCAGCGCCCAGGGGGACCGGGACCTTCGCGGCAGCGCCCAGGGGGACCGGGACCTTCGCGGCAGCGCCCAGGGGGACCGGGACCTTCGCGGCAGTGCCCAGGGGGACCGGGACCTTCGAGGCAGCGCCCAGGGGGACCGGGACCTTCGCGGCAGCGCCCAGGGGGACCGGGACCTTCGCGGCAGCGCCCAGGGGGACCGGGACCTTCGCGGCAGCGCCCAGGGGGACCGGGACCTTCGCGGCAGCGCCCAGGGGGACCGGGACCTTCGAGGCAGCGCCCAGGGGGACCGGGACCTTCATGGCAGCGCCCAGGGGGACCGGGACCTTCACGGCAGCGCCCAGGGGGACCGGGACCTTCAAAATCAGCGCCTGGGTAACCAAATTCAGACCTTCCTGTGACTTTAGGAAACCCTTCCAGATCTCCTTGAGCCAGCGGGACATTGAAAAAATCCCCATTTGCAACCCGAGGTGTTTCAAAACCACGAGCACGTGAGGAATCTTCATGGTCTTCTCTAAGATTACCCGAAAGATGGTGATCAGGTTCGGGCTTAGGGCAGATATTACTGGAGCCCTCAGGAGGGCACGCCGGTACGGAGGCAACAACTGGGCACGCCGGTACGGAGGCAACAACTGGGCACGCCGGTACGGAGGCAACAACTGGGCACGCCGGTACGGAGGCAACAACTGGGCACGCCGGTACGGAGGCAACAACTGGACCGGGCAAGGCAGGCACTGGCATCAATGGCTCAGTCAAGGCAGGCACTGGCATCAGAGGCTCGGGCAAGGCAGGCACTGGCATCAGAGGCTCGGGCAAGGCAGGCACTGGCATCAGAGGCTCGGGCAAGGCAGGCACTGGCATCAGAGGCTCGGGCAAGGCAGGAGAACCAACCTCAGGCGCTCCTACCTCAGGTGAACTAGGAGAGAACTCGACAGGAGATATAAATTGACAAACAGACATTAAGCCGGGCTTACAAACAGGTACAGGTTCAAACTCATAGGCAGAGAATGTGACAGGCTCAAAGACAGACATTGGGTCAGGGTCACAGACCGATTTAGAAGCAGACTCACAGCCAGGTTCAGGCATGGGTTCACAGTGAGGTTCTGGTTTAATCACTAGCGTTACTGGCTCGGGTTTAATTATTGGGGTCACCGGCATGGTTTGATGATAAACAGCAGACGGAGGCACCCTAGTGGACTGAACGGAGGACAGAACAGATGGATGGCGGTCATCCTCTGAAACAGATATATCAACCCCGGCATCAGACCCACTGTCATCCTCATCGTTAGACTCAGAGGCAATAGATTTGGCTGAAGTTTCCGATTTCTGGGCTGAACAAAGTGCAGTCAGATTGAGGTCAGCCTCAGGAATACATAAGTAAGATGTGGCAATAAATTTAAGGAACTCTACAAAATTCTCACTGAGGTGTTTACTATGATTTAGCCACGCTTCAGCCCAGAAAAACAAATCATCTTTGAAAAGAAAATAGGCCACTTGACGACTCCAGGTTGTCATAGGAGACTGCTGGATGTAAGGCTCCTGTATTAACTTTAAAGCAGCCCGGAGAAACTGGGGGAAGGTAGCCAGAGTAAGCTCCTTATAACGAGGAGGAGGAACAAAGACATACCTATCTGTGGGACAGTCAGTGTCAATAGCAACTGCTGTCCTTGTGGACACCTTGGAACTTATACTAGACTTGCGTACACTAGGAATCTCAATATGGATAGATTGAATCATTCTGACCTACCCAGGCGAGAAACTTCCCTGGGCATGCAGGGTGGTGAACTGACCAAAAACAAATAGACAAGGACAGACAACCCGCCTGTGCCACCAAGGAGGCAAACCGCCGACCAAGAGGGGCGTAGGTGATCCGGCACTTGAGTAGCCCGTAATCCACCCACTTCTTCTACAGAGCTTCTAAAGGTGAAGTTGCACAGGCCCCAGGTAATCCCGTGGTGGTCACAGACTTGGGGAAGGGAAACACAGGAAAGACATATACAAGACAAACAAAGAACTGGGCCCCAGTACAGACCAAGACGGGGCTGGGCCCCAATACAGACCAAGACGGGGCTGGGCCCCAATACAGACCAAGACGGGGCTGGGCCCCAATACAGACCAAGACGTGGCTGGGCCCCAATACAGACCAAGACGGGGCTGGGCCCCAATACAGACCAAGACGGGGCTGGGCCCCAATACAGACCAAGACGGGGCTGGGCCCCAATACAGACCAGAAGGCTTTAAGCCCAAATTTCAAAACAAGAAGGCCGGAGGCCCAACTAAGACTAGAGGAACTACAAGACCCAGGACAGACAGCATTACAGACTCTATGAAAAAGCAAAATCTAGTGCTGGCACTAAGACCCTGCACAACAAATCCAAATAAGTCTTTACAGTCTCCTGGTCTATGGGATTAGCATTCTGTCAGGGATTTTCCAGCGGAGAAATCCCAATTGTAAAAAGTGACCAGAAATTGAGACTGTGAGGCAGAAATGGATATGGGGCAAACCGTGTTAAATAGTGAAAAAACAGTGGTAACTAAAAAACAGTGGTAACTACACATCAAACACACTACAATCAAACGGTGTACAAATCACAAAGGGGAACAAATATGTGTAAGGGAACTATACATATATACAAGTGAGATTAACACGCTCTGGCTGTACATACACAAGATGGAGCAGGCAACAAGATGGAGTCCGGCAACAAGCATGCATAAGGATGAAAGAAAAGTCCAAATTCCAAGGTGGAAACACGGCTGGGATAGGGGGAGCAAACACAAGAGCTGAGGCAGGAGTCCTGGGTGCAAGGTTCAGGAGTACCTTGGATCTAGGTACAGCATTCTGGGATAAAGATGACATAACAAAATGCTAATCCGCTGCCTGAATGGGCTGATCAGCTTATATAGGCTGAGGAGTTACAGGTGCTGGCTGATTGCCAGCAGCTCTGCAGGACAGAGCCATCTCTTGGTGGATCAGCACAATGCAGGGGAAGTTCCAGAGAAAGAGCCAGCCAGCAGTATTGACCAGCAGCACACTCAGAAGCCTAAGGAGGAACTCCAACCCTGACAATAAGCATCATGGGACGACCCTGGATGCCCTACAAGAACACTGAGGAATCGCATAGCTGGACCAAACACTGCTTTTATGTTGTTTGAGTGGCACATCTTGCGGTTCCTGTAACCAAATATAAAATAATTACACAAAGCAAAGGTAACCGACTAAAACAATAACTCCTACAACAAATTAAGATTCAAGTTCAACAATCCAAATATAATTCACAAAGGACATAAGTCTAAAAAAATAATAGCAATTATATGGATGTGTGAGAAAATAAAGGTTTACATGCTAAGGACTAATTAAGGTCAGCATTAAAATGCTTCTATAAGGCATACATGAAATGTATTGATTTAGCTATGCATTGCTATACAATTTATGGCCTCGGCCATGCTGATACATGCAATGCCTTGGTGATAAAGGCGCGCAGACTCCTCCACATAGCCGCAAAACATGTTCAACAATAGCAATCCGAGCCCTCAAAGGTCCCGTAAGTGGATCGGAAATGAAACAGATTTATAGGGTGGTGGTCCATCGGAAATCAGCTCTCTGAGTCAGACGTAAGCCCATCCCAACAACGTAAGTTATCTGAACGAACGAAAAATATCAGATTTTGTTTGGAAAATGATCCGAACTAACAGAAATGATCCGATTTGCTTCCGTTCATCGAAAGCGCATATACACATTTTCCCGAACGCTCGTACGAATGAAAAATGAACGAAAATAAGCAAAAAAAAAGACTAACACCCACCCAAACTTTCACAGACAGCTACGGAAGTCCGGACAAATGTGTCTTTGAATCGAGGCTATTGTGTAAAAGCTACACCGACAACTTATACTCTCATTAATTTTAATTCAGCAAATATCGTCTTCAAAACAAGAGACCACACTTGGTGACCACGGACAGGCATAAAGTGTATTTTATATGCCACGTGATCCCATGGAGGCAAATAGGAGTAGTTGATTTAGGTTGATTTCTGGTGTCAGTAGATGTAAGAAAAAGGATGTATACCTGATGCTTCATATATTTATATTGCAAAGGATGCTGCAGCTAAGATTAGCCACAGCAACCAGTGGTATCCCTGCTCACTCTGCCCTGTGCACCCCCCATGGACAGCTATTCAAGTCTGATGGAAACAGTGAGCACGCACAGCAGGGATATAACAGCAAGGATATACCTGGATGCCCATGCATGCATGGAAAGAGGAGTGCATAAGAGCCCGGTGCTCATCAGCCTGTGTGTCCTTTCATGAGTGCTCCAGGCTCACCAAGAAGAGCACTGGGCATATGCCATAGGGGCTGGGGGACACAAAATGTATTTAATATAAAAAATTAGAAAATGATTGACTAGTTTGACATTTTGCCTGTGATAATTTGTTTGCCAGATGAGCCCAATTATTATAATCAGAAATGACCCATGTCCCTCTTCTATATGCAGCAGCAAATAGGAATCCCCCGCTGTACATAACTGCCACCAAAAGAAAGAACTGGGGCGTCTGGATACTCGCCTCTTCTGGGATTCTTCTACAGCAGCTGAGAGGCAGCCTATCAGTTTGCACGGCCAGCACTGGCCGCGGTGATAGGCTCAGCCACCGACCACATTAATAGGCTACTCGCTGTCATGGAAGCTGGCTCTTCTTACACCAATTTGCGTCTTCCGCAAAGAAAAACTGCTGTTTTGAAGTGCAAATGGCCTGCTCCATGTGCATTTGGCTGGCAAAGTGCTTAACTGCTTCAGATGGTCCTTACCTTTACTGTTTCTTCTTATTGTTTTTGTTTTGGAGTTCCATATCTACATTTTTGTTGTTTCAACCTTTATTTTTGTGATTTTTGACAACTTTTATCATTTTTCTTTTCAAGCAAAAACCAAAACAAAAACCAAAAAAGGGTTCAATCTCTAAAAAGAACTTTCGTCTGACACTTTTATTCAAAAAAAGTGAGAAAATTAGTTCACGCACAATCATGAATCAACCCTATAGTGGAGTTGTGCAGGGGATTTGTTGTTCAGATGTTTTGGCATCTTAGATAAAGAGCTGGAAAGCCCATTTAGGATCCCTGAAGGTGTGAAGAGTTTCTGACAGACTACTTTCTTCTATGGTACGAAAAGAAAAATTGTGCCTTCAATAGAAATATCATCATGCATGACTATGCATCATCTCATGCTGCAACAATACCATTGGTTGCTATTGGCATAAAAGGAGAGAAACTTGTGGTTTGGCCACCATCCTTCCCTGACCTCAACCTTTCTATCTTCTATCTTACTTTCTATGTTCTGTCTTCTTACACGTTCATTCAGTGTGCAATCCAACATTCAGCATAAACCATTCCAGTCTTCCAAATAAGAGGCCTGTTGTTTGCAGTTTTAACAGGTTTATTATGTGATGGCGAAACAGGTTGTAGAAATCTGTGTGGTAAAACTATAAGAATACAGATGACAATGCATAAGTACAGAGTATAACATCTGTAGATATCATACCTTACATAACAGTGAAGTACACGACAAAAAGGCTGCATATGAGAAGGATTGCATGGCTAGCTAGCAGTTTAACATCTACACATTAAACTCTCTGAGTAGTACAAATATCTAAACAGCTCTAGATAGCATAATGCCCTAGTAACTGAGGTAAGTGACTCACCAGATATGCTGTTACACAGATGGTGGAGTTTTAGAAGAGAAAAATGTGATGGCAGCTCTGATCTGTGTCTGGAGGATAAAGACAGCCCACTTCTTCCTCCCAGAATGCATTGCAATCTCCCATAATACTTTTAAGTCAGAAAAACATGTTAAACAACTTAACACCACTAGATGGTGCTATAACCTCACTAATGATACGATGACAGGGCAGAAATTAATTATACTGATTCTCTACCCTGCTGGGCAGAACACTCCCCATCTGGCGTCAACCGACGCCACTACTAGGTTGTTCAGGTGAAAACAACAAAACTAGTTCCGCTACTGGCCTGAGGAAGAACTTGCACTCACCAAGCTTCCACACTTTGACCTCGACCTTGCGTACGTTCCCATCCTTGCTTGGGAATGTGTTGGTGATTAGGCCTAATGGCCACTCATTCCGGTGTGACTGGCAGTCTTTTATGGGCACGACATCCCCAGGTCTGATGTTCGGTTTGTTAGTTTGCCACTTCCTTCTTGATTGTAGGGTAGAAATATACTGTTTCCTCCACCTGTCCCTGTAGAGGTCTTTATCACTGAATTCTCCAAGAGGAGCACTCGGAGTGCTGGTCTTCTGCGTAAGTAACATGGCAGGAGTGAGGATGGTCAAATCTTCAGGGTCGCTGGAAAGGGTAGTCAACGGTCTTGCGTTCATGATAGCTGAAACTTCTGCCAAGAAGGTGGTCAAACTTTCGTGTGTAAGTCTTGTACTCCCCACCTGCAAGAAGATAGAATCCAGGATTTTTCTTGCTATGCCTATCATCCTTTCCCAGACACCGCCCATATGAGAAGAATGAGGTGGATTACATGTCCAGGTGCATCCTTGTTCGTTTAGGTATCTTTCCACATTGGTAGTGTCCAAGTTGGAAGGAATCTGGAGTTCTTTCACTGCCCCGACAAAATGCGTGCCTCTGTCTGAACGAATATGCTTGACGGGCCCTCTGATTGCAATAAAGCATCGAAGTGCGTTTATGAAACTTGAAGTGTCCATAGATTCAACCACTTCTATATGGACAGCTCTGCTGGTCATACAAGTAAACATGACCGCCCAGCGTTTTGCGGGGGCGTGACTTCCTCTTGTGTCCTGCTGAGCCACTGACCAAGGACCAAATACATCCTACGTTGGTGAAAGGAGGATCTGTACTGAGCCTCTCAGTTGGAAGACTGGCCATCTTCGGGTTCTGGATCATGCCACGAAGTTTGCGACAGGTGACACAGTTGAAGATGAGCTTGCTCACACACCTCTTAGCTCCAACTATCCATATTCCAGCAGCTCGTAGATTCCCTTCAGTAAACAATTGGCCTTGGTGTTTCACTTGGACATGATGGTGGTGCACAAGCAGAGTCGTGACATGATGATGTCCTGGAATTATTACAGGATGTTTCTCTCCAAATTCAAGTTTGGCTTCTTGAAGACGACCCTCTTTTCTAAGCAATCCATTTTGATCAATGAAGGGATCAAGCTTCTTCAAAGCGCTGTCCTTGGAGACTGTTTGACCTTTGCTGAGTTTGTCAATTTCTTTAGCATAACATTAGCATAACATTCATGTTGTATAGTGCGAACTATTATGTCTTTGGACTTTTCCATATTGGAAATGGTAAATGCATGTTTGCAGTGATGCCAACCTTTGCATGGCTTCTCACCCACGGGTAATAATGACTGGTAAGACTGAGCTATATGAACTAGACAGGCTATAGCACGAACAAGCGACATCCAGGGGGAGAACCTGACGAGTTGATTTGAGTTGGTGGTCCGAAGTAGTTGTATTTAGAACAGATACTTCAGGTCGGATTTCTTCATCCACATCTGGGTCGACCAATTCAAACGAGTCAGATTCAATGTTGCAAGACGTTGAACGGTACAGGAATGCAGGACCTTTAAACCATGTAGTGTCCTTGAGGTGGCTTGCTGCAACAGATCTAGTTGCGTGGTCTGCAGGATTATGATGTGTGGACACATAGTGCCACTGTTTAGGACTAGTGGATCTCCTGATCCTTAGCCGATTGCTGACATAGACATAGAAGCGGCTCATTTCATTGCAAATGTATCCTAGGACTACCTTGCTGTCCGTGTAGAACTCAACTTCCTCGATATCCAGATTTAGTCCTGTTGTTATAAGTTCAGCTAACTCCACTGCAAGTACGGCAGCACAGAGTTCTAGTCTGGGTATTGTGTGCTCGCGGAGTGGCGATAGTTTGGTCTTGCTCATAACGAATTGCTCTTTGACATCTATGGTCTTTAGGTATGCTACGGCTGCAATCGCCTTGACTGAAGCATCACAGAAGATAAATAGTCTTTGCATCTTGACCTCAATTGATGGCACAGAAGCATACGGTCGTGCCACCTGAAGGCTGGACAAAGCTTCGAGGGACTTCCTCCATCCTATCCACTGGTCTTTTTTCTCCATGGGAAGTGGATCATCCCAATCAGCCGTTTCTGTGGTGAAGTTTCTTAACATCATTTTAACTTGGATGGTAACAGGTGCTATGAATCCCAGAGGATTATATAAACTGTTTATGGTAGACAGGACCCCTCTACGTGTGAAGGGCTTTTCTTCCTTGCTGATTTGGAAGGTGAATGTGTCTGCCTTTAAATCCCAGAGCAAACCAAGGCTTCTCCTGCATGGGAAGGGAGTCTGTACTTAGATCCAAGTCCTTTAGACCACTTGAGTGGTCTTGGGGTGAGAAGGCCTCCATTAGCTCCCGACTGTTGGATGCGATTTTGTGCAACCTTAAATTCGATAGAGCAAGCATTTCTTGAGCTCTCTTGAGGAGACTGATGGCTGTCTTGTTTGTAGGTGTAGATTTCAAGCAGTCGTCCACATAGAAATCCTTTTCCACAAAAGACCTGACATCTGACCCATACTTTGCTTCACCTTCTCGGGCTGAATGTCTGAGACCGTATATAGCAACTGCAGGTGAAGGACTGTTCCCAAAGATGTGCACTCTCATTTGGTATTCTACAATGTTCTCATTGGGGTCGTTGTTGCGGTACCAGAAGAACCTCAAGTAGTTTCTGTGTTCTTCCTTGACAAGGAAGCAGTGGAACATCTGTTGTATATCAGCCATGAATGTTACAGAATCTCTGCGAAAGCGTAGAAGTACCTCAAGAAGTCTGTTGTTGGGGTCTGGACCAGCAAGACTTCATTTAGCAAGACTCCTTCGCACTTAGCGCTTGAGTCGAATACCACTCTTATCTGTCCTGGTTTTTTAGGATGATACACACCAAATATGGGTAAATACCAACATTCTGAATCTTGGAGCGTGGGTGCCATTTCCGCGTGGTTGTTCTGCAATATTCTTTCCATGAAGGCAAAGAAATGTTCTTTCATCTCTGGGTTCCTCTGAAGTTTGTGTATGAGGGAGATAAATCGATTGTAGACAAGTTCTTTGTTGTTAGGTAAGCGTCGTCTCTGAGGTTTAAATGGCAAAGATGCAATCCAGCTTTTTGACTTGTCTTTTTCTATTCCGTGATCCATGATATCCAAGAACAGCCTGTCCTCTATGGACATTGCGACCTTGTTATCTTCTCTTGTCCTGTGGAAGACTGTGCACCCTAAGTGACCTTGCTCACCATCGCAGGCGTGATCTTCACAGGAAGGATCTATGTAAGGACAAAGAATGAGAGCGCTATGTGGCAATTCTTTTATCAGGAAACTACTCTGACACGGCTGAAATAAGGAAGGACGCCCATTTTCAAGTGTGTTGGTGAGCATACTGTTGACTGAGGTCGGCTTGTGTGCTCCTCCTAGACAGACATCTCCTATGATGACCCATCCTAGGTCTAGTCTCTGGGCGTATGGAGCATTTTGAGGGCCGTTAATCTGTCCTCTAGCCTTGTGAACTCGTAATATGTCTCTTCCAAGGAGTAGGAGGCTTCCGGGTCCAGTTCTGGTATCAGGTGAGCTATTCGCCTCAGATAGGGGTGGTGTGCTGCTACCTCTGGTGTTGGTATCTCAGACCGGTTGTCAGGAATGTGGTTGCACTCCAGTATGGTTGGTAAGGACAAGCAGGTCTTACCATCTATGTACTCTACCTTGTACCCAGTTGCCTTCCTCCCCGCCGTCTCAACGGTACCTGCACAAGTCCGTAAGGAGTAGGGAGAACCAGGCCCTACGATGTTGAAGGTGTCGAAGAAGGTGGCTTTAGCTAAAGACCTATTGCTTTGATCATCTAAGATTGCATACATCTTGAGCGCCTTATCTCGCTGACCGGCTGGATAAACTCGGACAAAGCAGATTTTTGAGCAGGATTTCCTTCCTGCGAGTCCTTTACAGATTTCTGTACACTGAGAGGTGACTACTGCGGTGTCTGTCTCAGTGTCTATCTGCTTTCTGTCATGCTCCTCTGCTTGGGATGATAACTGAGAGGGTGGTCCGGGGTGTAAAGCCGTGTTGTGTCCTGTGCTACCACATTCTGTGCATGTCACACTGACCTTACAGTTCCTGGTGAAGTGCGATGTTGTAGTGCAGCACTTGAAGCAGATGTTGTTCTCTTTGAGGAATTCCTTGCGGTCCTCTAAAGACTGATCCCCGAAGGCTCTGCATTTCAGTAGAGAGTGTGTCTAAATATATATGTGTAATTCCGCACTACAAGATTGTATATTCAATAGTAGTAGTAGAATCTGTGGCCGTGCGGTGGTGGGGAGCTATTCCTACAAGGGTAAAGCTATAAGTATTATAGGGATGAACCCAGCCATTCATCCAATATAGTCCCACACCAGCGCACCTCCTCCACAGAAAAAATCACTAAGAACTAATTAATCATAATGAATTCATAAATAATTTATTAGGAGCTATCCACAAAAAATACACATAAAGACACAATTAAAAAACATATAAGACAAACCCGCACATTTTTCTCAAGGGCATCCCAATCTATCCCAAATACCCACAAAACTCATTTATAAAGTGCATAAGTGCTAAATATGTGCAAATATAACATTAATAATAAGAATCAATAGTATGAAATGTGGCAAGATGTAGAAATATAACAGTTCAAAAATAACAAAAGTAGCAAATACAACAACATCAATTAAAAAGCACACATCACCTGAGTGATAAATCCAAGTGTTTCATGGGAATGCCCCAGTCCAAATGCCGGTCCCCCAACGCGTTTCGTGGCCCCCCGCTCACAGGCCACTTCATCAAGGTCTCAGTAGAGAGTGTGGTTTCTTGTGCAGGGGGCATTGTTTAGTAAGGTCTTCCGGTTTGTTTCCTTCTTGCGAAGACCTAAATGACCTGTAAGGAGAACCTGTTAAGGCAACGTTAGTCTTATGCACTGCCACTGGTGTTTTATGGGGCTTGACACCAGGGGCAGTGGGACATGACAATGTAAAGTCAAAACTGGGATCATTACCGATCTTTGCCTGTTGAGCAACAAAGTCTACAAACACTCTAAAGGGGGGAAAAGGTACATTATGAACCTGTTTATAACAAGAATCATGTGTGATCAACTTCTCCTGTAGGTTATAAGGGAGTTTTTGAACGATGGGATTAACACCTCTGGCAGTGTTCAGGAATTCTAGCCCTGGGAGATCACCTTCTGCCTGAGCAACCTGTACCTCTGTTAACAAATCACTGAGTTCCCTGAGCTTTTGGTAACTCCTACCCATTATTTTGGGAAAACTTTCAATTCTCTTATATAAAGCATTTTCTATAGCTTCTATTGACCCATAACATTCATCAAGTCTTTCCCACACCATCTTTAGGCCTTTGCCCGGATAGTTTATGTTAATATCTCTGATTCTTCTGGCGTGTTCAGCAGACACTTCTGAGCCATTTTACCAAGAGATCTAACTCCTCACTGCAGGAAAGATCTAAGTCCCTTATAGCGTTCTGGAAGGAGGCACGCCATGACCTGTAGTTCTCAGGGCAATCGGTGAACTTTATAAGTCCTTTGGTAACCAGTTCCCATTTAGCAAAGAACTTAGCAAAGTCCATGGCCTGGTTAGTGCCAGTGATACCTGGTATGCTGTTGTTATGCTGTGTGTGTGGTGTATCACCATACCTTTTAGGAGTTTCTGGCATAGAGAAGTCTGCATAATACTGTTCAGACGCGAAGGGTGTCCCTTTAAGTCGGAGTGAAGGTTGCAGCTTTCGTTCTGTAAAGTGGCAGTTGTGATCAGGATCACTTTGTCGCATACTGTCTTGCTCGAGGTGCTGTGATGCAAGGTAGGGTCTTTGGTGCTCTGTATAAGCTGGCTGATATACAGGATCGTAGTTGTTATCTGTCTTGGGATGGTGGTGAACGAATTCTAAGACGCGATGTGCTGGATCCTGTTGATCTAAGTCTGCTCCGAGTACTTGCCTGTGTTTCTCAGATTCAGATAACTCTGCAGCGTCTAGGAACACTGCCTTGGCTATTGCGGCTGCTGCTTGTTTCTCTGCTGCAAGTTTTTCCAGTGAAGCTTGCAGGCGCTTGCAGCCATTTCTTTTATGGAGGACTTGCTAGAGCGGCTTGCTCGTGACCTTGTCCCGTATGTTGATGCCTTGCTAGTAGACATGGTGTACCTGTTGCTGGCTGCTTGATGTCTCTGTGCAGACACAGTCTAGGTGAGAACAGACTTGGGTGTGTATTGGATCGTGCTGTGCTTGCTGGGGGCTGCACTCTCGATTCTAGTGACTCTATATGCAACCTTTTGCGCGTGACCGCGTGGACGATGGCGGCTCCGTGTAGTCAGATCCACTATCGCTGGTAACTAGCATCTGTTTTACTGTTCTGTCTTCTTACACGTCCATTCAGTGTGCAATCCAACATTCAGCATAAACCATTCCTGTCTTTCAAATAAGAGGCCTGTTGTTTGCAGTTTTAACAGGTTTATTATGTGATGGCGAAACAGGTTGTAGAAATATATGTGTGGTAAAACTATAAGAATACAGATGACAATGCATGTATAACATCTGTAGATATCATACCTTACATAACAGTGAAGTACACGACAAAAAGGCTGCATATGAGAAGGATTGCATGGCTAGCTAGCAGTTTAACATCTACACATTAAAGCGGACCAACACCCAGGGGGGATCGGCCCGGGAATCTATAAGGTTCCCGGGCCGATCAGATCCCTCCCCGCGGGGCATCTGAGATCGGGATGTCCCGCGGGGTGAAACCCCCCAGGAAGCACACAATCCTACCTGTTCCACGTTCCAGCGGCGCATCCGCCGCCGCCCCCTCCCGTGCGTCCCTCTAGCAGGGCGTGCTCCCTCGCCGGCCGTTTGTGAATGGCCGGCGTGGGTGCGCTCCCTGTAAGAGGGACGCACGGGAGGCGGCGGCGGACGCGCTCTGCTTGTCCGGCGCTGCCCCTCGCTTGTCCGCCGGCGGGGATTGGCTGCAGAGGTCATGTGGGAGCGGGGTGAGGTGAGTTTTCGGGGCTTTCTGGGGGGTTTCACACAGTGGGACACCCCCGATCGGGGTGCCCCACCGAAGTGGACCAAAACCCAGGATAGTCAAAATCCTGGGTGTTGGTCCACTTTAAACTCTCTGAGTAGTACAAATATCTAAACAGCTCTAGATATCATAATGCCCTAGTAACTGAGGTATGTGACTCACCAGATATGCTGTTACACAGATGGTGGAGTTTTAGAAGAGAAAAATGTGATGGCAGCTCTGATCTGTGTCTGGAGGATAAAGACAGCCCACTTCTTCCTCCCAGAATGCATTGCAATCTCCCATAATACTTTTAAGTCAGAAAAACATGTTAAACAACTTAACACCACTAGATGGTGCTATAACCTCACTAATGATACAAAGACAGGGCAGAAATTAATTATACTGGTTCTTTACCCTGCTGGGCAGAACAATCTATATAAAGATATATGAGGGCGGGAGGTAGTTCACATCAAGACAGCAGCTCTGAGAGGTTGAACCCTGCAAAGAAATACATTCAAGCAGAAACTCTACAAAAAACTTACATGTTCTGTGGATGCAAGAATTGTGAAGGTGATATAACAGAATAGAAGAAATGTGACCTGTTCATGCTTCTCAACAAATGACAATTACCAGTACTTTGCAACCTATAACATGTATTGAAACTCTGTTGTGCATAACAATTTGGAATAGTTCATTTTGAGTTTTTCTTTCTTTTGTTTAAAATGCACTTTTATCACTAGGAGGTCTTTGCAGTAAAATTTGAGTTATACTCTATTGATGACTTAGTAATGGCTGATAACTTCTGTGATCTGTTTCACTGTAATATAAGTAGGGATGAGCGAATCGATCCGGACGAACCCGGATTCGATCTGAATTTCATGAAAAATTTGATTCGGATCGAATCCGAATTTCCCCGCGATTCGATCGATTTTTCCATGAAATTTAAAAAAAAGGCCGGCCTGGTGGGAGCCGAGGAGGCCGGCTACACTGTCAGCTGTGCAAACCAGCTTCCGCCTCCCGCTGACAGTGCAGCCGGCCTCCCCGGCTCCCACCATAACGGCATGTAGCACACACTTACCTACATGCCGGTATGGTGGGAGCGGAGGAAGCTGGCCGCACTGTCAGCGGGCGGCAGAAGCCGGGTTGCACAGCTGACAGTGTGGCCGGCTTCCCTGCTCCCACCATGCCGGCATGTACACACTATAAAAACACTAGAAAATAAACTAAAATACCTGGAGCATAAAAATAAATAGATAAACATTTAAAGAATGAATGAACAGTTAAAAATGTATTCACATATATAAAAAATCAAACATTGAAAGAATGAATGAGCATTGTAAAGGGTTTCAAGATGGTGCCAGGAGGCTGTGCTGTTGCACAGAGCTCCAGTCCTCAGGCTTGTTTGTTACAATGTATTTACCTGGGAAAAGGCAGTATGTATATGTAACAGATTATTATACAAATGTCACAAGGTATTGTAATTAAGTGTTCAGCTGTGCACCCGACTCTTCTGCAGAGATTCTGCGCATATAAAAGTATTGTGTTTGTACTCTATTTTGGATCCTGCTTGTGTGTGGAAAAAGGGGAATCATGTTTATAAATTCCGTATATAAATAGAAGTGTTATATTTGTGTGAGGGAACTTAGATTTAAATATATATATATATATATATATATATATATATATATATATATATATATATATATATATAAATATATATAAATATATATATATATAAATACCTATATATAGGTAAATGTTATATATATATATATATATATATATTTTTTTTTTTTTTAAATATAAAAATATATAGTTACAAGCATAGGATAAATATAAATATATATATAATTATAATTAGAAAGATATATAGATTAATTAGATATATAGATAGATTAATTAGATAGATATATATATATATATATATATATATATATATATATATATATATATATATATATAGATAGTACAAGTTGGTTTTGAGGATAAAGCGCAATTGAATAATATGAGCGGCTCCTACAGCAGGAAAACCTGTGATTCCCAGGAAAAATTGTAGTGTGTTAATCAATTTCAATTTAGGTGTAGCCCTAGAAGGAAAAAGATTGGTGTAGGAGTGCTGTGGATACACAAAGGTTGGTTGAATCATTACATGTGATAGAATGTATTATCACAGATTAAAAGTAGTAGGATGATAACTTATCATGGAAAAAAAAATAAAGAAGTACCAATATGATATACTGAATATAGTGGAACATTTTAAATAATTGTAGATAATATAAATTAATAGTGGATAGTATAAATTAATGATTAAATAATAAATTATTGATTGATCTAATAAATAAACAATAATTTTATTAAAATTTTGGTAGGGGGGCAATTCATTAGAAAGTTAGATACTATAAATTAGTGTATATTAATAGTGGGTACTGTAAGTTCATAATTAAATAATTAGTTATTGGTTGATCAAATAAAAAAAAAATAGAAAATGATTAAATCATTAGTAGAGGGACAATTCATTATATAATTAGATGGAGGGATGTAAATTGAAACTGGATAGACGTGAATAGATAGAATGGATATATAAACTAAGGATATGATAAAAATATGATAAGAGTATAAATATATAAATATATAGGTCATGGTGGATGAGGAATAAATTACTAGAGGATTAGTAAGAAGTAATTGATAAAAAACGATTTGATGGATATATAAAGTAATGATATTATAAAAATATGATAAGAGTATAAATATATAGATCATGGTTGATGAGGAATAAATTATTAGAGGATTAGTAAAAAGTAATTGATACAAAATGATTTGATATGATATGAAAATGATAAAAAGGTGGTGACATTAAGGATGTAAAGGTGTAAAAATGTAAAAGTTAATTAATTATGATTGAATAGTAATGTTAATGTTAATGGAAATAGTGTAGTCGAACATTGCGGTAAAGGAGTAAATTAATAAGTTTGATGAGTAGGGGGAAAGTCCAGACAAATATTTTCTAAGGAACAGATCAATATTGAAGGGGAACCAATCTAGTTAGTTGTTTTCTAAAAAGCAATTAAAATCCAAATCTATATTTTGTCCATGTGGTGAGAGTGTGTTTAATTCAAAAATTCAAAAATATATATATATGAGTATAAAATCGGTATTCAATAGTAATAACTAGTAATACAATTATATAAAAATTAATATAAACAGTGGTCAGTAGATGGAGTTATATTAAATTGATATGAAAGAGATATATGTGTATATAATTGTACCGGTGATATCATTGATGGTAATGCTCATAGAAAGGTACCAATAAATTGATGAGTCTAGAGGTAATAGTTTAAATTCACTTTATATAAGTCATATATATATATATATAACCTCTCACTCCATCGATTTTCTGGCATATTCATATTCTCAAACTAATTAATTTTAAATCAATCTTAAACCAATTTCATAAAACTATTTCAAGAAGGGGCGGGAATGCCCTTGCTGTCTTTTTGAACCAGGTTTTTCCCAGTGCTTGCTGGGAAATGTAGTTGTAGGCAGTAGTTCTATTGTCGGCTTTTCTTTGATAGCTCTATTGCCGGCTCTACTTTATTAGTTCAATTGTCGGCTTTTCCTTATTAAAAGCATAAAAAAACTTGGTAATGTTTTGTAGTGGAAATAGGACAAACCTTATGTATTTATTACTTAATTAACTGATGATTAAAATTAAATTGATGATTGAAAATAAAATGAAAGTCAAATGGAAAGGAATATAAGTTTCGGGGACTTGATTGTGGTCTGATTTATTTAGTTGATTAGCGGGAATTCGTTTTGTTTAGTTAATTGATAGAGTATGAATTTAATGGATGATAATAGAGAATTCATTTGGCGGATGATAATAGAGTATGAATTTGGAGGATGATTTTTGTGAATGACAGCTTGGAAAGAAAGTGGGCTCCTGCCTGCCGGCCCCGTCCGCTGTCATTCCAAGCTGTCATTACCTCCCCGCCCGCTGTAACTCCTCCCTCCCGCCTCGCCCACTTTCTTTCCAAGCTGTCATTACCTCCCGCCCCGCCCACTTTCTTTCCAAACTGTCATTATCTCCCGCCCCGCCCACTTTCTTTCCAAACTGTCATTACCTCCCTGCCCGCTGTAACTCCTCCCTCCCGCTCACTTTCTTTCCAAGCTGTCATTCCTCCCGCTCACTTTCTTTCCAAGTTGTCATTACCTCCCCGCCCGCTGTAACTCCTCCCTCCCGCCCCGCCCACTTTCTTTCCAAGCTGTCATTCCTCCCGCCCCGCCCACTTTCTTTCCAAGCTGTCATTACCTCCCCGCCCGCTGTCAGTACCTCCCTCTCGCCCCGCCCACTTTCTTTCCAAGCTGTCATTCCTCCCTCCCACCCCGCCCATTTTCTTTCCAAGCTGTCATTACCTCCCCGCCCGCTGTAACTCCTCCCTCCCGCCCCGCCCACTTTCTTTCCAAGCTGTCATTCCTCCCGCCCCGCCCACTTTCTTTCCAATCTGTCATTACCTCCCCGCCCGCTGTCAGTACCTCCCTCTCGCCCCGCCCACTTTCTTTCCAAGCTGTCATTCCTCCCTCCCACCCCGCCCACTTTCTTTCCAAACTGTCATTACCTCCTCGCCCGCTGTAACTCCTCCCTCCCGCCTCGCCCACTTTCTTTCCAAGCTGTCATTCCTCCCGCCCCGCCCACTTTCTTTCCAAGCTGTCATTCCTCCCGCCCCGCCCACTTTCTTTCCAAGCTGTCATTACCTCCCCTCCCGCTGTCAGTACCTCCCTCTCGCCCTGCCCACTTTCTTTCCAAGCTGTCATTCCTCCCTCCCACCCCGCCCACTTTCTTTCCAAGCTGTAATTACCTCCTCGCCCGCTGTAACTCCTCCCTCCCGCCTCGCCCACTTTCTTTCCAAGCTGTCATTCCTCCCGCCCCGCCCACTTTCTTTCCAAGCTGTCATTCCTCCTGCCCCGCCCACTTTCTTTCCAAGCTGTCATTCCTCCCGCCCCGCCCACTTTCTTTCCAATCTGTCATTACCTCCCCGCCCGCTGTCAGTACCTCCCTCTCGCCCCACCCACTTTCTTTCCAAGCTGTCATTACCTCCTCGCCCGCTGTAACTCCTCCCTCCCGCCTCGCCCACTTTCTTTCCAAGCTGTCATTCCTCCCGCCCCGCCCACTTTCTTTCCAAGCTGTCATTCCTCCCGCCCCGCCCACTTTCTTTCCAAGCTGTCATTACCTCCTCGCCCGCTGTCAGTACCTCCCTCTCGCCCCGCCCACTTTCTTTCCAAGCTGTCATTCCTCCCTCCCACCCCGCCCACTTTCTTTCCAATCTGTCATTACCTCCTCGCCCGCTGTCAGTACCTCCCTCTCGCCCCGCCCACTTTCTTTCCAAGCTGTCATTCCTCCCTCCCACCCCGCCCACTTTCTTTCCAAGCTGTCATTCCTCCCTCCCACCCCGCCCACTTTCTTTCCAAACTGCCATTACCTCCCTGCCCGCTGTAACTCCTCCCTCCCGCCCACTTTCTTTCCAAGCTGTCATTCCTCCCTCTCGCCCCGCCCATGTTCTTTCCAAGCTGTCATTCCTCCCTCCCACCCCCTTTCTTTCCAAGCTGTCATTACCTCCCCGCCCGCTGTCAGTACCTCCCTCCCGCCCGCCCACTTTCTTTCCAAGCTGTCATTCCTCCCTCCCGCCCGCCCACTTTCTTTCCAAGCTGTCATTCCTCCCTCCCACCCCGCCCACTTTCTTTCCAAACTGTCATTACCTCCCTGCCCGCTGTAACTCCTCCCTCCCGCCCACTTTCTTTCCAAGCTGTCATTACCTCCCCGCCCGCTGTCAGTACCTCCCTCCCGCCCCGCCCGCTTTCTTTCCAAGCTGTCATTACCTCCCTCCCGCCCGCCCAACTTTGCGGCTGGGCTTTTTTTTTTCAAATGACAGAAAATCGGGGGGGGGGGGCTTTTCCGGGGGCTTTCCTGGGGCCATCCGAGCCCCTAGGGGGGATCGGATGGCACCAAATGAAAGAGGATACCCGGCCAATTCGATAGAGGGGTCAGGTGAGTATTTTGGTACAGTTATTTTTTTACTAGCAGGGGGGAAAGTCAAGGGTGGTTAATAGCGATTCGCCGCGAATAAATTCGGATCGAAACGATTTTTGTCAGAAAATTCGGCGAATCAGCCGAATCGAATTTTTCAAAACTTTGCTCATCTCTAAATATAAGCATCCTTCTAATAAATTAACAAAATGTTTTGCTAGTTTCAGTTAGCTACATTCCTTATTATTAATGTACAACTCTAGGCAAAACCTATTTTTTAGTGTTTCAGGGCGTGACCAAAGGTATAACATTTTGCTTTGTTTTTTTTTTCTTTGGACATCCGTTGATTGAAAACATTTGTAACCAGAAGATCATAGTATTTATTATATACAGTCTAAAGAATAAGAGGCGGAGACAAAAAGGGAAGGATCACAAGTGGTACGTATAAAGTTTGGCAGCATATGTCTGTGGAGGTTATATGAGTTACCTAAATCAGTTTATATGCTTGTCTGAAGAGATAGGTTTTGAGAACACATTTGAAAGCTCTGAGTGTTGGGGAGCGCTAAATTAAGTGGGGGAGGACATTCCAGGAAGGGGGAGAGGCAAGTGAGAAGTCCAGTATGAGGGAGTGAGCAGAGGTGAAATTATCTGTTAGAATGGCAGTCAGTGGAGCAGCTGACAGATGGTAAGCAGTGCTGGTAAAGTAGCACTTTTCTAGGGGAGCTGTGCTTTTCCAGGGGAAAAGTGAAGGAGATGTAATTGAGGCAAGCAGAGTCCAGCATAGATTGGAGGCATGCCAGCCTCTTTGTTGGCAAAACACAAAGAGGGGTTTTAAGTTGGAGATGAGAAAAAGAGGTTTAGGAGTGGATGTGTTTAAAAGCATAGGTGAATTGGATGGTGGGAAAATGACCAGTTCTGTTTTGTCCATGTTTAGTGTAAGGGAACGAGAGAAAAATAATTTTAAGACAGTTAGGAAGGAAAAATAGGAATATAGGAATTAGGAAGGAAAGATAGGAGGTAAGAGAGATTTGGGCCAGAAAGGTATATTTGAGTCATCCACATAAAATTGATATTGGAAACTTAGTGAGGTTATTGGTTTGCCAAGGTATAAATTGAATAAGTAGGGGTGCTAGGATGGAGCTTTGTGGTACAGTAACAGACAGAAGTTGAGGACAAGACAAGAGAGTATAGTGAGAAGCTGGGAGTGATCAACAGTGTCAAAAGCTCAGGATAGGTCAAGAAGAATGAGACTAGAGTAGTGGCCTTTAGATTTGGTGGTTCATGGATCATTAGCGGTGTGAATGTGCAATGGTGAGGGAAGTTTCAGTGGAGTGATTTGAGATGTGCCAGTGGAGACCAGGCTCTTCCATACCCCATGCTTGATGGGGGATATCGAATACCTGTTCCCAGGTCCTATCTGGCTGAATGTCTTTTGGACTGACCTTCCTGGTTAAAATTTCCTTTACAACTTTGCATTGGAGGGGACACAGAGTGTTTCAGGTGGTAAGTGCGTCCCAAGCTTTCTGGCCATAGCTCTATGATTAGCAGAATTAAAGGAGCACTATTGCAAAGAATAGCCCAGTGATTAAAATCCACTTAAATATGCTGATTGGCAGAAGGTGAGGTCACTTATACACCCGACATCAAGAAATATCCTGCCAGGCTTGTTTTTTTCTATTTTAATAGAATGAAGAAATGGGGAGTGGGGGGGGGGGGGGTTCTGTCACCCCTGATACACTAAATCTGTTGCCCCTGGATTTTATTCCTACCATGAGAGAATAAACCACAAGCTTGGTGGCAGTTTTATTTAGTTTAGGTGTATAAGTGACCCCTCCTCTCATTAGCCAACGTGTTTACACACAAAATGAGCTATCAGAGGAATCTTCTGGGGTGTCTGAACTTTATAGCCACTCTGTAGAAACAGCAAGGGCTCTTTTTACATGGATGACTTTATTGACAGACTACTATTGCCTACAATATGGTTAAAGCAGACCAACACCAGTTCACCTGTTAACAAGTGTTGGGCCGCTTTTGGCAGCATTCAAACAGGCTCAGGGGGCATCCAGTATGCTGGAGCACCCCCCACACATCACCCGCCTGCAAATGGGAGTTGGTCTACTTTAAGTAAATGTGCCGTCATCAGTTAGTCTTGCCCACAATACAGCACCGTTTCCCGGGTGTTTTGGGCTCTGGACACGGTCATCTTGGAGAGGATGCACATTCTATCCACTTTAAAGATAGATGTGGTGGGGAGACCCGTATTCACACTTTATTTAAAAATGAGGAATGTGATCAAATAAAGTGTGATTTAGTAAAGAAAGGAATCTGGACACATGATTTATTCCTGAAATATTCACTAGAGCAATTGGACAACTAATTGTATTCACCTTTAAAAGTAAATTTGAAGTAACAGGATTTTTTGCCTGCCTAGTATGAAAGTTTCAGGTGTTAACAAACACATGAGCACGTTTAATCATTTATGAACCCCTGTAGCATTCTTCCCACTTTGAATCCCACCTTATTTTATCTTCTGCCCTATTCTGAAATAGATTATGAATTATTGAATCAAGGCCAGTGTCTCCTAAAGCTGACCTTTAATGCTTGCTTTGTTGAAATATGACAGATTCCAGCACTGATTGCGCTAAGAAGCAGAGTAGAGATAAAGACAAAGTGATGGGTGAGTTTCAAGGTCATTTCTTTGTCTCCACAGTTTGGTGTCCATTATTCATGCTTGCTTAGACCTCGAAAATGTTGTTATACAGAAGAAGAAGATAATGCAATTTCTGAGCTCCTCTTTCTGCAGATCTGCCTTAAATTCAGACTAATGATAACTTGCCTTGTCCTTCACACGCAGCGAATGCGCTTTGTCCCGAAGGGCGATGTTAATAGAGCATTTCAGGACATTATTTGCATCAGAGAAGGACAGCAATGTGGCGTTTGCTCCTTTACACAGAAATGCCATTATCAGTTTCAAGTTGCCGAGTTTTGAGTCCTGCTAATGTGACCTGTCAGGATACTGTCGCTGCTGCTGCATGAAATACCTCCTTCTGGAGCATGCAAAAATTCACCAGTAGAGAGCTAGAACAATAAATCCGTTTTTATGTATTCTCAATTTACAGCACTAAAACTAACAGACTAAAAACTACAGGAGATGAACAATAAAAATAAAAACGATGAGTAGACAAACAAGGTGAAAGCACTGACCAGAGAATGGCAGAGGAAAATGCAATGGTGGTAAATAGACTATAACTTTTTTTTACAACGGTTTGATGCAGATAATAACCATGCAGATGAGTAAATAGATTTACTTATTTTCAGTGCCAGAGGTAATATTTATAAATGGTTAACATTTAAATACAAGGGGATTTTGAAGGTTTCCATGACAAAACCTGGCATTATGATCCCAGTCCATATAAATGATATTGGGACCAAGATGCACCAGAATAAAACAGAATAGTATAAAACCAGAGCCTTATTTACCATTAGGCACCTGTAGGCATGTGCCTAGGGGCACATGGCTGCTAGGGGTGCACTTTTAAATTGTAAAATTAATGTGAACAGGTCTGGTCGTTTCACAGAGGCTGCATACAGACTGCAGTTTTGTCTTTTCACGACGCAGTGATGCGACCTAAAAGGAAGAGAGTCTAGCCAGGAAGGATATTATCAGCTCGGCCTCTGCATGACTGCTGGTCCCTCTGTCCTTCAATCTGTCGGCACTAAACTCAAGTAGGTGCTGCTGATTTTTATTGTGGCAGGGGGGAGTCTGCCAAGCTGGAGCTTGGAGTTCTCCAGGCCTATAGCTGGTGAGCAGCTGCACAATGTAGTTCCCCAGGGTTGGGGAGGAGTAGCAGCTGGGTCTTTGGTACCCTTGGATCATCTGTCCCTTGTAGTTACTCCATAGTAAGCTGGGGATTAGTGTTCCACAGGGCTGGGGATGGGAAGAAGTAGGGCCTTGCAGGTTCTCCAAGGGAAGCAGGTGGGCCTTGGAGTTCCTCCAGGGGTAGCAGCTGGGCCTTGGAGTTCCTCCAGGGGTAGCAGCTGGGCCTTGGAGTTCCTCCGGGGGAAGCAGCTGGGCCTTGGAGTTCCTCCAGGGGAAAGCTGGGCCTTGGAGTTCCTCCAGGGGAAGCAGCTGGGCCTTGGAGTTCCTCCAGGGGAAGCAGCTGGGCCTTGGAGTTCCTCCAGGGGAAGCAGCTGGACCTTGGAGTTCCTCCAGGGGAAGCAGCTAAAGCTTGGAGTTCCTCCAGGGGAAGCAGTTGGACCTTGGAGTTCCTCCAGGGGAAGCAGCTGGACCTTGGAGTTCCTCCAGGGGAAGCAGCTGGACCTTGGAGTTCCTCCAGGGGAAGCAAGTGGACCTTGGAGTTCCTCCAGGGGAAGCAGCTGGACCTTGGAGTTCCTCCAGGGGAAGCAGCTGGACCTTGGAGTTTCTCCAGGGGAAACAGCTGGACCTTGGAGTTTCTCCAGGGGAAGCAGCTGGATCTTGGAGTTCCTCCAGGGGAAGTACCTGGACTTTGGAATTCCTCCAGGGGAAGAAGCTGGACCTTGGAGTTCCTCCAGGGGAAGCAGCTGGGCTTTGTAGCTCCCCTAGGGGAAGCAGCTGGGCCTTGGATTTCCTCCAGGGGAAGCAGCTGGGCCTTGTAGTTTCTCCAGGGAAAGCAACTGGGCCTTGAAGTTCCTCCAGGGGAAGCATCTGGGCCTTGGAGTTCCTCCAGGGGAAGCAGCTGGGCCTTGGAGTTCCTCCAGGGGAAGCAGCTGGACCTTGGAGTTCCTCCAGGGGAAGCAGCTGGACCTTGGAGTTCCTCCAGGGGAAGCAGCTGGACCTTGGAGTTCCTCCAGGGGAAGCAGCTGGATCTTGGAGTTCCTCCAGGGGAAGCAGCTGGACCTTGGAGTTCCTCCAGGGGAAGCAGCTGGACCTTGGAGTTCCTCCAGGGGAAGCAGCTGGACCTTGGAGTTCCTCCAGGGGAAGCAGATGGGCCTTGGAGTTCCTCCAGGGGAAGCAGCTGGACCTTGGAGTTCCTCCAGGGGAAGCAGCTGATGCTTGGAGTTCCTCCAGGGGAAGCAGCTGGACCTTGGAGTTCCTCCAGGGGAAGCAGCTGGACCTTGGAGTTCCTCCAGGGGAAGCAGCTGGGCCTTGGAGTTCCTCCAGGGGAAGCAGCTGGACCTTGGAGTTCCTCCAGGGGAAGCAGCTGATGCTTGGAGTTCCTCCAGGGGAAGCAGCTGGGCCTTGGAGTTCCTCCAGGGGAAGCAGCTGGGCCTTGGAGTTCCTTCAGGGTAAGCAGCTGGGCCTTGGAGTTCCTCAAGGGGAAGCAGCTGAAGCTTGGAGTTCCTCCAGGGGAAGCAGCTGGACCTTGGAGTTCCTCCAGGGGAAGCAGTTGGACCTTGGAGTTCCTCCAGGGGAAGCAGCTGGACTTTGGAGTTCCTCCAGGGGAAGCAGCTGGACCCTGGAGTTCCTCCAGGGGAAGCAGCTGAACCTTGTAGTTCCTCCAGGGGAAACAGCTGGACCTTGGGGTTCCTCCAGGGGAAGCAGCTGGACCTTGGGGTTCCTCCAGGGGAAGCAGCTGGACCTTGGAGTTCCTCCAGGGGAAGCAGCTGGACCTTGGAGTTCCTCCAGGGGAAGCAGCTGGGCATTGTAGCTCCCCTTGGGGAAGCAGCTGGGCCTTGGAGTTCCTCAAGGGGAGGCAGCTGAAGCTTGGAGTACCTCCAGGGGAAGCAGCTGGGCCTTGGAGTTCCTCCAGGGGAAGCAGCTGGACCTTGGAGTTCCTCCAGGGGAAGCAGTTGGACCTTGGAGTTCCTCCAGGGGAAGCAGCTGGACTTTGGAGTTCCTCCAGGGGAAGCAGCTGGACCCTGGAGTTCCTCCAGGGGAAGCAGCTGAACCTTGTAGTTCCTCCAGGGGAAACAGCTGGACCTTGGGGTTCCTCCAGGGGAAGCAGCTGGACCTTAGAGTTCCTCCAGGGGAAGCAGCTGGGCTTTGTAGCTCCCCTTGGGGAAGCAGCTGGGCCTTGGTGTTCCTCCAGGGGAAGCAGCTGAGCCTTGGAGTTCCTCCAGGGGAAGCAACTGGGCCTTGGAGTTCCTCCAGAGGAAGCAGTTGGGCCTTGGAGTTCCTCCAGGGGAAGCAGCTGGGCCTTGGAGTTCCTCCAGGGGAAGCAGCTGGGCCTTGGAGTTCCTCCAGGGGAAGCAGCTGAAGCTTGGAGTTCCTCCAAGGGAAGCAGTTGGACCTTGGAGTTCCTGCAGGGGAAGCAGCTGGACCTTGGAGTTCCTCCAGAGGAAGCAGCTGGACCTTGGAGTTCCTCCAGAGGAAGGAGCTGGACCTTGGAGTTCCTCCAGGGGAAGCAGCTGGACCTTGGAGTTCCTCCAGGGGAAGCAACTGGACCTTGGAGATCCTCCAGGGGAAGCAGCTGAAGCTTGGAGTTCCTCCAAGGGAAGCAGTTGGACCTTGGAGTTCCTCCAGGGGAAGCAGCTGGACTTTGGAGTTCCTCCAGGGGAAGCAGCTGGACTTTGGAGTTCCTCCAGGGGAAGCAGCTGGACCTTGGAGTTCCTCCAGGGGAAGCAGCTGGACCTTGGAGTTCCTCTAGGGGAAGCAGCTGGACCTTGGAGTTCCTCCAGGGGAAGCAGCTGGACCTTGGAGTTCCTCCAGGGGAAGCAGCTGGACCTTGGAGTTCCTCCAGGGGAAGCAGCTGGACCTTGGAGTTCCTCCAGGGGAAGCAGCTGGCCCTTGGATTTCCTCCAGGGGAAACAGCTGGGTCTTGGAGTTCCTCCAGGGGAAGCAGCTGAAGCTTGGAGTTCCTCCAGGGAGAGCAGCTGAGCCTTAGATTTCCTAAAGGGGAAGCAGCTGGGTCTTGGAGTTCCTCCAGGGGAAGCAGCTGAAGCTTGGAGTTCCTCCAGGGGAAGCAGCTGGGCCTTGGAGTTCCTCCAGGGGAAGCAACTGGGCCTTGGAGTTCCTTCAGGGGAAGCAGCTGGGCCTTGGAGTTCCTCCAGGGGAAGCAGCTGAAGCTTGGAGTTCCTCCAAGGGAAGCAGTTGGACCTTGGAGTTCCTCCAGGGGAAGCAGCTGGACCTTGGAGTTCCTTCAGAGGAAGCAGCTGGACCTTGGAGTTCCTCCAGGGGAAGCAGCTGAAGCTTGGAGTTCCTCCAAGGGAAGCAGTTGGACCTTGGAGTTCCTCCAGGGGAAGCAGCTGGACCTTGGAGTTCCTTCAGAGGAAGCAGCTGGACCTTGGAGTTCCTCCAGGGGAAGCAGCTGGACATTGGAGTTCCTCCAGGGGAAGCAGCTGGACCTTGGAGTTCCTCCAGGGGAAGCAGTTGGACCTTGTAGTTCCTCCAGGGGAAACAGCTGGGCCTTAGAATTCATCCAGGGGAAGCAGCTGGACCTTGGAGTTCCTCCAGGGGAAGCAGCTGGACCTTGGAGTTCCTCCAGGGGAAGCAGCTGGACATTGGAGTTCCTCCAGGGGAAGCAGCTGGACCTTGGAGTTCCTCCAGGGGAAGCAGCTGGACCTTGGAGTTACTCCAGGGGGAGCAGCTGGGCCTTAGAGTTCATCCAGGGGAAGCAGCTGGACCTTGGAGTTCCTCCAGGGGAAGCAGCTGGACCTTGGAGTTCCTCCAGGGGAAGCAGCTGGACATTGGAGTTCCTCCAGGGGAAGCAGCTGGACCTTGGAGTTCCTCCAGGGGAAGCAGTTGGACCTTGTAGTTCCTCCAGGGGAAACAGCTGGACCTTCGGGTTCATCCAGGGGAAGCAGCTGGGCTTTGTAGCTCCCCTTGGGGAAGCAGCTGGGCCTTGGTGTTCCTCCAGGGGAAGCAGCTGAGCCTTGGAGTTCCTCCAGGGGAAGCAGCTGGGCCTTGGAGTTCCTCCAGAGGAAGCAGCTGGACCTTGGAGTTCCTCCAGAGGAAGGAGCTGGACCTTGGAGTTCCTCCAGGGGAAGCAGCTGGACCTTGGAGTTCCCCAGGGGAAGCAACTGGACCTTGGAGATCCTCCCAGGGGAAGCAGCTGAAGCTTGGAGTTCCTTCAAGGGAAGCAGTTGGACCTTGGAGTTCCTCCAGGGGAAGCAGCTAGACCTTGGAGTTCCTCCAGGGGAAGCAGCTGGACCTTGGAGTTCCTCCAGGGGAAGCAGCTGGACCTTGGAATTCCTCCAGGGGAAGCAGCTGGACCTTGGAGTTCCTCCAGGGGAAGCAGCTGGACCTTGGAGTTCCCCCAGGGGAAGCAGCTGGACCTTGGAGTTCCTCCAGGGGAAGCAGCTGGACTTTGGAGTTCCTCCATGGGAAGCAGCTGGGCTTTGTAGCTCCCCTAGAGTAAGCAGCTGGGCCTTGGTTTTCCTCCAGGGGAAGCAGCTGGCCCTTGGATTTCCTCCAGGGGAAGCAGCTGGGTCTTGGAGTTCCTCCAGGGGAAGCAGCTGAAGCTTGGAGTTCCTCCAGGGGAAGCAGCTGAGCCTTGGATTTCCTCCAGGGCAAGCAGTTGTGTCTTGGAGTTCCTCCAGGGGAAGCAGCTGAAGCTTGGAGTTCCTCAAGGGGAAGCAGCTGGACCTTGGAGTTCCTCCAGGGGAAGCAGCTGATCCTTGGAGTTCCTCCAGGGGAAGCAGCTGAAGCTTGGAGTTCCTCCAGGGGAAGCAGCTGGGCCTTGGAGTTCCTCCAGGGGAAGCAGCTGGGCCTTGGAGTTCCTCCAGGGGAAGCAGCTGGACCTTGGAGTAACTCCAGGGGAAGCAGCTGAAGCTTGGAGTTCCTCCAAGGGAAGCAGTTGGACCTTGGAGTTCCTCCAGGGGAAGCAGCTGGACCTTGGAGTTCCTCCAGAGGAAGCAGCTGGACCTTGGAGTTCCTCCAGGGGAAGCAGCTGGACCTTGGAGTTCCTCCAGGGGAAGCAGCTGGACCTTGGAGTTCCTCCAGTGGGAGCAGCTGGACCTTGGAGTTCCTCCAGGGGAAGCAGCTGAAGCTTGGAGTTCCTCCAAGGGAAGCAGTTGGACCTTGGAGTTCCTCCAGGGGAAGCAGCTGGAACTTGGAGTTCCTCCAGGGGAAGCAGCTGGACCTTGGAGTTCCTCCAGGGGAAGCAGCTGGACCTTGGAGTTCCTCCAGGGGAAGCAGCTGGACCTTGGAGTTCCTCCAGGGGAAGCAGCTGGACCTTGGAGTTCCTCCAGGGGAAGCAGCTGGACCTTAGAGTTCCTCCAGGGGAAGCAGCTGGGCATTGTAGCTCCCCTTGGGGAAACAGCTGGGCCTTGGAGTTCCTCAAGGGGAAACAGCTGAAGCTTGGAGTTCCTCCAGGGGAAGCAGCTGGGCCTTGGAGTTCCTCCAGGGGAAGCAGCTGGACCTTGGAGTTCCTCCAGGGGAAGCAGTTGGACCTTGGAGTTCCTCCAGGGGAAGCAGCTGGACTTTGGAGTTCCTCCAGGGGAAGCAGCTGGACCCTGGAGTTCCTCCAGGGGAAGCAGCTGAACCTTGTAGTTCCTCCAGGGGAAACAGCTGGACCTTGGGGTTCCTCCAGGGGAAGCAGCTGGACCTTAGAGTTCCTCCAGGGGAAGCAGCTGGGCTTTGTAGCTCCCCTTGGGGAAGCAGCTGGGCCTTGGTGTTCCTCCAGGGGAAGCAGCTGAGCCTTGGAGTTCCTCCAGGGGAAGCAACTGGGCCTTGGAGTTCCTCCAGAGGAAGCAGTTGGGCCTTGGAGTTCCTCCAGGGGAAGCAGTTGGACCTTGGAGTTCCTCCAGGGGAAGCAGCTGGGCCTTGGAGTTCCTCCAGGGGAAGCAGCTGATGCTTGGAGTTCCTCCAAGGGAAGCAGTTGGACCTTGGAGTTCCTCCAGGGGAAGCAGCTGGACCTTGGAGTTCCTCCAGAGGAAGCAGCTGGACCTTGGAGTTCCTCCAGAGGAAGGAGCTGGACCTTGGAGTTCCTCCAGGGGAAGCAGCTGGACCTTGGAGTTCCTCCAGGGGAAGCAACTGGACCTTGGAGATCCTCCAGGGGAAGCAGCTGAAGCTTAGAGTTCCTCCAAGGGAAGCAGTTGGACCTTGGAGTTCCTCCAGGGGAAGCAGCTGGACTTTGGAGTTCCTCCAGGGGAAGCAGCTGGACTTTGGAGTTCCTCCAGGGGAAGCAGCTGGACCTTGGAGTTCCTCCAGGGGAAGCAGCTGGACCTTGGAGTTCCTCCAGAGGAAGGAGCTGGACCTTGGAGTTCCTCCAGAGGAAGGAGCTGGACCTTGGAGTTCCTCCAGGGGAAGCAGCTGGACCTTGGAGTTCCTCCAGGGGAAGCAACTGGACCTTGGAGATCCTCCAGGGGAAGCAGCTGAAGCTTGGAGTTCCTCCAAAGGAAGCAGTTGGACCTTGGAGTTCCTCCAGGGGAAGCAGCTGAAGCTTGGAGTTCCTCCAAGGGAAGCAGTAGGACCTTGGAGTTCCTCCAGGGGAAGCAGCTGGACTTTGGAGTTCCTCCAGGGGAAGCAGCTGGACTTTGGCGTTCCTCCAGGGGAAGCAGCTGGACCTTGGAGTTCCTCCAGGGGAAGCAGCTGGGCCTTGGAGTTCCTCCAGGGGAAGCAGCTGAAGCTTGGAGTTCCTCCAAGGGAAGCAGTTGGACCTTTGAGTTCCTCCAGGGGAAGCAGCTGGACCTTGGAGTTCCTTCAGAGGAAGCAGCTGGACCTTGGAGTTCCTCCAGGGGAAGCAGCTGAAGCTTGGAGTTCCTCCAAGGGAAGCAGTTGGACCTTGGAGTTCCTCCAGGGGAAGCAGCTGGACCTTGGAGTTCCTTCAGAGGAAGCAGCTGGACCTTGGAGTTCCTCCAGGGGAAGCAGCTGGACATTGGAGTTCCTCCAGGGGAAGCAGCTGGACCTTGGAGTTCCTCCAGGGGAAGCAGTTGGACCTTGTAGTTCCTCCAGGGGAAACAGCTGGGCCTTAGAATTCATCCAGGGGAAGCAGCTGGACCTTGGAGTTCCTCCAGGGGAAGCAGCTGGACCTTGGAGTTCCTCCAGGGGAAGCAGCTGGACATTGGAGTTCCTCCAGGGGAAGCAGCTGGACCTTGGAGTTCCTCCAGGGGAAGCAGCTGGACCTTGGAGTTCCTCCAGGGGGAGCAGCTGGGCCTTAGAGTTCATCCAGGGGAAGCAGCTGGACCTTGGAGTTCCTCCAGGGGAAGCAGCTGGACCTTGGAGTTCCTCCAGGGGAAGCAGCTGGACATTGGAGTTCCTCCAGGGGAAGCAGCTGGACCTTGGAGTTCCTCCAGGGGAAGCAGTTGGACCTTGTAGTTCCTCCAGGGGAAACAGCTGGACCTTCGGGTTCCTCCAGGGGAAGCAGCTGGGCTTTGTAGCTCCCCTTGGGGAAGCAGCTGGGCCTTGGTGTTCCTCCAGGGGAAGCAGCTGAGCCTTGGAGTTCCTCCAGGGGAAGCAGCTGGGCCTTGGAGTTCCTCCAGAGGAAGCAGCTGGACCTTGGAGTTCCTCCAGAGGAAGGAGCTGGACCTTGGAGTTCCTCCAGGGGAAGCAGCTGGACCTTGGAGTTCCCCAGGGGAAGCAACTGGACCTTGGAGATCCTCCCAGCGGAAGCAGCTGAAGCTTGGAGTTCCTTCAAGGGAAGCAGTTGGACCTTGGAGTTCCTCCAGGGGAAGCAGCTAGACCTTGGAGTTCCTCCAGGGGAAGCAGCTGGACCTTGGAGTTCCTCCAGGGGAAGCAGCTGGACCTTGGAATTCCTCCAGGGGAAGCAGCTGGACCTTGGAGTTCCTCCAGGGGAAGCAGCTGGACCTTGGAGTTCCCCCAGGGGAAGCAGCTGGACCTTGGAGTTCCTCCAGGGGAAGCAGCTGGACTTTGGAGTTCCTCCATGGGAAGCAGCTGGGCTTTGTAGCTCCCCTAGAGTAAGCAGCTGGGCCTTGGTTTTCCTCCAGGGGAAGCAGCTGGCCCTTGGATTTCCTCCAGGGGAAGCAGCTGGGTCTTGGAGTTCCTCCAGGGGAAGCAGCTGAAGCTTGGAGTTCCTCCAGGGGAAGCAGCTGAGCCTTGGATTTCCTCCAGGGCAAGCAGTTGTGTCTTGGAGTTCCTCCAGGGGAAGCAGCTGAAGCTTGGAGTTCCTCAAGGGGAAGCAGCTGGACCTTGGAGTTCCTCCAGGGGAAGCAGCTGATCCTTGGAGTTCCTCCAGGGGAAGCAGCTGAAGCTTGGAGTTCCTCCAGGGGAAGCAGCTGGGCCTTGGAGTTCCTCCAGGGGAAGCAGCTGGGCCTTGGAGTTCCTCCAGGGGAAGCAGCTGGACCTTGGAGTAACTCCAGGGGAAGCAGCTGAAGCTTGGAGTTCCTCCAAGGGAAGCAGTTGGACCTTGGAGTTCCTCCAGGGGAAGCAGCTGGACCTTGGAGTTCCTCCAGATGAAGCAGCTGGACCTTGGAGTTCCTCCAGTGGAAGCAGCTGGACCTTGGAGTTCCTCCAGGGGAAGCAGCTGGACCTTGGAGTTCCTCCAGGGGAAGCAGCTGGACCTTGGAGTTCCTCCAGTGGGAGCAGCTGGGCCTTGGAGTTCATCCAGGGGAAGCAGCTGAAGCTTGGAGTTCCTCCAAGGGAAGCAGTTGGACCTTGGAGTTCCTCCAGGGGAAGCAGCTGGACCTTGGAGTTCCTCCAGGGGAAGCAGCTGGACCTTGGAGTTCCTCCAGGGGAAGCAGCTGGACCTTGGAGTTCCTCCAGGGGAAGCAGCTGGACCTTGGAGTTCCTCCAGGGGAAGCAGCTGGACCTTGGAGTTCCTCCAGGGGAAGCAGCTGGACCTTAGAGTTCCTCCAGGGGAAGCAGCTGGGCATTGTAGCTCCCCTTGGGGAAACAGCTGGGCCTTGGAGTTCCTCAAGGGGAAACAGCTGAAGCTTGGAGTTCCTCCAGGGGAAGCAGCTGGGCCTTGGAGTTCCTCCAGGGGAAGCAGCTGGACCTTGGAGTTCCTCCAGGGGAAGCAGTTGGACCTTGGAGATCCTCCAGGGGAAGCAGCTGGACTTTGGAGTTCCTCCAGGGGAAGCAGCTGGACCCTGGAGTTCCTCCAGGGGAAGCAGCTGAACCTTGTAGTTCCTCCAGGGGAAACAGCTGGACCTTGGGGTTCCTCCAGGGGAAGCAGCTGGACCTTAGAGTTCCTCCAGGGGAAGCAGCTGGGCTTTGTAGCTCCCCTTGGGGAAGCAGCTGGGCCTTGGTGTTCCTCCAGGGGAAGCAGCTGAGCCTTGGAGTTCCTCCAGGGGAAGCAACTGGGCCTTGGAGTTCCTCCAGAGGAAGCAGTTGGGCCTTGGAGTTCCTCCAGGGGAAGCAGCTGGGCCTTGGAGTTCCTCCAGGGGAAGCAGCTGGGCCTTGGAGTTCCTCCAGGGGAAGCAGCTGATGCTTGGAGTTCCTCCAAGGGAAGCAGTTGGACCTTGGAGTTCCTCCAGGGGAAGCAGCTGGACCTTGGAGTTCCTCCAGAGGAAGCAGCTGGACCTTGGAGTTCCTCCAGAGGAAGGAGCTGGACCTTGGAGTTTCTCCAGGGGAAGCAGCTGGACCTTGGAGTTCCTCCAGGGGAAGCAACTGGACCTTGGAGATCCTCCAGGGGAAGCAGCTGAAGCTTGGAGTTCCTCCAAGGGAAGCAGTTGGACCTTGGAGTTCCTCCAGGGGAAGCAGCTGGACTTTGGAGTTCCTCCAGGGGAAGCAGCTGGACTTTGGAGTTCCTCCAGGGGAAGCAGCTGGACCTTGGAGTTCCTCCAGGGGAAGCAGCTGGACCTTGGAGTTCCTCCAGAGGAAGGAGCTGGACCTTGGAGTTCCTCCAGTGGAAGCAGCTGGACCTTGGAGTTCCTCCAGGGGAAGCAACTGGACCTTGGAGATCCTCCAGGGGAAGCAGCTGAAGCTTGGAGTTCCTCCAAAGGAAGCAGTTGGACCTTGGAGTTCCTCCAGGGGAAGCAGCTGAAGCTTGGAGTTCCTCCAAGGGAAGCAGTAGGACCTTGGAGTTCCTCCAGGGGAAGCAGCTGGACTTTGGAGATCCTCCAGGGGAAGCAGCTGGACTTTTGAGTTCCTCCAGGGGATGCAGCTGGACCTTGGAGTTCCTCCAGGGGAAGCAGCTGGACCATGGAGTTCCTCCAGGGGAAGCAGCTGGACCTTGGAGTTCCTCCAGGGGAAGCAGCTGGACCTTGGAGTTCCTCCAGGGGAAGCAGCTGGACCTTGGAGTTCCTCCAGGGGAAGCAGCTGGACCTTGGAGTTCCTCCAGGGGAAGCAGCTGGACCTTGGAGTTCCTCCAGGGGAAGCAGCTGGACCTTGGAGTTCCTCCAGGGGAAGCAGCTGGACCTTGGAGTTCCTCCAGGGGAGGCAGCTGGCCCTTGGATTTCCTCCAGGGGAACCAGCTGGGTCTTGGAGTTCCTCCAGGGGAAGCAGCTGAAGCTTGGAGTTCCTCCAGGGGAAGCAGCTGAGCCTTAGATTTCCTCCAGGGGAAGCAGCTGGGTCTTGGAGTTCCTCCAGGGGAAGCAGCTGAAGCTTGGAGTTCCTCCAGGGGAAGCAGCTGAAGCTTGGAGTTCCTCCAGGGGAAGCAGCTGGGCCTTGGAGTTCCTCCAGGGGAAGCAACTGGGCCTTGGAGTTCCTTCAGGGGAAGCAACTGGGCCTTGGAGTTCCTGCAGGGGAAGCAGCTGAAGCTTGGAGTTCCTCCAAGGGAAGCAGTTGGACCTTGGAGTTCCTCCAGGGGAAGCAGCTGGACCTTGGAGTTCCTCCAGGGGAAGCAGCTGGACCTTGCAGTTCCTCCAGGGGAAGCAGCTGGACATTGGAGTTCCTCCAGGGGAAGCAGCTGGACCTTGAAGTTCCTCCAGGGGAAGCAGTTGGACCTTGTAGTTCCTCCAGGGGAAACAGCTGGGCCTTAGAGTTCATCCAGGGGAAGCAGCTGGACCTTGGAGTTCCTCCAGGGGAAGCAGCTGGACCTTGGAGTTCCTCCAGGGGAAGCAGCTGGACATTGGATTTCCTTCAGGGGAAGCAGCTGGACCTTGGAGTTCCTCCAGGGGGAGCAGCTGGGCCTTAGAGTTCATCCAGGGGAAGCAGCTGGACCTTGGAGTTCCTCCAGGGGAAGCAGCTGGACCTTGGAGTTCCTCCAGGGGAAGCAGCTGGACATTGGAGTTCCTCCAGGGGAAGCAGCTGGACCTTGGAGTTCCTCCAGGGGAAGCAGTTGGACCTTGGAGTTCCTCCAGGGGAAACAGCTGGACCTTCGGGTTCCTCCAGGGGAAGCAGCTGGACCTTAGAGTTCCTCCAGGGGAAGCAGCTGGGCTTTGTAGCTCCCCTTGGGGAAGCAGCTGGGCCTTGGTGTTCCTCCAGGGGAAGCAGCTGAGCCTTGGAGTTCCTCCAGGGGAAGCAGCTGGGCCTTGGAGTTCCTCCAGAGGAAGCAGCTGGACCTTGGAGTTCCTCCAGAGGAAGGAGCTGGACCTTGGAGTTCCTCCAGGGGAAGCAGCTGGACCTTGGAGTTCCCCAGGGGAAGCAACTGCACCTTGGAGATCCTCCCAGGGGAAGCAGCTGAAGCTTGGAATTCCTTCAAGGGAAGCAGTTGGACCTTGGAGTTCCTCCAGGGGAAGCAGCTAGACCTTGGAGTTCCTCCAGGGGAAGCAGCTGGACCTTGGAGTTCCTCCAGGGGAAGCAGCTGGACTTTGGAGTTCCTCCAGGGGAAGCAACTGGACCTTGGAGTTCCTCCAGGGGAAGCAGCTGGATCTTGGAGTTCCTCCAGGGGAAGCAGCAGGACCTTGGAGTTCCTCCAGGGGAAGCAGCTGGACCTTGGAGTTCCTCCAGGGGAAGCAGCTGGACCTTGGAGTTCCTCCAGGGGAAGCAGCTTGACTTTGGAGTTCCTCCAGGGGAAGCAGCTGGGCTTTGTAGCTCCCCTAGAGTAAGCAGCTGGGCCTTGGATTTCCTCCAGGGGAAGCAGCTGGCCCTTGGATTTCCTCCAGGGGAAGCAGCTGGGTCTTGGAGTTCCTTCAGGGGAAGCAACTGGGCCTTGGAGTTCCTGCAGGGGAAGCAGCTGAAGCTTGGAGTTCCTCCAAGGGAAGCAGTTGGACCTTGGAGTTCCTCCAGGGGAAGCAGCTGGACCTTGGAGTTCCTCCAGGGGAAGCAGCTGGACCTTGCAGTTCCTCCAGGGGAAGCAGCTGGACATTGGAGTTCCTCCAGGGGAAGCAGCTGGACCTTGAAGTTCCTCCAGGGGAAGCAGTTGGACCTTGTAGTTCCTCCAGGGGAAACAGCTGGGCCTTAGAGTTCATCCAGGGGAAGCAGCTGGACCTTGGAGTTCCTCCAGGGGAAGCAGCTGGACCTTGGAGTTCCTCCAGGGGAAGCAGCTGGACATTGGATTTCCTTCAGGGGAAGCAGCTGGACCTTGGAGTTCCTCCAGGGGGAGCAGCTGGGCCTTAGAGTTCATCCAGGGGAAGCAGCTGGACCTTGGAGTTCCTCCAGGGGAAGCAGCTGGACCTTGGAGTTCCTCCAGGGGAAGCAGCTGGACATTGGAGTTCCTCCAGGGGAAGCAGCTGGACCTTGGAGTTCCTCCAGGGGAAGCAGTTGGACCTTGGAGTTCCTCCAGGGGAAACAGCTGGACCTTCGGGTTCCTCCAGGGGAAGCAGCTGGACCTTAGAGTTCCTCCAGGGGAAGCAGCTGGGCTTTGTAGCTCCCCTTGGGGAAGCAGCTGGGCCTTGGTGTTCCTCCAGGGGAAGCAGCTGAGCCTTGGAGTTCCTCCAGGGGAAGCAGCTGGGCCTTGGAGTTCCTCCAGGGGAAGCAGCTGGACCTTGGAGTTCCTCCAGAGGAAGGAGCTGGACCTTGGAGTTCCTCCAGGGGAAGCAGCTGGACCTTGGAGTTCCCCAGGGGAAGCAACTGCACCTTGGAGATCCTCCCAGGGGAAGCAGCTGAAGCTTGGAATTCCTTCAAGGGAAGCAGTTGGACCTTGGAGTTCCTCCAGGGGAAGCAGCTAGACCTTGGAGTTCCTCCAGGGGAAGCAGCTGGACCTTGGAGTTCCTCCAGGGGAAGCAGCTGGACTTTGGAGTTCCTCCAGGGGAAGCAACTGGACCTTGGAGTTCCTCCAGGGGAAGCAGCTGGATCTTGGAGTTCCTCCAGGGGAAGCAGCAGGACCTTGGAGTTCCTCCAGGGGAAGCAGCTGGACCTTGGAGTTCCTCCAGGGGAAGCAGCTGGACCTTGGAGTTCCTCCAGGGGAAGCAGCTTGACTTTGGAGTTCCTCCAGGGGAAGCAGCTGGGCTTTGTAGCTCCCCTAGAGTAAGCAGCTGGGCCTTGGATTTCCTCCAGGGGAAGCAGCTGGCCCTTGGATTTCCTCCAGGGGAAGCAGCTGGGTCTTGGAGTTCCTCCAGGGGAAACAGCTGAAGCTTGGAGTTCCTCCAGGGGAAGCAGCTGAGCCTTGGATTTCCTCCAGGGCAAGCAGCTGTGTCTTGGAGTTCCTCCAGGGGAAGCAGCTGAAGCTTGGAGTTCCTCCAGTGGAAGCAGCTGGACCTTGGAGTTCCTCTAGGGGAAGCAGCTGATCCTTGGAGTTCCTCCAGGGGAAGCAGCTGAAGCTTGGAGTTCCTCCAGGGGAAGCAGCTGGGCCTTGGAGTTCCTCCAGGGGAAGCAGCTGGGCCTTGGAGTTCCTCCAGGGGAAGCAGCTGGACCTTGGAGTTCCTCCAGGGGAAGCAGCTGAAGCTTGGAGTTCCTCCAAGGGAAGCAGTTGGACCTTGGAGTTCCTTCAGGGGAAGCAGCTGGACCTTGGAGTTCCTCCAGAGGAAGCAGCTGGACCTTGGAGTTCCTCCAGAGGAAGCAGCTGGACCTTGGAGTTCCTCCAGGGGGAGCAGCTGGGCCTTGGAGTTCATCCAGGGGAAGCAGCTGAAGCTTGGAGTTCCTCCAAGGGAAGCAGTTGGACCTTGGAGTTCCTCCAGGGGAAGCAGCTGGACCTTGGAGTTCCTCCAGGGGAAGCAGCTGGACCTTGGAGTTCCTCCAGGGGAAGCAGCTGGACCTTGGAGTTCCTCCAGGGGAAGCAGCTGGACCTTGGAGTTCCTCCACGAGAAGCAGCTGGACCTTGGAGTTCCTTCAAGGGAAGCAGCTGGACCTTGGAGTTCCTCCAGGGGAAGCAGCTGGACCTTGGAGTTCCTCCAGGGGAAGCAGCTGGACCTTGGAGTTCCTCCAGGGGAAGCAGCTGGACCTTGGAGTTCCTCCAGGGGAAGCAGCTGGACCTTGGAGTTCCTCCAGGGGAAACAGCTGGGCTTTGTAGCTCCCCTAGAGTAAGAAGCTGGGCCTTGGATTTCCTCCAGGGGAAGCAGCTGGGCCTTGGATTTCCTCCAGGGGAAGCAGCTGGGTCTTGGAGTTCCTCCAGGGGAAGCAGCTGATGCTTGGAGTTCCTCCAGGGGAAGCAGCTGGGCCTTGGATTTCCTCCAGGGGAAGCAGCTGGGTCTTGGAGTTCCTCCAGGGGAAGCAGCTGAAGCTTGGAGTTCCTCCAGGGGAAGCAGCCGGACCTTGGAGTTCCTCCAGGGGAAGCGGCTGATCATTGGAGTTCCTCCAGGGGAAGCAGCAGAAGCTTGGAGTTCCTCCAGGGGAAGCAGCTGGGCCTTGGAGTTCCTCCAGGGGAAGCAGCTGAAGCTTGGAGTTCCTCCAGGGGAAGCAGTTGGACCTTGGGGTTCCTCCAGGGGAAGCAGCTGGACCTTGGAGTTCCTCCAGGGGAAGCAGCTGGACCTTGGAGTTCCTCCAGGGGAAGCAGCTGGACCTTGGAGTTCCTCCAGGGGAAGCAGTTGGACCTTGGAGTTCCTCCAGGGGAAGCAGCTGGACCTTGGAGTTCCTCCAGGGGAAGCAGCTGGACCTTGGAGTTCCTCCAGGGGAAGCAGCTGGACCTTGGAGTTCCTCCAGGGGAAGCAGCTGGACATTGGAGTTCCTCCAGGGGAAGCAGCTGGACCTTGGAGTTTCTCCAGGGGAAGCAGCTGGACCTTGGAGTTCCTCCAGGGGAAGCAGCTGGGCCTTGGAGTTCCTCCAGGGGAAGCAGCTGAAGCATGGAGTTCCTACAGGGGAAGCAGCTGGGCCTTGGAGTTCCTCCAGGGGAAGCAGCTGAAGCTTGGAGTTCCTCCAGGGGAAGCAGCTGGGCTTTGTAGCTCCCCTAGGGGAAGCAGCTGGGCCTTGGATTTCCTCCAGGGGAAGCAACGGGACCTTGTAGTTTCTCCAGGGGAAGCAGCTGAGCCTTGTAGTTCTTTCAGGGGAAGCAGCAGGGCCTTGTTGTTCCTCCTGGGGCAGCTGGGCCTTGTTGCTCCTCCTAGGGTAGCTGAGCCTCGTTCTCCAGGGCACTGAAGGTAAAGCAGCTGGGCCTTGTAGTGCCCCTGGGGCAGCTGGGTCTTGTAGTTCCTCCAGGGAAAGCAGCTGGTCCTTGTAGTTCCTCCAGGGCAAGCGGATGGGCCTTGTTGTTCCTTCTAGGGTAACTTGGCCTCGTTCTCCAGGGAACTGAAGGGGAAGCATCTGGGCCTTTTACTTTCCCCGGGGGTAGCTGGGCCTTGTAGTTCCTCCAGGGGAAGCAGCTGGACCTTGTAGTTTCTCCAGGGGAAGCAGCTGGGCCATGTAGTTTCTCTAGGGGGAACAGTTGGGCCTTGTAGTTCCTCTAAGGGAAGCAGCTGGGCCTTGTAGTTCCTCTAGGGGAAGCAGCTGGCCCGTGTTGTTCACCAGTGCTCTGGAGGGGAAGAGGCCGGGCCTTGTTGTTCCTTCTAGAGCGGCTGGGCCTCATTCTCCAGGGCACTGAAGGGGAAGCAACTGGGCCTTGTAGTTCCCCTGGGGAAGCTAGGCCTTGTAGTTACTCTGGGGGCAGCTAGGCCTTGTAGTTCCCCTTGGGAAGCTGGGTCTTGTAGTTACCCAGACCTGCAGAGGGGAAGCAGCAGTTGGGGTTTTGTCCTCTATAATGTAGAGGATCTTCCTCTCTATAGCCTAGTTAACTACAATCCCCAGCTGTCCCAGTGTGAACATCAAGTATTCAAGTGTCTAGTGTGGCCCTGTGTGAGGAGGCATACCAATGTGGGATGCCACGTATACCCCAGGTATAACCAGGTCTCAAAATATTTTCAACATTCAAACTGTATTACAGCTTAATTAGTATCTTGCCAACACCACCCAAGTTAGAGCCGTCCCGAAACCGATTAAAAAGAACATTTCCATACTAATCTTACAAATATAGCTCTGCCTGGTCCATTCCTGGTCTTTGATGTAAAACCCCGTCCCTATGGTGATTTAGTAGAGAAGTGTTGGCAAATGCAACCCTCTATGCGGGGTGGCATCAAGCCAGCTCAGCCTGCCACTGACCGTGAGAAGCAACTGCGTGAGATAAAGGCAGGCAGAGAACCCTATCCCATCATGGTAAGTGGCATGCTGCATTAAAGAGGACCAATCGCGTTTTTGGCTGGCTCTTGGAAGTCTAAAAGACTTCAAGGCTGGACAATTAAAGTGGTCCAAAAGCGGCCCTGAAATCTATAAGTCTCCAGGGCCATCTGATCTTTACTTCTCTGGGCATCCCAAATCACTGTTGAATCTCCAGACTGCTTACTTACCTAACCACTGATCCAATGGTGCATGCAATGGCCGCGGCTGGACTTCACTATACCTTCAGCTGGGCACGTGCCGCACCAGGCATTTGTGAAGGGCCAGCGAGGGCATGCCCCCATCTTGAGCATTACAGGGGAAGCGCCTAGCAGTGCATTTGGCTCGATTCCGGCTATGACTCTGGTTGGCTAAGACTAGGAAAAGCCAGCTAAGAAAAGCCGCAGGTAGCCAAGCACACTGATTGGCTGTGTGCTTGTGCCGTTGGATAGACATTTTTTTCTTTTACCAAAATTTTATTGAAGTTTTTTCAGGTTAAGTACAAAATATGTCAACATAGTGGTACATAACGATATGTAAAGGTGACCATCAAGACAGTTCCAGGTAAGCTCTAGTCTAGATACAAAATGAAAGAGATCAATCTAAAAACTATACCTATATTCTTTATCTAGTAGTATCACATTATGGGGAAGAAGGTTGCGATACGAGTCGCGGCACCTCTAGTGGTATTATGTTTCCTAGACTGGTATTCAACATCTACAGATTGCCAGTGAAAAAATGACAGGTAGACAGTGACTGAATACAGGTACACAATGGAGGAGCAAATTAACAACATTAAAACCTAAAAACTTCATTTCTTTATTTTTAAAGACAGAGACAAGAGGGTTTGGGGAAAAGGGAAGGGAGGGGAGGGGATGGGGGAGGGGTAAGGTACCAGGGGTGGTCATGGCCAGTGAGGTTCAAGAGTCCCACTAAGTGTACAGGTGCCAGGAAAGCCAGGAATGGAATCTCAGACTGGGAAAGTAGGGTCTGAAAGGTTATTAGGTATGTCAGTGTGCTCCATCCAGGGTTTCCAGATGGCATAAAATTTATCATCTTTTCATTAACCATTATATCCGAGATTCTGTTCTGAACCTCACCCCACTTCAGGGAGGGTGACTTCCAATTCCTAGCTATGGTTACTCGGACTGCAGAAAATACATGCTGCATCAAACGCCATTCTTGCTTTGTGTACACTTGTGGTTTCAGAGCAAGCAAGGTTTCCCACGGATCCGCCACTATTGATATGTGAAGGATCCGGAGAGCACCTCGCACGCTTTCACCCATAAAGCCTTTGCCTCCGGGCAGTGCCACCATATATGGGACATATTCCCCAGCTCCCGGCACCCCCTGAAGCAAAGGGGGGAGTCAGTGGGGGAGAACCTGTGGACTTGATCGGGTGTATAGTACCACCGGTACAAAACTTTATACGCGTTCTCCAATACGAGAGCGTTATAAGATGTGCTGCTCACGTTCCTCCACACACACTGCCAGTCCGCCTCTGACCTAGTTGTTCCCAACTCCCGCTCCCATTTGAGCATATAATTATGCTTTATAGAGGGGGACCCTGAAATCAAAGTCGCATAAATGCTGGAAATTAACCCCCTCGCAAATTGGTCGCGACAGCAACGTTGTTCAAAGTCCGTCATCTTGTAGGGAGGGGAAGATTTGTTAAGGAGGCTTTTCACAAAGTGTTGAACTTGCATTAATCTGAAGACTTCCGAGGGGGGGGGATCTATCCCAGAATTCAAATCCCGAGGGGGTTTTAACCCCGAAGGGGTGAGGAGTTTATCAACCGACGTGAGGCCTTTCTTTTTCCACCACTTAAACCCAGATGATTCAGGGAGTCCAGGAGGGAAGGAGGGGTTCCCAAAGAGAGGGCAAGCCGGGAGGTGTGGGGAGGAAAGCAGATGACTAACCTTGTCCCAAAGTGACAGGGTAAAATTTAGGAAGGTAGGGAGGGCTTTTGGCCTACTAGCTCTGGGAATCCATAACAATGCCGCAGGGTCTAAAGGCTTGCAGCTTTCACAGTCATTTATGACCCACCAAGGTTTATGGGCTGGAGCTTGGAACAAAACCAAAGGGGCCACTTGGGCTGCAATGTAATATTTATGTAAGGAGGGGAAAGCCAGACCTCCCTGTGTTTTTTTAAAAAAGAGGATGTTCTTTTTGACTCTAGGTTTGGTCTTATTCCAAGCAAAGGACATCATTTTCCGCTGCAGGAGGTCAAGTATACCCCTAGGAACCAGGACGGGGAGTACCCGAAACAAATATAGGATCTTGGGGAGGAACGACATTTTCAGTGCGGCTATTCTGCCTAACCACAAGAGCCTTACAAATTGCCAAGATTGCAACAGCTTATCCAGGGATTTAATTTGCTCTGGGTAGTTAGCTTGATAGATTTTATCACAATCAGCCACTAGTTTGATCCCAAGGTAAGATAATTTTTGGGTCCATCCCCAGGTAAAATTTCTGGTGTGGGCAGTGAGGGAAATATCCAAGGCTGTGGATTTAGATGCCTTTAGGGTGAGGCCCGATATGTGGCTAAAGGAGGAAAGGATCGAAACTACATTAGGCGCTGAGATGTGTGGGGACGTAAGCATAAGCAACATATCATCTGCAAATAATGAGACCTTGTGTTCAGTATTCCCCCAAGAGATTCCAGTAATAGAGGAACTAGACCTCAACTTCTCCGCCAAGGGTTCCAAAGCTAGGATAAACAAGAGAGGGGATAATGGGCAGCCTTGTCTAGTGCCCCTCTTAATCTGAAAACCCTTGGATGTGTATCCTGCATATTTAATGGAAGCCGATGGGTTAGCATAGATAGCGGAGACCCAGGAAATCAAACCAGGGCCGAATTTCCAGTATTGAAGGGCACCATGAAGGTATTGCCATGAGAGGGAGTCGAAGGCCTTTTCTATATCGAGAGAGAGCAGCATTGCCTACTTTTTTTGTGCTCAAATTCTGTCTATCAGTTGACAGACTCTTCTGACTCCATCTCCGGCTTGCCTCATGGGGACGAATCCAACCTGGTCTCTATGGATTAAGTTGGGTAGAAGCTCGTTTAACCTGTTCGCTAAGACTTTGGTAAGAATTTTCAGGTCTATATTCAAAAGTGAGATAGGCCTATAATTGGTCCAGTTGAGGGAGTCTTTCCCTGGCTTGGGGATCATTACTACTGAGGCCCTAAGCATATCCGAATCCATAGGATTACCCCTCTTTATCCAATTGTAGACTTTCACCAGGCGGGGGGCTATGGTGGGGGCCAATTTTTTGTAGAATAAGGCAGTGAATCCGTCGGGCCCCGGCCTCTTGCCCGGTTTCAAAGATTTCATAACGCCAACTTAATATCCTGGTCAACTTTCCGAGCGTGTGCTTCAGACACAAAGGGGAGGTTGATATCCAGAAAAAAATCCCGGATCCGGCCTTCCGCCGGGGGAGAGGGGGCATCGTACAGTTTAGACAACCCCGTGGAGAACTCCTCTACTATCTCAATGGGGTTATTGGAGACCTGACCATTCTTCAATCTTAGTTTAAAGGGTGCCGAAATATGTTCCTGACATTTTAATTGAGAGGCCAGGAGGGATCCTGGCTTGTTTGCTGAGATATAGTATTTGTTTTTGGATCTTCTGTACCTACCCTCAGCCTCTCCCGATTGCAAAAGGTTGAGGCTAACCCTCGCCTGTTCCAGCCGGCGCAGCCCCCCAGGACTCGGGTGAGCCTTAAATGCCGCCGCTGCCTGCTCGTACTGAGATTGGAGGCTGCGAGACAAGGCCAGCCTGTCCTTCTTTTTCCTGGATGCTAGGGCAATAAAATGACCCCGCATCACTGTTTTAAAAGCTCCCCAGACTGTAACAGGCAAAACCTCAGGAGTTTCATTTACAGTGAAATATTCCTGTGCCCTAATGGTTGCCTCTTCCACCAGAGATTTGGAGGAAAGAAGGGAGTCATTAAGGAGCCACCAGGAAGGTCTCTGTTTGATAAAAAGAGCGTTACAGGAGATCAAGACTAAATCATGGTCTGACCAGGGGATCGCATGGATTTTGGCTCTCGACACTTGAGGAAGAAAGGTTAGGGGAACAAATATGTGGTCAATCCTGGTAGAGAGTCTATGTGGGGCAGAATAGTGCGTAAAATCCTTTGCATTGGGGTGTAGGTCTCGCCAGGAATCTGACATCAAAGCAGACTCTACCAGGCGAGCAAAAAGGCCTGCATCTTTAAGTACTTGGGTATTCGGGGGGAGGGACCTGTCCAAGTGTGGTTGTAAAGTGAGGTTAGAGTCCCCACACATAAGGGCTATTCCTTTCTTATGGTCCTTCAGTAAAGAACACACATGAGTTAAAAAGGGGATCTGTTTAGTATTAGGAGCATAGTAGGTCAGGATGGTGACTTCAGAATCTTGCAAAATGCCCTGAAGAAGGAGATACCTACCTGCTGGGTCCGCAATTTGTTTAGTACAGGTAAAGGGCATTCCATTTCTAAATGCTATAAGTACCCCCCTCTGCTTCCGCTCACTCGTGGCCTGGTAGAATTGGGAGTATTTACAGTTAATCTGTTTCGGGAAGGAGCTGGGGGTAAAATGAGTCTCCTGCAAACATACTATGTCAGCCCGTATAGGGTTAAAGAACTTAAATGCACGAGACCTTTTATTGGGCGAATTCAAGCCCTGTACATTGACTGAGGCTATGTTAAGAGACATATTTCGTCACAGCAGAAAGATAGATCAGATTTGAAAAGGACTCAACTATTGAACCATAATTCCCTGGAGGGGAGTGAGGGACAGGGCCTAGACCAGAAGGGAGGGTGGGGGATAGGGGGGGGCGGGGGTAGGGGTGGGGGTATAACAACAATAAAGCGAGATATAACATTGTAAACACCATTAAATCACAAAACAATTTGTGAGAACTTTTCCAGAAATCAAGGGAGTGGGAGTAAAAAAAACTTCCCCTGACTGGAAACTGGCGGGAGCGTGTGGCACAACGGGAGGCCAAATCTGAACATTCCTATAAGGTAAGGCCCCCGGGGGACACCCACCCGGACCAAGGAATTGATCCAGGGGACACTCAACCGGAACCCCGGGGGAGCGGGCCACCCGCCAACCAGGACAGGGGGCCCAATCACGCAACAGCTAGACGGGAGAAAAAAAAAGGATTAAATACTTTAAGCAGGTAGCCGGCTATTAGGGTGTATAAAATGGGATATATTCAGACACTATGGGGGGAGACACCCCAACCCCGGCAATGCTTAGTGGTTAGCTGACCGGTGTCCTTAGACATTGTTCACAACATTAAACAAAGTCCGCCGGAGCAAACAGACACACAAAATGGGAAGCGAAGGCATATATCACCAAAGGTCATACCGTCCTCGGGATCCGCAGCCCCCGTCTAGGCGACGATCACAGTGTTATAAGGCGGCTGGAGCTCCAGAGTCGTGAAATACCCTATGGGGGGGTGCAGCATAGCGAGCACAACAGGGTGGGTTCAGATGAAAAATGAGAGGAGAAAAAAAGAGAATTCAGGGTTTTTGGACCGGATGGAACATCTGAGCCAGAAGTCGCTTCATAGGCATGGATTTTTGTGATTGTTGCTGGGGTTTTGGAGATGGGGTGAGTAGCTTGTTACCCCTCTGGCCGGGTCTCGGGGTGCGGGGTGTGGATGGGAGCGAGGCGGCCAGCACCTCCCCCTCCGACACTTTGGGATCCAGAGCTTTAAATCTGTCCGCTAGCTCAGCGAGGGTTGATACTTGGACTTGTCGACCTTGATAAGCAAAAGTAAGTTTAAAGGGGAAGCCCCATCTTTAGCGAATGCCCTTTTCTTGAAGAATCTGAAGATAAGGCTTAAAAGACCTGCGTTTGAGAATGGTGGTCTGCGATAGGTCCGCGAATATGGAGTAGCCATGTGACTGGAACGAGAGGGGAGCTTTCTCCCTGGAAGCTCTCAGGACCGCCTCCTTTGTTTGAAAATGGTGGAATTTCACAATTATATCCCGAGGAGGACCATCAGTAGGTCGCTTGGTGAGGGCGCGATGGGCCCTATCCAGTTCAAGCCTCTCCACTGGAATATCCAGGACAAGATCTTGAAGGAGGGCTCTGATAGTACCGGGCACATCTTCCAATGTTTCAGGGAGGCCGCGGAACCTGAGATTGGACCGGCGATTGCGGTTCTCCAACTCCTCCTGTTGCCCCTTTCCCACCTGTTGTCCTCCTGTTGCCCCTGACCCACCTCCTCCTGGAGGTGGGTCAGGAGGGAGTCCTGAGTGTCCAAGACTGTGGTAACATTGTCCAGCCTTGATTCCAAGGCATCTGTTCTACCCCCCAAGTCCCTTATTTCACGTAGCAGGGTGTCTGTATGTTTAGAGGTCACCTCAGTCACCTCTTCTCTCACAATGGCTCTGAGCTGGGATAGTATGTCAGGGAGGATTGGCTGTCCCTGCACTGCTGGCTGTGAAGTATGAGCTGGGGAGGCTGGAGAACGGGCCCAGCTATCCAGTGAGTCAGCAGAGCTCTCGTCAAGCTTGTCAGCCCGCTGCTCGATGAGCGCAGCCGGACCCCCCCTCGCTGGAGCCTGAGCTGCGCACACTGTCTCCTCAGACCTCTCGGCCACCATCTTGGTTCCCGCAGCCGCCGACTTGCGGCCCTCTCTGCCGCTCTTCTTCCTGCCAGAGGCGGCTAGCATCGCCTCCCCGCTGTCACCCTGGGTGGTCCCCCTGCTCACTCGGTGCTGGTACTGCAGGTCCGGCGCCTCTGCTGCTCGTCTGTTCGCTCGGGGCCTCCCGTCGTTGCGGAGCCGAGGGATCAGGCGTCCATCCTCTCGGGCACGCGCGCGCGCTTCCTGGATAGACATTTTTTTTTGAATATAAATCAAGGTCGGCCTGTGAGTCTGTCCAAGTTTTTAATTTTGGATTACTGTGGATTTGAGTTTGACACTCCTGCACTAAATCTAGCTTCTGATAAAAAGTGGAAAGTTAAGGTGGAAAAAACCTAAGGGGGCTGGATTCCAGGGTCGGACGCTCACCTTCCCCTGGGGCATCGCAAAAAACCTTTTCTGGCTCGATACGCCATTGTAAACCCTAGTGGCTGTGTGTGCAAGCCGCTGGGGATTGACCTCCCCAAGAAAGGAAGCCAATGATAGATCTAGCAGTCCTGCATGGTGCCAGTCTGAAACACCACTCAATGTAAGGGGAGGGATCTGAAATGATCTTTATGGCACATATCATGATACTGCTCTTAAAATGGACCGACAGTCAGAAATTACTTAAACCAGACCAACCATTAATTTACCTTTTTCTAACTCCTGCTGTAGTGAATTTTAGAAACAAAATAGTGGCTCATGCATTTGCAGGCCACCTGCAAACAGGAAGTGCTGCTTGGCTTCCTGTTACTGTGCATCGCCAGTTACGTCAGTTGAATCCAGGCAGCAGCATGGCTGAGATGCTGGGAGAGGAAGCTCCAAAATGGCCGCTACCTTTCTATTCCAACTGTGCCAGGCTGTTGGTCCGGTTTAACAATAGCACCAAAAATGATGCAGAACTAGAGCTATAGTGATGAAGTGTAGTAAGCAAAAGAGTGCCAGTACCTTTACTCAATCTCAAATGTGGTAAAGATTTCATGGTCTCCCTAAATAAGACTTATAACGGTTGATTCAGCACTGTATTTTCTAACTATTTTTTCCTCAGTGTAATTGAGCATCATATTTAGTGCATTTAAAAGAAATTGCACAGCTAAATGTGAACTGCACCAAGGAAAAAAATCACGAGAATTGTGACAGGTCTGTTCGAGAAGATACTGTCATCAGCCCTGTGCTTCTCAGTTCTGTTGATTGGGGGGAAAAGAGGTCTGCAGAGAAGATCACTGATGCTCCCTTACTGCCCCTACTTGATTTGACTTGATTTTTAATCTTATATTTTCCACCCACCCGGTACATACAGATTGCCCACATTAAAAATCATCTACTGCATGTTATGAGCCTAAAAACATCCAAGATGGCAGCACATGGAGTCTCAGGCTGCCTGCAAACAGGAAGTGTATTCTGACTGTGCCGCTCTGCATTCTGGGATTGCCGTCCTTTTCCTGACCCAACTCTGCCCAGCTATAACCCCGCCCCCTGTACTTTTCACCCCTCTCCTATCCTCGGTATGTGATGCTTCTGAGGCAAGATGGCAGCACCCGTATGCCAGAGTCTTAAACAGAGTTGCAGCCCAGTGTGGGAAAGAATAGTAAGTGAGTGACTAAAAATGTAAAATATATCAATTTTAGATGCTGCGGAATAATTTTTTAAGGGTTTGGGCTTTTCATTAAATGATGCTTATAATTAATATCAAACATGCTTTTTGTTATTAATTATTGATATTAATGGCTTCTTTTGCCTAACAATGTGTCATTTGGACACCAACAACTAAAACGCAACCGAAATGCACTGTAAAGTTTGCCCCCTTTGTCCCCAGCGGTGATTTCTTGTAACTGTAATGAAAAAACACTGACCAGTGCCAGAAAATTACAGCGCTAAAGATTTCAAGGAGAAAAACATTTATAAATATGATGTTGTCCTTGCTTTGCCCTGGAGAAGTGACGCGGGACGTCACGCAACGCGTCGGCTGGGAGAGGTGGGGGTGTGTTGGCTGGTCACTGGAATTATGTGAGTTATTGTGTATTATATATGTGTCTGCCTTTATCCCCCCATGGCTGTCCTTATGATAGATGTGTGAAGGTTGGTTTAACACACGGCACATAGCACTTTATGTATATAATATATATTTTTTGCACGTTTTTGTATATTAATAATAGTTGGAAGTCATGATTTAGTCACGTTTAGATAGGCAGTGTAGGGAGTTAGAGCAGTAGCAGATTGATAGATATATTTGAATGATTATTACAGCCTCTAAGCATTTGCATCGGGACACTCTGTACAGTGTTGTCCTGCCCCCCTCCGTCCATTTCCCCCCCCCCCCCCCCCCTTCGGGGTATTGTATATATATGTATTTTAATTAACTTTTAATATGTGTGTACATAGTAAAAAAAATTTTTGAATAAAGAAGCAATAAATTGCAATTATAATCTGAGTGGTGCCATTTACTACAGGGGATGGATTAGGGAGTGTGGGACTCTCGGTTCTGTTTTGTTATGTTGAGTGCTGGAATAGCGGCAGTAAAAAGTGGCGCTTACTGGCGCTGGGATAATTGGCCGGCGGGTCCAAAAGACGCTGACATAGGCCGCCCAATACCTAAGTGCAACAATCAAGGCTAATTAGTGCCAATGTATTACTCAGCACATGACCAGATAAGACTGGAATATCGGCACTCCAAAGTTGGCGCTATAGCCACAAAAATGATGCTAGAAGGCGCACATCATAAATAAGGCCCAGGAAGCCTAATTTAAGAAGCATCAGCACCACACAGTGCCAATTTATTGGTCTCAGCGGCACTCGGCAGGGGCTTTTAAAAAAAAAAACGCCAGCTGTCACATCCCCCTCTATTGCAATGAATGGAGGGGCGTGACAGCTCATTGTGACTGATAGCGGGGCGGCGTCGCCACATTGAGACAGGAAGAGACTCACAACAAGCAGAGTGGCGCTGTGCATGCTGTTGTACAGCACCTGGCTCCAGCCTCTCAGGTGAGCACTGCAGCCCGGGACTAGGAGCGACTGTCTGCGTGGGAGAAAAGGTGAGTATAGCTTTTTTTCTGCCTGAAAATGTACTTTAAAAATGGGGTGTATGCATACTATTGAATTGCCTATGTAAAATCTGTCAAATATACCAGGCTGACACTTAGGGTCTTATTTATTATGTCTGTCCTTTGCATCTTTGTGGTGGCCATAGCGCCAGTTTGGAGCGCCAGCATTTTTGTTTCTTCTAGAGCTGCACTGTGGACTACAATGGTGCTAGAAGTCGCAGCGCCAAATGCTAACATACTTGCTTGGATTGTTGCACTAGGTATTAGCCAGCCTTTGTGAGCGCCTATTGGACCCGACTGCCCATAATCCCAGCCCAAGTGATCGCTATTTTGTACCGCTGTCTTTTCAGAACTGCACAGCATATTTATCATTTTTTTTCGCCTTGAAAAGATTGCTGCTGTATTTTTCCGGCACTGCTCATTGCTTTATCAATACAGTTACAAGAAATCACTGCTGGGGACAAAGGAGACAAACTTTACAGTGTGTTTAGGCTGTGTTTTAGTTATTGTTGTCTATATTACACAATTGTAAGAAAAAGAAGCCACAAAAATGCATGTTTCTATGGAAAAAAAGTGTTATTTGGTGACATCTAGGTCCTGTGTTTCCATTATTGACAAGTCCCAATGCAAGTGCTGTACAAATAAATGTGTTAATATTAATTATAAACATAAAACACTTCAGTCCAGTTCTGGCCATTGTGCTCTATGGGATCATGACGTACAGCACCAGATTTCATCTGCCGCTGCTTCAACCAGAGCGTCCGGTGCTTTGAGCTTTTCGACGCTAGTGTTAAATAAGACGTTAGCTGGCGGTCACATCGGCACTGCCATTTTTTGCATCTTAAATCCCAAGCTGAGGCCAAAAAATTGGCGCTGGGTGGTGTTGACGCTTCATGAACTAGGCTTTCTCTCTTTCACCATGAAGAAAATATATTTAATATCTATCCAATAGAGGGAGCTCTAATACAGCAATTCAAATACAATGGCACACACACTGGCCCTCTAGTTTTGATTCGTTAGAATAATGCAACCCATACAATTTTTTTTTTTTCATTAGTAAACCTGAATGATTTTTTTATTTTTCTGTCTCATGCTCTAATATTGGATAAGACCAATAAACAAAAGTAATTTAAAACTATAAAATAAGCTTAACCCCCTAAGAGATAAGGACATCCATAGCATGTCCACAAAGAACATTTGTAAAGTGTTTACCCTGTGCTAAGGACGTCATGTGCAGCAGACGGAAAGCACCCTCTTTCTTTCCTGCTGCTAACCTACCTACCAACCAACGACCTGACCACCCACCTACCAGCCCACCAAGCCACCTGTAGGCCTACCTGCTCTCCAGCCTACCTTCCTGCCTGCCCGCCTGACTGCTGGAACACAAAGCAGGCCAAAATGTACCGATTCTCAAGGCTAAATGAGTTGGGCAATTAAGGAGTTAAAAAGGGTTTTAGAAACTGGAGTTATGCACAAACTCTATTCATATGAGACCTAGGCCCTTATTTAACAAGGGATAGCGCCAGGTAGCGAATGGTGAGCGAACGGTAATGACGGGCACCGCCACGAGAACGCCGGCTCCCCTCCGCAATCACACATTTATCAAGCCGATCCTGCTTAGCGACTGAGAGAGCGCCAGATAGCGAATCATTCATCATTATTCCAGCCTCACCCCACAGCACCAGCGAGCGACCTTGAACAGCGACAGGTATGACCTCTCGCTACCTGGCGCTCTCCAATGCATTTCAATGGAGCAATCTTTAAATATTCTTAATTAATTGCTATTAATGTTTTTTTTTTTTTTTTTTTTTTTAAATGTCAAAAATTCTGTGACCACTTCTGCAATGTTAGATATTTTTTTTAAGGTAAAAAAAAAAAAAAAAAAATTGTGCAGAATTGATATTACAGGTCTGATATTAATGTATTCATATTACAAAATGTTTTGAAAAACATGTTTTTTTTTTTTCAAAAAATATGGTTGATGGGGGTTAAAAAACTACTTTTAACCCATCGCCGCCAGCGCTCTGGGGTTTAAACAAGCATTTCACAGCGCGAGAATATTTTGAGGGTGATTTGTTAATGAATATGGTGGGAGCTGGTCGCTATGGCCATTCGCTGTCATGCGCTCCCATACAGCGCGGAACCTGTCAAACAGCGACTCCTAACCCCGTATTCAACATTACCGCGAGGTAGCTGTCAACAGCCGAACAACGGCCAAGCACAGCGAATACTAGCGTGCGCTGTGAAAATAACGCTACTGTCGCTCATCTGTCGCTACCTGACGCTATTAATGAATCGGCCTCCCAGATTCCAGGTCTGCAATAAAAAAACAGACATTTTCGGGACCGCTTCTTCAATTTTTATGTGTCAGTTAAGGGGTTAAAGTAATCTTAAACTATACACATGCTTTTAAGTGAGTCTGTAGCACACGGTTGCTTGGCCAATTATGGAGTGCAAATCAGGAAAGGCTGTGAGACCATTGACTATAGTGCCAACCTTCATGTAATGCCTTTTCACAGATCAGAAGAAAGAATCAATAATAGAGATAAGTCTTAGGATGCTAAATGTGGCCTTTTTGTTTGTAGGGGGACACTTTAAGTTTGTAGGGGTTTATTTAAAGTGGATCGGCCCGGGAATCTATAAGATACGTTTTTTGGGGCTTTTGGGGGGGTTTCACACAGCGGGGCATCCTGATCACACAGCGGATAAAGTGGACCAACACCCAGGATAGTGAAAATCCTGGGTGTTGGTCCACTTTAAGAAGCACTAGTGCCATGTAGTGCTAGATGAGCAACAGGTAAATGTCAGGTCCCAGTGCAAAAGGGTTTATTTATCAAGTCAAAAATCCAGAATGCCTGTGATAGTGCCAGGTAGTGTCCCATCTATCATCAGATCTGGCGATGGGATGACTGCTGTCGCTGAGTTCCCTACAGTGCTAGATAGGACCAGGCACTCACCCTGCACTGTGTGGCCTTATCCCATACAATAGGCTGGTATGGTTGTAATTATTTTGGGCACTTTTTAAAATTTCTTTCATGTGTTCCCAATGCAATTCCTGGCGTCTTTTCAATTTAATTTTGCTGCCATTTCCCACAAAGCAAAAAACAGGGATTGCAACTGTACAGCCACAATCCCCTTTTCAAAGCGCCCGTACGGGCGCTGTGTTTTTTTCCTTAACTTCGTTGGTTTGACTGCATTCCCAGACGGTGCTAGAGTTTGCTAGAGCATAGGCTTATACAAGCCTTTCGCCCAGCCAGGAGCGAACGAGGATACCATGCCAGCTCTCGTAAAAGACACTTAAGTGCCACCCACACATTTTAATAATAAATAAGGCTGAAATTCTAATGCAATAATTATTCCAAGAAAATAGATAAAAAAAATAGATAAGGAGAAGGGAAGCCTTATTTAAGAAGCATCAGCACCACACAGCGCCATTTTTTTGGCCTCAGCGACACTCAGAGTGGGATTTATGAAATCCAAACCGCAATGCACACTGTTCAAACTATGCATTTAGCTTGACATCTAATGCATAGTTTGAACACCAACAACCAAAATGCAACCTAAAAACACTGTACAATTTGTCCCTAGCAGTGATTTCTTGTAAATGTAATGATAAAACCCTGACCAGCGCTGACCAGAATATGCTCGGCAGTACAAAGTGGCGCTCACTGGCACTGGGATAATTGACCAGCAGGTCCAATAGGCACTAACATAAGGCTCGATGTGCATCAATTTTTGACGACCATGCATCCGGAGGAAGTCCGAGTGTGACTTGGTGCTCAAAAAGATGTGCAAATGCTCAAAAACAACATGCGCAGATGCATGACCGTGAATCGAGCCTATAGGCCGGCCAATACAGAAGTGCAACAATCAAAGCTAATTGGTAGCGTTCTGCACAGCGACTGCTAGTGTCAATGTAGTACACAGCACAGCGCCAGCTAAGATGGTAATGCCGGCGCTTCGAAGCTGGCACTATAGCCACAAACATGATGCTAAAAGGAGCACATCATAAATAGGGCCCTAAGACTATTGCTTGCTTCTCTCTAATAAAACAATATGCTATTCATTTATCATGTCCCTACCATTTCTTTACAGCCACAACACACAAACAAATAAATTACAGGAAGGAATACAGGAAGATTTACTTTTTTGTAATTTTATTGAAGAAAATAAGAAAGAGAAAAGAAAAGATTAAAGGGGAAAAGGGAAATATGAGCAGGCGAAAGGGAGGAGGGGGAAGAGCTCATTTGGGTATACAAGAGCTTCACAAGCTCACAGCCAGCTTTCTTCCAGGAACTCTATTATTTTCTCCTTTAATCTTGTTCCTCTAGGTATTCCCTATACCGGTCTGAGTATGTATTACATCTTGCTTATATCTTTTGAAATTGCTCATTTTGTTTATCTCTGTCAGATCCTCCATTTCTATATTACATTGAATCTCTCTAAACCAATCTCTAATCGAAGGAGAAATTTCCTGTTCACAAAATGTATGAATCAGTATTGCATTTTTTTTTAATGTTTTTATTTATGTGAGGTGTGTATGTTTTGTGATCTTTGAAATATTTTTGTGTAATGCAATTTGGTTGCGCTATTTGTCTAAGTAGCTCCATAGCCTGCTTGTACTTTCAAGTACATAAGGTTAGTACACCATTGTATGGCAGTGTGAATACCTTTCTTCTATATCTTTTAGACTTTAGAGCTGGGTGATGTGTGTTTTGGTCTGCTTTAATAGAGGATGACTGTGGAACCAGTGACAAGCTGAAAGGAAAATGAACTGTGCAGGTGAAGCAGGCAGATGACTATCCTCTTAAAGGGTATAAAAAACCTGTGCAGCGGCCCCGGAGTCTAAAAGACACTGAAATCGGGATACCCCACTGTGTGGAACCACAGGACTCGCCCACAAAGCTCACACTGGGCAGCGGCTCCCACGGCAATGTAAACAGCGACAGCCTTATCCCCAGCATTCCTTTCTTTCGGATAAGCTGGAGGTGGGAGTGCTCCCCAGTCTATAGGAGAACTGGGGATGCAACTGCCAGGATGGCACATGTCATTTGGCAAATCCGCTGGGCTGACGCATGTCATTCGGCAAATTTGAGATCAGCCAATTGGCGATCTCACATTTGCATTGTGGGAATGGTTATGGCAGCAGAAAAGCCTGGTTTATTAAAAAAATGGGGAGCCACAGCCACACGCAGAAAGGTACTCTGGCAGAGTGGTTACACATAGGGGTGGAGTTAAAAAAAAAAAAAGGTTTGTTCTGCTTTAAAGGATTCCAATGCATATATATCTTCATCATACTGTGATGTCCATATCCTCAATTATTGTGAGTGACAGGAGTGGAGATACATGGGGGAAGAGGGAGGCACTGATGTTGCTGATTAAATAGTAACTGCCCCAAGCTGGCTGCAGATGACAAATTTATAAAAGTAAACAGCAGGAGATGAGGGTTGAGGGTTATGATTTAGCGTCTGGGGGGTGATTAGGTGAGGCATTTAGGTAAACTGCTGGGGGGAGATTGAGGTAAAGGATGCTGTCATAGTTCACACAGTTACAACCCATGCTTCCCCCGATACACAGGGGTGTAACTATAGGGGGTGCAGTGGGACCCATAAGTTTAGGAGGCTCCATAATATACCCAGCAAATGCTATGCAGATGGGCACAGATGAGTTGTATTATATACCCAGTAAATGCTATGCAGATGAGAACAGATGAGTTGCATTATATACCCAGTGAATGCTATGCAGATAGGTACAGATGAGTTGTATTATATACCCATTAAATGTTATACAGATAGGCACAGATGAGTTGTATTATGTACCCAGTAAATGCTATACATTATTTGTCGCTTCCTCACTGCCCCTCACTCCAGCAGCCTATTCTCCCTGTTTGTCCTAAAAAGTCTTTTATACAGCGGGGGTCACGTGTCCCATCTGGGCATTTTGGGCATGGCTGGGGTTTTTAGGTTAGGCCAAACTTCAGCACCGAAGTCTGTGCTCCGGTTCAACCTGAGCTAACAATGCTCTGTACGAGCCTGAACTTTGCAGCTTGGGCTCGCTAATCTTTCGCTAATTTTTCTATTTTCTGTTATGAAACCAAATTAATAAGCACAGGTGGGCTTATTCTTTTACTCATTTGTTTTTTAAATTAAACATTGATCTGGACGATTTAACCCACATTTTGCCAAATTCTGCTTGGATCAAACCAAATAAAAAAAAATTCTAATGGAATTTAAAGTGGAGTAAAACCCATTAATACTGCTCCCCTCCCCCAGGGGCATCCTGATTTGGTATGCCCCACAGTCTGGAACTCCCTGGTTTCACCATATACTCTTCTCAATTCATGAGAGGGCCTCTGATAGCATCCTCTTGTCTGTGTCCACCGCATCTGGCAAGTCTTTTTTCAAGGCCACGCAGGTTGGTGGGAATGTGGATGCTGCTGGTTGCTGTGGCTGAGCTTAGGCACTCTCTGTTTAGCTGCAGATGCCGGGTGAGCGCTTTGTAGCCGTGGGATCCCAAATCGAGGTGAATTGACAGGGACCCTGGTGTATGTCCCCTAGGACAGACTCTAGGGCCAGGTCTTCTGTAACTTTAACCTGAATGAGAAAAGCAACACTAAAATGCTTCAATGTCTTGAATGTGGTTACAAAGGAAAAATACCAGAATTTTGCATTTACCGGTAAATAATTTTATTAATGTTATAAAAAATGTTATATGTGTAAAGTGGATCTGATGTTGCATATTAATTGTAAACAGTAAGCATATGTTTTTCTAATCTTTTATTTAGGACTCATTAAGGACTTGTCTGCATCTTATTAAATCTGTTCCAGTGAAGCTAAACTGGAAGCTTTCTGCAGTGACCCATAGAGAAACTCAAGGTCAGTATCAGCCCAGTAACTGTACACGGGAGCAACGACCCAGTTAGTCATTTGATTATCTTGTGACGGCCTGCAGTCACTCCAGGAATCCAAGTGAAAAGCCACATTAACTAAACACATTAGGAAATGCCCCAGAAACTTGTCAGTTCACTGAAGAGCATGAGCAGTCCAAACGGTAGAGGAGAAAATTCTCTCGGGAATAATATTATCGTCCTGCATGCTTCTAACTCCACACTGCATATATTGTGTGCTTAGGGTCGGTCTGGAGTACCTTGGGCCAGAGGAAATAATTCTTGGGGCTTCCTCCCCTGGACATCCTGATTAGGGAAGCCCCCTGAAATTCCAGTAATACTCACGTCGCTGGCAGTCACGTTGCACATGCACAGGCTCTCCTCCAATCAGTGGCTTGAGCTCCCATTCAGCTTTGCCATGTTATTCTTTGACTTCAAAGTGGCAGTACAAAGCTGAATGAAACACAAGCCACTGGAAGCTCCTCCACATACCCGTACCAACCATTCACAGATGCCTGGCATAGGAACGTACATCAGCTGGAGAGAAGTAGGATTGTGGATGAGGTCAGTATACACATCAGGGCAACCCAAATAGGGACCATGTCAGTTCTTTAAAGAAAGGCAAATTATGTAATTCTCCAAACCGGGTTACATCCGAGTTAATATGGCATTAAATAAATAAGGAAGTACAATTAAAGATATGCTAACAGCGCCTTTTTATTTGTGGAACAATGTCAATGGGACAGGGAAATACAGCTTAATACTTCGTTCAGAAGTAAATCTTCCTTTTCTCATTGGCTTTAACCAGTTAAACCATATTGAGCCCTTCACTGAAGGGCTGCCATTTAATAGTTTCATATCATGCAGACTTGCATAGTTGTATCTGGCTAGAATCTTTTTTTTATAAATAGTAACTGTATGGGAGCTTGACCCAAAAGATTGATGCAAAATATGTGCAAACCTAGATCATCGATATAGATTGGCCTGGCACCAATGGTTTTGTTAATATGACTTTATTATATCATTTTCAATGCCCAAACTGGAAAGGAGGCTATATCTATATGGTCAAAGAATAAAATGGATTTTACATTGGTTATGACTATTCCCTAGTCTACAACACATATGCCAAACTCAAGGCCCAGGGGCTGGATGCAACCCTCCAAGCCTTTTTATGTGGATCAGTACTGGGAAAAATAATTCAGCATCTGCAACTCTCCTATACAAAATAATATTACATCTGCATCTAGCTAATTCTGTGTCTGCATCTGTCCCGGGCACAATTATGCAGTGTCTGCATCTGCGCTGGCCAAAATAATATCATGTCTGCATCTGTCTTGGCCAAAATAATTCTGTGTCTGCAACTGTCCTTGGCAAAATAATTCATCTGCATATGTACTGGGCAAAATAATTCAGCATCTGCATCTGCCTGAAACAAATTAATATTATGTCTGCATATGTCCGAAACAAAATAATATTACGTCTGCATCTGTCCTGGACAAAATAATTCAGTGTCTGCCTCTTCCCTGGCCAAAATAATATCATGACTGCATCTGTCTTGGGCAAAATAATGCTGTATCTGCATCTGTCCTGAGCAAAATTATTCTTTGTCTGCATCTGTTCAGTGCAAAATAATATCACGTCTACATCTGTCCTGGAAAATAATCCTGTGTCTGTAACCATAGATTTGAATGGTCGTGTTTGCATTTTTTTGTGTTTGTCATTAGTCGCCCTTTGCAGGCAACCAGAATGCTGATGTTGCCCTCGGTGAAAAGCAGTTTGAAATCCCTGGTCTAATACAAGACAAAAAAATGGTTGGAGTTGAACATTTGGTACTAGAATTATAGTAACAGGAATGTCAATAACAACAAATGTGCATTAACAGACGGATCAGATTAGCACCAGAATCTGCATAAAGTTCAGAGCTTTGGGGCCCTTGTAGCTAGCCAGAAGGCTTTCCCTTCATTCAAGATGATGTGACTTGAATACAAGTGAATGAATGACGTTCACAGAGCATAAGACAATAGTGGAAAAGGGCCAGACAGTGATGTGCAATTTGGCAGACAGTGAGGATACACATGGATAGGACCACAAAACATATAAAACAACAAGTCCAAAATAGAAAACCATGAAGACACACAGGAAGAAAGAGGCGGACAGTTACTACAGAGAAAAGATGAGAGACATATAAGGAAAGTATTGTGTTTGTAACATATATTTAAATATAATTAGAGTATGGCCCCATTGTTTTTCAAATTAGATCATTCAAAATATAAAATCACTATTGGATGCTCATTATGGTTGGTGTCGTAGTTGCACAAAAAGGCAAACCAGGCTAACAGCATTAAAGCACTCTACACTGCGTAGGATCAAGGCTGTGGGAGGTTAGTTATATAGAAGCAGGAGTTTCAGAAGGGTATTTATTTGCCTATTTATTTGCGGTACTAGAGAGAGGCGTTGGTCCCCCCCTAAGAAAAGTATGGAAAGAATGGGACTTGGACCAAAGCCATAGAATTGTGGGTTAAGTAAAGTGGCTCACTGCTAAAAGATTAAGGGGGTTATTTAAAGCAGACCTTCGCCCTAAATTAGAGCCTATCTTAAATGTTTCCCACACCCTGTACATACAGATTGCTCACATTAAAAATCATCCTACCTGCATCTACTGCATGTTATGAGCCTTTAAACATCCAAGATGGTGGCTCATGGAGCATCAGGCAGCCTGCAAACAGGAAGTATCTTATGACTGTGTTGCTCTGCATTCTGGGATTGCTGTCCTTTCCCTGACCCCAGTGCTGCTCTGTCTGTGCAAAGCACAGCTATAACCCCACTACCTGTACTTTATCCCACTCTCCCCTCCTTAGTATGTGTGATGCTTCTGATTCAAGATGGCGGCGCCCATATCCTGGAGTCCTGAACAGAGTTGCAGCCCGGTGGGGGAATGAATAATAAATATGTGATTAAAACATAAAATATATTAATTTTAGATGCTGGGGAATAGTTTTTTAAGGGTTTGGGCTTTTCATTAAATCATGGTGAAGGTCCGGTTTAAGAAACGCTAGCGCCACGTAGTACCACTTAGGGCCTTATTTATCACGGGCTAGCGCCAGGTAGTGACTGACGAGCGCCAGGTACCGGCAGCTAACGGCGACTACCGACTCAAGCACGCCCGGCGGCGGTCACAATGACGCATTTATCAAGCAAAATGAGGCTAGCGCCGGCGAGAGCGACGGCTAGCGCGGGATTCATCATGAAGCCGCCTGGACCGAACAGCGCCGCTGCAAATTCCCTCACAGCGCCAGGTATGAGCTGTCGCTCCCTGGCGATGTCCAATGCATTTCAATGGAGCAATCTATAATTAATCATAATTAATTGGTATTTTTTTTTTTTTTTTTAATGTCAAAAATTCGGAGAACACTTCTGCAATGTTAGGATTTATTTTTAAGTAAAAAAACATTTTTAAAAAAATGTGTGCAGAATTGATCTAACAGGTCTGAGATTAATGTATTCATATTACAAAATGATTCTAAAAACATGTATAATGTTACATTCAAAAAATATGGTTGTTTAGGGGTTAAAAACTAGTTAACACCCATCGCCGCCAGCGCTCTGGGGTTTAAACAAGGAATGGACAGCGACAGCACATTCGGAGCGTGATTTGTTAATGAATATGAAGCTAGCCGTTACAACGCTGAACCTGTGAAACAGCGACCCCTAAGCCCGTATTCAACATTACCGCACACCGACTGAGTCGCTGTCATCAAGCTAACGCCGGCCAAGCACAGTGAATACTGGCTGGCGCTGAAAAAATCATGCTACAGTCGCTCATCTGGCGCTACCTGGCGCTATTAATGAATCGGCCTCCCCGTGTCAGGTTAACACCGGGCTCAGTATGTGAAAACCATATATATGGAAGTAAATCTGGTGAGCGCCTCTAACAGCGTCATGTAGCGTCACATGTATGTCTAGCGGCTGCTGAGTGTAAAGCTCCAACGCTGTATGTTCTGGGCGGCTTTTCCTCAGAGCACTACATATGCATTGATTCAGGGAGAGCACTTCTACAGCGCCAGACACCCACTTGCAGCGTCTACTAGCGGATGCTCTAAGTGGCGCTACATAGATGCAATACGTGGCCCTAGTCTTAAGTGGCTATGGCCATAAGTTAGGCAGGGATTTCTGTTGTGGGGCATGTCAGGATGACCCCTAGGAATCCTAAAAACTGGGCCAAAAGTCAGCTTTTGGTTCTGTTTAATGTTATGGGTGTCACTAAAACAGGGCCTGAATATAAAGGTTCCCTAAAGTGGACACATGGTACAGTTTTGCCACTAAAGACAAGAAGAAATATCATTGATAAAGTGAAATAAACCCTTCGCTGTGGAGCAGCAACGTTTTGCCCAGTGAGATGCATACATTTTTTATGACAGAACCACAAAAATAAAAAGCTATAAACAAAAGGACACATTTTTATCTGAAAACATTTTATTACAATTTCAAAAATATAAAAAAAAACTATGACATAAATTGTAAAATCGGGTTTTATAAAATACAACAATTTGATAAGCAAGCCATTTACAAAACTGGCTTTATAATATTTATTTACATTAAACATTGCACGTTATTGGGGCTTCATTTGTCACTGGCGCCCTTTTAAAATCTAGTATACTGACCTGAAGGGAGATGAGAAAAAAAACATTCCCCTAATCCAAGCAGAATAAAACCATATATTTCTCATGACATAAACAAGAAAACCCATCTTTCATCACATAGTATACACAGACCTTCCACCCATCAATTAAATCAGTCCTGCCCAGATGTTGACCTTTTGTCATTACCAAAGAAAAAAATGTAAAAAAGAAAGCTGTCCAGTTAAAAAGTGGAATAACGTGGAGAAAAAAAATGAATGGCTTGAAAGAGAATTACTTAATTAAAAATAATGCAAAGGGACAATACATGTTAGCTCACAAAGACCAATCAGATTGTAGTTTCATCAATTCAGAATTCTAAAACAAATGAAAATGAATAAGATTCAATGTACAATTGAACAATATACTTTGTTCAAATTTATTTCTCAATTTATATACAACACCCAACTTCCTAAATATACAAAGTAGTGGAAATACTATTAAAGGCTATAGTGTTTAAGGTGTGCAGTGGGGTCATAGTAAGGTGCATTTGTTTTATGGCCTGCTCGACTAATGGAATTCATGTAAAGAAATGTTCTATTTATATTTTTGGGTTGGGTCATACAAAGGAAATTGGGACAGAGAGTGTTAGAGGGAAACTCAAGTAATATGTCAACAGATTTTCTTGACTGACAAGTGGAGATAGGAGAACCCGAATCACGAAGTTCGGGCTTGTACCGAACTTTGCAGGTTCGGGTTTCCAAACTCAAACATGGACTTCAGCCAAAAGTCCTTGTTCAGGTTCAGCGCCTGGCCCAAACATGGAAAAGCTGGTTTATAGGCTGACAGAAGAGAGGAAAAAGATAAGTCACAGCAACGTGCTTCTGCTGCGCACTCTACATTCCACCCTCCACCACAGCAACCCCCGAAGTTTGGGTCCACATTGATTTATTCAAAGTTTGGCCGAACTCACTTAACCTGAACTTCGGGGGGGTTCGCCCACCCCTACTGACAAGCTGATAAACAGGGCCACCTTGAAATCTGCAGGATCCCCACTGATCCTTTACCTGCCCTGAGTTAAACATTTAGCAAGTGTATTTCTATCCTTGCCTGCAGCATCCATGCTCTGTCTAATCCTGCACTCCATTAATAGCTAGTCCAGTCACGTTTATGCTTCTTGCTCGAAGCACACGAGTGCTGGGTATATTAGAGCACCATGACTGATCATTAAATGCTGAGGAAAACTTGTGTTTTGTTTTGTATAAAAAGGGGAGCTGTAGTTTTGTGGCTCCATGGTTAAAATAGATACTGGAGGAGCACATGATCTTGTACTAATTACGTGGTTAAATATATCAGCAAGTTTCCCCGTATGATAGGACAATTGCCCTTCTAACTCAAATACCTTTCTCTCTTATATCTCTTGTAAAATACATGTACCTTCATTATGTAATGTTTACCATTAAAATATACAATCAGCCTCTACATTATTGCATTTGTTATACTTTGCATGCTTTATTGGGTGAATACATTTTTAATAGTCCATCACACTGTAAGTGTTGAAACACCCTGTCTCTTCCCTACATTTCCCTTTTAAATGGCATCTTTCTTTCTATTCATAAAGTTCCAGGCAAGGCTAAACCCTAAATGAACTAATAAAGATTAGTGGGTTACATTAGAGCACCGTATCACTGGTTTTCAACTGGTTTGTTTACGTGTTTTAAGGGTTATATTTTGAAGGGTATACATTTTGTGCATCGACTCAGAGAGAGTCATTAAACTTAAGTCATTTATTAGCTATTTTAATAGATTTGAAATGCAAGCTTCCAAGCAAACTAGCTTACTTCAGCAGATATAATATCTACAGGGGCATAACTACAGGGACAGGTGGAGAGGTAGCAATCACATCAGAGCCCATGAGGTCAATGGGCCATTTTTTGTGCTCATATGGCATCATGTAGCCAATATGGTTGTACATTTGCATCCTTGAGGCTAATGTGACGGGCAAAAAACGTAATTCAAGCTATACCGGGGCCCTGCATATGGGCTTGCTCATGTAGCCCCTAACCACTTACAAAGTATAAAGATTTTTTGAGGTGTAACCCCTTACATCCACATTCATTTACACCTCAGAATATATTTATAGTGTATATCGATCTGTATATCGATCTAAGCATAACTGTATGCTAGGAAACTAGAGTTTTGTAAAGCTTATACAGTACTTCCAATTGATTTCCAGTGGCATTACTTTAGATGTTTTGCACTCAAAATACTGTGTCTAGCGCAGCAAATCTCGGGATGAAATCGCAACTGTGGTTCCTTTTTTCTGTTTTGGGATCCTCAATTGTTTTTTTATTTGCTACAAAGTCCAGTATCAAAGTTGGGGGGGAGGGGGATATGAGCAGCCTGCTGATAGAACTAAACTCACCCTCTCTCACAACTCACCCAACTCTCAACCCTGGACAACTCTTTAATTTTTAATATCATTTCATACGGTTTCTTACGGTGCACAGAATTACACAAATTAACACATTGCGGGAAGCTCCATTTGAACATGAAACAATAGTACGTCATATGTCAAGAAGGGGTTAAACAGAAAGCCATTGATGTGACAAGGGTCAATAGGCTGCTTCCAACACATTACTTTACATGAATTAACATTTTGTCCCTCCACATTAACTGAAACAAAGAAAATATATGCTGACTTAACTCTCTAGGCCCAATTTATTAGTTAGAATAACGGAATCAACAACACTAAGATTAATGTGTAGTGTATTGGTGAACTTTAGGTAAAATATGAATGTGGTCTCATTATTATTACATTTTCTTTAATATGACTAAAACACAGATCTAACAAAGAACAGAGACAAAATAGTAACACCAAAGTGACTTGTACATAAAGAAACAACATTTTTCGTTTTTATTTTTAAATCGTTTCCCGTCTAGTCCCCTGTGGCAGTATTTAATTTTAACGTGGAATGTTCTCCTTTCCTCAGGGGAGATTTAGGAATGAGAGTTAAAGCACCAGTGTTCCCACAGCATGGAGGAACAAGAAGAAAAACAGATGTTTTTAAACCGAGAGGCCAGAAAGTCCTGTAATAAATTGCAGGCTGCTTAACCCATTGCAAGGCAGCAGACATACAAAAGCTTACCGAGCCATAAACAGACCCATAGCAATACTGTACAAGGCATTTGAATGCACTTCTAATCAGTACTGAAAATCCAGCATAGTTAAGGTTAATCCTAATGCAACAGCCTCGACCAAAGAAATAAATTACATCACAAGACTGAGCACATAAATTCAGAGGAGCACGCTGCTAGCCTGCAATGTATGGATTCCTGTGTTTCGTTATACATTTACAAGTTTGCCCAAGTCTTTGCCAAGTATATTTATGTTTTATATATATATATATATATATATATATATATATATATATATATGTTATATATAAAATGTTAGCAACAGGACATTCTCATCTTGTAATTCTCATCTTGACCCCCTACATCATTTGTGCCCTCCATCCACAACTTGTGGCCTTTTTTCCTAGCAAATATATGTTCCCCTGATATGTACTCTACCAGTAAACTGTGCCCTACAAGTACTACCTACTACTGGCCACTGGTATTTGTGCACTATCCTAATTTGAGAGGGCTTTAAAGTGGCCTTTAGTTGTGCACACACCCTGATATGTTCTTGACAGATACCTTTGTTTCTGCACCAGCAGGGCCCTACCTCAGCATGAGCATCAACAGCATAGTGTACTTTCCGGTTGCTTGCTTATTAACGTAGATAAGGCCGCACAAGGTTAACTGTCTTGTGATCTGGCCAGTAGCAGCTGCTTCAGAAGGCAAAGCCTTGTCTTTTCGAAGTGGCCGACACAGGCAACCAAGAGGTTAAAAATGTTATTACTATTGTTTTTTCCAAAGCAAATCCACACCATAAGTTTTTTTTTTCTGCATTCAGCCTTTTCTGCCACATAAATGTTTAGGCAATTCAAGAAGTTGCATCATTAGATAGACTATGCTTGTCTGACTTTCATGGAAGTTCTATGAGACAGATAGTTTTCAGTCAGCCTTCTTTAAGCCACAATGGGGTGGTACTAAACCACCAAGACATTTTTGTAGCATCTTTCTTTCTATAAAACAACAATCCTGCAGATCTTTTTATCAAATTATTTATATTGGCATCGCTACATCAGACAGCAGAAAATGTGAATTTTCCCCCTTTAAGAAAGCTAGCAAGGTACCGTCTCTGGCACTAGTATTTACTCATTAGATACCATTTATGGCTGCTTATTTAAGGCTTTAGATAATCCATTTTGATTCCTTTCTGATCCATCATGTGGGCAGCAATGCTATTATATAAACTGGGTACTCCGGTACTGGTGTTGGCAGAAATAGCATGGCTCGTAGGATACAGGACATGGAGACAAGTGCCTGGGTATCAGTACATGTTGTACAATGGCAGGTCAGATAAGTTAGTTACCTTCAGAGCTTTGTGAAATAGCACCAATTTAGGTTTACCAACCCACGTTACCATTAATAGTAATGTACACGGCCAATAGTGCCAGTTCCAGTTCCCAGAATATCAGGCTGTCCATTCCTCCATATTTCGCGGATTATCCGTTCTCGCTCTTCTAATCTTTGGGCTCTCTCAAGCTCCTCTGCTGAAGTGAACACATTTACTGACAGTGTACCATCTAAAGGTGTCTGAGTTCCCAGAGGTGTATCTGTCACTGGGGTCAAAATGAATGTTTCTTCATTATCCCCATCTTCCGGGTCCTCTTCATCTCCCATAGTGATAGACAGGGGCTCCTTTATACAGTCTTTAGGGGGTGTTTGTTTTGGTTTATTCGGAACACTAGGAGTACGAGGTTTGCAAGAAATCCGAATGATCAGCATACAGAGTGTAAGAACCAGTCCAAAGCACACTCCAAGGACAAAGTAAAGGCCAAAAGACTCTGGGTTATCTAAGAAAAATAAAAGTAAAGTAAAATGGTAATTTTGTCATTGGGTTTACAATTATATTTGCTGGCCTTAATGAGATCCCCATTGAGCCCCACCCCTAATGTTCTGCATTCTCTAGAGTTGACGCTAAAGCATTGCAGGAACAGATCATGGGCATGGGTGGATATGGCTTTTCTCTCATGGCACTGAAGCATTAGTATTATAGGAGCACATACTGTTGCTGGAGAGGGTATGCCCCAAAAGACACAATGCTAAGCCTTTTACATTACAGGGGTAGATCATGAGCTGGGATGTCTTGAAAGGTTGGTACAGTGTAGCTGGGTATGGGAGGGGGGTAGGGCAGGAAGTGGAGGGGAGTTGTTAGGAGCAGGGCTGTACTTCCATCTACACTCAGCCCAGTCATCCCCAAAGCAATGCGGCCCACTGGGAATTCTCCTGGATATCCCTATAGCTAATCTTTTGGGATAAAGGAAAAGTCAATTTTAATGGAGTTTTTGAAAGTGTATATTTTTGTGTATCAAAATGAAGTCTTCAAGGTGCTGAGTTGATTTATTATTTATTATGTTGGAAAATGTGTGTTTTATGGAAGCAGTTATCACTATCTGCAATCTGTTGTTACACCGAGAGGAGGGCCCTGTACACACAAAATAATGTTCCCTGGCATAGGTAGGGTTAAACCGGACCAACACCCGTTAATACATTAACGGGTGTTGGTCTGGCGAAGAGCCGGACCAACACCCGTTAATGTATTAACGGGTGTTGGTTCGGTTTAAGTGAGCTCCCTTATCCCAGCAGTGTTCTGTGTGTACAGGGATCATTTATGGTGTACAGAGTGCAGGTAGTGAACACTGCTTTCATAAAGCACACATTTTCCAACACAAGGAAAAAATACTAGGTCATCTCATGGACATCCTTTTGGCACAAAATAAATATACACTTTTAAAAATTCCACTGAAAGTGGACTTACCCATTAAGTACACTGGTTCTATATGTAAAAGGTTAATGTATAAGCCTTGTGCAATACTTAGATATAAGGCAGTTACCTTATGCGGGCTATAAGAGCTGAGTAGGATCCATGGGAAAATTACATTTCTCACACTGAGCGAGGTTCTGAAATCATTATATTATGGGCAGGCCTCGGATTCAGGAAGTGTACAATAAACCTCATCCCACAAGTAATGTTTATGCTGAGGCCTCCAGAGCAAGGCAATAAAGCCACACGATGTGCAGATTTCATTGAGTTCGCCACACTGACGTCATCTGTCTAGCCAGATTTCTTACAATGTTAATTACATTTGCAATCTACTAAAATGATTTAGCTCCAATATGGTAGTGTACCTCGTATGTGAGCATAGGCTGCTATGCTGTTACTTAGAAACTCCATCTCCTTCTTGTGAGAATCCATTGTTAGTGAGTCACAATCTGGCAAAAGAGAACACATATGGAATAATGTTATTCAAATCTAAACATGGATTCAAAAAAGAGACAGTCCCTCCAAATGAGGACCAGTTGGGATATAATGGTTTCATAATGATCTAGATCTAGATCTAGAACATACGTATAGATGCTTTTGTAACTAGTCCATGTAAGTCCCGTTACACCCCACAAATGGGATTTTAATTCATGTATTTTAAATGTATGTCCTCTTTTCTTTTTCTTGGCCTATAATAAAAACTTTTTGTACATTTAGATAATTATTTTCTGTAGAGCGGCCTATCATGCACAGATAGTAGGGAGGTACTGGCGAGTTTGGCTGACTACTCACCATTTTTGTTCTCTTGACATAATCAACCCTGTGGGCTGTTACCTCCCAAGCCAGCACCCAGAACTACATATTTATAGGCGGCAGTGCGGGAACTCTTTTGTCCCATCTAGATCAATACCATTACATGATGGGACTACAGACAACATGAAAATTGCATGTTGGCCATTCAAGCCACCAGATCAGTAATAGTAAGAGGAAGATAGGCGTATGTATATGTAACTAACTAAAGCATATTTAACAATCTAGCACACAGTACTCAATGCAATCCAAGATATAAATGTTTGGTGTACGCAAGACCATACTACTTAAACAATTGCCATCCTACACATATGGCACGACCGATGTAACGTTCTCTACGTTTGTCAGAACATAATTTCACCATTTATTATTATTGTTAATTATTAATTAAGTCATTATTATTACTAAATATTAAACTTATTAAAATTACCATTCAAATTCACTCAAAATTAGACACAATGAATGTTGTGTGAAGTTCCAACAGACATGTCATTGCTAAAGCCAGATGGGCAGACCGCTACTTCATATCTATGGGCTGCTATATGTAGATCCATTATTCTTAAATAACCAAATTCAATTATCTATAGTTTAGCTGTATTGGATGCTATTATATTGACAATTAATGCTTCACAGAGCATCACTACTGGTCTGTACACAGGCATGCCACCCAGGGGAAGACTAGCGATAGGGAGAACAGAGTCAATTCCTGGTGGGCCTTCAAGGCTTTGGGGCTGACTGGACAGGGCCAAGCCCACAGCCCACCTCTCCCAGAGCCTGTGCCAGAATTCACTTATTTCTCTTCATCCCTAGCCTCCCAAGACTCCTTCTCAACCTCTTCCATGTTCCTTCTGTACCCCCAACCAAGATATGCCAACACATGTTCTGCCTGCCACTGCAATGCTTTAGTTTTAGCATCATATCTGTGGGGACCATACCCACCCTGCCAGAGTATCTACCCCTACAATACTATAGCTTTAGTACCATTGCCTAAAAATGGGTCATATCCACCATGCCTACAATCTGTCCCTGCTATGCGATAATCCCAGCTCAGTCATTGAGTGACCAGGAAGCATATAGAGAGTGGAGCTCAGCATCTCATGGGTTGGCCAGGGCCAGTAAAATCCAAGATTGAATCTTGCCCCCCCCAGTCCATCCTTAATGTCACCTTCCTCCTTGCATGCATATCCAGTAAAATGCCAGGAAGGGTGGTTATTAATGTTGAGTAATACTGCCATTGGTGGTGAATGTGACTGTTGTTGGTACAATAGGCTCGATTCAGAGGCACATTCGTCTGTACTTCTGTAGCTGTCTGTGAAAGTTTTTGTGTGTGTTTGTCATTTTTTTGTTTTTTTTTCGTCCATTTTTCATTCGTACGAACGTTCGGGCAAATGCATATATGCGCTTTCGATGAACGAAAGCAAATCGGACCATTTGCGTTAGTTCAGATCATTTTCCCAACAAAATATTTTTCGTTTCGTTACGTTGTTGGGATGGGCTTGCGTCTGATTCAGAGAGCTGATTGCCGAGGGACCACCACCCTATTAAGCCGTTTCATTTGCGATCCACTTACGGGACCTTTGAGGGCTCGGATTGCTATTGTTGAACATGTTTTGCGCCTATGTGGAGGAGTCTGCGCGCCTTTAGCTCCAAGGCAATGCATGTATCAGCATGGCCGAGGCCATAAATTGTATAGCAATGCATACCTGAATCAATACATTTCATGTATGCCTTATAGAAGCATTTTAATGCTGACCTTAATTAGTCCTTAGCATGTAAACCTTTATTTTTCCACACATCCATATAATTGCTATTTTTTTTAGACTTATGTCCTTTGTGAATTATATTTGGATTGTTGAACTTGAATCTTAATTTGTTGTAGGAGTTATTGTTTTAGTTGGTTACCTTTGCTTTGTGCAATTATTTTATATTTGGTTGCAGGAACCGCAAGATGTGCCTCTCGCACAACATACAAGCAGTGTTTGGTCCAGCTATGCGATTCCTCAGTGTTCTTGCAGGGCATCCAGGGTCGTCCCATGATGCTTATATATTGCGGAGCTCTGGCTTATTTTGTCAGTTTGAGTCAGGAGAATTATCTGGTGGATGGCTCCTGGGTAAGTTTGCTCACATTCCAACAATCCATTTTCACTTTATGGCAATGAATATAGTTGATGACTTATTCTTAACCTATGGCTGTTTTTAGCCCTTGATGACATGTTAAACAACATTGTTGCTTAGAATGTGTATTTTATGTTAGTATTTTTAAATTCTTTTAGGGGATTCTGGATATCCACTCCTGCCCTTGCTCCTGATGCCCGTTCTTTGCCTGCAGAATGCGGGCCAGGGGTTCTCTAATTGGGCCCTATGCAAAACCCGGGCCGTGGTGGCGAGGACCTTCGGGCTTTTGAAGTCCAGATTTAGGTGTTTGGACCATACAGGGGGGGCACTGCAGTATGACCCCAACAAGGTTCTACCAATAATTTAATTTACGTTTTTTAACAGGGACCACACGTGCCAGAGTGGCACAACTGAGTGTCAGGGTCCTTCAGTTGGTGGGCGAGATGCAGGAGCTGCGCGACTCGTTGGGGACCACAGATGAAGAATAATGTTCTGTGGCCTGCCATTGCTATGTATTTAGTTTTTTTATAGTTGTAAAAATTTTAAAAATATTTTAATATTTTATATTTTATGATGAAAAAAAAAACAAAAGTTTCCGTGTCATTTTTTTAATAAAAATACATTAACAACAAACAAAGGCTAAAAAAAATATTTAGAGCTGAAGATTCAGATGACCGGGAAGTGGTTTGGGTAAGTTTTAGGGGCCTAAAATGGAAGAAGAACCTAACCGCGAAGTGGTTTGGGTAAGTTTTAAGGGTTCAAAAGGGAAGATGGAGGATAGTGCTAAGTGGTTGGGGTGAGCTTTAAGGGTTCAAAAGGGAAGATGGAGGATAGTGCTAAGTGGTTTAGCTAAACATTGTAGTAGAAGTGAGGGTGGCAAATATGTAGGCGAGCACTTTAATGAGTTAAGTTTGTAGTGCGCAGGTGCTAGAGCGTAAGGATTTCCGTCTGGACGATTATTTATTGAAAAAGGGAAACAGAATCTAACGGGAAACGTAAAGGATTCGTGGGAGGAGACGATGGGAAAAGGGCAAAAACGAAAGCCTACGTTGTAACATGAGAAAATGAAACTTAAAAGTCACACTGGAAAATGACATCCTCGTACTCTGACGTACGAACGGACGAAAACTTTACAGAAGGATAGCAATGCATGCATAGAATCGCTCACACACTCATACGAGAGCGGGAAAATTAAAAAAAAAAAAAACAGATCGGCACAAAAATGAAAGTCTTTTTTTGTCTCTCTGAATCGAGCCTAATATCTAAGAACTTGAGATGGGTCCTGTATTCATGTACTATATGTACCGCAATATGGCCTTCCTTCCAGCTGGTTTAAATAAAAGTCAGGGCTGTCAACAGCACAACAGGGTGTTATCTGATAAAATGAAAGGTTCATTGAATCACATCCCACACCACCGATGACCTGGTTTCCTGCATGTCCTAAAATACATTCCTGGGACTTCCTTTTATGTTTTAGTCTTCTCTTACACTTACCAGATCCTAAAGATCCTGAAATATTGGGCTTACTCATTACAATAGAGAAGCTCTCAGCATTTCCTATTGTTGCTCTAATATTTCGGGGCCTCTACATACAATAATGTGTTCAATTGAAGAGGCATTCAAAACATAGTGCACAAGTACTAATTCAAGATTAGAGTGGCTCTTAAAAAATGTGGAGAGCCTCTCAAAATCGTAATCAATTACCCCTTAAAAGGGGGAACTCCTGAGAAAGTTGCTGAAGTAAACAGGGGCTGTAGCATCAATCAGGAATAATTTGATAGTTAGCAATGAGTTTGGCATTGCACTGTTGGCACGGGGAGAATTGTGTTTATTCAGAGTTATGGCTCAGAAAACAAATGATTAAAACAGAACGTTTCAGAGTGATAAAAATCTGTAGCGTCGGGAGCAGAGATCCAAGTTGGCTGAAACATGAAAACATCTGTTTCCCTGCACAAGCACTGTCAAATGCAAAAAATAAAAAGGATAAAAGGCAGGCACATTTTACCAGCAAGAAATAATGACTGTCTGCGATTAACCTTAATGGGATTCTTCATTTGATTAATTCAATGTTATATTCCAGAGTGAGTTTGATATGTACGCATCAATTAGATCCCAGGATGGGGTGAGGAGAGTAACCTTTAAAGGGTTTAATACACATAGGAATTTCACTTTCCCGTCTGTTATTCCTCTGTGCAGCGGCATCCCGAATTGGGATGTCCTGCTGTTCTTCCAGGTCGCTCGATCAACTCACCTTCCAATCGCTCCCTTGGGGCTAACCTGCCTGGACAGCTAAGCACCCAAGCGGCACAGAAGGGAGCCGAGTGTGCCGCCAGCCACATCCCCCGCTCACCTTGCAGCCGAGATGTGCCCACACCGCTCATTCAGAAAGGCCGGGCGCACGCACAGCTACAGGTGTGCGGAGACGCGACAAGGGCTCAGGAGAAGTTGAGTGGATCTGGGCATCTGGGGGGTTTCACACATCCTAATTCAGGAAGCCCCAAGGACAGGAACTCACCCATGAAGGTCAGGAGATGAAGAGAGCTTACATTAATACAGTTATACATTAAAATCACCACTGATCTGTTTTTGTTCATGCTAAAATGCTTAGTGGACCTAGTGGTTAGGGAATCATTTTTGTGAATGAAGGGTTACCTAGCCCCTAACTGCTCTCCATGTGCGCCATGACTAAAGCAGCCCACCGCTCTGGGCACATGTTTGCACTCACAGCCCTTTAGTGTGTTCACTGGTGCACTTCACTAGTGTGTGGTTATGTTGTGTTTACACAATGCATACCTTCCAAGTGTCCCTGATTTGGAGGAGCTGTCCCTCTTTTGAGTCCGTACCCCCCTGCCACTCGTTGTTCTCATTTGTAGCTGCTCATTTGAGTGCTCACATTCGAGGCCGGCGGTGGGCATCTAAAAGGCTGTGGCATCCCTCCGGCCAGTAACAGGCGACGACGTGGAGCAGAGTGGGGACGGCGCGGGACCAACTGGCCAAAATCAGGATTGTCCTGGGGAAATCAGGAAGGTTGGGGGGTATGAAAAAGTTGTGCTGTTTGCATGAGCCCTAAAAATAAAAAAGTCATATTTTCTTTTAACTTTAGGGTGGGCCCATATAGTTAGCTTTACTGGTGGACCCAAAACACTAGAGATACTTTTCCTTGCCACACCCCCACCACTAAGGGTGCAGTTGTTTCTTGTGTCCCCTTCAGACAGATCTCCACATGAAAGGTAACCATCTCTGTACTGCAGAGGTATTCAGCAAGAAGACATCCAAAATCAGGGTTAAAGCAGATCTGATATCATATTTACATTAGGTCTGCTTGAATATACTATCCTGATCTTGGATGATAGACTTCTTCAAGTGGACCTCCATTCAAAAACTGTCCTTTTTATCAATTGCCCCTGGGACATCCTGATTTGGGGTGCCTCTACAGTTATATATCCTTAGAACGGGCTCCATATGATAGGGAACAGGAAATAGCTTGCTGTCACACCCACTGGGAGGCAGTTTGCAGTGGGCCCCCTTCTGCCACTGGCCCAGTAGCATCTGTCTTCCCTTCCTCTATGGTATGCATCTGATTATCAGCCTTATTTATGATTTCTTTTGTGCGGAGGCCATAGAAGCAGCTGGCAGAAGCCGCTATCTGCACCCGCACTTGTGAGCCACAGGGAGTGGCATACCTGCACTCACTCCCAGCTGATGCGGCTGTGATCCCTAGCGCGGGCTGGGAGCAAGAAACAAGCAGGATTTAATAAAAAGAAAACAGTGCCCAAGCGGACACTGTCACAAGGGGAGTGTGACGCCCTATGCCTGCAGAAAACCATGGTTTTTGGTGAGGGGCTAGGGGCCCATTTAAATGATAAAACACCCGGAATTGCTTTGGGGACACATGAAAGACAGGGCATGTGTTTTGTATGGTCCAAATCACAAGTTTGCAGTGCAACACAAAAGTGCATAAAATGCATCCAAAAACAATTGCAAACAGCCCAGGATCCCATTGCACATGCACCAGCCAAAAAAAAAAAATTAAAAAGTAGCCTAAATAATTATAACCAACCCAGTCCATTGAAATGTATAAGTTAAGACCACACAGTGCAGGGTGAGTACCTGGTCCTATCTGGCGCTATCTGGTGGCGGCTGCGGCGGGGGATCCCCGGGATACAGGTGATGTAAATTTTTGTTACTTGTATATACTCTCTTGTATCATCCTTGCTCGGTGGTGTTTCAGCCAACTTTTTTGCTTATACTCTCTTGGTTGGTTCAATCATTATACGTATGCTGCATTGCACTACAGCACTTTGATCTAGCACCCATTGTGGTTTTGTAAACAGGTTTTCATTTTTGTATGCACTTTATTGTGGCACACAATTGCCCATACTTTTCATATTTTTATATATATTTTTTAGCTCTTGGATTGCTGTTTTTATTGTTGTTGAATTGCACATACACTTGCACATTGCGCTTTATTTGATATAGGTTATATCACTTGTGTCAATTTTTCTTCCCTTTTCCCCTTTCCTTTTTGCTGGCATACTTATATATATTATCCAATCAGATGCATTGATCAGATTATTATATGCCACCCAGCACCAGTATTACTCATATAGTCTCCATAGATAGGATCCCCTGTGTTTGTATATATATATTTTTTTAATTATGTCCTGTGCTGTTGTATATGTTGATATAATTACTATTTGTACATATATTTTTTTCTAAAATCATTATGGAGTTAATTTATTAATAAAATAGATGGTCATTTTAATAATTTGAGTGCGGCCTGTTGTATGGTGGTCATTTGGGGGGATACATCCAGGTTCCCCTCACTATATAAACTCTTTGCTTCCCTTTTGACTGGCTTTTGCACCTATTTAATAGATAGCGGGACGGTGTAATCCTATATCTTCCTATCTGGCGCTATAGGGAACTCATCCTATCGCTGGCGCTGTTAATAGATGGGTCACTACCTGAGGCTATCACAGGCGCTCTGGATTTTTCACTTGATAACTACACTGTTTTCACTTCACCTAATGTTCATCTGGCACTACGTGGCCTTAGCGTTTCATAAACGAACCCCTAAATCTGCTGCACAACAAGTCATAGACAAGCTCTGTAACAAAAACATTGACTAGAACAAAAATCTTCCTATATTAAAATAGCACCCTGATCCTTTTCTAGTTTTCTACAGAACAACATAATTGATTTTTTTTTATAACAGGGAGACTTTCCAACCTTTTTCACCTTCTGGCCTGCATGCACCAGGAAAGACCACACCTATGGATTAGCCTTACAGAATACCTATTGTGTGGCTCTATTTTAATGCATTTAAATGTGCTTGGCATTTATTTCCTCCAAATCTATGAGGAAAAGATGCACAGAACTGTGTACATAGATGCGTGAAATACATGTGAAATAGTCTTAGGAAACCCCATGCAGGCCCTGGTGAGTGACGCAGAGCAGTCATCTGACTATCAGGCTCCACAGCTGTCTGGAGAGGCCATGTTCCCTTATGTCACCAGTGAGTGCCTGACAGCTGGGAGTAGCCGCTTTACTCTTTCCTGTGGCTTTTTTATACCATTTGCCAACATACCAGGTGCTGGAAAACTTTGCTAGTGTATTGTCTGCCTCAGAGTTTTCAGATTTGAGCCCCTTCTGTAGTTAAGAGTGTTGAAAGATAATATGTGTCTGACTTTGGAGCTTTCTGCATGTCATGCTCTGTTTTATTAACTAAGCTCACAAATGGAAAATCCTCATGATGCGTGTCATAAAAAATAAATTGCATTTGCATTGTAAGGTTTGTATTTTTCTATAAATATAACAGATAGCTTGACAATCCCCTGCATAGCTAAATGGTCCTATTATAGGTTTAAGCACAGACAATGTGCACCCTATACGTTTGTTGGTTAATGTTTAACTTAAGTAGACGTTTTACCCTGTTATTGGCGTGCCAGCAATGAAGCCAAACCAAATGTATATATGTTTGAGGTTTCCAGTGAATCAGCAGTTCTGCAGGATGCACGCTACTTACAGCGTCCCAGTGCCCCAGGATATGCATAACTTCTGTCAGACCTTAGAAAAGTAGAGCTGACAAGCACAACCCAAATGAGTACGTGCGATTGCAATCTTAGCTCCATGTCTATCAACCATCAGCCCCAGGCTTCAGACTTTAAGATTTAAGTTAGTGCCACATGTAACTATCTGATTGTATAAGCCTCGTACCATCTCATGAATAACTCACTAGAGTAAGGATTTCTGTTCTTTCTATGATCCTCTCATGACCCTTCAAGGGGCCCACAGATGAATAGTTGTAATAAGTGATGCACAAATAAAGAGCAGCACTTGCTAAGGTTTCCATAGACACAGAAGAACATTCAAACATTCCAGGCACTCTATAGAATGAAAGCAACATTAATATGCAAGCTTCTATAGCACAAGATATAATGGTCACTAGTGCATAAAGTCCATAGAAAATCTATTAGACATCAAACTTACCCTTGAGAAATCTTATAAGCAGGAAACTACAAAATAAGCTGCAGAAACCCAGGGTTTAATGGTTCTACCAGTGATTGGTCAGACCAGGAGGTGTCTACATCACTGTTTCTCAGTCCAACCTTGCAACAATCATCGTCTGTCTGCAGGAAATCTTTAGTTCAATTTTTTTACAAATGCCAAAGCCCAGCTTCAGCCAAAACTTGTATTTTATATTTAAAACAGACCAAACCTCTGTGTACCCAATGCTAGAGTCTAAGAGAACCTAGGGTCAGGTGAGCTTCTTCCAAGGGCATCCCAGTTAGTCAGTGAGAACAAGTCAGGTCTTTAGTCTGCTTTAAATAAGAAGTGGAATAAATGTAACTTCCTTTATATTGTTCCTGACTTCATTGTGGGGATCTAGCATCGCTTCCCATTTAAGAATCAATGATTAGAAAGCTCATTTAATGGGAAATCCATGAGTGTCACCAGGCATCCAGTGGTGATCAGCAGAAATTATAAGGTGGCATACCAGGTAAATGTTCACAATGGGACACAAACAGCAAATAAAGAGCCACCCCTACACCCTCTCCATCTAAAAGGAAAGCTTTGACCAGAGTTTTATTTTGAAAAATGCATCCAAGGGATTATTAGTATCCGCAACACATGAAAATTTATCCAAAACGATTTCCACCAGTTCTAGAAATCCTTTAAAAAATAAAAATATGAAGTCAGCTGTAACAACACTAAGGTTGTTTTGTATGGATGAGAGGACTGTTAAAATTGTGATACTACAATCCATCGATTATACTGCCATTTTTACAATCCTCGGTGGTTTCCAGATGGCTTTTCTTTTACACAGAAACTTAAATTAAAACAAGTTATACACAAGTTCTATATGTGTCATTCACTTACCATGCAAAAGCACAGTTGCTGGGAGTGCCTGTCACTCGGGCTGACTTCTCTATTGTGTCGGATAGTTTGGCTCAGTTACTTCATCCTGTGCTGCCTTTTACTTTTCAAAGTCGTTCTCTCAAACTCAAACAGATGAAGTGCTGGAGACTTATTTTCTCGCTTTGTGCTGTGTGTTTGTTGCCCAGCTGCTCTCTTCTCAGGTTGTGTGTAGTCTTGTGAAGTCTGGCAGTTGGCTGAGTGCAGAGGGTAGACTGGGAATTTCAGAAAATCCCTCCTTCTTGCTGACTTCCCTCCCTCTGTCCAGATGTAATTTGCTTCACCACAAACTTACTGCCCGGGCTTAGAGGAACTCAATGAATACAGTTCAGCCTGCTGCTGGCCAACTAGCCAACCCCTTCCACTGCAAACGCCAACAACTAAGCTCTTGTCACAAACTCCCTCAGATGGAAAATGACCGGCTTCCGGCAGCCGTTACGTTAAAATAACTAACCTAACTGGACACCAAAACTGTAGCGTACTTATAGTATAGGAACTACAAATGATTAACAGTCATATGACTTCATGCAGTTTATTAACATTAAAACACCTTGTCAGCTTGTTCAAGGGCAACAGAAAACTAAAGAGAAACAACTTTATGCTGTAATGTCCTTACTACAATCAATTGACACGTGTACTGAAACTTCTTTGCTTGCTAATTTTTTGGTGAAGTCAGTGTGACTTGCAGTGTGGATTGCAACCTGCTTCCCGGAGGGCTTTTAGACAAAAAGTACAACAAGAATGTTTTTTCTACCTTTTTTACCCCAAACGACCTGTACCATGTTTACAGGTTAGGTACCACAGTTTGGAAACCACAGCACCCTATGGGCTATTTAGAAAAATGTGTCAAATTCTTTATCATAGCCCATAGGGTGCCGTGATTTCCAACCTTAAAAAATACCATTTTGTGATTACTCACCTGTAAAATGGGTATTATAAGTATGTCACACACCCCACTTCCCATATTCATGACATATGGGTTATGGCCAGTAGAGGGCGAACTTTGCAGAGATGACAGGAAAAAAAGGAGCCCCTCCCAGTCCATAAATACCTGGGACCTCCCACACATTCCCCAGTATAGGAAAGCAGTAAGGGGACCAGGAAGAGCCAAATATAAACAATCATAACACTAAAAGGTTCACCATATAAAAGATCCAAAATACCAATAAGGGTGGGATGAAGCGGGGTGTGTGACATACTTATAATACCCATTTTACAGGTGAGTAATCACAAAATGGTATTATTCCAAGTATGTCACACACCCCGCTTCCCATATTCATGACATATGGGACATCCAATAGCAGTGTCCATCATGGGTGGGGATCCCAATACGGCAAAAAATGCACAAATTTTAAACCACTGCAGCTTGCAGAAACTTGCGGCCAAAAACAGCATCCGCTGAGGCCCGCACATCAACCTTATAAAACTTGGAAAAAGTATGAACGGCGGACCAAGTAGCAGCCTTACAAACTTGTTCAACAGAAGCCTGGTGCTGAAAAGCCCAAAAAGCCCCAACAGCACGAGTCGAATGAGCAATGATCCGAAAAGGGGGAACCTTCCCCTTGGCAGTATAGGCCCCAAATAGTACTTCACACAACGAACCACATCCAAAGAGTGCAAAACCCTCTCCTTGTCATTGCTAGGCTTAGGACACAAGGAAGGGAGAACTACATCCTGATTGAGGTGGAAGGCAGAAACCACCTTAGGAAGGAAATCTGGCTTAAAGCGAAATACCACCTTGTCCCGGTGTCTCTCAGAGTAAGGGGCCTGAATGGACAGAGCCGCCAACTCAGAGACACGCCGAACCGAGGTAATAGCCACCAAGAAGGCAACTTTTTGAGTGAGCATAGAAAGTGCAACATCCTGCACCAGCTCAAAAGGAGGCCCCTGGAGGGCCGACGGAACCAATTCAAATCCCAAACAGGCAACAAAGGCATTCTAGGAGACCGCACATGAGTAACCCCCTGGAAAAAAGTCTTAACCAGAGGATGCAGAGCAAAAGACCTTTGAAAGAAGACAGTCAGAACAGAGACCTGCCCTTTCAAGGTACTAAGCTGGAACCCCAGGTCCAGACCGTGTTGAAGAAACTCCAAAATCCTAGAATTAGAAAACACTCTGCAAGGCAAGGCCCTAGCCTCACACCAGCCAATATAGGACCTCCAAGTCCTGTAGTATATGTTAGAGGAAGATCTCTTCCTAGCTCTAACAAGAGTCTGAATCACAGCCTCAGACAAACCTTCCTCCCTTAAGATGGAGGTTTCAGCAGCCACGCCGTCAAAGCAGCGTTTGTAAATTGGAGTGGACCTTGAGTGATCAAATCTGGAAACAGGGGCAGCCTGTACTGATCTACCGCTAGCCTTACGACGTCTGCGAACCAAACCTGTCTTGGCCACCTTGGGGCCACCAGAATTGCTGGCGCACCCTCTAGAGCCAGCTTGCGCACCACCGTGCCTACCATGGAGAAGGGGGGAAACAGGTACAGGAACCCCACATCCCTCCAGGCAAAAGACATGGCGTCCACTGCCAGGGCCAGAGGATCCTGAGACAGAGACACAAACTTTGGGAGCTTGTGATTGTGACGTGAGGCAGAAATCCACCTCCGGAAACCCCCACGTGTGACAGAGGGACCAGAATACCATGTGGATGAGAGACCATTCCCCTCGGTGAGAGGATCCCCTGCTCAGGGAGTCCACCTCCGTGTTTTCCTCTCCCGGAATGTACACTGCTGAGATGCATGGAACATTGCTCTCCGCCCATGCAAGAATCAGAGAAACTTCCCTGAGGGCACTCCTGCAGCGAGTCCCTCCTTGGTGATTGATGTAAGCTACCGCAGTTCGATTATCGGATCGAACCTGAACCGGTAAGCCGCGTAGGTGATGCGTCAAGCATGACAGAACCAACCGAATAGCTCTCAGCTCCAAGACATTGATGGGGGTGTGAGCCTCCTGAGGACCCCACAGCCCCTTGAACTGATGCGTCTTCCAAAAACCTCCCCAGCCCGTGGTAACCGTCTCTGCCCCTGATCAGATTGCTTGGTTCCAGCCACCACTGAAAGGACTGCCGAACCCGGGGAGACATCATGAATGACTGATCCAATGACTGCGGACATCTGTCCCAGGCCAACAATAGATGGAGCTGGAGCGACCTCATGTGGAACTGAGCAAATGAAACTGCCTCGAAGGAAAGCTTTTTTATGGTTCCTTTGCTGTGTACCACTTGTTGTTAGTTTTCCCTGATGAAGGGGGCCTGCTGCAACCCCCGAAACATTGGATTGATTGCTCCTCATTTGGATTATGTGCCTTACGCATGAATATACTTCTATTGGATTTCTACTATTATTCTGGAGTGCTGGTTCACCGCTAACCGTGCACCCCCTTTGAACATACAGGTAGCAGTGCGACGGCAACCAAGATTTGTTAGATTTGCTGCCTCGAAGGAAGCCACCATCAATCCCACCAGTCTCATCCCTAGCCGGAGAGAAGGACGAGGTTTGGACAGGAGAAGACGTATCAGATCCTGAACCATCTGCACCTTGGACTGAGGAAGGAAAACCCTGGTCCGAATGGTATCCAGATTCATGCCCAGAAACAAGATCTCCCTTGAGGTGGAGAGAGAAGACTTGGGATGGTTGATCACCCAGCCGAACCTCTCCAGCGTCGCCACCACCATACCTGGTGTACAGCTCCACCTGACTGAGAGAGGATGCCGTAAGGAGAAGGTCGTCCAAATACGGAACAATGTGAATGCCCTGGGCTCTGAGAAGGGCCATTATGCCCGACAGCACCTTGGTGAACACCCTTGGTGCCGAAGTCAACCCGAAAGGGAGGACCACAAACTGAAAGTGCTGATCTCCCACCACAAACCTGAGAAATCTCTGGTGTCTATGGATGTCATGAAATCCCCCTGACGAAGGGAATTCATGGCTGAGCGCTCCATGCGGAACTTCTTGGTTCTGATGAACCTGTTGAGAAGCTTCAAATCCAGAATGGGTCTTATGGATCCATCCTCCTTGGGAACCGTGAAGAGGTTGGAATAATAGCCCCGGCCTCTCTCTAAGAAAGGCACTGGGCATATGACATCCATTATCAGAAGATTCTTTACAGCCAACAGGAGCCCCTGCGCAGCCTGGGGATCCTAGAGGACCCGAGACCTTAGTAATCTGGGAGGAGGCCGGTACTCAAACTCCAGTTTGTACCCAGAAGAGACCACTTCCAAGATTCATTTGTCTGTGACCTCCTGGGCCCAGACCAGGAAGAAGTGCCGCAGCCGTCCCCCCACCCGCAAGGGTGAGGGCGTCCCCTCATTGCTGAGCTGTCTTGGCAGCAGGCTTGGACTTGGAACCCCAGTTAAGGCCTGGACGTGCGCGTCCTCTAGCTCTGTTCCAGGAATCACCTCTGAAATTAGAGTAGGCAAAGCCTCTGCCTGCTCTGGCACCGCGAAAGGAAGGATTGAAGGAGCCTGCCCCCCGAAAGGGGCGACGCTGCTTCTTACGCTGAGGTAACTTTCCACCTTTCGCCACTGAATCCAATCAGATTCATACCCAGGAAGGGTAGTGCTGCGAGTGATTTCTTAGCCGCAATGTCAGCCGCCCACTGGCGTAGCCAGACCGATCGGCGAATAGCCACCAGCAATGCCGAGGTTCTACTACACATAATTATCGCGTCATCCATAGCAGATAAAACAATGGTCACAAATAATTTACACCACTTAAAGGCTGTGAATTCATCACTGGCCGGGTTAAGCTGGGAACCACTCAACAGGTCCCTAACCACAGACCTGGTAGCCACAGTCGCGAGCGCCGAGGCACAAACAGGCCGCAAGGCTGAACCCACACTGGCAAAGGCATGGCATGCCATCTGATCAAAGCGTTTGTCCTCACCATCTTTAAGAGTGGCGGCGTCTGGAGAATGTACAACGGAGGTGTTGGACAATCCCAGAACAGGCGCATCGACCTCGGGAGGGGAAGACCAGTGCTTCACCGTGTCCACCGGGAAGGGATACTTCCTATCCCATCCCGGAGGAACACCGGGGAGCCGGCTAGGCCTCTCCCATTCCTAAAGAATCATGCAATGAAAATGATTCTGATTTGGGAACTCCAAGCGGGGCTTAGAAGTCCCCAAAAATTCCCCCTTCTGCGGGGGGGGGGGGGGTCTCCGCTGGCGGAGAAATATCCAGTACCTCAGATAGATGGGCCAGGATCTTGGGGGTATCCACGGCATCCCCCAGCGCCTGCCCAGTATCAGTATCAAAAAACTGCTGATCCTCAGCATCAGATTCCTCAAACAATTCCCCCTCCTCGAGTGGGGAATAATCAGACCAGTCAAGGGAATCATAGTCATCAAAATCCAGTACCGGCGCGGCCGGCGACAGATGCCTTCTCTTAGCTGGGGCCTTTCTGGCCACAGAGCTAAAAATCAACTTTTCGATGTTGGCCAGCCTAGCACAAACATCAGCTTGCGACTCCCCGCTAATGACAGTGTCACTTGGGGTACGGATAAGGCGGGGTGGGGTAGGTGATGAGGCCGGCGGCACGGACCCAGACGCCTGGGACCCCGACTGCCGCGTATTGGCCTGCTGTGCACATGGAATACAAATAAACACATTATCCCCTGCAAGGGATGCCCCACAAACCACACACTGCCGGGGTTGCCCCAAAGGGAGCCCGAGCCCGGTATCCTGGGAAGCCTCCATATGGTGATTATTATGGTAGTCGCAAGGACCAGAGGGAATTACACCAGTAAGCTACCCGGGATGCCCCTTAACATCCATTAGTGGGAGGATTTGTAAAGCCCCTATTTGAGTGAGGGACCTAAGGACCAGGAGAACCCCCTTTTAACTATCAAGAAAGGTAATCCCCCTGGAAGACAAAATAAAAAAAGGGTACCATAAGCATGAAGTCATTACAGCAATCATACATCCAGATATAATCACAGTCATACAATATATCTGTATAACCTTAAAGTATATGTCAAGGATAACGCAGCATACAAGGCACCCCAATAGAAATACGATTATGCATAACAAAAAAGGCAGATAATAGAACGACCCCCGCAGGGCACTCACAGTTAGGATGCAAGATGGCGACCGGACACCCAGCAGCAGCAGCATCAGCCAGGCCAGGGGAAGAGAAAGAGGGTGGGCCAGCGCGGATCGCGCGCCGCACGTGGCCCCGCCCTCTCCTGCTGGGAAGAGTAACCCCAGTTCCCAGCCATTGCTGGGAGCCTCCGTGGGTGCCAAAAGAGAGGGGGACGGGCCGCATCAGCGTGCTGAGCGCCCGGCCCCGCCCCCTCTCCTGACTAACAGAGAAGCAAAAAACATGGCTGCGCTCCCACAAGGTTGCGGACTAACAGACGCGGCCCAGCAACAAGTGAAGCAAACAGCCACACACACCACACACATACACTCATACCACACTGACAGCTAATTGGCCAGGCAAAGTCTGAGGTAAAAAATTGGAGGGACATCCCCCCCCCCCCATGATCCAGGGACAGGTAGCAATGGGTGGGGGAAGTCCCAAGCCACCTAATGCAGTGCAGGGAAAATGACAGACAGGGCATCCCAAACCAGGATTCCCGAACCTGGTATCCGCCTACCCCTTGGAGGGGGTCTCACGGAGGAGCGTGGCTCCAAGTTATCACACCACTAAGGTGTATCCTACCTTCACCCAGACCAACAGCCAGGGCTGGGAGGCATAGGGGCTTAATAAAAACAAGGTCCGGGCAGAAATAGGGAAATAAAATGGCCGGGTGTAAACCCGGCTTACCTGCAAGGAGGAGACAGCCATCTTCTGACTTGCTCGCCGTCTGCAGAGACGATTACTGGGGAATGAGTGGGAGGTCCCAGGTATTTATAGACTGGGAGGGGCTCCTTTTTTTCCTGTCATCTCTACAAAGTTCGCCCTCTACTGGCCATAACCCATATGTCATGAATATGGGAAGCGGGGTCTGTGACATACTTGGAATATATATATATTCTTACCTTATTGAATATATGATGTACTCAGGGCAGGCGTCAGCACTGGGCGTACCCGGTTAGGTGCCAGGGAGGACCCACCTCATTCCCTGGGCAGCACCTATGCAGAATGCAGATCCGTGCAGTAACCAGGAATAAGGACCGGGGCAGATTGGTTATTAAGAGAGACTTTCTGTCAGTCCTTCTGTTCTATTCGCGTCTTTCTTTCATCTGTTCGTTCTGTTATCCATTTTCTTCCCTTTCTTTCATTTATTCTTTCATTCTCTTCTTTATTCAGTCATTTCATCTCTATAAATTCCTGCTTTCTTTTTTCTGTCATTGCTTTTATTCTTTCTTTGTTTCTGTCACTTTCTTCTTTCTTTCCTTCTGACATTCTTCTCTGCTTTTGTTCCTTCTTTTCTGTCTTATCTTTAATTTTTTTGTTATATTTCTTTACTTCTTTCCTCGTCTATTTTTTGCCTCTGTCTTCGATCTATTCTTTTTTGCCATTTCTTTCTTCTTTACTTTTTTGGTCATTTCTTTTCTCTCTTTCATTCTCTCTTGCCTTCTTTACTGTCATTTCTTCTATCTTTTCTTCCACTTTTGTTCCGTCATTCCTTCTATGACTTCATTCTTTATTTCTCTTTCTTTCTGGCATTCCCTCTATTTCTTATTTCTTCTATACTTTGTCTTCCCTTATTGCTTCTATTTTTTTTTCTATTCTTTGCCAATACTCACAATATATGCAATTACTATCATGCATGGAGTGTCATTTGAGCGTCTACGTAGCTGCGCTCAGAGCGCCTGTTAGTGGACGCTGCAAGCGGGTTTCTGGCGCTATAACGTAGCTTTGGCACTGGACAAGTGACACTGTAGTATCCTGTCCAGCATTGATAAATGTGATGTCTGGAGGGCGCTGTATATTTCTCCCTGAATATAGAATTCTCCCTGAATCAATGCATATGTAGTGCTCTGAGGAAAAGCCACCCAGAGGAACGCTACGGGGTTGGGGTGTTTGGGGGGGTTTCACCCCGCGGGACATCCCGATCTCGGATGTCCCGCGGGGAGGGAGGTGATCGGCCCGGGAATCTTATAGGGAGGGTGATGGTCCACTTTAAGCACTCGGTGCTGAAGCCCATTTTTAAGATAATCAAACAGAAAACCAGCGTCGGCGCTCTTAAACTGGGTGCTCTAGTGTCGAGCAACGAATGCTTTATGAAAAAAGTCTGTTTCTCAACACATATACACCAGCACCAGAGCGAAAACATGGAATGACATTGTTTTAACACTGTAACAATGACACTGCAATAGCAGATCTATACAATTCTGCATTAAAATCAAAATATAACAATATAAGTGTTTGGTTGCTGGGCAGGAGAGATCACACAATCATTTGATCCTAAAACTGATAAAAATAATTAATTAAAATGCTATTTATACACAAGCAAAAAAACACCATTGAAATGTTTGGGATAACGCTGCTGAGCGACAGGTGCTACATGGTGCTGCTGTAGCAGCATACCTGTGGGTCAGCTGTATTTGGTAAAGTACGTTTTAAGTCAAGATTCTTATGCAATTGGCATGACGATAAATGAAAGAAATGAGCAGGTCTGCATTTGTACAACCAAATGATAGCCAGCCAGGGTTTCCATTAAAAAATCAATCCAAAACTTTGTTTCCTCATTCCTCAGTAAAAATTTAACAAACGCGTCTATGCGTTTCGGGCCAAGCAAGGCCCTAATCATGAGGTCTGCATTTGTGTTTCATGTCTGACCTGTTATCCAAACTATACTCGGAATCTAACCTAAGAATTGTAACCAACGACTCTAAAAAGTAAGTAGGGGCAAAGACAGAACATACCACCAGCCGTACCTGGCTTCATTTTATTGGAGTTACATCTTCCATTAGTTCCCTGTGCATGTCAAACTCAAAACACATCAGTCAAGCTGATTTGAAGATGCCCAAAGATCCCCTTGTCTACTAAAATGTAGTTTAGCTGGGGATCTGACGACACTAATAATGATATCTCTGGTGGCAGACCAAATAAAAGTGGTCCAACATCAATTTTCTACCTAATGGATGGGGTGCGGCATTGTGACATACTCAGGGAGGGGACATCCAGATTGCTGGAGCCCCTTCACGCATAAACCCCAGAGCATCCTCAATTCTTACCTGAACCATGTTACCCAGGCGGAACGCGCCACATTTGGCCTGGGGTAATGAGGTTCAAGGTAAGAATTGCGAGCGCTGTTGGTGTCTATCAACGGAGGGGCTTCAGCAATCTGGATGCCCCCCTCCCTGAAAGTGTCAGAATGTGACCTCACACCTATTAGGTAGCATTAAGCTCAAACTTGACATGCTCTGTATTTGAAAATCTGACTAATACAAATAATACAAAATCAGAGTGAACTGGAAACAAATCTTTGAAAGCTAGGCTTTTCCACCACACCCAAAATTACTGCTGTTAGAACAGGTTTACTGGTATGCCAGAATGAATCTCCGGGCAAAACATTGTTTAATGCTTTGTGGAGTAAGGATGGGTTGGATGCTCTGTTCTTTATACTATAGAGGGAGCTGAGCCATGAGTTTCACAGATTAAAAAACTAAATTCACATCAATATCTATGAAAATTACATTTCAAATGGTTGTGTGACCTCTCCTGCCCAGCTACCAAACACTTATATTGTTATATTTAGTTTTTTTTATGCAGAATTGTATATGTAGATCTGCCATTGTTGTATCATTGTTACAGTGTTAAAACAATGTCTTATTGTACTGTTTCTCTGTATTGAGAGACTTTTATCACATAGCTTCTGGCACTCAACGCTAGAGCGCCCAGTGCCGACACTGTTTTTGTGTTTGATTTTCTTAAATATGGGCTTTAGTGCCGAGCGTCGGATGCACTGAACTGGTGCTACCTATCGTTCGCTGCAGCATTGTTTTGTTGTTATATGTGGCGTTGCTCTGCGCTATCTATGCATTGATTCAGGGAGAGCGCTTCTGCAGACCTCCAGACATCACATTTAGCAATATAGGACAGGATACGACAGCATCACTGGCCAGCCGCTACGCTAGGTTATAGCGCCAGACACCCACTTGCAGCATCTACTAGCGGACGCTCTAAGTGCCGCTACACAGACGCTCAAATAGCAATAAGTGGCGCTAGTCTTAAATCAGCCTCCACATATATGTTTAGCTTTTGTTATAAAACTGGTCCCATTGTACATTCTCATTTTCCATACACTCTGTGGATTTACTCCCAAAATAATACGGGCAAATGAATTAATGTTTCCTACAGCAGCCATATGAATCATGTGTAATAGGGGCATTAGACTGTGAGCTTGACAGAAGTGCGGGAGTAGAAACACAGTGGAGCTCCTCCTGCTTTTGGGCTTCATTAGCGACTATATTAACATACTTTTACTGAGGACCAAGCTTTTCTTTCACTTTTAGATGTGCCTGTGTTACTAATTCAACAATCTTTTACTCATAACACTAATAATTGCAGATGGGTCATCATAAAGAGGTGGGGTCAAGTCACCAGGTACTTCCCAGGATCTGTACCTCAGACAAACCAGCAATACATTCCCAGTAAGACAAATAAATCAGATGAGGCCTGTTTACTTTAATAGAGATCCACTATGGATTTAATCCCTCCAATTTATGTTCGCCACCTTTCTAACCTACAGTCATTTGCTCACTGTATACTGCTGTATAAAATGTAATGCACATCTTTACGGACATGGAAATTATACTTGCTAATAAGTGAAGAACTTAGCTTTATACTTTGGCTATATTTTTACCTTTCCCTTTAGCAAAGGGAAATAACTTGTTGACAGCTCTGATATGTCAACCCTAAATACAGTAATTAAATGTTGGGAATAGCTTAACATTCTGAACAATGAACTCTGATCTTAGAAAACGTTCATTCCATTGCATTTGTATCCTGAGGCAATTTATGATGTGCGTCTGTTAGCATAATTTTTGTGGCTATAGCGCCAGCTTCGAAGCACCAGCATTCCTGTCTTATCTGACGCTGTGCTGTGTACTACATTGGCGCTAGCCGAATGCTACCAATTAGCTTTGATTGTTGAACTAGGTATTGGCCGGCCTATGTCAGCACCTGTTGGACCCACCGGCTGATTATCCCAGTGCAAATGAGCACCACTTTGTACTGGCGTCTTACCCTTCAATCCAGTTCTGCCCATTGTGCTCTATGGGACCTTGAGCTACAGCGCCAGTTTTCATCTGCCGCTGCTTCAACCAGAGCGCCCGGTGCTGCATCCTTTTCAGTGCTACTGTTAAATAAGGCATTAGCATTTTTTTTAGTTGTTAAATCACACTACATTTGTACAATGGATCATCTAGAATTTGACTGGAGGCAGAGAAAGCAGGATGTGCATGAACTGAATACCACATTATAGGTCAGGGCAATGGGGGTGAACCTGTGGCACCCATGCCAGAGGCGGCACTTGGCGACCTTTCTGTGGGCACCCGCCATCTTTCCAGTATACACGCATTTTGTTTTTTTTCATCTCCCTCCTGGCACTAGAGCCATCAGGTTGGCACTTGCAGTTGCAGTTTGGGCACTCGGTCCCTAAAGGATTTGCCATCAATGTTATAGGTTATAGGTGGCTCTTGTCCAATGTGAGCCACTTGCTATGACTACGTCATTCGGCAGACAGCCCTCATTTACTAGAATGGGGAGCGTGCACTGTCATATCCCCCACAACCCTGGACCTATCTGAGTGGCTAAGGCGGGAGCGTGCACATGACCCCGGGGATGCAGCAGTGAGCACTCTCCATTGTAAACAATGAGAACCGCCTGCCGAATGACATAATAATAGCAGGCGACTCTCATTGGACGAGAGCCCGGGCATGTGCCATTGAAGCAGAGAAACATGAGGTTTTGTGGGTGCACACACATTGGGGCATCCCGATTCTGGATATCCGGGGGGAAAACCAGTGGGTTGCTGATTAGCGCACCTGTTACTGTGGAGGGAGGCTGGGACTTGTATTCCTTAGTTTTTACTTAAGGCCAGCAAAGCCGCTCCTACCTTATCATCACAGACACACAGGAATATAGGAAACATGGAAACAGCATGCTGATAAGTAAATCACAGATCTGGGGGCACAAAGGAATATTGTATATCCTAGAAGAGGACAACAATAAGGCAGAACACCAAAAACCTGACAAAAAAGGGTGTTTTTCCTGGTTTGTTGCTAACCACACTTTGCTTTACTTGACAATTCTATGCCATTTTAGTCACACAATTGCACAAATGTATAATTATTTGAAACAATGTACTTTGAACTGCAACCGATGCTGCATTGAGGTGCAGGTCAGGTGACAGATATGATCTGCAACATGACAGTTGAAATCTGAACATTTAGATAATGTATGTGATAAGTAGATTAGGTCAGGGGTCCATTTACAAATGTTTTCTGGTCACATTCATAAAAATGTATTTACCTTTTTGTAACTATTGCTGTGGTCAATTTTACAAACATAATGTCTTATGGGGCTGTCTGCAAATAGGAAGTGCTGCTGGGTTTCCTGCCGCCGTGCATTGTGGGTTTTATCAGTTGAATCCAGGGAGCAGCACAGCTGGGATGCAGGGAAAGAAATCTCCAAAATAGCTGCTACCTGAGGAAATTTGGCGAGGCAGCATTTCAGCTTTGAGTGGATGCAGGAGCTGACAATGATTCAGAATCATGCATGTAGATGGGGCAAGTAGGTTTTGCAGAGTTTTTTCCAACTTTGCAATGCTGTTGGTCTGGTTTAAGTTTCAGGAGATATTATATGCACATTAAAGAGAGAAAATTACTGCCACACTATTATTATTCTATTGACCCTCATTGTACGAAATAGTGCTTCACGACAGACAGGGCCACCATCAGGAATTTTTTTGGGGCCATGAAGCATGGGGCCTGTACACCCAGCCATTACACATAGGTTATGAGGGGGAGGGCAGCCAAGCAATATGGGCGGTATGGTTTGCCCACTGTTGTGGGATGTTGTTGCTGCAGTACAGCCCCCCCAGAATAAGCATGGCACCCTCCTGGGTATCATAGTGCATAGCAGCAGGGCCATCATGCAGGTCATGCCACCTGGCAGGCAGGGCAGCCAGAGAATGCTGTGGGAGCCTGGAACAAAGTGAATATCTTGTCCCAGGATCTAACACGGGGAGGCTAATTTATTAATATAGGTGTGGGAGGAACTTGAGCGCCTTGTCTGAGACGCTCAGTGGCAAACGCACTGCAACGCCGGCTGCAGGCCAGGCAGTGTTCTCAGCACACAGCTTTTATATGCCTATGCGCTAGTGACACCTAGCGCCAGCTGGGAGCGCTGGCAGCTGAATATTTCTTTTAAAAAAATACATAGCGCTCCAAGAGGCGCTTAAAAAAATGGGATTTCAGGCAACGCCTGTTGGAATCCCAATTTTTATTTTTTGGGGGTCCTGGAATTTTCTTTTAGAAACAAAAATGGGAATAGCATTAGGGACACTAAAAACATGACATAGCTTTCTCACTACCCAAAACACAAGTTTGCAGCGCAACACAAAAGTACAACCAGCCCATGGCACATGCACCAGCCCCCCCCCCCCCCAAAAAACGTATATAATTATAACCACTCCAGCTCATTGAAATGTATAGCATAAGGCCACACAGTGCAGGGTGAGCGCCTGGTCCTATCTGGCGCTGTAGGGAACTCAATCCTGACACTCATCCCATCACCGGCCCTGTTGGTAGATGGGACACTACTTGGCACTATCACAGGTGCTCTGGATTTTTGATTTGATAAATACACCTGACATTAGCATTTCTTAAATAAACCCCTTATTCATAGTGACGAGCCGAATCTGCCTCTATTTGCAATATTCTGGTTCTACATCATCCGAATCTGAATCCTATTAAAGTCTTATAGGGAAAATTAACGATGTGCTTTTGTGTCTCTGCCAATCAAATAAACCAACAAAAAGCCCCAGACTGCATAAATGAAAGACCACAAAATCTGGGGCACATTGTTCTAATAAAAATAGCCAAATAGTTTCCATAGCCAAATAATATATATGTGAAATAAAGGGCATCTTTTAAAACATATATGTAAAGCTAGAGGTTTCATTTAAGAGAACAATGTAATTTTAGAGTGGAAGAATTCCCCTTCTATTTGAGTATAGCATCTGTATATAAAGCTAGAGTTCTCCTTTAAGGGTAATTTAACTTTCTTTGGAGTTTTTAAAAGTTTCCATTATTGTGTGCCAAAAAGCTGTCCTTGAGGTGTTTTGGGGTCCAGGTCAAGTCAGTTCTGCATTATACTGAAGCATGCATTGATGGGCAGAATTGTATCTACTGGGGCTATCGAAACTATTTCAGAGACTCTAGAGTCTACAATGGGACTGTTCTACAGGTGAGGTAAATCATTTTTACAGTGCAGTAGATATTTTACTTCTATCAAAAACTCTCAAAACTCAACCTCTCTGAAACCGAATGGCAAAAATAAAAAAAGCACAGTACCTGTTGCACAGCCAACTGATAACTTTACCAATGAAAAGACAATGTGCAGCGCCAATGGGGCTAATCATAAACTATAGAGCACATAGATTGGGGAAACCCTGACATCACCAGCGGCCCAATGATAGGCTACACAGCCAAAATAAAGCTTAAACAATTAACACAATTTTATGTACGATAAGACAAACATAAACACAATGGACATAGTAGAAACAATGCACTAGTCTGACAGGTCACTAGCAAGGATACCTACAGTATTATCCCAACTAAACATGCGTAATGATAATACAGATATACACAGCTCCCTAACTCAGATGTCTCCAGGATAGTAGCAGCACAAATGAAAGATATCAAGAGCAGTAAAGACACATAGCTGACACATAAATACACATAACACCTGTTTGTGCAATAAGTATTAGGTCTAGTAGAAGAGGTAGGGAGGGTAAGAAGACAGAAAAGTATAGAAAAATATCACCACTAACTAGAGGTGTGCACCCTGTCCCTCCGGGTCCACAGCTTTGTAGTGAAATAAATCAGGGACAGATAATGAGATTATGGTGGGGGAGCAACACCACTTGCCCTGCAAAGGGGGCCTCCACCAACCTTTGGGTTATGGTGTGGTCCAGGAGGCTTTTCAGTCTTTGGTGTGATGGGCCGCTGGGCCCGCAACAAAGCTATCGGTGGCAGTGGTGGCCCCCGCGCCTGGGCAAGCCTTTTTTGTTTTTGCAAGCCTACAGCCAAAGCCACCACAGGGCAGCATGGAGAGTCTAGAGCAGCCGCCGTCAGCAACACTACAGTGATGGGTGGGTGCAGAACTGTCAATCGGCTGCTGATTGCTGCACATAAGCCACCAAGCACAGCCACTGGCAGCTCAATGCGGGAAACTGTTTTCTGCTGGACCAGGTGGGTGACTACACTACCTCCCTGCCCAGAATGGCAAAGTTCCCGAGCAACGCACTCGCACATGGGACTCGATCTGACGTTCCAGTAAGTGGGCGGGTGGCAGACAACCACCAATCAGTTATTTGGCTGGACTAATATTTTAGGAAAAATACTGTATCTGCCTCCACCAGTTTTTGTGGCCAGGGGCCTCCAGCACACTTTGGCTCTGAAATAACCTTGTTACCAGAATGTTGCAGGTTTACTTCCCAGCCAGGACATAACTGAAGTGATATTGAGCAAGGCACCTAACCCCCCAAACTGCTAATGTGGTGTGGGTAGCCCGAAGCTCCGGGCACATCAATGTCTCAATGCAGGGATGGGTTAAATGCAGAGGAAAAATTCAGATGAGTGTGCACGCATACAATAGCCATATATGAATAAAATACCTACAATAAATGTAGATAACCCTGCAATGCAATTCACATATGTCATCGGGTGGTGGCATACATAAGTGCAGGGCATATTTGTTTGGATCAAAGGCACACCAACACACCAGGTTTAGTTTGCAAATAAAGATGTATTAAAGACAATTGTATGCATAAAACATAACTATTATACAACACTTGTTCTCAGAAAAAAGGATACAATGTATTTGCTCTTTCTGAGTGGAGGTCAGGATGTCATTAGGAACGTTTGAGCACCTCATGTGAAGAAAACACAATAAGTATAAACACTAGCAAGTAACTTGTATTCCAGCCACATTGACTATAGAACGGTAAACAAGAATTACCATAAAACTATGAGGTGCTTCTGTCACGAACCTGATGAATCATATATGGGGTGCAGGCTGGATATGATCAATTAAGGAGGATAACAGAAAGTGCAATAGTACAACACACATGTATTATAATTCTGGTCAGTACATATGCTCCAGGCCCTGCATCATGCCAGAAGGATAACCTCCACAAACATAAAAGTCTAAATCATGACGTCAAAAAATGATCATACAGTACAATACAGAAAATGGGTATATTACCAAGTGGCAGTACAGAAAAAGAGCAAAGATCGCGTGAATACGCCCACGTTCCGGAGCTCACGGCTCCTTTCTCAAGGCAAGCGATCGCTTGCCTTGAGAAAGGAGCCGTGAGCTCCGGAACGTGGGCGTATTCACGCGATCTTTGCTCTTTTTCTGTACTGCCACTTTTCACGCGATCTTTGCTCTTTTTCTGTACTGCCACTTGGTAATATACCCATTTTCTGTATTGTACTGTATGATCATTTTTTGACGTCATGATTTAGACTTTTATGTTTGTGGAGGTTATCCTTCTGGCATGATGCAGGGCCTGGAGCATATGTACTGACCAGAATTATAATACATGTGTGTTGTACTATTGCACTTTCTGTTATCCTCCTTAATTGATCATATCCAGCCTGCACCCCATATATGATTCATCAGGTTCGTGACAGAAGCACCTCATAGTTTTATGGTAATTCTTGTTTACCGTTCTATAGTCAATGTGGCTGGAATACAAGTTACTTGCTAGTGTTTATACTTATTGTGTTTTCTTCACATGAGGTGCTCAAACGTTCCTAATGACATCCTGACCTCCACTCAGAAAGAGCAAATACATTGTATCCTTTTTTCTGAGAACAAGTGTTGTATAATAGTTATGTTTTATGCATACAATTGTCTTTAATACATCTTTATTTGCAAACTAAACCTGGTGTGTTGGTGTGCCTTTGATCCAAACAAATATGCCGCAGAATTTTATTTGGGGGCAAGTGTGGTGATGCCCTCAGGATCCTAAAGAGCACCCCCAGCAATCATTTATGCTTTTTCTCTTATATGGTGTGCCAACTACCAACCAATAACTTTGATACATAAGTGCAGGGCCATGTATGAATATGAAGTGTGAAGGAATTAGTGAGAAATGGTAGAATAATCCTGCTTTTGAACAGAAAAAAAGGTCTATGTATGTATGAGAGGGAGCAGGGTGTTGTTTTATTTTATTTCTGTGTCTAGTGTTATTCTTGAAGTCAGTGTCTAGTATTGTGCAGTTAAGCCACCTGTCCATGAGTCCTCAATTGCTTGTATGACCTCTGTTTATAGCCAAGTAAGTGCTGGCAACACAGCTCTCTTTGTCAGTCCCGTGCCTGATGTCAGTGTCACTCATTACGTCTCTAATAACTATTAAAAGCCAGAAATAAAGATGCAAACTGTCTGGTTCTCTTTAAACCGATCAGCTGAAGTTCGTAATTCAAGTAAAAAGGAAATGATGGAACTGCCTTGCCCTTGCCAACACAAAAATTAGAGGGCGATTCACTAAAAGCGGCAGGTAGCGACAGTTGAGCGACTGTAGCGGCATTTTCAGAGCGCCCACTAGTAGTCGCTGTGCTTGGCCGTTGTTCGGTAGTTGATAGCGACTCAGTCGGTTTGCCGTAATGATGAATATTGGGTGAGGAGCCGCTATTTGACATGTTCCACGCTGTATGGGAGCGCATGATAGCGACTGGCCCTAACAACCGGCTCCCACCATATTCATTAAAAAATTACGCTCAAAAAATTTTCGCGCTGTAAAATGCATGTTTAAACCCCAGAGCGCTGGCGGCGATGGGTTAAAAGTAGTTCTTGTAACCCTCAAACAACCATATTTTTGGAAACCAAAAAAAACAAGTTTTTTAAAGAATTTTGTAATATGAATACATTAATATCAGACCTGTAATATCAATTCTGCACAAATTTTTTTTTTTTTACCTTAAAAAAATTATCTAAAATGGCAGAAGTGGTCACAGAATTTTTCACATTAAAAAAAAAAAAAACAATAACAATTAATTATGAATATTTAAAGATTGTTCCATTGAAATGCATTGGAGAGCGCCAGGTAGCGAGAGGTCATACCTGTCGCTGTTCAAGGTCGGACGCTGGCGCTGTGGGCTGAGGCTGGAATAATGATGAATGAGTGGCTATATGGCGCTATCTCAGTCGCTAAGCAGGATTGCCTTGATAAATGTGTGATTGTGGTGGGGAGTCGGCGTTCTGGTGGCGGGACCCGTCATTACCGGTCACTCACCAGTCGCTACCTGTCGCTATTCCTTCATAATTAAGGGCCTTAGTCTTTCCTCCAGTATTATAGACACACTCTTATAATCCTGTCTTTATAAAGAAGCCACTGACTGAATAATATAAATCTGTGTCTTTTCCTGTAATCTCCCCCCCCCCCATCATATATTGATGCAGACTTCTTATATGCCTAACTCCAGCGTACGTCACTAGACTCTCAATCAGCTCCAAAATAACTCGGGGGGTTAACGCCTTCGCTTCCTACTCCAATCCTTCCTCCCCAGATTACCAACATCCTGCCGCTTATGTAACCTTTCAGTTAGCAACAAAGGGAAATCAAAGAGAGAACTGGCATTGAAGAATGAGTGTGGGAAAACGAGGAAACTCAACTGGAAAGCCACAAACATGCTTTAGTATAATACTATCTTGTTCGCTGGCTTTTTATTTTCCTTAAGTTGATGTTTCTAATGTTTCACAGACTTGCTGTGGTTTACTTTCTCAGGCTGTGCAGCAACATTCCGTATGTACTAAAAGAAAAACCTTAAATTAAAGGCAGCTTGTTTACTAGTTACTTGCTGCCACTGAAATTTGTTGCAGGGAAAGACAGGGATCCCTCAATAGTTGGGGGGGGGGGGTGCTGAGCAAACTCTGTCAGGCTGGCTGCATTTTCTCCCCTTTATATGAATTTAAATCTAAGATTGAAAATTCAGACCATGAGATAAAGCGTGTCCAATTTAGTTTAATTTAAATCAGACCAAAAATGAAACATTCCCCCTAGGGAAGCCCAAAAGTCTGGCCAAATGCGGTCATGTCAGCCACATCTGCATGTTCACTGCTCTATCGACCAATCGGGGTGATAAGCAGTGTTAGGGCGAGCGCTGCACGCCCATCTAGCAGCACTTCACTTACCTCCATGGCTGCATCCAGCCGTCATCCATTTTGCAGCACTTTCCCCATGTCTGTTTCCAGCTCTCTCCCTTCCCCCAATGCTTCCTTCTCACATGCTCAGGTGCGCGCACGTCTCCGTCCACTAGAGGGCGAGCGCACTAGATTCCTGAGATTTAAAGGGCCTGTACAGCACTGATTGGTGTTTGGTCATCCAATCCTGCATCCTCTTCCCCTATTTAAAGAGGCACTTCCTTTCCATCAGTACCGGATCTTGGTCTCTCCATGCTTGTTGAAAGTCAGACATTCTTGGATTGCTCACCCGTGTACCGACCTCTGCCTGTCCCCGACTCTGAACCTTTGCTGCCTGCCCCGACCTCTGCCTGTACTTACTACGCCTTTTGCCTGCCACTTGTGTACCTCGCTGAACCTCGGCTGACTGTGGGACTGGGCTGCTGTTGGGGGGTAGCGACCTGGGGGTCACTCGCCGCACAAGACCAACCTGCCTTGCGGTGGGCTCTGGTGAATACCGGTGGCCTCTTAGACTCCGCTCCCCTGACACGGTACCCGCCATCAGTCCCACAGTTAAAGCGGATCCACACCCGAGTCCGCTCCACCCGGTCCGTGACAAGCAGGCTTGCAAACACTATGCGTGGAAGCGCTCACCCTCATCCAGCTGATTGGCCACAGGCATGGGATACACGCATGGCACTACATTACATACCAGGTGTATTGTACTGTCTCATCTGTAAGCTTCCTAGAGGGATTCATCTGAGAAGGTACCCAAGGGCCACTGCAGGGAAAAAAAGACTTTTGGTCCACTATGTTTTGGGGGTCTGGTCCATGGGTCACTACATGAATCACCCCTGTCTCCAGTAGAAATTTGATTATAGAAAAGATACTATTTTTTTCTGAGTTGTATCCAAAAGGGGGTCCCTCATACTGCAGTGCTGCTGGTGGGGTTGACTGACCTCTCTGACAGGCCTCCACATGAAAAAATAGTATCTCTTAACTACAGGGTGTACCATTGGCATGAGGGGGGTCTTTTAGGGTGTCACAAACAAGGACCCTTTCTGGCACAAAATTGAAATGCTTTAAAGTGGACCTGTCATAACTACGGCAAGCCCTGAAGTCTAAAAGACTCCAGGGTCACGTGATTACATTCCCTCTGGGGCATCCCAGTTTGAGATGTTTTGCTGAGTGAAACCTCGCTGATCACCTGTACAGCTTATCTCTCTGCCGGTTCCAAGCAGGGGCGGACTGGCAATAGGAAGACCTGGGACAATGCCCATGGACCGCGCTGTTTTGGGGCCAGTTGGGTCCCCTTAGTCTTCCTCTCAGCCCCCTGTACCCAACCCCACTGTACCCACAAGCCAAGGTACCCCAGCCCCAATGCTATAGCCCCGGAATCATGGTTGGGGGGCCCAGCGGGGATGTTGCGGTCAGGGGCTGGTAAAATCCAGTGCTGAGTTTTGGCCCCAGTCCACCACTGATCCCAAGGCACATGCAGCCACGTCCCCCTGAAAAAGGGCTATGTAACAATAGGCATTGTAGAAGGAATACTCAGTCATAATGCTGCTTGGATGCAACTGACATAACTGACAGTAACAGGAATTCCAGCAGCACTTCCTGTTTGCAAACGGCCTACAGATCCACAAGCTGCCATTTTGTTTTTAAAATTTACCACAGCAAGAGTTAGAAAAAATTGTATGGATTTTTATGTGCAGTAATCTAAATTGCCCTGGAAGGGATGCATATGAGTCTGTTGTGTTGGTCCAGTTTAAGTCATTTTTGACTGTTGGTCCACTTTAAAGTGGACCAACACCCTGAGGTGATCGGCCCGGGAATCTATAAGATTCCCGGGCCGATCCCCTCACACACCGCGGGACATCCGAGATCGGGATGTCCCGCGGGGTGAACCCCCCCTGAACACCCCAAATCCAACTACCTGGTCTTCGGCAGCGGGCGGCCGCCGCCGCCTCCCTCGCGCCCCTCTAGGCGTGCGCGTGCCCGCGCCGGCCATTCAGAGACGGCGAGCACACGTCAAGAGTGACGCGCGGGAGGCGCCGACGGGCAAGCTGCTTGTACGTTGCTGTCAATCAGCTTGTCCGTCGGCGCCGATTGGACGGCGCGGCCACGTGGGAGCGGGGAGAGGTGAGTTTTGGGGGCTTTCTGGGGGGTTTCACACAGCGGGGCACCCCCGATCGGGGTGCCCCGGGGAAGTGGACCAATACCCAGGATAGTCAAAATCCTGGGTGTTGGTCCACTTTAAAGCGTTCCTTCACCCTGAATAAGAGAATATTTTATATATTTCCCACACCCTGTACATACAGATTGCTCACAATAAAAATCATCCTACCTGCATCTACTGCATGTTATGAGTCTTTAAACAATCAAGATGGTGACTCATGAAGCATCAGGCAGCCTGCAGACAGGAAGTGTCTTCTGACTGTGTCACTCTGCATTCCGGGACTGCTGACCTTTTCCCTGACCCCAGCTCTGCTCTGTGTGTGCAAAGCACAGCTATAACCCGCCCCCTGTACTTTATTCCATTGTCCTCTCCTTAGTATGTGATGATTCTGAGGCAAGATGGCAGCGCCTGTATCCTAGAGTCCTGAACAGAGCTGCAGCCCAGTAGGGGAAAGAATAAGTAAGTAACTATAAAAATATATTATATTTAGATGCTGGGGAATTGTTTTTTAAGGGTTTGGGCTTTTCATGCTGAAGGTCCGGTTTAAGTAAAGCACAAGTGTAGTTTCTGGCTACAAATCCTAGAATCCTTCCACTGTAACAGGTGAGCTCATCAGCAGCTTTGGCTAAATCAAGACACATTAATGACCTCCCCAGGTGAGAACACTTTCAGTAACCCTTTAGCTTTTGAACGCAAGAGTGTGATCCTTGTATCTGAAGAGGCTGATTGTAGCGATAACCCTTATCGCCGGAGGGCTTCACCGCCCGAGACGTCCTTTTCCCAATCGTAAGAGGTGCTGCTGGAATTCCAGAGTCGTCCGTGAGGAAACAGGAACAGCCCTTACAAGGGCTAGTGAATTGTAATATAGCGTTTCCCCCAATAAGAGACAGAACTTCAGTATTGAGGGTGAAGGTGAAGTCAACTTTATTAGTGCCACACTGTGCCTTATATGCAAGGCTCCATGCAAGGGGACGTCCCCCGTGGACCTGATGGAGGACTGCATGACAAACACACGGACCAATGGGAGCAGGGCACACAATCCCTCAACTCTGCCGATGACGCAATCAGCAACACAATAGACATCTGTAATACACTCAATCAGAACAATGCCATTGTCTGTGACGTAATCAATCAATACAATGGCAGTCAGAACAATGAATAACGTAATCAATCAATACAATGGCAGTCAGAACAATGAATAACGTAATCAATCAATACAATGGCAGTCAGAACAATGAATACCGTAATCAATCAATACACTGGCAGTCTGTACATGCTTAAGAAAAGGAAAGTAATGAACCTGTGTAAAGTCCAAAGGGCAGAGAGTCTGTCACACTGATATATAGCAGGAGGAGTTAAACCTGGGAGCTCAGGAATATGGAGCGGCATCTCTGCCTCGGCCAATCAGGTGATTGGAAAGTCAGAGTCAGGAAGTCTCTGCTCTGTACACCAAACACACCAGTTGGTGTACGTTGCTATGATAACATATTGTTGCTCCTACTGTTACTGTTTTCATTTATAACACAAGTTTACAGTTTTTTCGCTTTGTTACAGGTGTATATGTGACAGACTTTGATCACACAGCATAGAGCATATAGCGCCCAGCTTTAGAAAACCGACGCTGTGTGTGTAGTTTTTTGTTAAATAAGCTGTGGAGCGCCGAGTGCCGGACGTATGGAGCTCATACATCCCCAGCAGCAGTGTTCTAGGTGTACAGGGCTCACTTTCTCTCTTCTTGTAGATCTTGATATACAGACGTGTTGTAGATTGTCAATAAAAACAGATTGCCAGTAGTAAAAGCTGCTTCCATTAAACTCACATTTGCTAAATTAAGAAAAAATAAATAAAAAAGAAGGAAGGAAGGAAACCATTTTTGCACACAAAAAATTCATACTTTTCTTTTCCAACTGTGCCAGGCTGTTTAAGTAAATTTGAAGTTTTACAGTTGGATCCTTATACATCCTCAGAGTAAAAGTTGTATGTGTTATTAACCAGAAACATTGCCATTTTAAGAATCCATTAAGCTCTTATAATAATATTATTATTATTATTATTATGACGGGCGCTGTACAATGTGAAATGACAAACAGGGTAAAACAACTCACTTTCTTTGTGTATCACACCCTATTTTAACTTATGACGGGCAGGCTGATTCATTACTAACGGCAGGTAGCGACAGATGAGCGTCTGTAGAGCGGATTTCAGAGCGACCGCTAGTAATCGCTGTGCTCGCCCATGGAGCGCCTCAGTTGCTGGCCGGCATTGATGAATATGATGTGTGAGTCGCAGTACTACGCTGTATGGGAGCAAACCATAACGCCAGCTCAGTGCGACTGACTCACACCACATTCATCAAAAAAACAGCCTCAAACATCGCCGGAACTCAAAATCATGGGCAGGCTGATTCATAACTAGCGGCAGGTAGCGACAAATGAGCGTCTGTAGCAGGCATTTCAGAGCACACGCTAGTAGTTGCTGTGTTCGGCTGTGGGTCGCTAGGTCAGAGCGACTCAGTCGCTGTGTAGCATTGATGATGTGGGGAGTCGCTATAAGACCAGTACAGCGCTGTATGGGAGCGAACGTTAGCGACTGGTCAGTGCGACCAACTCACAGCATATTCATCAAAAAAATAGCCTCACACACCACCAGCGCTCAAATATGCTTCGCTGTAGCCCAGAGCGCAGGAGGCTGTGTGATTAAAGGCTGTTTTTTTAACATGTATCCACCAGTAACAAAGCAAAAACATATGGAATTACATTGTAATAACATTGTGACATGAACACATTAATGCCAGACCTGTAATGTCATTTCTGCAGAAATATATCAAAAAAGGAAAAATATTTTTAAAAATGTTTTTTTCTAGCCCAGGAGAGGTCACAACATTATTTGAGAATAGAAAAAATATATATTAAAAACCCCCTGTTTAAAGAGAAATAAAAGAACGTCCATTGAAATGTATGGGAGGGCGACAGGTAGCGAGAGGTAATACGTAACGCTCTGCAAGGCTGAACGCCGGCGCTGTACGCTGAGGCTGGGATAATGATGAATTGGACGCTACATGGCGCTATCCCAGTTGCTCAACAGGATCTGCTTGATAAATGTGTCATTGCGTGCCGTGTCCGGTATTCACCTGACGCTACCTGTCGCTACCTGACATTTACAAGGCGCTACCTGACGCTATACCTTCATGAATAAGGCCTGTAGTTGTAGCCCATAGCGCCAGAGGCTGTGTGATTAATGTTTATGAACATGTATCCACTAGTAACAAAGCGAAAACATATGGAATGACATTGTTATAACATTGTAACATGAACACTTTAATACCAGACATGTAATGACAATTATGCATAAAAATATTATTGTTCCAAAAAGTTTTCCAAAATGTCATTTTCTTGCCCAGGATACATGTCAGAAGTTTTGAGATTTTTTTTAAGGAAAAAAAAAATTGGGATCAGGAAAGGGATTTAAGGATCGTCCATTGAAATGTATGGTAGAGCGCCAGGTAGCGAGAAGTAATACGTGGCGCTCTGCAAGGCTGAACGCCGGCGCTGTACGCTAAGGCTGGGATAATGATGAATCGGACTCTACATGGCGTTGTTCTAGTCGCTCACCAGATTTGGCTTGATAAATGTGTAATTGCGTGCCGTCTCCGGCGTTCACCTGCCGCTACCTGTCGCTACCTGGTGCTTCCTGCCGCTGTACAGGCACTACCTGGCGCTATCCCTTCATGATTAAGGCCCTTATTCTGAAATAACCCTTATTTGCATGAGATTTCACTGAGCCAAGGCCCTCATCTCTTTCTGTCGTTTAACATAATTAACATAGGAGAAAAGCATACATTATTGTCATCTGTTACTAAGCAATCCTGGATTTTCCCATCCCGTGGTAAAACAAATGACAACTAGAAACATTCCAAATATTAGTCTTCCTTTACTGGTCTTACAGCTCCAGGATGGGCCGTTTCCGGGTTCCCTATGGACAAACTTCTGATTAAGAGCACCTCAATTTTCTACATCAGACACAGATCAAGGTAAAGCAAACAATGGTTCAAAAGCAAGTTAAAAACATAAAAATGATATTATATTATTTATGCATTTGTTGCTTTTCTGTCATGTCTAACTCCTAACACTTTGGGGTTGGAGGACGGGCACTCTGCACAGAAGCTGGACCTCGAGTGACAGGTCAGTAACCTAATCCACTGCACTGTCAATGGGCAGGCTGATTCATTACTAGCGCCAGGTATCGGCAGGTGAGCGTCTGTACAGAGGCGCTAAGAGAGATCACTAGTATACGCTGTGATCCGCTATCGGGCTCTGTAACACAGCCCCTCAGTCGCTGTAGTAACCTGTCCGGCATTGATGAATGAGATGTATGTTGGGCGTTCAAACACCAGTACAGCGCTGCAGGGAGCGAAAGGTAGCGCCAGTTCATTGCGACCAACTCTCAGCGACTCCACCATATTCATCAAAAAAACAGACTCACAGAGCGTCGGCGCTCTGGATCTGGTCGCTATAGCATAGAGCGCCAGACTCTGTGTGATTAAAGTCTATTTTTGAACACATATCCACCATTAACAAAGCAAAAACACATGGAATTACATTGTTGTAAGATTGTGACATTAATACTTTAATGCCAGACCTGTAAAGACAATTCTGAATATAAATATAAAAAAAAAAAAAAAAAATGTTTTCAAATATGACTTTTTCTAGGCCAGGAGAGGTGACACAATTATTTCAGAGAAAAAAAAATATTAAAAACAAAAAACCCTGTTTAAACAGAAGAAAAGAAACGTCCATTGAAATTTATGGGAGAGCTACAGGTAATAGCTGGCACTCTGGAAGCTAGAGCCCCGGCGCTATACGCTGAGCCGCCTGTAATGATGAATCCTACGCTACATGGCGCTGTTCCAGTCGCTCTACGGAATCACTTTAATAAATGTGGTATTTCGTACAGCGCCCAGCGTTCACCAGATGCTGCCTGGCACTACCTGCCGCTAGAGCTTCATGAATAAACCCCAAAGTCCAACTGTCAGTCCAGTCCAAGGCTGTCATGCAGTGCCTCATCCCTTGCTGGCATCAGGGGAGGATCGATGATTGGGTGAGTCGTTTTTTAATTTAAATGCTCAAATTGGGCTTAGCATGAGGGGAGGGAGTGGTGGTTGGGGCCTTTAAAAAGCTTGCCCTTTAATACCTTGCATATTATAAGTGTAATATTGTGTTATGGTGTCTCTTGCCAGCAGAATGTTTATTCTGTCAGTATGTTGCCCCAGTATAAATCCACAAGCAGACGCCTATGTGATTTTTGCAATCCATCTAATATAGTATTAGGTTTTTTTAATATCATAGTGGTGATTTAGAAACAGCCTCACCAATTTTCTTCCCTTCCCAGCACCCCAGCCGTGCCGCTGCCTGGATTTAACTGACATAACCCACAATGCACAGCGGCAGGAAAGCCAGCAGCACTTCCTCTTTGCAGGCTACCTGCAGCCAGGGGCGGACTGGCCGTAGAGCATACCGGGACAAATCCCGGTAGGCCGCTGCTTCCTATCTGCCCACCTCACTGTGTCACTGCGGCTTGCCGGCCACTGCTGCAAAGTCCCACGGCCCCTTGCCCATCTCCTTGTCCTTGCGGCCCCTCGCCTGCCTCCTTCCCCCCTGGCCGACCGCTTCATATGCCTGTCACAGCCAGCGAGGTGTGTGTGTCTGTGTGCCAGGCGGGGACAGAGCAGCACCATCTAGGTTCCCACACACGCTGTCCCCGACCAGGCGGGAGAGAAGAAGCTGCTGCTGCTCTGCGCATGTGCATAGCAGCGTGTCCAGCCCGGCGGGGCTCATGGGACACAGTAGAGGTGAGGAGAAGGCAAGAGGCGACTGGAAGACTGGTAAGTACCATATTCTTTTGTTTTTTCTTTAGCTGTGGCATTGGCATCTCTGGGCTCTGGCTTGCTGGGGGATATGTGCTCTCCTTAAAGTGGACCAACACCCTGCTGGATCGGCCTGGGAATCTATAACATTCCCGGGCCGATCCGATCCCTCCCTGCAGGGCATCCAAAATCGGGATGCCCTGCTGTGAAACCCCCCAGGACGCCCCCTAACCTACTCCCGGTCCAACAGCGCATGCTCGGGCCGCGGTCGGGGTGCCCCGGGGAAGTGGACCAAAACCCAGGATAGTCAAAATCCTGGGTGTTGGTCCACTTTAAAATGCACCACTCAGCCCCACGGCTGGCCAAATAGGTGATTTGGGGTGCCCTACTGTGTGAACTCTTCCAGATTGTCCGGAAACCCCTTATTTCCATATATCCCTTGCTTTAATCCCTGCAGCTGTGCAGCTGTGCGCACTCCTGCTCCTAGCCATTTAGATTGGCCTGGTGCGCAGGAGCACTCCACAAGGAAATCGGGGGTGCAGCTGCTACCGCTTCCTATACCAACACACAAGCCTAAAGCTCTGACTGGACAAACACTGTGAGCATGGGAATGGATGAAAGGTGAGTAGAGTAGGAGATCTGGGGGGTTTCACACAGCTGGGCTTCCCAAATCGGGATACCCCTGGGGCATAAACTAATGACAAGCATAGGCAAAATCCTGGTGATTTTGACTATCCTGGGTTTTGGTCCTTACCCCCAGGGCACCCCGATCAGGGATTCCCCGCTGTGTGAAACTCCCCAGGTCGCTGAAACCAACTCAACTCTTCCCGGCCTCAAAATTGCCCCGGCTGGTGCCAACCCTTGTCAGCAGCGTAACGCCACATCACTCGGTAGTGATAGAAACATTGCGGTGACGGGGCCTGCTAGAAGTGGCGCTGTCTGCGTGTCATGTAACATACTTTATGGGGCCGGGCACAGTACAGAAGGGCCGGTGTGACCAAAACAGTCCCGGGCCGTTTTTAAATCCCAGTCCGCCCCTGCCTGCAGCTCCATGGGATGCCATTATGGGGATAAAAACAACCATAGGAGGTGTTACAGAAAGGTAAATTCGTTTGATGTGCAGCAACCTGAATTGCCCTGCTAGGGATAAATATGAGCACTGTTTCTTGGAAGGATGTTGGTCCAGTTTGATACAAGGGCCCTTATTTATGAAGGAATAGCGACAGGTAGCGACTGGTGAGCGGCCGGTAATGACGGGCCCCGCCACGAGAACGCCGGCTCCCCACCACAATCACACATTTATCAAGCCGATCCTGCTTAGCGACTGAGATAGCGCCATATAGCCACTCATTCATCATTATTCCAGCCTCAGCCCACAGCGCCAGAGTCCGACCTTGAACAGCGACCGGTATGACCTCTCGCTACCTGGCGCTCTCCAATGCATTTCAATGGGACAATCTTTAAATATTCATAATTAATTGTTATTAATGTTTTTTAAATGTGAAAAATTCTGTGACCACTTCTGCCATGTTAGATATTTTTTTTAAGGAAAAAAAAACATTTGTACAGAATTGATATTACAGGTCTGATATTAATGTATTCATATTACAAAATTATTTCAAAAACTTGTTTTTTTTTGGTTTCCCAAAATATGGTTGTTTGGGGGTTAAAAACTACTTTTAACCCATCGCCGCCAGCGCTCTGGGGTTTAAACATGCATTTTACAGCGCGAGAATTTTTTGAGCGTGATTTGTTAATGAATATGGTGGAAGCCAGTCGCTATGGCCAGTCGCTATCATGCGCTCCCATACAGCGCGGAACCTGTCAAATAGCGACCCCTCACCCAATATTCAACATTATTGCACACCGACTGAGTCGCTATCAACAACCGAACAACGGCCAAGCACAGCGACTACTAGCGGGCGCTGTGAAAATACTGCTACAGTCGCTCAACTGTCACTACCTGCCGCTATTAATGAATTGGCCTCAAAGATTCATACCATGTGGTAGTGGACATTTAGGACTAGGTGACAGACTGGGCCAACACTGTTTTTGCCATTATTTGTCTTGCCCTGTGTTTTTTCTTTTGTACCTAAATAATTATACTATATCATTTGCTCCATAATACACACATATGTTATCCAGGGGGTGCTAGTGTGTCTTATGGAGTGAATGTAAAGAGATAAAAGGAGAACTTACATTACGTGCTCCCCAGCAATACCCCCAATTATTCCTTCTTCCATTAAAAGAAACAAGCTTAGCAGCGTTTTCGACACAGGCTTTATAAGTACAAGCCCTCTTGCTATTATATTTATGTGGCTTTTACTTTTTGGACCATTTAATCACGATAGTGCTCCTAGAGCGGAAAACTAGAACATACACATTGTATAACTGTATTACCCATATAATCTTTAAAGTGGACTAAAAAAAAGTCTATGAGACTCCAGGGCCCCCCCCCCCCGGGGCATCCAGATTTGGGGTGCCCCGCTGTGTCAAACCCCTCAGGTCCCCTTGAAAACTCACCTTTGTCCCCAGTCCAACGGCGCATCCCGTGAGCAGTGGCCACATTCCCGCTATCCCTTTAACAGGGCGCGTGCTCGCGTCAGGCATTTGTGATTTTGTTAAAGGGTAGCGCGCTCGGATCCGCTGGACGATGGGGCTTTAGCGGATAGGAGCGCGCTGATTGGACAAGAGTGATGCACATGTGCGGCAGGACCGGGTAAGGTAAGGGTAAGTGAGATCAGGCAACCTGGGGGGTTTCACACAGCAGGGCATCCCTGATAGGGGGCAAGGACCAAAACCTAGGATAGTCAAAATCCTGGATTTTGGTCCACTTTAATAAATCCATTTTTTTATTTGTATTATTTGCACTATCCATGTTTACAACTAATGACAAAGGTTAACTTTGCTATATGCAAACCTGTAATCAGAAAATGGCCGGCAAACTGAACAACATCCAGATTCACCTGCTGCAGTCTTGTCTCTGGACACTAACATGGTGTCAGTCTGTCACGAGAGGGACAAACCACTGACCTCAGGGTAGACTGCACTGCAGCTAATGGGAGATTATGGGGGTTATTTAAGAAGTGATAGCGGCAGGTAGTGCCTCGTAGCGGCAGGCGCAGTACATAAAACCACATTTATGAAGGCAAGTCTGGTGAGCCACTCTACCAGCGCCATGTAGCGTCCGATGTATTATTACAGGCGGCTCGGAGTATAGCGCCGGTGCTCTAGCTTCCAGAGCGCCAGGTATTACCTTTCGCTCAGTGTCGCTCTCCCATACATTTCAATGGCCATTCATTTGCTTTTGTTTAAACAGCGTGTTTGACATTTTGAATTTTTTTTCGTTTTTTGTGACCTCTCCTGGCTGCTAACAAACATTTTTAGAAACATTTTTTGACTTTTTATATTTTTATGCAGAATTGTCATTACAGGTCTGGCACTAAAAGTGTTAATGTCACAGTGTTATAACAATGTCAATCCATGTGTTTTCACTTTGTTACAGGTGGATATGTGTTCAAAAACAGACTTTAATTACACCGCGTTTGGCGCTCTATGCTATAGCAACCAGATTTAGAGCGCCGAGAGTCGGTCGCACTGAGCTGGTGCTACCTCTCGCTCCCTGCAGTGCTGTACTGGTGTTAACATACATCACATTCATCAATGCCGGCCAGGTTAATAAAGCGACTGAGGCGCTCTGTTACAGTGCCCGATACCCGCTTACAGCGTCTACTAGCGGTCGCTCTAAGCGCCACTATACAGATGCCCATCTGCAGATACCTGGCGTTAGTAATGAGTCAGCCTCTATGATGGCACTATATATATATATATTTTTTTTTTCTTAATTCTATCTGTCAGTTCGATTGTTCTGCTACACAAAAGGTTGCGTAAATTCACATTCAGCAATATGACGGTTTTGAGTGCTTACTGCCACTAACAGGTGGGCAGATATTAAAAATACAAAGCTGAAGAGGGTGTGTGAGACAGATGGCTCCCATTAAGTGACAAAGGGGCTAGTGACAACACTCATGTGGCTCAGAAACAAAGAGCCAGTCACTGGCCAAGCAGGTGACAGAAGCCACATCAACAACGTCTGTCATCCATTTCTAAATGTTACTTCCCTGCTCTATATATAGTGGTTTTACAGCATATAAACAGCAAAATAAAACACACCCCGAGGACATTGTGGAAGGTGATTGGTTAGTTTGCCAATAACAGCTTTTATACGGGTGTTTGTAGAACATTATTTGTCAGATGTCTGCCAAGCAGCTCCTGCCACATGCCTTGTTGTTTGTAGTAAATTTACCTTATGACCTTAATATAGACATACAAAAGAACTTAAGGTGGACCAAACCAGGATTTTCCCTATCCTGAGTGTTGGTCCTTGTCCCCCGGGGCACCCTGATCGTGGATGCCCCGCTGTGTAAACCGCCCTGGTCACCCAAACGGGCAGGCTGATTCATTACTAACGCCAGGTAGCGACAGATGAGCGTCTGTAGAGTGGATTTCAGAGCGACCGCTAGTAATCGCTGTGCTCCGCCATGGATCATTGTTTCAGAGCGCCTCAGTCGCTGGCCGGCATTGATGAATATGATGTGTGAGTGGCTATACTACGCTGTATGTGAGAGAACCGTAACAACAGCTCAGTGCGACTGACTCACACCACATTCATCAAAAAAACAGCCACAAACATCGCCGGCGCTCAAAATCATGTGATTGTAGGCCATAGCTGTGTGATTAAAGGCTGTTTTTGAACATGTATCCATAATAACAAAGGGAAAACATATGGAATTACATTGTTATAACATTGTAACATAAACACATTAATACCAGACATGTAAGGACAATTCTGCATAAAAAAATATTATTAATCTAAAAATTAAAAAAAAAATGTCATTTTCTAGCCCAGGATACATGTAAGATGGTTCGTGTTTTTTTAGGGAAAAAAAAAAATTGGTATCAGGAAAGGGATTTAAGGATCTTCCATAAAATGTATGGGAGAGCGCCAGGTAGCGAGAGGTTCTCTCTGCAAGGATGAACGCCGGCGCTGTACTCTGAGGCTGGGATAATGATGAATCGGACGCTACATGGCGTTGTTCCAGTCGCTCACCAGATTTGGCTTCATAAATGTGTAATTGCGTGCTGTCTCTGGCGTTCACCTGCCACTACCTGGCGCTATCCCTTCATAAGTAAGACCCTGAGTCACCTATCCCCGGTCCTACTGCGCATGCATGGCCTTCTTTCCAATCAGTTTGGTTACAGTCGAGTCTAGGCAAATCCTGATGAGTGGACCTGAGTGCGCCGGCGGCCTCTAACAGGGAGCGTGCCCCCACCGCCCAGCCACAAATGCCTGGCGTGGGTGCGCACCCTGCTAAAGGTATAGCAGGGAGTGGTGCCGCTTGTGCATGCGACGTCAGATCGAGGAGAAGGTGAATTTACTGGACACCAGGGTGGGTTTTGGACCACTTTAAGTAATAATAAAATACCTATGTGTATGCACTATTTTGTGTGAAGTATTTTTCACAATAATGTGCAAGTTTAATAAATGATAAAGCAGTTCTTAGCTCCTCTAAAGATACATAGCCACAATCCTACCCACTATAGACACAATGTATTACTTGCCACAAGCTAAAGGCGGCCTCCCTACCCACGTTTCGTGCTAAACCTTTCATAGATCTGTGTTGTAGCCTAGCAACCAGGTTCATCAGGGCCAAGGGTGTACATAGGTTTCACAGGGCCCATTAGCAAAGTCATGGCCAGCTCTGAGCATCAAGCCTGAGAAAGTGTGGCCCTGGGCAAAACTAATACTGGGGTCTAAAGAAAATATGAACCACCACAGTGGTGAAAAATACTGAGATCCCTAAATCACAGAGAACAAGTGAGTATAGCCAAATGTGGGCTATAGGTGGCAGAAGAAGGTGTTGGTTATACATACCTGATCTCCAGGAGACTGGCACCATAAGCCAAAGGACACCACTGTGACAATTATTAAAGAGACTGTAAAATGGCAATTATATGGCAGCAAGCAGCTCACCTCATGCCTGTCTTATGTGCCTCTCCTTTATTTCCTGCAGCACCGGGTAGAAGCCATAGCTGGGCTCCAAAGTTTGCCCTCCTTGCTATTTCATACCTCTCACACAAAAAAGTGTGTCTAACAGCCACTCTGTCCCATGGTGCTCTCTATGTGAATGAGCACAGCAAGTTGCAGCTGTCTCTGACCACAGCAGAGCATGCTCAAGACTCATAAAGCTACCCCATGACATGCCCTTCTTATGATCAGCCACAACACAGAAATTCAAGTGAAGAAAGTGGCTTTATGTAGAATGCATAAGGTATTTACATACAACTGGAGATTTTGAGATGCTTTGGAATGGCTCATTGTACACTGTTCCCAAGGGGATACGGTAATAGGGACTTTAAAATAGAGTTACTTGTATGTTTATATATATTTTTTTTTTTCTTTAGTGGACTAATTACATGCGCAGGCCCTAAAGAGTCTCAGGCTGCCTGCAAACAAGAAGTGTCTTCTGACTGTGCCGCTTTGCATTCTGGGATTCCTGACCCCAGCTCTGCTCTGTCTGTGCAAAGCACAGCTATAACGCTGCTCCTCTGTACTTTTCACCCCTCTCCTCAATATGTGATGCTTCTAAGGCAAGATGGCGGCACACTTATCCTTAAACAGAGTTGCAGCCCAGTGGTGGAAAGACTAAAAAGCAAATGACTAAAAATTAATTTTAGATTCTAGAGAATAGTTTCTTAAATATTTGAGCTTTTCATTGAATGATGTCTGGTTTAAACCGGACCTTCAGCATCATTTAATGAAAAGCCGCACCCATAAAAAATTATTCCCCGGCATCTAAAAATATATTTTAAGTTTTTAGTTGCTTACTTATTATTCTTTCCCTCGCAGGGCTGCAACTCTGTTCAGGACTCTAGGATATGGGTGCTGCCATCTTGCCTTAGAAGCATCACATTCTAAGGAGAGGACAGGAGAGGATGAAATCTGTAGGGGGCGGGGTTATAGCTGTGCTTTGCTCAGACAGAGCAGAGCTGGGATCAGGAAAAAGGACAGCAATCTCAGAATGCAGAGCGGCACAGTCAGAGGATACTCTCTGTCTGCAAGCAGCCTGCAACTCCTTGGGCCGCCATCTTCGATGTTTAAAGGCTCTGAAAAGGCAGCAGGTGCAGCTAGGATTATTTTAATGTGGGCAATCTGTATGTACATGGTGTGGAAAACATATAAGATGGTCCGCTTTAAGTCTCTAGTATAGACATGACAACCTCATGCTTAGTTGGATTATTCTGCAGGGGTCACATGACAAAAAAACGAGCAATGCGCATGTTTACTGCATTTGATTATTTGCTAAATCATTGAAAATATCGGTTCTATGTCTTCTGGCTCTGGCAAAAAGCATGTTAAAGTGGACTGAAACCGTCTGCATCTTCGCTATCCCCCTAGCAGGGCGCGTGCCCGCGCCAGACATTTGTGAATGAGGGAAGTGCATGATGCAGCCACCAGTGCGTTCGGAGCCGCTGTACTAAGACGTCGCTCAGACGTGCATAGCTCAGTGGCTCCGAGGGCGCTAATTGGACGAGCGTAGGACCGCGGTGAGGTGATGTGGGAGATCTGAGGGGTTTCACATAGTGGAGCACCTCCGATCGGGGTGCCCTGGGGGGAAGTACCAAAACCCAGGATAGTCAAAATCCTGGGTTTTGGTCCACTTTAAACACTTTCTATTCTACAAAGCTCAGCTATTTGGTGGAATAACCCACAAGTTACCTGCCCTAATCTGTCTGCTTCTCCACTGCCATTTTACTGTATTTTCTTTTTACCTAAAGAACAGTCGGGCCTATATATAGTACAAAAAACACCCCGTTTTGCCATATTTCTCTGTTACATTAACCAATTGTAGCCAGTTTTATCTAAATGAAGCATTTCAAAGATTACATGTAATATGTAAGAAAGAGACACTATATTCATCTTACATCACTTGAGGCAAAAGATAGCCCATCTAGTATTATATATACTTAGCAATTCAGTCTAGGCCTCAGGCTTCTTGTGGGCCTTCATTTTTTCTCTAGCCCATCCATCTTTTAGGGGAAGAGCTGTGCAGGAAGGGTACTAAATTTGTGCTGCTTTGTGCTTGAATTCCAGGTAAGTATTAAAGATATGAATTGTGTTACAGAGGAAGTAATGTGAATATAATGGGGGTTTCATGCTTTTAAAGAACAAATATTGTTAGGTTAGGCGAATTCCTGATGTAGGGCATGCTGATTTGGGATATCCTGCCATGTGAAACTCTGTCCCTGAATATTCACCTTGATCCAAAATCCCACAGCACATGTGCGTCCCTTGTCACACATCCCTGTTGTGCACACACTCACCACCAGACAGACTTTATTGTCTCCATTTGGGTGCGGAGATGACTTGGGGTGCTGCAGAGTTCCTTATTCTTAGTTGCAGCACTCCATAGGATCCCCATCCCCTCCGCCATGCACTCCACGGATAGTAACAGATACATACTGAATGAAAATGTGGCCCTTTCGTTATTTATCCAAATCTACTCTTCTAATAAGGGACTTTCTGTTTGAAGCACATTGTTGTTCACACTGAATTAGGAAAATGATGATATTTGAATAGCTTTACATTGAGTTAGCCAGTTCCTCTGGATAGTTGTGTTATATTATACAGGCTTTATAGTACCATGCTCCTGATTGTAAAGGAGAACAATCCTCTCCACAATCACTAGAAGTGAATGGCATATGACTTTGCATAGCCAGCAGCCTCAGGGTTAATTCATACAGCTAGCTAGGCCTGTGCTGGTAATGCGTCACCGTTCCAGGCCTATTTCCTGCATTCCTAATGCTAAACAGGCTTTTCATTCTTTAGCCAAAAGCAAAAAAAAAAATGATTTGGTTCCCCCAGCCTCAGCTCAGCAAAGGAATAACATATATTTAAAGCATGCAGCAGACAACTATATAAAGGAGGATGCAGACATACCTCCCAACTGTCCCTGAGTCCGTGTCCTCCTGTCCCTCGTTGTTCTTCTCTGTCCCTCTTTCAGGTGTAACATGCAGATCTGCATCAGTAAATGACTCATTCCCCTATTCAAAGTGTTTCTATTGCTGTACCTGTTACATCTCCTATTCATCAATCAATGAGGGGCCGTGGCTTAATTTAACAATTGTCCCTCTTTGCCACCCTGAAAAGTTGGAAGGTATGTACAGAGGATGCTAATCTGTTATGGATGAAATTGTGAAGATAAAAAAAGAAACAAAAACTTCTGATCAGGTTACAATTAACAGCCGAGCACGTATTGCTGGGTGTGGGAGCACCACTGAGACACAAAAACTGTACTTTCAGGAGGGGAGGAGATACCCGGCATCACACTCACCCAGTGATCAAGGCCTGGCATGGCACAGATCTGAAACTCAGAAAAAGGTCACATTTCTAATGTAATGGTCAGTCAGTGACACATCTCTTCCAAGCTACCTTTCCTTTTGGAACAAAGGGGGTTATTCATCAAGGGATAGCGGCAGGTAGTGCTTCGTAGCAGGGGCACTGGCGCTACCTTTCGCTCCCTGCAATGCTGTACTGGTGTTAGAACGCCCAACATACATCTCATTCATCAATGCCGGCCAGGTTACTACAGCGACTGGCAAGCTGATTCATGACTAGCGCCAGGTATCGGCAGATGAGCGTCTGTACAGAGGCGACCACTAGCATACACTATGGCCCTTATTTAACAAGGGATAGCGAATGGTGAGCGAACGGTAATGACGCTCACCGCCACGAGAACGCCGGCTCCCCTCCGCAATCACACATTTATCAAGCCGATCCTGCTTAGCGACTGACAGAGCGCCAGGTAGCGAATCATTCATCATTATTCCAGCCTCACCCCACAGCGCCAGGGAGCGACCTTGAACAGCGACAGGTATGACCTCTCGCTACCTGGCGCTCTCCAATGCATTTCAATGGAGCAATCTTTAAATATTCATAATTAATTGCTATTAATTTTTTTTTTTTTTTTAATGTCAAAAATTCTGTGACCACTTCTGCAATGTTAGATTTTTTTTCTTAAGGTAAAAAAAAAAAAAAAATAAATTTGTGCAGAATTGATATTACAGGTCTGATATTAATGTATTCATATTACAAAATGTTTTGAAAAACATGTTTTTTTTTTTTCTAAAAATATGGTTGTTTGGGGGTTAAAAAACTACTTTTAACCCATCGCCGCCAGCGCTCTGGGGTTTAAACATGCATTTCAAAGCGCGAGAATTTTTGGAGCGTGATTTGTTAATGAATATGCTGGGAGCCGTTCACTATGGCCGTTCACTGTCATGCGCTCCCATACAGCGCGGAACCTGTCAAACAGCGACTCCTAACCCCGAATTCAACATTACCGCACACCGACTGAGTCGCTGTCAACAGCCGAACAACGGCCAAGCACAGGGAATACTAGCGGGCGCTCTGAAAATAACGCTACTGTCACTTATCTGTCCATACCTGGCGCTATTAATGAATCGGCCTCTAAGATCGCCTATCAGGCGCTGTAACAGAGCGTCTCATTTGCTGTAGTAACCTGGGCGGCATTGATGAATGAGATGTATGTTGGGCGTTCTAACACCAGTACAGCGTTGCAGGGATTAAAAGGTCCCGCCAACTCTTTGCGACCGACTCTCAGCGACTCACACCATATTCAACAAAAAAACAGACACACACAGCGTAGGCACTCTGGATCTGGTCGCTATAGCATAGAGCGCCAGATTCTGTGTGATTAAAGTCTGTTTTTGGAGACCAGTAACCACCAGTAACAAAGCGAAAACACATGGAATTAAATTGTTGTAACATTGTGACATTAATACTTTAATGCCAGACCTGTAATGACAATTCTGCATAAAAATATAAAAACTCCAAAAAGTTTTCAAAAATGAAATTTTCTAGGCCAAGAGAGGTGACACAATTTGAGAGAAAAAAAAATATTAAAAATAAAAAACCCTGTTTAAACATAAGAAAAGGAATGTCCATTGAAATGTATGGGAGAGCGACAGGTAGCGTCAGGTAATACCTGGCGCTCTGGAAGCTAGAGCGCCGGCGCTATACGCTGAGCTGCCTCTAATGATGAATCCTACTCTACGTGGCGCTGTTAGAGTCGCTCACCAGAATCGCTTTCATAAATGTGGTATTGCGTACAGCGCCCAGCGTTCACCAGAGGCTGCCTGCCACTACGAGGCGCTACCTGCCGCTATCCCTAGATGCATAAACCCCCAAGTTGCCAAAGCGAATGCAATCAGAGGACAACTGATCTGTGGAAATGCGATCAGTCGATCATGATGCAGGTTGACACGCAGGGCTGTCGCAGAGGAGGGTCCAGGGGGAGTACGGGCTGTGTATACAGTGTCCTGCCATAGAGTCTGTATAGCGCCGGCTGCCCGGAGGAAGGTGCTGGTATCGCTGAGGAGTCTGTTCGTCTCTTATGCTGAGGATCTCCACATTACGAAGTCTAATCCCATCTAGACCAAGATTCATTTACAGGAAGCCTCAGACACTAGCCCAACACTTGGTAACATCACTGCACGCTCATCAATGCTGCAAACACAGAGCTGACAGCTACAACAAAGCGCCAATTGCATCATTATATAAATACGGACACAGAGGAAACTACATTTCCCACCAACCCCTTCGGACCAATGATGTCATGTTCAACCAATCCAAAAGCAGCTGCCACGCATGCCTATTGACACCCTGAGGACGGCTCATTGCCGAAACGCGCGTCGGTCACGGAGCGGGGCGGGAAGTTACCGCTCCAACTTTTATCTTCATCATCTATGCAGCCTGCAGTTTTATTTTGAACCTGACACAGCGGATATCATGAGCAACGGACACTAGAGGAGATCGTTTTACATCATAGACTACAGACTTACCCTTTTGAGCACGAGCGGAGCTTTTTATTGTACTATCCTCTCCACTACTTCAAGCACCGCTTATTTAGCCTTAGTGAGTTCAACAAAGCGCTTTTATTTGGAGGACCTGTGGAGCTGGCATTCTTTGAACTACCCTTATTTTCTCCCTATCTTCATTCCAATTTTATTGTTGTGCTATTTAATGGTGCACTTTTTGAGCATTTTAAAATAATAAAGAATTTGTATTGCACTTCTCAAGGCGTTCTTACTGAAAGTTTGAATATCCGGATAAAGATGAACCTTTAAGATCAGTTCAACTAAGGATTTTCCCCATACAACCTGGACATAAAAGTACCCTTGGAGGTAAAAGCGAACCACCAATCCATCCAAGGATTACCGGCATAACCAGACGCCTTAAAGCACAACCAACACTGCGGTTCTGCACTTACCAGAGATACATACCATCAGAGGCCCTGGGAGGGTTACGAACCCCCGGGTCGCGGCGGTAAGTGCCCAAACGGACCAATCTTCATATTATTTTGCTAAGTTAACATGTATATAACTTTTTTGGTGTAATATCTAAGTAGTTTTTATGAAAGAACATTCTGCTAGCTATATATCAATACATCTTTAGTAAGCGTAGCCTGGCAGATATATCAAGATATCAGAAAAAATCTGCCCTGCGTGGATACTTCACATATCCCCATTTAGGCAGATTAGAAATCTGACACATGTTCTAAGCGCGCCTAAACCAATTCCTAACAAGGATTTACCTCAAAACTGGGGCATTTCCTAGTACGGCTTTGGCCTTGTTTCCCGATCAGTCGATCAACTTGAGTGTTGTATTATTTTGGCTGACATAATACTTCTCGCCCATCATGTTACAGTAGGCACGTGGAAACAGAAATCAACCACAAATAGGACTCGGCATGAGCAATCTCACGAATAATCACTCTAATGAACAATTAGCTAACAAATCTGATGGGATGCAAGATGACGCCGCCCATCGGAAGATCGCCCGGAAATCGAGGGATCCAGAAGATGATCCCTTGGAGAGGCCAAAGATAAAGCCAGAGGGGGGGAGGGGCAGCAGATCAGTGTGGCTTGGGGGAGGATTTCATGTTCCACTTTAAAGCAGGCCAATACCCAACTGTCAGCCATGCCTGGTCACACAACATTAGTGTCTGACCTGACTCATGTAGATCTGTGAACACTCTAAAACCTCTAACATTTGGGTGAGGCGTTTGTGGGTTTGCAGGAATTCAGCCAAATACTGGACCTTTTCTGAAAGTGAAAATTGTTCAGCATCCCAGTTGTGTAATGAGCTTCAAGTTTGATTGGCCACGGCTCATCATGTGCAATGTATAGTAGTTTATACGGTTCACTTGTGCTTGTGGGTGGAAAACCGAGTATTTGACGCATCCAAGAACAGAAAGCAGACACGGGTGGCTAATCGGACACATTTTTATTGCTCAGTTCTGTGTTTCGTCTGGAATGTTCTTGTTAAACAAAATAAACAATCAGAAAACAAGGCTTGTGGGGAAAGAAAAGTTAGTGAGATGCATATTTGATTTCAATTTGAATGAAGTGTGATGCTCTATTGTACGAGGTGAGCTTTTTCCATTCACATTCAGTGCCAAGTCTCACGATTCTTGCTGGTTAGCCTTATGGCTGCAATCCAGAAGATTCTGTCCTCTGCTCTCTGTGTCTCTATTCAGTTTTAACCTTTTCCCAGCCATTTTTAGAATATGTTTTAAGTCTAGAAATGAAACAGCCTGTCATTCTGAACACATAGGCATGTAGCCATTGTTGAGCACCTTGTGAACATGCTGGTTGCAGTGGGATTATCCTTCTTATGGGCATGTAAGTCTTTATCTGTATGCCTGCATGTATTAGGGCTCATTCTAGGCTTTGGTGGACTTTCCCACAGACCACAGATCAAGAGTGCCATAGCTGTATGAGGCTCCTTTGCTTACCTGACGCTGCTCCATCAATCCACCTCGCTCCTGTGGGACCACCTCTGCCTTCAGTCTCTTTGGAGGAGTACAATGCAGTACAAAGCTAGGCTGGGGTGCCCATAGAGAATGGATGCCTGCACTCTGCATACACCTTAAACTGGACCTTCCCCCCTGAATAAGAGCCTATCTTATATGTTTCCCCCAACCTGTACATACAGATTGCCCACATTAAAATCATCCTACCTGCAGCTAGTGCATTTTATGAACTTTTAAACATCTGAGATGGTGGCCCATGGCGTCTCAGGTTGCCTGCAAACAGAAAGTGTGTTCTGACTGTTCCGCTCTGCATTCTGGGATTGCTGACCTTTTCCTGACCCCAGCTCTGCTCTGTCTGTGCAAAGTACAGCTATAGCCCCGCCCCCTGCACTTTTACACCCTTTCCTCCATATGTGATGCTTCTGAGGCAAGATGGTGTCCCCCGTATCCTAGACTCCTGAACAGAGTTGCACCCCAGTGGGGGAAAGAATAAAAAGTGACTAAAAACATAAAATATATTAATTTTAGATGCTGGGGGAATAGGTTTTTAAGGATTTGGGTTTTATTCATTAAATGATGCTGAAGATCCAACACCCACTGCTGATCGGCCCGGGAATCTATAAGATTCCCGGGCCGATCAGCTCCCTCCCCGCGGGGCATCCGAAATCGGAATGCCCCGCTGTGTGAAACCCCCCAGACACCCACAAACCTTACGTTCTCCCCGTTCCAATGGCGCATGCGTGGGCCGCCGCCGTTTGTGAATGGCCGGCGCTGGCGCACTCCCTGTAAGAGCAGCGGCCTCAGCTTGTCCGTTGGCAGTGAGGTGAGTTTTTTTGGGCTTTCGGGGGGGGTTTCACACAGCGGGGCACCCCCGATTGGGGTGCCCTACGGAAGTGGACCAACACCCAGGATAGTGAAAATCCTGGGTGTTGGTCCACTTTAAGGCTGGGAGCCAGCACTGAGACACTGGGACCCTCAGGAGTGGCGGCAGGTGAGCAGAATGGCCTCATGCCACCATACTGATCTGGAGTCTGTGGGAAAGTCCATCATGGGCAGGAAAAACCTCACAATCCTGAAGCTCACATGGTGCTGTTTTTCTGCCCCCCCATTTGCCCCAGGGCACACTCCTGCCTCCTGTATCAAAAGAACGGGCTCCCTCACTAATGTGAAGTAAGGGGGGCATGCTCTGACCATCCAAACTGAGCCCAGAATGGTGGACCTGAATCTTGGAGATGGGGGGTGCACACACCCGTGTAAAGAGAGCAATACAACTTGATCTGTTCAAAAGCTAAAGTGGATGGGTCAGCTTTCCAACCAGGCATGTGGAAGCTTATTTCCAAAAGCTGCGATGCTGCATTTCAGAACTGCACAACAACCGACATAATGGTTCATTGGCATTCCTCTACACCAATGAAACACAGTTAGGCCCTTATTTAACAAGGGATAGCGCCAGGTAGCGAATGGTGAGCGGCCGGTAATGACGGGCCCCGCCACGAGAACGCCGGCTCCCCACCACAATCACACATTTATGAAGCCGATCCTGCTTAGCGACTGACAGAGCGCCAGATAGCGAATCATTCATCATTATTCCAGCCTCATCCCACAGCGCCTGCGAGCGACCTTGAACAGCGACAGGTATGACCTCTCGCTACCTGGCGCTCTCCAATGCATTTCAATGGAGCTAACTTTAAATAAAAAAATTTGTGCAGAATTGATATTACAGGTCTGATATTAATGTATTCATATTACAAAATGTTTAGAAAAACATGTTTTTTTTTTTCGAAAAATATGGTTGTTTGGGGGTTAAAAAACTACTTTTAACACATCGCCGCCAGCGCTCTGGGGTTTAAACAAGCATTTCACAGCGCGAGAATTTTTGGAGCGTGATTTGTTAATGAATATGCTGGGAGCCGTTCGCTATGGCCATTCGCTGTCATGCGCTCCCATACAGCGCGGAACCTGTCAAACAGCGACTCCTAACCCCGTATTCAACATTACCGCACACCGACTGAGTCGCTGTCAACAGCCGAACAACGGCCAAGCACAGCGACTACTAGCGGGCGCTGTGAAAATAACGCTACTGGCGCTCATCTGTCGCTACCTGGCGCTATTAATGAATCAGCCTGCTTGTGTCAGCTTGTTGGACACCATGTAAATAAACATCTCCATGTCATGGACATGCGTTCTGAGCTCCTTCATTGACCATCATCATTGTGGGCCTCATGTAATAGGTTGAAATAATATAGGGAGAGTACATGACATATTCTTTGCTCATATAATGTAATATAATGCTTTATAACCACTAGTGCCATTCTCTTATTATCATTGCGGATAAGTGGTATTTACTACTGAACTGATCTAGTATTTTTTACACTTTTTCTTTTTATAGAAGCAGTTTTCACGTACACCAAGAAGTGAGTCCTGGACACACAGAACACAGCTGATGGGTGTGTGTGGGGTTGAGGGAGCTCCCTCACCACAGCAGCAGACATGACAGCAGTGTTCTTTGTGTACAGGGCTCACATCTCTCTTCTTGGTGTACAGACTTTGTGTAAGCTGCCAATGGCAACATATTGCAAGTAGTGAAAACTGCTTCCATAAAACACACATTTTCTAAAATAGGGAAAAAAATACTAGATTAGCTCAGCCTCTTGAGGGCATTCTTTTGGCACAAAATGTATACTTTCAAAAATGTGTGAATATGATTTTGAATCCTTTGATCGCTCATATTTTCTAATCCTGGGATCTGGAACCACATTTTTTTAGGTACACAGCCATCTACTTAGTAGCTATACCCAAGAATTTCCCCCCACCCCCAGAAGCCTCTGGGAATAGTTTAAAGTGGACCAAAACCCACTGAGATAGGCCCAGGAATCTACAAGAAACCAAGGCTGATCGATTCCTTCCACCTGGGGCATTCCGACCGGGGGTGCCCCACTGTGTGAAGCCCCCCAGATTGCCCTTTTTTCCAGGCCAATGGTGCATGCATGAACCGCAGCCACATCCCTGCCATCCCTCTAGCAAGGAGCGTGCCTACACCAGGCATTTGTAAATGGCAGGCGCGGGCACGCTCCCTGTTAGAGGTTAGCATTGGATGCGGCCGCCAGCATGCTCGGATCCGCTCACCTTAGATGAAGGCCTAGACGAGCTGACATGAGCGAATCCGAGCATGCTTATTGGACAAGCAGCAGCGCATGCGCCATAGGACCGGGAAGGGGTAAGTTTGTTTCAGAGACTTGGGGGGTTTCACACAGTGGGGCACCCCCGATCGGGGACCAAAACCTATGATAGTCAAAATCCTGAATTTTGGTTCAGTTTAAGAGATCTAAAGAGATCATTTGCATGGCTCTGCCTACTGCAATGGATTCTGGGAGACATCCTGCTATCCTTAGGCCCTTATTTAAGAAGGGATAGCGTCAGGTAGTGGCTGGATAATGAGAGGTAGCGACTGGTGAACGCCGGACACGGCACAATTACATATTTATCAAGCAGAATCTGTTTAGCGACTGGGATAACGCCATGTAGCGTCTGATTCATCCTTTTCACAGCCTCAGGGAACAGCGCCGGCGTTCAGCCTTGCACAGCATCAGGTATGACCTCTCGCTTCCTGTTGCTCTCCCATACATTTCAATGGACGATCCTTTTCTTCTCTTTAAACAGGGTTTTTGTTTTGTTTTGTTTTTTGCAAAAATCACAAATAATTCTGTGACCTATTCTGGCATTGAAAAAGCTGTTTTTTCACAATTTTTTTATTTTTTATATATTTCTTCAGAAATGATACTACAGGTCTGCCATTAAAGTGTTCATGTTACAATGTAATTCCATATGTTTTCGCTTTGTTACTAGTGGATAGATGCTGGAAAACAGACTTTAAACACACCGCCTCCTGCGCTCTGGGCTTCAAACAAGCATTTTTCAGCGCCAGAGATTTGTGAGGCTGTTTTTTTGCTGAATATGGTGTGAGTCGGTCGCTATCATGCGCTCCCATACGGCGCTGTACTGGTCAAATAGCGACTCCTCACAATGTATTCAACATTACTGAACAGCGACTGAGTCGCTATGAAGTAGCGACCCACGGCTGAGCACAGTGACTACTAGCAGGCGCTCTGAAAATGCCTGCTACAGACGCTCATCTGTCGCTACCTGCCGCTAATGATGAATCAGCCTGCCAGTTTGTATGCAGCATGTAAATATTTTCTGTTTCAGAAAAGCATTCTCAGTCAGAAAAATCTAATTGTTGATGTAAATCTGGTGGGGTGCTATGGCTGTAAAAAGGTTTAGGATTAGAGATTGGTTTAGAAACCAGAAGGGACATTTTTAGATACTTACATCCATTCCAGTCCGTGACTTGTCCTTGATCCAGAACTACCAGATCCCTGCTGCACATGATTGTTGCTTGTCTCCATACCATTTGCCTCTTACTTTTACTGGTGTTGCAAAAACAAAGCCATGCTGACCAGTAATGCAAAACAAGGTTCCCCCTCATCAGTTACTAGCAATTAAGGCAACCAAATGCCATTCTGACTGGTCCTAGATTATTGCAATTTGCTATTTGCCTTATTAAAGGTGTAAGTGGATTCCTGGCAGAGGGTGACAGCAAGTGATGGGAAAGGAAATGGCCGGGAAATTACTAGCTCTGTGTGGGAGAAAGTGACATGGCCAGCAGAAATGTTTGTCTAACAAATGGAAAATGGCAACTACAAAGCAGCCATTTAAAACATTATTCTACTGTTCTGTTAAACACTGTGCAGCAGACTTGACACCCAGCTGCAGACTACCACCACCACCAAATGGCTGCCATTAGTAAATCTGTCTACAATAGTGATGAGTGCTCACAGGTAATTTATTCATTTTAGGAAACAGGGCTGCCTAGTCAGTTTAGGCAAAACAATATAGAATAATGGCTGCCTTTTGTTTGAGAAATTACTGGGCACAACCATATTATGGTTCATGTACAAACAAGTTTCATGTACAAACAGTAATTAATCACATAGCACTAAAACAGGTAAGTCATTGTAACAAAAAGAAAGAGGACCCTGCTCACAAGCTTACAATCCAGGAGGAGAATGGGGGTGACACACAAGGTAATAAGTGCTTTGTACCAAGGTCCAGCCATCTTAGCAAAAGTAAGAGTATATACAATCCGCATGGGCCAGCTACAGGCTGATTCATTACTAGTGCCAGGTACCGGCAGATGAGCGTCTGTACAGCGGCGCTAAGAGCGGTCGCTCTGATCGTCCGTGAGTCGCTATTACAGAGCACCTCAGTTGCTGGCCGGCATTGATGAATTTGATGTGTGAGTGGCTATAACACCAGTACAGCGCTATATGGGAGCAAACGCTAGCGACTGCTCAGTGTGAGCGACTCAAAACATATTCATAAAAAAAACAGCCTCACACAGCACCGGCACTCAAAATTGGGTCTCTGTAGCCCAGAACGCCAGAAGCTGTTTGATTAAAGTCCGTTTTTGAACACATATCCACTAGTAACAAAGCAAAAACATATGGAATTACATTGTTATTACATTACATTAACACTTTAATACCAGACCTGTAATGACAATTCTGCATAAAAATATAAAAAATCAATAAAGTTTTAAAAAATGACTTTTTCTAGGCCAGGAAAGGTGACACATTTATTTGTTAAAAAAAAAAAAAAAAAAAAAAAAAAGAAAGAAAACCCTGTTTAAAGAGAAGAAAAGGAACGTCCATTGAAATGTATGGGAGAGCGGGTCAGGTATAGAGTTCCTCCATAGCTGTTCAGTACTGTTGGCTGGCTCCTTTCTCTAGACTTTCTCCCTGCTATATTCTGCTCCACCAGCAGATGGCCCTTTCTTGTAAGGTGTTTAGTCAGCACCTGAGTGACTTCCTGGGCTACCTGGATCCCTGCCATAGCCCTTGCGTTTACTTTTCCTGTTTCAGCTCAGGCTCTGCCTTTGGACTTTTCCTTGAATTCCTATGTATGTATATTTCCTGACTTCACAGCAATCTGAGTGTTTCATGTTTTCCTGTTTATCTGTATATCTGCACAGCCGTGATTACCTTGATTCTTGTATAGTCACCCTAGTAGATTTATGTTCAGTGTATATATGTTATAGCAGTCTGATTGGTGTGTGATCTGCTCACTGTCACAATTAAACAAGGTTTGCCACATCTCAGTCTGTTTCTCAGCCTCATTACTGGTCATTGCTACTAAAGGAATCCCTCTGTTGAGAGATTTATGACAGAGCGACAGGTAGCGTCAGGTAATACCAGGAAGCCAGAGCGCCGGCGGTATACACTGAGCCATCTGTGATGGTGAATTGGTCGCTACGTGATGCTTTGATAAATGTGGTATTGCGTACAGCGCCCGCCATTCACCAGATGCTACCTGCCGCTATCCATTGATGAATAAACCCCTTAGTGCTTTTTGGGTGCAAATGGTTTAGTGAATCGTGTTAGATTAGAAGAGTTAGATTAACCCTTTAAGTGCCAGCCTACCTGCAGCATTTCCCACTCCCTGTTGCCAGAGCATTTTTCACTATTTTGCGCTCCCCATGTTCAACTGTAATTTTTGAAGGGATTTTCTGGGACTTCCCATAAAAATTACATATTGTTTTTTTCAGCAGAATCTGGGCTTTAACATCATATCTCTTGTTTATCAATTTTGTAGTTTTATCATAATTATTTTGGGCAAAATATGTGAAAGAAAATAAAAAATACACACGTTTTTACATTTTGCAGTGTTTTTTTTTAATCGAAAATAAAGGTTTTTCAATAAAAACATATTGAGAGTAAAAGCCCCATTTCTCCCGGTTACAACGGTACCACACATGTATTAGTAGACACCCTTTCCTGCCCAGGAGACCCCAGAAACTGCAAAGAGCGCTAGAGGAGATTTTCAGATAAAATACAAATACTTTGCGCTCCTCGCAGTTTTTCAAAAAATACAACCCTTTACATTTGAAATACCCCCCACAAACTATATATTTCTGGAAAGTGCACAATTCAAGGTTTCTAAGCATACTAGGCTTGTTGGCGTGGGTCCATTGGTTTGAACTCTATTGATTGGCAGAATCTCTGGTTCCAAAGGATTTCGCTAAAAAAAAAAGCAAAAAGCAGATTCAAAACCATATTTTCCTATAAAAACAATAAGCAAGCAAGAAGTAACGCAGTAAATCTGAAAGCACAACATCTGCTGAACAAAATAATACCCCACATGCATAGGTACGTTGAAGTGTAGAGTTGCCAAACACCCCAAAGTCAAGCATGCGTTTGAGGGTAATTTTACTTGAAAAAATCAGCGGCGCACACAAAGTGCGCACCTTGCAGTTTCTCCAAATTTACAACCCTTTACATTTGAAATACCCCCCACAAACTATATATTTTTGGAAAGTACATACCTTAAGGTTTCTAAGCCTACTGGGCTTGTTGACGTCGGTGACTTCCTTCCGACTCTATTGATTGGCAGAATCTCTGGTTCCAAAGGATTTCGCTAAAAAAAAAAGCAAAAAGCAGATTCAAAACCATATTTTCCTATAAAAACAATAAGCAAGCAAGAAGTAACGCAGTAAATCTGAAAGTACAACATCTGCTGAACAAAATAATACCCCACATGCATAGGTACGTTGAAGTGTAGAGTTGCCAAACACCCCAAAGTCAAGCATGCGTTTGAGGGTAATTTTACTTGAAAAAATCAGCGGCGCACACAAAGTGCGCACCTTGCAGTTTCTCCAAATTTACAACCCTTTACATTTGAAATACCCCCCACAAACTATATATTTTTGGAAAGTACATACCTCAAGGTTTCTAAGCCTACTGGGCTTGTTGACGTCGCTGACTTCCTTCCGAATCTATTGATTGGCAGAATCTCTGGTTCCAAAGACTTTCGCTAAAAAAAAAAGCAAAAAGCAGATTGAAAAACATTTTTTCCTATAAAAACAATAAGCAAGCAAGAAGTAACGCAGTAAATCTGAAAGCACAACATCTGCTGAACAAAATAATACCCCACATGCATAGGTACGTTGAAGTGTAGAGTTGCCAAACACCCCAAAGTCAAGCATGCGTTTGAGGGTAATTTTACTTGAAAAAATCAGCGGCGCACACAAAGTGCGCACCTTGCAGTTTCTCCAAATTTACAACCCTTTACATTTGAAATACCCCCCACAAACTATATATTTTTGGAAAGTACATACCTCAAGGTTTCTAAGCCTACTGGGCTTGTTGACGTCGCTGACTTCCTTCCGAATCTATTGATTGGCAGAATCTCTGGTTCCAAAGGATTTCGCTAAAAAAAAAGCAAAAAGCAGATTGAAAAACATTTTTTCCTATAAAAACAATAAGCAAGCAAGAAGTAACGCAGTAAATCTGAAAGCACAACATCTGCTGAACAAAATAATACCCCACATGCATAGGTACGTTGAAGTGTAGAGTTGCCAAACACCCCAAAGTCAAGCATGCGTTTGAGGGTAATTTTACTTGAAAAAATCAGCGGCGCACACAAAGTGCGCACCTTGCAGTTTCTCCAAATTTACAACCCTTTACATTTGAAATACCCCCCACAAACTATATATTTTTGGAAAGTACATACCTCAAGGTTTCTAAGCCTACTGGGCTTGTTGACGTCGCTGACTTCCTTCCGAATCTATTGATTGGCAGAATCTCTGGTTCCAAAGGATTTCGCTAAAAAAAAAAGCAAAAAGCAGATTGAAAAACATTTTTTCCTATAAAAACAATAAGCAAGCAAGAAGTAACGCAGTAAATCTGAAAGCACAACGGCTGCTGAACAAAACAATACCCCACATGCATAGGTACTTTGAAGTGTAGAGTTGCCAAACACCCCAAAGTCAAGCATGCGTTTGAGGGTAATTTTACTTGAAAAAATCTGCGGCGCACACAAAGTGCGCACCTTGCAGTTTCTCCAAATTTACAACCCTTTACATTTGAAATACCCCCCACAAACTATATATTTTTGGAAAGTACATACCTCAAGGTTTCTAAGCCTACTGGGCTTGTTGACGTCGGTGACTTCCTTCCGACTCTATTGATTGGCAGAATCTCTGGTTCCAAAGGATTTCGCTAAAAAAAAAAGCAAAAAGCAGATTCAAAACCATATTTTCCTATAAAAACAATAAGCAAGCAAGAAGTAACGCAGTAAATCTGAAAGCACAACATCTGCTGAACAAAATAATACCCCACATGCATAGGTACGTTGAAGTGTAGAGTTGCCAAACACCCCAAAGTCAAGCATGCGTTTGAGGGTAATTTTACTTGAAAAAATCAGCGGCGCACACAAAGTGCGCACCTTGCAGTTTCTCCAAATTTACAACCCTTTACATTTGAAATACCCCCCACAAACTATATATTTTTGGAAAGTACATACCTCAAGGTTTCTAAGCCTACTGGGCTTGTTGACGTCGCTGACTTCCTTCCGAATCTATTGATTGGCAGAATCTCTGGTTCCAAAGGATTTCGCTAAAAAAAAAAGCAAAAAGCAGATTGAAAAACATTTTTTCCTATAAAAACAATAAGCAAGCAAGAAGTAACGCAGTAAATCTGAAAGCACAACGGCTGCTGAACAAAACAATACCCCACATGCATAGGTACTTTGAAGTGTAGAGTTGCCAAACACCCCAAAGTCAAGCATGCGTTTGAGGGTAATTTTACTTGAAAAAATCAGCGGCGCACACAAAGTGCGCACCTTGCAGTTTCTCCAAATTTACAACCCTTTACATTTGAAATACCCCCCACAAACTATATATTTTTGGAAAGTACATACCTCAAGGTTTCTAAGCCTACTGGGCTTGTTGACGTCGGTGACTTCCTTCCGAATCTATTGATTGGCAGAATCTCTGGTTCCAAAGGATTTCGCTAAAAAACAAAGCAAAAAGCAGATTCAAAACCATATTTTCCTATAAAAACAATAAGCAAGCAAGAAGTAACGCAGTAAATCTGAAAGCACAACATCTGCTGAACAAAATAATACCCCACATGCATAGGTACGTTGAAGTGTAGAGTTGCCAAACACCCCAAAGTCAAGCATGCGTTTGAGGGTAATTTTACTTGAAAAAATCAGCGGCGCACACAAAGTGCGCACCTTGCAGTTTCTCCAAATTTACAACCCTTTACATTTGAAATACCCCCCACAAACTATATATTTTTGGAAAGTACATACCTCAAGGTTTCTAAGCCTACTGGGCTTGTTGACGTCGCTGACTTCCTTCCGAATCTATTGATTGGCAGAATCTCTGGTTCCAAAGGATTTCGCTAAAAAAAAAAGCAAAAAGCAGATTGAAAAACATTTTTTCCTATAAAAACAATAAGCAAGCAAGAAGTAACGCAGTAAATCTGAAAGCACAACGGCTGCTGAACAAAACAATACCCCACATGCATAGGTACTTTGAAGTGTAGAGTTGCCAAACACCCCAAAGTCAAGCATGCGTTTGAGGGTAATTTTACTTGAAAAAATCAGCGGCGCACACAAAGTGCGCACCTTGCAGTTTCTCCAAATTTACAACCCTTTACATTTGAAATACCCCCCACAAACTATATATTTTTGGAAAGTACATACCTCAAGGTTTCTAAGCCTACTGGGCTTGTTGACGTCGGTGACTTCCTTCCGAATCTATTGATTGGCAGAATCTCTGGTTCCAAAGGATTTCGCTAAAAAAAAAAGCAAAAAGCAGATTCAAAACCATATTTTCCTATAAAAACAATAAGCAAGCAAGAAGTAACGCAGTAAATCTGAAAGCACAACATCTGCTGAACAAAATAATACCCCACATGCATAGGTACGTTGAAGTGTAGAGTTGCCAAACACCCCAAAGTCAAGCATGCGTTTGAGGGTAATTTTACTTGAAAAAATCAGCGGCGCACACAAAGTGCGCACCTTGCAGTTTCTCCAAATTTACAACCCTTTACATTTGAAATACCCCCCACAAACTATATATTTTTGGAAAGTACATACCTCAAGGTTTCTAAGCCTACTGGGCTTGTTGACGTCGGTGACTTCCTTCCGAATCTATTGATTGGCAGAATCTCTGGTTCCAAAGGATTTCGCTAAAAAACAAAGCAAAAAGCAGATTCAAAACCATATTTTCCTATAAAAACAATAAGCAAGCAAGAAGTAACGCAGTAAATCTGAAAGCACAACATCTGCTGAACAAAATAATACCCCACATGCATAGGTACGTTGAAGTGTAGAGTTGCCAAACACCCCAAAGTCAAGCATGCGTTTGAGGGTAATTTTACTTGAAAAAATCAGCGGCGCACACAAAGTGCGCACCTTGCAGTTTCTCCAAATTTACAACCCTTTACATTTGAAATACCCCCCACAAACTATATATTTTTGGAAAGTACATACCTCAAGGTTTCTAAGCCTACTGGGCTTGTTGACGTCGGTGACTTCCTTCCGAATCTATTGATTGGCAGAATCTCTGGTTCCAAAGGATTTCGCTAAAAAAAAAAGCAAAAAGCAGATTCAAAACCATATTTTCCTATAAAAACAATAAGCAAGCAAGAAGTAACGCAGTAAATCTGAAAGCACAACATCTGCTGAACAAAATAATACCCCACATGCATAGGTACTTTGAAGGGTACAGTTACCAATCACCCAAAACTAACACATGCGCTATGGAAAAACAAAACAATTTCTTACCTGTTCTAAGAAGTGCAAGTAGGATACTGTAGCCGTGCCATCAGATTATAGGATACTGTAGCTGTGCCATCAGATTATAGGATACTGTAGCTGTGCCATCAGATTATAGGATACTGTAGCTGTGCCATCAGATTATAGGATACTGTAGCTGTGCCATCAGATTATAGGATACTGTAGCTGTGCCATCAGATTATAGGATACTGTAGCTGTGCCATCAGATTATAGGATACTGTAGCTGTGCCATCAGATTATAGGATACTGTAGCTGTGTCATCAGATTATAGGATACTGTAGCTGTGTCATCAGACTATAAGATCAGTGCAGTGATCAATGACCAATATTAGGAATCAAGGACCTGAAATTGGTCACATTTTATCATCACTTGCCACAAGTAACCAGCTGCTCCTGCTCCACCATTTCCCTTCGGATTAGCAACAGCGAAAAGAAACTAAAAGAAAATAAAATATAATGGCAACACAAAATACCTAAGAAACCTAATCCTAAAAGGGGCCTACCTACCAAAAAAAAAAAATGCATTGCTCAATAATTTAGTTGAGTATGGTATACCTCAAAACAATCTTCGAGGCATAACCCGGGTTGGCTGGGACAGGTCGGGCAATAATACCGCACATCTCTTCTAATGCCACGCTTCCTACAAACCCTACAAGCTCTCTGGGGATACCGCTTTTTACCAACTTCGGGAAGCAACTTTATAAAGTGCTTCCCTACTAATCTGGCCTGGTTGTCATTGCTAGGCAGATCTGGTTCTTCCGCAGTATCCCCAAACAACAAAGCAGGGAGTAACTGCTGCTGGTATTTTATGTACGATAAATTGGAGCCTGGCACTGCTGCCTTGAAGGCAACAAAGCTGTTGTAGGTTGCCATTTGGACCAAATGGATAGCAACTTTAGTGTACCAGGCTCGAGTTTTTCGGGTGGCGTTGTAATAAGTTAATATTTGGTCCGTTTTATCAACGCCACCCATGAATTTATTATAATCGGTTATGCAACGTGGCTTTTGGGAAGGGGCTCGGGGACCACGTTGCCTTACATTCACAACTGACTCATCGTGGAGTGTTGTCAGAAGGAATACATTTTTTTTGCCCATGTATTTCATGGCCAGGACCTCATCGCTTCTTAGAGCATAAGACTCCCCCCTTTTTAATTTTTTTTCAAGTAGTGGCCTGGGCAATCCTTTGCGTTTAGGGTTGATGGTGCCGCAGGCCGGGGTATCCAACGAATAAAGGGCGCGAAATAAGGGGATGCTGGTATAGAAGTTGTCCACATATAAGTGGTAACCTCTACCCAACAATGGAGTCATAAGGTCCCAAACGATCTTTCCACTTATTGACAAATCAAGGGGACAACCAGGGGGGTCCAGATAGGTGTCCTTTCCTTCATAGATTCGAAAATATTTGATGTAGCCGGTCACACTATCGCATAATTGGTAAAATTTAATCCCGTAGCGGGCACGCTTGCTAGGGATATATTGCCGAAAAACAATGCGCCCTTTGAAAAGCAGTAGTGACTCGTCAATTGATAATTTTTGGCCGGGGGTGTACACTACTGCGAAGCGATCTGACAGGCTGTTGAGCAGGGGCCGTAATTTATGCAGCCTGTCGTGACCGGGCTCACCACGGGGAATAGCAGTGGAATTGTCGTTAAAATGCAGAAACCGCAGTAAAATTTGGTAGCGGTTTCTGGACATTACGGCCGGAAATAATGGAGTTGCCAATATGGTTTGGGTATCCCAGTAGGAGGAAATACTAAATTTTTTTAGGATACCCATTGCTAGAGTGAGCCCCCAAAATTTCTTTATCTCACTCAAATTTGTGGGATGCCATGCCTGAGCTCGGGCATGCCTCTGCTGGGGGTTTTGCGCTAAGACCTGCTCGGCATACAGATTGGTATAGAAGACCATATCCAGTAGGATGGCTTCTGTGAGGAACAATTTGAAAAAGTCAATGACACCAAAATTTGTGGTGTCTAAATTGACCCCGAGGACCGAATCAAAAGGGGGAATTTCGGGGGAAATATTATTAGGAGGCCTCCACGCAGACGCTCCTTCACCAGCTGCAGCACTCGATGCCTCATCCTGCACTACACTCGCCTGAAGCGTGGCCTCACTTTGTGCGGTACTATCCCTTCTACGGTGGCTACTACTGGTAGCACTGCGCGGCTGTGTTTCCTCAGTAGAGTATACACTGTCTGACTCGCTATCTGATGGGAAGAACTCAGACCCTGACTCACTAAAATCTTCCGAGTCAGACGCCATCAGGTAAGCCGCAGCTTCCTGTGCAGTGTACCGCTTACCAGCCATACCCCAATGCAAACAAAAATCTAAAAAAAAAGGCTAAAACTAAAGGCTAAAACTAAAGGCTAAAACTAAAGGCTAAAACTAAAGGCTAAAACTAAAGACAAATTACAAAAAAATACAATACAATAAAACAAAGCAAAAAAACAGACAAAAAATGAAACAAAAAAATACAATACAATAAAACAAAGCAAAAAAAACAGACAAAAATAGAAATAAAAGTGTATAGTTACAACCCGATGAGAAGTGGTGGAGTCAGGAGCAGCAGGTCACGGGATCCCAGCTAGGCTCCCAAAAGGAGGAAGGGGCTAAGGTCCCAAAAGGAGGAAGGGGCCAAGGTCCCAAAAGGAGGAAGGGGCCAAGGTCCAAAAAGGAGGAAGGGGCCAAGGTCCAAAAAGGAGGAAGGGGCCAAGGTCCAAAAAGGAGGAAGGGGCCAAGGTCCAAAAAGGAGGAAGGGGCCAAGGTCCCAAAAGAGCACGGTCCAAACAAAAAGCAGTAGCGATATTCAAATCTCAGCGAATCACCTAAGGGAAAAAGTTAAGATTAGGGAGTGTGGGTGAACTGAATGCCTGATAATAACTACCTGATCCCCCAATCTAACGACACATGCATGGCCAATAGCCGCACTATGCTATAGCTAGAGCGGTGGTAAGGTAAGTTTTACTGGGGATTCACTCTACTAGCGCACTGGATTGGATGAGCGGCTGCACCTGCGCAGTAGAAGCGGGGTGAGGTGATTTGATCTGGGCATTCGGGGGGGGTTTCACAGTGACCTCCCCCTGACCCTGCCTCCATTAGGATATTGGGGTGTATAATGGGGTGCACCCCACCCCTTTCTCTTACCGTCTCGTTGGCGGCTGTGACTGGCATCAGGAAGCCCCGGGGCCCCCAGTTCTTCTCCACCATCAGCCGGTCCCGTCCCCGGTGCTGCAGGCGGCCGCCGCCATAAGCCGCATAACAAGCCAGAGCCAGCCCGGCCCCGGCCGCACCCGCCACCATCACCCGAGATGTGCCGCCACCGGGCACCGGCGCCCAGGACCAAAAAAACCAAGGGCCCTCAGCGAGACCCCACCCCTTGTCCCACCTCTGCCCCGTCCCTGTTCTGGGGATGAGTGTGGATGGAGGCATGAGTGTGGATGGAGGCATGAGTGTGGATGGAGGCATGAGTGTGGATGGAGGGGTGACAGGGGCACAGGCTGGGGATGAGTGTGGATGGAGGGATGACAGGGGCAGGCTGGGGATGAGTGTGGATGGAGGGGTGACAGGGGCAGGCTGGGGATAGGTGCAGATGGAGGGATGGGTGGCAGGGGCAGGCTGGAGATAGGTGCGGATGGATGGATGGGTGGCAGGGGCAGGCTAGAGATAGGTGAAGATGGAGGGATGGGTGGCAGGGGCAGGCTGGAGATAGGTGTGGATGGAGGGATGGGTGCCAGGGGCAGGCTGGAGATAGGTGCGGATGGATGGATGGATGGGTGGCAGGGGCAGGCTGGAGATAGGTGCGGATGGATGGATGGATGGCAGGGGCAGGCTGGAGATAGGTGCGGATGGATGGATGGATGGGTGGCAGGGGCCGGCTGGAGATAGGTGCGGATGGATGGATGGATGGGTGGCAGGGGCAGGCTGGAGATAGGTGCGGATGGATGGATGGATGGGTGGCAGGGGCCGGCTGGAGATAGGTGCGGATGGATGGGTGGCAGGGGCAGGCTGGAGATAGGTGCGGATGGATGGATGGATGGGTGGCAGGGGCAGGCTGGAGATAGGTGCGGATGGATGGATGGATGGATGGATGGATGGGTGGCAGGGGCAGGCTGGAGATAGGTGCGGATGGATGGATGGATGGGTGGCAGGGGCAGGCTGGAGATAGGTGCGGATGGATGGATGGGTGGCAGGGGCAGGCTGGAGATAGGTGCGGATGGATGGATGGATGGATGGGTGGCAGGGGCAGGCTGGAGATAGGTGCGGATGGATGGATGGATGGATGGATGGATGGGTGGCAGGGGCAGGCTAGAGATAGGTGCGGATGGATGGATGGGTGGCAGGGGCAGGCTGGAGATAGGTGCGGATGGATGGATGGGTGGCAGGGGCAGGCTGGAGATAGGTGCGGATGGATGGATGGGTGGATGGATGGGTGGCAGGGGCAGGCTGGAGATAGGTGCGGATGGATGGATGGATGGGTGGCAGGGGCAGGCTGGAGATAGGTGCGGATGGATGGATGGATGGATGGGTGGCAGGGGCAGGCTGGAGATAGGTGCGGATGGATGGATGGGTGGCAGGGGCAGGCTGGAGATAGGTGCGGATGGATGGATGGATGGATGGATGGGTGGCAGGGGCAGGCTGGAGATAGGTGCGGATGGATGGATGGGTGGCAGGGGCAGGCTGGAGATAGGTGCGGATGGATGGATGGGTGGCAGGGGCAGGCTGGAGATAGGTGCGGATGGATGGATGGATGGATGGATGGGTGGCAGGGGCAGGCTGGAGATAGGTGCGGATGGATGGATGGGTGGCAGGGGCAGGCTGGAGATAGGTGCGGATGGATGGATGGGTGGCAGGGGCAGGCTGGAGATAGGTGCGGATGGATGGATGGGTGGCAGGGGCAGGCTGGAGATAGGTGCGGATGGATGGATGGATGGGTGGCAGGGGCAGGCTGGAGATAGGTGCGGATGGATGGATGGATGGATAGATGGGTGGCAGGGGCAGGCTGGAGATAGGTGCGGATGGATGGATGGATGGACGGATGGGTGGCAGGGGCAGGCTGGAGATAGGTGCGGATGGATGGATGGATAGATGGGTGGCAGGGGCAGGCTGGAGATAGGTGCGGATGGATGGATGGATGGATGGGTGGCAGGGGCAGGCTGGAGATAGGTGCGGATGGATGGATGGATGGGTGGCAGGGGCAGGCTGGAGATAGGTGCGGATGGATGGATGGGTGGCAGGGGCAGGCTGGAGATAGGTGCGGATGGATGGATGGATGGATGGATGGGTGGCAGGGGCAGGCTGGAGATAGGTGCGGATGGATGGATGGGTGGCAGGGGCAGGCTGGAGATAGGTGCGGATGGATGGATGGGTGGCAGGGGCAGGCTGGAGATAGGTGCGGATGGATGGATGGATGGATGGATGGGTGGCAGGGGCAGGCTGGAGATAGGTGCGGATGGATGGATGGGTGGCAGGGGCAGGCTGGAGATAGGTGCGGATGGATGGATGGGTGGCAGGGGCAGGCTGGAGATAGGTGCGGATGGATGGATGGGTGGCAGGGGCAGGCTGGAGATAGGTGCGGATGGATGGATGGATGGGTGGCAGGGGCAGGCTGGAGATAGGTGCGGATGGATGGATGGATGGATAGATGGGTGGCAGGGGCAGGCTGGAGATAGGTGCGGATGGATGGATGGATGGACGGATGGGTGGCAGGGGCAGGCTGGAGATAGGTGCGGATGGATGGATGGATAGATGGGTGGCAGGGGCAGGCTGGAGATAGGTGCGGATGGATGGATGGATGGATGGGTGGCAGGGGCAGGCTGGAGATAGGTGCGGATGGATGGATGGATGGGTGGCAGGGGCAGGCTGGAGATAGGTGCGGATGGATGGATGGGTGGCAGGGGCAGGCTGGAGATAGGTGCGGATGGATGGATGGATGGATGGGTGGCAGGGGCAGGCTGGAGATAGGTGCGGATGGATGGATGGGTGGCAGGGGCAGGCTGGAGATAGGTGCGGATGGATGGATGGGTGGATGGGTGGCAGGGGCAGGCTGGAGATAGGTGTGGATGGATGGATGGATGGGTGGCAGGGGCAGGCTGGAGATAGGTGCGGATGGATGGATGGATGGATGGATGGGTGGCAGGGGCAGGCTGGAGATAGGTGCGGATGGATGGATGGGTGGCAGGGGCAGGCTGGAGATAGGTGCGGATGGATGGATGGATGGGTGGCAGGGGCAGGCTAGAGATAGGTGCGGATGGATGGATGGATGGATGGATGGGTGGCAGGGGCAGGCTGGAGATAGGTGCGGATGGATGGATGGGTGGCAGGGGCAGGCTGGAGATAGGTGCGGATGGATGGATGGATGGATGGATGGGTGGCAGGGGCAGGCTAGAGATAGGTGCGGATGGATGGATGGATGGATGGATGGGTGGCAGGGGCAGGCTGGAGATAGGTGCGGATGGATGGATGGGTGGCAGGGGCAGGCTGGAGATAGGTGCGGATGGATGGATGGATGGGTGGCAGGGGCAGGCTGGAGATAGGTGCGGATGGATGGATGGATGGATGGATGGGTGGCAGGGGCAGGCTGGAGATAGGTGCGGATGGATGGATGGGTGGCAGGGGCAGGCTGGAGATAGGTGCGGATGGATGGATGGGTGGCAGGGGCAGGCTGGAGATAGGTGCGGATGGATGGATGGATGGGTGGCAGGGGCAGGCTGGAGATAGGTGCGGATGGATGGATGGATGGATGGATGGGTGGCAGGCGCAGGCTGGAGATAGGTCCGGATTGATGGATGGATGGATGGATGGATGGATGGGTGGCAGGGTGGGGATAGATGCGCAAATGAGTCCAGTCAGGCCCCCGAGGAACTTTGACAGCCAGCTGATCGGGGGGGGGGGGGATCGGATCGGGGGATCGGATCGGGGGTTGGGGACGCTGGCGGATCGGCGACCGTGACCCCCGAACCCTCCGCCCCCCCCGATCAGCTAGCTTGGGTGTGCGAGGGCGGACAACGGCCGATTGGACCGGCCTGTCAGTCCGCCCCTGCCGATCAGGGTACAGCCACCCCCCCCAACAAAAAATCACTGACCCCACACACTCCCCCACACCCCCACCCACACACACACACACACACCTACCTCGAGCCGGCGAACAAAGAGGAGACCGCAAGTCCGCAAGTTCTTTTTAAAGAGGTGGCGCCGGCTGATGACAACAGCCGTGCGCCCCTCTTCGGATTGGTCCACCGACGATCTGGTGACTGGGGTGAGGTCAGGGTCACCTCCAGGTGACCCCCCCATGACTCTTCTACGCTGTGGAGGCGGGATCCAGGCCGTCTTCATCTGTCGATCGTCAGGAGGTGAGTTACAGTGCAGCCCGTAACACCTACGTGCTTGGCACTTAACGCCCAGCCAAGCCAGCACGTAGGTGTTACGGGCTTGGCAACTAAAGGGTTAAAGAGTCCAGACCATTTCTGATGTTCCTCACTAAGCATCCCTCGCCCTTCCTCACTGCTTTTTGGATGTCAGCGTTATCGAAAACTCCGACATCCTGGCCCGATTCCACCCCCTTCTCCCTCTTAGCTGTCCCAGAGTGATGGGTACAGGCTTAACTGGCCTTACCTTTCGCCGTCTTCTCTTCAAAAGTCCTGCGCCACTCCTCAGATATTGCGCTGAGTGTCATTGCAGCACATGTGCAAGATCCTAGGGGCGGAGCAGTTCATGATGAGATTCCAAAATGGCGCTCCCCGACGGACAACGGCGGGGAGCAAAGTGTTGCCGAGCGCTGATGCGCCTGGAGAAGTTTAAATGTATATTTTTGACAACCAGAGGGGCAGGGGGGGGCTGGGCAAGCCAGGTCTGGGGAGTTTTTAGTAACTCCCCATAACCTCGAATGTTCCTCTTTAAGGGATGGGGTAGGCTACCCTAAAAATATGTGTTTTAGGGAGCTTCTGAAACTATTGATGTTTTAAATCAATCTAATTTTTGGGGGTGAGGCATTCCAGAAAACTGGTGCCACTCTAGGTGGGAGTGGGATGTTGTAGTGTACTAACCATGTACTAACCATGTAGTGGTAATATGGGGACCTTCCTAATGAATCTTCATTTTTTCTGCTGCTATGATCTCACACACAAACTTCCTAGAGACAGTGGCCTCATTAGTTGATTGCACTGGGTAGAAAAGAAGTTCATCTTATGGTTTGATTGTTAGTGGAATGTGTGATTGGATTCCTTAGTGGATAGCTAAAGTGTAGCAGGCTGTATTTATCATTCATTATTTATTATGGGAGTTAAAGCTCAGTTTTGTCCTGTACACAGCGTTTCCATATTTTTTCTCTTACAGTATAATACTCCTCTCCCTCCTTCTGGCTTTCTCCCTGTCTCTTCTCAGGAAATGCTGAATCACATTTTTTACTCCCCTCCTTTCCCTATTCTTTTCATTGCCTTTCAGTGTCACATAATGTTTCCTGTGTCACTCCCACAGTGGTGTAATTATTATTCTTTTCTCCCCCTTCTATTCATATTCAGGACATGATATGTATGATCACTTTATGCCACAGCTGCTATTGACTGATTAACTCTGGCACCACTCTCTGCTTCGTCAGGCTTTTGCTCTTAACTAAGCCAGCAATGGCTGATTGGCTATAAAATAAACAAAGGACGAAAAAAAAGTTTTTTTTGATGATTTAAAAAAATGTGTTTACTTTACAGAGTCCAAAGGCTATGGTCAAAGCCTGCTGAGTGCTATTTCGGCTCAGGCTGGAATCCTCTGGCATTGTTCCACAAAAATAAAATATGCTTAGGGCAGCAGTGTGCGGACTGCAAGCTTTAACTCCCTATGATCTTCTTTTACTGGAATCCAGCATGCTAGATGAAATGATGAGATAAAGCGTCAGTTTGTTAAGTTGCAGCCAGGATTATGCCAAGCTCTCACATATGAGGTACAGTGCCTTGAAAAATGACTACTGTGTTTTATGAAGATTATGTGTGCATTAAAAAAAAATTAAAACGTGGGACATTCATATGTATTCAGCCCCTTTTACTCTGATACCCCTAAACAAAATCCAGTGTAACCAGTTGCCTTCAAAAGTCACCTAATTAATAAATAGAACCCACCTGTACATAATTTATTCCTAATATAACTGCAGCTGTTCTGTGAGGGCCTCGGGAGTTTGTTAGAGAACACCAAGGAACACACCAGCCAGTTTATGGATAAAACTGTTGCATGTGGATAAAGATACGATAAAGTATTATAGGGTTAGGCTATAAAAAAAATAGCCCAAGCTCTGAACATTTTACAAAGCACTGTTGAATCCATCATCCATGAATGAGTGTGGCACAACTGCAAACCTACCAAGACATGGCAGTCCAACCCAAACTGACAGCACAGGCAAGAAGAACACTAATTAGAGAGGCAGAAAAAAGATTCAGGGTCACGCTGGAGTTGCTGCAGTTATTCATAGCTCAGGTGGGAGAGTGTGATGCCCAGCGGGACACCAGCCTTCTGTAAGCAGGCAACCCCCAATCTCCACCACCGCCTATAGTCAAGCCCCCGTTTGACGCTAGGTACGCCTCACCGGACACGTTTGCCCCCAGGTTTTACTAGGCACAAAGGATGGCTGCTTACGGTGAAGGCCGATGAACCACGAGGGTATTCCGAAGCCGAGCTCGTTCACAGGTAGTCAATCCGGAGGGTGCGTCAGAGTACAGGGATGAGACAGGTGCGTAGTCAGGGGTAGCCAAAGGGTCAAGCCAGGAGGTCAGAGATCGCGGGGTATCCAGAGGGGCAGGCAGCTTCGTGGTCAGACAAAGCAGAGGTTGGTACAGGCAGCAGACAGGAATGGTCGATCAAGCCAGGTCGGAATCAGATAACAACTAACAGAATCACACCCTAATCACAAGCGACTATCACGGGCACTGAGTGCTGGGCTGACTCCATATTTATTGGGGAATCGACCAATGGCCACCCTGGGGGGGAGTGTATGTGCTGATTGGTGCAACTTACAACACTGTTAGTGATTGGAGGCACTATCCAGGGGCTGGTCAGTCTTGGCTGCAGGGCTGATCAGCCCCTGATTCCCATCAAGTGTGGAGCACTCTGTGCTGCCTGCGACTCGCAGAACAGCGCCTCCTAGGGGTGAAATATACAGACTGCGGGACGCGCGCCTGCACAGCTAGAGAGGGGCGAGGGGGCTGCCAGAGTGACGCGCCGCGCTCCTAGCAGCAGGAGTGCAGCGCCGCCCAGCAGACGCTCGCCCTCAGCCCCCTGGCAGAGGTAAGTTCCTTACAGAGAGTCTGTCCACAGGGCAACTATTAGTCTTGCCATGTACAAATATGGTCAGTATATGAAGTTGCAGCCAGGATTATGCCAAGCTTTCACATATGATGTACAGTGCCTTGAAAAAAAAAGTGCATACTGAGATTATGTGTGCATTAAAAACGTGTGACATGCATATGTATTCAGCCCCCTTTACTCTGATACCCCTAAACAAAATCCAGTGTAACCAGTTGCCTCCAGAAGTCATCTAATTAATAAATAGAACCCACCTATATGTAATTTATTTCTAATATTACTGCAGTTGTTCTGCGAGGACCTCAAGAGTTTGTTAGAGAACACCAAGGAACACACCAGCCAGTTTAGGGATAAAGCTGTAGCATGTGCATAAAGAGTATTAACAGCTATAAAAAATAGCCCAAGCTCTGAACATTTTACAGAGCACTGTTGAATCATCATCCATGAAAGGAAAGAGTGTGGCACAACTGCAAACCTACCAAGACATGGCTGTCCATCCTAAACTGAAAGCACAGGCAAGGAGTTCACTAATTAAATAATCAGCAAAAAGACTCAGGGTCACTCTGGAGGGGCTGCAGTGATTTATAGCTCAGGTGGGAGAGTCTGTCCACATGGCAACTATTAGTCTTGCCCTGTACAAATATGGTATTTTTGAAAGAGATCCTTTTACCCATCAATTATTCTGGTTGAAAAAATTGTCTCTATCTCAATTATCTGAATAAGACAAAAGACTATCATTCCAGAGGCTTATTCAATGTCAATATAGTGTGTACAGCAATTATTATTATTATTGTTTATTTATATAGCGAGAGAGCCCTGCCCTTACGAGCTTACAGTCTAAAGGAAGAGGGGTGAAGGATCACAAACAGTCAGTATTGAGCTTTGTGGCATATGCCCTTTAGAAGATTAGTTAAGCCAGATTATATGATTGTCTGAATAAGTGTGTTTTAAGGGCACCTTTGAAGGTTTTGAGGGTTGTGGAGTGGCGGATTGGGTGGGGGAGGGCATTCCAGAAGATTGGAGTTGCACGTGAGAAGTCTTGGAGGTGGGCATGAGAGGAGGTGACCAGGGTGGAGGACAGGAGAAGGTCAGCAGCAGAGCGAAGACTGCGTCTAGGTTGATATTGTTAGATTAGAGATGAGATGTAAGGAGGGGCCTGGTTGAGGAGAGCTTTGTATGTGAGAGTTAGAGTTTTGAACAGGATTCGCTGTGGGATTGGCAGCCAGTGTAGGGATTGACAGAGAGGCACAGAACTAGAGGAGCGAGAGGAGAGATGGACGAGGCGAGCAGCAGAGTTCAGAATAGATTGGAGGGGTGCCAGTCTGTTAGTTGGTAAGCCGCAAAGAAGGATGTTGCAGTAATCCAGTCGGGATATGACCAGGGCATGTACTAGCATTTTAGTGGTGTCAGCAATGTGTGGGACTGTGTGTTCTATGGATGAAACTCTATAGGCATTATCAAAAGTCACTACAGTGACTACCAATAAGAGCAGGAGCATGTACTTAATACCCAATATCTATTATATTTTCGACAACAGGGTTCCAAATGCCTCCAATATGTTTCTTTTAGTAACATGCATATTTTGGACCATGTTTATATACATTTTTCTGTGTATACATAAATGGAGCAGTTGTTAGCCTGACGCTTCTCCTGGCTGTGGCACTGCGAGCGCAGCCCAGGTGTCCAGCGGCAGAGTGTTTACCCCCGTGACTTCCGAAGAGACAATGGTGCCCACATTTCAACATCCTGGTTCAGTGGTGATCCTTACCACACAACACGTGGCATTGTTGTGTCCTGATGGGTGCTCAGCTCAAGTGATTTGGTGAAATCAATTTTTGTTGCTTTAAATTCCTGGCTGCCTTGACTTGCACTGTTTTCATATTTTTGTATCATTTCCGTGCCCCAATTGTTGTCACAGTTCTAGTTGCAGATGGGGTGCGGACCTCTCGTTTTGGTCCACACACTGTCTTTGCCTTTACTTATTTATTTTGCCACCAAACTTTTATTAGGATAAATTGTTCACATGGTGAGTTTTTTGGTTGGAGCACTAGCACTTTAGCATATTAATGTTGAATGTTTTTAGCACCATATTAGTATTAGCACTTTCATATTGATTCAGCAGGACCGAAGAAAGAAGACAGGACCATGAGCAGTTAAATTGAGAACAATTAAATATTTTTGTGTGGTGTCTTTTTTTCTACACTTGGGATGAACTGATTTAGGGGTCCATGGCACCCTTTTGGATTATTTTCCCCAGGTGTCAAAAAGCCTAGCTACTCCTCTGCCCAGGGGTACACAGCTATATTCAGGGTTGCACCAACAGGGGGATCTGACAAGCCTGCTATATTATGTCTAACATCAAAACTATATTCCTTGCTATTTTAGAAGAGCTACGAGGTCTGTGGCCTACTTATTTTGATAACCTTAAAATTGATCCCTAACATGTGGGTACTCAGCTGAAACTTCTTGTCTCTAGGCAAGGGTAGGGGAGTTTTTTTTTTCATTTTCACACTTGTAGAACCTCGAAATATAAGTAAACATGCAGAGGATTAGCTAAGAATACGGTTCGGGGCTGGGACATCTAGTAGAAACCTCATTCATTTTGTGATTGCCCCCTTTCCTTTAAATTAGCATGTTCTGCTAAAAAGCTGGCACCAAAGCAAGTGGAATCATAGAAGATAATGAGGTAAAACATCAGCAGCAGCAGCTTTGCACCAACACAACCTAGAAAATGACTAGATACTAATATACTCCAAAATCTTGTGCTCATTGCTCTTGCCAGAAGCCACACAACCACAGTGACACAAGAAGCACAAGAATGAAGCTTCCCTTTAAATTGCTGAATTTGGAAGTTTTAAAAACTATGCATACAGACAGGATCCAGGCTTCACATTCCTCCTACACACCATAAACATGTCACATACCGAAGTAACCGTTCCAGGCTTCTTTTTTAGATGGAGCTTACACACGCATGTATCCCCAGATCATTAGAATGCTCTTTCCCCACATTGATTTCCTTATAAGTGACATTTTTTTGTCTTGATAGCTTACATACTGAATAGAATACATACCACAAACATAAGGGTTTGTTTCAGCACACGTGTTTATTGCTGAACGCACATTGTCACCACATTGCCTTTTTTATTGCCTTTTTTGTTGCCTTACAGCTTACTTTTATTACAATGATTCCCAGATTTCTATACATTAGTGTTAGCTCTATTTTATTAACCTTGGCAAAAGTAAAATGAAATAGAATGCTTGCTTTTTGTATGGCTTGACTTCTATAGGTTGTTTGATCAAGTGAAGGTCTGCTAATACTTTTCAGAGCCCTTTAAGACTGTAGCAGCCATATGGCCCACTGTGATTAGGACAGACCATCTTTTAGGTTTGCACATTCAGTATGTGTAATATATATATATATATATATATATATATATATATCTCAAGATTTTGAGGGGCGCTTGCCCTGGGGCCCCCACCACTTGCCCTGCAAAGGGGCCCTCCATCAACCTAAAGTCTGGAGCAGCATAGACACTGTCAGCAATGCTACAGTGATGGGTGGGTGCGGAGCTGTTAATCGGTGGCCGCTCACTGCACATAAGCCATCAAGCACAGCCGCTGGCAGCTCAATGCAGGGAGCTGTTTTTTGCTGGACCAGCTGGGCGACTACACTCCTCTTCCCCCAGAATGGCAAAGCAGGAGTTCCCATTTATTTGTGGACGAGATCTGTGGGAAGTCTTTGCTCAGGTCATTCTGTGAGGCCATACTGATGCTGCACAGAAGTGCCTGGCTTGCAATATGTTTTCTTCACAACAGAGGGATTTCATGGGGTAGAGTAGGGTTTCCCACCCTGTAGCTTGGGCCACATGAAGGATCATCTCTTTGTGCAGGCTTTCTGCCATACCAGAATACTTTGTGAGGGTTAGCATACTCTTGGGGTTTTACAGAGTCCTCGAGGCCAGCCATTGTCAGTACTGTGCATGCAGTTATACTGGACCAACAGCCTGGCATAGTTGGAAAAGAAAACTCCCCAACCCCCCCTTGCCCCATCTGCATGCGTCATACTGAAGCATTGTCAGCACTTTGATTTGCTCCTGCACCCACTTCAAGTTGAAACACCAACTCACAGATTTCTAGTGGTAGCAGCCATTTTGGAACTTCATCCCCCAGCATCTTAGTCATGCTGTTGCCTGGATCCAACTGACATAACCGACAATGCACAGTGGCAGGAAGCCCAGCAGCACTGCACATGCATGAGTCGCCATTTTGTTTCCAAAATTCACTGCAGCAGGAGTTAGAAATAGGTAAATTCATTTTTATGTGCAGCAATCTAAATTGCCCTGGGGAGGGGGCATATGGGCATTGTTGGGGATACACACAGACACACACACACACACACACACACACACACACACACACTCTGCAAATTATGTTTTGGGTTCCAGAGGAGGATCCCAAAATGTAATTTACATAGTGAGAATTACTGCATCCTCATGTGCTCTGATTTCTTGGATGACTGGGGGATCCAGCAGCCATGTGAACATACCAGTTTAATGCTCTCAAGTACATTGTTGCTTTGTTATGTGGACCAGGTTTCATTTGTTTCCTGTTCTATAATGGTTATATGGCTTCTCCAATCTCTTTGTGTCAAATAGATCATGAGCTTCTTTCAGTGCCAATTGTGGCTCTCATGGTGAGACAGGCTGGAGACTCCTGGAGCTGAGGTTAGGGCTCAGTCAAGTTCTTACAAACCATGCCTATGGTCCTTTTTGTCCACCAGGGTTCACAGTTATGCTGGATAGTAGACAGTGACAGTGCCCAGCACTATGGATATTCTGTGGGCAAACAGTGTACTGCCGATCTACTGACAGCGGCATTTTTTAAAAAACATTCAGACCTGCATGAGATACACAGGAGGAAGTGGTAGCTCCACAAAAATAAACAGGTCCAGTAGGGTTTGCTTACAGTTGGGCATTAACGTCTGCCGCAACGTTGCTATGCAGAACTTTGCTATGCTTAAATCCAAAATGTCACTCCTAAAAATGGTGACAAAAATAGTAAACACACGATTTGCTAGAGTGTCATTTTAAGGGAGGCTTAAAGAGGCCCTTGAATAAGAGTCTATCTTGTTTGTTTCGCCTAACCCGTACATACAGATTGCCCACATTTTTGGAGCCTTTTAACATCCAAGATGGCAGCCTGTGGAGTCCCGGGCTGCCTGCAAACAGGTGTCTTCTGGCTGTGCGGCTCTGCATTGTGGGATTGCTGTCCTTTTCCTGACCCCAGCTCTGCTCTGTCTGGGCACAGCTATAACATGCCCCCCTGGACCATTCACCCATCTTCTCTCCTCAGTATGTGATGCTTCTGAGGCAAGATGGTGGCACCCGTATCCTAGATTCCTGAACAGAGTTGAAGTCCAGCGGGGGAAAGAATAATAAGTAAGCAACTTAAACTATATTACATTTAGATGCTGGGGAATAGTTTTGTAAGGGTTTGGGCTTTTCATTAAATTATGCTGAAGGTCTAGTTTAAATAAATGCATTGTCTAAGCAATGTAGACCCGATGGTTTACGTTATGGAAATGCATCAGTGCCTAATATGTTTCTCATATGTTTGTTTCTTACTTTGTTTATTAGTGATAGTAAGGATTTAATTAAGCCCATCCTGAGTTATGTGCAGTATGTGTTATTTTGGCTGTAGCAGAGGATTGGGGGGAGGCAGCTGCTATTCCATAATACAATAACACACTCTGTTATCTTATAGAGCAACTGAAAATGATGGGTTCAATTTGGTGAAAAAGTGCACTCTACCCAGTGACTGCAAAATGCTACAACGGTGTAGCACCATCAGCTCCACCTCACAATTTTCAGTCCATAGCCTCGATTCAAAGACACATTCGTCCGGACTTCCGTAGCTGTCTGTGAAAGTTTTAGTGGGTGTTAGTCTTTTTTTTGCTTTTTTTCGTTCATTTTTCATTCGTACGAGCGTTCGGGAAAATGTGTATATGCTCTTTCGATGAACAGAAGCAAATCGGATCATTTCCGTTAGTTCGGATCATTTTCCAAACAAAATCTGATATTTTTCGTTCGTTCAGATAACTTCCGTTGTTGGGATGGGCTTGCATCTGATTCAGAGAGCTGATTTCCGACGGACCACCACCCTATAAATCTGTTTCATTTCCGATCCACTTACGAGACCTTTGAGGGCTCGGATTGCTATTGCTGAACATGTTTTGCGGCCATGTGGAGGAGTCTGCGCGCCTTTAGCACCAAGGCATTGCCTGTATCAGCATGGCCGAGGCCATAAATTGTATAGCAATGCATACCTGAATCAATACATTTCATGTATGCCTTATAGATGCATTTTAATGCTGACCTTAATTAGTCCTTAGCATGTAAACATTAATTTTCCCACACATCCATATAATTGTTATATTTTTTTAGACTTATGTCCTTTGTGAATTATATTTGGATTGTTGAACTTGAATCTTAATTTGTTGTAGGAGTTATTGTTTTAGTCGGTTACCTTTGCTTTGTGTAATTATTTTATATTTGGTTGCAGGAACCGCAAGATGTGCCACTCACACAACATAAAAGCAGTGTTTGGTCCAACTATGCGATTCCTCAGTGTTCTTGCAGGGCATCCAGGGTCGTCCCATGATGCTTATATATTGCAGAGCTCCGGCTTATTTCGTCAGTTTGAGTCAGGAGAATTATCTGGTGGATGGCTCCAGGGTAAGTTTGCTCACATTCCATCAATCCATTTTCACTGTATGGCAATGAATATAGTTGATGACTCATGTCTTAACCTATGGCTGTTTTTAGCCCTTGATGACATGTTAAACAATATTGTAGCTTAGAATGTGTATTATATGTTAGTATTTTTAAATACTTTCAGGGAATTCTGGATATCCACTCCTGCCCTTGCTCCTGATGCCCGTTCTTTGCCTGCAGAATGCGGGCCAGGGGTTCTCTAATCGGGCCCTATGCAAAACCCGGCCTGTGGTGGCGAGGGCCCTCTGGCTTTTGAAGTCCAGATTTAGGTGTTTGGACCATACGGGGGGGGGCACTGCAGTATGACCCCAACAAGGTTATACATATATTTTAATTTAAGTTTTTTAACAGGGATCACACGTGCCAGAGTGGCACAACTGAGTGTCAGGGTCCTTCAGTTGGTGGGCGAGATGCAGGAGCTGCGCAACTCGTTGGGGACCACAGATGAAGAAGAATGTTATGTGGCTTGCCATTGCTATGTATTTTGTTTTTTATAGTTGTAAAAATTGTAAATTTTCAAAATGTTTAAACATTTTATATTTTATGATGGAATCAAAAAAAAAATGTTACAGTGTCATTTCATTTACAAAATACATTAACACAAAACTAATGGGCCCAGAAATATTTAAAGATGAATATTCACATGACCGAGAAGTGATTTGGATAAGTTTTAGGGGGCTAAAACGGAAGAAGAACCTAACCGCGAAGTGGTTTGGGTGAGCTTTAAGGGTCCAAAAGGGAAGATGGAGGATAGTGCTAAGTGGTTTGGGTGAGCTTTAAGGGTCCAAAAGGGAAGATGGAGGATAGTGCTAAGTGGTTTGGGTGAGCTTTAAGGGTCCAGAAAGGAAGATGGAGGATAGTGCTAAGTGGTTTGGGTGAGCTTTAAGGGTCCAAAAGGGAAGATGGAGGATAGTGCTAAGTGGTTTGGGTGAGCTTTAAGGGTCCAAAAGGGAGGATGGAGGAAGTGATTTAGCTAAACATTGTAGTAGAAGTGAGGGTGGCAAATATGTAGGCGAGCACTTTAATGAATTAAGTTTGTAGTGCGCAGGCACAAGATCGTAAGGATTTCCGTACGGACGAATATTTATTGAAAAAGGGAAACAGAATCTAACAGGAAACGTAAAGGATTCGTGGGAGGATACGATGGGAAAAGGGCAAAAACGAATGAGAAAATGAAACGGAAAAGTCACGCTGGAAAATGACATACTCGTATTCGTAATCTGCCGTAAGAACGGACGGAAACTTTACAGAAGGATTGCAATGCATGCATAGAATTGCTCATACACTCATACGAGAGCGGAAACATTTCACAAAAAAAACAGATCAGTTTTTTTTGGTCTCTCTGAATCGAGCCTCATAACTGAAATGTTTTGAAAGAATTAACAAAACTGCTACATTAAGGCAGAACAAAACCGAGGGTGGCCGGTCCTGAAATCTAGAAGATCGGGGTGCAACCCCCCCCCCCCCAGGGCACCACAAAACTCAGCTGCTTACTGGTACCCTTGGCGACGTAAACAATGAGTGGCCGCATCCCCTGCTTTGAACGAGCTCCTGCCCCAGCCATTTAGATAGACTGGGAGGCAGGAGAGCGCACGCTGCTGGGAATGCGGCTGCACTCGCTCCCGTTTGCCAAGCTCTGCACGTGCAGAGCCGTTTTCCAAGCATTACATATGCACAGCAAATAGCTCTGATTGGACGAGAGCCTGTGCATGCACTATAGGACCAGGGAAATGTGAGTTGGTATTCATGTTCTGGGAGGTTTCACACAGTGAGGCACCCCAATTCAGGATGCCCACAGGGCAGAGAACAAAATCCCATGATTTGATCCTCTTTAAGTGGACACTAGAGCCAGGTTACCTAGCTTTTGACCCATTTTAATCAGGACCATGAGTCAAAAAATACAATTCTGTGATTACTCACCTGTAGAATTGATATTATGAGTATACAGTACGGCCTGCTCCAGATAAGATTCATAACACATGGGAATTACTCGCCAGATGGCTCTGGACTGCAGAGACAGCGAAATTGGCTCCTCCCGGACCCTCAAATACCGGGGGACCTCCCACAAATCCCCAGCATTGAAAAGCAGTTAACGAGAAGCCGGGAGAATTAAAACAAAACCAAACTGGTAACTATAACAATGATAACAATCACCATACAGGGGATCCAGGATAATGCAAAACCAAGGGTGGGGTGGAGCAGGACGTGCTGTATACTCATACAGCTTCTACAGGTGAGTAATCACAGAATTGTATTATTCTTAGTATACAGTACGTCCTGCTCCAGATAAGATTCATAACACATGGGACATCCAATAGCAGTGTCCATAAAGTAGGGTGGGATCCCCAAAGGTAACAACAGACAGGTCAGACCACTGCCGCCTGCAGAACCTTGCGGCCAAAAGCAGCATCAGCTGAGGCCCTAACATCAACCTTGTAAAACTTTGAAAAAGTATGAACAGAAGACCAAGTAGCGGCCTTGCAAACTTGTTCAACAGAAGCCTGGTGCTGAAAACCCCAAGAGGCACCAATAGCATGAGTGGAATGAGCAGTAACAGAGGTGATAGCCACCAAAAAGACAACCTTGAGAGTAAGAATGGCCAGGGCAGCCTCCTGCACAGGTTCAAAGGGAGCACCCTGCAAGGCAGACAAGACCAAGTTCAAATCCCAAACGGGCAACATAGGCTTACGTGGGGGACGCACATGAGTAACCCCCTGGAAAAAGTCCTGATCAGAGAATGCTGGGCAAAGGACTTCTGGAAGAAAACAGCCAGGGCAGAAACATGACCCTTCAGAGTACTGAGTTGGAGCCCCAGCTCCAACCTATGCTGCAGGAACTCCAGGATCCTGGGAATAGAGAACACATGACAGGGAAGAGACTTAGAGGCCGATTCATTAATAGCGGCAGGTAGCGACAGTTGAGCGACTGTAGCGGCATTTTCAGAGCGCCCGCTAGTAGTCGCTGTGCTTGGCCGTTGTTCGGTTGTTGATAGCGACTGAGTCGGTGTGCAGTAATGCTGAATACGGGGTGACGAGTCGCTATTTGACAGGTTCCGCGATGTATGGGTTTGCATGATAGCGACTGGTCAGAGCGACCGGCTCCCACCATATTCATCAAAAAATCACGCTCAAAAAATTCTCGCGCTGTGAAATGCATGTTTAAACACCAGAGCGCTGGCGGCGATGTGTTAAAAGTAGTTTTTTAACCCCCAAACCACCATATTTTTGGAAACAAAAAAAAAAAAAATTTTAAGAATTTAGTAATATGAATACAATAATATCAGACCTGTAATATCAATTCTGCACAATTTTTTTTTTTTTTTTTTTACCTTAAAAAAATTATCTAACATGGCAGAAGTGGTCACAGAATTTTTCACATTTAAAAAAAAAAAAAAAAACATTAACAACAATGAATTATTAATATTTAAAGATTGTTCCATTGAAATGCATTGGAGAGCGCCAGGTAGCGAGAGGTCATACCTGTCGCTGTTCAAGGTCGAACGCTGGCGCTGTGGGCTGAGGCTGGAATAATGATGAATGAGTGGCTTTATGGCGCTATCTCAGTCGCTAAGCAGGATCGGCTTGATAAATGTGTGATTGTGGTGGGGAGCCGGCGTTCTCGTGGCGGTGCCCGTCATTACCGGTCGCTCACCAGTCGCTACCTGTCGCTATTCCTTCATAAATAAGGTCCTTAGACTCACACCAGTCAATGTAGGCACGCCAAACCCTATAGTAAATGGAAGAAGAAGACTTCTTCCTAGCCTTTATCATGGTATCAACAACAGAGGCAGACAGCCCCTTCTCCATCAAGATGGAGGTTTCAGCAGCCAGGCCGTCAAAGCCAGAGTTTGTAAATTGGGATGGCGTAAGTGACCAGGTCTGGCACCCTGAAAAGAGCGTACTGATCTACTGCCAGCTGCACCACGTCTGCGAACCACACTCTTCTTGGCCACCTGGGGGCCACCAGTATGGCACCCCCTCCTGAACTATCTTGCGCAGAACCCTGCCCAACAGGGGGAATGGAGGAAAGACATACAGGAGCTAGAGCATCCGTGGCCAAGGCCAGAGGATCCTGGGACAGGGAGACAAAGGCCGGGAGCTTGTGATTGTGACGGGACGCAAACAGATCCACATCTGGTTGGCCCCAACGGTGACACAGAGATTGAAACACCCTGTTGCAGAGGGACCATTCTCCCAGGCGAGAGGTCCCCCTGCTCAGAGAGTCTGCCTGCAGATTCTCCACCCCGGGATGTACACAGCTGATATGCAGGAAACATTGGCCTCCGCCCAGGCCAGGATCAAAGACACTTCCTGGAGGGCCCTCTTGCTCCGGGTCCCTCCCTGATGATTGATGTAGGCAACTGCCGTCTGGTTGTCCGAGCGTACCTGAACAGGCAGGCCCCGAAGGTGATGAGTCAGAACCAACCTGATTGCCCGCAGTTCCAGAATGTTGATAGCTGTGTGGGCCTCCTGAGGGCCCCACCGCCCTTGAAACTGCAGGGACTTCCAGAAACCCCCCCAACCTGTCAGAATGGCATCCGTGGTGACTGTCTCCCAGGAGGGGGCCAGAAAGGATCTGCCCCCCAACAGGTTCCTGGAGTCCAGCCACCACGAGAGGGACCGCCTGACTAGGGGGGAAAGCACAAAGACCTGGTCCAGGGACGCAGGAGCCTTGTCCCATACTGACAAGAGGTGGAGTTGCAGAGGCCTCGTGTGGAACTGAGCATAAGGGACCGCCTTGAAGCACGCCACCATCAGGCCCACCAGCTGCATTCCCTGCCTGATGGAGGAATGAGGACAAGATAGCAGGAACTGAACCTACGCAATCAGACTGTCCACCTTCTGCTGAGGAAGAAAAATCCTTGCCTGAACTGTATCCAGATTCATTCCCAGGAAGTCACCAAGGAGGGGGACAGAGAAGACTTGGGATGGTTGATCACCCAGCCAAATGACTCCAGAGTGGACACTACCAGCTGAGTATCTAACTCTGCCTGATGTAGGGACTGGGAAGTGATGAGAATGTCATCCAGGTAGGGCAGCACACGGATGCCCTGAGACCTGAGCAGAGACATCATTCCAGCCAGCACCTTGGTGAACACTCTGGGAGCTGAAGTGAGACCAAAGGGCAATGCCACAAATTGGTAGTGCTGATCCTCCATAGCGAACCTGAGGAACCTTTGATGACATGGAAACACAGGAATATGAAGATAAGCATCTTTGATGTCCACAGACATCATGAAGTCCCCTGGACGCAGGGAACTGATGGCAGAGCGCAGAGTTTCCATGCGAAAGCGCCTGCACCTGACAAATTTATTTAGGATCTTCAAGTCCAGGATGGGCCTGACTAACCCATCTCTTTTGGGCACGGTGAAAAGGTTGCAATAGAAGCCCTTGCCCCTTTCTCGTCCTGACAGATGACCCCCAGCTCCAGAAATAGAGCCTGAGCTGACACAGAGTCCTGCGAAATCCGGGATCTGATGAATCTTGGGGGCGGCCAGGCAGCAAACTCTATCTTGTAACCAGAGGACACTACCTCCTGAATCCACCGGTCTGAGACATGAAGCCTCCAGACGTGAGATGGGTGAGGGCGCCCCTTCATGCCTGAGGGGGCTTGGGAGAAGACTTAAGCTTGGAGCCCCAGGAGGAGCCAGGGCGACCACGTCCTCTACCCCTACCACAGAAATCTCCTCGGGCCCCGGTAAGGGAGACCCCCCCTCCCCTGTCTGGCACCACGGTAGGGGGAAAAAAAGGAACCCTGACCCCGAAAGGGCCGAGACTGCCACCTGCGCTGGGGTAAGCTGCCTCCCTTAGCAAACAGGTCCAGGCGGTCCCCAAACAGGCGTAGTCCTTTGAAAGGAAAACCAGTGAGGGCTTTCTTGGCAGCGTTGTCAGCAGCCCACTGGCGCAGCCAAACCGAGCAGCGTATAGCCACCACAAGGGCAGAGGTTCTGCCACACATTCTAATGGTATCATCCAAGGCAGAGAGGACATAAGTCACAAAAACCTCACAACGAGAGAGTGCATTAAACTCCTCACTAGACACATCATCAGGGGCACCATCAAGGATACTTCTAAGCAGGGTCCAAATAGCCACAGCCGTAATGGCAGAGGCACAGACCGGGCGCAGCGCCGTCCCCACACATGCAAAGGCATGGGAGACCAGCTGATCAATGCGCCGGTCCTCAGCATCCCGCAGCGTAGTATAGTCAGGGGAGTGCATGACAGAGGTCTTAGATAACCCTAGGACCGGGGCATCCACCTCAGGAGGGGATGACCAACACTTCACCACATCAGCAGGAAAGGGATACCTTTGATCCCAACTCTTAGGTACACCGGGAAGCCTGCTGGGGCGCTCCCATTCCCTGAGCACAAGATTATTAAAATGGGCTTGCTCAGGAAATTCCAAACATGGCTTAGCAGTGTGAAACAATTCCCCCTGTTGCCTGGGAGCCGCAACCGGGGGAGAAATAGACAGAACCTCAAAAATCTGAGCCAACAGCTTATCAGTATAATCTGGGGTCAGAACCAGAATCATCATGACCCCTGGGCCTCTCATCAGATGACTCAGAGTCAGAGAATAACTCCCCTTCTTCCAAATGGGTACAGCCAGACAGTTCCAAAAACTCATCAGCTTCCATAGGGAAAAGAGTGACATCAGGCGTTAAGTGCCTCTTTTTAGCAGAGGCCTTACGCGCCAAGGCATTAGCAAGCAACTTCTGAACACTAGCCAGTCTAGAAGACACATCAGGCTGAGAATCCCCACTTGTATGCAACTCAATGGGAGTAAAATTTAAGCTTGGGGGAGTAGGTGAAGCCATACGAGGCGCAGGCCCAGCTACTGATAAACCAAGCTGCAGCGCAAGCACCTGCTGGGCACAAGGTAAACAGACCCGCAAATTGTCAGCACTAGTAGGTGACACCCCCACAAGCTACACACAGCCGGCTTGTCCTGAAGGAACCCAGAGCACATTATCCTGAGACGCCTCCATATGGTGATTATATCGGCACAATAGGCGATAGGGATTCACGCTATAAAGGCAACCCGGGATGCCCCAATAGCCCGCTAGGGAAGTGGGAGTAAATTACACACTAGGCCTCAAGGATTAATAACTAAATAGAAGGAGTAGGGCCGGGAGAACCCAATAGAGGTCGGCCCGTCTGAAAGACATAAGCGAAGAGAACCCCGTAAGTGACATGTATAATGACATAGGGTAATAAAAACCGCCGTAGATAGACGCCAGTCACACAGCAGCCGAATCCAGAGAAAATGGCGGCGGGTATACCTCGAGGAGCGGGCCGTGGAGACAGTGACGCGGAACGCGCCATCCGCGGGCCCCGCCCCCCGAAGAGCGCAAAGCCGCACACGTGACAAGCAGCCAATAACGGAGCACCAGCGCCTGAGGTAACGCCGCCACCAAGCGCGGAGCACAGTGGAAGCGCGCGCGGTGGCAAATTTAAAAAAGCGCGCGGCGGCAAATTTAAAAAAGCAAGTCAGCGCAGTGACTGACACCAACCAGAAAAGCTTAATACAGTGAAGCACCAAGGCAAATTCACATACTCCCCCCCCCCCCCCCCGAGAGCTACAAGGGAGGGCAGCGGCCACTTAACATAGGACCCACCGATAGACAGTGGCAAGGGGCAATAGGGCGGGAGGGGCATCCCATAGAGGCTCACCATAAGCCTATACCGCCTACCCTTTGGTGGGGGCCTGCGGTGGAGCAGCGCTCCTAAGCACCTGACAGCGGTGCTGCCTACCATCACCCGGACCAGCGCAGCCAAGGCTGGGAGGCACATTAAAAATGGAACGGGTGGGAATAGTCCTACAGGGCCGCAGGCTAATAGCCCCGCTCACCTGCGAGAAGAGAGAGCCATCTTCTTGTCCTTCGCAGTCCAGACTGCAGAGAAATTCTGGGGATTTGTGGGAGGTCCCGGGTATTTGAGGGTCCGGGAGGAGCCAATTTCGCTGTCTCTGCAGTCCAGCACCATCTGGCGGAGTAATTCCCATGTGTTATGAATCTTATCTGGAGCAGGACGTACTGTATACTAAGAATAAGACTTTTGGTAGGAAAAGTGGCTTTGGGGACATCCCATGGTGCATCTTGACTGGGTCATTTTGGGCCTTGTGGTGCTTCTGGACATTGTTTGCACACTGGTTCTTGTATTGCATTAGGGAAGGTGCTCAGGGCTTGTATAGAGAGAATAAAAACTGAAAACCAGTTCTCACCTGCCCCTCGGGTTCCTTTGTTCTGAAACCATATTGATATTCCTCATGTACAGATTGCCAATTGCCAGGAGTATGGCCAATGTGTTAAGTGACCAGTCAGAGCTCAGATATAAGACATGTGCTAAAAGTAACATAAATGTCTTTGATTGTTGCTCCTTGCATGAGTTCCGAAGTTCTGTCTATTACAGTCTATATATTTGTTAAAGCGGACCTTCACTCTGAATAAGAGCCTATCTTATATGTCTCCCACACCCTGTACATACAGATTGCTCATATTAAAATTCATCCTACCTGCATGCTCTGCATGTTATGAGCCTTTAAACATCCAAGATGGCGGCTCATGGAGTCTCAGGCTGCTTGCAAACAGGAAGTGCCTTCTGACTGTGCTGCTCTGCATTCTGGGATTGCTGACCTTTTCCTGACCCCAGCTTTGCTCTGCCTGAGCAAAGCACGGCTATAACCCGCTCCCCTGTACTTTATCCCACTATCCTCTCCTCAGTAAGTGTGATGCTTCTGAGTCAAGATGGCGGAGCCCGTATCCTAAAGTCCTGAACAGAGTTGCAGCCCAGTGGGGGAAAGAATAATAAGTAAGTGACTAAAAACTTAAAATATATTAACTTTAGATGCTGGGGACTTTGTGGCATCCCAAGTGCACACACAGAGACAATATAGTTTGGCATAATGTTTCTGTATATGGGCCCTGAATATAAGCCAGTGATACTTGCATTAAAGTGTGAGGTGGGCCCCAGGCATCCCAGTCTGACACGGTCTGTGGTCACTGGCAGTATGCATCCCACCACATGTGGTAACCCTTCTCATGAGGTGCCATGCCACTTCCAGGCCACATCCCTAAATGGCCATGTTTCTCTCTGGCTTGGGGGGGGGGGGGAGATGGATGCAACATGCCTGCACACCCGCACTTTAAAGCTGATTGGTTGCTGGCAGTCATGTGTCTCGGAAGACTGACAGGCTAATTTGTTGGTGTACTGATGCGGTGCCGTGTGTTGGGCTTGCAGTAGGCAGGAGAAGCAGAGAGGGGTGGAGGAAGTTAAATAGTTTGTAACTTTACGTCATCTTAAAGCATACCAAAGCCCTCTAACCTCCGCCCATGTGATCCACCCATCCACCCCTCCTGAGTACCTGATGGATGATGCTGCTGCTGGCTCGGTGACAGCTCAAGAGAAGCCAATTTTGGCTGATCTCAAATCTGCCACCTGACATGACAAATCAGCTGGCCACATCCCTGACTCCCCTTTAGTTTGAGGCGCACCCCTACTAGTTTGGCCACATCCCTGACTCCCCTTTAGTTTGAGGCGCACCCCTACTAGTTTGGCCACATCCCTGACTCCCCTTTAGTTTGAGGCGTACCCCTACTAGTTTGGCCACATCCCTGACTCCCCTTTAGTTTGAGGCGCACCCCTACTAGTTCGGCCACATCCCTGACTGCCCTTTAGTTTGAAGCGCACCCCTACTAGTTTGGCCACATCCCTGACTCCCCTTTAGTTTGAGGCGCACCCCTACTACTTTGGCCACATCCCTGACTCCCCTTTAGTTTGAGGCGCACCCCTACTAGTTCGGCCACATCCCTGACTGCCCTTTAGTTTGAAGCGCACCCCTACTAGTTTGGCCACATCCCTGACTCCCCTTTAGTTTGAGGCGCACCCCTACTAGTTTGGCCACATCCCTGACTCCCCTTTAGTTTGAGGCGCACCCCTACTAGTTTGGCCACATCCCTGACTCCCCTTTAGTTTGAGGCGCACCCCTACTAGTTTGGCCACATCCCTGACTCCCCTTTAGTTTGAGGCGTACCCCTACTAGTTTGGCCACATCCCTGACTCCCCTTTAGTTTGAGGCGTACCCCTACTAGTTTGGCCACATCCCTGACTCCCCTTTAGTTTGAGGCGCACCCCTACTAGTTTGGCCACATCCCTGACTTCCCTTTAGTTTGAGTCGCACCCCTACTAGTATGGCCACATCCCTGACTCCCCTTTAGTTTGAGGCGCACCCCTACTAGTTTGGCCACATCCCTGACTCCCCTTTAGTTTGAGGCGCACCCCTACTAGTTTGGCCACATCCCTGACTCCCCTTTAGTTTGAGGCGCACCCCTACTAGTATGGCCACATCCCTGACTCCCCTTTAGTTTGAGGCTCACCCCTACTAGTTTGGCCACATCCCTGACTCCCCTTTAGTTTGAGGCGCACCCCTACTAGTTTGGCTACATCCCTGACTCCCCTTTAGTTTGAGGTGCACCCCTACTACTTTGGCCACATCCCTGACTCCCCTTTAGTTTGAGGTGCACCCCTACTACTTTGGCCACATCCCTGACTCCCCTTTAGTTTGAGGCGCACCCCTACTAGTTTGGCCACATCCCTGACTCCCCTTTAGTTTGAGGCGCACCCCTACTAGTTTGGCCACATCCCTGACTTCCCTTTAGTTTGAGTCGCACCCCTACTAGTATGGCCACATCCCTGACTCCCCTTTAGTTTGAGGCTCACCCCTACTAGTATGGCCACATCCCTGACTCCCCTTTAGTTTGAGGCTCACCCCTACTAGTTTGGCCACATCCCTGACTCCCCTTTAGTTTGAGGCGCACCCCTACTAGTTTGGCTACATCCCTGACTCCCCTTTAGTTTGAGGTGCACCCCTACTACTTTGGCCACATCCCTGACTCCCCTTTAGTTTGAGGTGCACCCCTACTACTTTGGCCACATCCCTGACTCCCCTTTAGTTTGAGGCGCACCCCTACTAGTTTGGCCACATCCCTGACTCCCCTTTAGTTTGAGGTGCACCCCTACTACTTTGGCCACATCCCTGACTCCCCTTTAGTTTGAGGCGCACCCCTACTAGTTTGGCCACATCCCTGACTCCCCTTTAGTTTGAGGCGCACCCCTACTAGTTTGGCCACATCCCTGGCTCCCCTTTAGTTTGAGGCGCACCCCTACCCCCAGCGGCAGCCTTGGAGGGCGGAATTTTTTTGGGACGGGGGATTCATACAGAGGGTCATCCCAAATCAGGCCTGGGATGGGGGGGAAGACAAGCATCTGGCCATGAAGTCCAGAGCTGGCAGCAGCTCGAGGACATCCTTCTGGAACACAAAAGAATATACACTTTCAAAAATCCCATCGAAAGTGGACTTTCCCTTTAACTTAAATGATTTTTTTTTTAGTTCTGAAAAGTACAGGTTTAATTACTGATGACATTGTGCGGAGTAGCAACAACATGTGTGTAGTAACTGAAGCTGAAATATGGTTTTAGTGGCCCCAGGAGAAATTACCTGGAAAAAATCAAAACATTTCCCCATTGAGAAAAATATTGTTAAATCCCTCATTAGGGGAGGTTCCCTTTAACTCTTCAGTAGTAATATATTAAGCAATATAAAATTAATAGAATTTTTAACTCTTCTCCTCACTATAGTGTAGTATAAGCTGGTTTCATGTGTGTACATGTGGCTGATATATAACTTTTCATACCAGAACAGAGGGATGTCAGATTTGGATGTGCTTTGAAAGTAGAACACCAGCTGTGGTGTCTCAACAGGTTATTTAGAACCAATATGGTTCTGTTTAAAATTGACCATGAACATCAGATGATGGTCATATGTGAAAGGTGCCACTGTTTTCTAAGGTCTAGTCGCCCTCTAGTGGTTGTCTGAGACACCAAAGATAAGAGCCTTTCAAGCCACATGTAACTTACATAACAATCCATGACATTCATCCAACAAGAGGGGGAATGGTTTAACAGAGCCCTAGCCCAAGTATAACTGTCCAGGGCCGGTATGTAGGGAGAGGAGGGTCATATAGTGAGGGTCAGCTAGTGATTTTAAATTGCTCTTTTCAGGGCAGTGTCACTAACTGCAATTGTATACTCATATCATCTTCTGCTGTAGTGTTAATCACTACAAGTGTATACTCATACACAAGGGTGGACTGGCCGTAGGGCATAGCGGGACAAATCCCGGTAGGCCGCTGCTTCCCTTCTGTCGGCCGAGCCGCCACACAGAAGTCATTGGGGCTCGCCGACCGCACCGCTACCAGCAGTGTACCCGCCAAACTCGGTAGGGAGTGCCCGCCCGCCGACTCAGCGGCCTCCCCACCCTGGACTTTGCCAGCCCGTCCGGACAAGGTGAGTTTGCTTGCTGCTACCTCTGGGTGTCACCGCGGGGAGGGAGTTTCCCACAGGCCCTGGGATCATGGAGCGCTGCAACAAATGAGTACAGCCTCCATGCTGACTGGCTGCCACATCACAGCCGCCCGCTCCATCCCCATCACCCTGCCCTGGCAGACCAGCTGTACTGTGCCACCAGCACAAAGGCGCCATACCCGGCAATGTGCTGCTGCACTGTAGGAAGACGCCCTGTTACCCAACAGACAGCTGCCCCCACATGCCTCCCCTGAGGTGTTTTCCATACAATATTTCTTCAGTATTACACATAAATGAGACGCTTCATATGCTATTGCTTGCCAGTGATTTGTAGTGGTCCTAGATAGAACAGTATATACACAGTAATAGTGTCATTGTGCCACACGATTTACATATATGGGTTGATTCAAAGAAACATGTAACAGCTTGGATTTGGCTCACGATCATCCTATTTTTTACGTCCGCTCGTGCGTTCGTATGAACTTGCGAGTGATTCAATAAGCAAATACGTTTCTATCCTAAAAGATACGTCCGTTCGTATGATATCTCCCGAACTTGCCTCAGTCAGTTGCCAATCGTAAAAATCACGTTCATGTGCTCACCTGTTGCGGCGGCAGCCTGTTTTTTCGGCTGCTTCCATCGTCAACCTCTTCCAATTACTTGCGTTTGCCTCTGGTTTTCATTGGTTTTTGGCCTCTTAGATTCGTGCGTTCGTCTGTTTATAAGATCTTGCGCATGCGCACCCTCAACCAGAAACTTACATAAACCCCTTAGCGGCTGCATCCCACTTCATTTCTCGGTCCCTCAAACTGACCTAAACCCCTTAGCGGCTGCATCCCACTTCATTTCTCGGTCCCTCAAACTTACCTAAACCCCTTAGTGGCTGCATCCAACTTCATTTCTCGGTCCCTCCAACTTACCTAAACCCCTTAGCGGCTGCATCCCACTTCATTTCTCGGTCCCTCAAACTTACCTAAACCCCATAGCGGCTGCATCCAACTTCATTTCTCGGTCCCTCAAACTTACCTAAACCCCTTAGCGGCTGCATCCAACTTCATTTCTCGGTCCCTCAAACTTACCTAAACCCCTTAGTGGCTGCATCCAACTTCATTTCTCGGTCCCTCAAACTTACCTAAACCCCTTAGTGGCTGCATCCAACTTCATTTCTCGGTCCCTCAAACTTACCTAAACCCCTTAGTGGCTGCATCCAACTTCATTTCTCGGTCCCTAAAACTTACCTAAACCCCTTAGTGGCTGCATCCAACTTCATTTCTCTGTCCCTAAAACTTACCTAAACCCCATAGCGGCTGCATCCAACTTCATTTCTCGGTCCCTCAAACTTACCTAAACCCCTTAGTGGCTGCATCCAACTTCATTTCTCTGTCCCTAAAACTTACCTAAACCCCTTAGCGGCTGCCTCCAACTTCATTTCTCGGTCCCTCCAACTTACCTAAACCCCTTAGTGGCTGCATCCAACTTCATTTCTCGGTCCCTCCAACTTACCTAAACCCCTTAGTGGCTGCATCCAACTTCATTTCTCTGTCCCTAAAACTTACCTAAACCCCTTAGCGGCTGCCTCCAACTTCATTTCTCGGTCCCTCCAACTTACCTAAACCCCTTAGTGGCTGCATCCAACTTCATTTCTCGGTCCCTCCAACTTACCTAAACCCCTTAGTGGCTGCATCCAACTTCATTTCTCGGTCCCTCAAACTTACCTAAACCCCTTAGTGGCTGCATCCCACTTCATTTCTCGGTCCCTAAAACTTACCTAAACCCCTTAGTGGCTGCATCCAACTTCATTTCTCGGTCCCTAAAACTTACCTAAACCCCTTAGTGGCTGCATCCAACTTCATTTCTCTGTCCCTAAAACTTACCTAAACCCCATAGCGGCTGCATCCAACTTCATTTCTCGGTCCCTCAAACTTACCTAAACCCCTTAGTGGCTGCATCCAACTTCATTTCTCTGTCCCTAAAACTTACCTAAACCCCTTAGCGGCTGCCTCCAACTTCATTTCTCGGTCCCTCCAACTTACCTAAACCCCTTAGTGGCTGCATCCAACTTCATTTCTCGGTCCCTCCAACTTACCTAAACCCCTTAGTGGCTGCATCCAACTTCATTTCTCGGTCCCTCCAACTTACCTAAACCCCTTAGTGGCTGCATCCAACTTCATTTCTCGGTCCCTCCCACTTACCTAAACCCCTTAGCGGCTGCATCCCACTTCATTTCTCGGTCCCTCAAACTTACATAAACCCCATAGCGGCTGCATCCAACTTCATTTCTCGGTCCCTCAAACTTACCTAAACCCCTTAGTGGCTGCATCCAACTTCATTTCTCTGTCCCTAAAACTTACCTAAACCCCTTAGCGCCTGCATCCAACTTCATTTCTCGGTCCCTCAAACTTACCTAAACCCCTTAGCGCTTGCATCCAACTTCATTTCTCGGTCCCTCAAACTTACCTAAACCCCATAGCGGCTGCATCCAACTTCATTTCTCGGTCCCTCAAACTTACCTAAACCCCTTAGCGGCTGCATCCCACTTCATTTCTCGGTCCCTAAAACGTAAGAATATCACATAATTTACATATGTCTATATGTTTCGAAGTGTGTTGTTTCTGGTTTGTGTAATTTTTGGGGTGTGTGCATCTTAGAAAAGACACATTTTGGAAGGCTTAAAATATAATTTATTTAAAATTTTTTCTTATTTTTTTGAGGAATAATTGTAAAAATTTTTTGGGTTTTGCCCAAGTAAAAACACCTAAAATTGTTTTTTTTTTTTTCACTGGAAACCTTTTTTTTTTTTTGGTTTTTTTTTTTTTTTTTTTTAAAACAACTTTTGTGGTTTTTCACCAAACCAATTAAAAAATTTAAAAAATTGGTAAACATTTCCAAACAACTGGAAGAAAGGAGCCAGGACCAAGGGCACTAATCCTCCTCGTCTTCTTCATCTGTTGGCCCCAACGTCGCCTGTATGGCCAGCAGCTCGGCCACCAACTCCTTAATTCTTTTTTTTTTTCCCGCCAAGGTTTGGGGGATCATCCCTGTAACCAATAGAGAAATAAACATAAATAGGAGTCCCAGACCGGTTTGTATGCTGGAAATAGATTTAGGGTTAATCAAATACATGTAAATGCATGACATATGTCGTTCTTCAAAGGGATACAGTTAATGCATTTCCCACAGGTAAGTGTTTAAACTCCTTAAACCGGACCTTCAACATTATTTAATGAAAACCAAAAACTATTCACAAATGAATCTGCACCACCTCAAAGTTAGTTAGGGTTTTTTGGGGATTACAGCGCCGCCATCTGGACTCTGAAGCATAACACTTAATGAGGAGTGGAGAGTTGGATAAAGTACAGGGGAGTAGGTTACAGTGGTGCGTTGGGAATCCAGAGCATAGCTGGGTTGAGGGAAAGGTCATCACTCACACAATGCATGGCAGCACCTTCCTTTTTTCAATCTGTATCCCATGCTGCCTGTAAATATTGCGCATTCCATATTCCCCAATATTGGTTTTTTTCTGTCTAATAACATGCATTAGATGGGTGAAGGGTGTTTTTCCATGTTTCTAATCTGTAGGTACAGTGTGATGGCTAAGTCTTTGGTTCTTAATACTAGTTTGGGTCCTCTTTAAGCTAACGAAGTGCCCACATGAAAGTGTGAACTACACATTGGCTACGCCTTTAGTTATGTGTGTGTTATTAGCTAACCAAACCTTAATATGAATAATGGCATGGAGACTTACGGAGTTGGTGGCCGACAGATGGCTGGTTGGGGCCAACAGGCTGCCCTTGGTCCTGGCTCTGCTGTGAAGAAGTCCCTGGAGAAACATGTGACATTTGGTTAGTATTTGTAGAGAGTCACTATCCCCAACATATCTGGCTCCCAGTCTGGCTGACATCACTCACCTTCGCCAGGATCTCCTTCCAGCATCTCTGCTGCCTCCTCCTCCACTATTTCACCCGCACCAGAAGCTTCTACAAATACATAATAAAGGATAACTTAGTTTTTGGCCTGCCATGTATATCTTTGTGCCTATACATGAAGAGTGACATACCAGAGCCTTCCCCATGCGTGGCCAGGTATGACTCCACGCCCACGCGCCTTGGCCCCTCCTCTGTGGTAAGGTCCAGGGGCTGGTCTGAGGAGGCCACAGAGGAGGGGTAGGTCCGTCGCCCGGGAGATCCACCACCTTCACTCACAGATGCAGAGTCATGCAGCACTGGTCGGCCTGTACGTCTCCGGGTGCGGCGAATTCTGAAATCCATTTCCAACACTACCAAAGAAAAGTCCTTATAAATAAAGGCAGAACTTAGACATTTGGAACATATACCATGCAATTGCTTTGTACTTACTTGGGAAATGGATCCCAAAAAACCTCCGCACCCGGGGCATGTGCAGACGCTTCAGGTCCGACCAATGCTGCATTATCTGGGTGTGAGTGAAGGTGGTGCTGGTCACACGGTGGATCTCTGCGATGATCTCCCGGGCGATGTCCCTTTTCTCGCACACATTGGGCGCGAAGTCATACCGGCGCTGAAGCATGATCTGAAAAACATAATGGACACAGAGCTTTTACTTTTACACACAGACCCATATGTGTTGCATCACAAGTTGAGTATTTAATGTCATTAACACACACATTTCGAATGGCCGCCATTTTTGGGGAGTGCCTTAAAGAGGACGTTGACTGTGATTGACAGTCTGGTCTTATGTTATATGTATCACACACCATGTACATACAGATAATAGCCAACATCAAGAATCAGGCCACCTGCATCTATGGCATGTTAGGATGTTTTAAACATCCAAGATGTAGCCTAATGCTTAGGCTTTTGGACCACGTGTGTGGCTTCCCGTTGTGTTTTTATGGCTTAGGAAAACAGTGTTCCGCAAACATCCGCATCAAGGTCCGAGACAGGCCAGGTTTGACAGCTCGCCCCGCTACTCCACAGGTTAATTAACTGTTGCTAAGCCGGAGCAATTGGCCGAATTAGGACATCAGCATAGACAGGTGAAAACGTGGCCAGGCTCGGCCCTTGAGGATGAAGTGTGAGGAGCCAGTGATTAAACATTAAGAGACCCCAAACTAGTTCCCAACGCATCATTTACATTTAGGCCATCATTGACTATTCTATTAAAATGCACAGGCAGCCACTTACCAGCATGAGGATCTCTTCCTGTTGACGGGTGAAGATAGTGGGCGCCATCTTTAGTCTTCTTCCAGGCAGCAGATAAGTGAAACCCCAGCGGTTTCCTGGTTCCGCTCGAACGTACGTTCGTACGAGCGCGTAGTCGTGCGCATAGGCGTCACACGCTGGGCTCATTATTTAAAGGTCCTTTCCCCCCAAGCTCATTCTCTTTGAGCATTTCTGTACGATGGCACCAAAAAAGGCGATCAGCAAGCGACCCCAGGCAAGCAAGACCGCGGAGGGCCCCACCACAAGGTCCCAGCAAGCTGGCCGAAAACTGAGAGGCAAGACTCCCACCTCGGCCCCACCAAGGGATCCTGGACCCTCAGGTACCAAAAAAAGGGGACCCAAGCCCCGTGCCCCTGCAGCCAAGAAGCTGGCAACTGCAGCACCCACCACCTCTGCCCCCAGAACAGGCAGCACAAGTGAGACCACACCGGCCATGCCTTCAAGTAGGGCAGTTCGGAAACCCATGCCCCGCAGCAGGGCCCGAAGCCCATCCAGGGCCAGAAGAACCCCATCCAGGGCCAGAAGCCCCTACAGGGCCCGAACCCCATCCAGGGCCAGAAGCCCCTACAGGGCCCGAACCCCATCCAGGGCCAGAAGCCCCTACAGGGCCCGAACCCCATCCAGGGCCAGAAGAACCCCATCCAGGGCCAGAAGCCCATCCAGGGCCAGAAGCCCAGCCAGGGCCCGAACCCCATCCAGGGCCAGAAGAACCCCATCCAGGGCCAGAAGCCCATCCAGGGCCAGAAGCCCCTACAGGGCCCGAACCCCATCCAGGGCCAGAAGCCCAGCCAGGGCCAGAAGCCCCTACAGGGCCCGAACCCCATCCAGGGCCAGAAGAACCCCATCCAGGGCCAGAAGCCCCTACAGGGCCCGAACCCCATCCAGGGCCAGAAGCCCAGCCAGGGCCAGAAGCCCCTACAGGGCCCGAACCCCATCCAGGGCCAGAAGAACCCCATCCAGGGCCCGAACCCCATCCAGGGCCAGAAGAACCCCATCCAGGGCCAGAAGCCCAGCCAGGGCCAGAAGAAACCCATCCAGGGCCAGAAGCCCCTACAGGGCCCGAACCCCATCCAGGGCCAGAAGCCCCTACAGGGCCCGAACCCCATCCAGGGCCAGAAGAACCCCATCCAGGGCCAGAAGCCCCTACAGGGCCCGAACCCCATCCAGGGCCAGAAGAACCCCATCCAGGGCCAGAAGCCCCTACAGGGCCCGAACCCCATCCAGGGCCAGAAGCCCCCGACCTGGCACCAGCCGGGAACAGAGCCCCCGACCTGGCACCAGCCGGGAACCTAGCCCCCCAAGAGGGCCCCGAATTGCAACCATGACCACATCTACACCTGGAAGTTCGGTGGCCAGCCACGCAAGAACACCCAGTCCCTTGGCCAGTCCAGTCCAGTCATTGGGAAGCCACCAATCCGGCCATTCCCCTACCCAGCCCCAGGCCATAATGTCACCACATGTGTCTGCACACATGGAGGAGCAGCCAAGCCAACCATCTGGCCGCACATTGCGCCGCGGCCAGTTGAGTGGGAGATTCTCCCATGACCAAAATATGGCATTGGCTAGTGGCCTTACATTATACTATGACGAGCTATATGGGAGCAAATCCAAACACACCACCAAGCAGCGCAAGATGGAATTGTTTGAAACCATCCTCCGACAAGTAAATGCAGCGGGGGAAGAGAGGAAAGATGTGTCCCAAATTCAGAAGAAAATCTCTGATCTGAAGTATGCTGTACGGCAAAAAGAAATTAAAAGGCATAATTACAGGTAAATAAATGTTTTCGCTAAATATAATGTTTGGGATGTGCTGTATGCCCCTTTTCTGAGTACCAAACGATTTTCTCTTTTCAGCATGAAAACTGGAGGTGGCTTTCCATCTAAATTGGAGTTTACCCCTGCTGAGGAGATTGTGCTTGGACTTCTCCATCCGGTCGCGGTCGGTGGACATGCTGGTCTAAGGGACACAGACTCCCCGACCCGTACCCACGGTGAGTACTCTTAAATCTGCATGTTTGCCTGTTTGCTAAATAATCTACAGTTCACTAGTAACAAGATAACGGGATGCCCCTATGGTTTGGCTTGCTTGGCCTCGCACTACTGTGGCTGTTTGTGTCCTCTTTTGGTCCCTGGGAATCACACATTTAGGCCCACAGCCATTATGGCAAAGATCAAATGTCCAATTGGATTGTTAAAGTCATGAAGTTTCGCAAGATAAGTGAGATATTTTGAAACAATCACAAAACACACATCATTATGTATGGGTTGCCTTTTGGTTGTGTGAGTTGTGTTTGAGTTAACAATTTAATTAGCCACCCACAAACATATGTGACCAAGAGCAGCGAGACTCAACTGGCGGCCCGGGGTCCCAATGCGGGCCTTGCCACCACATTCAAGGACCCCTGCCCAGACAGCCCTGCACTCAGTTACTTCTGTGTTGACGTGCTCAGAGCTGCCCCCTTGATGGGCCATGTAGTGGTTGGTCTCCTGCCCAATGTCATGGCTCCCTGAAACATAGCATTGCAATATGAAGTACTGCACAGGAAGTGGCATTGCAAGGTACACAGTAACTTATTTAAATTTTCACTGGCCACAATCGTGTCCCGCTGCCCCTGCTCTGGCCCATGTGCCCCAGTCCCCCCATGCCCCCCCCCCACATAAGCCCCATACATTTGTAACAGATTGGCTCCATCCATCCCATCACCATCAATACGTTAACTCCCCCCTTTAGACATCCAATCCCTGTCCCCTCAGCTCTGGCCCATCCATCCCATCACCATCAATACGTTAACTCCCCCCTTTAGACATCCAATCCCTGTCCCCTCAGCTCTGGCCCATCCAGCCCAGCAAGGGCAAGCAGCCTTTATTAGTTGGCACTTAGAAATCTCCAGCCCCTCCACCAGTGTCTTTATTTTTAACTAGACACCCCCTGCGTCAGCACCATGGCCAGACATTCACCTCTCACCACATACCTTTAAATGGGCGTTTCAAACAATTGTTTGAGTACCCCGGACCTAGCGAATGGTAGGCTAAATCCAAAAATGTGCCTTGAAAGTTGGATGGTGACTGGGTACACTTCATGACTTAGAACTGAGGTCACTTAGCAGTTTGTCCGAGCCATTGCACCTATGTAAACTTGCGTGGGTTTGAACAAAGGTCACCATTGCTCTAGAGTTGACTAATATTACAAATAGAGCTATATTTGATTACCTATCAAAAAAAAGGTTATGTGTGTGTGTTTACGTGGTATTTTTTTCTCTTCTTCAGCCCAGCATGATCCCTCAGCAAGGGTAAACTCACCCCCCAGTTTGGTTATGCCTACCAGGTCCGTACAGCATCGGAGCCCAGATCAGAGATTTTCGGTAAGTTAATTTAGTAGCATAAATACTAACAAGTGCTTAAGAATGTGTTAAACTGTTGAAATCCTAAATTGGGACGCAAACTTAGCCTTTTTTTTTTTGATATGTCCCTACAGACCCGCACACTCATGGAAGAGATCCAGGACATGGAGGAAGATGATGATGTCTCCGTACAGGGCACGTCGGATGAACTCCCCCTGGGTCCCAATTTGGAACTGCTCGATAATGTTTCTCTGGCCAATCCTCAGCAGCAGAGTGAATCTCCATCCATTGTGCTTGCACATGGGGAGACTGACACTACAGTCCCCAGTGTTCACTCTGCTGCTGAGGATTTGCAAAGCAGGCCGGTTGCTGTTGAGGGTACGACACCACGCGGCAGGGCACGCCCAAGAGCCAGGGTAATTGTGCGGCGGACGCCATTACGCCGCCCCACAATTTCCCAGGGGAGGCAGAGTGCCCTGCTTCAATTATGGACCCAACAAAGGGACTCTTATGACGCCCAGCTCGTTACAGAGCGTGAGCAAAGGCATGCCGACATGGTGAACATCCATACCAGTCTACAGGGCATCCTCGCGGAGTTGCGTACCCTCAACAGCAACGTGGCCAATGCAAGTAATGGCATCCAGTCAGCCATGGCTGAGATGACCAATATGCAGAGAAACATTGTGGAGCAGTTTCAAATTCACAATGCTGCCATGGCCCAGGCTAGGTCCCATTCCCATGGACCTCCACCTGGACCTCCACCTGGGTATTATGGGCAGCCACCCTATTAAGCCATGGGTGTGTGGGACATCTTTTCTCTTAACCCCCACTGTATTTACTTGTCCTTTGAGGTTTCAAACAATCCATTTTGTGTTGCTCTGGCAGGTTGTGTTTTGTATTTGCTCCCATATAGCTCCTTAGAGTAATGCTTAAGGCCACTAGCCAATGCCATAGGTCTATGTGGAGTTTATCTGGCCACTTATGGCTTTACCTATGTATTTGGTTGGTGCTCCTCCTGTTTGCAGACATGTTTGTGTGACATTATGGCCATGCCCAAATATCCCTGGGCACAGGCAATATTAATGACTGGACTAGGCTGGCCTTTGGACTGGGTGTCCTTGTTTGGTTGTGCCACTAACTTCCAGGTGTAGATGTGCTCGATGTTTTTTTTAATGTTATCCATTTGTTACCACAGATGTATGTGGACTGATTTCTGTTAACCACTATAATTTTTCATTTGCTAAGTAAAACAAAAATTTCACTTCCAATACTTGTGGCGTTTTTAGTGGGAAGACTTTTTTAACAGCTTGGCCTAAACCAGATAATTTTGGTTGGAAGAGGTGTAACAATGCACAGCGAAAGCTAAGGAAACTACATGAAATACATTAGGCAACAATTAAGGTCGAAATGTTTTACTTAGAGGTAATGCCACATTAGGGCAAAGCAACATATGTTTCCAAAAGGATAACACAGACATACAGAATGGTGAGACAGGGAAAAAAGTTAACTAAAATGCTGGCTGATCAGGTTGGCTCGAACAGATTGGCCAGACTCACTGGGGGGCCCCTCAAAATTCTCGGCTTCATCCTCGACGGCTGAAGAGGGCAGGCTGTCCACATAACGTGGGACACGTTCCATGATGGCAAAATTGTGCAAAACAGCACATGCCATTATAATGTCGATCACTTTCTTGGGATCATATTGCAGGGCCCCCCCAGTATGGTCAAGGCAACGAAAACGTGTCTTCAGCAGACCAAAGGCCCTCTCCACAACAGCCCGGGTCTTGCGATGCGCACGGTTATACGCTTCCTGAGAGGCATCCTGGGGCCGCAGCACAGGCGTCATGAGCCAGGGTAGAAGTGGGTACCCGGAATCACCTTAAACAGAGAATTAAATGTAATCAAAATTAAAAAGGCAACACAACCAACACCCAAAATTTCACAGATATCATAATGATGTAAGGTAAAGTGTTCCCAAAAAAATACAGGGCACATTAGGGCCCACAAAAATTGCACTAAGGTATCACCTAAATAAAAATGGCACTTCTATATACCAATTAATTAACAAACATCTGCACGGCCAAGGGTATTTGTATTTTACATATATTTGTAGTTTTCAGACATGTTACAATTAGGATGCTGCGGAGGGACTATCCACATTTCTCTGGAAACTACAATGTATGCAGTTTAAGTCCACTTTGACATTTAACGACCAATAGTCCCAAAGGAGCCAAAGGTCAAAGATCCCTATCCACATTTCTCTGGAAACTACAATGTATGCAGTTTAAGTCCACTTTGACATTTAAAGACCAATAGTCCCAAAGGAGCCAAAGGTCAAAAGATCCTTGGGTATAAACTCCAAACCAATATATTTAGGCACAAGGAACTTACAGACATCCTAACTAAAGGGAAAACATTCTGAAGGCCACAGCGAGACAAGGATTTTTAGGGTAAGTTCCTAATATATGAGCCAAGAAAAATGCAGTTGTACGCTTCTGTAAATTTATCCTTAAAAAACATATCAACAAATACAAGATTAATGCCACATTTAATAACACACAAATAGGACACACTTACCAAGCAGCCATGCCCCCGAAAATTCACCTGCCTCAAATCTCCGAAACAACCCAGATCGCCGGAGGATATAGGAGTCGTGGGACGATCCGGGGTAGCCGGCAAGGACACTCATAAACCGCATATCCGGACCAACCACGGCCTGGACATTAAGTGAGTGTCCCATTTTACGATTCCTTAAGGCAAAAACATACAAAAAGGGTAATTGATATTTGACCCAAACTAATAAATTAACCACCAAACATGTCTGCACTCTATTGGGAAAGACTAATGAAAAGCCGAGATAAAGCAGCTACACAAATGAGGGATAAACAAATATGCTGCCGCAAAGGAAAACAGGTTACATGACACGTTGGGCAACATAATAACCAATCTCAATACCTATATATATACTCGTCGGCTGCCCTAGGTACGAGTGCCACATGTGTGCAGTCAATTGCACCAATAACGTTGGGCATGTCGGCCACATTATAAAACCCAAGCTTAATGGCGTTTCTGGCTGCCATATCATCAGGAAAATAAATATATTTTTGAGTTATGGCAGCCATGCCTTCCAAAAATTTAGATAGTGCGCGGCTCAGCGTAGGCTGTGACATCCCCACGGAGAGGGCACCCAGCCTCTGGAACGAGCCGTTCGCCAAAAATTGCAGGCAGCCAAGCATCTTGGTCATACCTGAAATTGCATGCCCCTTCCTTGTGGTGCGGGCTAACCATGGCCGCAGCTCACTATATAATTTATGGAGGGAAGCGCGATTAAGCCTGGTCAGCTCGAACAGCTCAACATCATTCATGCTATCGATGTTCATGCGACGACGCAGGGGCAATCTGCTCTCAGACATCTCGATCAACTCAATGCCAAAAAGCATAAGCCCTTGATGTGCCACAAACTCGCTCCGCTCCATCCTACTCCCGAGGCCAAATAGCTGCCGGCAAACATTTCGTAAAGCAGCTCTTTAATGGGCTTCCAAACAATTAGCAATCACCTCTCTGAATTGGGCGCAAGCCCATGTGAAGGACGTAAAAAATAGGATCGGACGCAAATAATACGATTTGGACGGGAAAAACACACGAACTAACGCAAATTATACGATTCTCGTACGAAATGCGTATGTTCATATACGTCTATGCGCGAACGATCGTGCGAATACGAAATGGCCAAAAAAACCAGAAAAAATGACAAACACCCACCCAAACTTACGATTCTCGATACGAAATCACTTAACTTTTGCTCTTTGAATCGAGGGGATAGTGTGTGTGGCATCTAGAATATATAGTATTACTATGTATATACTATATATTCTAGATGCCACACACACTATATGTGCCATTGTGCCACATGATTTGCCTATACTGTGTGTTGCATCTAGAACTTGAGAGAAGTAATAATCACATTGTGGCACATGGCTTGTGTATAGTGTGTGAGTTATTTAGAACATTTGGTATATACATTGTCAGGGGCAGACTGGGCGTAGGGCATGCCGGGACAAATCCCTGTAGGCCGCTGCTTCCCATCTGTCCGCCGGGGTGCCACACAGAAGTCATTGCGGCTCGCTGGCCACTGCTGTGAAGTCCCCGCGGCCACTCGCCTGCCTCATTTTTCCCCCCGGCCAGCCGCTTCCTGTGCCTGATGCGGCCAGCGAGGTGTGTGGCCTGTGTACAACTTTTTTTCCCCCGCTGGGCACCACATTAGTTCTCACACATGCTGTCCCAGACCAGGTGGGAAGAGAAAAAGCTGCTACTGCTCTGGGCATGATCAGCAGATTAGCAGCGAGTGTCCATCCCACTGCGGGTTGTGGGACACAGTAAAGGAGAGGTGGAGGCAAGAGGTGATGGAAGACTGATCATCTCTGTCTGGTAAGTACCTCATTCTTTTGTTTTTTTTTAGCTCTGGTATCTCTGGGCTCTGGCATGGTGGTGGTATGCTTTCTCATTAAAATGGACCACAGCCCACAGCTGCCCAAATAGGTGGTTTGGGATCCCAAATCGGGATACCCCTGGGGCAAAAACTAATGACAAGGATAGGCAAAATCCTGGTGATTTTGACTATCCTAGGTTTTGGTCCCTACCCTCAGGGCACCCCGATCAGGGATGCCCCGCTGTGTGAAACCCCCCAGGTAGCCGAAACCAACTCACTTCTTCCCAGTCTCAAAGTTACCCCGGCTGGTCCAACCCTTGTCAGCAGTGTAATGTCACATCACTCGGTAGTGATAGCAACATTGCGGCGATGGGGCCGGCTAAAAGTGGCGCTGTCTGCGTGTCATGTAACATACTTTATGGGGCCGGGCACACTACAGAAGGGCCGGTGTGACCAAAAATGTCCCAGGCAGTTTTTGAATCCCAGTCCGCCCCTGCTCATACATCTTCTACTGCAGTGTCAGTCACTGCCAGTGTATACTCATATCATCTTCTGCTGTAGTGTTAATCACTGCAAGTGTATACTCATACATCTACTACAGTGTTAGTCACTGCAAGTGTATACGCCTACATCTACTACAGTGTTAGTCACTGCAAGTGTATACTCATACATCTACTACTACTGTCAGTCACTGCAAGTGTATACTCATACATCTACTACTACTGTCAGTCACTGCAAGTGTATACTCATACATCTACTACAGTGTCAGTCACTGCCAGTGTATACTCATACATCTACTACTACTGTCAGTCACTGCAAGTGTATACTCATACATCTACTACAGTGTCAGTCACTGCCAGTGTATACTCATATATCTACTACTACAGTGTCAGTCACTGCAAGTGTATACTCATACATCTACTACTAGGGTCAGTCACTGCCAGTGTATACTCATACATCTACTACTACAGTGTCAGTCACTGCCAGTGTATACTCATACATCTACTACTACAGTGTCAGTCACTGCAAGTGTATACTCATACATCTACTACTAGGGTCAGTCACTGCCAGTGTATACTCATACATCTACTACTAGTGTCAGTCACTGCCAGTGTATACTCATACATCTACTACAGTGTCAGTCACTGCCAGTGTATACTCATACATCTACTACAGTGTCAGTCACTGCAAGTATATACTCATACATCTACTACTACAGTGTCAGTCACTGCAAGTGTATACTCATACATCTACTACTAGTGTCAGTCACTGCAAGTGTATACTCATACATCTACTACAGTGTCAGTTACTACAAGTGTATACTCCTACATCTACTACAGTGTCAGTCACTGCAAGTGTATACTCATACATCTACTACTAGTGTCAGTCACTGCCAGTGTATACTCATACATCTACTACTAGTGTCAGTCACTGCCAGTGTATACTCATACATCTACTACTAGTGTCAGTCACTGCCAGTGTATACTCATACATCTACTACTAGTGTCAGTCACTGCCAGTGTATACTCATACATCTACTACTAGTGTCAGTCACTGCCAGTGTATACTCTTACATCTACTACTAGTGTCAGTCACTGCCAGTGTATACTCTTACATCTACTACTAGTGTCAGTCACTGCCAGTATATACTCATACATCTACTACTAGTGTCAGTCACTGCAAGTGTATACTCATACATCTACTACTAGTGTCAGTCACTGCCAGTGTATACTCATACATCTACTACTAGTGTCAGTCACTGCCAGTGTATACTCATACATCTACTACTAGTGTCAGTCACTGCCAGTGTATACTCTTACATCTACTACTAGTGTCAGTCACTGCCAGTGTATACTCTTACATCTACTACTAGTGTCAGTCACTGCCAGTATATACTCATACATCTACTACTAGTGTCAGTCACTGCAAGTGTATACTCATACATCTACTACAGTGTCAGTCACTGCAAGTGTATACTCATACATCTACTACAGTGTCAGTCACTGCCAGTGTATACTCATACATCTACTACTAGTGTCAGTCACTGCCAGTGTATACTCTTACATCTACTACTAGTGTCAGTCACTGCCAGTGTATACTCTTACATCTACTACTAGTGTCAGTCACTGCCAGTATATACTCATACATCTACTACTAGTGTCAGTCACTGCAAGTGTATACTCATACATCTACTACAGTGTCAGTCACTGCAAGTGTATACTCATACATCTACTACAGTGTCAGTCACTGCAAGTGTATACTCATACATCTACTACAGTGTCAGTCACTGCCAGTGTATACTCATACATCTATTACAGTGTCACGCACTGCAAGTGTATACTCATACATCTACTACAGTGTCAGTCACTGCCAGTGTATACTCATACATCTACTACTAGTGTCAGTCACTGCAAGTGTATACTCATACATCTACTACAGTGTCAGTCACTGCCAGTGTATACTCATACATCTATTACAGTGTCACGCACTGCAAGTGTATACTCATACATCTACTACAGTGTCAGTCACTGCCAGTGTATACTCATACATCTACTACTAGTGTCAGTCACTGCAAGTGTATACTCATACTTCTACTACAGTGTCAGTCACTGCAAGTGTATACTCATACATCTATTACAGTGTCAGGCACTGCAAGTGTATACTCATACATCTACTACAGTGTCAGTTACTACAAGTGTATACTCATACATCTACTACAGTGTCAGTCACTGCAAGTGTATACTCATACATCTACTACAGTGTCAGTCACTGCAAGTGTATACTCATACATCTACTACAGTGTCAGTCACTACAAGTATATACTCATACATCTACTACTAGTGTCAGTCACTGCAAGTGTATACTCATACATCTACTACAGTGTCAGGCACTGCAAGTGTATACTCATACATCTACTGCAGTGTCAGTCACTGCAAGTGTATACTCATACATCTACTACAGTGTCAGTCACTACAAGTGTATACTCCTACATCTACTACAGTGTCAGTCACTGCAAGTGTATACTCATACATCTACTACTAGGGTCAGTCACTGCCAGTGTATACTCATACATCTACTACTAATGTCAGTCACTGCCAGTGTATACGCATACATCTACTACAGTGTCAGTCACTGCAAGTGTATACTCATACATATACTACAGTGTCAGTCACTACAAGTGTATACTCCTACATCTACTACAGTGTCAGTCACTGCAAGTATATACTCATACATCTACTACTACAGTGTCAGTCACTGCCAGTGTATACTCATATCTACTACTACAGTGTCAGTCACTGCAAGTGTATACTCATACATCTACTACAGTGTCAGTCACTGCAAGTGTATACTCATACATCTACTACAGTGTCAGTCACTGCAAGTGTATACTCATACATCTACTACAGTGTCAGTCACTGCAAGTGTATACTCATACATCTACTACAGTGTCAGTCACTGCAAGTGTATACTCATACATCTACTACAGTGTCAGTCACTGCAAGTGTATACTCATACATCTACTACAGTGTCAGTCAATGCAAGTGTATACTCCTACATCTACTACTAGTGTCAGTCAATGCAAGTGTATACTCATACATCTACTACAGTGTCAGTTACTACAAGTGTATACTCATACATCTACTACAGTGTCAGTCCCTGCAAGTGTATACTCATACATCTACTACAGTGTCAGTCACTGCCAGTGTATACTCATACATCTACTACTAGTGTCAGTCACTGCCAGTGTATACTCATACATCTACTACAGTGTCAGTCACTGCAAGTGTATACTCATACATCTATTACAGTGTCAGGCACTGCAAGTGTATACTCATACATCTACTACAGTGTCAGTTACTACAAGTGTATACTCATACATCTACTACAGTGTCAGTCACTGCAAGTGTATACTCATACATCTACTACAGTGTCAGTCACTGCAAGTGTATACTCATACATCTACTACAGTGTCAGGCACTGCAAGTGTATACTCATACATCTACTGCAGTGTCAGTCACTGCCAGTGTATACTCATACATCTACTACAGTGTCAGTCACTGCAAGTGTATACTCATACATCTACTACTAGGGTCAGTCACTGCAAGTGTATACTCATACATCTACTACAGTGTCAGTCCCTGCAAGTGTATACTCATACATCTACTACAGTGTCAGTCACTGCAAGTGTATACTCATACATCTACTACAGTGTCAGTTACTACAAGTGTATACTCATACATCTACTACTACAGTGTCAGTCACTGCAAGTGTATACTCATACATCTACTACAGTGTCAGTTACTACAAGTGTATACTCATACATCTACTACAGTGTCAGTCACTGCAAGTGTATACTCCTACATCTACTACTAGTGTCAGTTACTACAAGTGTATACTCATACATCTACTACAGTGTCAGTCACTGCAAGTGTATACTCATACATCTACTACTACAGTGTCAGTCACTGCCAGTGTATACTCATACATCTACTACTAGGGTCAGTCAATGCAAGTGTATACTCCTACATCTACTACTAGTGTCAGTTACTACAAGTGTATACTCATACATCTACTACTAGTGTCAGTCAATGCAAGTGTATACTCATACATCTACTACAGTGTCAGTCACTGCAAGTGTATACGCCTACATCTACTACAGTGTCAGTCACTGCAAGTGTATACTCCTACATCTACTACTAGTGTCAGTTACTACAAGTGTATACTCATACATCTACTACAGTGTCAGTCACTGCAAGTGTATACTCATACATCTACTACAGTGTCAGTCACTGCAAGTGTATACTCCTACATCTACTACAGTGTCAGTCACTGCAAGTGTATACTCATACATCTACTACAGTGTCAGTCACTGCAAGTGTATACTCATACATCTACTACTAGTGTCAGTCAATGCAAGTGTATACTCCTACATCTACTGCAGTGTCAGTCACTGCAAGTGTATACTCTTACATCTACTATTACAGTGTCAGTCACTGCAAGTGTATACTCCTACATCTACTACTAGTGTCAGTTACTACAAGTGTATACTCCTACATCTACTACAGTGTCAGTTACTACAAGTGTATACTCATACATCTACTACAGTGTCAGTTACTACAAGTGTATACTCCTACATCTACTACAGTGTCAGTCCCTGCAAGTGTATACTCCTACATCTACTACAGTGTCCGTCACTGCCAGTGTATACTCCTACATCTACTACAGTGTCAGTCACTGCAAGTGTATACTCCTACATCTACTACTAGTGTCAGTCAATGCAAGTGTATACTCATACATCTACTACAGTGTCAGTCCCTGCAAGTGTATACTCATACATCTACTACAGTGTCAGTCCCTGCAAGTGTATACTCATACATCTACTACAGTGTCAGTCACTGCAAGTGTATACTCATACATCTACTACAGTGTCAGTCACTGCAAGTGTATACTCATACATCTACTACAGTGTCAGTCACTGCAAGTGTATACTCATACATCTACTGCAGTGTCAGTCACTGCAAGTGTATACTCCTACATCTACTACAGTGTCAGTCCCTGCAAGTGTATACTCATACATCTACTACTACAGTGTCAGTCACTGTCAGTGTATACTCCTACATCTACTACAGTGTCCGTCACTGCCAGTGTATACTCCTACATCTACTACAGTGTCAGTCACTGCAAGTGTATACTCATACATCTACTACTAGTGTCAGTCAATGCAAGTGTATACTCATACATCTACTACAGTGTCAGTCACTGCAAGTGTATACTCATACATCTACTACTAGTGTCACTGCAAGTGTATACTCATACATCTACTACAGTGTCAGTCCCTGCAAGTGTATACTCATACATCTACTACTAGTGTCACTGCAAGTGTATACTCATACATCTACTACAGTGTCAGTCCCTGCAAGTGTATACTCATACATCTACTACAGTGTCAGCCACTGCAAGTGTATACTCATACATCTACTACAGTGTCAGTCACTGCAAGTGTATACTCATACATCTACTACAGTGTCAGTCACTGCAAGTGTATACTCATACATCTACTACTAGTGTCAGTCAATGCAAGTGTATACTCCTACATCTACTACTAGTGTCAGTTACTACAAGTGTATACTCATACATCTACTACAGTGTCAGTCACTGCAAGTGTATACTCATACATCTACTACTACAGTGTCAGTCACTGCAAGTATATACTCATACATCTACTACAGTGTCAGTTACTACAAGTGTATACTCATACATCTACTACAGTGTCAGTTACTACAAGTGTATACTCATACATCTACTACTACAGTGTCAGTCACTGCAAGTGTATACTCATACATCTACTACTGTGTCAGTCACTGCAAGTGTATACTCATACATCTACTACTACAGTGTCAGTCACTGCAAGTGTATACTCCTACATCTACTACAGTGTCAGTCACTGCAAGTGTATACTCTTACATCTACTACTAGTGTCAGTCACTGCAAGTGTATACTCATACATCTACTACTACAGTGTCAGTCACTGCAAGTGTATACTCCTACATCTACTACAGTGTCAGTCACTTTAAGTGTATACTCATACATCTACTACTACAGTGTCACTGCAAGTATATACTCATACATCTACTACAGTGTCAGTTACTACAAGTGTATACTCCTACATCTACTACAGTGTCAGTCACTGCAAGTGTATACTCATACATCTACTACTACAGTGTCACTGCAAGTATATACTCATACATCTACTACAGTGTCAGTTACTACAAGTGTATACTCCTACATCTACTACAGTGTCAGTCACTGCAAGTGTATACTCATACATCTACTACTAGTGTCAGTCACTGCAAGTGTATACTCATACATCTACTACTAGTGTCAGTCACTGCAAGTGTATACTCATACATCTACTACAGTGTCAGTCACTGCAAGTGTATACTCATACATCTACTACTAGTGTCAGTCACTGCAAGTGTATACTCTTACATCTACTATTACAGTGTCAGTCACTGCAAGTGTATACTCATACATCTACTACTAGTGTCAGTCACTGCAAGTGTATACTCTTACATCTACTATTACAGTGTCAGTCACTGCAAGTGTATACTCATACATCTACTACTAGTGTCAGTCACTGCAAGTGTATACTCATACATCTACTACAGTGTCAGTCACTGCAAGTGTATACTCCTACATCTACTACAGTGTCAGTCACTGCAAGTGTATACTCATACATCTACTACTACAGTGTCAGTCACTGTCAGTGTATACTCATACATCTACTACTACTGTCAGTCACTGCAAGTGTATACTCATACATCTACTACAGTGTCAGTTACTACAAGTGTATACTCATACATCTACTACAGTGTCAGTCACTGCAAGTGTATACTCATACATCTACTACTACAGTGTCAGTCACTGTCAGTGTATACTCCTACATCTACTACTACAGTGTCAGTCACTGCAAGTGTATACTCATATCTTCTGCTGTAGTGTTAATTAGGGATGAGCGAATCGATCCGGACGAACCCGGATTCGTTCTGAATTTCATGAAAAATTTGATTCTGAACGAATCCGAATTTCCCGGCGATTCGATCGATCGAAGTTTTCCTTTAAACTCAATGACAGGCATTCTAAGATGGTGGACGGACATGTTCAGACATGTCCCCAGGGGCAAGTGACGATGGGACAGTCACATGCAGCCTATCAGCAGCCAGGAAGCCCGGTGACGTCACCGTGCTATATAAAGCGGCGGCCATCTTGCTTGTGCGCATTTCAGACTTGCATTCGTGAGACAGCGGTGGTTGCTGCAGACAAGGACAGACAGTCATAGTTAGGTGAGAGTTAGCGATAGCTAGAGACAGTTACAGATATCGTCAGAGGATATGGGCGGGAGCGCTCTCCCTATATCCGGTATAAATAGATATGTTATTTTTAACTGCCGAATACCTGGTTAAAGTCGCATCCGCGACGAAACGCGTTGGGATTTTGGCAGTCTTTTAGAGTCTCGTGTTTGTGGATGCAGGGTCATACCCCTTCTGGAGTGTCCACTATCTCTGGACGGACTGGTAGGAGCATTGAAGACTGGAGTCTTGCTATTTTATCTCTTCCTATATGTGCGGTTCGGCATCTATTGAACCAATGCATTTTTGAGAGATTATACAAAACTATCAGTCCTGTGGGAATTAAGTTTGGATGTGGATGATTTGAAATTAAGCTGACCATCCACTGACGTGGGGGAATATCCACTTATCCTGTTTGGCTGTGTTCAAGATATTTTTCTGGTAAGGATCTGCACATAGGGGTGTTAAGAGCACAGAAGAATTGGAGCACATGCACTTTGGGACGCGGTTGAAGAATTTAGAAAGACTTTATTGTTGTGTTATTTGCACATATGGACACTGTATTTGGACACTTTTTGTGTGATTTTGAAAGAAGTTAGCTCTGTGTATGCTTTATTTACACTTGAGTCAGAGAATAGCTCTCCATCAGAAGGGGAATAGTCACACGGAGTAGAAAACTCCTCAGTTCCCATAGGAAAAACAGAAACAGGAGACGTCAAGTGCCGCTTCTTACCAGGGCCCTTGCGCTCTGACAACCTCGCAATGATCTGTTCAGCCGTGGGCAGTCTGGAAGACGCAACAGGCTGCGACTCCCCCTTTGTATGCGACTCAGCAGGAGTGAGATTTAAGCAAGGGGAAATAGGTGAATTGAAGCGAGGTGCAGCCACTGGCAGGCCTGATTGCAGAGCCAGTGCTTGCTCGGCACAGGGTCCGCAGACCCGTGCCCTGTCAGCATCAGCATGGGGTTGTCCACACGCTATACACAGCCGGTCTTGTCCCAGAGGGACCCCGGTCACATAATTCTGAGATGCCTCCATATGGTGATTATTTAAGGCACAATATGCCAGTAGGGATTTACACTATAAGCAACCCTGGATGCCCCAAAGACCCGCTAGGGAAGTGGGAGAATTTTACAAGGCCCGCTATAAATTACACCGGGCCGGGAGAAGCCAATGGTGTTCACCAGTCTGAAAGACACAGACGAAAAATGGTGTCAGAACCAAGTAAACTATAATGAGAATAAGCCGCCCGCGAGGGCTTACAGTACCACAGTAAGCAGGAGCGTCTCACGCGGCACGCGCGGACAAAATGACGCCGTGTACCTCGAAGGGCGGGCCAGAGCGTTCCATGACGCGGAACGCGCCAAACCAGACCCCAGAAGAGCGCGAAATCCAACAACAGCCAATGAGGACACAGAGGTGTCTGAGGTAACGCCGCCGCCCGGCGCGGAACCTTCAACTAAGGAAAGAAGCGCGTGCAGCGGCAGCAGTCATGAAAGTAAAATACATAAAAAGGCGCGGCGGCGGCTGACACCATATCTATAAGAGTCTAAAGACAAAGGCCATATACGTGCAAGGATCCAATATAGACCACACAGGCACACCCCCCCCCTTTCTTTCCCCCCCGCCCCCCCCCCCCCCGACTACGGGGGAATGAGGGAGGATGGCGGCCCTTGGTACAGGGCCCACCGCTACACGGGGCAGTAATGCGGGAGGGGCATCCCATAGAGGCTCACCATCAGCCTACACCACCTACCCTTTGGTGGGGGACTGCGGAGGAGCAGCGCTCCATAAGCACGCGTGGTGCTGCCTACCTTCACCCGACCAGCGCAGCCCAGGCTGGGAGGCACAACACAACGAGGACGGGTGGGAATAGTCCAACAGGGCCGCAGGCTTTAATAGCCCCGCTCACCTGCGAGAGAGTGATACTTCATGTCTTCGCAGTCGGCACTGCAGAGAAATCTGGGGATTTGTGGGAGGTCCCCGGGTATTTGAGGGCCGGGAGGAGCCTGTTTTTCCATGTCTCTGCAGTGCAGCGCCATTTGGCAGAGGATAACCCAAGTGTAAGTACTATATCTGGAGCAGGACGTACTGTATACTAAGAATAAATACAGTTTTTTTTTTACCACTAGTCACCCCCCCCCCCACCCCGGAGATCTCCCAGAGGGAGAGTGAGGCAGGAATAGAAGGATTTCCAGGGAGAGGACGGCGCCCAGGAGACAATGGGAGGAGTGAGGGTGGAAGGGAACACCTATGGGAATAAGGGTTAACTGCACAGGTTGAGCCTGGCAAAAACCCATGGAGCGGGGGGGGTATCCCAAAAGGCTCACCATCAGCCTAAACCGCCTGTCAGAGCAGGGACTGCGGTAGGAGCATGGCTCCTCAGCACCTAACTGGTGCTTACGGACCTACCTTCACCCGAACCTTGTCAGCCGAGGCTGGGAGGCAGCAATAGGGAACGGGTGAGAATAGTCCTAGTCTTCTATCTTCGCAGCCCAGACTGCAGAAAAGAACTGGGGAATTTGTGGGAGGTCCCTGACTTATATAGGGCCGGGAGGAGCCACAAGCTGTTTTCTGCAGTCCAGCGCCATCTTGTGGATGCATTACCCATGTGTAAGGAATATTCTGGAACAGGACGTGCTGTATACTTAGAATATCATAGTTAGGGAGGACACAAGAGGAATATGTTTTATTGGAACGTAAAACCAAAACCCATTTGTATCATCAAGGCTCAGGTGGTAATTATAGCAAAAATGCAAAGATTTCCTATGACTGCAAGTCACTTTGGCTCCGGTGACATCCACAGATTCTTTTTTTTTTTGTCAAGGAAATGGTTATATTCACAGCAGACAGAACGTGTAGGAAGGTCTTGTAAAAGGAACTGGCAGTAGATCTCACCCCCCTTCTAATACATAACTTAAGGAAAACATTATGAAGAACACAAAACGGGAATATTCACACTATGCCTTTATTGAAAGTAAACCAGCACTCAAGCACAGGTACATGAACTGCAGGTTATGAGCGCACGCACCTACTGCTCGTAAAGCCGCTGCCCCGACTCCCACTTTCTCAAAAGTGGTGCTCTGCTACAGCGTATTAGAAAGCCAGACACCTAGTAAAGAACCTGACTGATTTACAAACACTGCCTTTTGCAATTGAGACACTGTAGTTCTTTGGGGTCAGCAGGAGATTAAGGCCAGTTAAAGGGCAGACAGCTTGGCCAGAGGTAAATGCAACCACTTACTGGTGTCAGCACTCATAGCATGCTACTAGTTACACATGAGTACAGGTACACTTTATAAACATAGTATGCATAGCAGTGATGTGTATCCACACATAAAACAGGACTTCAGCACTTTATTGGGCACAATTAAAGATTTGATTGGCTCTAATGCGGTTCAGGGCATTGCTCTTCGCCTTACAGAATGAAGGCTATGTACAAATATACTTTGTTAGGCATGATTATTATTTTTTTAGGTCAACTTTGTATTCCATGTCACACAGCAGAATACACAAACCCATGCTCCGTAAAAGGGACCTCGTGATATTGGTTACAAAAAAAAAATAAAATAAACCCCCAATAAATAGGCAGAAAAAGTCAGATGATGGGAGGGATGGGATGTTATAAGCCTGATGGTTATAACACAGCTTATTCTTTCTACATAGATATTGCAATCCAGCGGATACTCAATATCAAATATATATCTCTGTATAAGGATATATATATATTTATATTTATATTTATGTACACAATATTTAGACTACGACTCCTCCAGTGCTCAGAAGGGAGACGAACTATGAACATATAGCAAATAAAAAGACACATCTGTTCCACAGCAGACTCCTTCTAAATGCCATATATCACCACTCTATGGAGGTCTTTGCTACAAAAGAGAGGTAGATTTAATGTCTATGTATAGATCTATATATATGTATATATTAAAAAAGCCGATAGCCAAGATTGTAGTAGATGGGATAACAAAAAAAAATATTTAATGCTGCTGTGCCTGCAGCTAAGGGCATCCAAAATGTATACCCTGCTTAAAAATAAATGCTACATTAGCTTGTATTCATTGTGCTAGGAGAGTATTGCTATAGCATAACAGGAAGGGGACCCCAAATCAGGGCTTATGTGCAATGTTCTTTTTCCGGAAAGCATCGTAGTACATAGGGGAGGGGGGAGAACAAAAATAAAAACAGGTGGGATGGAGTCTAGCACCATAGAAACCTTTCACAGCAGAAAGGGATTCCTCCATCTGCACGTCTTCCAGACACAATGAAGCATTTACATTTCAACGGAGAGTTAGTGAGAGTTGGGCAGAGTCAGGTGTGGGGGTGTAAGGTATCGCTGAGCCAGAATTGCAGCGTCCAAGGGGCTCACTGGTTGGGCGTCATATCCCAACCGTCTAATGGGAGGGAAATTGCCAAAGTGACGTTTCTGTGGAAAGTTCTTAGCTTCATGAATTGTGTTTTTCTCCTCTGCCAGAAGAAGCTGCTGTCGCATGTAATTCTCAAATTCGTACTGTGAAGATTCCTCTGTAACTTTAGCCTGGAAAGGGAGAGAGAAAAAAAATAAATACAAAATACTATGTTACCTGTTCAGGCAATAAAAGGAAACCTGCACCTTTTCTTCCCCCCAGCATTTCAGTCCTTTTTGGGTACAGGGGCGCGATCGTACTGGGCACAGAAGGTCAGGGCGACCCATCATTGTTGCTCCTCCACCTCATTTATCATATTTATGTTCACTTGCCATCTTAGTTGTCTAGCAGTATCCAATTAAGTTTAATAGTCCAAAAAAATATATAATAAATATATATATATTTTATATATATATTATATATTATATATATATATATATATATATATATATATATATATATATATATATATATATATATATATATATATATATATATATATATATATATATATATATATATATATATATATATATATATATATATAATATATATATATATAATATATAATGAGAGGGTTCCATTTAATGTTCGCACCAGGGTCCCTTCTCATTTAGATACGCCAGTGGTCAGGTGGTAGTAAAAAAAAAAAAAAAAAAAAAAAAAAAAAAAAAAAAAAAAAAAAAAGGTAGAAGTAATTGTGTTTTTTTTTGGACAGTGCTTGGTATGAGAGCTGCGTCCTGTTCAGGTGGCCGTAATATAGAGATACTAAAAGCAAAAATCTAAAAAGGTGACAAATGCAATAGAAGGAAAGTGCACCCAAGATTGCTAAAAATGTCTAATAAACCTAAACCTAAAAGGGAACTCTTTTTTTCAATTTTAGGTACACTTTCTTCCATTGCATTGGTCACCTTTTTAGATTTTTGCTTTTAGATGACTGGGTACAGAGATCAAGCCCTGAGGCAACCCCGCTCAATATAGGAGTGCGTGACAGCCCCCATCCGCTTTGTCAGTCACAATGACTGACCCGGTCTGCTCTATTCAGTTGTGACGACTAGGCTAGGATGGAGCGGCTGCGTGGGAGGCATTGATGTTTGCCTGGACTGTTCCTTTAACTGCAAATTGGCAAAGAATAAAAAGATTGCTTTTCCAGAAAAACTCCCATTTCTATTTCTGCTTACCTCCTGCGAGTTCTCTGGACTTGTAACTTGGTCAATGTCAGGAACAACCTGCAGGGGGCCACTCAGTGAAGACATAGATTGCCTACAGAGACAGGTTTGACATTTACAATATAAACATATACTGCACCATTACACAAAAAACACATTTCAAAAGGCAATTAATGTCAGCCTGTAGGAAAAATTAGTTGTCTCCATGAAACAAAAGCCTTATACCCTTAGGCCTGCGCTGCTGGCACGCTGAGTTTCCAGCAGCCACATGACTGCACCAGCCAATCAGAGCACCGAGTTTTTCCAGGGGCCTGAGGCGTAAGGTAAGAGATATCCGCTTCTGTGCCGACAATGCACACAGAGGCATCTGCAATTGGAATGCCCCTGTGCACTCGGAACACCCATTTTTTTTTTAAATGGATTTTCTGGTTTAAATCAGAACAAAATCCGGGATTTTAACTACCCTGGGTTTTGTTCTATGCACGGAGGACATCCCATTTTGGGCTTGCACTCCGCATTGAAGCAAATCAGAGCGGTTTGCAGAATTAAAGGTATTGGAAACAGCTCTGATTGGATGAGAGCCCTTGCATCCTTTGGACCAGAAAGAGGAGAGTGAATATGGGCGAGCTGTGGGGTTACACACAGCAGGGCATCCCATTTTGGGGGAGAGCCAGCAGGCACACAGGGAATCTTTAAGATATCAGGGTTGGTCGCTCCAGGTTTTATTCTGCTTTAAACTGGACCAAAAGTCAAAATAGACTTTTGGCCCAATGAGTAGGTTTCCTAGGGGGAAGTCAGGAATGCCATTGCACACACATTTAGCATTGAATATGTAATGTGTATGTGAGAGCCAGATCCCAACAAGGAGAGTATGCAGCTTGAGCGGGGGAAGTGATGTCGAGATTTCTTACACACCCTAGGGATCCCACTATGTGAACCAATCTATTTTGACTTTTGGTCTGGTTTAAAGGAAAAAAGGTCACTGCAAAAGTCACACAGAATAAAAACCAAGGTATAACAAACTACACCCCTACATGTCACTCCTGCTGCTGCCCTGCATCGACACTGTGCTGGGGCTAATGCAGGCTTGTCAGCAAGAATCATTTTATCATTAAGCAAACCTACGGTCGGCCTTGCAACTATGTGCCAGCATGAACCCATCCTATCGGCTCACGTCAATGAGCCCTGAATTGGAGAGATACTGACTTTTACCTAGAAGAGCTGCATTGTTGGGGGGCCGTTAATAGCTACAAGCGTGTGGAATCTGCAGTTCTTCCAGTAGGAGACATGCTTTACAGAAAGGTGCAGCTACTTCCTACCTCCCATCATAAAGGCCTTACTTTCTGGTTTTGGCCTCCTAACAATCGAACTGTAGTGGCCTTCCACACAGCCCTAGGGGACAGTGTTAAAAAGGCACAAAGTAATTCTTGGCTCTTGGTCTGCTTTTTGGGCGTCAGTTTTTCCGTTATTGGTAGAAGTCGTCCACATCTGTGCGACATCATCGCTATTGCCACAGTAAAATATCTTACCCTTTACGGATACCTTTGCAACTTTACAAGCTGAATAGAACATTAGTAATTAAAAAAAGAAAACATTATACAGTATAAATAAGGACATTCATTACACTCAAACATTTTATATTTATTCAGTTACAGATTTCTGGCAGAAGGAAGAGAAGTCTTGGGTTGAGTAAAAAGAAACAAACCATGAAGATATGATTCCTCCAAGGGACTCTAAAACCTCGGATGCAGTCAGACGGTGTTGGGGGTCCAATACCAGCAACTTTCTTATGAGGGTTACGGTGTTCTCCGATACTCTGCCATCTCTATAAAGCAAGAAGGAAAAAGTATTCATTAATGAGCCAACTGACAGGTGGTGCAGACAACTTATAACATACAAATAATATCTTATCATTTTTCCAGCACTGAAGCTGCTTGCAGCAAATGAGGTTTGTAAAATGTTAGCTCTGATTTGGAATAACCACAGGAGGGTATTTTACAAAAGAAGCTTGAGCCATTTAAAGAAGAGCTATTGTTTCTTGACCATAAATAAAAGGCGATTCCTCATCATAATTAGGCTTATGGCATTGGTGGCTCAATGTATTACAGATGCTAGTTCACTAACTTCATACACTCCCATTGTAGTGTTCTGTGTAATCAGGAAGTGGGAAAGACTGCATGCACCCGCAGCCACCTCTATAGGTTGTGCTACATCTAAGACATAGGTTACAGCTCCATATTTCCACTGGCCTGGGTGGTTGGAATGAACATGCACAGCCCTTTGCACAGCTCACCTAAGCCACAAGCCAACACCATATTGTTTTGGAGCCCTCACTGCCAGGACCAGTGTTTGCATTCCTAAAGAATGAGGACTTTTTTTTTTTGCACAGCAGCTACCACAACAGTTGGTCATTGCTACATCCAGAAGGTGCTGCTCCTCTTTACCAACTACTGTTGACAGGGGTGTCAAATTTATTGAAATCTATTACAATCACTAAAACACACCGAGCCACAGATACCTTGTACTAAAAAGAGAGTGCATTTAGTTTTAGCCCGAAAATAATAATTCATTTGAATCAGCATTTTTTTTTAAAATGGATAATGGGCTAAATGATCATTTTAAAGCAGACATGCAACCAATTGTATTGGGCAAGGCGCATCCCCCATCAGTCAAGCAACTGTACGAGTGTTGCACCCCCCCCCCCCCCCCCCCAATAAACTGTAATTGTGTTACGCCATCCCGGGGATTAAAGCAGAGTAAACCCCCGCCCCCTGCAGCCGGACCTGGAATCTAAAGAGAGTTCGGGCCCGGCCACTAGCCTGCCCCCACGGCATACTATAGCTCCCTCAACGCTGCGATCATCTGCTGCAGAGTCCCATGCTTTCGTGTAGCTGTGCACTCTCCCGCAACCAGCCTATCTGAATGGCGGGGGTAGGAGGGCATCTCAACTGAAAGCTGGGGATGCGGCCACCAGATGCACCTCGTCATCACTGTAGGCTTGAGATCAGCCAATCGGCGATTTCAAAAATGTTGCGGGGCGTGGCTTCAGCAGTGGAAAAACCTGTGTGTTTTTTTTTTTTTTTAACCAGGCCGCCGTCGAGCTGGGTGCATCACCCAAGCCACGTGGGGGTTTTGGGTTCGGATCTGTTTTAAATCCTATTGTCCATCTCTAGGTGTCAATATGACAGGACAATTATATGAATCAAAAAGGCCTTTTGGTCAAGCTTGGCTGTCTATTGGCTTGCAAGAACCATGTGATCAAAAAAAAAAATAAATAAAAGCAGGGCTTGAAATAGGCATGAAAATAAATTCTATACTCTCCTTTTATCCCCCACAGACGATCACCCTTAGTCCAGCGATCTGACACTCACCTGATCGCCAGCAGACTCTCTTCCAATCAGTGCTTTATGCTTTGCATGCTAATACAGGGCATAAAGCGCCATGTTGGAGAGGGGGTCAGCATAGCGAAAGGAAAACGGAAGCATCCCCCTGCCAGAACTACAGAAATTAAAATCATGAAAGAAAATGCCACTCACTCTGGTATTGTGTATTCTGCTGCCTTAATTTTGCGGAACAGTTCCTGAGGTATGCTGTCATAGAAGGGGAACTGACCATACAGCATGGTGAAAAGGACGACACCCAGAGCCCACATGTCACTCGGCTTTCCTCGGTAAGGCCGGCCTTAAAAAGAGAAAGGTCTGGTTAAATGGTCACCATTACTAAAACTTAAAGCGGATTCTCACAGCGCAGCATCCTTATTAGGGATGCCCCTGGGGGAAGGGCAGCTGATTACACTGGGTTTTGCTTGCTTTATACCTATACTGCATTTTAGACTCCAGGGCTGATTGAAAGAACATCCTGTCATGCTGTAAAATCCAAAGATTTTTTGTTTACATTTTAAAAAGCTCCCCCAGCGAAATAGAGCCCCAAGATTGGCCACTGTGGTCATTGGCAGCCAAATTCACAGGGGAGGTGGCATAATGGACAATCAGGCAGAAAAATGCCTTTAAAATGACGTTAAAGTGGACCAAAACCCAGGATTTTGACTATCACCCCGCTGTGTGAAAGCATGCAGATCGCCGAGTGCAACTCGCCTCTTCCCAGTCCTATGGCGCACTCAAAGCAGGTGACGTCACATCGACTAAATACAGCAGCTCTGAGCGCGCCGGTGGCCACATCCCCCGCATCATTCACAAATAGCTGTCGTGGGCACACTCCCTGCTAGAGGGATAGCTGGGATGTGGCCGCGGCTCACGCATGCGCGGTTGGACCGGGACGCAAGGTAAGCAAATGGTTCGGGGGGGGGGGGGATCTATCAGATTCCCGGGCTGATCGCACTTGGTTTTGGTCCACTTTAAAGTGGACCAAAACCCATTTTAACTAGCATCCCCTGAATTACTGCCCTCCCACCCATGAAGAGGACCTTTTAGCTGTAGAGAGAAGTAGAGGCAGTGAAAATAGGCACCATTATCTGAGATTAAAGCTCCGCCTCCTCCATTCATTCTCTTGTGTGTGGCGAGAATGTCACCTATGTAATGACTGATTGCCTGCTATCTTACAGAGAGGGACAGAAAAAAAGTGTTCAAGGAAGATTTAAAAAAATTAAAATATCCATTTCTAGTTCTAAGAGGGGAGTATTGTCAGGGGCTTTGGGCAAATGTATTTCACAAGTTCAGCGGGTTTTGGTCTGCTTTCATGTTATGCTTCATGTTTGTAATGTACAAAGATCCCTCCCCAATTCAGATGGATGTGTGTGTGTAATGAAAGAAGCTGCAGTACTCTGGGAGAGTCTCTAAAATAATGGCACCAGCAATATTTGCTGCAGTCAGGTCCCAAAAGCCACGTAGACCCAGTAAAAGAATGAGTGTGTTTTCCTATCTGAATGAGGCAAGTGCACTTTAGAAACATTTATTAAGGCAAGTCCGCTTTGAATTTAACCTTCGAATGTGCCGAAGCTGCTGAGCTTATCTAGTACTTATGTTGCAATATGTTGCCAACCAGACAGTCTGTATACCAAGAAGAGAGAAGTGAGCCCAGTACACACAGAACACTGCTTCTATGGCTGCAGCGGGTGAGGAAGCTCACTCAACCTTACACATGGCCGGCATCAGTGTTGTGTGTACAGGACTTACAAAAAAAAAAGTCTGTACACCAAGAGAGATGTTACCAATAGCGACAAACTGCAGATAGTAAAAACTTCATCTTTTTATGAAAGTAAAAAAAAATAAAAAAAAAACACCAGATCTGCTCAGCACCTTCAGGACTTCATTTTGGCAAACACAAATATACACTTTCAAAAAAATCTAAGGGGACTTTCCCTTTAAAGATGAAATTCAGAAGCTAGACTCTAAAAGACTCCAGGGCTATCCGAGTTCCACTCTCTGCTGTGTGAAACCCCCAGGATTGCCAGTTTCTGTGCCACATCTTCACTCACCAGTAGCTGTGCATGTACGTACCCATGCCAGGCAGGACCATCACGCAGGAAAATTATATTTTCTTTAAAGGAGCATATAAAATGTAAACCTACTACATTAAACTATAGGGTCACAGCAAAAAGCTCCAGTGCATTTATAAAACCATGAGAGGCTTTATCACTTACCACTAAGTACATCTGGACTGATATATGCTGGACTTCCTCTCTGATCTTTCAGTAGATCATCCTCACTCACTAGGTGTTTTCCAAGGCAGAAATTGGTGATGGTTATTCTGTGAGTCCTGAAAACGAAAAAAGAAATACAAATAATTAAAAACATACGAATAAATGGTCTTCCTCCTCGGCTATTGGCACTGGTAGGTACAGCACTTGAACTGGCTGGGTAACAATACAGTGGTATGTCATACTGCCTATGACAAAAAGGGAGTATGGACATTAAAAGAGTATGACTTTTTATAATGGGCACAGATTGCATGTAAAAGTGGACCAACACCCCCTGTGTTAAGGATGTTGGAGACCACCGGGTGCAGCTGCTAAATTGACAGTTTGTGGGGGACAATCTGGAACCCCCCCTCCCCGTGCATAACCCCATAGGCCGCCCATAAACCTTCCCTTAATCCCTGCCGGGAATCCAGTGCCGTAATTGCAACCCCCCCCCCAGCGCAGTGAGGCTACGGGCTCCGAAAGTCCTGCCCATGTGAGCGACATGCAGCGCTGATTCCCGGCGGGGGTGCGAGGATAATATAAAGATTATGGGTGTTCTGAGGGGTTATGTGCAGAAGGGGCTCCAGCATTCTGTCAGCTGGATGACGGTGACCTCCAACTTGCTGTTGAGGGTGTTGGTTTGCTTTAAATTCCTCTGCGGTGTCTATAACTCGACTGAAAACTGGAGACCATTGTTTTCCTTAGATGCACTTTATTTTAGTCACTGCAAAATCTCTACAATGCATTTACATTGTTACTTTAGGTCTACTTTAATGGCAGCATTGCTGTGGTCCTCTTCTAGGTGTGAGCTGTCACTAATGCATGAATGTTCCAATGAGTGTATACATTCCATCTATCACAGGTTTGCTTTCAAATAGCATAAAGCTTCCATCTCTCTTTAAAGTAATAAAGCTGAACCTAGGAAACTAAAAGACTCATGGCTGGCCGAACCCCTCCACCCACAGGGAGCATCCCAAAGTGCAGCTTTAAAACGCACATCGCTCAGATCTCAGCCCTGCATGTACACAACAGAGGAAGCATGGATAAATATGGCAGACCTAAACCTACTATTGTGCAGAAAGATACAAGTAGAAGGAATACAGCTCCTCAGACTTCACTTTTTTGGGACATAAAAATGCAGCAGGCAAGTTTCTGTAGTATTATTCTAGTTAATGTTCAATCAGTCACGTTTCCTATCAGTGGTCTCGCTAGAGCAGGAACTTTTCCACCCATTGGTATGCATATCACAGGTGGTAGGTGAGATCCTATCAGGCGGTACGCAGGAGGCTGCAGACGGATATGTGCCCCCACCCAGTCTGCAGACATCTAAACATTACCTAAGCCTGATTTCAAGCATTTTAAGCGATTCAGCAGCCAAAACAAAAAGGGTTCTTGCATTCTGTCCTGCACAGCTGATCAATGTTAGTCAATTCGGTTACTGATCGCCAGATCTGATCCCCCGCCGCACAGGAAGCAAGAGCTGTGGTGTGGGCTCAGATCCAGTGATCAGGCGAGTTACCGAATGAAGGACTAGTACAGATTAGCTGCCCGGGACAAAAATGTAGGCAATTTTTCTGTGTCTGTTATGTCTGTTAAATTCTTTCAAATAGTTGGTTCATTATAAATAGTTACAGAGTTTTGGTGACTACCAACCCATACATACCAACCAGGTGGTATTTGAGATAATTTGAAAATGGATAGTGGTCCTGGATTTAAAAAGAAGGCGAAAGAAGGCAAAAAAAAAAAAAATAATAATCCTGGACAATCATTTTTTTTAATGCTAGAGAGGTCGTCCGCTGTCTTGATCTGGACAAACTGGACTGGATTTATTGCACTGCTTGTTTACAGAATTCAGTTGAATACCGTATGTTGAATCCCACCCCCAATGTAGATTTTCAGCAACAGCAGCCAGCAAGCCTATAACTGTGTAAAATGTAGTTTTAATAAATCCGTGTGTGTACACATGCGTGGGAGATACACGGCTGTGTGTTATGCACATACACTGGAACCGCTATTATCCTAGACTGAACAGGCTGTACTCTAGGAGATGAATCATCCTGATTAGGCCAATAGTTTCATACATAAACCCACACTAATCTACGGGGAACACACCAGAGTGCCATAAACAGTTCTTATTTCAATGCTTTCAGACATTTAACTCTAGGGGGGAAATGCAGATAATTTGGAGGTTTGGAGAGCCACGTTTTCGTTTTACTGAAAATAAATGGAGGTTTCTCCTGCAGTTTCACTGAAAGACAAGCAGGGCTATTCTATTCTATTAGTAACAGGGGTAAAAATGACTATGCCTAAAGTAGAAGCACAATATGATTTTACATGGCCGACGTCTGTAGCAATAATCTAGATTATGGGATGATATGCCCTATTTATTTTGTTATTTACTAAGTGCTACAATGTGAAAATATATTACTAAATAAATTGGCATTAAAGCAAAAAGCAACCATTGAAAAAAGGTAATGTTTCTGAGACATTTTAAATGCCACCAAAACATGCTAGTATACATATGTCTACAGCTACATAGGGTACCAAAGCAGACAGACAAGCTGAACACACACGAGAGTAAACCTTTAATTTGTTAAAGGGCTTTCTATTGAAAAACAAAATAAAATACAGGCTTAGCATTGGTTTAAAAAAAAAAAAAAAAAAAACCTTTCCTATACCCCAAGGGTTATGGCTTAATGAGCTTCTTCACATAATAAAGTTTGGCAAGTGATTTGGAAGATGCCAATGGAAAGGTCACCTAATCCATTCCCCCATCAAGCAAGAGGAAATGGGCACCTATATTAGTTTTATTGCTTGACAGATGCATTTCTTACCTCTTGTTTAGCACCATATTGCCTAGCTTCAAGTCTCTATGAACAATATTTTTCTAAAAACAAAGAAGGATATTCTGTTAATACAGTACATTGGTGCAATAGTGCTAAAAGTAAAAAAAATACAATTCTGTGATTACTCACCTGTAGAATTGGTATTATGAGTATGCAGTACGTCCTGCTCCAGATAGATTAATTACACTCGGGTATTACTCCGCCAGATGGCGCTGGACTGCAGAGACATCGAAAATAGGCTCCTCCCGGCCCCTAAAATACCCAGGGACCTCCCACAATCCCCAGCATTGAAAAGCAGTTAACGAGAAGCCGGGAGAATTAAAACAACCCAAACTGGTCACTATAACAATGATAACAATCACCATACAGGGGATCCAAGATAATGCAAAACCAAGGGTGGGGTGGAGCAGGACGTACTGTATACTCATAATACCAATTCTACAGGTGAGTAATCACAGCATTGTATTATTCTTCGTATACAGTACGTCCTGATCCAGATAGATTAATTAAACTCGTGACATCCAATAGCAGTGTCCATAAAGTAGGGTGGGATCCCCAAAGGTAACAGCAGACAGTTTAAACCACTGCCGCCTGCAGAACCTTGCGGCCAAAAGCAGCATCAGCTGAGGCCCTAACATCAACCTTGTAAAACTTTGAAAAGGTATGAACAGAAGACCAAGTAGCGGCCTTGCAAACTTGTTCAAAAGAAGCCTGGTGCTGAAAAAGCCCAAGAGGCACCAATAGCACGAGTAGAATGAGCAGTAAGGCGGAAGGGAGGATTCTTCCCCTTAGCAGAGTAGGCCTGAATCACAGCCTGACGGATCCATTTGCTGATAGTAGACTTGGCAGGAGCCAAACCCTTCCTAGGACCAGAAGGGACCACAAAAAGAGCATCAGTCTTTCTGAAAGGTGCAGTAGCCGCCAGATAGTACTTCAGACACCTAACCACATCCAAAGAATGCAAGACCCTCTCCTTGGCATTACTAAGATTAGGGCACAATGACGGAAGAACTATGTCCTGATTCCTTAGGCAGAAAATCTGGCTTGAAGCGGAACACCACCTTGTCCTGGTGTCTCTCATAGTAGGGGGGCTGGATGGAGAGCGCCGCCAACTCAGACACACGGCTAACAGAGGTGATAGCCACCTAAAAGACAACTTTAAGAGCAAGTATGGCCAGAGCAGCATCCTACACAGGTTCAAAGGGAGCACCCTGCAAGGCTGACAAAACCAAGTTCAAATCCCAAACATGCATCAGACTTACGTGGGGGACGCCCTGGAAAAAAGTCCTGATCAGAGAATGCTGAGCAAAGGACTTCTGGAAGAAAACAGCCAGGGCAGAAACCTGACCCTTCAGAGTACGGCGTTGGAGCCCCATCTCCAACCCATGCTGCAGGAACTCCAGGATCCTGGGAATAGAGAACACACGACAGGGAAGAGACTTAGACTCACACCAGTCAATGCAGGCAGGCCAAACCCTATAGTAAATGGAAGAAGACGACTTCTTTCTAGCCTTTATCATGGTATCAACAACAGAGGCAGACAGCCCCTTCTCCATCAAGATGGAGGTTTCAGCAGCCAGGCCGTCAAAGCCAGAGTTTGTAAATTGGGATGGCGTAAGGGACCCTGAGTGAGCAGGTCTGGCACCCTGGGTAGAACGTACTGATCTACTGCCAGCTGCACCACGTCTGCGAACCACACTCCTCTTGGCCACCTGGGGGCCACCCGAATTGCTGGCACCCCCTCCAGAGCAATCTTGCGCAGAACCCTGCCCAGCAGGGGGAATGGAGGAAAGACATACTGAAAGTCCTGCCATGACATTGCTAGGGCATCCGTGGTCAAGGCCAGAGGATCCTGGGACAGGGAGACAAAGGCCGGGAGCTTGTGATTGTGACGGGACGCAAACAGATCCACATCTGGCTGGCCCCAACAGTGACACAGAGATTGGAACACCCTGTTGCAGAGGGACCTGGTGAGAGGTCCCCCTGCTCAGAGGGTCTGCCAGCAGATTTTCCACTCCCGGAATGTACACCGCTGATATGCAGGGAACATTGGCCTCCGCCCAGGTCAGGATCAGGGACACTTCCTGGAGGGCCCTCTTGCTCCGGGTCCCTCCCTGATGATTGATGTAGGCAACTGCCGTCTGGTTGTCCGAGCGCTCCTGAACAGTCAGGCCCCGAAGGTGATGAGTCAACTGAGCCAGAACCAACCTGATCGCCCGCAGCTCCAAGAAGTTGATAGGTGTGTGTGGGCCTCCTGAGGGCCCCACCTCCCCTGGAACTGCAGGGACTTCCAGAAACCCCCCCAACCTGACAGACTGGCATCCGTGGTGACCGTCTCCCAGGAGGGGGTCAGAAAGGAACTGCCCCCCAACGGGTTCCTGGAGTCCAGCCACCATGAGAGGGACCGCCTGACCAGAGGGGAAAGCGCAAAGACCCGGTCCAGGGACGCAGGGTCCTTGTGCCATAGTGACAAGAGGTGGAGTTGCAGAGGCCTCAAGTGGAACTGAGCATAAGGGACCGCCTCGAAGCACGCCACCATCAGGCCCACCAGCTGCATTCCCTGCCTGATGGAGGGATGACGACAAGATAGCAGGAACTGGACCTGCGCAATCAGACTGTCCCAACTTCTGCTGAGGAAGAAAAATCCTTGCCTGAACTGTATCCAGATTCATTCCCAGGAGTGAAGTCACCACGGACGGAGACAGAGAAGACTTGGGGTGATTGATCACCCAGCCAAATGACTCCAGGGTGGACAGCACCAGCTGAGTATCCAACTCTGCCTGATGTAGGGACTGGGAAGTGATGAGAATGTCATCCAGGTAGGGCAGCACGCGAATGCCCTGAAACCTGAGCAGAGACATCACTCCTGCCAGCACCTTGGTGAACACCCTGGGAGCTGAAGTGAGACCAAAAGGCAATGCCACAAATTGGTAGTGTTGATCCTCCAGAGCGAACCTGAGGAACCTTGATGACCTGGAAATACAGGAATATGAAGGTAAGCATCTTTGATGTCCACAGACGTCATGAAATGCCCTGGGCGCAGGGGACTGATGGCAGAGCGCAGAGTTTCCATGCGAAAGCGCCTGCACCTGACAAATTTGTTGAGGATCTTCAAGTCCAGGATGGGCCTGACTGACCCATCTTTTTTGGACACTGAAGAGGTTGGAATAGAAGCTCTTGCCCTTTTCTCTTAAAGGGACCTTGCAGATGACCCCCAACTCCAGAAGGCTTTGCACTGCCTGCACTGGATCCTGAGCTGACACAGGGTCCTGAGGAATCCGGGATCTGATGAACCTTGGGGGGGCAGACAGCAAAGGAGCCCTGCCCCCAAAGGGCAGAGACTGCCACCTGCGCTGGGGTAACCTGCCTCCCTTAGCAAACAGGTCCAGGCGGTCCCCAAACAGGCGTAGTCCTTTGAAGGGAAAACCAGTGAGGTTCTTGGCAGCGTTGTCAGCAGCCCACTGGCGCAGCCAAACCGAGCGGCGTATAGCCACCACAAGGGCAGAGGATCTGCCACACATTCTAATGGTGTCATCCAAGGCAGAGGAGGACATAAGTCACAAAAACATCACAACAAGAGAGTGCATTAAACTCCTCACTAGACACATCACCAGGGGCACCATCAAGGATACTTCTGAGCAGGGTCCTAATAGCCACGGCCGTAATGGCAGAGGCACAGACCGGGCGCAGCGCCGTAACCACACGCAAAAGCATTGGACGCCAGCTGATCAATGCGCCGGTCCTCAGCATCCCGCAGAGTAGAAGAGTCAGGGGAGTGCATAACAGAGGTGTTAGATAACCCTAGGACCGGGGCATCCACCTCAGGAGGGGATGACCAACACTTCACCACATCAGCAGGAAAGGGGTACTTCCTATCCCAACTTTTAGGTACCCCGGGAAGTCTACTGGGGCGCTCCCATTCCTTGAGAACAAGGTTATTGAAATATGCTTGCTCAGGAAATTCCAAACGTGACTTAGCGGTATGGAAAAGTTCCCCCCTTTGCCTGGGAGACAACAACAGGGGGAGAAATAGACAGAACCTCAAAAATCTGAGCCAACAGCTTATCAGTATCATCTGGGGCCCAGAATCGTCATGACCCCTAGGCCTCTCATCAGATGACTCTGAGCCAGAGAATAGCTCCCCTTCCTCCAAAGAGGTATAGCCAGACATTTCCAAAAACTCATCAGCTTCTATAGGGAAAAGAGTGACATCAGGCGTTAAGTGCCGCTTTTTTGCAGAGGCCTTACGCGCCAAGGTATTAGCAATTAACTTCTCAACACTAGCCAGTCTAGAAGACACATCAGGCTGAGAATCCCCACTTGTATGCAACTCAATGGGAGTGAGATTTAAGCTTGGGGGAGTTGGTGAAGTGAAACAAGGCGCAGGCCCAGCCACTAGAAGGCCAGATTGCAGCGCAATCACCTGCTCGGCACAAGGTACACAGACCCGCGCATTGTCAGCGCTAATAGGGGACACCCCACAAGCTACACACAGCCGGGCTTGTCCCGAAGGAACCCTGAGCACATTATCCTGAGACGCCTCCATATGGTGATTATAGCGGCACAATAGGCCGATAGGGATTGACGCTATACACGTGACAAGCAGCCAAAGACGGTGCACCAGCGCCTGAGGTAACGCCGCTGCCAAGTGCGAAACACAGTGGAAGCGCGCGGCGGCGGCAATTTTGAGACAGACAATAAGTGCAACTAAGTCAGCGCAGCGACTGACACCAAGTATAATAAATTAATGTAGTGAGGCACAAAGGCCAATACACATACACACCCCCTCCCTCCCCCGAGGGCTACACGGGAGAGCGAGGGAGGATAGCGGCCACTTAACAGGACCCACCGATAGACAGGGGCAAGGGGCAATAGTGCGGGAGGGGCATCCCATAGAGGTTCACCATATGCCTATACCGCCTACCCTTTGGTGGGGGATTGCGGTGGAGCAGCGCTCCTAAGCACCCGACCAGCGCAGCCAAGGCTGGGAGGCACATTAATAAAGGAACGGGTGGGAATAGTCCTACAGGGCCACAGGCTAAAGCCCCGCTCACCTGCGAGGAGAGCCATCTTCTTGTCCTTCGCAGTCCAGACTGCAGAGAAGATCTGGGGATTGTGGGAGGTCCCTGGGTATTTGAGGGGCCAGGAGGAGGATATTTTCTTTGTCCAGCGCCATCTGGTGGAGTAATACCCGAGTGTAATTAATCTATCTGGAGCAGGACATACTGTATACTAAGAATAGACAATTTTGTGAGTACTCACCTGCTTTTACCATGCATGGCATGGCCTGCTTCACGAAGTCATTACATCTGGGTATTCCGCCACAAGGTGGCGCAGTGCACTGCAGAAGAGTTGTGGCTCCGCCCGGTACCATATGAAAACGGAATCGCTATAGACTTATCCAGTAGTTGACAAGCAGTGATACAAGAACCGGGAACTAAAAGATAACAACCCCAACTAATTTGGAACAATCACCATAAAGAGGAAACCAAGAACATCATAACAAGGGTGTGATGAAGCAGGCCGTGCCATGCATGGTAAAAGCAATTCTACAGGTGTGTTCTCACAGAATTGTCTTTTTCCCAATGCATGGCACGGCCTGCTTCACGAAGTCATTACATCTGGGACTTCCAAAAGCAGTGTGGGATCCCCAAAGAGTAACAGCAAGCAGTTCAAACCACTACTGCCTGAAGTACCTTGCGGCCAAAAGCAGCATCAGCAGAGGCCTTAACATCAACCTTGTAAAACATGGAAAAAGTATGAACACAAGACCAAGTAGTGACCTCACAAACTTGTTCAACAGAAGCTTGGTGCTGAAAAGCCCAAGACGCACCAATAGCATGAGTGGAATGAGCAGTAACCCTAAAAGGGGGAACCTTCCCCTTAGCAGAGTAGGCCCGCTCCACCGCCTGACGGATCCACTTGCCGATAGTGGATTTAGCCGGAGGCAGACCCTTCCTAGGTCCAGCAGAAAGAACAAAAAGAGCGTCAGATTTCCTGAAAGACTCAGTAGCAACCAAATAAAACTTCAGGGCCCTGACAACATCCAGAGAATGAAGTGTCCGCTCCTTGGAATTAGCAGGATTAGGACACAGAAGGCAAAACAATGTCCTGATTGATTTGAAAAGCAGACACAAGAAATCTGGCTTAAGCCGAAATACCACCTTATCCTGATGCTGCTCAAAATAAGGAGGTTTGATGGAGAGAGCCGCCAGCTCAGAAACTCGCCTGACCGAAGTAATGGCCACCTTAAGAGTCATAATGGGCAAAGCAGCCCCACTGATAGGCTCAAAGGGAGGACCCTGCAGAGCAGACAACACCAGATTCAGGTCCCAAACCGGTAGCATAGGCTTACGTGGCGGACGCACATGAGTAACTCCCTGGAAAAAAGTCTTAACCAACCGGTGATTGGCAAAGGATCTTTGGAAAAAAATTGCCAGACCTGACACCTGTCCCTTGAGGGTACTAAGTTGAAGGCCCGAATCCAAACCATGTTGCAAAAATTCCAGAATCCTGGGGATAGAAAACACCCTACAAGGCAGAGACCTAGACTCACACCAGGCAATGTAAGCATGCCAAATCCTATAGTAGATACAGTACGAAGAGACTTATTCCTAGTCCTAATCATAGGCCGGCAACCCCTTATCCATCAAGATGGAGGTTTCAGCAGCCAAGTCGTTAAAGCCAGCGTTTGTAAATTGGGATGGCACAGTCGTCCCTGAGTGAGCAGATCTGGATACTTGGGCAGGGCATACTGATCTACTGCCAACTGTACGACGTCTGCAAACCATACCCTCCTTGGCCAACAGGGGGCCACCAGAATGGCTGGTACCCCTTCCTGGGCTATCTTGCGCAGCACCCTGCCCAGCAGAGGGAACACAGAGGAGCCAAAACTCCATCCAAGGCATTGCTAGCGCATCCGTGGCGAAGGCCAGAGTCTCCTGTGACAGGGAGACAAACCTGGAAAGCTTGTGGTTGTGGCGGGACGCAAACAAGTCCACATCCGGCTGACGCCAGCAGTGAGACAGGGAGTGAAATACCTTGTTGCTGAGGGACCATTCCCCCAGCCGGACGTCCCCCTGCTCAGGGAGTCTGCCCCCTGGTTCTCCACCCCGGAATGTAAACCGCCGAGATGCAAGGCACATTCTCTTCCGCCCAAGACAGTATCAGGGACACTTCCTTGAAGGCTCGCTTGCTCCGAGTCCCTCCCTGATGATTGATTTAGGCAACCACCGTCTGGTTGTCCGAGCGGATCTGAACAGCCCGACCCCGAAGGTGTGAGGTCAGCTGAGCAAGAACCAACCTGATCGCCCTCAGTTTCAGGACATTGATGGGAGCATGGGCCTCCTGGGGGCCCCAATGACCCTGGAACTGCAGAGACTTCCAAAAGCCCCCCCCAACCGGTCAGACTGGCATCTGTGGTGACAGTCTCCCAACACTGGGGCAGAAATTTCCTGCCCCCTAGAAGGTGTAGGACTATGGCGGATATATGCACACCACACCGAAGGATAGTTTGCAATTAAAATATATTTATATAGTTAACACAGGTAAATACATGATAATCGGTAATGCCTAAATATATTAAGCTGCACAAATATAGCTATTTACAAAAAGATACTGTTGTGTGGAATAAGATACAATCCCCAGGATTGTGGATCTCCTCAGAAAAAAGAAAAGAAAGCATGTAACTCCAACATGTAATTATGAAAATATATTATGACTATAGTGAAATAAAAAATATAGGGTCTATGAGGAGTTTCAGCACTGGTCCTGAGGAGTGAAAGAGGAGGAGTGGAGAGGTGGCTGGCCAGGATGCGTTAAGGACAACAATGATGTATACTAGTACAAGTAAATTGCAATCATGAAAATTTCCTGGTCAGTCCAACCATCATCCTTCCAGAGAAATATAGAACATATGATCACAAAAGTGCATACAATAGATCAAATCATGACGCGCATCACAATTAAACCGGACCTTCAGCGTGATTTAATGAAAAGCCCAAACTCTTAAAAAACGGTTCCCCAGCATCTAAAATTAATATATTTTAGGTTTTTAGTCACTAACTTATGATTCTTTCCCCCACTGGGCTGCAACTCTGTTCAGGAATTTAGGATACAGGCACCACCATCTTGACTCAGAAGCATCACACTTACTGAGGAGAGGAGAGGAGAGTGGGATAAGGTACAGGGGGGCGGGTTATAGCTGTGCTTTGCTCAGACAGAGCAGAGCTGGGGTCAGGTAAAGATCAGCAGTCCCAGAATGCAGAGCAGCACAGTCAGGCGACACTTCCTGTTTGCAGGCTGCCTGATAAGATGGCGGCTTCCATAAGCCGCCATCTTGGATGTTTAAAGGCTCAAAACATGCAGTAGATGCAGGTAGGATGATTTTTAATGTGGACAATCGGTATGTACAGGGTGTGGGAAACATATAAGATAGACTCTTATTCAGAGTGAAGGTCCGCTTTAAGAATTGGAGTGAAATGACATAAGTTACCACAAAGCATAGAGAAAGTGATTGCAAGAAACTATAGCCTACATTTCGGAACCCCCTGGTTCCTTTCTCAAGGCTGCGATAAGTGCAAAACGACGGATAACCTGCTTATGTACCTGTACCTTCTCCCCCCTGGCCGGCCAGTGTGTCATTTCCGGGAGTGCTCTGAGAGCGTTTTCCGGAACGTCACTTCCGGCGGCGAGGTCCCGGCCTGCATCAGATCCGGGGCCGGATGGCAATACGTGATTCTGCCATCCAACCTCGGCCAGCACAGGCCCACGGGGCCCCGCGCGTCGGTGCTGCTTTTTCCTAAAGTTTCAACAAACTTTATTGTATTGACAGTAATAGACGCCATACAGTAGAGGGCGTTTATCTTCAGTACAGTTCGTGCGGAGAATGCAGAGATCTTGCAGCAGCTTGGGGGATTCATCTCAGGAGAGGACATACTTAAATGCTAAAAGATTAAAAAAATATAGTAATTAAAAATGGCGATCTGTCTCCTGTTGCTAATTATCAGTACTGTTCTGTGAGTTATGTGATGGATTTCAGTCATGGGGCTAAGTCATCTACATCCATTCTATTATATTTATTAAGAATAGAGTCTATTTAAGGGGACAATACAGAGTTTTGTATTATGTGGAATATGCAAATGAGTCATGGTAGTAAAGAAGGTCCTATATTCTAAGTGCATTGGAAGTGATATGTACACGTAAAAGCAGAAAGTGGGGAGGTTGTGTGGTACAATGGTATTTGTGGATGATTGAGGGACAGGCAGGTATAGATGTGTAAGTGAACAGTATAACTGAATATTTATCATAGTGGTCTATGGGTCTCTAATGGAGGAGATCTATAGGTAGCTGTATTCAAACTAGGGTATAATGCTGGCCAGGGGGGACAGAACAAACTCCTGATCCAGGGAAACAGGGTCCCGATTCCAAACAGACAGAAGGTGCAACTGAAGAGGCCTCACATGAAGAGGCCTCATGTGAAACTGAGCAAAGGGGACCGCCTCGAAGCAGGACACCATCAGGCCCACCAACTGCATCCCCTGTCGGATGGGGACACAAGAGCAGAGCCCGAACCTGCTTCTGAAGACCCTCCACTTTCAGCAGGAATACCTTGACCTGAGAGGTATCCAGAGTCATGCCCAGAAAGGACCTCACCAAAGACGGAGACAGTGAAGACTTGGGATAGTTGATCACCCAGCCAAAGGACTCGAGAGTGGAGGTCACCACCTGAATATCCTTCTCGGCCTGATGAAGAGACTGAGCCGCAATCAAAATATAGGCCAGATAAGGAAGGATGCGAATGCCCTGATGCCGAAGCAGAGCCATCACGCTCGCCAGCACCTTGGTGAACACCCGAGGCGATACCGAACGGCAAGGCCACAAACTGGTAATGCTGATCCTCTAGGGCAAACCTGAGAAATCTCCGATGACCTGGGAAGACTAGCACATGAAGATAAGCAACCACGGAGGTCATGAAATCGCCCGGGCGAAGGGTACTGACAGCCGAGCGAAGGGTCTCCATGCGAAAGTGCTTGAATCTGACAAACCTGTTGAGACCCTTCAAGTCCAGGATGGGCCTCAGGGACCCATCCTTTTTGGGGACCGTGAACAGATTGGAGTAGAAACCCCGACCCTGGGAAGGCACCAGGCAAATGACCCCTGACTCCAGTAGACGAACCGCAAGGCGCAAGCCCTGAGCCGACAGAGGGTTGTGAGACATCCGGGATATGATGAATCTGGGGGGCGGCCAGGCTACAAACTATCTTGTAACCGGAGGACACCACCTCCTGAATCCACTGGTCTGAGATGCGGAGCCTCCAGACGTGAGCAAAGAGCCGAAGCCGCCCCCCCACCCAGATGGGTGAGGGCGCCTCCTCATGCCTGAGGGGGCTTGGGAGAAGGTTTGGGGTCCCATGAGAGACCGGGACGACCACGGGATCTGCCACGGCCCCAAGAACCCCTGCAGATACCTGAAAAGAGGGGGCCTCGAACTCCTCTGGGGGTACGAAAGGAGGAGACTGAAGCGGATGGCCCCCGAAAAGGCCGAGGCTGCCTCCCACGCTGAGGCAGCCTACCACCCTTGGCTAAAACATCCAGGCGCTAACCAAAGAGCCGCAGCCGCAAAGAGGGGAGCCCAGTGAGAGCCTTCTTAGCAGCAGCGTCAGCTGCCCACTGACGCAACCAAACAGAGCGGCGCATAGCCACCAAGAGGGCAGAGGCCCTATCACTCAGCCGTACTACATCATCCATGGCAGTAAGTATAAAGGCAACAAAATCAGAACACAGCTCCTCCCTACCAGCTGTAGCGCCATCAAGGAGATGATTGATCAGTCTCTTAATAGCAATAGCAGTGGCACAGGCCGGGGGCAACCCAGCCCCCACAAATGCAAAGGCATGGCAGGCCAGCTGATCCATTCGCCGGTCCTCGCTGTCCCGCAGGGTAGTAGTGTCAGGGGAAGGCATGACAGAGGTGTTGGACAACCCAAGAACGGGCGCGTCTACTTCGGGGGGACCCGACCATCGTTTAACCAAATCAGCAGGAAAGATACTTCTTATCCAATCCCTTAGGCACCGCGGGCAATCTACTAGGACATTCCCACTCCTTGAGCACCATATTAGTGAAATGACTCTGCTCAGGGAACTCCAGATGCCGCTTAACAGGACGAAAAAGCTCACCCCGTTTCCTCTTAGCCACCTCAGTGGGGGCAATGTGCAAAACCTCAAAAATGTGAGACAGACTAACAGTGTCCTCAGGGAACCAGGAATCCTCAGACCCAGGGTCACTGTCGCAGCCCACCGGCTGGTCTCCGGAGGAATCATAGCCCGGGAAAAGCTCCCCCTTCTCTAGGGAGTAACAGTCATCAAAAAGATCAATTTCCTCCTGCACCTACAGTGCAGGCGTGGGAGCCAGGTGCCGCTTCTTGCTAGAGGCCTTACATGGAACAGGCCTGGCAAGCTGTTTTTCAATGCTGGCCACACGAAGTGCCAGATCAGATTGTGACCCCCTGCTAGTATCCCCCTCACTGGGGGCTAAATGCAGGCGCGGCGATGCCGAAGGGGGCACAGAGCTTGGAAGAGAAGCAGGCAGCCCAGACTTAAGCGCAAGGACAGCATGGGCGCACGGCCCGCACACCGCAATGTCATTACTGATAGGGGATACCCCACACATGGAACACAGCCGGGATTGTCCCAAAGGACCCTCGAGCACGTTATCCCCAGAAGCCTCCATATGGTGATTAATACAGGCGCCAGCACAGGGTAATGGCTAATAAAAGCCACCCGGGATGCCCCCAGAATAGTAAAGGGAGATGAAGGGGGGAGTAAGGAGCAGGACCGGGAGAAACCACAACCCACGGGTGTCCTGCCTGAAAGACATAAGCAAAATACATAAGTATCCCGCAGCCTATGCCCCCAGTACAAAAAAAAAAACCCAGAGGGGACTCACGGACCAGGCAGGAAAAGGATCGCCAGCCGCCAGACCACCGGAGGACGCGACAGTCAGAAATCAGCGCTGCAGCCCAGAGATGAAGAGGGCCCCAGACATGCAGCAAAAGCAAGATGGCGCCGGCAGAGGAACCTTGAGGGGCGGGCCGCGGGAGAACAAAGCGATACGAGTCATCCGCTGGCCCCACCCCCCACGAAGAGCGCAAAAACGGCGCTCACGTGACCTCGCCGACGTCATCCACACAGAGCGCAGTACAAAGCAGCGGCAAAAAATATACAAAAACAGTCTAAAAACAGTAACCACACACACACACAACTACTGAACGCCCCCCCCCCCCCCCGTCAGGGAGGGAAGGAGGGGGGGGGGGGGGGGAGAGCGAGCAAGCAGCAGCGAAGTCCAGGCCAGTGGGGGGGAGGGGGCGGGACCCAGATAACATTCCAAAAAACTCCCCAAAACACTCACCCCCTCAGCAGTTAGGACAGAAACTCCACATCCCTAGTAGGCTTATCCTTAAAGCCTATGGCCAGCTACCCTTTGTGGTACAGGGTCTGCGGCTTGGAGCAGCGCTCCTTGAGCACTTGACCCTAGTGCTCCGCTACCTTCACCCGATCAGTCAGCCAAGGCTGGGAGGCACAGAGGGTCCGGAAACGGGTGGAAATAGATATGCAGGGCCGCAGGCATGGTTGCCCCGCACACCTGCGCAAAGTATATAAGAGCCATCTTCTATCTTCGCAGTAAGCACTGCAGAGAACAACTGGATAAGTCTATGGTGATTCCGTTTTTATATGGTACCGGGAGGAGCCACAACTCTTCTGCAGTGCACTGCGCCACCTTGTGGCGGAATACCCAGATGTAATGACTTTGTGAAGCAGGCCGTGCCATGCATTGGGAAAAGTTGGATAAACAAAAAGACTTCACCTTCATTACGAGCTAGCGCAGGGGAAGGAGTCACAGTGGCCAGCGCCGAGGACGTGACTGTGGCCCATGTGACCGCCCAGCAGCCAATCGCGGGACTTTCCCGCGGCTAGGCCCGTAATGAAGGCGAGTATTCTGAGCATTCTGCTAGGTTATCTGCGAGAGGGCTGCAGCATTCTGGATGCCCCCCGAGGTTATTGTGAAACACAGGCAGTGGGACCAACACCCGTTAAAGTAAAAACTGGTGTTGGTCCGGTTTAATCTATGCCAAAGCAAGAGTAACACAGGTATAACCTTGTTATAACGGTCTGGTGTCTGAAAGACTCAAGGGCCATCCCAGTGCCACACTGTGGGGTATCCCGAATTCAGATGTTCCATTTTGTGAAACACCTCCCGTTCCACTCAACGCTTCACTCACCTCTAGCTGTGCGCACAGTTGTACCAGGCCTTTATGAATGGGCAACATGGGTAAGCCACAGCTAGAAGCTTGAGAAGGGGTTGCAGCCAGCAGTGCACTCTGCTCGGCTGTCTATCCATTCAGATGGCTTAGCCTCTGACAGTTGAAGGAAGCGAAAAAAAGTGCACCAATTGACTGAGCGCTCTTGGTTTTCGGCGAGTCTGCGCCGTGGGAATGCCAGGAAGGCAAGTGAATTAAAAGAATATGTTCGGGGGCTGCCACACTCCTACCCTCAATTGAAAGGTTTAAGCAAGGGTGCATGGTCAGCTGAGACATCGCAAGTCCAAACGCAACAAAGAACCAGCACTCCAATATGTATTCAAAAGCTCAGCAGAATATATTCAATCCATAATTCCAATTGGACCCAATTGGAAATATGGATTGAACAGATTCTGATGAGCTTTCGGCTCACACAGGAAAGTGAAATTACTGTGTGTTGATAAAAGGCCTGGGCTTGGCACTATACTCAGGGCCATTAAAGTAAACTTTATAATACATATTAATTTCATTTGCCAACTACCACATGCCAAAATGGTTCTGACCTAAAGCAGACCAAAATTCACTGCCCCCTTGCCCTGGAGTACAAAAACGAAAAAAAAAAAAAGAGAAAAAAGACCCCAGAGCTAGGTGAAAGCATCCCCCACCCCACAGGACATACAGATTAGGAATGTTTGTTGTGTGAAACCCCCTGGTTTCTCCCCCCCCCCCCCCAAAACCCCCTTTGTGAATCATTCCCAAGGCACGTGCATAGGCTTCCAGCAAATGCCTGCAGCAAAGGAGAGTGGACAGTGGAAGGCACCCCAGAAATCCATGTATTATTACATATCACAGAAACCGTTCTAGACCGACTAGACCAGAGCCCACAATGCGGCAGGGAAGAATGGAGCCAGGTAAGAGATAAGGTGACCCCGGGGTTTCTCACACAGCAACAACCTACATTATGATGCCCCCTCATGAAGTGTACCAAAACGCAGGACGGTCAAAATGCTGGGTTTGGTCTGCTTGGGAAAAAAAAAAAAAACACCACATACATACAAAAATTACAGTGCCAACATACCTTATGAAGGGCTTCTACTACTCGGACAACATCATAAAAGATGACTACAGTCTCCCTTTCGCCCAGCCTCTTCTCTTTGATGACATAGTGCTGCAAATTTATTAGGTCAGCAGTCTTGTCGCTGAAATCGTGGGCACAGAGGCAATCTAGCACCAGGCATATGCGTTTGCGCATCTTCCTTACTAGCTTGTTGGCATCCAGATCTTCAGCAATTTCACACGTTCGATCCTGGAAATAAGAACATTACCCAATCAACATTTAGGTGACAGCAGCTCTCTATTCTGCAGTCCACATAGTCCCTATAGGTAGGGAAAGCCGTTAGCAGATCATGTTAATAATGAATGCATAGAGTCACCTAAACTTTTACTGGCAACCCCACAAGAAACTGTTGTCTACACACAAATCTCTGCTCTAAATTTAAAAGCGGAACTTCAGTTAAAGAAAGGGACCTACCCCCCCCCCCCCCCCCACTACCCCGGTGATGAGGTAAAAAAAATATATATTTTTATTTTATTAATTATACACGCACCTTAGCCTGGCGCCCGACTGGTCCTCCCAGTGTTCTGCCGCACGTAAAGGAGCAAAGCCGCATCCTCGAGTGCACACTCCTGGACATTCACTTGAATGGGTGGACCGGAGCACACACGCAGCGCTGTGCTCTCCAGGCAAGATTGCGGCACCCAGGTTCTGGAGCACAAAAGGAGCTGCGCGAGTATCTTTTTTTTTCCCCTTCATAATCTCACCCCCCCCCCCCCTTTTACCCAAAGGTCCGCTTTAAAGCGGTAATCAAATTATATGGTCAGTTTAAATAAGTAATATAAATACATCTTTAACGGCAGAAAAGATCGCAGTGCAATTTCTGCGAGCCAGTACAGACATTGCTAAAGCAGGAGTCCAGTCAAGAACCGGATTCAGCCGTTGTTGCCGCTTACCCCATGCTGGCTGTCAAACCCTATTGAATTAAAGCCTTTATGTTGACTCGTTTGTCCAAATGTATCTCTAAATGGGGCTAAGAATTCAGAGGTGAGGACTTGTCCTAGAATGGGAGCCCAAGCAAGAAAGAGTTCACTTGGCTTGTGTTAGAAAATATAAAGCAGGCTGAACATGCATTTTCTTGGAGAGTCCCCTTAAAAGCAGAACAAAACCTGTGATTTCGACTATCCAGATTTTTATTCCACGCCCCAGGGGCATGCCAATTTGGGATGCTCAGCCGTGTGAAACCCTCCAGCTCACCTGTAACAGCTCACCTTTCCCTGCTCCAATGGCGGATGTACAGGCTCAATTAGAGTAGCTTGCCATGACTTTCGCCAAATGGCTCTGTCCTTCAGCAAATTGAGAGCGCAAGTGGGCCTACTACAAACACAAGCACTCCGATCCCAACCTGTCTGAATGGCCGAGATGGGAATGCGCATACAGCCCAAACAAGCGGGGATGTGGCCGACTGCAGGAGAGCAGAGCCATCTGCTGTATGATATAGGCAAAGCAAACTGATGTGATCGTTTGAGAGCCCGTGCATGCACCGTAGAAAGGTATGCTGTTACCGCCGATTGGTTTCACTTTCGATAAATAAACCTGCTTGCTTGCTAACAAATCAGCTCAGCACATGGACATCATTCCTTTGGTACAAAAATATACAATTTAAATAATGCCATTGGAAGAGGACTTTCCCTTTATCCCAGCAAACTGCAATGGTGTGTGAGCATAGTCAACAGCTTTATTTACATTGCTATGAGTTGGTTGCTCACAGTAAGTTTTCTGAGTAAACAGAACAGATTGTCTAGATATATTAATGTTTTTCTAGGAGAACTCCCCGTCTCATAGGATCCCCGTCTCATAGGATCCCCTACTTTGCAGGTCACAGCTCTTATCAGCTGAAAGGAATTTACAATTCATCTACGTTCAGTCTACAGTGACCTTATCAGATTTTTCTATTGAAAGTAGCTTGTGAGATAATGGTTCTCTAATAAACATGACTAATATGTATAATTTCCTGCTATTGCACTCTTGACGTGTCAATACTTCTCTCCCCCCCCCCCCCCTCGTGCAATGCTTTAGGCAGATTTTCGAGTGGATAATGCTGCTGGCTCAGGAGACAATACCCCTGTAAAAGCAGAATGGTACGCTCACCCCTGGATTTTAATCCTCCCAGGAAAAGAAAAACACAATCTTGGTGGGATTTATTTTTTCAATTGAGGTGTATAAATAGCGGTTATCACTCTAGCATGTTTGTATGGATTTGTAATATTACACAGTCTCAGTTAAAGCGTATTGAGACGGGAGAGAGAAAAAAAAAGGCCATGCCCCCAGCCACCTTTGGGGTTGCCAATTGGCTGATCTCAAAAGTGCCAGGTGACATTCGCCAGCCTACTGGTCACATTCGCAGCTCTCTGGGAAGCCAGGATGTGGCAAACGGCAATTGCAGCTCTTGAGATGCTGCTAGCAAAGGCAAGTATACAGGCGACACCAGGGGTTTAACAAAGCGAGGCATGCCTCTGTATAATGCCCCAGGGTAGGCTAGCGGCCGGCCCTGGAATCTTTTAGATACTAGGGCCGCACGGGGGGGGGGGGGGGGGGGGGGCTGGGGTTTACTCCACTTTAAGCTTCAGATGCACATTACTTTCTGGCTTGACTGTTTACACTACAACAATTTATCACTTTATAGCCAACTTAGGGTGAGACTATTTTGTAATCTAGGAAGAGCAGCTATGCCCAGAAGGAATAATTACAGACTTGCCAAGAGCTTTTATCAGCACCTTAAACCTAGATTATAAATGGTTCACATCCAATTATATCTATTTAGGACTCTGGACTTTAGGTCCACATAAAGTCATTGTCCAGGCATGAAAATAATAAAGGCTATAAATCACTAGCACTCCAGATGCTTAACAAATTGCACAATCCAAGTACCGTGCCTCTCGGCCCGATTGGCTGCCGCTTCCATAGTAATAAAGATGGACCTCCTTCCTACCCACCAACCGTTTGGCAAAGAGGCCATGGCACTACCCCTACATCATGAACAAGGAGGTGTGCAGTAGCCCCTGTGACAGATGGCGGCCGGTCAACACAGAATTGGTGGATGTTCAGGTTCATGGATTGGGCGGTCAGGTAAGCGTCATGGGTGCTGGACTAGGAGTGATCGTCTGCAGGGAACAAATAGGGAATATTTTTTTCTTCTTTTCAAGCCTAGACAAAAACTTTTAAATCACATGCATACATGGAATGTAGTTTTTCTCAATTACCTGGAAAAGGCCATGGTGATGCACTACACCGTCCTGATTGTGTAGAAGGGATAATAAGGAATATTCCGTGTGCAGCAACATTTTGCCTTGTCTCTCCTCCTGTGTCTCCCCTGATTTGTCTGGTCTTTCCTCCAGGCTAAGGATCTGATTGGCAAACAGAACATTTATTAAAAGGAGACTGAGGGATAAAACACCATTACACCTCTGCATGACTCAGACCAAACTGACAGCCATAAATTATCTAAGTGTGGATACCACGGATCCCACAGGTATCTTACTCAGATTAACAAACCACAACATATCTAATTATGGTTCTGCAGGACAGTACTGGGAAACCTTTTTTTTTTTAAAGAAGCGGCCTAGCATTCATAAAAAGCAGCCGTGCACCATTAAAATGTGCTTCCCAACAGTATTATCTTTTCTGTTTACTTTGTGCCTTTAGCCAAAGCAAGCAATGTACTGTCTGGGACAGAACTAGCCAGCCACACACACACAACTTCAAGATTGCCAGAAAAAAAAAAAGAAGAAAAAAAAATCTGCCCCTCGCATGTGTTAACAGCAAAGAACTTGCCCAAGGATTAAAGGGAAGTACAGGTAGTCCTCGGGTTACGACGGTCTCGAGTTACGTCGTTTCGTGGTTACAACGAACAGATCCTGTACCCTCTACCTCAGCTGCCCCTCTTGACTCACCTGCCCCAGTATCTCCAGCACCTTCTGCAGCTTCCTCCCAATAAGCCTGTTCTCTCTTTGGAATTGTTACAGTATCTTTGTTTATTACAGTACACTGGTTATTACTGTTACAGCACTTACAGTACAGTATTTCATTATTAAACGTACTATACTGCACAATATTTTACTGTACCTATGTTTATTGATAATTATGTAGGGTACTGTGTTAGGATAGGTGTTTGGATAGGCTAAGTGTTTGCAGTACTGTACTGTTATTATGGTACAGTACTGTATGAACGTATGATCCGACATACGTCGAAATTCGGTTTACGACGCCACGTAAGAACGGATCAACGTCGTAAGTCGAGGACTACCTGTATAGAATATGGGTTACACTGATGCTACATACAATACATTTACAGCCAAGAAATATTTCATATGCTAGGTTTGTTTTAAAGTGGACCAAAACCCAGAATTTTTACTATCCTAGGTTTTGGTCCTTTCCTCTAGGGCACCCCAGTAGCGGATGCCCCACTGTGTGAAACCCGCCCAGGCCACCCAATCTAACTCGCCTTTCCCCAGCCCTAGGGCGCATGTGCGGCCTCTCCTCCAATCAGGGTGCTCCGATTCGCTCCTTGGGAAGTGGACCCGAGCATGCCGACAGCCACATTCCCCGCTACCCTCTAACAGCAAGCATGCCAGCCATTCCCAAGTGCCTGGTACATGTGTGCGCCCTGCTAAAGGCATAGCAGGGAGTGACCACTGCTCACCCATGCGACGTTGGATCGGAGGAGAGGGAGTATACCAGGCACCTACAGGGATTCAAACAGTGGGGGATTCCGATTCTAGATGCCCCGGGTGGGAGGTAATGAAGCGGCCCTTGAATCTTAAATAATTGTACTCCAGCATACAAAAAAAAAAAAAAAAAAAAAAATTCTCCCTAATATTGTATAATAAATACAACAAGTTTTGAAACATTAAATAAGAAAACTTTTATGTTCTCTCAACTTAAGGCCCCAATTTATCAGCGATAAGCAGGATCAGGATGTTCTAGTGGTAATAAACCCACAGATAGATCTCCCTGTCCCTGTAGGCCCAGCATGCCTACTTTACCAAGAAGTGACTAGAACCAGGACTCAAATCTGACTAAAACAAGGAAGGTACAATGTGCATTCTGGGATTTGGGGGGCTGAACTTTCCAACTTTGCTTTCTAAGAGAAGACAAAGTGATGCAAAAGCTCTGCACCATACGGAAGACTTGTAAATTATATGACAGATTACCAGGTGACCAAATTTGGACATAGTGTCTAGTATGGTGTGTTGGTATCAGCAGCAAGTTCAACTGTATAAAACACCACATTTTACTTTAAAAATTAAAAAAATGCTTACCTTAAGCTGATAAAAGTCATCTGTGCCATCCTTTCGTGCCAAGCACTGCACGATACTTGGAACAGGGGAATTCCCTAAACGAGGTCCTGTCGAGTGAGGAGATAAAGTTATTAATTAAACAAAATCAAGATTGTAAACTTTTGAAATGCTACAACTCTGATGTAAACTGTACTGTATCAAATAAAAAAACATAGTATAAAGTATACACATATATTGGCACATACAGCTTGTATCTTCATGCAGATTCAAACCAGTTTCTGAACTGGCAACTGAACAAAGCACTCCTCTCAGCAGCCCCTATACCACCATGCAGATGTCAGGTAGTCTTTTGCATTAAGAGCATCATTAGGAGGGCCAGCTATCTACTCTAATAAAAAAGTTAAACAGAATATTAGACAAGTTAGGTGGTAAAAAAAAAGGGGGGGGGAGCACTTTTCAGGCTGAGAAATCCAAGTGGTATTGCGCATGCCTGGAGCAAGAAATCTCAAACTACATTCCGTGGAACAGGGCCAGTTATTGTTCGGTGAAAAGCCTTATATGTACGTATATTTTATTAAACTATGGTCTGACAGACATGCGCGGGTGGCCTTCAGCTCTATTCAAAATTGGATTTTACCCAAAAAATCCTTTTCCCAGTACAACTGGGGAAATGGATTTTTTTCGAATACATACAAGTATCTTGATTCCACTTTCCAGGTACAAAGTGGTTTACTGCCAAGTCTATACACTGATACCCTGCACAGAGAGCTTACATGAACATATCCAAATTTCTAATTTCTCCCCCACTCCTGCGTGTAGTCCTACTTGTCTAGTACAAAAGCATTTACAAAGAGCCCAATGCCACAGTGAAGCAAGTAAGATGCCACCATTCTGAGTGATGAGGGTAGGTTAGTCTCCATGTGGGTCCATAAAACACACAAGAGGGGGAAGAAGACAGCGCTAAACCGGTGCTTAATTGTCTCCTGTAGGGGAATCCCGATTCTACCATTTCTGCACTGCAGAGGAGTGCACTCCCCCCCACACTGCTGGTGGCCCATGGCAGAAGAAAGGAATGTGCTGCTCCTATCCAGCACTTAGCTGCATTGCTGAATTCCAATAGGACATTTTACTAATACACTATGGGGCATACCCATTGAGGGGTGGGGATGTAGGCAGAGCTAAAGCATTTATAGAATTAAGATTCATTTTAATAAAATGGCAGTGTATAGCCCCACGCAAGTGGTGGTGTGTGTTATTACTCAGGACTACTCTGCTGTATGGGTAATAAAGGGAGCAAGCACCCTTCTGTGCAGGGCTCTTCCCTGTGGTAGATTATCCCTATCCACCTACAGCCAATTTTTATTGCACCAGCAATAAAATGAGATTTAATTATCAATAGCCAATATAGAGGGATACATCCAGTCATAACACTTTTCTGTTTACTTTGATAGATCAACTCAAAAAAGGGGTATTAGTAGTCTACCACAATGCAAAAAAATAATTCTACTCCCTGTATATCAATCATAACAGCTGGTTACACTGAAACAAACCGCTATTGTAAAAGGAATTGTATGACTTTGTTAGAGCTGGTCAGGAATACTGTTGAAAACACGTGTAGTGTATTTTTAAAAAAGCGTGGAATAACCTACCTAAAATGAAAGGTCCAGCGCGCTTAGCATTGCTCCCCGAGATACTGGTACAGAGTGCCTTGGATCTGGCCGAGGTCTCTCCCGAATCCCTTTCAGAGGCTCTCCTCTTCATCCTCTATCTGGAAACAGACAGGCGTACAGGGTGAAGCGCGGCTTATTCATTCACTCTCATGTGTGCCTTTTCCCTTTCAACATAGTTTTCTCCACCTACAGATTTTACAGTCTGTTCCCGAACAGACATTTCTCCATCTGCTTTCTCCAGCACATGCACGGCATACTGTACAACAGGAAAAGCATGAATAGGTCAGCTGAGTTTGCTTTACTACTCACATGAGAAATATTTAAAAGCAGGTTTCTATATGAACAGAAAGCAGAATAGCTGGTTGCTTGAGGAGTGTGCTCTGCAGTGACATCAGTCTCTCCTCACACCCACTTCAGCATTTTAAAACCAGGAAGCATCCTTTTACTTTACTTTCCCTCACCACATACAAGGCAGGACAGCTAGGTAGGCCATGTCTAGTCAGGTTTGGTGGTAGTGGTCTCACGTCAGAAGGGATTGATCTAGTGACAGTTCTTAAGGCCTAAGACATTTATTATAAACAGGAAAAAAGGCAGAACTGGACTTGCCTCTTTACCAAAGTATTGTATAGACTCCAAAAACATTTGTGATGGATGCCAGCAGCTACACTTTAGAATATTCCAGAATAATCAAAAACTTCCTCTCCCTGCCTGCAGGCTTCATCCTGCGGCCGCAGGGTGTCCACATTATGAGCTCTCGTGCTGGCCTTGCTGCACATCCCTGCTGCCAGTCATTAGGGGGTGCATCACATGAGTGTCCACCGCTTACATGCATTCTGCTGTAGGCCGTCATATTCCTGTTCCTGACAGCACACACTATTAGGGATGGAGTCTGGAAACATCCACACTGCCCTTCTAATAATAGATACTCCTGCTCTGCAGTATAGGACAGCCGCGAGTCATACACCTTTACAATTACATTAGTAACCCCCACCCACCCACCCCACTTATATCCTGGTATTTAAACATAAGGAAAGGCTATTTATATGTAGTTATTAATCCAATACAATGTTTAACAATACATAGATTCTACCTACATAGATAGCTGCCAAGAAATATGATAAACCAAGTTGTGATATCCAGTCACCTTGCAAGAGACATAAGTGGTAGAATCCATCCAGGAGTAGGCACAGCAATCTTAAAAGCTTCAGTTACACAGTGTAAAGCTTCAGCAGCAAGCAACAAGGTTCATATGCTGTAAGTGCACAGCTCTACAGGCAAGAACAGGGAAGCAGAGCACTCCGGTCATTTACTCCAACATGGATCCAGCAGTAGCTATATCATCCAGCCAAGTGTTACAACAGAAACACGGGTTATATATTCAGACTTAACAAAATGTGATGACATTATTACATAATTTTTTTTTTATTTACACGTTGAAATTACCCTTCGCATGGCCAGTTAGCGAGATGAGTGTTATCTCTAAGGACACGATCACCTGCTCATTACACACTGCAGAGGACAATGACTCACATATATTGCATCACAGCACTGGAAGAACGTAACACGCACAACAAACTGTTTCTCAATTTTTACACAGAATACTGGGAACCCCTGAGAGTCTGCTGGCAAGTTAATCATTCTATTGTGAATTGTAAAGCAGATCTACAAGCTGAAATGAAAGCCTGTTTATAAGCAGGTGATCACCTCCTTCCCAATGCTTACCTGATCTCGCTTGGCTTCACACACATCATGCCTCCTATAGCAGGTAATATTGTGTGTGGTGGCTGCCACCCTCAAAGGGGACATCACTTGATCGGCAGGGGGTGGTGGGGGATAAATCTGAACTAAAGTAAAACATTACTTTAGGTAAATTTTAACAATTGCCACAGGGTTAAAAGGTGCACGCTGCAGCGAAGCATGTCTCCTACTGGAGAAGGATGTGTGTGTAGCTGTTCCCTGCCCCCTTGAGATAAAGCTCTACTGGCAAAAGATTGGCATCTCTAAAACTGATGGCATGATTAGCTTAGTGTTCAGGTGATCAAGGAGAAGCCTACAATTCAGGAATAGACCCAACTAATAAAACTTACGATGTGGGTCTGCTTCACAGCCTAAAACCTGCTGAAATTGTGGGGCTGGAAGACAACCACCGGTTTAGTCTCCAACTATTGGGTAGATCAGTCTGCACTTTCTATTTGGCCACTGTGGACAAAAAGATTAGTCTGGCCAGCGTATCTGACCAACATCATTGTCAATGCCAAGCAGTCCTGCATGTTAAACACCAACGATTCTTTTGCAGTCATGACACTTTGGAAGCAGGGGCACGCATTTAAGCCTGGATGCAGTCACAAGGGTGGTTGCTCCTCAATGATTGGAAGCATTGGGCGGACCCATGAGACGGCCCATGTCCATAACAAAGATGCTCCTCAGTGGTAGACAGCCGGGTACACAGGGGAACAGAGGTCACAGTGCTGCTGCAAGAGTTGATTGAGAGCATTCTGTCAGCAACAGAGCCAACAGAAAGATAGAGAAGGATCTAGCAACGGGGCTGCAAGGAACTGAGTATGTGGCAGGTCAGAAATCAGCAAGTGCCCTAGATGGGTAGTGTGATCGCCCACAATGCATTGATTGGGGCAATTTATGCTGCATGCTGCATAGTTTGGACTAAACACGCATTTTCTCGGAATTGTGTGGGAACAGCTCATACTTCTGTTACCCGACATGTGCTAAAACATCACAAAGTCATGACAGCCAACGTGACTGGGGGAATTAGGACGCACCTCCTTCCCATTCTAAGAGCTGCTTCCAGGCAATGCTAACCCATCTGTAGTAAGGAACCACATAATTATTGCACAGAAATAGACAGCAAACAATAAAGGAAACCTACACCATGTGGGGTGAATAAGGAAACCTTGCTCCTGAGCCCCTAAAATTACTTCTGTAGCTGTCCCCAAGGCAGCTAGCTGTACTTGCCTCATCCAGACCAGGTACAAAACAAGTACGAGACACAGTGGACCAGAAGTCAGTGCTGCTGCAGGAGTTGGTGCATCTATTGGAGGTGAAGTCGGCTGAAGCCTATAAGTCCAGAGGACAACCCCCCCTCAAAAACATGTGGTACATTAGCCTCTAGATGATCTTATCTCTCAGGTTCATTATTGTATTGGAGCATTAAACATAAAGTTAAAGTGATTGGCAAGTCAAAAGTAAAAAAAAAAAAAAAAATCATCAGCAGCTTACCTTTCAATAACTGACCTGAGCATTGTGCTCCCTTTAGTGTGTCTCCTTAGTGAGTCTTGTCTTGCAGGCCTGGTCACTAAAAGGTTTTTGACACCAAGCATCATATACTCAGCAGTGCGAGGTGCTGCCGAGCGATGCACGGGTAAGCTGCACTTCATTGTGGAGCACAGTACTGCCTGGAATCCCAGGTGCCATGCTTATAAAAGTGGCTGGTACCCTGTGAAAAAAAATAATTCTGCCTCTATCTGGGCAAAATAATCTAGTGTCTGCACCTGTGCTGAGTAAAAAAAAGCACCATACCTAACCTGGGCAAAATAATTCTGTGGTGGAAAAAAAAATTCTGTACCTTTTAGCATCTGTCTTGGGCAAAATGATTCAGTAACCATACATGCTGATGTGGCCCTCAGTGAAAAAGAGTTTGACACCCCTGCTCTAATACAGTACTTTTAAATTGCAGTTTAGGATAGTGCAATATGTAGCTTGAGACAATGGGTCAACAATGTGGATTCCAGATTGGTGCTGAAATTGCTTCCTCATTTTACAAAGCTGTAGAGACCAGTTTAGAATCTGAAAATCTACATGAAAATGGAAATTCTTTGATAGAAATGTAATGCAATAAGTGCAGGGGACTTCTGTGAATGTGATCCACGTTTCTGCTCTCCGAGAGCAAATCAAATTTGGTGCAAGTCAAACCGAAACGATGGATGGAAAAATTGTGGCCTTTGTTTGTTGTTTACCCAGAGTTCTACTTTAACAGACGTTTAGACTAAAGGTTGAAAGCTTTAGTCATTGGAACAATACTCATTTTTTTAAAAGAATGTTCTAATTCAACACAGCATTAAATCTAAAGTTACTGAAAGGGAGAGTGGGGTAATGAGGTGACTCATCCAATCAGCATGCAGCAGAAAGCTGGCGGCACAACTGAGCTGCAATTCAAAACCAAGACCTGTCACCAGTCTGCCGCCTCTGTTATGCAGAAGAGAAATGGCAATTAGTCTGCTTTTACATAAGGATATGTACTATTCTACCCAAGTTTATGTAAACGCATCCAAACCTCGATGAGCACAGAGCAAGACCTCAGATCTTCAGGTCATTCACACATGGTGCGCCAAGGGATGACGGTGTGACGGTGGCAGTGCGACCACTTTTGCAGTGTGGTTGAGAAAAAATGAAAAGGAATTAAGGGGCAAGCTTTGGAGACCTGCTAAAGAATCTAAAGCAGACTGCAGAAATGGGGGGGGGGGGGGGGGGGGAGCAGGGGCACATAGGATAGGCTTCAAGTGTGCTGCTTGCTATCTTCTTACCATTGCCTAGACTATCTCTTGCACAAGAACTGCCAATGCCAGAAAGATGCCCAGTGCTAGTCTAGTCTATGCCTGCTACTCCCCTTGGATAGAGTCAGAATATTGCTCTGGAACACATCTTGTTCCGCAAAAATATAAAGTTGAGGTCAACGTTCAAAACCAGGGAAGCTATTTATCCATCTTGGGTAAAGATATTTAATAAGATTTTAAATCAAATCTTCCAGTGCCACCCATGCCTAAACTTTTCACCAGCCTCATATTTTTCACAATTATTCACCTGGTTAGGGTCCTGGACCCCTTGTAAGGCAATTAGAATTGGCATTTGCAAGCAGATGCCCCATGGGCAATCACCAAACTGCAGTGGAAGCCGACATGGCATCTTTGGTCTGAAGATGGAATTTCTCAGTCATAAAATGGACAAATTGTTTAAAATTAAAGAGGCAGACAATGCCGTTCATCAAAAATATGCTATTCCACAACAAAGTCCTGTGCTTCAGGGAAAATATCAAACGCAAAACTCAGAGCACAAAAACTACTACTGCTACCACCACCACTATACTACTATAATCCCCATTTTGTTCAGATTTTGTGACAGAAGAAGCACATACAGAGCGCAGCCTTTTCCTCAATGTCTACACGCATTTACCCCATCCAGAACTACATGTCTGCTTCACTGGGGAGCGGGGGGGCAGAAGGCAAAGAAAGATGGCCTGCAGTTGTCCTAATTCTAGTGGAAGGCTGTACACTCCCAACCGAAGGTAACAATTGCCAAATCCAATCAGTGCTATGGAGGATTAACCAGGGGCAGTGTATAGGCCATGCGTATCGCTTGTGAAACAACAAGGGCAGGAATAAATAAATAATAAGTATGAGTGTGCAGAGGGTTAACTTTCTTTTTTGCTTAGTGTGTGTGGTCACACCCCTCTAGCACCTCTTGACTGCTATATATTGACTAGATGAGCACATCCTATCTTTCTTTTTGCTGTTGCATTTGCAGGTCAGTGGCCAGATCTGCTGGATTGTAGCTCTCCCAATGTAACAGGGAGTCCAATTGGCCTCTACCTAAACCCCCTTTTTGAACTGTAACACTGTGCAGGCAAGTAAAGTATTTTTCATTGTGTGTGTGCAAGTAAGTTAAGTTATTGCAATGTCTTTAGACAGGCTGATTCATGTATTGCATTGCTTGTGCACACACAAGTAAAGAAGTAGCAATGTCTGCACAAACTTTTAAACTTAGTAATGTTAGGGACGGGGTACAAATTGGACGGCCTTGACGTGGCTACCTCGCTTTTACATTCATTGCAATCTATGTTAACAGTCCATGTTCTTAACAAGTGTTAGCTAGGTTTTTCAATAGTATGAGTGTGCAGAGGGTTAACCTTTTCAGGAATAAATACCCTCCAGGTATCTTTATAGTGCCCACAGATATAGAAAAAAAAAAATTACCCGAAATGGAGTTCAGCTTGATAAGAATCAGTTATTTTCACCTGGCAATTTGGCACAGATTCTTAGTTCTTTGCCCTTTTTAGACTGCATATTTATAAAGCAGGCCAAAAATAAATGGTAAAGTAGAAAGTGGAGAATGCCAGAAACTAGCACAAGGTATGTGCTGGAAAGATGTACAATGTTTTACTGAAACAAGTGAACAATCTAAAAATATTATTGCATGGGAACAGACCCATAAACACCCACTTATTTTTCATCGAAACTAAAACTAGCATTTTATTTATGGGAGGATGAGTAAAGAGGAAATAGGACTGTCACCACCATTCCAGCTCACTAACAAATGTGTCAGAAAAAAAAAAAAAAGTACAGTGGATAGCTCCATTTATAACTAGTCTTCAAATTGTGTATCAAAGCAGAATCTCTGTTAGCTGCAATCAGCCAAGCAAAGCCAATTTTGGCTCCTATTGCACAACCAGGCTCCCCTAGCTCTCCATCGTCCAGGCAATGCAGATTTAAAACCAGTAAGAAGCCTGCGGAAGTACTAAACCTTACTTGGTAGCTTGCTGTACCTTACTCAATAACCCCGAGTGAACTCTGCCCCTTCTGCAGGGCCTCCTCAGCAGCAGATAACTCATCCATGCATGTTTCAATGCGAGGGTCTCTCTAGAAGTGTATTCTGGGGACCCTGAAAACCGAGTCAGCAAACACCCAAAGCATATGTGACAGATTAGCATGGGCAGCGTTTCACAGGCGATAGAAATAGCAATTTCCATCCATTCAAAAAGGCCACCGCCATCCGCAGGCATTAAAGCCACCCCCTGGAAAAGCACTGGACACGTACCAAAGGAGCTGGTAATTACTAGGGCCAGGGGGGCATCAGTTCGGCCCTTGAGCACTGGGTTACCAGCCTCTATGCCTGGTGCATTTGGGAGGGGTCCCAAAAAATTATCTTTTTTATTCAGGAAACTGACAGCTTATCTACCAGGCTTTGCTGAATCAGGTTCAAAGCCCCCATGTTTTCTCAAATGGACACGTGAACAAGTAGGACAAAAGAATCATTTTTGAATAGGTATAGGTGAAAGACTACCACAATAGTGCACTCCTTAACAACAATCATGAAAAGGATGACTGCAATGTGTTGCTGCCCTGCAGCCACAACATTTGATGAATACATAAATAACTTCTTCCGTGTATGATACATGCAGGTGAAAGGGTAAGCCCTAGTCACATACGGCATATATATATTCACAGGGGAGCGGGAGGGGAGGGAGCAGACTTTAATCAAAACCAAGGAGAGGCAGAGCGAAGTCTGATCAAAACCAATTCCAATGGAATGAAAAACTATTACAGGAAATGTGTCGTGAAACCCCCCAAACTACCGTGGTGGTACACAAGGCCTTATGTGACACATAAGGAGCATGGTTGTGGAAAAATGGAAAGGAGGGGCAAACTTTAGAGAGCTTCAATAGCATCTACAGTGCACTGCAGAAAATAGAGGGGAGGCACATGGGGCAGGCCTTGGTGTCGTAATATTGCCACTGCCTGGACAGTCCATTTATGGGCATCCCAAATTGTAGTGCCCTGTGCTGCATCCCCACTGTAGGCAAGCACTAGGCACACAGCCTCAGCAGGACTTTCTAAAAGTTATTCCTGGAATACAAGCTAGCTTATTTCAACCTGAACTAGGTGAGCTCTGTCTAGCAAAAACATGGGAAAGATTGTATGTGTATTAGCTTGGTAAAAGTAAGTAAAGCAACCCCCTCTTGCTGCAGAAGCAGATGAGAGGTTTTTTTAAGTGTCTAAAATCAAAATCTTTTGTCCCCCAACTCGGACAGTAAAAAACATTCTGGGTTCCAAGATCAAGCCGTGCAGAGTGCAGACTTGTCATCTTTTCTGGCAGTGAGCGTACCAGGCCTTGTGGAGGGGGATAGAGGAGAGTGTGCCAGGCCAAAGCACCAAGTTAGACTCCTATGTCACTGCACACTTTTGATTGAAGAAGTTGGGGCCAAATAAGTTATTCTCAAAAATGCCTTGTCCACTGCCATGACAATGCTTTAAAAGCAATTTGTCAGAAAAAAAAAGTAAAAAGTCAATTGTAAAATGTTCTTCCTACACAAATTACAACTTTTGTGGATCCTTGTAATCCCATTTAGATTTTTTATATTGAGGCTGTGCAACGGGCAGACCTCAGGGACCCTTCCACCTGCCCCAATCTCATTTGGAGTCTGAAAGTGCTCTGTAATGGTAATGAAGATTATGCATGCAACAGTGCTGTCAGCAGCATGTAGGTTTTGGTGTGGAAAAGTCATAAGAGGATTTAGGTGAATGAGATGGATGAAAGGGGAAAGCTTAAATAAGTCCAGCAAGTTGGTGGCTGCTCTTGAAAACCCACTGTTAATGTAGAACCAACAACCATACTTAAAGCGGACCTTCACTCTAAATAACAGTCTTATATGTTTCCCACACCCTGTACATACAGATTGCTCACATTAAAAATCATCCTATCTGCATCTACTGCATTTTATAAGCCTTTAAACATCCAAGATGGCGGCTTATGGAAGCTGCCATTTTTGCAGGCAGCCTGCAAACAGGAAGTGCCTGCAAACAGGAAGTGACTGTGCTGCTCTGCATTCTGGGACTGCTGACCTTTCCCTGACCCCAGCTCTGCTCTGTCTGAGCAAAGCACAGCTATAACCCGCCCCCCTGTACCTTATCCCACTCTCCTCTCCTCAGTAAGTGTGATGCTTCTGAGTCAAGATGGCGGCGCCCGTATCCTAAATTCCCGAACAGAGTTGCAGCCCAGTGGGGGAAAGTATAATAAATTAGTGACTAAACATGTAAAATATATTAATTTTAGATGCTGAGGAATTGTTTTTTAAGAGTTTGGGCTTTTCATTAAATCATGGTGAAGGTCCGGTTTAAGTATCCTTGTTGCAACACAGAGCGCCTGTTCAAAAAATGTCATCTCTGGTGCTTAAAAAAAATAAATAAATAACGAACGCGTTTCCAGCATTTACACTGCTTGGTGCTGAGGCAGCGCCTGCCACACATCCCCTATTTGGTAGCTGGAGCTGCAAAATCCAGACTGATAAGGTAGGGACACAATCTCTGTACAAAGCGAGTTACCTAGAACAAGACGTAGTGCCAGCTGTTGGGGAGGGTACAGCTATTAGGATACAGTTATTACTCTGCACATCTTTCCAAGTCTGCAGGAAAAGAAAATCGAGTTGCCTTGGTTGATTGCTACAGAAATATACCATGAACTGGATGAATAAGAAATATACCATGAACTGGATGAATAAGAATCATCACAGACATGGCACCAAGCTTTGCCTGAGCAGACTGCAGGCCCCTCACCCCAAGTGCCAGCCCCCAAATTCTAACCTGTGTGTCTGGAGCGGCACCTATTACGCTGGCACATGACATATTTCAAAGTTACTAGGGAGGTTAGAAGTTAAAACACAAAATGGTGTTCCTGGAGAGGCATCCCGTGAGACCCGAAAACTTTGTAATACTTATCGTTCCTACTGACTTCTGTTCTCATAACATTTGATCTGAGCTTTGCAGCATCTATTCTGTATGTTTTACCTTGTCTTACAGAATAAGATGGCACTACCATGTTTCCCTCAATATAAGACAGTGTCTTGTATTATTTTTTTGCTCCAAAAGGCACATTAGGGCTTATTCTTCAATAAACATTCTATATTTATTGATCGAGTTCCCGGCCCCTGCAAGGCTCCATGCTGTCTGTGCCCCATTATTAGGCTGCACATAACAAATATTAAAGTTTACCACCAAGATCAGTGGGTGCATCCACGTGCCTGGTGTGCGGAGCAAGACATGGCCCTGATCGTGACCTTCTGGTCCCGGGGCCACAGGCAATTGCCATATTTGCCGCTGACTTGGTAATGCAAGGCTATCACACACGTAGCTGTGGACTTGCTAGACCTCGTTTGGGGTCTCGTGGGGGGCTTTTCTGTAACCAAGGCCTATTTTTGGGGTAGGGCTTATATTTAAAGCATCCTCAAAAATCCTACGGCTCATTTTCAGGGAAGTAGGGTATAAAATGTACATAACATTATGGGCTAAAGTGCCAATAAGGAAAATTTTCTTGGAAGAGCTAAAACAGGTCTAGAGTCTATAAGACAGTCACCTGCAGGAGCAGGCTGCTGGTGGGTGCACCTCCATCTGATGCAAACACCTGCACAAGGCCTATCTGAATGTGTGGCAAGGGTTCACATAGCTGGAGGGAACACCTGAGGGGATGCTTGCCAGTCCAAATTCATTCCTAGTTTTATGCAGCACAGTAATATGTCTGGCACAGAAAGCAGATTACAGGAGAGGCCGTAGGACTGCTGAGAAGGTTAGCAGAACGGGCGAGCTGTGGATTTCAAAGTGTGAGCACCTCCAAGTTGGGATGCCCCAAGCACAAGAGAAAACCCTTACCCATGGAATGTAGCCTGGAGCATTTAAAACACCCCAAAAGTATACGATACCTTCACAATTTGCCGCTATAATTTTCCATATAACCAAGCCCCTTAACACACGTGCTGCCATCTTGGATTACAAGCAGCAATTAGCCCACCCTTAACTATTACATGGATATAAAAGAGATAGCATCTGCTGTAAAGTAGAACTACATACCCCAGCATTAAAGTGGACCAAAACCCAGGAGTTTGACTATCCTGGGTTTTGGTCCTTTCCGCTGGGTCACCCCAATCAGGGGTGCCACACTGCATGAAACCCCCCAGATCTCCAAAGTTAACTCACCCCTTCCTGGTCCTAAAGCACATGGGCAGCTGCTCATCCATTCAGAGCGCTTGGAGCCGCTGACATCCCGTCATCTAAGCCTTCGCCGGCCGCATCCCTTGCTTCCCTTTAACAAGGAGCACGCCCGCACCCTGATAGAGGGGTAGCGGGTATGCGGACATAGCTCACGCATGCGCTGTTGGACCAGGAAGCAAGGTAAGTATGGGGCGGCCTGGGTGGTTTCACACAGCAGGGCATCCCAATTTTGGATGCCCCAGGGGAGGGAATGGATTGGACTGGGAATCTTGCAGTGGGTTATGGTCCACTTTAAGACAAATAAAAGGTTTCCAGAGCAGATCCCTGTAATGTGTATGGATGCCATGATGGGCAGAGTCCCCCCCAGAAAACTCTTGCCTGTGTTAGTGTTATGCCAGTGAATGATGGGAAATGCCACAGAACACATGCAGAGGTGGCATCTCTCTGCCAGTCTATATGGGCTGCACAGATATGGGGGGGGGGGGTAACAATGGGCTCTTCTCAGCATGGCTGCACTTTTCCATATTGCAGCGCTTCACCACCAGGCAGCCAATAGCGGTGACCCCGGCGGCCTTTTGTTTACAGCCATCCCATCTGCAGGACAACAAAGCCAGGTCGCCATGGTTGGGCCAGCTGGGTGCAGAGCAAGGTGACCCGGTCCAATGCACGCTCGCCCTCACCTGTGTCCGCGGCTGCCTCGGCCTCTGCTCACGTCAGCTTCATGCTCCTCGCTGCTCGGCCAGATACCCAGAGCTGGGGGGAGGAAGCCTCCTTCGCCTACCAACGGCGGCGGCTGCTGCTGCTGCTAGGTCTCACCGAGTAAAAGGACAATTGTGACGTCACCGTCACGTGACCGGTAGCCCCGCATGGCCACGTGACCTGTAGTGTAGGGGCGGGCGGAATGCGAGTAGAGCAGGGGAAAGTTTCCTTCGGGAGGAGGTGGTGTGGGCTTCCCCTCAGGCCGGAGATACATTGCTGGCGGGTGTTTCTGTGTAACATGAGGGCGCCCATGTTATGCGACCTCTAGCGGTGATGGCGGTTTCAGTGCAATCAGGGTTTGGACCAAAACTTAAAGCGTACCTTCCTGAATAAGAGTCTGTTTTGTATGTTTCCCCCACCCGGTACATACAGATTGCTCACATTAAAAATGAGCCTACCTGCACCTATTGTGTTTTTTAACATATCCAAGATGGCAGTACATGGAGTCTCAGGCTGCCTGCAGACAGGAAGTGCCTTCTGATTATGCCGCTTTGCATTCTGGGATTCCTGTCATTTTCCTGACTTTAGCTCTGCTCTGTCTGTGCAAAGCACTGCTATAACCCCGCCCCCTGCACGCTCCACCCCTCTCCTCAATATGTGATTCTTCTGAGGCAAGATGGCGGTGCCCGTATTCTAGAGTCCTGAACAGAGTTGCAGCCCAGTGGGGGAAAGAATCATAAGCAAGCGACTAAAAACTTACATTATATTAATTTTAGATGCTGGGGAATAGTTTTTTTAAGGATTTGGGCTTTTCATTAAATCATGGTGAAGGTCCAGTTTAAAGGCAGTGATATATTTTGTTTTGTCTGTCCCTGATGAAGGGGGCTGCTCCCCCGAAATGTTGGAATTCAGGACACTGCTTACCATTTGACCTAATATGGACTTTGGACACTTTGTGATGAATGTTTCATACCACATTTGTCTTTCTAGGATACACTTGGTGGAATTATATAACAGAGTGCTGGTCATTTGTACAGATTGGATATATTTTAGGCAAAGGTAATTGTTATAGCAAGTATGTCCGGCTGCATTTGGCACTGTCCTAAACTGTTTTTAGTCTTTAAATTGAAGGTGAAATGGCTGACAAATGGTATTTTCCATGACCTCATGGTGTGAATTCTGGTGCATGTGGGCGTGGCCTAGGCACTGGGATGCAGCATGGTTATCACATAGCTCCCAAGTGTGCCTGATTTGGAGGGACTGCCCCTCGTTCTCATTTGTTCCTCTTTGAGGTGTAACAGGCAGATCTGCATCAATAAATAATTCATTTGCCTATTTAAAGTGTTTCTATTGTTTTAACTGTTACACCTTATCTCTTATCCATCCCTCAATTAGAGGGCGTGGCCTAATTTAAAAAATGTCCCTCTTTCCCACCCTGAAAAGTTGGTAGGTATGTAATCAGCATAATGGGGGGTGGTCTGTAACAGCTCTTGCTTCAGACACAGGCATTCTCAGGGGGTTAGCCGGGCTAGAATGGTAGCTCTGAGAGCGCTGTTAGGAGGGGAACAAAACTTACCAGCAGGCAGCCTTCATTCCAAAAGATGCCAGGGCTGGCTGCTGGCTTTTCTCAGGAGCATTCTTACACTCCAGCGGCTCTCGTCCAATGAAAGCTGCCTGCTGTGACATCATTCAGCAGGTGGCTCTCCTTGTTTACAATAGGGGGCGTGTGCACAGTGGGGATGCCGAATGACATAGTCGGAGTAGACGTGAGTTTTTGTGGGGTTTCTGGGAGGTTTCACACAGCAGGGTATCCCAATTCAGGATGCCCCGGGGGGGGGGGGCATGGAACAAAACCTGGGGAAATCGAATTCCTGGGGTTTGTTCTGCTTTAAAGTGGACCAACACCCAGGGGGGATCGGCCCCGGAATCTATAAGATTCCCGGGCCAATCAGATCCCTCCCCGCGGGGCATCCGAAATCGGATGTCCCGCGGGGTGAAACCCCCCAGGAAGCCCATAATCCTACCTTTTCCACGTTCCAGCGGCGCATGCGTGTCCGCCGCCTCCCGCGCATCCCTCTAGCAGGGCGCGCTCCCGCGCCGGCCTTTTGTCAATGGCCGGCGCAGGTGCGCTCCCTGTAAGAGGGACGCGCGAGAGGCGGTGGTGGCGGACGCGCTCTGCTTGTCCGGCGCTGCCTCTCGCTTGTCCAGCGGCGGGGATTGGCTGCAGCGGTCACGTGGGCGCAGGGTGAGGTGAGTTTTCGGGGCTTTCTGGGGGGTTTCACACAGCGGGGCACCCCCGATCGGGGTGCCCCACCGAAGTGGACCAAAACCCAGGATAGTCAAAATCCCTGGATGTTGGTCCACTTTAAGCCATCAATATAGAGGGGGGCGTGGTTTGAACTAGCTCCTTGCACTAGTATTGGTGGCCCACATCAGCACGGTGGAGCTGGAGAAGCAGATGAGAAGAAGTGTATTTCCTCATACACGGTGCTGTGTTGGAAGGAGGCACAGAGCTGGAGGAATGCTTGGCAAGGTAAGCTGCTGATTCTTTTTTTTAATTGTTTGCATGAAAAAATCCCATAAAATGGGACCAAAACCCTCTCAGACCTGTTCTCTAGTCTAAGGCTCTATTCACACTTCTCCGCTTCAGATGCATTAGGGATCGTAGTCCCATTGCAAAGGAAAATGCTGCCCATTCTTTTTATTGGGCCAGTTCACATATATACACAGAGTATACAGTATATGTCAACTTGTCCATCAATACAATGGGCAGCATTTTTTGTTGCGCAATCGGAGAGGTGTGAATAAAGCCTAAATGAGTGAAACCCCTTTTCTTCCAGATACTCACCTTGAGATATCAACGTGCCGCATTCCCAGCACTCTTCCATCTGATGTGCATATCTGATTGGCAGTAGGTGTGTGCCCTAGACCCCCCCCCCCCGGCAAAGATTGTAATATGTGCTGCAATATATTCTCAATGGACAAGAGTCTGCACATGTGATGTGTGGAGTAAGAAAACTGGCAATCCATAGGGTTCCACATACAGGTGTAAAGCTGAACAAAACCCAAGTGGGTGAGAATATTGGGTTTTGATCTGCTTTAAAGTGGAACCAAATTCAGGGCAGCTGACCCTGAGTTATAGATTACAGGGCCAGCCATTGGCCTTCCCCCCACCGGGGGCATCCCGGATTAGTGTGAAACCTCCTAGGTCACCAGTATTCACTCACCATTCCCCGGTCCAATGGCGCATGTGTGGACTCTCATCCAGTCAGAGCCTATGTCATTCGGCAAACGGCTCTGATTGTTAGCAGTGGGGAACGAGACACCTGCATCCCCTGCATCCTCGGTCTGTGCACCATTCATATAGGCTGAGGCAGAAGCAAACATGCTGCTGGGAATGCATCTACTCTCGCCCCCTATTGAAGCCTATCAAAGCTATTTGCTGACATAGTCACAGCTAACGGCTCTGATTGTTAGCAGTGGGGAACGAGACACCTGCATCCCCTGCATCCTCCGTCTGTGCACCATTCATATAGGCTGAGGCAGAAGTAAACATGCTGCTGGGAATGCATCTACTCTCGCCCCCTATTGAAGCCTATCAAAGCTATTTGCTGACATAGTCACAGCTAACGGCTCTGATTGTTAGCAGTGGGGAACGAGACACCTGCATCCCCTGCATCCTCGGTCTGTGCACCATTCATACATACCCCCCAACTGTCCCGATTTGGGCGGGACAATCCCGCTTTGGGGCCCTTGTCCCGTTGCCCCGCAGGGCCCCAACATGTCCCGGAATCCTGTAAACTCACCGGCGAGTATGGCGGCGGCCGGGACACCGGGCAGGAGGTTGCAGCTCTCTGTGCGGCATAAGAGCTGGAAGGAAGAGAAAGGGGCGGTGCCGGGGCAGCTGCAGGGGGTTGGGGGCGGAGTTAGATCGGGCAGTGAGGCTGTTTGCTGGCTCGCTGAACTGTTAACGGGGGTGGGTGGGCAGGCGCACGGGGGTGGGGGGGCGGGCGGTATGCTGGTTTGGGGATACGTACGCATGCAGGGGTGAAGGCAGCCGACATTGCTGGAGCTGGAGAGCGTGGCCGGGGCGTGACGGGGGCGTGGCCGGGGCGTGACGGGGGCGTGGCCGGGGCGTGACGGGGGTGTGGCCAGGGTGTGACGGGGGTGTGGCCAGGGTGTGACGGGGGTGTGGCCGGGGCGTGACGGGGGTGTGGCCGGGGGCACGGCTTGTCCCGCTTTCACGTTTTCAGAAGTTGGGAGGTATGTTCATATAGGCTGAGGCAGAAGTAAACATGCTGCTGGGAATGCATCTACTCTCGCCCCCTATTGAAGCCTATCAAAGCTATTTGCTGACATAATCACAGCAAACGGCTCTGATTGGACCCACCGTTTATGACTTCCGTGGAGGTTCCAGTCCACAATCCTCTTTAGGTGGGCAGCTGCATAGTACATTTTAATGTCCGGCATTCCCCCCTCCCCCCCTTATCTTAAACAGCGAAAGCATGCTTTGTGCAACTCTCGGGCCCCTGTCCCCCCCACACAAACTTTATGAATTCAGAGCAGATGGTTTTCAGAAAGGAGGATGGCAAGTGCTTGGGAAGTACCTGAATAGGATAGAGTAGCCGCAGTAACACGTTCATTTTGAAGACATTGCACCTGCCAAACCAGGACAATGTTCTATCTTTCCATACACTGAGGTCTCTCTTAATTGTGTTTAGCAGCAGTGGAGAGGCAGGGACATGTTCAGTGCTTCTGACTTCTGTAGGTTGATTTTGAAATCGAGAGCTTGGTGTACTCCTTGACCTCTCCTAGCAAATTAGGGATAGTCGTCGCTGGGTAATGCAGAAGAGCAGGTCGTCCGCGAAAGCTGCTACTTTATGCTCAGTACCCCCTCTCACCACTCCAGTTTTGGTCCACTTTATCCACAGCCTCCTGCCCCACATATACTCACCTTGATCTCATGGCGCTTGCTCAGGACTGTGGCTAAGGTTAACCACAGCACCCCCCACTTTCCCATATACACACCTCGCTCAGGCTTGTAGGTAAGCTTAGCCACTGCACCCCCATTTCCCCATATACTCCCCTTGATTTAATGGCGCCTGTTTAGGCCTGCAGGTAAGCTTAGCCACCCCCACCCCGTTTTCCCCATATCCTCACCTCAATCTCATGGTGCTTTGCTCGGGCCTGTGGCTAAGGTTAGTCTTAGTTTCCCCATAAACTCATCTTGATCTTATGGCTTCGGGACTGTGGCTACGTTTAGTCACGACACCCCAAGCTATCCCTGTCAGTAGAAAATGGGATGCCTCTAGGATAGGTGATTGCCCCTGAGTCTTTTAGACTAGGGTCAAACAGGATTTGGTCCTCCCTAAAATGGATCAGTCACCCATTTTTTCCAGGAGTCACCCCATTTTTACCCCAACCGTCACCAGGCATACCCCCCTATAAAAACTCCCAAAACTCACCCCCCTTCACACTGACACGCAAATGTTTTTGCATAGTAAGTAAAAGCATGTTGCCTAGGAGGTGTGCACCCAACACATTAGGGCACTCCACCCCCACTGGCCACCTAGCCTAAGCATGCACTTTGCCTGACAGCAGCCTAACCAGGGCCTTGGCCAAACACCACCTGACCCTTTATAAGCTTGCCCCGCATAGCAGACTAACCATGACCCTGACCAGACACCACCTGGCCCTACACAGCAGCTTAATGGGACCCCTGGCCCCACACATTAGCCTAGGGGGGCCCCTGACCACACACAGCATGTCTAGCCATGTCCCTGGCCCTACAGCAGCCTAAGCATGCCCCTGGCTCTGCAGCAGCCTGGCTCCACCTGACAACGTAACCATGCCCCTGGTATTGCAGCAGTCTAACCATGCTTCTGGGTCTTTAGCAGCCTAGCCCCACACAGCAGCCTAACCTTGACTCCACACGGAAACCTAACTAGGCCCATGGCCTCCCACAGTGGCCTAACCAGGCAATCACCCATGTGCGCAGGAACCCCCCCCCCCCCCCCCCAAATAGTCAGGAATCCTTCTCATTCTCCTATTACAGGCAGTGTGGCATTCACACCACCTATTTCCCTATTACAGGCAGTGTGGCATACGCCCCCCTCCCATTCTCCTATTATAGGTAGTGTGGCAATCTCCCCCATATCCCCTTTTATAGGCAGTAGGGTATTCCACCCCCATTATAGGCAGTGTGGCATCCCCTCAAATTTCCCCATTATAGGCAGTGTGGCAGTAGCAGAATCAACCCATCCCCCCCTCCCGGTAGGAGCGGCGGGCAGGCAGGGTAACTGATTAAGCAGCTGCTGCTTATCCTCGGCCTCCTTGTGCAGCAGGTGTGCATGGCCTGAGGCTAGCGTCCTTTGAGGACAATGGATGCCGCCACAGGTCACGCCCATCCGCTGCACAGACCCGAGTGTGTGCTTGTGTGCGCCCGAGGAGAAACTAGTGGTGGCTGGAGGGGGGACAGCGGGCAGGGACCCTGCCATCTCCCAGGTTGTGGCATTCGCTCTATAAGATGCACAAACATCCTTTCGGAGTGGGGTGCGTCTTATGGAGGAAAATAAGGCACATACATATATTATTGTTTTGTGAAGTTAGACGCTATGGTTTGTGAGCCACGGTAACTTAATAAAGAGGGAAATTAATGTATGAAGGGGGGACCCCCCACCACACCTAATTCAGCCCTGGAGTGAAGTGTAAGGTGGATTGGTGTAATTGGTGTGTGGTCAGGTGGATGGGTAAAATTGGGCTGTGGTGGGTTAATGCAATCAGTGCAATTTGTGATCAGGGAGAAGAATGTGGTGGTGGATTGCCACAGAGTTCAGTGTGCTATTGTGCTGCACTTCAATATGAATGGGTAGAGTTTCTCTAAGGGGTGTTTGGGTATGTCTAGTATTTGGGGAGTAGCTGACCTAAATTGGACCAAAAATCACCAGTAATGCAAAACCAATTAGCCAATATCCTCTCTCCATAGTCCTCTCCCTGGGGGTAGAATAATCGACTCACTAGTTACTATTTTCGCTTACCCTGACATATTGTTAACCCTATTTTTAGTGTTTATTCCTGGGCTTCCATAATGAAATAGGACCCAGAAAGATGAATGGCATGGACAAATCCACAGAGCTGGGTCATGATGCAATCCAGCAATGACTGGTCCTACCACTCAAACCCCTGGTCCTAGGATATTGCTGGATCTATTGCTGTGAAAGGGGAGAGGACAATGACGAACCCATCCAAGTAGCCTGTATGCTGAGGGATATATGGTGTATTACAATGCATTCCAAATTATTATGCAAATTATATTTTTCTCTGATTTCTCTAAATGGTGGATGCAAATCAAGTCATCAACATTTTTAAAGTATAAATCTAATTTTATTGAACAAACCACCAAATGATAACCCTATTTATACACAAATTAACTTACTCAAAATAAACTTCTTTAATTCCCATAGCAGCCAATTAGGTATTTTTGGAGCATGGGAAGGTGCATTGTCACGGTTCTTCTTTTTGAACTATGAAAGAAGGTGGTCAGTCTCTCAGTATATACTTTATAGGTCATTTTCATACCTTCAAGCCTCCAAGCTCTCCCTCCATTATTAGCCTTCTTGTATGTCTGAGCTGTTACAACCATTTCTGCTTGTAAGCTCTGGCTAGGGGTGGCTGAATAGTAGGTTTTCGCACTGCGGCAAGCCTCTGGAGGACCCTACACATTGGGGTCAATGGGACTTCAGAGGCGACAGCAGCTTCAGATACATATTTGCTGCTTTGAAATCTTAGCAGCTGCTCTCTTAATCGGATGAATTTACCTTTCAGAAACCTTTCTCTGTATGCCTTTATCTGCACAAACCAATCTGTGCTTTGAATCAGCCACAAACTCTTCACAGTATGATGACCATGCTTACGTTTTCGTGAAATATCTAATGGTTTCATACCTTGTCCAAAGCATTGTACTATTTGATGCTTTTGGGCAACAGAGATCTCTTTTCTTCCCCACAATGCCTCGATCTTAAAGCAGAACAAAACCTAGCAGTGGCCGGCCTGAAATCTAAAAGATTCCAGGGTCGGCCGCTGGCTTTTCTGATTTGGGATGCCCCACTATGAAACCCCCCAGGGCACCCACAACAACTCACCTTCCCCCACTCCACTGGCGCACGCATGGGCTCTCATCCAATGAGAGCTGCCTGCTGTGACTACGTCACTTGGCAGGCGTCTCTCATTGTTTACATCCCCTGTATCCCCAGTGCTGTGCATGTGTTCTGGCCCCAAAAATTCACATAGGCTCCCTATTCAAGTAAATGAGAGCTTTCACTGGACGAGAGCCCGCGCATGCGCCGTTGGAGCCTGGACAGGTGAGTATTTATGGGCAAATAGTGGAGCTTCACACAGTTTGGCATCCCAGTTTAGGATGCCCCGCGGGCATGGTACAAAATCCGGTCAAATACACTCGTTTTATTCCACTTTAAGTGTTTTTTAATTGGATCACTGAAATCAATCTCAAACACCTGTGATAATTAGTTTGCCAAGTGAGCCCAAAGATTTTGGTGCACTTTAAGAAAAATGAAGGTAAGCAAACCTTAAAATTAGGAACACATAACTAAAAACGCGGGCTTTTACTCAAGCCTACATAACAATCAGTGAAGCACACAATTTGTGAGTTTTAAAGAGAACAAAAACTGGGTTTTTTACTGTCCCAGGTTTTGTTTCATACACTGTTGATAGAGAAACCACTGGCCCTAAAGTCTTATGTACACTAGGGTACTCTTTAAAGTCCATTACAAGGCGTTTATGTCATGAATTTATCACACAGGATTGTGTACCTCGATTGCACAAAAGGATTTTTCCAGGTAAGGACCTTAAAGATAGATAAGATACGCTGCACTTAGCAAGCAAAATGTGGTGGTCAGAAATGTGCAAAAGGAATGGATTTGCCTGGTGAAGGTTAGCACAGCTGTTTGAGGGAAGCAGGGGGTGCCTTTGCCAGCACGCACATGTGCCCTACGATAGCCACATAGTTACGAATACAGGCAAACCGAGGGGAGCAAACCAGTTTGTCCTTCGGTCCATTAGGCTCTAGGACCTGTCATTACTTTTCCTGTATAAAATGCTTTCATGTAACTGATGTAGATAATCCTGATAAATGAATTGCATAAATCCATCACCCGGGGTTTTAAAACTCATATGGTGTACTTATCCTTTTTAATTTAGTTATCGAGTAGCTGACTTAATCCCGGCTGGGATATTTGAGCCAATCGATGAAGTTCAAATTACATATGGCTGTGGATGAAGGACGAGACACCGCTGTTTTAGGTAAAACACAGATGTTCAGCTCTGTAAACTTTTATTATGCAAGAGAGAAACCATTGTGGCTATCCCACAGTGCATGCAGCGCATCTGTTGCCTACTTCCACGCCAGGCTTGAATGAGCACACACATGCAGTGTGGGATTGGCCAGGCTCTGTGTGTAAACTGCATTGTATTCCTTTCTTTTATATGCATGGAAAAGAACACTGATTGGATGAGTGATCATACCTACGTGGTGGGGTCACCAGTGAGGTAAATAAAGATGGTGCACCAGTGTTTTACACAGCAGGGGTATCCCATATCCGGATCCTACCCCAGCAAAACTGCACACATGGGGGCTTCTAAAAGGGAAACAACTCTCAAAAATGACTGCTGGTCCCTGCACGACATACTGTTCAGGGAATCCTCTGCGTTCCCATGGAACACCGCGGCCCCATATGACGGTCGCCATCCAGTGAAGTTCACAGGGCAGCTTTGCACAGTGCTCTGTGTAGGCCCAGCAAGGATGCTGAAAGCCAGCAGGCGCAAATGTGGAATTGACTTGCTATGGGGATCGGGCTTCTCCTGTTTGGTATGATGTGCAGGGATTCCATTGATCAACTGCCCCTGCTGACTTCAGAAGTACAACAGTCATTCTGATATTTCGACCCCCCTTTATAAAAAAAAAAAGAATGAACCAGCTTCTATAATATCAGGTTGGATGGTTGGTGGATTAAAGCAGACCTGCATCCCTTCTTCTATCCCCAACCTGACTGTCTGACTATCATTGGAGGCTGGATAATCCACACCCACTCCACATATTAGAGGGTAAGTCCAATTTCTTGAACCTATGCCACAGACCTCAGACCAGGGGTGCACTAGATACCCTATTTACCTTCCGCCACCATATCTCTCATCTGCAGCGCTGGTATGAGAAGGCAGCAGGGCAGGTGGGTGTTGCCTCAGTATGGTGCGCTTCTATTGAGCTTAATGGCTGCCGCTGTGCACGTTACTGCTGTATGGAGGCAGGCTCAAACTGGTCCACCAGGTTACCAGAAAACCTGTTGAACACTGTGGTACCAGAAGCTAAAGCCAGGGACGGATTAAGTGTGGTGGGGGGCCCTGGGCACAAAATCTGATGAAGGCCCCAGATACAGTAAAAAAGTTCCCCTGCATTGATTTGCTGACGGCGGCTTTGCTGCTCTAGACTCTCTGTCCTGCCCTCTGCTGGCTTTGGCAAAAACAAAAGAAGGCTTGCCCAGGCGCGGGGGGCACCACTGCTGTCTACTGCCCATATCTTTTGGAAAATCCTCCTGGACTAGACCATAACCCTGAACAGACTTTCCACAGGTTTTTCGAGGACAAATGCTTAAAGGGATAGTCCAATTTTGTGGACCTTCCTAGAGACTTCATATCAGGGCTGTACCAGAGAGCACAATGGTCCTTGCTTTCCTGCCTTCTGTGCCAATGATCGATTTCCTGCATCCCTGGTATATGAAGGCCGGTGCTGCACGTCTGTGATCTGGTCTGCAAGTGGGTGTGTCAAGGCTGCTATCAGGAGGAGACTGGCGGGCACTAGTGCTATTAAGGGGGTGGGGACAGCTCTGCCAGCAGCCATCTGTTGGGGGAAGCTCCTCTGACCGTGGCCATGAGCTGCAAAAATGCCTGCTGCGCTGTTGACCCCCCCAAAAAGTTGCTACCCCCCTGTCACCCAGCTTGGCTGCTGCATGGCTGCTGGTTAAGTGTGCTGTTTGCCACTCCCCAACCTTGCCCACTTCCTCATTTATGTGCAGGGGCAGCTGGAGCATGCCTGGCTGCAGCAGACCCAGTGGCAGGTACATTCATTTTCTTTATGCTGATTGTAACATGAATGCAGCAGGGCCCAGGAGGTCACGGGGGCCTCAAAATTGTTGCTCCTCCACCTTATTTATCATATTTGTGATCACTTGGCTTCATTTAGAAAAATGAAGCTCCATTTATCTGGTCTGTTTCAGTCATGAGTTGTCTAGTTGCATCCAACTTAGTTAAAAGAAAGAAGATTACTATATGAGCCGTCATTGTTCGCACCAGGGTCCCGTCACATTTACTTACGCCTTGACTCTCACTGTGCTATAACCTTACACATGTAGCTAAATCTAGTTTATCAACACCAGTGGAACAAGTCTGAGAACAAGAAACAGCCATAACAACATATGATGGGATTTGCCCCCGTCCCCCCACTCCATTGACATTGTGACCAAATGACCTCGTGTAACATTCATTGAATTTTTGGGCTAATTCACTTGGCAGCTAGAAGCCTATGCAAAAGCTGACATCCACATCTTCAGTGTCCCTCTGTGACACCTTGGTCCAGATGACTCTCTAATGGTTAATGTATGCCACCACTATGGCTTTCTAGAAGAGTGATGTTTTAGCTGCCATGTGCAATGCTAAAAATACTTTGCTCCAAAGTGTGCATTACCACGCTCAATTGGACCACTCCAAATAACTGCCTAATTCAAATCATGTAACCAAAGACATGAAGAAAGGCAGCACTAATGCAAGTTGAAAGTCTAGGATTCCTGCCCAAAATGGTGAGGAGCTCTATTACTTTGCTCGGCCCTGTGACTGGTTGAAATTGACACAAACTCTGATGATAAAGCCAATCGTGCTAGATGAATAAGCCAATGTAGTCACACGCGGTGACACAAGGAACACATGCATAGTTCAACCATGCTATATTTGGTTTAAAATATATCGAATTACAACATCTAGGACTACTTGGATCAGATCATCACCCCACATCCTAGTTGAGTAATACATCGTCTTTGACTGACCTTATCCTTCTTTTTGGGATTATCGTGTAATCGTTCCATCTGGGACTACAGTTCCCAAGCTGACATCATAGCAAAACCTTTAAAACCACCTTCCAATACACACACTTTAGAGAGCAGGTCCTTTTGTAAACAGTCTTGAGAAGTTCGAGCAAGGCCAAACCCAGCAGTGAAGAAATTGTTAAAACTTAGCTTTTACTATTGTTAGTTAAAATCAGTAGGTAAAGCTTACATGGGGACTCAAGGTCCCATTTCCCATACCCCACAACTGCAGCGCGTTTCGGGGGGTTCTGCCTTTGTCAAGCAGTGAACACTTACCTGCACAGTGGACAGCTTGCCATTCTAGTCTTCCCAGATAATTACTAGCATGATGGTTGCATTTGGGAGATCAAAGCTGCTAGTTATACATTTAAACACAGGTCTGTTAGAAACCAAATCAGAATAGACTGCAGCAGCATTGTGTCCAGCACCATAGTTTTCAGAGAATCACCTGTCCTGAAAGAACAGCTTTTAAGGAAAACTCCCTTTTGTCAGGTTGTTGGAGTTCTGCCTTATTCTTTTCCCCTTCTGGGATGTAAAATAAACATTTGTGTTAGAATGGAGTCCCCATACCTGCAATTTACTTATCAACATGCCGTTTCAAAGTTTCTTATATCCCTGTGGGTCTGTGGGAGCGATTTTCCTTGCTTTTAGTAAAAACTGCTGACTACAAATCCCAGAATCCTTCCACTCTAACAGGTAAGCTTATCACACAGCAGTAATGACCTCCCCAGGCGAGAACACTGCCAATAACCTTTTAGCTACTGGAGCACAAGATTATGATTTCCTAATCTGCAGAGTTTCAATTAGAGCAGATGGAGCTAATTCTGTCACCTCTGCCTTAGCCAATCAGATGATTAGCAAACCAAAGTCAGGAAGTCTCTGATCTGTTCACTAAACATACCAGTCACTGTACATTGCTAAGGTAAACACATTGTTGCGAAGAAAAGTTGCTTACTTTTATAGCAAAGAAGAAAAAACAGATAAGATCAGCACCTTGATGACATCATTTTGGAACACAATAATAGAATATATAAATAATACATTCTCCTTTCCCATTACTCCCTTCTCATTTTTCCATCTGTTTCTTCTTTTACGCTATGTCCATTTTATGCTTTTGTGGCTACTTCAACAACTATTTCTTTGATCTAAGGAACACTGCTAGAGCTTTGTAGCCCATGTAACCCTAAAAGATGTTGATGTAATAAAGCTAATTACTGTGTGTTATGGAAGCAGTATCATGTTTGTTAACACTGTGGCTGCTTATAGAGTCACTAGTATCATCTACATAGCAAATGTTATAATATTCAGGCAGATATTCTGAAAATGATTTTTGCTTTGCAGTTGTCTCTTTTTCTGTATCCTAGATAATAATGAAAAGCTAAATAAAACATACAAAACACAACTTACGGATGGTCTGAAGCTATAGCCCAACAACCAACTGAAAACCAAACCGCACAGCTACATAAACAGGTAGGTGCTATTCAACGAAAGATGAATAAAAAGGAACAGTAATCAGTGTTGGACTGGGGTCAACATCAGCCCTGGATTTTACCATCCCCTGGCCAGCCCGAGACTTTCTTGCTTAGGCCCCTCCACCATGATGCCGGAGCTATAGCATTGAGGGCTGGGGTTCCTTGGCTTGTGGGTCAGTGGGGCTAACAGGGAGTCTAAGGGGACAGGGATTGAATGTGGGTGTTAAAAGCAGCAGCCCAATTGGCCCCAAAGAAGTGCGGCCTACCAGGCATTGTCCCGTGTCTTCCTATGGCCAGTCCACCCCTGACAGTTGTGGTAAGGTGCCGTCATTGACGGAAGGTATGTGACACCAAGGTACCTGGCCTTGCTGCAGTAAAACCGTGTATTTTGTTTGCTAATGGCAGTCTGGTGCTGAAGTTAGTATAGCTGAAAGGCTAACCCGGGACGGCTTTACTGGGATGGAGTAGAGCAGGGTGGGACTCCATCCCCTACCCAGGTCCGGGTTTTACAGGCCGCATAAATAGCCTGAGGAGTCAGCTGTGCACTGGCTGTGTCTGGAGCTCACTTGTGAAGTGAGACTCTGTGTGCCTGGCTGAAAACTCCTGTGCAGGCTGTTTCATGCGGACCAGAGGCGGATTCGGCTGCAAAGTAGCAAGTTTGCCCAAGGACTAAAAACGCCGTTGCCTGTCTGATTTACTTCTGCTGAATTTTCCTGAAAAGGTGATATAACCAAAAAAGGTCATTCGGTTTTATGGATTTTTGTGTGAATAAACACGGACTTTAAGTTGAACTTTCGCCTCTGAGCCTCTCTCCTGATGTCTACTAGAGCTATTCACCACACAGTATACTTAAATGCCTGTTTTATAAATATTAAATGAGGTGGGGTTACTAATCCCATAACGGTATCTGTATGAAAAAATGCTATTTTTCTCCCCTTGTCCTTCAGGACGCCTCACGGAGAGAGCGGTCCCTCCCCCTGGGAAAAAACACACACTGAACAGAGGTTAAAACCCCACCCCTTCCTCTGCCCCTCAGTTCATGTTTCCTCCCTAAGGAACCACTAGACATATTTTAATTTATTATTTTCAGCTCCAGGAGCCCCTGGAGAAGCTCACTGTGCCCTGGACCACTTTATCACCGGGTGTAGCTGACCTGGAGGCAGACAGGACAGTACTCCAGGCCAGTGGCGGCGGAGAGATGTATTTCAACGAGGATACTGAGCTAGATTACCAGAGCTCTCGGGTCGGCGGCAACGTGTTTTTTTTCTGCCTGTTTTCCGTCCTAGAGCTCTGACTGCTGGGCAGGGGAGGAGCCTGGCGGTGCTCTGACTTCACTTCTGGATGCGGTCTCTACACATGGGGTGACCCGGAGGTACAGCCAGCACCAGTTCTCCCAGCCACCACACAGTGCTGAAAGGGATTCCAGCGGAGGGATAGGCACCGGCGGAGGGATAGGCACCAGCAAAGGAGGGCATCAACAGCGCAGTAGCGACTCAGCGGCAGCCCACAGCAAATTCATGAATCCTCCACTTAGCAAGGTCAGCGATCTGGGGCAACAGAATCCAAGTGAAGGCAGTGTATCAGCCAGCCTTAATATTTCCTGCAAAATGCCTCAGGAAAAAACGGTAATGTAAAAATCCTGTTATATATTTGCCGTTTTTTTCTGGTGTCTCTAGGGGTATATATATATACATGACTCATGACTCATGTATCTTATTCTGTTCTTCTAGTCTATGCCACCTAAAGTTAAGGATAAGGATTTCTTTGTTACAACTATTTATTTTTAGGATGGCACACTGGGTTAGAGGTTTGCTTTATGTTGCATCAAGCATCGCCTAATAAAAAGCAACAAAGAATAATAAGCATATTTTTCTGTGTGTGTGGGCTGGAGCCTGATATTGTCACCACAGACTACACCCAATATGAGTCAACCCACATCAAACATCTGCAGACCAAATATATCTCACCAAGGGCTCGGGGTCTGGCGCCTGGCCGGATCTAACCATATGTTGTTATTCAGTAGGAGGCAGGTTTACCTCCTGATAAAAACACTTGTAGGACTATTGTATACATCTGTGGAAACCTTCATAAATTCCTGAGTGGGAGACTTTCAACTGTTCAGAATAATTCTACAATACCAAATAACACCAAGAAACAAAATCAAAATGAATCATTAGTCAAAGTAGCCCTGTAACATTGTCTAACCCCTGTAGCACATCCACTACTGGTACATATTTTAAACATGCTAAGGTTTAGGTCTGCCGCCATGAATAACACTGCTCCATATTAAATATTCCAAAAATATTTAGGTATACTCACCATAAAATATATTTATATATTTATTATATTTGTACATCTACTTTAGGACACAACTTTTGCTTAAAATCATTGGCGCTATTCAGGCACACTCAAAAATATTCCCATCATGTAGGGCTACACATGGCAATGTTCTAATTGTTTTCCTTATTGAAAACAAAGCTATATTGCCAGAGTAATTATAAAAATACATTTTCACCTCATGTTGAGCCAATAGGCTCTCTCAAAATTGCAGGAGGGTGTGGCTTCAGTGGTGGAAAAGAAAATACAACTCTGTGAAGTACTCACCTGTAGAGTTGGTATTATATGCATACAGCACGTCCTGCTCCAGTCATAGTAATAACATGTGGGTAATCCTCCGCCTCCGGCACCGTACACTGCAGATATGTAGAAAACAAGCTCCTCCTGGCCCTACATATACCGAGGGACCTTCCACAAATCCCCAGCATTGAAAAGCAGTGAGAAAGAGAGGCCAGGAGAAAACAACCACCCAAAACTGGCAATACCAAAGATAACAATCACCAAACAGGGGATCCAGAACAAGGTGAAACAGGGTGGGGTGGAGCAGGACGTGCTGTATGCATATAATACCAACTCTACAGGTGAGTACTTCACAGAGTTGTATTATTCTAAGCATACAGCACGTCCTGCTCCAGTCATAGTAATAACATGTGGGACATCCAATAGCAGTGTCCATAAAGAAGGGTGGGATCCCCAACAGAAGGCAACAGCAAGCAGTTTAAACTACTGCCGCCTGCAAAACCTTGCGGCCAAACACAGCGTTAGCTGAGGCTCTAACATCAACCTTGTAAAACTTTGTAAAGGTATGTACAGAAGACCAAGTAGCGGCCTTGCAAACTTGTTCCACAGAGGCCTGGTGCTGAAAAGCCCAAGAAGCCCCAACAGCTCTAGTAGAATGAGCAGTAAGACGAAAGAGGGGAGTCTTCCCCTTAGTAGTATAGGCTTGAACCACAGCCTGACAAATCCATTTACTGATGGTAGACTTGGCGGGAGCCAAGCCCTTCCTCGGCCCGTGAGGCACAACGAAGAGAGCATCCGTCTTTCTAAATGCCTGAGTGGTAACCAGGTAAGACTTGACATACCTAACCACATCCAAGGAATGCAAAACCCTTTCCTTAGGGTTACTAGGATTAGGGCACAAGGAAGGAAGTACAATATCTTGATTCAAATGAAATGCAGACACAACCTTAGGCAGGAAGTCTGGCTTGAAGTGAAACACCACCTTATCCCGGTGTCTCTCAAAGTAGGGAGGCTGAATAGACAAGGCAGCCAACTCAGACACACGTCTAACTGAAGTGATAGCTACCAGGAAGACAACCTTGAGCGTGAGCACCGCGAGAGCGGCCTCATGAATAGGCTCAAAAGGAGCCCCCTGCAGGGCCGACAACACCAAGTTCAGATCCCAAACAGGAACCATAGGTTTCCGAGGAGGACGCACATGAGTGACCCCCTGAAAGAAAGTCTTGATAAGAGGGTGCTGGGCAAAGGTCTTCTGAAAGAAGATAGACAGGGCCGAAACCTGGCCCTTCAAGGTACTAAGCTTAAGACCTAAGTCTAGACCATGTTGTAAAAACTCCAGCACCCTGGAGACTAAGAATTCCCGGCAGGGAAGAGACCTGGATTCACACCAGTCAATGTAAGCACGCCATAATAGATAGCAGCAGAAGTCTTCTTCCTGGCTTGCACCATAGTAGCCACAACAGATGCAGACAAACCCTTTTCCCTTAAGATGGAGGTTTCAATAGCCAAGCCGTCAAAGCCAGAGTTAGTAAATTGGGGTGGCGTAGAGACCCCTGAGTCAGAAGATCTGGAAACCTTGGCAGATTGTACTGATCTACTGCCATTTGAACCACGTCTGCGAACCACACTCTTCTTGGCCACCTTGGGGCCACCAGAATCGCAGGTACCCCTTCCAGAGCGATCTTGCGCAGCACTCTGCCCAGAAGGGGAATTGGTGGAAACACATACAGGAGCCGAAACTCCTTCCAAGACATCGACAGGGCATCCGAGGCCAGAGCCAGAGGATCCTGAGACAGGGATACAAAGCTCGGTAGCTTGTGATTGTGACGTAACGCAAAGAGATCCACGTCTGGCACACCCCAACGGTGACACAGGGACTGAAATACCCTGTCGCAGAGGGACCATTCCCCCTGACGGGACGATCCCCTGCTCAGAGCATCTGCTAGCAGGTTCTCCGCCCCCGGAATGTAGACAGCCGAGATGCATTGTACATTGGTCTCTGCCCATGTCAGAATCAGAGACACCTCCTGGAGAGCACCCTTGCTCCGGGTTCCTCCCTGATAATTGATGTAGGCTACCGCCGTCCTGTTGTCTGAGTGTACCTGAACCGCCAGACCCTTCAGGTGCTGGGTCAATTGTTCCAGCACCAATCGGACCGCCCTGAGTTCCAGGACATTGATAGGAAGATGGGCCTCCTGAGGGCCCCACCTCCCCTGGAAGCGCAGGGACTTCCAGAATCCCCCCCAGCCCGAAAGACTGGCATCCGTTGTGACCGTCTCCCAAGAGGGAGCCAGGAAGGATCTGCCCCTTGTCAAGTTCGTGTGGTCCAACCACCACGCAAGGGATTGTCTGACCGAGGGGGGAATCACCCAGCTGTCGTCCAAGGACGCTGGGTCCTTGTTCCATACTGACAGAAGGTGAAGCTGCAGGGTTCTCAAAATGAAACTGGGCAAAGGGCACCTCCTCGAAGCTTGCCACCATCGAGCCCACCAGCTGCATTCCCTGCCAGATGGAGGGATGAGGGTTCGAGAGCAGGGACCTCGCCTGCGTTGTCAGAGCTTCCACCTTCTGCGGGGAAGGAATATCCTTGACTGAACCAAGTCCAGAATCATCCCCAGAAACGGGGTCACTGAGGAGGGGAACAGAGAGAACTTTGGGTAATTGATCACCCAGCCGAAGGACTCCAGGGTGGACATCACCAACCGAGTGTCCAGTTCTGCCTGCCGCAGAGACCGAGATGTGATGAGTATATCGTCCAGGTATGGCAGCACGCGTATGCCCTTTAGTCTTAAGAGAGACATCACCCCTGCCAGCACCTTGGTGAACACCCTGAGAGCCGACGTAAGGCTGAATGGCAGGGCCACGAACTGATAATGCTGATCCAACAGCGCAAATCTGAGAAACCTTTGGTGCCCTGGAAACACCGGAACGTGCAAGTAAGCGTCCTTGATGTCCACAGATGTCATGAAGTCCCCTGGACGCAGCGAGGCAATGGCCGAGCGCAGAGTTTCCATATGAAAATGCCTGTTTCTGACAAATCTGTTTAGGATTTTTAAATCCAGAATGGGTCTGACTGACCCGTCCTTTTTGGGAACCGTGAACAGGTTGGAATAAAACCCCATGCCCCTGTCTCTTAAGGGGACCTCGCAGATGACCTGAGCTCCAGAAGGTCCTGCACAGCCAGCATCAAGACTCGAGCTGAGGCAGGGTCCTGTGGGATCCGAGACCCAACAAACCTGGTAGGGGGCAGTACAGCAAATTCTATCTTGTAACCGGAGGACACTACCTCCTGAATCCACCGGTCTGGGACAAGGCGTCTCCAGACATGCTCGAAGTGCTGTAGACGTCCCCCCACCCTGACGGGCGAGGGCGCCCCTTCATGCTTGGGGGTTCTTGGGGGAGGCTTTAGGCTTGGGCCCCCAGGAGGAACCAGGACGGCGTCCTCTGTTCTTGTTCCAGGACTCTGCGCGAGACCCAGCGAAGGACACCCCTCTACCCTGCTTGGCCCCACAGTAGGGGGTCGAATGGGAGCTTGGGCCACGAAAGGGTCGAATCTGACGCTTGCGCTGGGGCAACTTGCCACCCTTGGCAAAGATATCTAACCTTTCTCCAAACAGGCGCAGCCCTTTAAATGGAAGCCCCGTAAGGGCCTTCTTGGCGACGTTGTCAGCAGCCCACTGGCATAACCAGATTGCATGGCTACCACCAGCGCAGAGGATCTAGCGCTCAGCTTAATAGCATCGTCCGATGCAGATAGGATATAATTCACAAAGGTCTCACAGGTGGCCAGAGCGTTGGCGGCCTCAGAGGGCAAGTCATCCGCCCCTTCCAGAGCAGTCTTAACCACCGTCCTGAGCGCCACCGTCGTGATGGCTAAGGCGCAAACCGGGCGGAGCGAAGCTCCCCCAAATGCAAAGGCATGACATGCCAATTGATCAACTCGCCGATCCTCTAAATCCCACAGCGTAGTAGTGTCAGGGGAGTGCATAATAGAGGTGTTGGACAGACTCAGAATCGGGGCATCGACCTCGGGTGGCGATGTCCAACACTTAACCAGATCGGCAGGAAATGGATACTTCTTATCCACAGCTTTAGGAATCCCCTGGAGTTTGCTGGGATGTTCCCATACTTTCAGCACTAAGCTATTAAAATGAGTTTGTTTGGGAAACTCCAACCGCACCCTAGTGGTATGAAACAGATCACCCCTTTGCCTAGGAGCCGCGGGAGGGGGAGAGAGGGATAACACATCAAAGATCTGGGTCAGCAGTCTATCAATGTCGTCCTGGGACCAATGATCAGAACCAGACTCCTCCTGACTCTTGGACTCGTCATCGTAGGACCCTGAGTCAGAGAGCAGTTCCCCTTCCTCTGATGGGGAATGTGCATAGGAAAGCAGTAAATCATCAGATTCTAGAGGAAGAATAGTAGATTCAGGATTCAAATGACGCCTCTTGGCAGTAGCCTTGCGCGCCAAGGAGCCATCGATGAAGTTTTCCACACTAGCCAGTCTAGAGGCCAAATCAGCGTGAGAATCCCCACTAGTATTGGGGGTTAGGCTCAAGCTTGGGGGAGTAGGGGAAGTAAGGCGAGGTGCAGGCCCAGCCTCGGAAGAGGTGGGGAGACCGGCTAGCGCCTGCTGGGCACAAGGGACGCAGACCCGTGCATTGTCACCGCTGCTAGGTAAGACCCCACAAGCTACACAGAGACGGGCTTGTAACGAAGGAACCCCGTTCACAATATCCTGGGATGCCTCCATATTGTGATTATTAAGTTCAATGTGTCAGTAGGGATTGACGCTGTAAGCAACCCTGGATGCCCCAATAACCCGCTGGGAAGTGGGAGTAATTTCTTAAAATGGTCTGGACCGGGTGCTACGTCGGGCCGGGAGAAGCCACCGAAGACCGCTGTCTGAAAGACACAAGGGGAACAGGGATGTCAGAGCCGAGCGTGAAGAAGCAAGCTAGGGGAAAGATCGCCCATGAGGGCACTTACTGGTCTGCGAGAGGAGGACCGTCTTCACCACGCGCATGCGAGAAGGAAATGGCGCCCAGCGAACCTCGAAGGGCGGGCCAGAGTGGGCGATGACGCGGAACGCGCCAGACCGAACCACGCCCCCACCCTCGGAGAGCGCGAAGCTCGAAGGCGCGCAGCCAATCAGGAGAAAACAGTAGTTATGGCAGAATCACCTCAGAGAATACGTCTGACAGAGTGAAAAACAGGAGTAAAAACGCTGTAGCTTCCCCGAACAGGGCTGCCGTACGCGCCATAGAGAACAATAAAAGCGCTACGGTTAGCTAAAAAAGCGAAGCGCGCTCTGACACCCGGTAACAGATAAAAGCCATAGGACTCTAGTGTAATTAGGGCAAGGATAGGCCATCGAACACACAACCCTCCCCTTCTTTTTCCCCCCACTAACGAGGGAATCTAGGGAGGAAGATGACCCAATGCAGGGTTCACCGTTACATGGGACGTGGGGGGCACAGGTGCGGGAGGGGCATCCAACAGAAGGCTCACCATTCGCCTTAACCGCCTACCCTATGGTGGGGGATTGCGGTGGAGATTAGCTCCGTAAGCACACTAGGTGCTGCCTACCTTCACCCGACCAACGCAGCCCAGGCTGGGAGGCATTAATTCACAATGAGGACGGGTGGAAATAGTCCCGCAGGGCCTCGGGCTGTCAAGCCCCGCTCGCCTGCGAGAGCGTGATACTTCATGTCTTCGCAGTTCCAGCACTGCAGAGAAATCTGGGGATTTGTGGGAGGTCCCTCGGTATATGTAGGGCCGGGAGGAGCTTGTTTTCTACATGTCTGCAGTGCACGGAGGCGGAGGATTACCCACATGTTATTACTATGACTGGAGCAGGACGTGCTGTATGCTTAGAATAACCGGCCCACCGCCAAGGCAACCGCAGTTCCTGGTTGCTTGTCCGGGGGGAGGGGGGGGGCTCACATTGAGCGCTGGACCTTATTATGGGTTTCCATCTGTTTTAACCCTTCAATGAACCACAACATTTTAGCCTTGAGGATCAGTACATGTTTTTATTTCTTAGTGTTCCAGCATTCAGGCAGGCAGATATGTAGATGGGAGGGCAGGAGAGAAGATGGGTGGATGGAAAGGCAAATAGGTGGGCAGACATGTGGTCAGGTGACTGAGCAATCTGGTAGGTAGGAGAGTAGGTTAGTGGGTTGTTGGGTAGGCTGACAGGTTGGGTGGATGGGAGTCAGGCAGGTAGGTGGGCAGAGGGGCAGAAAGGTGGCTGGGTGGTCAGGCAGGTAGATGGACAAGCAAGCAGGTAGGTGGGTAGGATGGTGGGCAGATGGCTGAGTAGTTAGGCAGGTAGGTGGTCAGGCAAGTAGGTTCACAGGGAAGGTGAGCAGACATGTAGGGACTGGGTAGGAGGGCTCAGACTAGCTTCTAGGGTATGGCAGCATCTCAGGGATCGGGTGGCCAGGCAGGTGGCAGCATTTCAGCTGGCAGCTTCTTCCCACCACAACCCACAGAGGTTGCCATAGCTCCAGCCACCATTCTCTTGTCTGTCTTTTCCACATTGCCTGTACAGACAGCACTGAAAAGACCAGGGTTCGGAAACGCGCTGCAGCAAGGAGAACTCAGGTGAGTAAAAAAGCATGTATGCATGTCTGTATCCTAGTATGCTCCCCCCTCACACTAGTCCTGCCATGGGCTCAGGGAACCCTTTCTGTTGTGCCCAGCACAGGATGGACAGTTGGGAGTTAAGAGGATTATTGTAAAATTGTATAATAAAAAAATCCATATATTCATAACACATCAGCAAATAAGAGGAGGGGTCACCTTTACAGCCAAACTGAATAAAACTCCCCCCAAGCTTGTGGTTTTCTTCTCCTGATAGGAATAAAATCCAGGGGTGACAGGTTTCAGTGTATCGCAGTGAACCTGTCACTCTTGATTTCCTCCTTCTTCCAATAGAAGAAAGACATAAGCCTGGCCCAGATATTTCTTGATGCTGAGTGTATAAGTGACCACTCCTCCCGACATCCAACATATTTATATGGAGTTTTATCATTGGTCATCAACAATATTATTGTTTATTTATAAAGCGCCATCGTATTCCGTGGCACTTTACAAAGTTACAGGAGGGTAAGCCAAGTAACATTAAAATAATGAAAATACACAGGACATTATGAGTTGTATATAACAGAGATGTAACTACAAATGCATATAATACATACAGTATTTTTAGCCAAATGCAATGGAACACATTAGTATATGGAGTACATGAGGGCCCTGTCCTTGCAAGATTACAATCTAAAGGTAAAGATGGAGATAAGAGGTTGGGTGACAAAGAGTATTTACTATGCATGGTAGCAAGTTCTCTGAAGGGTGGCAAGACTGTAAAGTGGTTTTGGTTAGGCCAGATGATAATCTAGTCTAAATAGATGGGTTTTAAAGGTTTTAAGGGTTGAAGAGTGTCAAATTGTATAGAGAAGGGCTTTACAGAGAAGCACAGCGGCAAGTCTGAAGTTCTGGACGTGAGAGTGGGAGGAGGTGATTAGGATTGAGGACAGGAGGTCATGGGCCGTTAGGAGACTGCCTTCTTGGTTGGTATCTTTGGACAAGCAATGAAATGTAGGAAGTTGCTTGGCTGTAGAGGACCTTGTAGGTTAGTATTTTAAACTAAATTCTTTTAGCTATTGGCAGCCAGTGTAGGGATTGACAGAGGGAGGCGGCACTGGAAAAGCGAGAGGAGAGGTGGGTAAGGCAGGCAGCAAAGTTGAGAATAGATTGAAAGGGTGCCAGTCTGTTAGCCGGTAGACCACATAGGAGAGTGTTGCAGTAGTCCAGTCAGGAGGTGATCATGGTGTGCACTAGAATTTTTGTGGTTTCAGGTGTGAGGAAAGAACAGATATGTACTTGAGTTGGAGTCGGCAGGAGGTGGTAAGTGACTGAATGTGGGCTTCGAAGGACAGAGAGGAGTCCGGTATAACAACAAGACATCGAGCTTGAGGAGCTGTATTGTATAAATGCACAGAGCGAACAGTCTCCTTATTCACATGACGTAACTGGACAGTATCTCGAAGTGCATGCACCACAAAATCGATCACGAGTGCCCGCCACCTTATGGATACCACCTTACCCCACTCTTCAGTAAAATTAGGCACTTGTTAAAATCCCACTGGGCTTCAGACAAACGCCATACTTTATAAGTGGTTAGATACTCCAGGATACTTAAATCCCCAGTAATCCACAATTTACACCCGATTTTTTTAGGTGAACAGGATATATGAAAGAGCAACAAATAAAATCTAGTGCAACTCCGTAATATAAAACCAGATAAACTTTAATAAGAAAAATGCAAACTCACAAGCTCTTTGTGGTAAATTCAGCATAAAGGCAAAAGCAGGACACTCCTCCTTGTCAACATCCACTATGGCCGATTGTGGAAAGGTCAAGATTCTGTGCCCATTAGAGCTTCTAAAGCACACTATCTTGTTTGATGTTCCAAGTGCCGCTACCCCCGCCCAACGCGTTTCGCTGTGAAACACAGCTTTATCAAAGGCAGAGCCTGGGTTTGGCGGCTAAAAAGAGTTGATGAGGGTTATCTGGGGCGTTCTCATAGCGAGGCACCCTCGATCGGAGTGCTTCGGGGGACTGGGCCAAAACCCAGGGTAGTCAAAATCCTGGGTTTTGGTCCACTTTAAAGTGCAGTCTGAGAGGTAGGTGGAGAGCCATTAGAGGGAGGCGAGTAAATAGAGGAGCAGGAAGTGGTTGACAGTGTCAAAAGCAGAGGACAGGTCGAGAAGGATGAGAATGGAGTAATGGCCTTTAAATTTGGCAGTTAGATCATTAGTAATTTTAATAAATGCAATTCAGTAGAGTGATGAGAGTGGAAACCAGATTGCAGGGGATCTAGTAAGGAGTTAGAAGAAATAAAGCTTGTTAATTCTGAGTGAACATGCTGCTCTAGAAGTGTGGATGTGAAAGGAAGCAGTGAGATGGGTCAGTAGTTAGTGAGGACAGAGGGGTCAAGGGAGGGTTTTTAGAGTAATGGGGGTATGACTGACTGCATGTTTGAAGAGTGAAGGAAAGATGCCTGTTGAGAGGGAAAGGTTGAAGAGAGATGTAATGCCCATGGTGATGGTTGAGGACAGATGCAGAAGTAGGTGGGATGGAATATGATCAAGGGAGCAAGTGGTAAGGTGGGCCTTGGAGATGAGGGAGGTTAGTCTTTGATTAGACAACAGGTGAAAATGGGATAGGTCAGTAGTCAGGGAGGGAGCTGGGGGGGGGGGTTATCTGGGTAGTTTAGTGGTGCTAAGCTTTGTCTGTGTTGTTTATTTTGTCCTGGAAGAAGGAGGCAAATTCCCCTGCTGTTATTTGGGAGGAGGTGACCAAAGTAGAAAGTTAAAGCTGTTAAACAGTTGTTTGTGGTTCCTGGCCCGTGAGCATATGAGGGAAGCAAAATATGCTTGTTTGGCTGATGAAGGGGTATTCCTGAGGTTCTGAAGTGCTTGTTTAGAACCTCACGTTCAAGTGTCGTTTCAGTCTGGCAATGTTCCGTGTTAAGCCAGGGTTGTCGATCTGGATGGTGAGGGTGGCTCTAGGTAAGAGGGGTGATAAGTCTCCAGGGCAGAGGTTAGGGTGCTGTGGTAGTGCAGGGCTGCAGAATCAGTGTTAATGAATGTGGACAAGATGTGAAGAGGTAGTAGAAAATCAGAAAGGCACTCATGGTTGACTGCATGCAAGCTTCTGAATAGTATTGCTTGAGAGTGTGTGGCAGGATAGGGTCAGTGTGAGTAGATTATCGTCAGAGAGGCAGGGAGCAGAGAGGAGGAGAAGTGATATACTGAGCAGAGATTAGTAAATGAGATCTAGAATATGGCCGTCTTTGTGGGTGGGTGCAGAGGACCATTGTTTAAAGCCAGATGAGGAGTCTCCTAAGACTACTGCAGGGAAATTGGAGGAGCCAAGTTGAGAAGTGGTCGAGAAAGAGAGTGGCAGGGCCAGGACGGCGATATATGATCAAGTTCAACCAGGGGTGTTGGGGTAGGGGAAGTTATTTTGTTTTTTTTTTTACCGATAACAGCTAATAGTAACTGTTAATGTTATTTTCTTCTAAATAAGCATCTGATCCATCTTGAAGCTGTCAGCTTGCTGTGACAAGCTTCTGTGGGAGGCTATTCCACAAATTTATAGTTCTTCTGGTAAAAAATGATTGTCACCTCCTCAGATTAAATTCCCTGAATGTTCCTCCTCACTGGTCTCTTAAGACTAAGCAAATTTAATTCTCATAATCCATCCTCATAACTTAGACTTAACTTTTATTAGTTTGGTGGCTCTTCTCTGCACCCTTTCTATAGTCAGAGCGTCCTTTCTATGAACTGGTGCTCAGAACTGTACAGCATATTCCAGATGAGGGCGCACCAGAGCCTTGTAAAGAGGCAAAATTACATCCCTATCCCATCATTCAATGCATCTTGGTGGCCTTGGAAACAGCTGATTGACATTGCATGCTGTTAATTAGCATATGGTCTACCAGTACCCCCAGATCTCAACAAGTGATTCTCCCAGTTTTACTCCCCCAAGGACATATGTGGCCTGCAACGGCCTACATATCTTTGTGTCATCTGCAAAAACAGAGACAGTGCATTTAATTCCATCTTCTATGTCATTTATAAACAAGTTGAATAATAGTGTGCCCAGCACTGAACCCTGGGGTATACCACTTACAGTTGGTAATCATTCAGAGTAGGTATCATTAACCACAACTCTCTGCACACGATCCTTCAGCCAGTTTTCAATCCAGTTACAAATTGTATTTTCTAATCCTGATTACTTCAATTTTTCCAATAAGCATCTATAGGGCACAAATGCTTTTGCAAAATCCTGAAAAACGACAGCTGCCCCTTTGTCCAGGCTTCTACTCACCCCCTCACAGAAGCCAATCAGATTAGTCTGGCAGCTTCTATCCTTAGTAAACTGTGCTGGTTGTGACTTATAATACTATGGATAGTTACATATTTGTGTATGTAGTCCCTCAATAGCCCCTCAAGCAATTTTCCCACAATGGATTTTAAACTGTAATTGCCAGGAGAAGACCTAGAGCCTTTTTCAAAATGGGCACCACATTTGCCTTGCACCAGTGCCTTGGCACTATACCAGTTGTTAGTGAGTCTTTATAGATCAAGAACAGGGGTGATGAGATAACTGAGTTCTTTAAGAACTCTTGCGTAAAGCCCATCTGGTCCTGCAGTCTTATTTACATTAAAATTACTTGGATGATATCCATGTTTAGCTTGTTAATTATTATACTTTGGCTATTGCTATCAGTGGCATCTCCCGTGTTGGCTCCTTGCTCCTCTCTTGTGTACACAGAGCTAAAGAATACATTTAACAGCTCCACCTTCTCTTCATCCCCAGTGACCATTTGCCCAGTATCATTAATTAGCATCTACCTGTTCTGATTTAGTTTTCTTTGAATTTATATATTTAAAAAAAACATTTATGGTTTGTTCTGCTTTCTTTGACCACATCTCTTTCATTGAGCTTTCGTCAATCTTATTTCTTTTTTACATGCTTTATTTACTAATTTATACTTTTAAAGGGTTACAGCTGAGATCTCAGCCTTGTAATTTTCCATGAGAATTATGCAACAGGCCTTGTACTTCATGCAGGGTTAAATCCACCTTCTTACACAAATACTAAACAGACTGAGGGCACATGCTACAGATATTCCAAACACAGAGCTCAGATAACATAACAGCTCTAAGCATCCATTTTCCTAGTGGGTGTGGTTATAACCCAGGTGTTTGGATTGTTCTGTCAATGGGTTTTGGTCAAAGCCTGAGTCTGCAGTGAGCTATTTCGAGCAGGTTAGAGGAAGTGTCCAGCTCTCTGATGTAGCTATGGGCGAGAAGGCTATAAGGCCCAGGTATAGAGGGGATCTAGCTGCAAGAAATATCTTTGCTTTAGGGAAGCAGTAAGTGCCCCTGTGCAAGAAACGTACCCGTTCCCGGTTCTCTCGCTGCCAGGAAACGTTCTGCTCTGGAGAAAAGGGGTCTGGCTTCCATTCCCTGGGTAAGCCCCACTCCAAACCTTGATCAGCATAGAAAAATAAAGAAAGCATCAGTGCAGTGACTGGTTTTACTCCCATGTGATATTCAGGTATAGATAAATGTCTTGGGATATTTAGCTGTATAAAGCTCATGGTTGCGTTACTTTTGCTGCATAAGATTTGAGTTGCATATAGGATGTGCCATCAATTAAAATGAACCCTATGGTGAGACCATGTTTCTCTCCGTTTCCCTTTAAACATCCCCCCCCCCCCGTCTCACTGCCTTTTGGATCTCGGCATTATCTAAAACGCCAACATCCAGCAGTATTCCTGGCACGTTTCCATCCCCCTTAGCCATCCCAGAGTGAAGGCTGCAGGCTTAGCCGGCCTTACCTGTAGCCTTCCTCTCTTCAAATGTCCTGCACTGCTCCTCGCGCTGAGTGTCATTGCAGCATATGATCTTAAGAGTGGTGAGGTGCATGTTGGGATTCCAAGATGGCACTGCCCAATGGAGGGCGACGGGGGGAGTGGAGGGATGCCGAGCGCGATGCAACCAGAGAGGTAAGTTAATATTAACTGTTTTGTAAACCGGAGGGGCTTGAGCAAGTCAAGTCTAGGGAGTTTTTACTAACTCCCCATGACCTGTAATGTTCCTCTAAGTAGAACCTTGGTTAGCACTGGGACAGGATGAAAGGCAAGATCAAATGTGGTGGTACCAGACAATTTTAACTTAAACCCCAAAAAGGCCTGAGTCTCTGCAGGCTAGCTGAAAATTATCTACGCAGAATCAAGGATACTAATTGAACTTGTTTATTAGAGAAGAGATATTCCACCCCAGCAAAAAAATTGGTTCCCACAGATAAAGAAGTGGATGTGTCACAGATGTTTTCTCAGTGCAGTGTTTGCAATAGCTGACGTGGCCTGGGCTGTAAGTCAGCGTGATGACTCATCCTGCAAACATAATATTACTCATCAATGTTTCAGTGTAAGTAACCTACAGAGATATCCCATACATTCAGCCCAGAAATCAGTCACAGATTCACCAGAAATCAATTGCCTCTCCCATATGGGAGAAAACATAGGTGCCAGCTGGGGTTCCCAAAAAGTTGCCAAGGTCACTAAAGCTGCACAACAACAAGAGGCTTGTCTAAATGTTGCTGAGGTTTCTGGCCATCTGTGGAACTTGCTGGCTGAGCAATCTTGGAAACATGTCTGTTAGCAAACAATTATATCTTTCTGCAACTGTCAGTTTGGCAATGGTACTATAGGTACATGATTACTTTGGAATAATTATTAGGGGTTTAAGCTCTTGTTATAAACATACCTGCCCACCCCAAACTAATGGCTAAAGCCAGCATGCTCTCCTAAATTCCAACTTCAAGCCAAGTTGTGTTGTATTGACAGTGGTAAAATTTTTTTCCTGCAACTCAATGCAGGAAGTTGCACAGGTGCAACTATTGCAGGACTAATGTAGAAAGTATGCCCAGAAGCTTTCCATACTGATTGGGGGGGGGGGGGGCGACACCAAGGGAAAGAACTTGATCCTCGCATGGACCTTATGGAGGTTGTATCTACAACCAGGGCCGAATTAAAGTGGACCAAAACCCAACCTGGAGTCTATGAGACTCCAGGGCAGGCATAGTCGCTGCCCACGAGGGCATTCAGATTCAAGATGCCCCACTGTGTCAAACCCCCCAGGTTGCCCGAAATCTCACCTTCTTTCTCGGTGCAACTGCACATGTGCGAGCAGCGGACACATTCCCGCTATCCCTTTAGCAGGGTGCTTGCCCGCGTCAGGCATTTGTGAATAGCAGGCGAGGGCAAAACACAGGATAGGCAAAATTCTGGGTTGTGGTGTGCTGGAGGCCCCTGGGCAAATGGTAAGTGCACGTAAAAGTACTTTTACGCCATATGATCCTGAGAGACTATAAAAGAAATATCTGACATTTTGAGCGCATTTCAAGTATTTATTTGTTTAACAATTGCATGCCGATCTGCTGCCAACCTGATCTGACTTACCGCATGGACCAGGGTCCTTTCTGCCAAAGTTGGCAGATTGATTTTTGGTTCCACTTTAAGGTCAGAGGCGCACTTAAAGAGATCAAACCATACCCGTACACTTTTGTGCTGGGAAAGGTCATGGTCCACAGAGACACTAAACTAACCCAACCTACCCCCTTGTACCATCAATGAGCCCTGCATTAGAGAGATACCCATTTCCTAGCAGAGAACCATCCAATGCGGACAGAAAACTTTTACCCCAATAGGAGGTGAGCAGCACTGTAGTGGGCATCTATTTCCTGGCCTCTTCATATAGATCTCAATGTCTAATTATTGGTTTCTAAAATATCTTGCAGTGTTGCACTTGCCTCCACCTTCACTGCCAGTCACTGCAGTCCTCTCTGCTGGGTCCTTCGGTCTTCCCTGCCAGGTGCTCGGCTCTTCTTTGTCATCACTGCTTTCAACCAGCAGCCCATCTCTTCTCCCTGCTGCACCACAGGGGGTGGAGTCAGAAAGCAGGGAGCAGCTGCAACCCCACAACCACCACTAAATGCTTCTGCAAGTGGCATAGATATTGAGCTCAGCTGCTCAGTTGCTAAGATGCATTTGGGATGCCCCACTGTCAAAACTCACCTTCCTGTTGCTCCCATGGTGCAGTCACAGCTGAAACAGAGCACTTGGATTGGCTGAGCTTGCTCAATTTCACTCATCTCCACTGGCCTGAGGCTAAGCAGCCAAAGGAAGCTGAGCAGGGACAAGTGCACTGCAGGTCACACCCCCTGCGGTTTCTAGCCGTGGGCACAAGTGAGTAAAAGAGCGGATCCTGTTTTCCCTTTTTTGGGTAGGTAAGGGACCTCATTTGGCTTCTCCCATTCCCTGTCAATGATTTCATTGCTGGTCTGGAAAGCCCCCAAGGATCTTCTCCTCCTGATCTAGATCCTCGTCTGTCGCACCTGCCACAGCCACCTACATTAGACTCAATGTCCTCCTGACAGTTTGGATTAGCTTATCCACAACATCCATCGTTGATCCAGGAAGGAATCCTCCTCAGTGTAAGAGACTATAAAATCCTGCTTCAATGCCAACTCCTTATCAAAAGGTAATGGTCCCTGCTTTCCTGAAAGTCAAAGCAGTACTCCTTGGACTGGGCCAAGGAGACTGTCACGGGGTATTTTCCACCTTCTTACCCATGGAGTTGATGTGTGCCTTACCCCCCCCCTTCCCCCCAGTTTCAGAGGAAAGGTGGCAGAATCCCAATTCAGCCTGGATATAGTCTTGAACTTCCTGTGACAAGCACTGTGGCTGAGAAACTCCAGATGGAGGGATACCCCATTGGGACGCTCACTAGCATCCTCTTGAGCGAGGACTTTCTTGTCGGATCTATATCTCTGCCCTGGAGTTTCGGTCAAATAGGTACTGTTGGAGAGGAGGTGCATGATAGCAGTGGAGAAGGCCCCACACACAAGGCCCTCTCCATCCAGCAACTAAATCAGGCACCCTGTGCAAGTCACCACTGTGCACGAGTCATTGGGACCTCCACCCTTACGCGATGCCTGAGCCAAAGAAAACCATAAATTCTTAAACAGACGTGGAGGCCGATTCACTACTAACACCAGGTATTGCCAGATGGGCGTCTGTATAGCGGTGCTTAGAGCGAGTAGACGCTTTAAGCGGGTATTGTGCGCTTTAACTAGCATTGCTGTAGTAACCTGGCCAGCACTGATTAATTTGATGTGTGTTGGGTGCTGTAACAACAGCACAGTGCTGCAGCGAGCGAGAGGTAGAGCCAGCTCAGTGCGTTCGGCACTCGGCTCACCACAGCATATTTAACAAAACACTAGACACACAGCGTCGGTGCTCTAAAGCTGGGAGCTGTAGCACAGAGAGCAAGACGCTGTGAGATTAAAGTTTGTTTTAGAACACAGAGTGCCGGCGCTATACACTAAGCCACCTGTAATAATACGTGACACTACATGGCGCTGTTAGAGGCGCTTCCCAGATTCGCTTTCCTCAATGTGGTTTTGCGTACAGCGCCCGGTGTTCACCAGACGCTGCCTGCCGCTACAAAGTACTACCTGGCGCTATCCCTTCTTAATAAGAGTCTATCTTATGTATGTTTCCCACACCCTGTACATACAGATTGCTCACTTTAAAAATCATCCTACCTGCATCTACTGCATGTTATGAGCCTTTAAACATCCAAGATGGCGGCTCATGGAACATCAGGTAGCCTGCAAACAGGAAGTGCCTTCTGACTGTGCTGCTCTGCATTCTGGGATTGCTGACCTTTTCCTGACTCCAGCTCTGCTCTGTCTGAGCAAAACACAGCTATAACCCTCCCCCTGCACTTTATCCCACCCTCCTCTCCTCAGTAAGTGTGATGCTTCTGAGTCAAGATGGCGGCGCCCGTATCCTAAATTCCTGAGCAGAGTTGCAGCCCAGTGGGGGAAAGAATAATAAGTTACAAAAAACTTAAAATTTATAAATTTTAAATGCTGGGGAATCGTTATTTAAGGGTTTGGACTTTTCAATAAATCATGGTGAAGGTCCGGTTTAAATAACCCCCTAAGACTCAAGCTGCCTGGAGGTAATGGATGCTCAGGTTCTAGCCTGTGTCCCCTTGATTTAAGTCTATGGCCTGTAATAACAAGCAGAGACAGCAGAATCCATAAATTACATTACATACAAAAAATATCCAAAATACGACAGTAAAGGTGCACCACTGGGGGCCTATCTGTACCCAAGTTGATTAGGGTCTGCCTGGGGCCAGTCAATGTGCTGTCCCAAAAGAGCGTGTTTTTGGGGGGGGGGGTCAGAAACTGCTGCACACAGTTGTAGCCTGCAAACTGCACCAAATTCATTAAGCGGGGCTCTCTGGGCTGGATGGAGGTCAGGAGCCCAAAAATCAAAAATGCCATTCTGGGGGCGTTGGAAAGCCAGGGGAAGCCTTGCAGTCGGGAGCCTTGTCAGAAGCTCACACAGGGAGCTTTGTCTGCTTTTGTCCACATGCAGGGCCATAGCCCCCTGCACTCACACACACTCTCTGAACATCTCAGTGTAGAAGGGAGTAATGGACCACCACATGGCAGGGGACCCAGCCTGTCCTAACTAGCACATGGTGCCTACAGCCCAAGGGAAGGGCTTTACACTGGAGGGTAAGGGGGGCACTAGGGATGGGGATAGGGAGGTTAAAGGGAATCCCTCTGGGACCAGATCAGCTACCCTTGTGTAGGGAACAAAAACTGGTGCCCTGTTAGCCATGTACATCTTAAAAGTGGATTTTAAGCTCCTCAGCCCAGTGACTCTCGTGGGCCTAGCCCAGGGACCTGGGTGCGTGGGGTCACCCCTTGTAAAACACTCAAGTAAAAATGAGGAACACAAAAGCATACAATAAACAAGTGGTGCTAGCACCCCCCACAGGCGACACTTATCTAAGTGGTCACCCTGCCAGACTAGAGCAGACTGGGAGTTAACCAGGAAATTAGGGTCTTAGCCTGCCAAGGGAGGTAGCAGCTTTTTGGCTTTAGTCCCCACCTATTGGCTGCTAGAATACGCAATACTAATGGAGCAGTGTTCCTGGATGGACAACTTAAGTCCAGACAAGACTTTCTTTTAAAGTGACCTATATTATTATGGTATGCTTGTTTAATTATGTACTTCTCAACAGTGCAGTTTATATTGATTTCATTGTTTGAGCTGTATTTTATTCTTAGTCTATGAAGTTACTTTGTTTTCACTTCCGGGGTATCATTCATTTATCTTTGTTAGTGTATCATTCCTATGAATCTTTCACAATTGATATATACATTATATATATAAAAATTTAAATGTAACTAAACCAGTATTTTGAATATCTTGGATTTTGTTCTGTGGCTTAGGGAGTTAAGCAGGACCGGGGGGGGGGGGGTTTGTATGGGGGTTCATTAATGCCCCCCGTGTAGACACCGCTGCCTACCCCCCAGCTGGTGTTGTGGAACCAGCAATTGGGTTTTGCCAAATACCAATTTCGTATAAAAATGTTGATCCAATTGAAATATGCCTTGACGCTGTATACAAAGTGAATCTTCCCACAGGCAAACAGCAATGTGAAATAGTTGGAGAAAATAACACTTTACAAAACTGACATTTCTTTTTTGGCAAGCCTGTGCCTCCTAGAAAACTACTATTAATGCATAACAGGAATGATACACTTTCCAAGTAAAGTAGTAATAGTATATTAAAGCTGTGTGGGGTAACGAATCACTGTGGTTACAATTCTTACAGTGAGCAGTGTTGCAGTGATGTTCCATAAATTTCTCACACTAAGCACTGTGGTGCCAGTTTGAAAGATAAAATCTCAAAATTTTCCACAGCAATGCCATTTCTATCCGCTGGAGTGGCTGGCATATTCATCTGGCACTCACATAACATTACACAAGGATAGGCGCCTGCCAAAACTCTGTGCCCACAATTATAATAAAAACAAGGGTGAAGTCAGAGGTTCGAACTGTCTCTGACGTGAATCTATGTTTACAGGCAGTGTTCTGTGGAACATCTAGTTCCCACATCACTTCCAGGGGGGAGTACAACTGACCTTGATCGCAACCTTAACTGACCCGCTGAAACCACAAAAAATGAAGTTGAAAACCACAGTCACGTGCCTGTAGGACAGCATTGGAATTAAAGTTTAAAGCACAGTAGCGGAGGCAAATAAAAAATATGGCAATGGTTTTACGTGCCAAGTTATTTGTCATTCTCTTCAGCTGTGTCTTGGATTTAAGCTCTCTTTCCTGTCCTTTGAGCTTATGGGGCAGGTTTAGAAAAAAAGAAGCTGCAAAGGATCAATGAGGCTGCAAAAGTTTGCATAAGAGTAAATTCTCCAGGTAGGCTTAGCTGACAAAAGGTAAGCATTGATTGGGCTTTCCCTGATGGGGAGGCATCATTTATTTGCAGAAGGGCTGTGGAGTCGGTAAGCCAAAGCCTTGATTTAGACTCCTTCATAGTGAATAATTAGTAGTAATTTTCTGTAGTACGGTGGTAACATTGGGCTTTTTCTCACCATTATAAAAGTAATCTGACTACTTACAGCATAAAGCATATTTATTGGAATACAATTTCTGAACAAATAGTTGAAAGTTCATGTCCAGGTAACCCATCTAATGCCAGCCATGTAAAATTCAGGGCTAAAAAAGGAAGAGTGATCATCGCGGGACACAGTGCTGGGGGATGGATCAATGGGAGTTCAGAAAAAATACAACTGAAGTACTCACCTGTAGAGTTGATATTATATGCATACAGCACATCCTGCTCCAGACATAGTCATAACGTGTGGGTAATCCTCCGCCTCCAGCATTGAAAAGCAGTGAGAAGAGAAGCCGGGAGAAACAACCACCCAGAACTGGCAATAATATCAAGTGAAAACAATCACCATACAGGGGATCCAGAACAAGTGAAACCAGGGTGGGGTGGAGCAGGACGTGCTGTATGCATATAATATCAACTCTACAGGTGAGTACTTCACAGAGTTGTATTATTCTAAGCATACAGCACGTCCTGCTCCAGACATAGTCATAATGTGTGGGACATCCAATAGCAGTGTCCATAAGTAGGGTGGGATCCCCAAGAGAAGGGCACAGCCAGCAGTAAAGCGCTGTCACCCCCAACCATGCTACCAGGGCAACGAGAGCAATGTTCTAACCTCAACCTTTGAACCTTGTAAAGGGAGAACTGAACCCAAGCAGCGGACTAGCCAACTTGCTCACCAGAACTTAGTGCTAAGAGTCACAAGACCAATCACAAGTGGTGAGAGAACAGAAAACAGTAGAGAAGAAGAATCTTTCCATAACAGAATAGGCCAGAATGGTGACCTGACCATGCTACTGCAAGGAGTGCAGCCATGGAAACATTAAAACTTTCCCCGACAGGGAATATGAAACCTGGTCTCAGTCAGGACCAGCAGGAACGCTAACAACACTTCAACAGAAGCCAAAGGTATACTTCTCGGCACAGCAGGTCAAAACTAGCCAAGTAAGACCCATCCAAGGGCACCTGCCCCGTGGAGGTAATTAGAGCCGGTACTTCATAATAGGACACTGAACCCCTTAAAAGGCAAAATCCCTCCAGGGACAAAAGGCCATTCAGAAAGATCTCCAACTCTGTAGAGAGATGCAAGTCCCTTATCTCATAATACACAGGACAACATCCCAGAGACCAGAGAATCTGGCATAATGAAGGTAAGGACCCTCGCCTGGAAGCAGACTTAGCGTAAGGCGGCACCCTCACCTCATGGGATACAGATATAAATAAGAATGTACATAAATGGAATGATAAAAGCCGCCACAGAGCCATACGTATGGCACACTTCTGGCTGGAGTAATCGCCCCAAAGGGGTGATATGATGAAGGAACGGTTCAGACAAGAACCTGAATAAGAACCAAGGGAACCCTTAGCAGGGTATCGGAATAAGAAATCCCCCCAAAAGTGAAAAACAGGAATTCCCCAATGAATGCAACCGAGCAGACCCTGAAGAAAGCTCAACACAAGAGATTGGATCAGGCTTTGCAGTAGGTGAACAGGGCAAGCCCTGAACCTTCCACAGAACTTAGTAGCAAATACCAACATTGCTGATAGGACCCTAAACCCCAGAAACGGAGATCTTCCAACAAGGGAAAAGAGCTTAGACCCAGCAGACCAGTATGGGTACACAACATACCCTAACATAGCGTGGCAGAAGGAAGAAAAAACGGAGAAGGAAGTAAGTCCTAACTCTAAGGAACAAGACACCCCGAGATCTGTCATCTCCAAAAACCTGCCGAACGCCAAGGTATAGCCTAAGATAAGAAACCTGACCATGTAAAATGGAGCTCGTGAGGGACACACAGGCCTACTGTTCTCAGCAGAACATCCGCGGACCACACCCCACTGGGCCATCCAGGCCTACAGCATAGCGGTGCTGCTCGCCATAGGAGAACTTGCGCAAACCCCCACCCAGTAGGGCATAGGGGATAAGACATGTCAATATAATGTCTAACCAGAACCACTGAACCCCAACTAGGGCAGACCAATCTGGGCCAATAATAAGGGTAGAACCCTGCGATCGAGACGGGGTCCAACAGGACCGTACCAGTATGGACTCCATGGACAACAGAGAACCTCCTGCAGAGGAGGGATATTACAAGAAAAGGGCAAGGAATATTAATTCCCCCATAGACGGAATCAGAGCTCCCCTGGAATAGAGCTAGACCCAGGAATTCCACGGGGAACAAGGAACATGCCACTGTCCTACAATGTACCAAGGGTCCCCAATTGGACAGGTACTGAAAGGGAGTAGTCCAGCAAACTAGAACCCACCGAAGCTCATTGTGACAAAAAGAAACCATAGGTAACTGGATCCCTCAAGGTCCCTACCTAGGAACCACCGGGGGTTTCAGAAGACAAGCCCCCTTTGTCAACCTGCCAGATTTGGTACCATGGTAACCATCAACAGGGAGAAACAGAGAGGTAAGGAAGATCCCTAACAGTTTCCTCGAGTAACCAGCGGAAGAATAACCGCCTCCACCAGAAGGAAGGTAAACCGACCTAGATCCAGGGTGCTGAACCCTCATCCAGGACTAATAGCTAAAATGCCTCAGAGCCCAAAGGCACAGAGAAAAAAAAAGGGGATGTCAACAGACCAGCCGTCAACGGCCACACCAGGTGCAATTCTGCCTGGAGTTAAAAAACGAGACAGGACGGAGGACCAGAGACCTCGTTTCCGGAAATTCCCTTATAGTCAAGGGAAAAGGCACTAGCCGAAACCCAATCCAGATACAACCTGGACCTGGAGGATGGAACAGAGTAGTGCTTGAGTCAACTAAGGTCCATCCAAACGACTCCCTCTTGTAAGTAAAAGGGAGGACCTGATAGTGGGCTCAGGATCCAGAAGTTACCTTGGGGTCAGAACAAACATCTCAGCACGCCGCGGGCAGCCAGAGGACCCCTGGTGTGTAGGGCGCCAACGGCCCATTTAGAAGCGCCAAGCCTGGATGCCTATGGATACAGATGCTAAACCCCCCAAGGGGTTGGAAAGATAGATTCCCTCATCCTCAAGGGAAGGGAGGAGCAACTGGCGCAGAGTCCCCAGTGTCTATATAATAATGGCGTTCTGGCAAGGAAGCCATACCTGACAGGCCCAGGAAAGCCTGCCCCCCATACCTGAAGAAAAACAGGGGACCGTAGTCCTCCTGACCGACTCAGGGAAAGACCACCCAGCTAACACTGTCCCATATCCGGAGGAACTACCTCCTAAAGCCACTAGAACGAGGCAGGATGCCTCCTGATAGGAGTAAGGTGCTGTGGCTATCCCCTCACCCAGGTGGGTGAGCGCGTCCCATCATGCTTGAGGGTTTTCGGTGAATGATACGGGCTTAGCCCGGCCCGAAGGCCCTGGGCATTGAATGTCACTCCTGGGACAGGATACTGAATCAGACCCTGCAAGGGGCATCCCCGGTTCCTGCTTAACGCTATGATATGGAGGTGGAGGGGTATCCCTGCTCCGAGGGGGCCCGAGACGGCCGCCCCTGATTGGGTGGACTGTCCTGTTTTCCAAATAGGTCCAGACGGGCCCCAAACAGGCGATGCCCTCTAAAGGGAAGCCCCGTCAGAGTCATCGTCTGCCCCCCACTGACGCAGCCAGAGCAGGCGACGTATAGCTATCACTTGGGCAGAAGTCCTCGCACACATTTTGATGGTGTCATCCAGAGCTAAAATGATAAATTTAACAAAAATATCACAGCTGGAGAGTGTGTAAAATACCTCCCAGGGTAAATCTTCAGGTTGATGCTCCAGCATCTTTCTTATGAGAGCCTTAGCGGCCACTGCTGTGATGGCCGCGGCACAGACTGGGCGTAGCGCCGTTCCTGCACAGGCAAAGGTGTGGGAAGCCAGCCTATCAATGCGCTGATCCTCGGCGTCCCGCAAGGAGCTGTAAGCCAGAGCTGTAAGGAAGGGGGGTTAGGAACCCCAATAATCGGTGCGTCTACCACTGGGGACGAAGACCAAATATCAACCATCTCGGGGGGAAAAGGGTATTTCCAAACCCAATTCTCTGGGGGCCTTTGAAGTGCAGTGGGGCATTCCCACTCTTTAAGTACAAGAGCATGGAAGTGAGCCTGCTCGAGAAATTCCAAGCGTGCAGGCGCAGTATGGAAGCGCCCCCCTCTCGGCCTGGAGACCGCACCGGGAGGCGAAATGGACAGGGCATTAAAGATCCTGAGTAACATACCACCAATATCAAGCTGGTCCCAGTCATCTTGACCAGCATCACCCTGACACCTCGGCCTCTCGTCAGAGGAACCTAGGTCAGAGAACAGGTCCCCATCTTCCGACGTGGCACTAGCACGTGTAGAGAAGGACTCTTCAGAGCCCATAGCACAGGCCGAAGCCGCGGGAGTCCAAGGCCGTTGTCTATCAGGACTCACCCGGCCGGACAACCCTTCAACAATCTGGACAAGCGTGGGCCGTCTAGGAGAGGTGTCTATTTGTAATTCCCCACTTGTAAAAGACTCAACAGGAGTGAGATTTAGGGAAGAGGAAAGGGGAGAAGGAGCGAGGTGCAACCATAGGCGCCGCTCGCAATTCCAGCGTCTGTTCAGAACATGACGCACAGACCCGTGTCCCGTCAGCCCCAGCATGGGGGAGACCACACGCTACACAAAGCCGGTCCTGTCCCAGAGGGACCCCGGTAACACAATCCTGAGATGCCTCCATATGGTGATTGTTTAAACACAATATGTCAATAGGGATTTATGCAAAGGGCAACCCTGGATGCCCCAACAACCCGCTGATTAATGTGGGAGATTTTAGGAAGGCCCGCTAATATCCTTATACGTATAAGTATAAATATGTATATATAAATATATATGAATATGAGGCCGGGAGAAGCCACCGGGAACTCAGCGTCTGAAAGACATAATGGGAAAGAGATGTCAGGGCGAATCCCTCTGTTTTTTGTCTGTCCAGATGCGCATGGCATCAGGACAGACAAAAAACAGAGGGATTCGCCCTTGAGGGCACTTACAGCTCAAGTGGAGGAGAGACCGACACCACGTGCGCACGAAGCTTAACAAAAATGGCGCCCAGCGAACCTCGAAGGGCGGGCTAAATGCTCTGTCATGACGCGGAGCGCACCGAACTAAGGCCCCGCCCACTCTAAAGAGCGGGAAGCTCTGAGGTAAAGATAAAGGCAAGGATACAACCACAAGCCTAAGGTTCAATAGAACGGTTACAGATAATAAGTACGGGCACCGCAGCATCAAGACTATGCGGCAAGCATTGTAAAAACACACAGCGGCAGCCGAAATAAGGAGCAAGCAGCGTGGCTCTGACATCCGAGTTAATAAAAGGCAGAATAAAGGCCATGATCGTGACACACCGGTACACTGGGACCACCACACACATACCCCCTCCCCTTTCTTTTCCCCCTAAGTAGTTGGGGAAATGAGGGAGAATGGCGACCCGTTAATAGGGTCCAGCACTACGCAGGGTACGGGGCAATAATGCGGGAGGGTCATCCTCTAGAGGCTCACCATCGGCCTAAACCGCCTACCCTATGGTGGGGGATTGCGGTGGAGCATGGCTCCATTAAGCACACACAGTGCTGCCTACCTTCACCCGACCAACGCAGCCCAGGCTGGGAGGCATATTCTGATCACAAAAGGGACGGGTGGAAATAGTCCCGCAGGGCCTCAGGCTGTAGGCCCCGCTCGCCTGCGAGAGCGTGATACTTCATGTCTTTGCAGTTCGAGCACTGCAGAGAAATCTGGGGATTTGCGGGAGGTCCCTCGGTATATGTAGGGCCGGGAGGAGCTTGTTTTCTTCATGTTCTGCAGTGCACGGCGCTGAAGGCGGAGGATTACCCACACGTTATGACTATGTCTGGAGCAGGACGTGCTGTATACTTAGAATAATATATATTTTCTTTTTTAATACTAATGTGTGTCCATGAGACCCCTATACCAGTTCACAAGGCTCTGGGTCTGGCAAGTCACCTGTGGCTAGTGGCTGACATGCCATTAAGCCCCAACACCCCTTTTGCCTACCTCCCCCAAGGCCCTGGTGGGGGGGGGGGGGGATGCGGGACAAGATCCGAGGGCTGCAATGGCTATGCAGGCTTGTAGCCTCCACGCCCTGCTCTACAAGCCCTGCATGTTTCAGTTTGGGGGGGGGGGGGGGGGGGGGGGGAGGGGCTACAGATATCTGGTACCATTGCAATCAGGGGGAAATGGGGTACCATGCAATATGGTTTCTTGAATAAAATATTTTTTTAAACACTTTTTTTTAACATGGTGAAAAATAACCTGTCAGAGTGACATTTCAAATAGGATGGCAGTTAAAAGGGTTAAAAGTACCAATGCATGTTTGATATTGTTATGTTCGGATGACCTTAAGAGAGATTTAGCTGTTTTTTTCCTGTTTGCATTTTGATATTTTAGGAAAATTAGTTTTTTTTTAAATCAGCCTTTTTACACGTTTTGGGAAACCCTGTGTAACCAAAAAAATCATTACTTCTAGAAAACTGTGCCCATGTCAACAAGCCTAGCACGTCTAGAGAGATTGAGTTGTGCACTTCCAGATAATATATAGTTTGTTGGGGGTATTTCAAATGTAAAGGGTTGTTTTCCTTGAAAAACTGAAAAAGGTGTGCACAGCAGTACTGTATTTGTAGTTGTATTTTAAATGAAAATCTCCTAAAGTGCTGTTTCAGTTTGGAGGAGTCTCCTGGTCAGGAAAGGGCATCTTACCAATATATATGTGGTACCATTGTAACTGAGAAAAAAAAAAAAAAAAAAAAAAGGGGCTTTTACATGTAATATATTATTGAAAAATGTATTTCATTTAAAATGCTACAAATTGTAAAAAGTTTTAATTTTCTGCACATATTTCACCAGAAATATGGTATTCCCTTTTTATTTAAGGGTTAAAAACCCTTAAATGTATTCAATATATACAGGGGAGCAGGGCAATGTCATCCTGTTGGACCCAAAACAGAATGGCTTTACTGAGGACAGATCATGTCAGACTCATTTTATTGATTTCTTTGACAATGAATAAAGTTATTGAACATAAGTTATTGAAGTTAGGACTCAATCCCTGGATAGTGGATTTCCAGCTGGCTGAAGGACAGGTATCATGGGGTGGAACACCACCCTATAGAATTCTATGGGGCATAGTGTCTGGCAAATAATTTAGGCCACGCGTTACTGGCCCTCCAGCTTGGTGCCCCACTTCCCCCGGGGCTCTTTAGGAAAGAGCACTAAAGAGGGCCCCCCCCAAGAAAAATGTTTACCAGAGACTTTTAATTAGTTTTACCACTGCAGATGGTAAACTAACCGACTTATAATTACTAACTTCTTATGGATTGGTACAATATTGGCCATTCTTTAATCATCTGGAACCTCACCAGTTGAAAAGGAATGGTTTAGTAAATCAGTCAGAGGGGCCCATAACACTCTGGGGTTGATTCCATCTGGACCCATTGCCTTACCTACCTCTACAAAACTCAGGAGCTGGGCCCTCCCAGCTGAATGCTATACATGCTATGGGTTTAAATGCCACCATCTGAAAATACTAAACAGCCTTACCCCAGTCATCATAATTATTCTCCCTATTTCTAACTTTTGAGACTGCACTGTTTTTCTTCTGTCGCCAATATAACTGAAAACCTTTTTATCTTCCCTCTTCAGATTTGGCCATTTCTTCCACCTATTGTAGCATTTATAATCAGTTTTTCTTCCCTATGTTTAATTTTATACTCCCTTTTGTGCCCCAGCATCTTTATACCTACTGCTCTCCATCTTATTGGCATATATTATAGTATCAGCATGGGCTTCCACCCCCTAACGTGTCTACTCAATTCATCACAATGGAAGGAGTGTGCCAAACACAAATTGGCACACCACCTTGATAACTGAGTAAGCTTGTGGGGGCAAAAACAAGGTAAGCTCTGGAAGACGCTCTCTGGCTCCCCACTATTGGTAAATATGAAGTTGTCTGCGCTGCACGGAGGAGACACCAGACCTGCAGAGGACAGAAGTATAAGCTTTAAAGTGGACCAACACCCAGGATTTTGGTCCACTTCGGCGGGGCACCCCGATCGGGGGTGCCCCGCTGTGTGAAACCCCCCAGAAACCCCAATAAACTCACCTGTCCCCGCTCCCACGTGACTGCCCAGTCCAATCCCCGACAACGTCCAGGCGGGGAACAGGAACGTCCAAGCGGCTTCCGCCGCCGCCGCCTCCCTCGCGTCACTTTCGGCGCGCGCGCGCCCGTGCCGGCCACTCACAGACGGCCGGCGCGAGGGAGGCGGCGGCGGCGGAAGATAAGGTAGGTGATTTGGGGGGGGTCACCCCGCGGGACATCCCGATCTCGGATGTCCCGCGGGGTGGGAGGTGATCGGCCCGGGAATCTTATAGATTTCCGGGCCGATCACCTCTCGGTGTTGGTCCACTTTAACTTCCTGTAAGTTTCAGGCACTATAACTAAGGCTTTGGGGCAGCATGAAGCTACAGAGCATAAGAGACAATGAGATTCTCCAATCTCCCCTATCAATCACCACTAGAACACGCTGCTGTGACTTATCACTGCATTTTATAAAAGGGCCTTAGATTGAGAGAAATTTTTTTTTTTTTTATGATTAATGTAGCTTTCATAGGAAATAAAAAAAATATTTCTAATATTGTATAATTAATGTTTTTATATGTCCAAGTTGGAACATTTATACAGACTCCAGCCAAAACTAGCTCAAGTCTAAACTAATCCAGTTTCTAGTTTTCCAGTTTTCTATAGAAAACATTTGGTCTCAAATTCAAAATGAGCCATAAGGACATTTTATCTCCTACTCTCTGGTAACCATATCCCACCTACTCCCTCTGCCCATGAGCCCCAAATTGTAGCTCTTTAAGACAGCAGTGCACTGCTGTACTGCATACCTCATAATGAAGGTTTCCCAAACATCAGATGGAGCTCTGCTGGGGAAAAGGGGAGTATTCATCTAATACAAGACTCAAATACTGTGCAAGGTAGGTTAGGGACCCCGTAGGCCAGGGTATTTTTTGGAATAGAGCTGCAAAAGAAAGTTTGGCATTCAGCAGAGCCCTGGTAGCCCCTACCTTGATATAGCTAATTCAGTAAAAAAAAACACTGTGCCTTTTCATATATCCACAACCACCCAGCAATCAGAGCTGCAACCACAGCACTGTTGCTACTGGCCGACACAGAGGTCACAGCAGGTCCTAGTTCCACAGCTGTCGGTAAATCTGCCAAACATTCCCGAGAATTGGAGGAGGATCGGGTCTACAGGTCATTTCTTTCCTAAAATGGCACCGTAAACAGTACCTAAAAGGGTCTCTTTAAAAAGAAAATAAGGTCAAATAGACCCCAATAACTAACATGTTCATTCATAAAGTGCTGTATGGAGATGTTGGAACCTCAAAGAGAGGGTTGGGGGAACACCAACCTAAAGAAAAGGCTTCAAAGGCCATATTCCTCAAACTCACTGCCTGGCTGTGACTTTGTGAGATTTTAGCGTATGACCGCACAGGCTGCATTCTTCTTTCAGTGCAAGGTAGAAGTAGTGAGGCAATCAGCATTTTTACAACATTCCCCATGGAGTTTTATCTGTAGTCTTAGCAATGCATTTAGAGCAGCGGCGGATCATTTTTGGGTTAATAACCAACTTCTATAACAGTGTTGTGAAATATAGAGGTGGAATCATTTGTATTTCCTTGAAGCAAACTCTCTTCTTCCTCTTCCACCAAATCCCCGGACACTCTGTATTTTCTTTAGCTGCTCTTCAATAGTGCGGATAACATCCACTTCGTCTGGAATATGTACATAACGCACATTGCGTCCAGTAACAAACAGGTCATCCAGCTGAGAAATGCGGCCCTGACGATCCGTGTAGGCGACATTAGCCAGGCGAATGTTCATGAATGCGTCCACATTTACTATTACACCTTTGGCAGAACTTTCATCCCGCAGGTCAACAGTGGTGACATATCTATGCAGGCCCTGTAACAGGATGACCAGGCTGTTTTCTGCAATCGTCCTCTCTTTTACAGAGTGGCTTACCTCCATGATGACAGCTGCAAGGACAAAAATAAACCATTAAACATAAGAAATGTATTTATTAGGCAAAAATACATAGTGTTTGTAAAATACAGAAAAACCAACAGATATATTTTACATGGGACTTCTAATTGAATCCATAGTCAGCAGACAATGAATGGTCAGGTTAAAGCGGAAACAAAACCCAAAGATTCCAGGGCCGGCAGCTGGTTTTCCCCCAAATAAAGATGACCCACTGTGTGAAACCCCCAGAGCAACGGTTATCACTCACCTCTCCCCGATCGAATGGCTCATGTGCAGGCTCTTGTCTAATCAGAGCTGTTTGCCTTTCAATGGGGAGTGCTCACTGCCACATCTCTGGCCATTTAGGCTGGGACAGGAGAGCGGATGCCGCAGCGCATTTAGAGCCCTTTGTCAGGAGTACGTAAACACGACAAAGGGACTTGATCCGACGAGAACACACACATGCGCCATTGAACTGGGGAGAGGCAAGTTTTACTTGGCAAGCTGGGAGTTTCACACAGTGAGGCATCCCAATTCAGGATGCCAAATGTGGCGAGTGAGTATCAGCCCACTTTTCGTCTAAAATGGGCTTTGTCCAGAAATTAGGAATTCTATCTACTACAATAGCTTTACGCCCCTCCCTCAAAGGCCACCTGGAGAAGGAATTCCTGGGGAATCGGCTGCTCAATCTCCCGATGCCATAAACATAGTCATTTGCCAGACATTACATACACACAACAAATGGGTCTGATTGGACGAGTACCTGGGAAAAGAAAAGGCGGGTTGCACAGCAATGCGCACCAAGTCAGTATGCCCCCCCCCCCACCCCCACACACCTATGACCCGGAAGAAGTTGGGGGGACCAGCTCGGTCACCTCACCTGGCACCACCAGAAATTATGCAAGGGATGTGCAGAAGACTAACCTGCGAGAACCCCCCCCCCCCCCCAGGAACTCCTCGAGTAAAAAAAAGAACCAATAAATATTTTTAAAAATGTGACGAATGTCCTAGCCATTTCCTGGAGAGGAACAGTCTCTCAAGTGGCCATCTTGAAGGATGAAGGGAGAAAAGAGCACTACAGTAGAGGCACTGCTGCCTCCACATCAGCAAAGATGGCAAGTCATCCATTTTTTTTTTCCCCCGGGGAGTCGCTGGTTTTGTCCCCCCCCAACTATGAAATCACACTGCAAATCATGAATTTCACTATTGACTCCTAAGTGTATGTTTGGTTAAGATATGTGGCAAGGATACCCAGTCAGCCTTGGAACTTGAGGAACAATGCAGTGACTTCTGAGCACTCTGCTTGATGCCGCATTTGATCACCGCAGAATTCTGGAAATGGGTAAGTATGCTGCATGAACACATTCGAAAATATCTTTTTTTGACTCTTGCTTTAACCCTTTTGTTGCCAAGCACGTAACACCTACGTGCTGGCTTGGCTGGGCCTTAAGTGCCAAGCCCGTAGGTGTTACGTGCTTGACTTTCCTCGCTTCTAGTTTAAAAAATAAAAATCAAAAATACTCACCTGACCCCTTGTTGGATCCGGCCGGGTCTCCTCTTTAATTTGGTGCCATCCGATCCCCCGTGGGGGGTTGGATGGCTCCAGGAGAGCCCCCGGAATAGGCCGCCCCCCCCCCCGCTTCTGCAGCAGCAGCTGCTAACTGTAAAAAAAAATAAAAAATAAAAATGACATTCACTTACCTGTGTGTGCGCTGGCTCCCGCTGTCCCTCCTCTTCACCTGGGGGGCCTCCGATCCCCCCCCAGGACTTACCGATCTTCAGGAGAGAGCCTGGGAGGCTCTCTCCTCTCTTCTTCACGATGGTGGCAGCCATCTTGCCTCTAAGCCCCGCCCCCTTGGGGGCGGGGCTTATGACGTCATCCCGGTCCCGATCACCGGCTTCAGCTTTCTCAGCTTCTCAGATGCCGGTGATCGGTGCCCTGGAAGGAGGTGACAGGAGATCCTCTGATCTCCTGCCTTCTCCTTCTCTGGATGCCGATCACCGGCATCTGTCAGCTGAGCGGCGAGGGACAAGAGCTTGCAATCGAAGGTAAGTACAGTTAAAAAAATTTTTTTTTTTTTGAATAAAATACTTTTTATTATTGTGTGGTGTTTTTATTTCACATTAACCCTTTGTGAGCTGGTAAGGGGTCCATGAGACCCCTTATACCAGTTCACAAGGCTGGGGGGGTGGCAAGTCACCTGCCCTAGCGGGTGGCTTGCCATTAACCCCCGCACCCCCATTACCTGCCTCCCCAAAGGCCAGGGGGGGGCAGAAGAGCCCGGGCCCACATAGGCTATGTGGGCTCGTAGGCTGCAGGGTGGGGGGGCCACCAAAGCTGGCCCCCCCACTCTGTGCCTACAAGCCCCCATAGCTGGTCCTGGGCTGGTTACTTTGGGTAAGGGGGACCCCACGTCATTTTTTTTTTTGGATTTTTAAGGGTTTTTAACCCTTAAAAATCCAAAAAAAAATGGGGTCCCCCTCCCCGGGAAGGGGGACCCTATGTCATTTTTTTTTTTTAATTAACCATTTGTCATCCAGCAGCTATAAAAGGCTTCTGGGCAGGAAAGGGTGTCTACCTATACATATGTGGTATCGCTGTAACCGGGAGAAATTGGGGTTTCTCACGCAATAAGATTTTATTGACAAACTTACATTTTTTATTACAAAAAAACTCTACAAATTGTAAAAAAATATATTTTTTTTAATTTTTTTCACACATTTCACCCAAAAATGTTGAGAATACACCTAAAAAATACAAACAAGACATTTCATGTTAAAGCCCAGACTCTGTTGAAAAAAACAATATATAATTTTCCTGGGAAATCCCTGGAAATCCTTTCAAAAATGACAGTTGAACATGTGTAGCGCGAAACAGTGAAACTCAGTCTGGCAACAGGGAGTGGGAAATGCTGCAGGTAGGCTGGCACTTAAAGGGTTAATACCCGATCCCTGATGGGCGTGAAATTTAGGATCTGAGACTTCCGCAGTTAAACCGGACCTTCACCATGATTTATTGAAAAGCCCAAACCATTAAATAAAACGATTCCCCAGCATCTAAAGTTAATATAAGTTTTTAGTCACTTATTCTTTCCCCCACTGGGCTGCAACTCTGTTCAGGACTTTAGGATATGGGCGCCGCCATCTTGACTCAGAAGCATCACACTTACTGAGGAGAGGAGATTGGGATAAAGTACAGGGGGGCAGGTTATAGCTGTGCTTTATACTCAGACAGAGCAGAGCTGGGGTCAGGAAAAGGTCAGCAGTCCCAGAATGCAGAAGCAGCACAGTCAGAAGGTACTTCCTGTTTGCAGGCTGCCTGATGTTCCATGAGCCTCCATCTTGGATGTTTAAAGGCTCATAACATGCAGATAGGATGATTTTTAATGTGAGTAATCTGTGCAGGGTGTGGGAAACACACAAGATAGACTCTTATTCGGGGTGAAGGACCACTAACTCCACCAATGATTTGTGGGGGGCAGAGGGAAAGTGGGGTTTCTCATGCACAGATGGAGGCCCAAGGCACAGATGCCTGTTCCTGCATCCTCATTCCCTTGTCCTATTCTCCTACCCCGCGTAACCAGTGATCAGCAGGGCTTGCAAGGCCAAAGGGAAATACTACACCGAGTTAGCTGCAAGTAGAGGCAAGTGCCTTGCCCATTTTTGGGCTTACAGCTGCAGTACATGTGGTGGGGCATCCCCCCCCAAATGTCTAGCTGATCAGCCCTCCAGTCATTTTTGACTAAAGCGTCACTTTAATTTGGCACTCTACTCAGAAATTACGAGAGCTCCACTCGCTCCTCCACAAGGCAAAATAAATCCCATAAATCAAAACCAACATGTATTAACAGTTCTGGTAATGAATTGGATAAAAAATACTAAATGAAAATAGGTTGAGTAGTTTTGGGATGCTGTGTCAAATCCTCCCAGGTCACCCGAAAACTCACCTTTGTTCCCGGTCCAATCCCTTTAGCAGGGTGAGGGCCTCGTGAAAGGCCAGCACAGGCACACTCTCTGATAAAGGGTAGCAGGGTATGCGGCCGCCAGTGCGCTCAGATCCGCTCGCCTTAGACAAGCTCTAGGATGAGGGGGTGGGAGCAGATCCGAGCGCTCTGACTGCACTGTAGGACTGAGGAAGGGTGAGCGAGATCAGGCGACCTGGGGGGGCTTCACACAGCTGGGCATTCCTGATCGGGATGCCCCAGAGGCAAGGACCAAAACCCAGGATAATCAAAATCCTTGATTCTGGTCCACTTAAAGTGGCCTTTCCTGCTGTTTTTTTGTGTCAGTTAATGTAATAGTGTAGAGCACCATTTCTCAATATGCAGTATGCGTACCACAGGTCTGCTATATTAACAGTAAACCCCTTTTCTTTCTTGCTCCAGAAAGTGTTACAAGGCCAATAACTTACATACAACATTCAATTCAAGTGGATTAAAATCCATGTGGCATCTAGAAGATTCCAGGGGCCTGCCCCCAGGCATCCTACAGCAGGATGCCCCGCTATGTGGAACCTCTAGGGTCGCAGGTAGACTCACCTTTACCAGGCAGCTCCCACAATGCTGCAATGTAGCTTTCCTGTAGATGTGCACGCTCTTGTGCCCAGCCATCCGGTTGCACCTCGTCAAGACGGCACCTTTGAGATAAGACAATTGGCCATCTCAAGTGTCACAGGGCATGGCCTCAGTGGTGGAAAGACTCATTTTGAAAAGTGAACCACTGCTGAGCCAACAGCAGCTCCTGAGGTATGGGGCTATACTGCTAAGGGGCCGCTTTAAACCATCATATACCTGTAAATTGCCATTTCTGATGAATAGGCCATAGCCTTGACACTCCCATCACCCCTAAACAAGTCTGAAACATTGCATCAGTCACAGCTAGGAGCTCACCAAGCTCCAATCACTGTAACAGAGGCGATGTGCCAGGTATTGTCCAGCCTGTTCCCTTCATTGCAGTGAATGGAGCTATTGGCGCTCCTGCGCAAGGACACCGTCATTACTTCTGTACACATCAGGGGGCCCATTTTCATAAACTATTCGCTTGCAATCATCAGACCAGAGGAAGCAGCAGTGGAGGAAAATGCACTATACTGTTCTCTATATTCCCAAATATAAGGCCACAGCAATGCACAGAACGTGTGTGTGTGGGGGGGCTCCAAATTGCCTTTTTGTCTCAGGGACAGCCCGCCATTTTACTACCAGGGACCTCACTGACCCGCAGACATGTCAGCCAGGATTAAACCCGCTACCGAAAAGGGTCAGTCAACTGAGGCTGGCAACTGGCTGCCCGGTAACTCCGTTAATGCAGGAAATAACACCCTCCCGAGTGACACGACCCAGCAATTACTCGGATACCTTTACAGTCACACAACCTGCTGCGCACTCCACACACTGCACTCCTGCTGCCCGGGTTACGGCTTTAGCATCTCTCACGTGAGCATCGCGTAAAAGCGCGCCTTTGGTGAGTGTCACTCCAAACCGCCAATGATGTGCGTGCTTTGGCTGAGCCCGCCCAGCTGCTCTGAGGTACTGCACTGCTGGAGGGAGGCGGGGCTGCTCCGGGAATGGAGTGCGGGGTGGTGCTTGTTACTACAGGAAAGAGATGGGCGAATTGTTTAACCCTGTGTTGCCGTAACCGACCACACTTTCCATCAGGTGTTATGTGTAGCCCGGGCCTCCATAGAGGGGCATGCTTCTCTGTGTTGTTGTGGGGCCACTTGCAAGACTCGGGGTGGCAGCGTGGTGATAGCAGCTCTCTATTTTTTCAGAAAGTACCTTTATGCAGAGTTGCTAGGGTGCCTGACCATGTCTGTTGTTTCCCAGCCCCCTTGGGTTAGTAACACAGCCCAGGGCATGGCCACTCTGGAAGGGAGCTCATATAGACAAGGGGGGGGGGGGGGGGGGGGGGGGGGTCACAGAACTCAGAAATTATGTTTCTGAGCAGCAAACTAGTAGAAAGCTGCTGCAGGGGACAAAGGGTAAGTATCATTTATTCTAAGGCTTTGTAACTCCTTAGCTGCCCCTGTGCTAAGCACAAATGGGGTGGGGAAGTGACGGTCTTGACTGACAGACTAGTACAGTCACGCTGCTGCACAGGGCAGGCATACTCCCTACCCCTGGGGCATCCAGATTCAGGATTCCCCGCTGTGTAAAACCTCCTCTCTAAAGAGTAGAAACCGCTGGCATACAGTTATGAGACTTTAGGTGGTCTCCCTCAGTTTTGGGATGCCAGGATGTTTGAAATCTTGTGGTTCATCATAAAACTTGCCTTTCCGGTGATCCCAAAGCTGTATCCCTCTGGCTGATGTGTCCTCCTATGTTTGGTCTATCTGAATGGCCAGTGCAGGCATGCACAGCCAGCAGAATTTGGCCACCCCCCTCTATTACAGCTTCCTATGCTGCTCATCAATATGCATGGCACAGAAAGCTGATTGGCGGAGAGCCGGCACATGCGGCGTGGGGATCACCGGTAGGGTAAGGATAAGGGGAGTTCACATACGGTAGTAGTAGCAAAAAAAAAAACTGACACACTTTCTGCCCTAGTCTTTGCTTGGTAAGTTACATATTGTTTTCTTTGACTGCTACTTCCAGATCTTTCTGTAACTTTCTACAAGTGGTCCTTGGCTTTTTAAACCGGACCTTCATTGTGTTTTAATGAAAAGCCCCAACCCCTAAAAAATGATTCCCCAGCATCTAAAATTAATACATTTTAAGTTTTTAGTCACTTATTATTCTTCCCCTCACCGGGCTGCAAATCTGTTCAGGACTCAGGATACGGGCGCCGCCATCTTGCCTCAGAAGCATCACACATGCTGAGGAGAGGAGAGCAGGATAAAGTATGGGGGGTTGGTTATAGCTGTGCTTGGCACAGACAGAGCAGAGCTGGGGTCAGGGAAAAGAACAGCAATCCCAGAATGCAGAGCGACACAGTCAGAAGGCACTTCCTGTTTGCAGGCTGCCTGATGCTCCGTCAGCCGCCATCTTGGATGTTTAATTACTAAATACATGCAGTAGATGCAGGTAGGATGATTTTTAATGTGAGCACTCTGTATGTACAGGGTGTGGGAAACATATAAGATAGGCTCTTCTTCAGGGTGATCACTTATCTGGGGTTTTGGTCCACAGGATTTTCACTGTCCTGGGTTTTGGTCCACTTCCCCGGGGCACCCTGACCGGGGGTGCCCCGCTATGTCAAACCCACCAGATCCTGCACGGCTGCTCATCCAATCAGCATGCTCGGAGCCCCTGTGGTATGCATGTCAAAGCGGCGTCAAACCACAGCAGCTCTGAGCGCGCTGGCGGCTGCATCTCGCGCTTCCCTCTAACAGGGAGCGCGCCCGCGCCGACCATTCACAGATGGCTGGTGAGATGTGGCACGCGCATACGCCGTTGGACCGGGAGTAAGGTAAGGTTAGCGGGCGTCCTGGGGGGTTTCACACAGCAGGGTATCCCGATTTTGGATGCCCCGCGGGGAGGGATCGGATCGGCCTGGGAATTTTATAGATTCCCGGGCCGATCCAGCAGGGTGTTGGTCCACTTTAACAGGCTCCTCTGCCTGGAATCTTGCAGGGAGCAGCTGGTCGTGGCTTGTTTATGGTGAAATGATGTTCTTTTCACTTCTGGGTAGCCCAAAACAGTGTTCACTGGGGCCTTAAGTAGTTTAAAAATTGTTCTGTCACCAATGCCATCAGTCTGTATTGCAACAATAAGGTCCTTGGGAGTGCTCACTGGTTTTAGCCATCATGAGATGTTTCTGGCACCTTGTAAATGTGATGCCTTTTGATAGAGCCAAGATTTCTCTCTGATGACTGATACATTTCAATTGGTGTCATAACTTTCTATGGTTTGCACCTTGCTTTCTCCATGTGTTCCATACATTTTGTGTGGATTTGATGAGTTGTCGCGGATACCTGGTGAGATGTCATTAGCAGCTTTAGAACTATATGTACTTAGAGAATTGGTGACTTGTTCAATACTTGTTCCACCTGCTTTATATTGCAAGATTCTGGGATCCTTTGGACACAGACACAGAGGCATAACAGCGCTAAAGTTTTATTTTCTCCATATATGAAAAAGAAAAAGGCATTCAGTATAACGAAATTCCACATTGTCACAAGCATAATACCTACAGTTCTGAATAGAGTACAGCTTCCCAGCTCAACAAATTCCTTTGAATGACTCTGCTCTGGCATTGTGCAGGCATGCATGGCTGGCTGCAGGCCTCCATATAGCCCAGCCCCTGGTGCCTCCTGCACCTGGTCCTTCCACATAGCAAAATGGCTGTAGGCCTCACCGAGACTAGTCCAATGCCACAAACAGATATCTCAGGCTCAGCCCTTATAGTCCTTTCGGTATGGATCAGGACTGGACTGGGTTACTGGGAATCTTTTAGATTCCAGATTGGCCACTGCTGTTTTATTCTAAGTATGTCACACACCCCGCTTCAAGAAATTCATAACGTGTGGGTAATACTGACCTGTAGAGGGCGATATGCAGAGATGCCAGGAAAAAAGAGAGCCCCTCCCGGTCCATCAATACCTGGGACCTCCCACTCATTACCCAGTCTTCATCTCTGCAGACGGCGAGCAAGTCAGAAGATGTGGTCTCCTCCTTGCACAGGGGGATTTCAGGTAGCCGGGATGACTCCCGGCCCTTTAGTTATCTATTTCCGCCTGGATCTTTTTTTTTTTCTGTTACCTCATGCCTCCCAGCCTAGGCTGACGGTCCGGGTGAGGGTAGAAAAGCACCCTTGGTGCTTAAGAGCAAATGCTCTCCCGTGAGACCCTGTATAAGAGGGTAGGCGGTCATCCGGGACGGTGACCCCGGTTTGGGATGCCCCGTCCCTTGGCCTTACACTGTGGGTGGTCCCCCCCTTTGGGTAATGCCCCTCTCTCTAGCGGGATAGCGGAGGGTAGGAGCAGGGCCCCTTATTCGGTGTTACGTCCAAATTTTTTAATCATTAATTCTTAATAATGTTTTAATGTATTAATTTATTAAATTATCCTCCCAATAGTTATTAACTTATTTATTACTTCATAACAGCGTGTATTTCTCTGTCAAAACGGCGCTGTGGCCACCATTTTTATGCAGGCTTTCTCCCTGAGGTAAAAGGGGCGGGCCGGGCTTTAGGCGCGAGCCGCTGCCCCCACCCTTCTATTTGGCGCTGATGCGGCTTGGATTCTGAGCAAGGAGCGGGGCCGGGCATCAGGCCCAAAGCCACGGCCCGCTCCCCTCCTTCTGTCTCTTCTGAGACCGGCGCCGCGGCCGCACATGGCTGCGGTGCCGGCCTTTTTGCATTGTCATGGCGGAGGGGAGCTTCTCCCCTCACGCTTTCACTCTTGGAGGCGGGGCCGGGCTTTCCAGCGCTGCGGCCCGCCCCTGTGTCACAGGCACCGCTGAGGTGCTTTTCTCTGTGCCTGTTTCCTCAGAAGGAGCTGGCCACGCCCCCCTTCTCTCGTCAGAGCTGCTCTTTACCTCACGGAGAGAGGAAGCTGTCTTCAGGACCACAGTGAGTGGCCCGGTGGGCCCCCCTTCTGTTCCATCACCTATAATTATATATTTTTATGTCATATATATATATATTTTATACTCCGCTTTTCTTATTAGCCTTTTTTATTATGTCTTTCTGCTATAACCTACAGTGGTGTTAGGGGGTTTCTCCCAGTCCTAGGGTCCCTGGGTTCTTAATTGGCTTATTGCAAATCCTCCCACTTGGGACATTAAAGGGGCATCCTGGGTTGCTTATATGCGTAATTCCCTCGGTCATTGCGACCAACTATAAGTTCACCTTATGGAGGCATCCCCGGATACTGGGCTCGGGCTCCCCTCGGGGCACTGGCGATGATGTATATCTGTGTATACCATGTGCACAGCAGACTATTACGCGGCAGTCCGGACCCCAGGCGTCTGGTTCAGCGCCGCCGGTCTCTCCTCCCCCCCTCCCAGTTTGACGTTGTCATGGCGGGCAGTTGCAATCGGAGATGTGTGTCCGATTGGCCAATCTTGAAAAATTATTCTCCAGCACGGTCACCAGAAAGGCTCCGGCTAAGAGAAAGCACTTGTCGCCGTCTTCACCGACGGCCGACTTGGATGATGTTGATAATCTGGACTGGTCTGATTACTCCCCACTTGAGGAAGGGGAGGTATATGAAGAATCAGATAATTCAGACGATCAGCAGTTTGTGGGTGCTGATACCGAGCGGGGCTTGGGGAGGTCTTCGGATACTCCTAATGTTCTGGCTCAGATGTTTGAGGTTTTGGCTATTTCTCCTCCTGAGGTGGTTCCACAGCAAAAGGGGGAATTTTTAGAAGAATCCAGGCCGCGCTTGGAATTTCCTAACCAAAAGCATTTTGATGGGATTATTGCTAAGGAATGGGAGAGGCCTGCCCGGCTCCCAGGTGTCCCTCAGGGTTGGGACAAAAAATATCCCTTTCCCTTGGATACGGTAAAGCATTGGGCGTCCCCTCCCGAGGTGGATGCACAGATTCTGGGTTTATCCAACACTACTGTTTTAAATTCTCCTGATTGCTCCACGCTTAAAGATGGCGAGGATAAACGCATTGACCAAATGGCTTGTCATGGTTTTGCCAGTGTTGGGTCAGCCATGAGGCCGGTTTGTGCTTCAGCGCTGCTGGTGGTGGCTACCAGGTCGGTGGTCAGGGACCTGTTGACTTCTTCCGGGTTAGATCCGGATAGTGACGAGTTCCTTGGCCTTAAAAGGTGTGAATTGTTTTTGTCATTTGTACTAGCCATCTTGGATGACACACTGATGATGTGTGGCAGAACGTCGGCTCTATTGGTGACTATTCGGCGTTTGGTTTGGTTGCGCCAGTGGGCGGCTGATTTTGTGTCTAAAAAGTCGCTGACCGCTCTTCCCTTTGTGGGATTACGGCTCTTTGGTGAGAAGTTGGATTCAGTTGCCAAGGGTGGTAAGTTACCTCAACGCAAAAAACAGCGTCGTCCCTTTCGGGGGGCGGGTTCCTTTGCTCCTTCCTTTTGTGGGGCTAGAGCTGGCAGAGGAATTGTTTTCCCCGCAGCCAGAGGAGATTCCTGGAACAGGGGCAGAGGACGTGCCCACCCAGGATACAGCTGGGGCTCTAAGCCCAAACCCGCTGCCAAGCCAGCCCAGCAATGAGGGGGCGCCTTCACCCATGTGGGTGGGGGGACGGCTGCAACACTTCTCCCAGGTCTGGGACCGGGAGGTCTCGGACAGATGGATCCGGGAAGTGGTGACTTCCGGCTACAAGCTGGAGTTCGAGCTCCGGCCCCCTCCCATATTCCTCAGGTCTCGGGTGCCTTCGGACCTTCTGGCCACGCAGGAGCTCCAGGCGGCAGTAAAGAGTCTGTTGGATATGGCAGTTATTTGCCCAGTTCCCCCCTCAGACAGGGGTCGGGGCTTTTATTCCAATCTGTTCACGGTGCCCAAGAAGGACGGCTCGGTGCGACCCATTCTGGATCTAAAGATCCTCAACAGGTTCGTCCGTCCGCGGAAACGCTGCGTTCAGCTATCCATTCTCTTCGGTAGGGGGACTTTCTGACGTCCGTAGACATCAAGGACGCCTATCTGCATGTGCCGATTTTTCCAGTGCACCAGAGATTTCTCCGGTTCGTGGTGGAGGATCGGCATTTTCAGTTTGTGGCACTTCCTTTCGGTCTTACCTCGGCTCCAAGGGTTTTCACCAAGGTGCTGGCCGGGGTGATGGCTCTCCTCAAAGCCCAGGGTATTCGCATTGTCCCTTATCTGGACGACCTTCTCATTATGGCATCTTCCTTCAGCCAAGCGGTATTGGACACCAGAACTGTGGTGTCCACTCTGGAGAGATTCGGGTGGGTGATCAACTACCCCAAGTCCTCCCTTTCTCCGTCCAGGTTAGTGTCTTTTCTGGGAATGTCCCTGGATACTTCCCAGGCCAGGGTGTTTCTTCCTCAGTCCAAGGTTCTCTTGATTCAGGAGTTGGTTCGACTCCTCCTGTCTATCCCTCGTCCGGCCATCAGACTGGGGATGAGGCTGGTGGGATTGATGGTAGCCTCCTTCGAAGCGGTTCCCTTTGCTCAGTTCCACACAAGGACACTCCAGCTCCATCTGTTGGCGGCCTGGGACGGGTCGCCACCGTCGTTGGATCAGTCCTTCCTGATGACCCCCCGAGTTCGGTGCTCCCTTCAGTGGTGGCTGGATCCAATCAATCTGTCGAAGGGCAGATCCTTTCTGGCCCCTTGTTGGGAGACGGTCACCACGGATGCCAGTCTATCAGGATGGGGGGGGGTTCTGGAAGGATCATCAGTTTCAGGGACTGTGGGGGCCTCAGGAGGCTCACGAGTCCATCAATGTTCTGGAATTGAGAGCCATCAGGATGGTTCTGTTTCGCTTGACTCATCAGTTGCAAGGATTGCTGGTTCAAGTCCGGTCGGACAATCGGACGGCGGTCGCCTACATCAATCACCAGGGAGGGACTCGCAGCAGGAGTGCCCTCAAGGAAGTGTCTTTGATTCTGACCTGGGCGGAGACCCACGTCCCGTGCATTTCAGCAGTTTACATTCTGGGAGCGGAGAACACGGAGGCGGACTCTCTGAGCAGGTTCTCAGCTCGCCGGGGGGGAATGTTCTCTCAGCCCCAAAGTGTTTCGCTTGATTTGTCTCAGGTGGGGGTCCCCGGTGGTGGACCTCTTTGCCTCTCGTCACAATCACAAACTTCCGACATTTGTGTCTCTCTCACGGGATCCACTGGCTCTGGCAGTGGATGCCATGTCTCTGAACTGGAGGGATCTGGGGTTTCTGTATCTGTTCCCTCCGTTTCCCTTGGTGGCCAGAGTGGTGCGCAAGCTGGCCCTGGAGGGTGTGTCAGCAATTCTGGTGGCTCCAAGGTGGCCAAGACAGGTTTGGTTCGCAGATGTGGTAAGGTTAGCAGAGTGTCACGGATATCTCCCGGGAGATAACCGTTAATAAGGGGTAACCAATTATTAGAGAACTGAGAGGCAGAGAGACTGGCATAGTGCAGCAACACAATGTGTTTATTGTGTACAAGCAAACAAACACTCAGATTGCTATACATACAGTGGTAGTGAGGAATAACATGCAAACACGAAGTCCAGTCCAATATAGTCCAAGGCAACAGAAATGAACACAATGGTTCACAAGGGGATACAGGATACAGATGCTCTGCTATACAGAGTTCAGGCTCAAGATCAAAGGGTCCAGGTTCACAGAGTACACGAAGCAATGATCATCAACAACAACAACAATGTTAAGCCACTGACTACATGTCAGCATCAGCTTATAAAGGGTAGCAGCTAATTAGCCCAGGTGCTGGCTGATCCCAGGAGTTCTGCTGGACAGCACCATCTGGTGGTCAGGCTGCATAAATACACAGGCAATCGGCTAAGGAGGAACTCCGGGCATGACAGTATCCCCCCCCCGACCAGGCGGGCACCGAACGCCTTTAGATACCTGCTCCGCAGGACAGGGATAAAGACCAAAGCAGGCGAAGACTTGGCGGACATCGAAGTCCCCCCAGGATCAAAGTCCACGAAATGGTGGCACGGGTGATCAAACCCAGCAACCGGGGCGCGTTGAGCAGGGCGATCCAACCCGGCAGGCAGGGCGCGTTGAGCCGGGCGATCCAACCCGGCAGGCGGGGCGCGTTGAGCCGGGCGATCCAACCCGGCAGGCGGGGCGCGTTGAGCAGGGCGATCCAACCCGGCAGGCGGGGCGCGTTGAGCAGGGCGATCCAACCCGGCAGGCGGGGCGCGTTGAGCAGGGCGATCCAACCCGGCAGGCGGGGCGCGTTGAGCCGGGCGATCCAACCCGGCAGGCGGGGCGCGTTGAGCCGGGCGATCCAACCCGGCAGGCGGGGCGCGTTGAGCCGGGCGATCCAACCCGGCAGGCGGGGCGCGTTGAGCAGGGCGATCCAACCCGGCAGGCGGGGCGCGTTGAGCAGGGCGATCCAACCCGGCAGGCGGGGCGCGTTGAGCCGGGCGATCCAACCCGGCAGGCGGGGCGCGTTGAGCAGGGCGATCCAACCCGGCAGGCGGGGCGCGTTGAGCAGGGCGATCCAACCCGGCAGGCGGGGCGCGTTGAGCAGGGCGATCCAACCCGGCAGGCGGGGCGCGTTGAGCAGGGCGATCCAACCCGGCAGGCAGGGCGCGTTGAGCAGGGCGATCCAACCCGGCAGGCAGGGCGCGTTGAGCAGGCTGGACCGACAGGTCAGATTGAGCAGGCTGGACCGACAGGTCAGATTGAGCAGGCTGGACCGACAGGTCAGATTGAGCAGGCTGGACCGACAGGTCAGATTGAGCAGGCTGGACCGACAGGTCAGATTGAGCAGACTGGACCGACAGGTCAGATTGAGCAGACTGGACCGACAGGTCAGATTGAGCAGACTGGACCGACAGGTCAGATTGAGCAGACTGGACCGACAGGTCAGATTGAGCAGACTGGACCGACAGGTCAGATTGAGCAGACTGGACCGACAGGTCAGATTGAGCAGACTGGACCGACAGGTCAGAGTGATCAGACTGGACCGACAGGTCAGATTGAGCAGACTGGACCGACAGGTCAGAGTGATCAGACGGGTCAGGTTGATCAGACAGGACAGACGGGTCAGGTTGATCAGACAGGACAGACGGGTCAGGTTGATCAGACAGGACAGACGGGTCAGGTTGATCAGACAGGACAGACGGGTCAGGTTGATCAGACAGGACAGACGGGTCAGGTTGATCAGACAGGACAGACGGGTCAGGTTGATCAGACAGGACAGACGGGTCAGGTTGATCAGACAGGACAGACGGGTCAGGTTGATCAGACAGGACAGACGGGTCAGGTTGATCAGACAGGACAGACGGGTCAGGTTGATCAGACAGGACAGACGGGTCAGGTTGATCAGACAGGACAGACGGGTCAGGTTGATCAGACAGGACAGACGGGTCAGGTTGATCAGACAGGACAGACGGGTCAGGTTGATCAGACAGGACAGACGGGTCAGGTTGATCAGACAGGACAGACGGGTCAGGTTGATCAGACAGGACAGACGGGTCAGGTTGATCAGACAGGACAGACGGGTCAGGTTGATCAGACAGGACAGACGGGTCAGGTTGATCAGACAGGACAGACGGGTCAGGTTGATCAGACAGGACAGACGGGTCAGGTTGATCAGACAGGACAGACGGGTCAGGTTGATCAGACAGGACAGACGGGTCAGGTTGATCAGACAGGACAGACGGGTCAGGTTGATCAGACAGGACAGACGGGTCAGGTTGATCAGACAGGACAGACGGGTCAGGTTGATCAGACAGGACAGACGGGTCAGGTTGATCAGACAGGACAGACGGGTCAGGTTGATCAGACAGGACAGACGGGTCAGGTTGATCAGACAGGACAGACGGGTCAGGTTGATCAGACAGGACAGACGGGTCAGGTTGATCAGACAGGACAGACGGGTCAGGTTGATCAGACAGGACAGACGGGTCAGGTTGATCAGACAGGACAGACGGGTCAGGTTGATCAGACAGGACAGACGGGTCAGGTTGATCAGACAGGACAGACGGGTCAGGTTGATCAGACAGGACAGACGGGTCAGGTTGATCAGACAGGACAGACGGGTCAGGTTGATCAGACAGGACAGACGGGTCAGGTTGATCAGACAGGACAGACGGGTCAGGTTGATCAGACAGGACAGACGGGTCAGGTTGATCAGACAGGACAGACGGGTCAGGTTGATCAGACAGGACAGACGGGTCAGGTTGATCAGACAGGACAGACGGGTCAGGTTGATCAGACAGGACAGGCGGGTCAGGTTGATCAGACAGGACAGGCGGGTCAGGTTGATCAGACAGGACAGGCGGGTCAGGTTGATCAGACAGGACAGGCGGGTCAGGTTGATCAGACAGGACAGGCGGGTCAGGTTGATCAGACAGGACAGGCGGGTCAGGTTGATCAGACAGGACAGGCGGGTCAGGTTGATCAGACAAGACAGGCGGGTCAGGTTGATCAGACAAGACAGGCGGGTCAGGTTGATCAGACAAGACAGGTTGGTCAGATTGATCAGACAAGACAGGTTGGTCAGATTGATCAGACAAGACAGGTTGGTCAGATTGATCAGACATTTTAGATTTCTGGGCTGCAAATACTGAAGCCAGGTCCAAGCCAGCAAACACTGTCTCAGGAATATTTAAGTAGGAAGTACCTAAAAATTTCAGGAATTCGACTACATTTTCACTGAGATGTTTGCAATGATCTAACCAAGCTTCAGCCCAGAAAAACAGGTCATCCTCCAACAGAAAGTAGGCCACCTGACGACTTAAGGTAGTCTTAGGAGACTGCTGAAAATAAGGCTCCGACAGTAATTTTGCGGCAGCCTGGAGGAACTGGGAATAAGTGGTCAGGGTGAGCTCTTTAAAGCGAGGTGGGGGCACAAATATGTATCTGTCTGTGGGAGAAGTGGGATGGTCAGGGTCCATAGCTACAGATGCCTTTTTGGACATCTTGGGAGGCTGACTAAACACACAACAGACAGACAACCCGCCTGCGCCACCAGGGAGGCAAACTGCCGATTAACCAGAGGCGTAGGGGACCTGGAACTCAAGGAGCCCGTTATCCACCTACTTCTTCAGCAGAGCTTCTGAAGGTGAAGATGCACAGGCCCCAGGTAATCCCGTGGTGGTCGCAGACTTGGGAAGGGGAAACACAGGAGAGACAAATACTAGACAGACAAACTAGACAGAAAAGAACTGGGCCCCAAACTACAAAACAAGGTGGGCCCCAATACAGGCTATGGCAAACTATGGCAAAGGCTAGAAGGCAATGCAGACAAAGTACTAAGGCTGGCACTAGGACCATGCATACACTCAGCACACCAAAGCCAGCTCAGCCTTACAGTCTCTTATGGTCTTAATGGGCTTAACATTCTGTCACGGATATCTCCCGGGAGATAACCGTTAATAAGGGGTGACCAATTATTAGAGAACTGAAAGGCAGAGAGACTGGCATAGTGCAGCAACACAATGTGTTTATTGTGAACAAGCAAACAAACACTCAGATTGCTATACATACAGTGGTAGTGAGGAATAACATGCAAACACGAAGTCCAGTCCAATATAGTCCAAGGCAACAGAAATGAACACAATGGTTCACAAGGGGATACAGGATACAGATGCTCTGCTATACAGAGTTCAGGCTCAAGATCAAAGGGTCCAGGTTCACAGAGTACACGAAGCAATGATCATCAACAACAACAACAATGTTAAGCCACTGACTACATGTCAGCATCAGCTTATAAAGGGTAGCAGCTAATTAGCCCAGGTGCTGGCTGATCCCAGGAGTTCTGCTGGACAGCACCATCTGGTGGTCAGGCTGCATAAATACACAGGCAATCGGCTAAGGAGGAACTCCGGGCATGACACAGAGGATCAGTTCGTTCTGCCCCTGCTGCCGGATCTGCTCACCCAGGGTCAACTACGTTATCCCAATTTACCAACGCTGGCTTTGATGGCGTGGCTGCTGAAACCTCCATCTTGAAGGAGGAAGGTCTTTCCGATGCTGTGATTTGAACTCTCATTAGTGCTAGGAAGCGGTCTTCCTCTAATATCTACTATAGGACTTGGAGGTCTTATATTGATTGGTGTGAGATCAGGGCGTTGCCTTGTAGGGAATTTTCCATCTCCAGAATCCTGGAGTTTCTTCAACATGGTCTGGACCTGGGGCTCCAGCTTAGTACTCTGAAGGGGCAGGTTTCTGCCCTGGCGGTGTTCTTTCAAAGGTCATTTGCCCTACATCCTTTGGTTAAGACATTTTTCCAGGGAGTCACGCACGTGCGGCCTCCTGGAAAACCTTTGCTCCCTGTTTGGGATTTGAATTTGGTTCTTTCTGCTCTTCAGGATTCTCCTTTTGAGCCCTTGAATGATATTGCCTTGTCTTCACTTACGCAGAAGGTGGCCTTTTTGGTAGCCATCACTTCGGTTAGGCGTGTCTCTGAGTTGGCGGCTTTGTCCATTCAAGCCCCGTACTTTGAGGGGCATCAGGACAAGGTGGTTTTTCGTTTCAAGTCCGATTTCCTTCCTAAGGTTGTTTCTGCCTTTCACCTAAACCAAGACATTGTTCTGCCCTCTCTGTGTCCTAATCCCAGCAATGACAAGGAGAGGGCCCTGCATTCTTTGGATGTGGTTCGTGTTGTGAAGTATTATTTGGAGGTAACGTCTTCCTTTCGTAAGACGGATGCCTTTTTTGTGGTGCCCTCCGGGCCCCGAAAAGGCTTGGCGCCTGCCAAGTCTTCCATTAGTAAATGGATCCGTCAGACCATAGTTGGGGCCTATTCTGCCAAAGGGAAGGTACCCCCTTTTCGTGTTACTGCTCATTCTACTCGTGCGGTTGGGGCGTCCTGGGCTTTTCAGCACCAGGCCTCTGTTGAGCAAGTTTGTAAGGCTGCTACTTGGTCTTCTGTTCACACTTTTTCCAAGTTTTACAAGGTTGATGTTCGGGCCTCAGCGGATGCTGTGTTTGGCCGCAAAGTTCTGCAAGCTGCAGTGGTTTAAGTTGTGCCTTGTTGCCTTGTTTTGGATCCCCACCCTTTATGGACACTGCTGCTGGATGTCCCACACGTTATGAATTTCTTGAAGCGGGGTATGTGACATACTTAGAATAATACCATTTTGTGAATACTCACCTGTAAAATGGGTATTATAAGTATGTCACACACCCCACTTCACCCTGCCCTTTTGTATTCTGGATCCTTTATATGGTGAACTTTGCGTTGTTATGCTTTGTGTTGGGCTCTTCCTGGTCCCTTTTCTGCTGTCTTAATACTGGGGAATGAGTGGGAGGTCCCAGGTATTTATGGACCGGGAGGGGCTCTCTTTTTTCCTGGCATCTCTGCATATCGCCCTCTACAGGTCAGTATTACCCACACGTTATGAATTTCTTGAAGCGGGGTGTGTGACATACTTATAATACCCATTTTACAGGTGAGTATTCACAAAATGGTATTTTTTCCCCTTTAAGACAGTAACTCATATCATGGCACTCTCTCCTTGAGTCCATTCAGCATTTTGCCACCTAGAAAGGACTATTTTCTGTATATGTCTGCATTCTAGCCACAGTATATACTTGTGTGTTTTGTTTATGTTCTTTGAAAGGGCCAAAGCCAAAACTATTCCCTCCCCCAGGGTTATCCCATTTCTGGTGCTGCCAGTTGTGCACAGCATGGATGCTGGATGTATGTGGCCTTGATCAGATGCACAGCACCAGTCTATGCTTCTGTCAGTGGCAGTTGGTCTGATTGTGTAGGGGATAGTTCAGGAGACTTCAATGACTCAGATTCCAGACTCACAGCTGGACACTGGTAAATCATGAGGTTTTAATTTTTACCCACAGATTCCCTTTAGTTATTGGAAATTTTTTTTTTACTAAAGTATTGATACAAAGACTAACAGGAAGTAGTATTATGGTGAATGGCCTGCCATATGCTATTTACTTCAGTTACAACTAAACTGTCACATTAAGGCTGATTCAACAAAGTGAGGATTTTTTTTTCTCATGTTCTTCTGTGAGAAAAACATTTTTATAATTATTTTTTTCCTTAGTGCAATTCAGCACCATTTTAGCTGTGGACATTTTAAATAATGAGCACAGCTAAAAATAATGCTGAATTGCAATGCTGAATTATTTAAAATGTCCACAGCTAAAATGGTGCTGAATTTCGCTAAGGAAAACAATCTTTTTAAAAAATAAATTCTCACAAAAAAGGGAAAAAAATGTAATTAATTTTTAAAATGGTTTTCCACAGTGCAATTCAGCATCTTTTTTAGCTGTTCAAATGTATAAACATTTGCACAGCTAAACATGTTGCTGAATTGCACAGAGGGCAATGAATTAAAATACATTTTTCTTCCAAAAAACGTGAGGAAAAAAATTCTCATGGTGCGGAATCAGCCCTAATAGCAGTTGGGTTGATGTGCTTCCCAATTTTGAGCTGTGTGTACTGTGACTGAATGCATCATCACTGGGGGACGGGGCTGCTTGGCCAGGGAGCAATATGGCCGACTGCATCCAGTTTGTTTTGTTATGAATATAGGGCAAAGGCTTTATTAAAAAAGAAAAACACAGGCTGTTTTGTGGGCACTGGGCTGGGGGGGGGGGGGGGGGGAAGGTGACGACATAAACTTACCTCTGAGTATAGTTGCACTTTAAATCTGAACAAAACCCAGCACCGACCAGTCTGGAATCTAAAAGATTCTAGGGCTGGCTGCTGGCAATAGGAATGCCCCGCTGTGTGAAACCCCCCCGAGCACCCATAAAATCTCACCTACTACATAATTCAGCAGGTGGCTCTCAATGTTTACAATTGAGAGCATGGGTTGACGCATCCCTGGCATCGTGCACGTGCTTCCTCCCCAGCCCCTAAGGCTGGGACGAGAGCACACACGCAGACAGGGATGCAGCAGCACACGCTTCCTATACTAGTAAATGAGAGCCGGGGCGGGAGCGTGTATGCCTCTGGGGATGTGCCCTCTGTGTTCCCAATTTCCAAAGCTCTGCATGTAAACAGAGCCTTTTGTCAAGCATTACCCATGTACCACAAAAAGCTCTGATTAGACACAAACCCAGTGCATGTGCCGTAGAACTAGGGAAAGGTGAGCTTGTATGGGCGTTCCAGGGGGTTTCACACAGTGGAGCATCCCAATTCAGGATGCACCCGGGGCACAGAATCAAAACCCAGGATAGTTGAAATCCTGGGATTTGGTCTGCTTTAAAAAACTATTTTTTATTTTTCCACTCAAGTTCTGATTTCAAAATTACATGCGAGACACTACACCTCAATTTGATCCTGCCAATCATTTGCTAATTCTTGTGATTTACAAACACTGAAATGGTTGTGAAGCCAAATTGGCTGTCTCCATGTTGTCTGCTAAATAGAAACATCAAGATGTGTGAAATGTGTGCCCTCTAGTGGTGTGTATCATAAAGAGCTTATACTCAACTTCCAGAAATGTCATAAAGGGAACTACTGGGCTGCCACTGCTGATCTGCTGGAAAACAATTTTCAGTTGCCTGGCAACAAAGCTGCTCCACCCGTTTCGGTACTTAGCAATCAACTGAACAGCAGCTTGTATTTTTTTCACACTTTCCATGTTACATGTTTTTTTCTGTGGGAGATATAGCTTTCGGTTACGTACATTTTGTTTCTCTAGGTTAGAGGATATGTATCTAATTGGATGCTGCAACTCCCATGGAACTTCAAAAACATTTTATGGGGAGTACACTAAAATCTCTATCCTGGGGCCCTCACGGCATCATACCAAGGGTTAATTTGGATTTCCCACGACCCAAATCCCACAACCCTAATAGGATCCAAGTGTTTACATTTCTGACGCCGTCCCTAATCCGGCATTTATTTTTTGGCCTTCCGATCCTTAGAATTCAGGTATAGGGAGTTTTTTTTATTATCATTTTAACGTTTATCTCCTCTGTTTCATACCGCCATGGCCAATGGCATGACACGTCGAGTGGTACAGGATGGCTATGATAATAGCCAGTGCCTTCTGGAGCTGGCAGAAGGTGAAGTGGCGCTTCAAAAGGACGATTTACCTCGGGTCCGGCAGATGGCTGGTGCTATTGAGAGTGGCGGCCTGGTGGATGCAGCAGCACATTCCCGGTGTGGAGTCCCCCTCGCTGTCACGTCAGTGGCGCCAGTAAGAAGACGGCGGTGCCATCTTTAAACCTGAAGGAGATTGAAATCTCCAGTCCTTAATTGGGCACCTGAAGTAACGGATGTTCCATTGATTGCCCAGCGCTGGCCATCAGGAGGAAGGTGGGCCTATTTAAGCTTGGTAAGCCTGCAGCCAGAGCTGCCTGTTTAGCTGGAGAGAGCTTGTTGCATGTGAGAACTGGTCTCTGAGCTGTTCGTAAAGGAGAACACGTATATTTTTGTCCAAAAAAACTCTTCCAGGTAACCCTTTTCAGGTAAAGGACTCTGGAGACAGGTTGGCCAAGAAATGGGGTTCTGCACCCAGAAGATAAATAGGCTCCTGGCAGCATCTGTGATATCTGTGGTGTTTTGACATTTTTTGTGTATTTTGTGGTGTTTTTAGCTGCCGCGCCGCTTTGTACTGCGTTCCGCGGCTGTGGGCGCTATAACCTGAGGTGACTTTGCTTTGTCATGGTGCCGGCCGGGTCACGTGAGCGCCGTTTTTCGAGCTCTTCCGGGGGACGGGGCCGGGTGATGACATGTATCGCTTTGTTCCCCCCGCGGCCCGCCCCTCGAGGTACCTCTGCCGGCGCCATTTTGGACAAGCTGCACGTCTGGATTTTTTCCTTTCCTGGCTGCAGCGCTGCTTCCTCTAGTGGGTCGCCTTTTCCAGCGGTCTGTGCCTGTGTGACCCCGCGGTGTCTTTGGTCCGTGAGTCCCCCTTGGGGGGGGGGTTATTGATTTGGGGTGTATTTGCTGTGGGATGCTCATGTGTGTTTTTACTTATGTCTTTCAGGCGGGATACCATTGGGTTGTGGTTTCTCCCGGCTCCAATCCTTCCTCCCCCTCATTCCCCCTTTATTGATTTCTGAGGGCATCACGGGTGGCTTCTGTCTTAAGCCTGTACCCACTGCTGGCCTATTGCACCTGTGTTAATCACCATATGGAGGCTTCTGGGGATAGCGTGCTCGGGGGCCCTTCGGGGCAAGCCCGGCTGTGTTCCATGTGTGGGGTATCCCCTGTGAGTAACAGTGTCAAGGTGTGTGTGCCGTGTGCTGAAAGTGTCCTTGCGCTTCAAGCTGGTTTGCCTGCTTCGCTTCCTAGCTCTGCGCCTCACTCGGTTTCACCTACTCCCCCACTCCTGCAATTGGGCCCCAGTGAGGGGAATGTTGGCAGGGAGTCACATTCTGATTTGGCTTTGCGGTTGGCTAACATTGAAAAGCAGCTTGCCAGGACTGTTCCTAGGAAGGCCTCTGGCAAGAAGAGACACCTGGATCCCAGGCCCGCTCCCCTTACTGAGATGTATGTGGGGATTGATGATCTTGGTGGCTGTCACCCCCTTGAGATGGGGGAGCTCTCCCAGGATTCTGACTCCTCTGGGAACCTGCAGGAGGGTTGCGATAGTACCCTGAGGACACTGATAATCTGCTGTCACATATTTTTGAAATTTTGCACATTGCTGCCCCTGAGGTAGGTAAAAGAAGGCAGGGGGAGCTTTTTCGCCCTGGTAAACAGCGTCTAGAGTTCCCTGAGCAGGAACATTTTACCACCTTGGTGCTTAAAGTGGACCAACACCCAGCCCTTTTTTTTTATTTGAAGATATACAAAAAATGCAGCGTAACCCGATTAACAATGTAAAGAAAAAAAAAATTACCTTCGACGCTCCCTCGGCGCGTCGCCACAATTTAAATTTTCGGCCGCCATCTTAGATTTGGTCCCAAAGGAAGAGATCCTTTGACCTATGCTGGCTGAAAATCGCGCGCATGCGCAGTAGTTAGGTGAAGCGCCGCTTGCAACGGGAACGAGCGGCGCTTCACCTGACACTACTGCGCATGCGCAATTCTACTGAGAGGGTTGACGGGAGGGGACGGTGTCGAGGCGGGGGCGCGCGCGGCTCAGAAGGGGGCGGAGACAAGCGAGGAGCGCGCAGCATCCTGACAGAGAGAGGAAGAGCGGTTCGCGAGGAGAAGCACAAGGTAAAGGGGGAAAGAGAGGCACAGGAAGGCAGATACACCACACCCCGAACTCACACTGGAGAACACTGGTACAGCATGTGTATGTGAGGTGACATGGGGGTACAATTTGTATATTTTTGCAATGAGCGCGCCCTGACCCATATGATCATGTTTCATGTCCCCTCCCGCATTAGAATCGCTGAGCTTTAATAAAGGTAATAGGCCGAATCCGCCCGACCAGCTCACGACAGGAGGTCATGTGAGCGTGTAGTGTCAGGGAAGCCCTTGGTTGTCCTGGGGACAGTTCAACCAATCAGCGCAGCGTGCTATAGGTAATAGGCGGGACGGCGGCAAGAGTCATGCTCGCTCACGAGAGCGATAGGCCACACCCCCCGGATGACGTCAGGAGAAGAGACAAGTAACGCGAGAACAAAGAAGAGCTCAGCGACGGACAAGAAATGCTAAGACCGGACAATATATGCTAATGACTGGACAAGAGCTGGAGTGCGGGACTTCCGGTGGAGGATTCAGAAGATTCCAGGCGCAGCGAGGGACAGAAGGCTCCAACAGTGATCAAAAGGTAAGTGTCTTTTACTATTAAAGTGAATAGAGTTAAGTAGTTTTTGAGGGTGTTGGTCCACTTTAAAGAATGGGAATGTCCTAACAAGGTGCCTGCTGTGCCCAAGGGTTTGGATAAAAGGTATCCCTTTCCTGCTGATCTTGTTAAGAGGTGGTTATTTCCCCCTGAAGTGGACGCTCCCGTGCTAGGCTTGTCCAATACTTCGGTCATGCCTTCCCCTGACACTACCACTCTGAGGGACGGTGAGGACCGGCGCATGGATCAATTGGCCTGCCAAGCTTTTACCTGTGTGGGGGCTGGCTTGCGCCCGGTATGTGCTGCCGCCATTACTGCTATTGCCCTTAAGAAGCTGCTCAAGCGTCTCATTGATGGCACAACAGCTGGTAGTGTGGGGGAGGAATATAGAACTCTCTTACTTTGCTCTGATTTTGTGGCCTTTATCCTTACTGCTATGGATGATGCTGTGCGGCTGTGTGGTAGGGCCTCTGCGCTCTTGGTGGCTATACGCTGCTCTTTCTGGTTGCGCCAGTCGGCAGCCGACGCTGCGGCTAAGAAAGCTCTCACTGGCCTCCCCTTCGTGGGGCTGCGGCTATTGGGGGAGAGTCTTGATGTTCTAGCCAAGGATGGAAGGCTGCCTCAGCGTAGGAGGCAGTCTCGGCCCTTTCGGGGGTCCTCTGCCCCCCTCCCTTCCTTTTGCATTCCCAGAGGGGGCCGTGGCTCCCTCCTCTCCAGTTGTCGCAGAGATTCTTGGGGCCATGGCAGACCCAGTGGTCGCCCCAGTCTCTCCTGGAATCCTAAGCCCAAACCCTCACGTCTGGAGGCTTCATGTTTCAGACTGGTGGATTCAGGAGGTAGTGTCCTCCGGTTACAAGATAGAGTTTGCAGCCTGGCCTCCCCCAAGATTCATCAGATCCCGGATATCTTTAAACCCCCTGTCCGCTCAAGGGTTGCTTCTGGCGGTTCATTGCCTGTTAGAGTCCGGAGTCATTTGTTTGGTGCCTCATCAAGAAAGGGGTCAGGGGTACTATTCCAATCTTTTCACGGTTCCCAAAAAGGACGGCTCTCTGAGGCCCATTCTGGATGTGAAGGGCCTTAACAAATTTGTCAGATTCAAGCATTTTTGCATGGAGACGCTGCGCCTCTGCTGTCAGTACCCTTCGCCCGGGCGACTTCATGACCACTGTGGACATCAAGGATGCTTGTCTTCATGTGCCTATCTTCCCAGGTCATCAGAGATTTCTAAGGTTCGAGCTGCAGGATCATTACCATTTTGTGGCTCTACCCTTCGGTATCACCTCGGCACCTCGGGTGTTCACCAAGGTGCTGGCGGGAGTGATGGCTCTGCTAAGGAACCAGGGCATCCGCATCATTCCTTACCTGGACGACATCCTGATTGTGGCCGAGTCTTTTCCTCAGGCCGAGCGGGACACTCAAATGGTGACATCCACTCTAGAGTCTTTCGGCTGGGTGATCAACTATCCCAAGTCTTCTCTGTCTCCGTCCTTGGTGAGGTCCTTTCTGCGCATGACTCTGGATACCTCTCAGGTCAAGGTGTTCCTTCCTCAGCAGAAGGTGGAGGGTGCAGGCTCGGGCTCTGCTGTTGTGTTCTCATCCCTCCATCCGTCAGGGGATGCAGTTGGTGGGCCTGATGGTGTCCTGCTTCGAGGCAGTCCCCTTTGCTCAGTTTCACAGGAGACCTCTTCAGTTGCACCTCTTGTCAGTTTGGGATCGGGACCCTGTGTCCCTGGATCAGGAATTTGTTCTGTCTCCCCTGGCCAGACAGTCTCTCTCATGGTGGCTGGACTCAAGGAACCTTCTGGGGGGCAGGTCCTTCCTGCCCCCGTGCTGGGAAACGGTCACCACGAATGCCAGTCTGACCGGCTGGGGAGGCTTCTGGAAGTCCCTCAGGTTCCAGGGTCAGTGGGGCCCACAAGAGGCCCATGCTTCCATCAACATCCTGGAACTGAGAGCGATCAGGTTGGTTCTTTCTCGCCTATCCACTCACCTTCGGGGTCGGGCTGTTCAGATCCGCTCAGACAACCAGACGGCGGTGGCCTACCTCAATCATCAGGGAGGAACTCGGAGCAAGCGAGCCTTCAAGGAAGTGTCCCTGATTCTGTCTTGGGCGGAACAGCATGTTCCCTGCATCTCAGCGGTCTACATCCCAGAGGTGGAGAACCAGGTGGCGTACTCCCTGAGAAGGGGGACGTCTCGTCTGGGGGATTGGTCTCTCAACAACTGGGTGTTTCTCTCCCTCTGTCACCGCTGGGGTCAGCCGGATGTGGACCTGTTTGCGTCCCGTCACAATCCCAAACTTCCCAGATTTGTCTCTCTGTCTCAGGATCCTCTGGCCTTCACTGCAGATGCCCTGGCAATACCTTGGATGGAGTTTCAGCTTCTCTATGTGTTCCCTCCGTTTCCTCTCCTGGGCAGGGTCATGAGCAAGATAGCCCAGGAGCGGGTACCAGCCATCCTGGTGGCCCCTTGTTGGCCAAGAAGAGTTTGGTTCGCAGATGTCATGCAGTTGGCAGTAGACCAGCACGTCTTGCCCAAGGATCCAGATCTTCTCATTCAGGGGCAGCTACGCCATCCCAATTTACAAACTCTGGCTTTAACGGCTTGGCTCCATATTGATGGAAAAGGGGTTGCCTGCCTCTGTTGTTGATACCATGATTCAGGCTAGGAGGAAGTCCTCGTCCTTTATCTTTTTTTTATTATTACAGGGTCTGGCATGCTCATATTGCCTGGTGTGAGTCGGGTGTTTTCTATTCCCAGGATTCTGGAATTCTTACAACATGGTTTGGATCTGGGCCTTCAACTTAGTACTTTGAAAGGCCATGATTCAGCTCTGGCAATTTTTTTCCAAAGATCTCTTGCCAATCACCGGTTGGTTAAAACCTTTTTCCAGGGTGTTTCTCATGTGCGTCCACCCCGTAAGCCTTTGCTACCAATCTGGGATTTGAATCTGGTGTTGTCTGCTCTGCAAGGGCCTCCCTTTGAGCCTATCTGTGAGGCTGCCTTGTCTATTTTGACTCTTAAGGTAGCCTTTCTGGTGGCTATTACTTCTGTAAGGCGAGTTTCTGAGCTAGCGGCGCTTTTCATCAAACCTCCTTATTTTGAGAGACATCAGCATAAGGTGGTGTTCCGGCTTAAGCCGGATTTCTTGCCAAAGGTTGTGTCTGCCTTTCATCTCAATCAGGACATTGTCTTGCCTTCATTGTGTCCTAATCCTGCTAATTCCAAGGATCGGACTCTGCATTCTCTGGATGTGGTCAGGGCTCTGAAGTTTTATTTGGTCGCTACTGAGACTTTCAGGAAGTCTGATGCTCTTTTTGTTCTCACTTCTGGACCTAGAAAGGGTTTGCCTCCGGATAAATCCACTATCAGCAAGTGGATCCGTCGGTGGTTCAAGCCTATTCTGCTAAGGGAAAGGAACCTCCCTTTAGGATTACTGCTCATTCCACTCGTGCTATTGGTGCCTCTTGGGCTTTTCAGCACCAAGCTTCTGTTGAACAAGTTTGCAAGGCCGCTACTTGGTCTTCTGTTCATACTTTTTCAAAGTTTTACAAGGTTGATGTTAAGGCCTCAGCGGATGCTGCTTTTGGCCGCAAGGTGCTTCAGGCGGTAGTGACTTGAACTACTGGCCGTTACTCTTTGGGGATCCCACCCTACTTTGGATACTGCTTTTGTCAATCTTAAAGTGGACCAACACCCACCGGTGATCTTATAGATTCCGGGGCCGATCACCTCCCTCCCCGCGGGACATCCGAGATCGGGATGTCCCGCGGGGTGAAACCCCCCCAAACACCCCAAACTCCTTACCTTAGTTTCGGCGGACAAGCCGGCGCGGGCACGCGCGCGTCAAGAGGGACGCGCGGGAGGCGGCGGCGGAGGAGCCACTTGTCCGCGGCTTGTCCGTCGGCGCGGGGAGAGGGGGGTTCGGGGGGGTTTTACACAGCGGTGCCCCACCGAAGTGGACCAAAACCCAGGATAGTCAAAATCCTGGGTGTTGGTCCACTTTAACAGGCCAGGTAACATAGGTCCCATTTACAATCTCACATCCATTGAACTGTTATCCATTGATTTATTGAGAGTTTCTGCTTAAATCTATTTGCAGGATGTCAGAGTAGCCTCCCAGAGTTTCTCTCTCCATAAGTTTCTTTAGTTTTTATGTCCATAGCAGCCAATGAGTCAGAGGTATTCTTTGCAGCATGAGATGGTGCGGAGTCATGCATGAAGAAGATTTTGCTGCAGAAGGCAAGGTTCTTCCTTTTGTACCATGGAAGATAGTTATCATTCAGAAATCTATTGAATTTGCCAAGTTCATTTTCACACCTTCGGAGACCCTAAATGTTCCTACTAGCTCTATCCCCATGATTCTGGCCCAAAACATGACCCTGCCACCCCCTTGCTGACATTAAAGTATTGCTGGGACATGGTGGCCATCCACCAATCATCCACTACTCCATCTGGTCCATCCAGGGTTGTACGCCACTCGTCATTAAATAACCTGTTTGAAAATTATTCTTCATGTACGTCCCATGTAATTGTGTATTGCAGCATTGTGATTAGATAAGTCAAAATATGCGGATATAAACACAGTGCTTGCTACTGTACTGGAGAGAGGCCAACCGCTGGGAGGGTTGGGGTTTCATTTTGAGATGTGAATATATGGTCTATGTAGTTGTCTATTCAACTACACGGCAGACAGCTCTCATTGGACAAGAGCCCACACATGCACAGTTGGAGTGTAAAAGGTGAGTGGTCGCGAGCACCCCGGGGAGTTTCACACAACGGGGTATTTTGAGTCGGGATGCCCCAGGTGGTAGGCCAATGGCCATTTCTAGAATCTTTTAGATTCCATGGCTGGCCCGGTTGGGTTTTGTTCTGCTTTAGCTAGTTTTCCTTTAATTAGACTCGAACAAAGTTTGCAGGTGTTTGAGGTTGATTCCAAGATCCTTCAAGAGCCCAGAAAGACAATACCACCTATGAGTTTGATTGGGAAACAAACAAATGACATATATTTGACACCTAAATCCAGTTTGCACCATCATTTGGATTGTGGTGTAAAGGCTATAAAGGTTTCAGTCTTTTAAGGTGTCCATTTAGAAAAGGGGATGCACCCTGCATCTTTGCGCAGAACAACCAACATCAAGCTCACATGCAACAAACAGGTTGATCCAGCTGATGGCCGCTGTGATCTGGCCTTTAAAGTGGACCAAACCCCACAGGGATCAGCCCTGGAATCTCTAACATTCCAGGGCCGATTGATTCCGTCCCGCCGGGCATCCAGAATCGGGATGCCCCACTATGTGAAACCCCCCAGGTCTCCTGGTATACTCACCTCTCCCCCAGTCCGATGATGCATGTGCAAGCAGTGTCGTATCCTCGCTATCCCTTTAGCAGGGCGTGTGGCCGTGTCTGGCATTTGTGAATGGCTGGTGCGGGCACACTCCCTGTTAGAGGCTAGCGGGGATGCGGCCGCCAGCGCGTCCACTTTCTGGGATGCCGCCTAGGAAATTGTGTAATATTAAAAATCCATATTCATATCGCTAATTAAAGGAGGGGTCACTTATACACCGGCACTGAGTAAAACTTCCACCAAGCTTGTGGTAGCAATTAAATTGGTGACAGGATTGAGTGTATTAGGTTGATAGAAATAAACTGGGGGGGGGGGGGGGGGGGCAGGGATCGGGGCAGTTTCTTTCTTCTATTAAAAAAAAAGAAAAACAAGCCTGGCAGGATATTTCTTGATGCTGGTAGTATTGTTGATCCCTTCTCCCACCATCCAGCATATTTATATGGAATTTTATCATTGGACATATTTTACCTGATAGTCCTCCTTAAAATAGCCATAAGGGACATTATCTGCTATTTCGTTTCTACCACAGTGGTAAGATTCTGCATTGCACCTGGACTACCTAAGAAACATAATAAAGCGTAAGTGCCATTTTTCATTTTTGCAACTCTCTGCTATTACTTGCAGTTGCATAAACCTCCCCAAGGCTAAGATCAAGCAGTGGGAGTCTCACTGGTAACTTCCTGCGGTTGTTTGTGTAAATGTCGTTTCCTATGCCCTAGTGCTCATCTTTTGATATATTTGTTAGATCAGTCGAGACTGATAGACTAAAAGGTCAGATAAAAATAACAAGCCACAGACACGCAACAAAGATCAGTTACAATACACACAATAGCAAAATGAAGGAGCGTCTGGTTCAGACAGGACAAATATTCTGAGTAGCGGAATTTTTTTTTGCAATTAAACCACACCACCAGCCACACCCTTAAAGGTAAACGCCACCTAAGAATTACATAATAATAATACAGACAAGCCCCCCCAACACATACACATGCAGGCAAATCCCCCCCACACACACGCAAACCCTCACACACACACACGCAGACAAGCCCCCTGCACACACTCACATGCAGGCCAGACACACACACACCTCTTACTTCTCATCCAGCCACCTCAACGGAACTCCCCTGCTTCTCCCAGCTCAGTAGTTTTTCTTGCTCCACCCCCCGCACAAGCTGGCTCCTTCCTATCACAGAAGTGGCAGCCAATAGCATGGCACCGCCCCGCCCTGATCTCCCCACTGGACCACCAATGATCTGAATGATCTGAAATACAATTCTGTGATTACTCACCTGTAGAATTGTTATTATGAGTATACAGTACGTCCTGCTCCAGATAATATTCATTACACTTGGGTATTACTCCGCCAGATGGCGCTGGACTGCAGAAACCGCGAAATTGGCTCCTCCCGGCCCCTCAAATACCCGGGACCTCCCACAAATCCCCAGCATTGAAAAGCAGTTAACAAGAAGCCGGGAGAATGATAACAGAACCAACTAGTAACTATAACAAAGAGAACAATCACCATACAGGGGATCCTAGGATAATGCAAGAGGCCCAAGAGGCACCAATAGCACGAGTGGAATGAGCAGTAAGGCGGAAGGGAGGATTCCTCCCCTTAGCAGAGTAGGCCTGAATCACAGCCTGACGGATCCATTTGCTGATAGTAGATTTGGCAGGCGCCAAACCCTTCCTAGGACCAGAAGGGACCACAAAAAGAGAATCAGTTTTTCTGAAAGGTGCAGTAGCCACCAGATAGTACTTCAGGCACCTAACCACATCCAAGGAATGAAAACCCTCTCCTTAGCATTACTAGGATTAGGGCATAAGTAGGGAAGAACAATGTCCTGATTCAGATGAAAGGCAGAAACAACCTTAGGAAGAAAATCTGGCTTGAAGCAAAACACCACCTTGTCCTGGTGTCTCTTAAAGTAGGGGGGCTGGATGGAAAGCGCCGCCAACTCAGAAACACGCCTAACAGAAGTGATAGCCACCAAAAAGACAACCTTGAGAGTAAGAATGGCCAGGGCAACATCCTGCACAGGTTCAAAGGGAGCACCTTGCAAGGCAGACAAGACCAATTTTAAATCCCAAACAGGCAACATAGGCTTACGTGGGGGACGCACATGAGTAACCCCCTGGAAAAAAGTCCTGATCAGAGAATGCTGGGCAAAGGACCCCTGGAAGAAAACAGCCAGGGCAGAGACATGACCCTTCAGAGTACTGAGTTGGAGCCCCAGCTCCAACCCATGCTGCAGGAACTCCAGGATCCTGGGAATAGAGAACACACGACAGGGAAGAGACCTAGACGCACACCAGTCAATGTAGGCACGCCAAACCCTATAGTAAATGGAAGAAGAAGACTTCTTTCTAGCCTTTATCATGGTATCAACAACAGAGGCAGACAGCCCCTTCTCCATCAAGATGGAGGTTTCAGCAGCCAGGCCGTCAAAGCCAGAGTTTGTAAATTGGGATAGCGTAAGTGACCCTGAGTGAGCAGGTCTGGCACCCTGGGTAGAGCGTACTGATCTACTTCCAGCTGCACCACGTCTGCGAACCACACTCTTCTTGGCCACCTGGGGGCCACCAGGATTGCTGGCACCCCCCCTTCTTGCGCAGAACCCTGCCCAACAGGAGGAATGGAGGAAGACATACAGGAGCTGAAAGTCCTGCCATGACATTGCTAGGGCATCAGTGGCCAAGGCCAGAGGATCCTGGAACAGGGAGACAAAGGCCGGGAGCTTGTGATTGTGACGGGACGCAAACAGATGCACATCTGGTTGGCCCCAACGGTGACACAGAGATTGAAACACCCTGCCGCAGAGGGACCATTCTCCCAGGCGAGAGGTCCCCCTGCTCAGAGAGTCTGCCTGCAGATTCTCCAACCCTGGAATGTACACAGCTGATATGCAGGGAACATTGTCCTCCGCCCAGGCCAGGATCCGAGACACTTCCTTGAGGGCCCCCTTGCTCCGGGTCCCTCCCTGATGATTGATGTAGGCAACCGCCGTCTGGTTGTCCGAGCGTACCTGAACCGCCTGGCCCCGAAGTTGTTGGGTCAAGTGAGCCAGAACCAACCTGATCACCCTCAGTTCCAGAATGTTGATAGGTGTATGGGCCTCCTGAGGGCCCCACCACCCTTGGAACTGCAGGGACTTCCAGAAACCCCCCCAACCTGTCAGACTGGCATCTGTGGTGACCGTCTCCCAGCAGGGGGCCAGAAAGGATCTGCCCACCAACAGGTTCCTGCAGTCCAGCCACCACGAGAGGGACCGCCTGACTAGGGGGGACAGCACAAGGAACTGGTCCAGGGACGCAGGATCCTTGTCCCATACTGACAAGAGGTGGAGTTGCAGAGGCCTCATGTGAAACTGGGCATAAGGGACCGCCTCGAAGCACGACACCAACAGGCCCACCAGCTGCATCCCCTGCCTGATGGAGGGATGAGGGCAAGATAGCAGGAACTGAACCTGCGCTAGCAGACTGTCCACCTTCTGCTGAGGAAGAAAAATCCTTGCCTGAACTGTATCCAGATACATTCCCAGGAAGGGTGTCACCAAGGAGGAAGACAGGGAAGATTTGGGAAGGTTGATCACCCAGCCAAACGACTCCAGAGTGGACACTACTAGCTGAGTATCCAGCTCTGCCTGTTGACGGGACTGAGAAGTGATGAGAATGTCATCCAAATAGGGCAGCACGCGAATGCCCTGAGACCTGAGCAGAGACATCACTCCTGCCAGCACCTTGGTGAACACTCTGGGAGCTGAAGTGAGACTGAAGGGCAATGCCACAAATTGGTAGTGCTGATCCTCCAGAGCGAACCTGAGGAACCTTTGATGACCTGGAAAAAGGAATATGAAGGTAAGCATCCTTGATGTCTACAGAGGTCATGAAGTCCCCTGGACGCAGGGAACTGATGGCAGAGCGCAAAGTTTCCATGCGAAAGCGCCTGCACCTGACAAATTTGTTGAGGATCTTCAAGTCCAGGATGGGCCTGACTGACCCATCTCTTTTGGGCATGGTGAAAAGGTTGGAATAGAAACCCTTGCCCCTTTCTCGCAAGGGGACCTGACAGATGACCCCCAGCTCCAGAAGGTTTTGCACCGCCAGAACCAGAGCCTAAGCTGACATAGGGTCCTGAGAGATCCGGGATCTGATGAATCTTGGGGGCGGCCAGGCAGCAAACTCTATCTTGTAACCGGAGGACACTACCTCCTGAATCCACCGGTCTGAGACATGAAGCCTCCAGACGTGAGCAAAATGCTGAAGCCGTCCCCCCACCCGGATGGGTGAGGGTGCCCCTTCATGCCTGAGGGGCCTTGGGAGAAGACTTAGGCTTGGAGCCCCAGGATGAGCCAGGGCGTCCACGTCCTCTGCCCCTACCCCAGAAATCTCCTCGGGCCCTGGTAAGGGAGACCCCCCTCCCCTGTCTGGCTCCACGGTAGGGGGAAGAAAAGGAGCCCTGTCCCCGAAAGGGCCGAGACTGCCGCCTGCGTTGGGGTAACCTGCCTCCCTTAGCAAACAGGTCCAGGTGGTCTCCAAACAGGTGTAGTCCTTTGAAGGGGATCCCAGTGAGGGCTTTCTTGGCAGCGTTGTCAGCAGCCCACTGGCGCAGCCAAACTGAGCGGCATATAGCCACCACAAGGGCAGAGGTTCTGCCACACATCCTAATGGTATCATCCAAGGCAGAGAGGACATAAGTCCTCACAACGAGACATAAACCTCACAACGAGAGAGTGCATTAAACTTCTCACTAGACACATTATCAGGAGCACCATCTAGGACACTTCTAAGCAGGGTCCTAATAGCCACAGCCGTAATGGCAGAGGCACATACCGGGCGCAGCGCCATCCCCACACAGGCAAAGGCATGGGACGCCAGCTGATCAATGCGCCGGACCTCACCATCCCGCAGCGTAGTAGAGTCAGAGGAATGCATGACAGAGGTGTTAGATAACCCTAGGACCGGGGCATCCACCTCAGGAGGGGATGACCAACGCTTCACCACATCAGCAGGAAAGGGATACCTCTTATCCCAACTCTTAGGGACTCCGGGAAGCCTGCTGCGACACTTCCATTCCTTGAGCACAAGATTATTAAAATGGGCTTGCTCAGGAAACTCTAAACGTGGCTTAGCAGTATGAAACAATTCCCCCTGTTGCCTGGGGGCCGCAACCGGGGGAGAGATAGACAGTACCTCAAAAATCTGAGCCAACAGCCTATCAGTATCATCTGGGGCCCAGGGGTCAGAGCCAGAATCATCATGACCCCTGGGCCTCTCATCAGATGACTCAGAGTCAGAGAATAACTCCCCTTCTTCCAAAGGGGTATAACCAGACAGTTCCAAGAACTCATCAGCCTCCATAGGGAAAAGAGTGACATCAGGCGTCAAGTGCCGCTTCTTAGCAGAGGCCTTACGCGCCAAAGTATTAGCAAGCAACTTCTCAACACTAGCCAGTCTGGAAGACACATCAGGCTGAGAATCCCACTGGTATGCAACTCAATGGGAGTCAAATTTAAGCTTGGGGGAGTAGGTGACGCCATACGAGGTGCAGGCCCATCTACTGGTAAACCAGGCTGCAGCGCAAGCACCTGCTGGGCACAAGGTACACAGACCCGCACATTGTCAGCACTAGTAGGTGACACCCCCACAAGTTACACACAGCCGGGCCTGTCCCGAAGGAACCCCGAGCACATTTTCCTGAGACGCCTCCATATGGTGATTATAGCGACACAATAGGCCGATAGAGATTCACGCTATAAAAGCAACCCAGGATGCCCTAATAACCCGCCAGGCCACACTAGGCCTCACAAGTTTAATAATTAAATAGAGGGAGTAGGGCCGGGAGAAACCAATAGAGTTCGACCCGTCTGAAAGACATAAGCGAAGAGAACCCCATAAGTGACATGTATAATGACATAGGGTAAATAAAGCCGCCCGCGAGGGCACTCACGGACCGCAGAAAAATGGCGCCGAGTATACCTCGAGGGGCGGGCCGCGGAGACAGTGACGCGGAATGCGCCATCCTCGGGCCCCGCCCCCCCGAAGAGCGCGAAGCAGCACACATGACAAACAGCCAATAACAGCGCACCAGCGCCTGAGGTAATGCCGCCGCCAACCGCGGAGCACAGTGGAAGCGCGCGCGGCGCTGGCAGCGGCATATTCAAAAACACAACCGGTGCAACCAAGTCAGCGCGGAGACTGACACCAACCAGAAGCACATAATACAGTGAAGCACCAAGGCATATACACCCCCCCCCCCCCCGAGAGCTACAAGGGAGAGCGAGGGAGGGCAGTGGCCACTTAATATAGGGCCCACCGATTGGCAGGGGCAATAGGGCGGGAGGGGCATCCCATAGAGGCTCACCATATGCCTATACTGCCTACCCTTTGGTGGGGGATTGCGGTGGAGCAGCGCTCCTAAGCACCTGACAGCAGTGCTGCCTACCATCACCCGGACCAGCGCAGCCAAGGCTGGGAGGCACATTAAAATGGAACGGGAATAGTCCTACAGGGCTGCAGGCTAATAGCCCTGCTCACCTGCGAGAAGAGAGCCATCTTCTTGTCCTTCGCAGTCCAGACTGCAGAGAAATTCTGGGGATTTGTGGGAGGTCCCGGGTATTTGAGGGGCCGGGAGGAGCCAATTTTGCGGTCTCTACAGTCCAACGCCATCTGGCGGAGTAATACCCAAGTGTAATGAATCTTATCTGGAGCAGGACGTACTGTATACTAAGAATACAGCAGTCAGCCCCGCCCCCGGGAAGACGTGTCCGCTGAACTGATTCACACTCTGGACCGATGATGACGGATGACAACGCATGACAACGGGACGAGCCCCAAAGAAGGATCCCCTCCACACACACGCAGGAAAGACACACATACACACACACATATGAAGGCAAGCCCCCCCACAGACACATGTGCATGCAAGCCCCCCCCCCACACACATGTGCATGCAAGACATACACACACACACACCCAAGTCCCATACACACATGCAGGCAAGACACACACACACGCAGGCCAGACACACATGCAGGCAAGCCCCCCCACACAAATGCAGGCAAGCCACACACACACATGCAAGCCTCCCTACACACACACACACATACAGGCAAGCCCCTCCACATACACACAGCAGCATCTTTAACATACTTTGCTGTGGTCAGAGACAGCTGTGGGACCATTTGCTGTGCTCACTCAGGCTTAGAACACCAAGGGACAGAGTAGCTGTCGGACCACTTTTTTGGCGTGATCCTCAGGGAATAAAATTGAAAGGAGGGCGAACCTTGGAGCTCAGCTACGACTTCTACCCTGCAGTGGAGGAGAGACATATGGGACATTCATCAGTTGAGCTGCTTGGTGCCTTATTATTGGTTTTAGGTTTATAGTCCCTTTAATCACATGTAACTGAGCAAACTATATTTTAATAGAACCTTGTGTTGACCCCTCTTCCTTCCTACAGTATAAACAGCTTCTGATCACGAGACCAGATAGACTAGAAGTAAATAAATCAATATTTACTACTGTATAAAATATGAATATGAACAGCATGGGCCTTAGTATAAAATGTGCAAGATTTCAGAATGTTGACCCTCTAACACACATATCTTAACACTCAATGGAAAAGAGATTGTGGTAATGCAGAGATTAAGAGAAACAGAGAGAACATGGAAAAGACGGAGGAATGGGAGAATGTATGCAAAAGAGAGGGGACATGGAAAACAGCCAGAGTGGGAAAGAGTTGTGAATGGAACAAGAAAACCCAGAAACAGAAAAAGATGGTGGAAGGAGAGAGAGAAAAACGTACATTTTAATAACGTACGTTCATATAGATTATGCATTTTTATTCAGCAAAATGTTTGCTATCCTGTAAAAGGGGCTATATGCCCTGAAACGTTGCTATGTAGCAGTAGTCACTTTTTGCAAGTGGTTACCTGTTATTTTTTAGCTGCAATAAGAGCAACCCTTTAAATGAACTGCATGCACCCTAATATTTTTTTTAAAGTCCAATTTTAGGTGTGGTTAACCTTACTTATTAATTATAATCTCTCTCTCCTTTTTGACCTTTCCTCTTTTTCAATTCGACAAAATCCCTACTGTTCTCTTCCTATTCCATATTCTCTTTTTTTTGCATTCCCGCCTTTTCTCTCACATTCCCTGCTTTATTTGTCGCAACAAGCATGTGCTGCTTTTGATACTAAAATGGTTGTAAAAAAATCAGTTCAGGATATATAGAAACAGGTTCCTCAGCACAAAGTAGTTAAAATGACATCTATACACCTATGGAAATCTTTGAATAGCCCCCCTGAGTTACCCCCATCATGCTGAACCCAATTTTGGCGTTGGGCTCTCCACGACAGTTAGACTTTATTGACAGGCCAGTGCTGCATGGATTAGGTAACCGACCTGTAACTCAAGGCCATACCTAACCCAATGGGGCAGCCCCAGGGAAATGGAACAAAACCCAGGAAAATCGAATTGGGTTTTGGGACTAGGTATTGCTTCGCTTTAATAACTTCTAAGGTAAAAAGAGAGGGAGATGGAAGAATGCCGAAAATACAGGTCCTTCTCAAAAAATTAGCATATAGTGCTAAAGTTCATTATTTTCCATAATGAAATGATAAACATTAAACTTTCATATATTTGAGATTCATTGTACACCAACTGAAATTTTTCAGGTCTATTTTTGGTTTAATACTGATGATTTTGCCATACAGCTCATGAAAACCCCTAAACCCTAAAAAATCCTATCTCAAAAAATTAGCATATTTCATCTGACCAATAAAAGAAAAGTGTTTTTAATAAAAAAAAAAGTCAACCTTCAAATAATTATGTTCAGTTATGCACTCAATACTTGGTCGGGAATCCTTTTGCAGAAATGACTGCTTCAATGTGGCGTGGCATGGAGGCAATCAGCCTGTGGCACTGCTGAGGTGTTATGGAGGCCCATGATGCTTCGATAGCGGCCTTAAGCTCATCCAGAGTGTTGGGTCTTGCGTCTCTCAACTTTCTCTTCACAATATTCCACAGATTCTCTATGGGGTTCAGGTCAGGAGAGTTGGCAGGCCAATTGAGCACAGTAATACCATGGTCAGTAAACCATTTACCAGTGGTTTTGGCACTGTGAGCAGGTGCCAGGTCGTGCTGAAAAATGAAATCTTCATCTCCATAAAGCTTTTCAGCCGATGGAAGCATGAAGTGCTCCAAAATCTCCTGATAGCTAGCTGCATTGACCCTGCCCTTTATAAAACACAGTCGACCAACACCAGCAGCTGACATGGCACCCCAGACCATTACTGACTGTGGGTACTTGACACTGGACTTCAGGCATTTTGGCATTTCCTTCTCCCCAGTCTTCCTCCAGACTCTGGCACCTTGATTTCCGAATGACATGCAAAATTTGCTTTCATCAGAAAAAAGTACTTGGGACCACTGAGCAACAGTCCAGTGCTGCTTCTCTGTAGCCCAGGTCAGGTGCTTCTGCCGCTGTTTCTGGTTCAAAAGTGGCTTGACCTGAGGAATGCGGCACCTGTAGCCCATTTCCTGCACACGCCTGTGCACGGTGGCTCTGGATGTTTCTACTCCAGACTCAGTCCACTGCTTCCGCAGGTCCCCCAAGGTCTGGAATCGGTCCTTCTCCACAATCTTCCTCAGGGTCCGGTCACCTCTTCTCGTTGTGCAGCGTTTTCTGCCACATTTTTTCCTTCCCACAGCCTTCCCATTTAGGTGCCTTGATACAGCACTCTGGGAACAGCCTATATGTTCACAAATTTCTTTCTGGGTCTTACCCTCTTGCTTGAGGGTGTCAATGATGGCCTTCTGGACAGCAGCCAGGTCGGCAGTCTTACCCATGATGGCGGTTTTGAGTAATGAACCAGGCTGGGCTTTTTTAAAAGCCTCAGGAATATTTTGAAGGTGTTTAGAGTTAATTAGTTGATTCAGATGATTAGGTTAATAGCTCGTTTAGAGAACCTTTTCATGATATGCTAATTTTTTGAGATAGGATTTTGGGGTTTTCATGAGTTATATGGCAAAATCATCAGTATTAAAACAAAAAAAGACCTGAAAAATTTCAGTTGGTGTGCAATGAATCTCAAATATATGAAAGTTTATTTTTTATCATTTCATTATGGAAAATAATGAACTTTAGCACTATATGCTAATTTTTTGAGAAGGACCTGTAGATGAAAAGGAAGAATAAGAGAAAAACCTGGAAAGGGAAAGACAAGAAAAAAGGAAAAAGGTGAAAGAAGAAAATTCTGGAGATAAAGAGTGAGAGAGAAGGATGGAGGCAAAGAGAGAGAGAGAGAGAGATGAAAGAAAAAGGGGAAACCAGGCCCGATGAGCCAGCTGAGAGATTTCACTCTGAAGGTGTGTCTGAATAGTGTCTCCTATTTGAGGTGTGTGAGTTGGGTGCCATCCCAAACTCTCTGCTCATGCATAAGAAAAGAAGACAAGGCCACTCCCGCTTCTTTTACATGTTTTGGGATACAGAGGGAAACAAACCTGGCATATAACATTAGTTTCCAAGATCTATTGAATGCTAATCTGTCCTTAATCAAACCTCTTCTTTAGGAGCCACACCAACACTTGGGTTGTAAATTTGCAGTATGTTAGGTGCACAGTAGATTAGTGAATATCACTGACACAGCAACTGCAGGGTAATATATTTATGGTAGCTCATAGGTGTCAAAAAAAGGAATTCCCACAATAATTGTCCCTCAGGTTTTTCAAAAGGTTTTTTAAGAGTCTAACTAACAATAAATAATGAAAAAAAACATACTGTATACAATAAAACAATGTCTGCTCCTAACAGCCTCTACAAAATAGATGTCTAGTGCCCATACAGGATATAGTGATATGGATATATACACATAAATATTACAAATAGAACAGTGACCCGTCACTGATTTTCTTTTTTTAAACAAGCTTGGCTCAACAGCAGAATCGTTACAATGACGTGAAATACAAAGCTTTCCAATTCCCTGTGATGAGCTGCCATCATACTTCCACTGAGGTGCATTTTAGTAAAGGCTGTCTTCATTATAGCCCATCCATTAGGGCTAAAAGGTCATCTCCTTTACTGGTGCTTTGGATCTGGGTCTCCTCTGAACTAAACTCACTCATGATTCTGGAAAGTTCCTTATTCCTTTGCTGGTCCTGTAAAAGCAAAATCATGACCTTCAGCTTAAAACAAAAACAGCAGCATCTGCGAGAAACCTGATTGATTAACTGTAGTGAGCTTGACCTGCTGGCAGGGCCGGCATCAGAGGGCGGCAAACTAGGTCACGTGCCGGGGGCCCCGAAGCCAGGGGGGGCCCACCTTGGTGGGTGATCACGGGGACCCCTCCCCTCCATTACTCCTTCCTTCCTCCCATTGTCAGCTTTTCTTCCTTCCTTACATTGCTTTCTTCCTGCCTTTCTCTCTCTCTCCTTCTCCCTCAGTCTACTGCCTCCTTATTGCCTTTTTTTCTTTGGCTCCCTTTCTTCTTCCACTCTTTCTTTCTTACTTTTTTCTTCCTTGCTTCAATCTTCACTTCCTTATCTCACGTTTTGGCTTCCCTCCTCATTTTTCTTCTTACTCCCTTCCTCCTTCCTTTTCTCCTTACTTTTCTTCAATTTTCTCTCTCTGGTTTTATTTAATTATTTGCTCCCCATCTCACTACCCTCTTTCTTTCACTCTCTATCACACTTTTTCTTCTTTCTATACCTCAGATACATTCTTGCATTACTTCTTCTTTATTCCTCTATTTTCTCTATCTCTCTTTCCTTCTTCCTTACCTTTTATCCCTTCTGTTTTCCCTCTCTTCGTTGCTTCACTCACGTCCTTCTTTTTCTTTCCCTTCTATCTTTTTCATAGTTTATTTTTCCTCTTCCTTTTCTCTTCCTCCTCACTCTCTTGTTTCTCTTTTCTTTCCTGCTTACTTTTTCTCTGCTCTCCACCCTCTGTCCTCTCTCTCTCTATATTTCGTTCTCCCTTTTTCTTCTTCTTTTATTTCCTTTTCCCCTTTTCTTTCTCCCTCTCCTCATGTTATCCCTCTATTTTCTCTGTTCTACCCCATTTTCTCCCTTTTTTCTTTTTGTCTCTTTTTCTTTCTCTTCTTTTTTTTTCTCCCTCATTCTATTTCTCTTGCCCTTTTTAATTTTCCTTTTCACTTCGGGTCATGTGATGTAACACAAGGGGCCCACTAAGACCCCCTGGAGCCAGCCCCGACTGCTGGTTTCAAGAGGTGGGGCTAAATAAATCAGCTGTCTGTGTGCTCTGTAATGAAATCTAATTTGCAGCTGCAACTATCCAGTGCCTCACGATTTGCCAACATTTCCACATTTGTAAGAACTTCTACTAAAGCTATGATTTTGTAAAGGGTAAACTGATCTCCACTCTACTCTCCTGCAGCATGTTGCACCCGATTTAGAACACTTTAATACTTAGCCATTTTGTACAAATCCAGATGATGCAGGGCTGGTCATGCCCCTTCTCCTGCACACAGTGAATGCTTCATTTATCCCTTATGTCTGTATGGGTCAGCAATCAGACCACAGCCCTGCGCATCGCATAGCAGCCCATGGTCTAAATGGAGGCGCAAATAGAGCTCAGTACTGAATCACATGAACTGGTAAGAGTTGAAAATCCAGACGTGCTCCAGGACAGTGGAGTAGAGATTAGTTTATTATTGAATATATAAATGTGATGTCATTCCCCTGCCACTGGAATTTCCAAGGCTGCTCGAAATGAGTGTAGCCCACCACCTTCCCTGTGTTTACCCCCCTCCCCTGTGTTTATTCTGCCCCTGTGTGTAGCCTGCCCGCCCGCCCCCTCCCCTCGCCCCAGCAACATGATGGGCAGTGGCAAAAGGTGGCGGCGGATTGCTGGGACTCCGCTCTCCCACAGTCAGAAAAGACTGGATGTCGCTCTTCAAGATGGCGGTGGCAGGGGGACTCCACCTGCCGCCCCACTAGAAGATCAGTGGCAGCGCAGAGGATTAAATAGATGGCGTCAGCAGCTCGGCAAAGATTCCCCCTCCCCTGGGTAATGGTAAGCAGTGGCAGCTGGGGCTCTCCCTGCCCCTCCCCAAGGCTAACAGTCCACCTGGCCAGAGGTTTGGGGGTGGCAGTCTGCATTCTACACTGAGGTCTCACAGTTGGCTCCTGTGGACAGTGTGTGCATGCACATTTGGGAGTGCGCATGCACATCTGGGTGTGTGCATGCACGCTTGGAGTGCGCGCAGGTGTGTATGAGAGTGGTGTTGCGTGCATGTGCTTTGGAAGTGAGCGCCTGCGCTTTGGGAGTGCACACATAAGTGTTTGGTTGTACGCACATGAATGTTTGCGAGTGCACGCATGCACTTTGGAGTGCGCACATGAGCATTTGGGAGCGCACTATAGGAGTGTGCGCATGTACGACTGGGATTGCAGCTATGTGTGTCTGGGAGTGCTGGTCTAGGCATCAATGTGGCCTAGCAACAGGGGGAATGGGGGAGAAGCACAGCCAGGGTGCCTGAAGCAAGTTCTGGGAATCTTACAGACCCCGACTATCATGCTGATTATTATGTAGCATCACAGATGCAAGGGCCACACACACTTCAGAAGATAAATCATAGGGTGAACCTGTAAACCTCAATATTTCTGCCATTTCTTCTTCAGTGCCAAATGTAGCCCAACACAATAGTGCAACAATTAAGTTTGCCTGAATTATGAGCTTAACACTTTACTTACTCCACTGGCTTCAATGTTGATCACTTTATAAGAGAGCTCTTCTGGTCTTGTAAGGGCTGCTTGCCTTTATGCACAAAATAAGAAAAAAACACTCTCATGAGCCCACTGCATACTACTTACCACAATTTTACACAGTTTTAGTTTTACAATGTTAGCCATAGACCGAAAAATCACTGATATACCTACCCCAAAAATAAGCCCTAGTAAGATTTTTCAGCATTTTTTCATATAAGCCCTACCGTGAGGAAGCGGAGAAGGTTCGCGGGACGCGTGGGGTAGTGCAGTTGGCAGACCTTGTCCTGGGCGAGGTGGCTGGTATGAGCTCGTATTGAATATTTTTCATGACATATTCTTGATACCCAGGGGAGCATTTAGAGTATATGAATAGTGTACTGATGGGCTTTTAGTGGGTTAGGGTTGCTTATATCCACCTGTTATCAGTCATTACCTTTATGTTACCTCCTCCTGAGGTTAGCATATACATATTGAATTCTAATATATGTCCCATCTTTGCTTGAGATCTGTGTACCTGCATATGCATATATACACTTGAAACCTATATTTTTTACACCACATTGTACCTTTAGTGTGTGTTTTTTAAAGGTTTTTAATACTTTGGATATTTTGTAAATAAAATATACTTTTGCTAAACAGTACATAGTAGACAATAGGGTCGATTCAAAGAAACATGTAACAGCTTGGATTTGGGTGCCGATCATCCTATTTTTCCCGTCCGCTCGTGCGTTCGTATGAACTTGCGAGTGATTCTATAAGCAAATACGTTTCTATCCTAAAATGTACGTCCGTTCGTATGGCAGTTCGGGAATCAGACCTATGTCAGTTTCCATCCTGAATTTTCCGTTTCATTTCTCAGGTTGCAACATTGGTTTTGCCCTTTTTCCTTTTTTGTCTGGACGTAAATCCTTCTGATCTTGCGGCTCCGCACTACAAACTTACCTCATTAAAGTGCATTCTAAATATTTGGTCTTTTATTTTTCTTTATTTCATTCATTTTGTAGTAACCAACCATTAATGAATGCATTTGCATAAGTAAATCTTACTTTGTTTAATTTTTAGTTAACTTGCATTTTTTACTTGTGGATGTAATTTTAATATTTTGGCTTCAAATGGTACAACTTTAAATTTTGTGTGTGGTTACCCACACCCTCTACATACAGATTGCTCTCAAATATTAAAAAACACCCAGCAACTTCTGCATGTTATGAGTCTAGAAACAGCCAAGATGGCGGCTCAGGTATTATCGGGCAGCCTGCAAACAGAAAGGGCCTTGTGACTGTGTTGCTCTGCATTCTTTGATTTCTGACCTTTCCGTGCCCCCAGCTCTGCTGTGTCTGTGCAAAATACAGCAGTAACCCACATCCTGCACTTTATCCCGCTCTCCTCTCCTCAGTAAGTGTGATGCATCTGACCAAAGATGTGCTTAAATAATTAAACAAAGCAAAGGTAAACAACTACACCAATAAATGCAATCTAAAAATATTATTCTAGTACATCAATTTAAAAATAAATACCAAAGGACATAAATTTCTTTAATTAACGCAAATATATTGCAAAATAAAGGTTTACATGCAAAGGACTAATTAAGGTCCACATTAAAATGCTTTTATAAGGCATACATGAATCAGGTATGCATTGCCATACAATTTATGGCCTCGGCCATGCTGATACATGCAGTTCATTGGAGCTCAAGACGCGCAGACTCCTCCACATAGGCAAAAAACCTGTTCCAGAACAGCAATCCGACTGCTAAAAGGTGTCGGCAGTGGCTTTCTTTTAAAACGTATTTAGAGGTTTGAAAACTGTTCTCTGAATCACACCTAAACACATCCGATTATCCTAAGTTTTACGTTTTGATCCTAAGTTTTAGGATTTGATCCTAAGTTTTACGTTTTGATCCTAAAATTTAGGAACGAACTTGCGATGATCGTAAGAGCATATACGCATTCGTACGTAGGCTCGTGCGAGTCGGAAATGGCCAAAAAAACAGGAAAAAATGACTAACACCCACCCAAACTTACGATTCTCGATACGAAATCAATTAACTTTTGCTCTTTGAATCGAGGGGAATAACTTTAAGGGTATGAGAGAGAAATAGGAGCTCATACTTACTCCTCTTCTTCGTCGTTAGTGAATAGGTTTAGGCGAAAAGAGTAATCAGTGGCGGAGGGCTTCTTAAGTTCCAGACCACCCATAAGCTGTGCCAGGAGGTTCAACTCCTCTTTAGCAAGAGGATTTGGTGCAACATTCTCCTACAAAAAAACAGCAGCTCAAACATAATAACAGGTTTATACATGGTTATTTTATAGCAACAGTTTATAAATATGGATGTAGACCTGTTTTTCAGCTGGTCCATGCCTCTGCTTCCTACAGCTGCCGAGGTGGACCTCTATACTAAACTGACTGAGCAACTTAATGCTAGGAGAACACCTCTATACTAAACTGACTGAGCAACTTAATGCTAGGAGAACACATCTATACTAAACTGACTGAGCAACTTAATGCTAGGAAAACACATCTATGCTAAACTGACTGAGCAACTTAATGCTAGGAAAACACATCTATACTAAACTGACTGAGCAACTTAATGCTAGGAAAACACATCTATACTAAACTGAGCAAACATGCTAGGAAAACACATCTATACTAAACTGACTGAGCAACTTAATGCTAGGAGAACACATCTATACTAAACTGACTGAGCAACTTAATGCTAGGAGAACACATCTATACTAAACTGACTGAGCAACTTAATGCTAGGAAAACACATCTATACTAAACTGACTGAGCAACTTAATGCTAGGAGAACACATCTATACTAAACTGACTGAGCAACTTAATGCTAGGAGAACACATCTATACTAAACTGACTGAGCAACTTAATGCTAGGAAAACACATCTATACTAAACTGACTGAGCAACTTAATGCTAGGAAAACACATCTATACTAAACTGACTGAGCAACTTAATGCTAGGAGAACACATCTATACTAAACTGACTGAGCAACTTAATGCTAGGAAAACACATCTATACTAAACTGACTGAGCAACTTAATGCTAGGAAAACACATCTATACTAAACTGACTGAGCAACTTAATGCTAGGAAAACACATCTACACTAAACTGACTGAGCAACTTAATGCTAGGAAAACACCTTTATATTAAACTGACTGAGCAACTTAATGCTAGGAAAACACATCTATACTAAACTGACTGAGCAACTTAATGCTAGGAGAACACATCTATACTAAACTGACTGAGCAACTTAATGCTAGGAAAACACATCTATACTAAACTGACTGAGCAACTTAATGCTAGGAGAACACCTCTATACTAAACTGACTGAGCAACTTAATGCTAGGAAAACACATCTATACTAAACTGACTGAGCAACTTATTGCTAGGAAAACACATCTATACTAAACTGACTGAGCAACTTAATGCCAGGAAAACACATCTATACTAAACTGACTGAGCAACTTAATGCTAGGAGAACACATCTATACTAAACTGACTGAGCAACTTAATGCTAGGAAAACACATCTATACTAAACTGACTGAGCAACTTAATGCTAGGAAAACACCTTTATATTAAACTGACTGAGCATCTTAATGCTAGGAAAACACATCTATACTAAACTGACTGAGCAACTTAATGCTAGGAAAACACCTTTATATTAAACTGACTGAGCAACTTAATGCTAGGAAAACACATCTATACTAAACTGACTGAGCAACTTATTGCTAGGAAAACACATCTATACTAAACTGACTGAGCAACTTAATGCTAGAAAAACACATCTATACTAAACTGACTGAGCAACTTAATGCTAGGAAAACACCTTTATATTAAACTGACTGAGCAACTTAATGCTAGGAAAACACATCTATACTAAACTGACTGAGCAACTTAATGCTAGGAAAACACATCTATACTAAACTGACTGAGCAACTTAATGCTAGGAGAACACATCTATACTAAACTGACTGAGCAACTTAATGCCAGGAAAACACATCTATACTAAACTGACTGAGCAACTTAATGCCAGGAAAACACATCTATACTAAACTGACTGAGCAACTTAATGCTAGGAGAACACCTCTATACTAAACTGACTGAGCAACTTAATGCCAGGAAAACACATCTATACTAAACTGACTGAGCAACTTAATGCTAGGAAAACACATCTATACTAAACTGACTGAGCAACTTAATGCTAGGAAAACACCTTTATATTAAACTGACTGAGCAACTTAATGCCACGAAAACACATCTATACTAAACTGACTGAGCAACTTAATGCTAGGAAAACACATCTATACTAAACTGACTGAGCAACTTAATGCTAGGAAAACACATCTATACTAAACTGACTGAGCAACTTAATGCCAGGAAAACACATCTATACTAAACTGACTGAGCAACTTAATGCTAGGAAAACACACCTATACTAAACTGACTGAGCAACTTAATGCTAGGAAAACACCTTTATATTAAACTGACTGAGCAACTTAATGCTAGGAAAACACATCTATACTAAACTGACTGAGCAACTTAATGCTAGGAAAACACATCTATACTAAACTGACTGAGCAACTTAATGCTAGGAGAACACATCTATACTAAACTGACTGAGCAACTTAATGCCAGGAAAACACATCTATACTAAACTGACTGAGCAACTTAATGCTAGGAAAACACATCTATACTAAACTGACTGAGCAACTTAATGCTAGGAGAACACCTCTATACTAAACTGACTGAGCAACTTAATGCCAGGAAAACACATCTATACTAAACTGACTGAGCAACTTAATGCTAGGAAAACACATCTATACTAAACTGACTGAGCAACTTAATGCTAGGAGAACACCTCTATACTAAACTGACTGAGCAACTTAATGCTAGGAAAACACATCTATACTAAACTGACTGAGCAACTTATTGCTAGGAAAACACATCTATACTAAACTGACTGAGCAACTTAATGCCAGGAAAACACATCTATACTAAACTGACTGAGCAACTTAATGCTAGGAGAACACATCTATACTAAACTGACTGAGCAACTTAATGCTAGGAAAACACATCTATACTAAACTGACTGAGCAACTTAATGCTAGGAAAACACCTTTATATTAAACTGACTGAGCATCTTAATGCTAGGAAAACACATCTATACTAAACTGACTGAGCAACTTAATGCTAGGAGAACACATCTATACTAAACTGACTGAGCAACTTAATGCTAGGAAAACACATCTATACTAAACTGACTGAGCAACTTAATGCTAGGAGAACACCTCTATACTAAACTGACTGAGCAACTTAATGCCAGGAAAACACATCTATACTAAACTGACTGAGCAACTTAATGCTAGGAAAACACATCTATACTAAACTGACTGAGCAACTTAATGCTAGGAGAACACCTCTATACTAAACTGACTGAGCAACTTAATGCTAGGAAAACACATCTATACTAAACTGACTGAGCAACTTATTGCTAGGAAAACACATCTATACTAAACTGACTGAGCAACTTAATGCCAGGAAAACACATCTATACTAAACTGACTGAGCAACTTAATGCTAGGAGAACACATCTATACTAAACTGACTGAGCAACTTAATGCTAGGAAAACACATCTATACTAAACTGACTGAGCAACTTAATGCTAGGAAAACACCTTTATATTAAACTGACTGAGCATCTTAATGCTAGGAAAACACATCTATACTAAACTGACTGAGCAACTTAATGCTAGGAAAACACCTTTATATTAAACTGACTGAGCAACTTAATGCTAGGAAAACACATCTATACTAAACTGACTGAGCAACTTATTGCTAGGAAAACACATCTATACTAAACTGACTGAGCAACTTAATGCTAGAAAAACACATCTATACTAAACTGACTGAGCAACTTAATGCTAGGAAAACACCTTTATATTAAACTGACTGAGCAACTTAATGCTAGGAAAACACATCTATACTAAACTGACTGAGCAACTTAATGCTAGGAGAACACCTCTATACTAAACTGACTAAGCAACTTAATGCTAGGAGAACACATCTATACTAAACTGACTGAGCAACTTAATGCCAGGAAAACACATCTATACTAAACTGACTGAGCAACTTAATGCCAGGAAAACACATCTATACTAAACTGACTGAGCAACTTAATGCTAGGAGAACACCTCTATACTAAACTGACTGAGCAACTTAATGCCAGGAAAACACATCTATACTAAACTGACTGAGCAACTTAATGCTAGGAAAACACATCTATACTAAACTGACTGAGCAACTTAATGCTAGGAAAACACCTTTATATTAAACTGACTGAGCAACTTAATGCCACGAAAACACATCTATACTAAACTGACTGAGCAACTTAATGCTAGGAAAACACATCTATACTAAACTGACTGAGCAACTTAATGCTAGGAAAACACATCTATACTAAACTGACTGAGCAACTTAATGCCAGGAAAACACATCTATACTAAACTGACTGAGCAACTTAATGCTAGGAAAACACACCTATACTAAACTGACTGAGCAACTTAATGCTAGGAAAACACCTTTATATTAAACTGACTGAGCAACTTAATGCTAGGAAAACACATCTATACTAAACTGACTGAGCAACTTAATGCTAGGAAAACACATCTATACTAAACTGACTGAGCAACTTAATGCTAGGAGAACACATCTATACTAAACTGACTGAGCAACTTAATGCTAGGAAAACACATCTATACTAAACTGACTGAGCAACTTAATGCTAGGAGAACACCTCTATACTAAACTGACTGAGCAACTTAATGCCAGGAAAACACATCTATACTAAACTGACTGAGCAACTTAATGCTAGGAGAACACATCTATACTAAACTGACTGAGCAACTTAATGCTAGGAAAACACATCTATACTAAACTGACTGAGCAACTTAATGCTAGGAAAACACATCTATACTAAACTGACTGAGCAACTTAATGCTAGGAAAACACCTTTATATTAAACTGACTGAGCATCTTAATGCTAGGAAAACACATCTATACTAAACTGACTGAGCAACTTAATGCTAGGAAAACACCTTTATATTAAACTGACTGAGCAACTTAATGCTAGGAAAACACATCTATACTAAACTGACTGAGCAACTTATTGCTAGGAAAACACATCTATACTAAACTGACTGAGCAACTTAATGCTAGGAAAACACATCTATACTAAACTGACTGAGCAACTTAATGCTAGGAAAACACATCTATACTAAACTGACTGAGCAACTTAATGCTAGGAAAACACATCTATACTAAACTGACTGAGCAACTTAATGCTAGGAGAACACCTCTATACTAAACTGACTGAGCAACTTAATGCTAGGAAAACACATCTATACTAAACTGACTGAGCAACTTAATGCTAGGAAAACACATCTATACTAAACTGACTGAGCAACTTAATGCTAGGAAAACACATCTATACTAAACTGACTGAGCAACTTAATGCTAGGAAAACACATCTATACTAAATTGACTGAGCAACTTAATGCTAGGAAAACACATCTATACTAAACTGACTGAGCAACTTAATGCTAGGAAAACACATCTATACTAAACTGACTGAGCAACTTAATGCTAGGAAAACACCTTTATATTAAACTGACTGAGCAACTTAATGCTAGGAAAACACATCTATACTAAACTGACTGAGCAACTTAATGCTAAGAAAACACATCTATACTAAACTGACTGAGCAACTTAATGCTAGGAAAACACCTTTATATTAAACTGACTGAGCAACTTAATGCTAGGAAAACACATCTATACTAAACTGACTGAGCAACTTAATGCTAGGAAAACACATCTATACTAAACTGACTGAGCAACTTAATGCTAGGAAAACACATCTATACTAAACTGACTGAGCAACTTAATGCTAGGAAAACACCTTTATATTAAACTGACTGAGCAACTTAATGCTAGGAAAACACATCTATACTAAACTGACTGAGCAACTTAATGCTAGGAAAACACATCTATACTAAACTGACTGAGCAACTTAATGCTAGGAGAACACATCTATACTAAACTGACTGAGCAACTTAATGCTAGGAGAACACCTCTATACTAATCTGACTGAGCAACTTAATGCCAGGAAAACACATCTATACTAAACTGACTGAGCAACTTAATGCTAGGAAAACACATCTATACTAAACTGACTGAGCAACTTAATGCTAGGAAAACACATCTATACTAAACTGACTGAGCAACTTAATGCTAGGAAAACACATCTATACTAAACTGACTGAGCAACTTAATGCTAGGAGAACACCTCTATACTAAACTGACTGAGCAACTTAATGCCAGGAAAACACATCTATACTAAACTGACTGAGCAACTTAATGCTAGGAGAACACATCTATACTAAACTGACTGAGCAACTTAATGCTAGGAAAACACATCTATACTAAACTGACTGAGCAACTTAATGCTAGGAAAACACATCTATACTAAACTGACTGAGCAACTTAATGCTAGGAAAACACCTTTATATTAAACTGACTGAGCATCTTAATGCTAGGAAAACACATCTATACTAAACTGACTGAGCAACTTAATGCTAGGAAAACACATCTATACTAAACTGACTGAGCAACTTAATGCTAGGAGAACACCTCTATACTAAACTGACTGAGCAACTTAATGCTAGGAAAACACATCTATACTAAACTGACTGAGCAACTTAATGCTAGGAAAACACATCTATACTAAACTGACTGAGCAACTTAATGCTAGGAGAACACCTCTATACTAAACTGACTGAGCAACTTAATGCTAGGAAAACACATCTATACTAAACTGACTGAGCAACTTAATGCTAGGAGAACACATCTATACTAAACTGACTGAGCAACTTAATGCCAGGAAAACACATCTATACTAAACTGACTGAGCAACTTAATGCTAGGAAAACACATCTATACTAAACTGACTGAGCAACTTAATGCTAGGAGAACACATCTATACTAAACTGACTGAGCAACTTAATGCTAGGAAAACACATCTATACTAAACTGACTGAGCAACTTAATGCTAGGAAAACACATCTATACTAAACTGACTGAGCAACTTAATGCTAGGAGAACACCTCTATACTAAACAGACTGAGAAACTTAATGCTAGGAAAACACATCTATACTAAACTGACTGAGCAACTTAATGCTAGGAAAACACATCTATACTAAACTGACTGAGCAACTTAATGCTAGGAGAACACATCTATACTAAACTGACTGAGCAACTTAATGCTAGGAAAACACATCTATACTAAACTGACTGAGCAACTTAATGCTAGGAGAACACCTCTATACTAAACTGACTGAGCAACTTAATGCCAGGAAAACACATCTATACTAAACTGACTGAGCAACTTAATGCTAGGAGAACACATCTATACTAAACTGACTGAGCAACTTAATGCTAGGAAAACACATCTATACTAAACTGACTGAGCAACTTAATGCTAGGAAAACACATCTATACTAAACTGACTGAGCAACTTAATGCTAGGAAAACACCTTTATATTAAACTGACTGAGCATCTTAATGCTAGGAAAACACATCTATACTAAACTGACTGAGCAACTTAATGCTAGGAAAACACATCTATACTAAACTGACTGAGCAACTTAATGCTAGGAAAACACCTTTATATTAAACTGACTGAGCAACTTAATGCTAGGAAAACACATCTATACTAAACTGACTGAGCAACTTAATGCTAGGAGAACACATCTATACTAAACTGACTGAGCAACTTAATGCTAGGAAAACACATCTATACTAAACTGACTGAGCAACTTAATGCTAGGAGAACACCTCTATACTAAACTGACTGAGCAACTTAATGCCAGGAAAACACATCTATACTAAACTGACTGAGCAACTTAATGCTAGGAGAACACATCTATACTAAACTGACTGAGCAACTTAATGCTAGGAAAACACATCTATACTAAACTGACTGAGCAACTTAATGCTAGGAAAACACATCTATACTAAACTGACTGAGCAACTTAATGCTAGGAGAACACATCTATACTAAACTGACTGAGCAACTTAATGCTAGGAGAACACCTCTATACTAAACTGACTGAGCAACTTAATGCTAGGAAAACACATCTATACTAAACTGACTGAGCAACCTAATGCTAGGAAAACACATCTATACTAAACTGACTGAGCAACTTAATGCTAGGAGAACACCTCTATACTAAACTGACTGAGCAACTTAATGCCAGGAAAACACATCTATACTAAACTGACTGAGCAACTTAATGCTAGGAGAACACATCTATACTAAACTGACTGAGCAACTTAATGCTAGGAAAACACATCTATACTAAACTGACTGAGCAACTTAATGCTAGGAGAACACATCTATACTAAACTGACTGAGCAACTTAATGCTAGGAGAACACATCTATACTAAACTGACTGAGCAACTTAATGCTAGGAGAACACCTCTATACTAAACTGACTGAGCAACTTAATGCTAGGAAAACACATCTATACTAAACTGACTGAGCAACTTAATGCTAGGAAAACACATCTATACTAAACTGACTGAGCAACTTAATGCTAGGAGAACACCTCTATACTAAACTGACTGAGCAACTTAATGCTAGGAAAACACATCTATACTAAACTGACTGAGCAACTTAATGCTAGGAAAACACATCTATACTAAACTGACTGAGCAACTTAATGCTAGGAAAACACATCTATACTAAACTGACTGAGCAACTTAATGCTAGGAGAACACATCTATACTAAACTGACTGAGCAACTTAATGCTAGGAAAACACATCTATACTAAACTGACTGAGCAACTTAATGCTAGGAGAACACCTCTATACTAAACTGACTGAGCAACTTAATGCTAGGAGAACACCTCTATACTAAACTGACTGAGCAACTTAATGCTAGGAGAACACCTCTATACTAAACTGACTGAGCAACTTAATGCTAGGAGAACACCTCTATACTAAACTGACTGAGCAACTTAATGCTAGGAAAACACATCTATACTAAACTGACTGAGCAACTTAATGCTAGGAGAACACCTCTATACTAAACTGACTGAGCAACTTAATGCTAGGAGAACACCTCTATACTAAACTGACTGAGCAACTTAATGCTAGGAAAACACATCTATACTAAACTGACTGAGCAACTTAATGCTAGGAGAACACCTCTATACTAAACTGACTGAGCAACTTAATGCTAGGAAAACACATCTATACTAAACTGACTGAGCAACTTAATGCTAGGAGAACACCTCTATACTAAACTGACTGAGCAACTTAATGCTAGGAGAACACCTCTATACTAAACTGACTGAGCAACTTAATGCTAGGAGAACACCTCTATACTAAACTGACTGAGCAACTTAATGCTAGGAAAACACATCTATACTAAACTGACTGAGTAACTTAATGCTAGGAAAACACATCTATACTAAACTGACTGAGCAACTTAATGCTAGGAAAACACATCTATACTAAACTGACTGAGCAACTTAATGCTAGGAAAACACATCTATACTAAACTGACTGAGCAACTTAATGCTAGGAAAACGCATCTATACTAAACTGACTGAGCAACTTAATGCTAGGAAAACACATCTATACTAAACTGACTGAGCAACTTAATGCTAGGAGAACACCTCTATACTAAACTGACTGAGCAACTTAATGCTAGGAAAACACATCTATACTAAACTGACTGAGCAACTTAATGCTAGGAGAACACCTCTATACTAAACTGACTGAGCAACTTAATGCTAGGAAAACACATCTATACTAAACTGACTGAGCAACTTAATGCTAGGAAAACACATCTATACTAAACTGACTGAGCAACTTAATGCTAGGAGAACACATCTATACTAAACTGACTGAGCAACTTAATGCTAGGAAAACACATCTATACTAAACTGACTGAGCAACTTAATGCTAGGATGCTTAATGCTTAAATGGATAATATGTAATGTAAATGTACCAAATCGTATGTAAAATAGACAATGGGACTTTCACTTTATCTTGCAGTGCAGAACTAGAACCTACACCAAATACCCAGAGAAGCATGTAAAGGGTCTCTAGCAAACAACTCACCTTGTTGCTTTCCCTCGATCTAAAGCAGTTCTATACTTTGATATTTAAAATCCCCCTTACTTACCTGGCCAATACTGGAAGACTTCATCTTCACTGCAAGCCTGTTGCTGTGTTCTTATGGGCAGAGGCCTTGGAGCTTCTAGGACCACATTCATCACCCAATCATTGCCCAACTGCTGCTGATGATGAAAGTGTCAATTGATGAAAGTGTCAATTATGCCTAACTGTGTGGAACCATGGCGGTCAGAAAAGAAAGACAGGCATCTGGCAGACCAGGTGAGTTAGCAGAGGGGGCATTGGAATGTTTGTAGTATAGGATGGCTTTAGGCAACTAGTAATTAAAGTCCAGTCTCCAGTAACCCTAAGCCCTGCCACCCTCTCTCTGCGTAGCTGCAAGACGAGGGGTTACAAAAAAAAAGAAAAAACCCTACCTCACCCAGATTCTGGGCCATTGCCCCTGGCAGGGGAATCCTGCCGCACAGACAGGGCACTATGCATGCTCCTGCCTGTCTATTGAAGTGAATATACTACATATACTAGGGAAAGCTACTCTTTGCTTTCTCTTTAAGATAGCAGCACCCAAGACCCAAAGCGTCGGGGGAATGGCGCTGGGTCCCAGGCAAGATAAGGGTTTTTTCTTTGTAACCCCCCACCATCCTCAATGCCAGGAGAGGGTGGCAGGGTTACTGGAAACTGGTAGGTCACAACCCCACCCTTACTACTCTATGGTATTTATGTACCATTTAATCTGACTTTATACATTGAAAAGGTAGAAGTTCTGAAAAAACGTCAAGAACTTAAAGGAGTTTTTCAGTTAAATTGTAAAAACACATGGAGAGGCAGCATGCCGTGATTTTGCGTGTACATGTGTACGCCCGTCCCCTCCCCTGTGTGTAGCCTGCCCCTCACCTGTGCTCCATTCATACCTACCATTATACTACTTACAATGGCGGTGTCTGGCGCTGCTGCCTGTTGTCCCTACTCTCTGATGCCTTCTCAGCGCCTCTGTGACAGACTGTAGCGCACATAGTGAGGTGCTGGGAGCAAGAGAAGCACCCCCCGTCCTCAGAGCAGTGCTGCGTCCCCCCATCCTCCTCTCTCCGTGCTAGTTCTCCTCCCACCCTGGCTCCAGGCCATGCGTAAGCGAGAGATGCAGTTGTTCCCCCCCCACTCCCGGCTGTGCGGGGGGCAAGAGATGCAGCGGTTCCCCAGGCAGGGGCATAGGTAAGCGGTGCACAGCATGCTGTAGCTGAATACATCAGGCAGAATACAAATGCAGTATCGGGCAGACTCTGATTAGTGAATCAGAGAACCCGAGCAGTGGGTGTCCTCTAAGATAAACATCAGCATATGATGCAAAGTAATCACTCTCAAAATCTATCACTGAAAAAAAATGTGGAATTCCGGTCAAAAGTAACCCCCCTGCCACCCTCTCCTGATGCTGAGGCAGGGTGGGGTTTGCACAGACAGGGCATCATCCCCCAGCTACATGCGCACGCCTGTGGCCCATTCACTTGAATTCTACTTTAAGATATAAGTGCTCATATCTGAAAATATTTGGTTGTTTTTACACTGTTCTTGAAGTGACCCTCTTCTCACCTAAAGAAATCTCACCTTGTAATGCTCCCCTGCAGCTGACCCCGATAAACCATTGGCGTTTTGTATGCGAAAGTTCGGGACCAGCTGCCGCAGTTATTGGGTGAGGAAACTGTTAAGGTCTCTGCAGTGCCAGGACCACAGATGCTAAAAAAAATAGAAAAGGGCTTCTGGCAGATGAACAAAACTCATGTCACAGACAAGATTTTTAATGTCACTTTATTTATTAGTTAGCTTAGGGGAGGGGTGGATAGAAGGGGAGGTTTCTGTTAGGGGGTATAGGGATGGTCACTAAACTTCCACTTCAATGCGCACATAAAAATCATGAATGGAAAGAATAAATAAATGGATATTGAGGGTTTTTTCATTGTGCTATCTGCATTGGTTCCCATGTGGCTTGCCTTACCTTTGTGTGTGCAGCTGAACTTTTCATTGTCCCTGACATATGAGTCTCCACAGAACGGCTTACACTGTACCTAAAACATAAAGGGTGGGCAATTAAAACCTGATTTTCAGCTTTTATAGACTATACTATACCCTGGCCATTAAAGTATTTAGTCACCTCCTGCAAATGTTAATGTATAGACTTGAAAGCCCTACAGAAAGATCTGGCCAGGTGCCAAGGGGGCGTAAATGACGGCAGCACTGGATGCAGGTTGTACATTCTCAATCTAAATTATAGTGTATCTAGTGTAGATTCAGAATCCATTTCTAACTTGTCAGGTGACCAGTGAAAGGTCTTCAAAAAATACAGCAAGTCTGATTGTGACTTATTATTTCTATAGATAGGTAGAAGGACTACCTATCGATATCTTTTTACCCTTCTGGCTCACAGAGATTATTGGTCAGACAGTTTCAAGAATAGACCACTCCACTTTATTAATCGTTTTTATCTATAATTTTGCAAAAAAAAAGGTACACTTAAAAAATTTGTGAATCTTTTTATTTTTTTTTTTAATTTTGCAAATGTATAAAATATATGCAGTTGAAGTACCTTAATCTGTTTGTTTAAAGCAGACCAAAACCCACGCCCCCATTGGCCTTGAAATCTATAAGATTTCAGGGCTGCTGGATTCCTTCCCCCAGGGACATCCTGAATCAGGATGCTCCGCTGTGTGAAACCCCCCTGGTCGCCCAGAAACTCACCTTCTTTCCCAGTCCAATGGCGCATGCGTGAGCTGCGTCCGTATCCCCGCTATCCCTTTAGCTATTCATTAATGCCTGGCGCAGACACGCTCCAAGTTAAAAGGGTAGCGGGGGATGCAGCCACCAGCACGCTATTAGACGAAGGGGGGGGGGGAGCGGATCCGAGGGTGACGATTGGGCGAGAGGGCTACGCATGCGTCGTAGGACCGGGAAAGGGTGAGATCAGACGACCTTGGGGGTTTCACACAGCAGGTCATCCCCGATCAGGGTGTCCCGGGGGCAAAGTTATAGTCAAAATCCTGGGTTTTGGTCCACTTTAATCTGAACCCGGCACATTTTGTTAAAACAAAGCACTAGTGAGGACTGTATTTAAATATCAGGGGATAATGAGAAAAACAATAAAATACTCACATGTTAGTTCCTAGTTTAAGCACCCTGTCCCCAAATAGATCATAAGAGCCTTCACGAAGGGGACTGACATAACTTCCACCATTTTGGAATTCTGCTCTCTTTACCTCTTCCCCTTTATAACTGAAGATCCTACAAGGAAACACATTTTTATCCATGTATTACAAAGAATTTCACCAATATTGCAAAATGACAGATCACGCTTGTTTATAGGATATAAAGTTTATTGCTAGAAAAATGAGAAAATCATAATTAGGCAAGCATGAGCATAGAGGTCATGTTTTGGGTTATGCTGCCTTTAGTCAAGTGAAACTGAATATTACCTCTTCCTTTAATCATGTTAATGATCAAACAATGACATATACAAATATTCAACCACCATCACCAGAGACGCTTGTTCTTGACCCCCAGGAGGACAGCCATGTACATCGGGTGAAGTACCTCTATATATATTATTTGTTAGTCCCAATTGGCCAGACATAACTACACGGTAGTCACTTTAATGTTAGGATAGTAATATTGGTTAGTCATTGGCACTGCATTTAATTCTTAGTTTGATAGATATCATTCATATATACAGCTTGACACATAAAACAGTTTTTTGAAATATAAAAGTTTAGTTTGGCACCTGGCACTTTAACACAGTTTTTTATTTGATAGAATTGTTATGGATAAGTAATAATTAATTGCACATTAAATGTTTTTTTTAGGTATAGCATGACACTTACAATCACTATATATAGGATTGCATAGGGTTACTCACAGTTATGATACTGTATCCCTAGGGACATCTTTTATCAACTTAGTACACAAGAATCATTGTCCATATATTATCCAGGGGGTCTGATTATTTTAATTGCGTGTTTTTTAAATGTGAAAAGTGCGTTCTAGTGTTGTATCAATACCCATATGTAAATAAAGGGTCTTTATAAATTCACTTAAATTCTGGTTGTTGCGGTCTAACTATACAGGTATATTTGGGGGGCGTTTTGGGTCACGCCCTACGGGTGGAACTAGTTGTATCCCACACCATTTTTGGTTGGGACCTGTATATGACCAGCACACCCTTAGATTAATAGTGGTGCGGAGTAGTATTGTGTTTTTGTTTTTCAGAGACACACAAAACACAAGGTACAACCCATCAAACTTCCCCATAGAGAAGAGAGTTTGGTGGACCCCCACAAACACGCACCTACAGGTCAGCACTGCAACCCCCAGTGCCAGCCACGTAAGAGTACAGTGCTTTTTATATGAAATCACCCCCCCAAGCCATGCCAAGGTTCTGGGCAGCACCAGACAGGCAACCAGGTGCTATATAAAGAAGCCAGGAAGGTGGAGGCAAGTATATGTAATAAAAGAAAAGGCACATTTAGTCAAGTTGTCACTTCAACAAAATGAAGATTAATATTCTGCTATGATAAAAGTGGACCAAAACCCAAGATTTTTGCCTATCCAGCACATGCACGGGCTCTCCTACAATCAGGTTTTCTAGCCATGCATATAAATGAATGGTTAGGAAATCTGAATGTCAGGCTAGTTGCTCTTCTCAGGCTGTGCGTACCCATGGCAGCCATTCAGATAAGCCTGATGCAGGTGGCAGTCCCTGACCTTCCCAAAACAGCAGCAGAGGGTAATTCGTCAATGCATGTTTCAATGATTGAATGTGACAATACCCAGAGACATTAATTCATTTTGGGGACCTTGCAAAATAATTCAGTAGGATCAGGGCTGGCTCCAGGTTTGTGGGGGCCCTTGGGCAAGAGAGTCTTAATGGGCCCCAAAGTAGTGAGTCACATGATGTCACCTTTCAGCTTGGCTGACACAAATATGTCATCTACTGCTGCTGATTGCCCCCAACCCTTGTCAGCTGTCACCTTCTGCGCTTCCATCAATTGCTCTCCATTCCATGCCACCTTCTCCATTGTTGCTGATCATCCCCTGTTGCTGAGGCCAGCCATGAGCAGAACAGCACTTTGGCAGTTGGGTCCACTGTTCAATAATACCAAGGCCAAGTGTGAGCCTGAGTGGGCCCCTGAATATGCCAGAGGCCTTGGCAATTGCCCAGGTTTGCCCTGTGCTGGCACCGGCCCTGAGTAGGATGCATCTATAGGCAAGCAAGAAGCATGCTAATTTACCATTTCCCTGTAATGTCCCTAGAACTCTATTTCCCAAATGTGATTTATCAGTGCCTAGAATGTGCAGAAAATCGGTATCAGTACAGTTAATGGAGTGTTTATGGAGACACATAAAATACGATCAGTATGTGGACCACCAGAAACATGGTCGGAAATAGGTTTCTTCTGAGGTCTGACTTTTTACTGCAACTTGCATGACCAAGACCAAATATATCACATTTCTAGAGTTAAAATATCAGAGCTCTAGAATATTAAAATGTAATTAGATGTATAAGATTCTAACTAATCCCACAGCATGCTGTATGTGCCCACACTTGAAGAACCCTGCCAGATCTTCCATACAAATGCAGAGTATGGTCATGTGACCTATAGTCAATAGAGAACTGGAGGTCAGGAAAGGGCTTTTTTTAATCTTACAGTTATTCCTTAAAAAATAATAGGCACCCCCATATTAAATGCACAGGGGGTGCTATCAAAGAACCAGCATTTGAGATACTATGTTCACAGCTGTCGTTTCAGTCGTGTTTGCAGCCTGCATTTAGCGGCAGGAATTCAGTTTTGTGTTCACGTTTTTTGGGCCGTATTTTTATTTGCGTTCGAGTTTGTGTTGTGTGTTATAATATCCATGTTTCAAGGGATGCGTTTGCGGCCAGGACGCAGCAGGCAGGACTTTTTGCCGCCACGTTTCACCCCTCTCCGCTGCACGGAAGAGGTGCCATTTTTTTGCGTTACCGATGCGTCTACCACGAACGCCGAAACACAAGCGGTACCAGACAGGTGTCAACTCGCATCCTAAAGAGTACAGGAGACAACTGCACACACATGCAGCAACCGTACCTCCTCTGATGGGAGGCGTGTATCACTGAAGCTGTTTCCTGTCCTCGTCATGCATCACAACATGCCAGTGATCTAGCGATCACTTCTTACCCTCTGGCACAGGAGAATGTGTGTATGCCCAGTGCACTCCTTTCTCCCAATTGTATTATGTGCATGTACCCATTGCTGCTGCTCCACAAGCAGGCACAGTGCTGACCGATATGAGCCTGCACCATCTAAGGGTGATGCAAGTAATGCCGAGAACATAGTGGCAGAGGGCTGACAGTGCACCCAGAATTTACAGCACAAATCTGTCTGTCAGTCAGTCTCCATTTCAGACCTGATGAAGGGCTAATTGTCAGCAAGCTTGTTTTTTCTGTAACACCAAATGAGTAAACACAGGGACAAGAATCCTTGAAGCAGACAATAGTGGTATGTTCTTATTTATTTAAAAACCTCCAGTGCAGGCCAGGCTTAGTCCATTTATACCAGTGTTTATGTAATGCTGCAGGTACAAATAAATATAGTTAATGTCCAAATCTGAGCTGACGGATGGGAGTAGGTTAACCCTTTCAGTGCCAGTCTACCTAGAGTTTTTTTTCACCCTCTGTTGCCAGACCATTTTTCACTTTTGGGGGTTTTTGCCAAGTCACCCGCTAGCCACAGGTGACATCCCAAACCCTGAACCTTGTGAACTGGTATAGAGGTCGCATGGAACCCTTACCAGTTCACAAAGGGTAAAATGTAAAAAAAAACACACACAGCAAGAGACAAAAAATGTTAATACTTACCTCCCATCAACCCGTGTCCCACGCCATAACTCTCTCCTGCTTCTGCTGGAAGCCCCTTATACTGGCTGGGTGACAGGACATAAAAGGTTAATAAAAAAAACATTACATAAAGTCCCCCCTTCCTGGGAGGACAATTTTTTAGGATTTTTAAGGGTTAAAAAATCGTAAGGGTCCCCCCTACCCAGTGGAGGACCATCTGTGCTTTTAGAACAGTGTGCAAGGGCCAGCAGGCTACAAGTCTGCATAGCCTCTCCTCACGCCGGAAGAGCCCCCCCCGGTGAAGAGGAGACCCGGTGGGAGGGACTTGGTTTTACAGAAGCAGGTCTGTCAGGTGTATAGCAAGATGGCTGCTCCCCTGCAGGTCAGGATATCAACATCTGTATGCTATTCTACTTCTTCAGGGGGCTAAGATCTCTCAAATAGCTTACGTCACGGATTGGCGGGATGGAGGGGGGGGTAGGGGAGCAATTTAATAATCTTTAATTTTTTGACTGAAGGTCTGCTTTAACGGTTTCAAGAAAGTTACTTCGTTTTAACTGAAACAAAATCCAAAATCAGGAGGCCCCAAGGGGTGATTGACAAGCATGAAGTAAATTCATTTTTTACTTTAGACTAGCTTTAATATAAGCAAATTATTAATTATTCATAGTTTGCAGCAGTAGTTTTTTCAAACCACTTCTTATTTGCAGTGTAAATGCATGTAGGTACCCACCTAATGAGACCTGGTACTTCAGTTCCCCAAGGAACAGGACCAGATGTTGGCAGGACAAAACGGCCATTTGAGTTTTGGACTTTATCTTTCAAGAATATAGATACCTGTAAAATAAGATAATAAAGTAAGACGAAATACAATTTTGTAAGAATGTTAAGGGAGCACAATCAGGAAAAAATGGCCCAATGAGATATATATAAATATGCTGGATGGCGGAAGGAGGGGTCACTTATACACCCGGAATCAAGAAATTTCCAGCCAGGCTGTTTTTTTATAATGAAAGGTGGACAGGTTCTATCTTCCTGATACATTCAAACCTGTCACCCCACCAGGAGAAGAAAACCACAAGATTGGTGGGAGTTTTATTCAGTTTGGTTATATAAGGGACTCCATTAACCAACGCGGTTATGTGGATTTTTATTTTGACACGATTTTGTGATACACCTCCTTATCAATAGAATCACGCATGAACAATAACTTCTAGACCTGATGTAACTGAAAGGTTGTGGTTGCAACTGACCTATAAATGTTTATGCTGCCACTTACTATAAGGCGTTAGGAGAAGGGTAGTAGTATCTCTCTACTGCAGGGCTCACTGATAGAGTAAGGGGTTGTTTAGGTTAGTTTAGTTCCAGTGGACCAGGACGCTCCCTGGCATTGGAGTTGAGTGGGTTTAAGCCCATTATAATGTAAAATAAACCTGACTTAGCAGTTATTTAGCAGTCATAAAACAAAAGGGTACTCAACTTTTGTGCCAATCAGCAACTCTGGGGTGCGGCCACACCCTCTATATTTACAACAATGGAAGGGGGTGTGTCAGGCATTGGCACAGTACCTCCATTGCAATGAACGGAGATGGCATGGTAGCGCTTCTGTGACTGATGGCAAGTCGCAATCCCGGCACGCCATTAATTCGGACCCCATGTTCGGGACCAGGATGGTGCGGGATCGTGGGTTGCGGCGCAGGCTCAGATACATCGATCTGGCGAGTTGCCGATTTCCTGATTAGTGGTGGGGGAAAAAAAGGTAAGAACCCTTTTGTTTTTTTGCCTGTTGAAACACATTTACAGAGTTTATTGGTTTGTGTTTTTGATGCAAAAAATGTGTGAATGGACAAATAAAGTTTTCATTTAGTGGAGTCTTTAATTTCATTCCGCCTGTGAAATTTTGCAGGTGTGCAATACTAGATGCAAAGCTCACACCCAAAACAAATACCTCTATACAGGTTACTAGCCTACTGCATTTATAGTCTCCTACGATAATGAAATAAGCAATCTTACCCTTATATGCATGTCTTGAAAGAAGATTAGCAAGGTTTGCCTTATTAGCTGAAACTCACCAGCAGGTAGACAATTATACATCTAAAAACACAAACACCCAGTAAAACAGCAACAAATGACACTGCAAATATCCCTAAGAACAAATTGCCAACACTATACATGTAATACACATTATTAAACAACTGAAACTTAGTATGTGGGCAAAAATCATGGATGAATTGGTAGTAAGAGTGCTACAATTGTGGGGAGGCGGCTGGGTGCCAGCTCCTGATACATTTAGTATTTCTAGTACACTACTTATGTAAAATGTGTTAAAAAAATGATAGGATTGAAAAAAAATCTGTATTCACAAGGCAATATATGCCTAAATTATAACATTATTAAATGACATACAAATTATAAAGACCAAAATGGTTTCTCATTAAAGCTTTTTTAAAGCCTGGCGGCCAATTGCAGGGCTCCTTTCCCAGCACTGGCTCGTAATGAAGGTGAGTATTACGAGCATTGTGTGCGGTTAGGTGCGAGGGGGCTCCAGTGTTCTGGATGCCCCCCCAGCTTCTTCTTATCAGCAGACAGAGGGACCAACACCTGTTAAAGTAAAAACCCCATGCAGATGTTGTGGAAAATTATGCAGATGATGTGCGCCTGAACTGCATGGGAGCTCAAATCTTGCTTTACACCTAAACCAAATCAACTGCCTGTAGAAAAAAACTTCCCAAAACCCACTTGCCCCATCTGTATGCATGCCTCAGGAGCAGTCGTTGGCTAGAGGTTAAGAAGTAGCCTTGTGACCGGCGGTTGGCAGGTTTGATTCCCAGCAGGGACATGACTAAAGTGCTCCTGAGCAAGGCACCCAACTGCTCTCCGTAATTATGGGAGCCCACCACTCCGGGCATGTACTCAAGAATTCACTACTTTTGTTTGTCTCACTGCATGCATGGGTTAAATACAGAGGAAAAAAAACTATGTCTGTGCAAGAATACAATGGCCACACCCCTCCCCCAAAAAATCTCAGTTTTGTGCAGAGCACAGCTCCCCCCCTCATGCTCATGTATAAGCAAGATGGACGTTTCCATGTAGTTCACAAACACAACATCTGTATACTAAGCACTTTTAAACAGACTGGAGGTCCGCTTTAAGACAACCTTAGGGTAACATTAGCAGTAATAAGTCATATAGGCATATAGGTCTACAGGGTTGATAGTAATGGTACCCACATGCACAGTTTTTTTTAACAGATTAACATTTTTTTTACTCTTTTTTCAATTTCCAGTTTTTTTAGATAATCTCTTTTTGTAAAATCAATGCAAACAATGTAGTGAAATAAATTTATAGTGTGGTCCTTTCATTTTTATGGAAATGCGCATAAAATTGAACATAATGTAGTAGCACCAGTATGGTAGATCAAAAGTTGAAGTCTGATGCCCAAACAAAATACTTGTCTACCAGAATTTTTCATTGCTGACATGAGTCACTACTTTCTCTATGCATCTATGATTCTTACATCAATTAACTGTCGGAAAGTCTCATCCACTTGGTTCAGAATACTTGGGGAATCCCGGATAAAATCTTTGATGGCATCCATATGGTTAAAAGTAACTAACAAGATATCTTTGGGTCGAGGACACAACAGCACTTGATACTTGAAAGCCATCGTCATCAAATCGTACAGCTGAGGTTAGTAAACAAAAGGAAAAAAAACTACATTAGATTATATAGATTCAGACCAAAATATATATTATCACGATTATAAAAAAGTAATGGCCTAGGATCTACCAATTCTAGCACATTTAAACTGAAGCAACACCCATTTTACAAGCTGGTTTTGTGTAAAATGGGTGCCGGCCCGGTATAAAGCCGAACTCCTTAAAAAGAATAAAAAGAAAAAGAAAGGTTGTGTTGCTGCATGTAAAACATCACAGGTTGCAGTCAGGGTTGGATTGAAGCACCTTGGGCCCACCAGAGGAAATTATCCTTGGGGCCCACCCTTCAGCTGAAACACACTTTGACTGTATTAATAAATTACTGTAGAAATGCTTCTGTGGCAAGGGTTACATTAGCAAAACTAAATGGGAAATTAGACAGAGGAGAAGTGAGCTATTATAGAAATGGAAAGATTACCCAAAGAGCAGTAAAGTCTTACATGATAAAATGTGTTAGAAGTTTACATTTCTAACCACTACATATTACAATAATAACATACCTTGTCCATGCTGGCTTGGTTGAGCCTCATGATAGACGCATGGGCTAAGCGGTCAAATACGGTTCTGAGCGCTTTCTTGGAGTATAGCTCTTGTGGTTTAAACAGCTCCTCCATAAACTTCTTATTAAACATAGTGGTGATAATGTCATTCATGACTGTAAGACAAATTGTACACAGCCATAAGAAATGACTAAAGAATAACTGACTGACTGAGCAACTCAATCTAGCTACTAATGGATGCAAAGCATTCAATACCGGCCTTGATAAAGTGCACCTGTAGTACTGGAGAAAACTTAAGTTAGGTACCTGGTAACTTATTTTCTAAACATCTGAAAGGGCAGCATACGCCTGAGACCTTCCGGGCTCCTCCTACCAATCTGGAACACCTGACCACCAGACAGAATAAAATCTTGACTCCTCCTACCATTCCCCAGTTGTTGTAGAGATCTGAAAGAGAGAAAAGAAACAGACCCACAACGCCAACATACAATCAATACATAATCCAACTCCACATAAGAAAAAAAGGGAGGGAAGCTGGCGTATGCTGCCCTTTCGGATGTTTAGAAAATAAGTTACCAGGTACCTAACTTAAGTTTTCTCAAAACATCCTTCGGGCAGCATACGCCTGAGAGATAGGCGAGTACTACCTCGTTGGGTGGGAAAGAATAGAATGGAGGATACTTCTGCCACAAGACTGATCCTACTAGAACAGCAGATCTAATCAAGAGAGTCCAGCAAAATACACCTCGCTGAGGACCAAGAGGAAGCAATAGCGCGCCTGTTTATCCCAAGATGTAGCATCACTTCCTGTCAATGAGATGTGATACCATAAAGCCTGATTCAAACTAGAAAAAAATCAAATCCTGAAAGTGTCGACTAGAACACTCTTAGTCCTACTCAAGGAACAACGTCTATGAACCCACAGTTGGGTCACCCTAAAAAAAAGGTACTTCCCAAATGTGTAAAAGAATATAAAAGGAAGCTTCCTCAGCACCGGTAGAAGAATCATTCTTAGCATCTAAGAAAATCCGATGAGAAAAAAAAGCAAGGTTCCATGTACGGGTATAAGAAAGAACTAGCCCAGAGTTAGAGTCAACCCAGGGCTAGAGATAACTTTAGTGCCTAGAGGCAGCCCAGGGCCAAAGACAGCCCAGGGCCACAGACAGCCCAGGGCCACAGACAGCCCAGGGCCACAGACAGCCCAGGGCCACAGACAGCCCAGGGCCACAAACAGCCCAGGGCCACAGACAGCCCAGGGCCACAGACAGCCCAGGGAATGAACGTGAAGAGTCAGTTGCCAAATCAGGATAAAGCCCAATCTAATTATACTTTGGGCCTGAATCCTTTATCCCAAGGGTCGAAACAACATAAGAAAGGAAAGGTAAATGTACCAGAGGGAATAGTACCTTCCTATGTTTAAAGCCATTAAACCGGCCTGATCTACCCCCCCCCCCCCCCCCCCCGGATAATAGGCAGGATCAAAACGGGAGCTGAAAGTCGGGAAAAAACAACCTGGTTACCCTAACTCTCTGCAAGGTAAGGAAGACATCTGGTCTAATCTGACCTCCAAAGATAGTAATTACACTATCCACCACCACGTCTGGACAATATTGGCAGAGGGGTTACATCTAGTAATCTAAAATCTTCCAGAATCGGCAGCCGACGGAATACAGGATGAATCCTGGTTCACACGAGGCATATTTGTGGAGGAACTTCAGTAGGATCGAAAAAGTCATCCTTATGGTCTGCCAGGCTTCTGGTTATGAGGCACCAATGGATTTGCTTCCTGAGCCCGTCAAAATAGGGTAGGAGCTAAATCCCATATTACAATGTTAACCCTTCATATCAAGAATAGAAGGGGAGGCCATAATATATATAACTTTTAAGAAAAGAAAAAAACACGTGTTTGGAAAAGGCAGGAAATTCCCAAGGGCGCCGGGATGTGACGTCAGCAGCCCTGGGAGGAAGGGACCTGGGATCTAATTTCCCGGGAACTTAAACCGGACCAACAGCTGAAAAAAATTCTATTTTCTCCAAAAGGATAATATAATAAATAAAATATCTTTGCTGTGAAACAACTAAAGGATGTCTAGCTCAGCACACCAGCCCCGTAATGCTGATAGCCGATGCAAGCAGGCACATGGACTCTTATCTCCCTTCCTGGGCAGTGTGTGCAGAGGGGGGAGCTGCCATCAAACACTCCGTGTCTGCTTTGATGGCAGCTTCCCCGTCCGCAAGATTAACTATTGGAATGCCGGTCCCCGCATCGCCTGTTACGCTCTCCTGTTCAGAGCAGGCTGAGGAAACAGTAGAGCTGTGAGCTCCTGCTCTCAGCATACAGTGCGCAGGTGCAGGATTTTCTTATCAAACACCTTCCAGTGCAACCAATCCATCGGGATCTTTCGTCTGATCCCAAACAAAAAAAATAAAAAAAAAATAAAAATTAGATCCCAAGTATGGGGTCCGGATACCCCGGCCTCTTCCTAGAACTCATCCTCAGTTAGAGGGCAACATATCACTTACCCCCCTTTGATATAATCAAAGAATGGGGTTTGGGCAATAACCCCATAGGATATCCCGGGCCCCAGGCAGAAGGACTGCCTTCGGGACTGAGAAATGGACCCCCTGCTCAGGCCCATAGTACCGGAATATACTTACCTGAACCATCGGTCCAGGAGCTAGTGGTCACGTTCCTCTTCCTGGAGAAACACGGAAACAACTGGGGAATGGGAGGAGGAGTCAAGATTTTATTCTGTCTGGTGGTCAGGTGTTCCAGATTGGTAGGAGGAGCCCAGAGGTCTCAGGTGTATGCTGCTCGAAGGATGTTTTGAGAAAACAAAAATGCTGTGATGAAGGCATGGATCTTGTATTTTTCCTAATTAAGAGTGTTTTAGAAGGTTTATATAAACTTGCCCACTGCTATCATGTTTACCATACAGGTTTAACGCATAGCTATGAAATTTGATATGCCCCTGGTGATGCTTGGAGATGACCATAGACAAATGAGTCCTCACACCTTCCTAAGTCTAGATTTGCTAGAAAAGAATAGGTAATATTCAAATACCATTAGGCATTGACCGGCTTAAACAAATTTAGACCTTCAATATTGAGAGGGATGTGTACATCACCTATTCCCTCTAACCTCCTGCTTTTATAGCATTTGTTTACTGCAAGGACAGGTGTTCTTTAACAAACAGCAAATGTGGACCAATTTGCTGAAGCCTCTTATTAGTTTTTAGATAATGATGTATTCCTAGGAACAGCAGCCATGTATCCCAACCTGGCTGACAACTATATGCTTCTGAAAAAAATCACATTGGGCCCTTACATAAAAGGGAAAGAAGGAATTATTTTTAAATATCTAAAAAAAGCACCAATGCATAATCCATGAGCAGCCAACCATCATTAAGGACCACATTGGGTTGGAGAGTTGCAACCAGTCAATAATTCCCTACACATCTAATTTGTTACCCAAATTATGGTATTAAGGTTTTCTGTTGCATTGTAACATAGTGTGTGTATTTTCATTAAGCTTAACAGTGGGCAAAAATGCACAAAATATTCATCCTGACAGGCTTTTTAAAATGAAACACACTGTAGCCGATTGGGTGTGAACCAGCCCTACAGCAAATGGTCGATTCTCGAATGTCCCTGACATGGTCCTGAAAATAATAGAGGTGGAAGCAGTGTGATCCCTTAGTGTAATGTGAAGGCACCGATAAAACCTCAGCCATGCTGCACTAAAAGGTGTCCTAGCCAGGTGATCTACCAAGCATATTTGAAGCATCGCAATAGGCAAAAGCAACAAATCAAGAGGATACAGACGAGTAGAGCCGTCTTCAAGTGCCCCCTACCTCGTTTTCTGTCCTGATCTGTCCAGTCATCTACGTAGAGGTAGGTCAGAGAAAAGAAAATGGCAAATGAAGATGGAGGTGTAATAAATAGTCTTGATGTGTTGATAGATTTAGTAGATACTATCATTACTAAACAGAAAGCATGCTCAACAAATTAGGGAAAAAACAGAGAATATTTATCGTTTGTATTTATGCCTTATTGTGGTTGATGGACCGAGTTACTTCAGGCCCATTAAAAAGGTTTAAACTATATTATGTAATACTTAACCTACGCTCCTGACACCAAGTAGTGGCTCATGCACTCTTTGTGCAACTCAGAAGCCCGATTCCAGATGGAGGTTTTTGCAGAAGAACCAGCTACTTTAAAGCGGACCTTCACTCTGAATAAGAGTCTATCTTATATGTTTCCCACACCCTGTACATACAGATTGCTCACATTAAAAATCATCCTACCTGCATCTACTGCATGTTATGGGCCTTTAAACATCCAAGATGGCGGCTTATGGAAGCCACCATTTTATCAGGCAGCCTGCAAACAGGAAGTGCCTGCAGACAGGAAGTGACTGTGCTGCTCTGCATTCTGGGACTGCTGACCTTTCCCTGACCTCAGCTCTGCTCTGTCTGAGCAAAGCACAGCTATAACCGCCCCCCTGTACCAAGATGGCGGCGCCCGTATCCTAAATTCCTGAACAGAGTTGCAGCCCAGTGGGGGAAAGAATAATAAGTTAGTGACTAAAAATGTAAAATATATTAATTTTAGATGCTGGGGAATCGTTTTTTAAGAGTTTGGGCTTTTCATTCAATCATGGTGAAGGTCCGGTTTAACCAAACTTTGCCTGTTGCATCTAACTATCCAAGAAAAGGAAGGAGCCAAGCTTGAACAGAGGCAGGGAGCTGCAACACCTATTGTCCGCTATTACACTGTGTTAACCCCAAAGCAGCATAAGAACACATCATAGCTGCATGATAATGCAATCAACATCTTCTATGGTAGGCAGAGAAAGTGGACTGGAGCTACTATACATTGCTGCTGGATTCCTGTATATGTCAGTCTGAATTTAGAATACCGGACAGGTCAGCGAAAACAAAAGAGGAAAGGGGGAAAGGTAAAAGGAGAGGAAAGAGAAGTGGGGAAAGGAAAGTGGAAGGAGAGGTAAGGCTAGAAGGAAAAACAGAAGGAGAAAGAAGAGAAAGGGATAAAATAGAGGGGAAAAAGAGGCAAGGGTAAGGAAGAAGGGAACGAGAGGCAAGGAGGTGGGGAGAGGGAGCGGGAAAGAAAGTGGTAAAAGGGAAATAAAAGGGAAGAGTAGAAGGAAAGAGAAAGAGAGGAAAATATAATGGAAAAAGAAGGGAAAGAAAGTTACTGGGGGGGGGGGGTGAATATTACACAAATTAACAGTATCCATTAAACTGGGTGATATGATGCTTTTGTTTGGCCTGACAACAAGTAACTGATCATACAGCTCCAGTTTCTGCTTGGCAACAAATAGCTGATCGCTAAAAAACAAAGGAGGAAAAACAAAGCCAGATGTATGACTAGTGTACCTTCCTCAAGAGAAAAGAAACAGCTATTCCAGTTGACTAGATTTAGTCCTACAGGCCACCTCTTTTCTGCATTCCTTCTCTCCATCTTTTCTATGTTCTACCTGCCACTCTCTGATTTTAGAATGCCTTCCAGTTTTTTCCCCATTTTTCACATCCCACAATCTCTCTTTCCCTCCATTTATCTTTTCGCTTCTTCCACTTCCCCTCGCCTGTCTCTATCATTGTGTGAGTGTGTTTGTTTGTGTGTGTGTTTGTACTGGGGGTGCGCACCATACAGAAATCCTGCACAGAGTGATATTTAAAGAAACAAAGGAGGGGTGGCAGCTGCACATGGGGTGTGGGGTCTAGGCCGTACTGCGGGCGAACCGGGGGGGGGGGGGGGCACACAGCTGGGCATCCCAGTTCAGGATACCCTGGGGGAGGAAATCAGCCAGCCCTGGAGTCTATGAGACGGTTTGGGTCCACTTTAAAGTCATTGCCCAGCCAAAACATAACTATATACTCAGCTTTTGTCCCCTGCAGATGATCGCTTCTAATCCCGAGCTGCACCCATCGCAGTGATCGCTTCTAATCCCGAGCTGCACCCATCGCAGTGATCGCTTCTAATCCTGAGCTGCACCCCATCGCAGTGATCGCTTCTAATCCCAAACTGCACCCATCACAGTGATTGCTTCTAATCCCAAGCTGCACCCATCGCAGTGATCGCTTCTAATCCCAAGATGCACCCATTGCAGTGATCGCTTCTAATCCCGAGCTGCACCCATCGCAGTGATCGCTTCTAATCCCGAGCCGCACCCATCGCAGTGATCGCTTCTAATCCCGAGCCGCACCCATCGCAGTGATCGCTTCTAATCCCGAGCCGCACCCATCGCAGTGATCGCTTCTAATCCCGAGCTGCACCCATCGCAGTGATCGCTTCTAATCCCGAGCTGCACCCATCGCAGTGATGCTTCAATCACTGGAAATGAAAGTAGGCATAGTGCCCCATTGTGAACGCTTAGTCCTGGGCGTAATGGGTCTCAGATGTAGCAATCTGATCATCAGCAGGGAACAATGGGTGAGTACGGGGGGGGGGGGGGTTGCTTGGACAATCACTTTAATGCAAACAGTGGCCATGCAGTGTTGCAAAGTCCTGCACAAGGCAGTCACAGTAGTTCTGTGCTCCACCCCATTAGATGCTCTCCTGACCATTATAGGATTAAGTGTGATCACCCAGAGCCCAGAAGGGTGGTGATGAGCAGCAGCCATGGGCCCTGGTGGGCGCTCACCTTTCTTGGCCTTGTCCGGGGGGATGTTCTGGGCTCTCAGGCGCTGGTCCAGGATGTAAAGCATCTCTCCCCCCAGGTTGATGAAGAGCAGGGGCAGGGTGCGGAGAGACATGGCGGGAGGTGTATGAGATGGCAGACACAGGACCCGCTGGGTTTTGGTAACCGAGACGCCCGATCCCTGGCAGCCACTCAGGAGGGAGACACAGGCCGCAGACGCCGCACTACGGTTGCCGGGATACCACCTCCGCCAACCACATAGCGCTATTCTGACCCCGCCTTCTTTCTGGAGCTGCCAGGACTACCAATTGAAGGCCGACTAATCTGTCAGCGTTGCCCTTTGGTGGAAGGCTAAGCGTCTGCTATAATCTGCGCTCTATTGGTCGAGTCTGCATAAGATGGCTGCGCGCGTGTGAGCGGTGACAGCAGGCGACCGGGGATGTTCGCGCTAAGGAGAACCGTGTGTGAGGCGCTGCTCCGGGCTGCCGGCAATGGCCCTGCCTGGCTGTGTGCGGGGAGGCAGGTGGCCGGGCGTATGCAGCCATGGATCACAGGCACAGGAGCTCTGGCCGCTGCAGGTACGGCCCATCCGGAATGGCGAGGCACCTTGGCGTGAGGGCCGGCCTAGGGGTTAATGTCACCCTGTGCAGGGTTCCCGAATGGCGCCCCCATCCCACACACATATAAAGAGACAGAGGACACAGAAACCCGAGGGAGGGGAATGGCTGCAGCTTGGGGAAGAGATAGAAAAGAAAGAGGAATGAAACCAGGAATTCTATAAAGGAGAGAAGGAATGACATTATAAAAAAAAAAGAGGGGTGCATGCAGGGGCGGACTGGAATTCCAAAACAGCCCGGGACATTTTTGGTCACACCGGCCCCATAAAGTATGTTCCATTATTCTTCTAGCCAGCCCTGCCACCGCAATCATGCTATCACACAGGGGTGGACCCCCTATCAGGGTGCCCCGGGGCCAAGGACCAAATCCCAGGATAGTCAGAATCTTTAGGGTGGACCAATCACCAGGATTTTGCCTATCCTTGTCATTAGTTCTTGCCCAATTTGGGATGCCCAGTTGTGTTAAACCTCCCAGCTCTCCTTCTCCACTCACCTTTCAGCCATTTCCACACCCCCACTCATTTGTCCAATCAGAGCTTTAAAGCGGACCAACACCCAGGTGGGATCGGCCCCCTCTGTCCCCACCGGGCAGGGAAAAGAAGTCATACACAGGCCACACACCTCGCTGGCAGCGTCCGGCACATGAAGCGGATGGCCCGGGGGGGGGAGGAGGTGGACAAGGGGCCGCGGGGACTTCGCAGCAGTGGCTGGCCGCCAGATGGGAAGCATCGGCCTACAGGGGTTTGTCCCAGTAAATTCGAGAGAGAGAGAAGGAGGGCGTGTGAAAGAGAGAGAGAGGAGGGCGTGTGAAAGAGAGAGAGAGGAGGGCATGGGAAAAAGAGAGAGAGAGAAGGAGGGCATGTGAAAAAGAGAGAGAGAGAAGGAGGGCATGTGAAAGAGAGAGAGAAGGAGGGCATGTGAAAAAGAGAGAGAGAGAAGGAGGGCATGTGAAAGAGAGAGTGTAGGAGGGCGTGTAAAAGAGAGAGTGTAGGAGGGCGTGTAAAAGAGAGAGTGTAGGAGGGCGTGTGAAAGAGAGAGTGTAGGAGGGCGTGTAAAAGAGAGAGTGTAGGAGGGCGTGTGAAAGAGAGAGTGTAGGAGGGCGTGTGAAAGAGAGAGTGTAGGAGGGCGTGTGAAAGAGAGAGTGTAGGAGGGCATGTGAAAGAGAGAGTGTAGGAGGGCATGTAAAAGAGAGAGTGTAGGAGGGCGTGTAAAAGAGAGAGTGTAGGAGGGCGTGTAAAAGAGAGAGTGTAGGAGGGCGTGTGAAAGAGAGAGTGTAGGAGGGCGTGTAAAAGAGAGAGTGTAGGAGGGCGTGTAAAAGAGAGAGTGTAGGAGGGCGTGTGAAAGAGAGAGTGTAGGAGGGCGTGTAAAAGAGAGAGTGTAGGAGGGCGTGTAAAAGAGAGAGTGTAGGAGGGCGTGTAAAAGAGAGAGTGTAGGAGGGCGTGTAAAAGAGAGAGTGTAGGAGGGCGTGTGAAAGAGAGAGTGTAGGAGGGCGTGTAAAAGAGAGAGTGTAGGAGGGCGTGTAAAAGAGAGAGTGTAGGAGGGCGTGTAAAAGAGAGAGTGTAGGAGGGCGTGTAAAAGAGAGAGTGTAGGAGGGCGTGTAAAAGAGAGAGTGTAGGAGGGCGTGTAAAAGAGAGAGTGTAGGAGGGCGTGTAAAAGAGAGAGTGTAGGAGGGCGTGTAAAAGAGAGAGTGTAGGAGGGCGTGTAAAAGAGAGAGTGTAGGAGGGCGTGTAAAAGAGAGAGTGTAGGAGGGCACGAGAAAGAGAGAGAAGGAGGAGGGCATGTGAAAGAGAGAGAGAGGGAGGGGGGCATGTGAAAGAGAGAGGGAGGGGGGCATGTGAAAGAGAGAGAGAGGGAGGAGGGCATGTGAAAGAGAGAGAGAGGGAGGAGGGCATGTGAAAGAGAGAGCGAGAAGGAGGGCATGTGAAAGAGAGAGAGAAGGAGGGCGAGAGAGAGAAGGAGGGCACGAGAAAGAGAGAGAGAGAGAAGGAGGGCACGAGAAAGAGAGAGAGAGAAGGAGGGCACGAGAAAGAGAGAGAGAGAAGGAGGGCACGAGAAAGAGAGAGAGAGAAGGAGGGCACGAGAAAGAGAGAGAAGGAGGGCACGAGAAAGAGAGAGAGAGAAGGAGGGCACGAGAAAGAGAGAGAGAGAAGGAGGGCACGAGAAAGAGAGAGAGGAGGGCACGAGAAAGAGAGAGAGCGAGAAGGAGGGCATGTGAAAGAGAGAGAGCGAGAAGGAGGGCATGTGAAAGAGAGAGAGCGAGAAGGAGGGCATGTGAAAGAGAGAGAGCGAGAAGGAGGGCATGTGAAAGAGAGAGAGCGAGAAGGAGGGCATGTGAAAGAGAGAGAGCGAGAAGGAGGGCATGTGAAAGAGAGAGAGCGAGAAGGAGGGCATGTGAAAGAGAGAGCGAGAAGGAGGGCATGTGAAAGAGAGAGCGAGAAGGAGGGCATGTGAAAAAGAGAGAGAGAGAGAGGAGGGCATGTGAAAAAGAGAGGGATAGAGAAGGAGGGCATGTGAAATAGAGAGAGAGAAGGAGGGCACGAGAAAGAGAGAGAAGGAGGGCACGAGAAAGAGAGAGAGAGGGAGGGCACGAGAAAGAGAGAGGGATAGAGGAGGGCATGTGAAATAGAGAGAGAGAAGGAGGGCACGAGAAAGAGAGAGAGAGAAGGAGGGCACGAGAAAGAGAGAGGGAGGGCACGAGAAAGAGAGAGAGAGGGAGGGCACGAGAAAGAGAGAGGGATAGAGGAGGGCATGTGAAATAGAGAGAGAGGAGGGCACGAGAAAGAGAGAGAGAGAAGGAGGGCACGAGAAAGAGAGAGGGAGGGCACGAGAAAGAGAGAGGGATAGAGGAGGGCATGTGAAATAGAGAGAGAGAAGGAGGGCACGAGAAAGAGAGCGAGAAGGAGGGCACGAGAAAGAGAGAGAGAGGGATAGAGGAGGGCATGTGAAAAGGTAGAGAGAAGAAGGGCACGTGAGATAAAGGAGGAAATGAAAATGGTGCTAATGAGAAATAGGGAAAAGGAGGACATGAAAGAGGAGAGGGACAGGAGAGAGGAGGAGGACACAAAAGAAAAGGAGGGAATGTGTAAAAGAGGGAGAGAGAAGGGGGGCCCATGAAAAAGACACAGAGAAAGGAAAAGGGTGCAAATAAATGTGAAAAAGAGGTGGAAGGTGGTTGGATTAGGAAGGATGAATTTCCCCCTGATGCTGCTGAATGGGGCTTTGGCAGCTGTGGAATTGGCATCCATGTTGATGAACCCACACAATGCCTGAATTCCTGACATGAACGCTGATTCCCCGGGGTCGCAGTCCCTCTCTCTCTCCCTGAGACTGTCACACTGCAGCCCCACACCTATTAGCTAGGAAATGGGTGTGACACTGCTTTACACGGGATGGGGGGGGGGGTGCTGGGCAAAATAAAGGGTTTTCATGGTACACAGCAGTTCTTTTATAGACTACTCTAATCAACATCAAGGTTCTTTCTCCTGTTTTCTTTCTAGTTCCCCTGCCCTGTTGTGTTTCTCTCTTGTCTCTTTTGTGTCTCTCACTCTTTCCTTGCCTGTTTGATTTATCTCCTGTTATCTATTTTGTACCTCTTTCTTGCTTTACCCCTGCCTCTCTCTCTCCCTTGCCTCTGACCTGTATCTGTCAATCTTTCTGTCTCTAGTATCTGCCTCTCCCCTGTTACTCTCCCTGTCTCTAGTATCTGCCTCTCCCCTGTTACTCTCCCTGTCTCTAGTATCTGCTTCTCTCCTGTTACTCTCCCTGTCTCTAGTATCTGCCTCTCTCCTGTTACTCTCTCTGTCTCTAGTATCTGCTTCTCTCCTGTTACTCTCTCTGTCTCTAGTATCTGCTTCTCTCCTGTTACTCTCCCTGTCTCTAGTATATGCCTCTCTCCTGTGACTCTCCCTGTCTCTAGTATCTGCCTCTCTCCTGTTACTCTCCCTGTCTCTAGTATCTACCTCTCTCCTGTGACTCTCCCTGTCTCTAGTATCTGCCTCTCTCCTGTTACTCTCCCTGTGTCTAGTTTCTGCCTCTCTCCTGTTACTCTCTCTGTCTCTAGTATCTGCTTCTCTCCTGTTACTCTCCCTGTCTCTAGTATCTGCTTCTCTCCTGTTACACTTCCTGTCTCTAGTATCTGCCTCTCTCCTGTTACACTTCCTGTCTCTAGTATCTGCCTCTCTTTTGTTACTCTCCCTGTCTCTAGTATCTGCCTCTCTCCTGTGACTCTCCCTGTCTCTAGTATCTGCCTCTCTCCTGTGACTCTCCCTGTCTCTAGTATCTGCCTCTCTCCTGTTACACTCCTTGTCTCATGTATCTGCCTCTCTCCTGTTACCCTCCCTGTCTCTAGTATCTGCCTCTCTCCTGTTACCCTCCCTGTCTCATGTATCTGCCTCTCTCCTGTTACCCTCCCTGTCTCTAGTATCTGCCTCTCTCCTGTTACCCTCCCTGTTTCTAGTATCTGCCTCTCTCCTGTTACACTCCTTGTCTCATGTATCTGCCTCTCTCCTGTTACCCTCCCTGTCTCTAGTATCTGCCTCTCTCCTGTGACTCTCCCTGTCTCTAGTATCTGCCTCTCTCCTGTTACTTTCCCTCTCTCTAGTATCTGCTTCTCTCCTGTTACACTTCCTGTCTCTAGTATCTGCCTCTCTTTTGTTACTCTCCCTGTCTCTAGTATCTGCCTCTCTCCTGTTACTCTCCCTGTGTCTAGTTTCTGCCTCTCTCCTGTTACTCTCCCTGTCTCTAGTATCTGCCTCTCTCCTGTTACCCTCCCTGTGTCTAGTTTCTGCCTCTCTCCTGTTACTCTTCTGTCTCTAGTTTCTGCCTCTCTCCTGTTACTCTCCCTGTCTCTAGTATCTGCTACTCTCCTGTTACTCTCCCTGTGTCTAGTTTCTGCCTCTCTCCTGTTACTCTCCCTGTCTCTAGTATCTGCCTCTCTCCTGTTACTCTCCCTGTCTCTAGTATCTGCCTCTCTCCTGTTACCCTCCCTGTGTCTAGCTTCTGCCTCTCTCCTGTTACTCTTCCGGTCTCTAGTTTCTGCCTCTCTCCTGTTACTCTCCCTGTCTCTAGTATCTGCTACTCTCCTGTTACTCTCCCTGTGTCTAGTTTCTGCCTCTCTCCTGTTACTCTCCCTGTCTCTAGTATCTGCCTCTCTCCTGTTACTCTCCCTGTCTCTAGTATCTGCCTCTCTCCTATTACCCTCCCTGTGTCTAGTTTCTGCCTCTCTCCTGTTACTCTTCCTGTCTCTAGTTTCTGCCTCTCTCCTGTTACTCTCCCTGTCTCTAGTATCTGCCTCTCTCCTGTTACTCTCCCTGTGTCTAGTTTCTGCCTCTCTCCTGTTACTCTTCCTGTCTCTAGTTTCTGCCTCTCTCCTGTGACTCTCCCTGTCTCTAGTATCTGCCTCTCTCCTGTGACTCTCCCTGTCTCTAGTATCTACCTCTCTCCTGTGACTCTCCCTGTCTCTAGTATCTGCCTCTCTCCTGTTACTCTCTCTGTCTCTAGTTTCTGCCTCTTTCCTGTTACTCTCCCTGTCTCTAGTATCTGCCTCTTTCCTATTACTCTCCCTGTCTCTAGTATCTGCTACTCTCCTGTGACTCTCCCTGTCTCTAGTATCTGCCTCTCTCCTGTGACTCTCCCTGTCTCTAGTATCTACCTCTCTCCTGTGACTCTCCCTGTCTCTAGTATCTGCCTCTCTCCTGTTACTCTCTCTGTCTCTAGTATCTGCCTCTCTCCTGTGACTCTCCCTGTCTCTAGTTTCTGCCTCTCTCCTGTGGCTCTCCCTGTCTCTAGTATCTGCCTCTCTCCTGTGACTCTCCCTGTCTCTAGTATCTGCCTCTCTCCTGTGACTCTACCTGTCTCTAGTATCTGCCTCTCTCCTGTGACTCTCCCTGTCTCTAGTTTCTGCCTCTCTCCTGTGACTCTCCCTGTCTCTAGTATCTGCCTCTCTCCTGTTACTCTTCCTGTCTCTAGTATCTACCTCTCTCCTGTGACTCTCCCTGTCTCTAGTATCTGCCTCTCTCCTGTTACTCTCCCTGTCTCTAGTATCTGCCTCTTTCCTATTACTCTCCCTGTCTCTAGTATCTGCTACTCTCCTGTGACTCTCCCTGTCTCTAGTATCTGCCTCTCTCCTGTGACTCTCCCTGTCTCTAGTATCTGCCTCTCTCCTGTGACTCTCCCTGTCTCTAGTATCTGCCTCTCTCCTGTGACTCTACCTGTCTCTAGTATCTGCCTCTCTCCTGTGACTCTCCCTGTCTCTAGTTTCTGCCTCTCTCCTGTGACTCTCCCTGTCTCTAGTATCTGCCTCTCTCCTGTTACTCTTCCTGTCTCTAGTATCTGCCTCTCTCCTGTTACCCTCCCTGTCTCTAGTTTCTGCCTCTCTCCTGTTACTCTCTCTGTCTCGTGTATCTGCCTCTCTCCTGTTACTCTCCCTGTCTCTAGTTTCTGCCTCTCTCCTGTGACTCTCCCTGTCTCTAGTTTCTGCCTCTCTCCTGTGACTCTCCCTGTCTCTAGTATCTGCCTCTCTCCTGTTACTCTCTCTGTCTCTAGTATCTGCCTCTCTCCTGTTACTCTCTCTGTCTCTAGTATCTGCCTCTCTCCTGTTACTCTCTCTGTCTCTAGTTTCTGCCTCTCTCCTGTTACTCTCTCTGTCTCTAGTTTCTGCCTCTCTCCTGTGACTCTCCCTGTCTCTAGTTTCTGGCTCTCTCCTGTGACTCTCCCTGTCTCTAGTATCTGCCTCTCTCCTGTTACTCTCTCTGTCTCTAGTATCTGCCTCTCTCCTGTGACTCTCCCTGTCTCTAGTTTCTGCCTCTCTCCTGTTACTCTCCCTGTCTCTAGTTTCTGCCTCTCTCCTGTGACTCTCCCTGTCTCTAGTATCTGCCTCTCTCCTGTGACTCTACCTGTCTCTAGTATCTGCCTCTCTCCTGTTACTCTCTCTGTCTCTAGTATCTGCCTCTCTCCTGTGACTCTCCCTGTCTCTAGTTTCTGCCTCTCTCCTGTTACTCTCCCTGTCTCTAGTATCTGCCTCTTTCCTATTACTCTCCCTGTCTCTAGTATCTGCTACTCTCCTGTGACTCTCCCTGTCTCTAGTATCTGCCTCTCTCCTGTGACTCTCCCTGTCTCTAGTATCTACCTCTCTCCTGTGACTCTCCCTGTCTCTAGTATCTGCCTCTCTCCTGTTACTCTCTCTGTCTCTAGTATCTGCCTCTCTCCTGTGACTCTCCCTGTCTCTAGTTTCTGCCTCTCTCCTGTTACTCTCCCTGTCTCTAGTTTCTGCCTCTCTCCTGTGACTCTCCCTGTCTCTAGTTTCTGCCTCTCTCCTGTTACACTTCCTGTCTCTAGTATCTGCCTCTCTTTTGTTACTCTCCCTGTCTCTAGTATCTGCCTCTCTCCTGTTACACTTCCTGTCTCTAGTATCTGCCTCTCTTTTGTTACTCTCCCTGTCTCTAGTTTCTGCCTCTCTCCTGTTACTCTCCCTGTCTCTAGTTTCTGCCTCTCTCCTGTGACTCTCCCTGTGTCTAGTTTCTGCCTCTCTCCTGTTACACTTCCTGTCTCTAGTATCTGCCTCTCTCCTGTTACTCTCCCTGTCTCTAGTATCTGCCTCTCTCCTGTTACTCTCCCTGTCTCTAGTATCTGCCTCTCTCCTGTTACTCTTCCTGTCTCTAGTTTCTGCCTCTCTCCTGTGACTCTCCCTGTCTCTAGTATCTGCCTCTCTCCTGTTACTCTTCCTGTCTCTAGTTTCTGCCTCTCTCCTGTTACTCTCCCTTTCTCTAGTTTCTGCCTCTCTCCTGTTACTCTCCCTGTCTCTAGTATCTGCCTCTCTTATTTATGCCTGACATGGAGTGCCTCCAGAGGTTGGAGGGCTTTCTATATCTTTCAATGGGTTGCACTTTTTATTTTGCTCCCTATATTGCAATGTCAAGGCATGCTACCCAAGGATGACATAGCCATATAGCAAAGCACTGCACTTACCATAGGCCTAATGTGATGGCCAGACCTAAGCAGTAAAATTGCCCCTCCCCCTTTACATCATGACAAAATATCTGCTTGGCGTCAGTTTTGCCTGGCAAAACTGGATATCAACCTCTTTAAAGTTAATGGGGCTGAAAGGGCTTGACTGTTATATCTATCGTATTCTAGGTGTATCTTATTAATATGGGATGGATTTTACAGCAGAGCTATGAGTTTCATTGCTGTGTAGACACGTAGGTGAAATATTCAGATACCCTTACCTTTACATGCTTCTTTTAAGTATGGGAAAAGGAGAAGTGACAAGGCGGAACTGTTTATGAAACTTTCTTGTTTGTTTACAGGTCCATGTGTTGCTCAGATTGCCAGGACGTATGCAAAGGCCACCAGAGAAGGTCAGCATCTAGGACTAAACCTGCGGTCAGCGGGTGTCCCAAGACTGCTTAACACTTCTGCTTCTTAAACACTCAGTAATATTTTAAAATTCATATTTGGGAAACAATATAAAGGGTTCATTCATGTTTCAAATATCTTGTCTGCAGTAATAGTGTAAGTATCTGCAGCAGGGCTATGGAGTTGGTTAGCCAAACTTCAACTCCAACGATAAACGGCCAATAATTAGTAATAACAAATTTGTGTGCCTGAGACAGGTTCCCTGGAGAGACACCAAATAGATTGCACAGCTACTGTAATGTTTTCCATGGTCATGGGGCTTTTGTGAGTGCATAAGAGAAGGTTAGGAAGCAGATTCGTCTCTACTTTCTCTGTACAATCGATGGTAACTAGTCTCCAACCGTCATGTCTGTGAAAACTGCAACTAGAGGGTCGATTCAGAGCCAGGTGAGAATTCTTACTCATTTTTTAGGAGAGGAAACTGCCATTCGCTTTCCTTGGTCTACTGGGTGTAACTTTTCACCTGGCTCTGAATCGGCCCCAAGGTAGACAGTGAAAAAGGAGTGAGAATTCTCACCTGGCTCTGAATTGTCCCTAGATGTTCATTAAACACAGAGGAAAAACGTCTTAAAAGAATGTCCAATACAAGTACAGTATTTTTCACACACTTTTCCGCCCTGGGGGTGGGGGGGGGGGTTGGGAGTCTTGCTGCATCTTATTGGGTGAATGTTAAAACACACACATACCTTACCAGCCGATCACCGCTTATCTCTGAGCTGCCACTTCTGATTACGGTGCCACAGCTACATATGTTCCCCACACTGGTTCCGGGCTGTGGGTGGGTGTTGCATGCCAATCCCACTCATGTGCCAGAGCCAGGAACGTTTGTAGCGGTGGCCCGCGGATTGACGCAGGCCAGCATCTTGAAAGCCCCTGGATTGTAAGTGTCATTTTTTTGGGGGGGTGCATACTGCACGCGTCCTGTATTTGGGATGCCCCACACGCGTCCTGTATTTGGGATGCCCCACACGCGTCCTGTATTTGGGATGCCCCACACGCGTCCTGTATTTGGGATGCCCCACACGCGTCCTGTATTTGGGATGCCCCACACGCGTCCTGTATTTGGGAGGCCAGAGTCATCCTCATAGCCCCCGTCTGGCCAAGAAGAAGCTGGTTTTCCATCCTCGGAAGTCTGTCAACAGAAGATTACTGGGATCTTCTTCTGATTCCAGACCTGCTTTCACAGGGCCCAGTTTACTACCAGAGTCTGAAGCTGTAGGACTGGATCCTGAATGGGTCTGTCCCATAGAGTTATTGAAACTTTAATTAGTAGCAGAAAATTGAAGACTAGACACATTTATTTAAAGATATGGAAAAGATTCTCTACATTCTGTGAAGTTAACAGTCTGACGAAGGATCTCACTACCGCAGTTCTGGAGTTTTTACAGGAGGGTTTTGAGTTAGGATTGGCAGTAAGTACAATCAAAACACAGGCCTCAGGCCCCATCTGTCTTCCTAGACAAGAGCCTAAGAAGTCAGGGTTTGATTAATGGATCCTTTATTGCCATAGCTAGGAAAAGACCTGTTCCTCAGGTTACTATTTTTATTACTAAAAACACTACAACTTAAAAAAAAAAATAAAATATATATATATATATATATATATATATATATATGTTTTTTTTTCCAAACTTTTTGCCCCAAAATATTGAAAATACACGTAAATTACAAGCAAGAATGTTTGTTAAAAAGTTTCATGAAGCCCTGCCCAGGCCAAAAAAAATATATAATTTGGAAATTGTAAAAATAATAATATATAAATGTGTAGCGGAAAATAGTGGAAAATGATCTGGCAAAAGAGGGTAACAAAAAACTCTAGGTAGGCTGGCAGTTATAGGGTTAACTATATAACGATATACACTTACTACTCTTAAAAAATAAGTGGTAAAAATGTCACGTTTGTTTTATTGTCCTTCTGTTTTTCAGAAATACCCAGCCATCTTGATGACTTACCACCCACGTTACTTAAGCAGGAGTTTCACGGTGTGCAAAATATAGATGAGTAAGTCCAACTGTCATGAAACAACATTTTGTTGAACAATTGATTGTAACAATGATAAAAGTTAGTAAAGATGGCTTCTTGGTGGGGCTTATGCATGGACACTGGACAAGCTTAAGCACATATAAAGGGATTCAGCAGGCAATTCCAAGCATTAGCCAATTGACCACATCATTTTTTAATGTTTTTAAAATGAAGCTTTTGTTGCTGAGATATATAGTTTAAACTTTTTACTTTCAATTTCTTTTTGTCATGACCATGCAGAGCAGGGGAAATGTAATGCCGTGCTTGTGCACAAGCTGAGAGGGAGCTGGGGGGCATTTGTCACAGGAGACAAATAATATTTTTTTGTTGACCATCAAAGCAGAGCTCAGGGGGAGCAAAGGCAGCTAAACAACATTCACTGAGGTGAGAAGGCTGTAGCCTTTATTATACCCTTGCATGGACCCTTTATAAGTTAGTTCACATTCCATATGGTGTAAAGGAGGGCACAAAGGCTTGCTATGTAGGTTTTTGGTAAATGCAATAGTATCCACTGTCAGAAAAACATTTAGAGATTTGCTATTTTTTAAAGGGTGCCATAATATCAAAATGCTTGAGAATTGTTTGTGGTATCAAAATGTTCTTTCTCTTTTCAGGGCGAATGATGTGGTGAAACGGCTTTTGTCCTTGGATATGGCAAGTCAGGTTAGTAGCAATTTTTTGTAAAGGACAAACATTTTCTACCCTGCAAAAAAACTAGCACAACACAACATATTGAAATATACAATAAAAAAAAACAAATTATAGTGATAAAATGCAATAAACAGTCTCAGTCCACTTATTCAAGCCTTTTCCACTATGCTGTAGCTGTCATAGTGCCCAGGTCTTGAATACTTGCCTGTTCTGAAGCTCTACAATAAGCCTTGTACAAAGAGAAGTAAGCCGAGGCAGTACCTGACCTCCATTATGATGTTAATGCGGCTGGCTTTCTTTTGCAACTAGAAGGGTGTGAAAAGCATGCAAGACCTTTATAGAAAATCCAGATGAGACAGCTGCAGGGGAGAAAAAGTACTTCTTTTCCTGACCCCAGCTGTGCTCTGTCTGTGCAAAGCACAGCTATAACCCGCCCCCTGTACCTTTCCCCGCTCTCCTCAGTGTGTGTGATGTTTCTGGGGCAAGATGACGGCGCCCATATCCTAGAGTCCTGAGCAGAGTTGCAGCCCAGCAAAGGAAAAAATAAAAAGAGACTAAAAACTTAAAATATATTAATTTAAGATGATGGGGGAATAGTTTTTTTTAAGGGTTTGGGCTTTTCATTAAATGATGCTGAAGGGCCATTTTAACAAAACAATTAGATTAATAATAAATGCAGCTCCCTGACTGACAAACCGGGGCTGCGGGAGGATGATTGATCAGTTAAGGGGATCTTCTAGTTACCACTACCACTGCCGCCTCATTCGGAAAAGTCTGTAAAAGTGGACTTTTTCTTTAAAGAGGAACACAACTCAAGATTGGGTTTTTCCTCCTGTCTGGAGAATTTGGGATGCCATGCTATGTGTACAACCCAACCCAAGCCCCCTCCCCTCGGATATCCCAAAAACTCACCTTTCTTTTGTTCCCAAAGCGCATATGCACCTGTGCTGTGCCACCGTATAGGATTTTAAACAAAATACAACTACTATGCTTACTATCAAGCGTTAAATTAAAGCGTGGGGTCCCACTTCTCCAACAAAACCAGCTCCGGCACCAGCTATGGGGGCTGGTAGACCAGGTTGCAGAGGCCCAGCGGCCATCTCTGAACTCTACCAGCCCACATAGTCAACATTAGGTGCAGGCTCTTCTGCTCCTACAAGGGCTTTGGGGATGCAGGTAATGGGCCAGGGATTACAGAAAGTCACCAGCTTGCCTCAGATGACTTGCCAGCCCCTCCTGCACTGTGACCTGGTATAGTGCTCTCAAGCATTCCTATAATAGTTCACAAAGGGTTAAGTGTAAAAAAAAATAAATAAAAAAACACATATAGAAAAAGTCCTTTCATTTAAATTTTTTTACACTACTTACCTCCTTCCATCGCTGCCTGCGGTGCTTGTCACTGCTGTCACCAGTCGAAGTGATTAGCCGAAGCTGACAGCAGGGCATAGGATCAAAGCTGCTCTGCTACCGGCTTCCGTGGATCACTCCGATTCCTGACTCTCACCACGCGAAAGGCCTCTCCCTGCGACCACGAGCGAGCTGTGAGATTTGAGATACGCAGGGCAGAGAATGGGGGTGGGGGGTGGGATTGGATTGTATGAAGAGAAGACCCCCCCCCAGCGCTGAATCTTGGGTGGAGGTGAGCATTTTTTTTTTGCTCTATCAAGGAGAAAATGCTGGGCAGGTAGAATTTACGGCACTAGCCCTTAACGGTCAGAGAGGCACCGCAGTAGATTCTATGTGGCTGGCATTTAAAGGGTTAAACTTGACCTCCATGGCTCTAGCACTGTTAGTATTAGGTTTACTGTCTATGTGGGGAAGTCATGGCCTAGTGGTAAGGAAGGGATTTTGTGATGATGGCACATGACTGAAACTGGACCAACATCGCAGAGTCGAGGGCGAGATCGGCCAGCAGCCAATCCCGGGACTCCTTTCCTGGCACAGGCCCGAGGTGAAGGTGAGCATATCGGGCGTTCTGGGGGGGGGGGGGGTCATGTGCGGGGAGCTCCACCATTCTGGATTTTATGTGCTGTCTGCAGGACCAACACCCCTTAAAGAAAAACAGGGTGTTGGTCTCAGTCATGTCCCATCATCACCTGCTTGTTTTAGACCTGTGAAGGAAAAAAAGTGTTTGTCCAGTTTAAGTGCGCTTGAACAAGGCACCTACCCCTCTAACCTGTGTAGTGGACCTGTGGACCTGTGTCATGCAGTGTTTGATAAGTCTGAGGAATTCCTGCTTTAGAGAAAAGCAATAATACCATTTTGTGAAATACTCACCTGTAAAATGGGTATTATAAGTATGTCACACACCCCGCTTCAGATATCCATAACACATGGGTAATACCGACCTGAAGGGGCGTTCCTGCAGAGATGATGCAAAGAGAAAAGCCCCTCCCTGATCCATAAATACCTGGGACCTCCCACTCATTACCCAGTATACAGAAGCAGTAAGTAAGGGACCAGGAAGAGGCAACAGTAAAACCAAGAACCACGCAAAACTGCCCAATATAGAGTATCCAGAGTACCAAACAAGGGCGGGTGAAGCAGGGTGTGTGACATACTTATAATACCCATTTTACAGGTGAGTATTTCACAAAATGGTATTATTCTAAGTATGTCACACACCCCGCTTCAGATATCCATAACACATGGGACATCCAACAGCAGTGTCCATAAAAGGGCGGGAATCCAAAACAAGGTAACAAGGCACAACCTATGCCACAACAGTTTGCAAACCCAGGCGGCCAAAACCAGCATCCGCTGAGGCCCGAACATCAACCTTGTAAAACTTGGAAAAAGTGTGAACAGAAGACCAAGTAGCGGCCTTACAAACCTGCTCAACAGAGGCCTGGTGCTGGAAGGCCCAGGACGCTCCAAGAGCACGAGTAGAATGAGCAGTAACACGAAAAAGGGGGACTCCTCCCCTTGGCAGAATAGGCCCCAAAAATGGCCGGACGAATCCATCTACTGATAGAAGATTTGGCAGGAGCCAAACCCTTCCTAGGCCCAGAGGGCACCACAAAGAAGGCATCCGTCTTACGAAAAGAAGACGTAGCCACCAGGTAATATTTCACAGCGCGGACAACGTCCAAGGAATGCAACACCCTCTCCTTCTCGGTGCTAGGATAGGGACAAGAAAGGGCAGAACAATGTCCTGATTTAAATGGAAAGCCGAAACCACCTTAGGAAGGAAATCTGGTTTGAAACGAAAAAACAACCTTATCCTGATGCCTTTCAAAATACGGAGCTTTAATGGATAAAGCTGCCAACTCAGAAAAACGCTGAACAGAAGTGATAGCCACCAAAAAGGCCACCTTCTGAGTAAGGGACGACAAGGCAGCCTCATGCATGGGCTCAAACGGAGGCCCCTGAAGAGCAGAAAGAACCAAGTTTAAATCCCAAACCGGAACAAAAGGCTTCCTAGGAGGCCGTATATGCATAACTCCTTGGAAGAAGATCTTGACTAAGGGATGAAATGCAAAGGACCTTTGAAAGAAAACCGCCAGGGCAGAAACCTGCCCCTTTAAGGTACTAATCTGGAGCCCCAGATCCAGACCATGTTGAAGAAACTCCAAGAGCCTGGGAATAGAGAACTCCCGGCAAGAAAGGGACCTAGCCTCACACCAGTCAATATAGGATTTCCATGACCTATAATAAATGGTTGATGAAGACCGTTTCCTGGCACTGATAAGTGTCTGAATAACAGCATCAGAAAGACCTTCCTCTTTCAAGATAGTGGACTCAGCAGCCACGCCGTCAAAGCCAGCGATTGTAAATTGGGATGACGCAGCCGACCCTGAGTGAGCAGATCCGGACTCAGAGGCAGCACGAACTGGTCTTTTGCCAGCCTTACCAGATCTGCGAACCAAACGCGCCTTGGCCACCTCAGGGCCACCAGGATCGCTGATGCGCCTTCCAGCGCCAGCTTGCGCACCACCCTGGCTAGCACCGGGAACGGGGGAAACAGGTACATCCAGCCCAGATCCCTCCAGTTCAGAGACATGGCATCCACCTCCAGAGCCAGAGGATCCTGCGAGAGCGACACAAAGACTGGAAGCTTGTGATTGTGCCGAGAGGCAAAGAGGTCCACCACAGGGAACCCCCACCTGAGACAAATCAAACGAAACACCTTGGGACTGAGAGACCACTCCCCCTGACGAGATGAGGCCCTGCTCAGCGAGTCCGCCTCCGTGTTTTCCGCTCCCGGAATGTAGACTGCTGAGATACACGGGACATGGGCCTCCGCCCAGTCCAGAATCAAAGACACCTCCCTGAGGGCACTCCTGCTGCGAGTCCCCCCCTGGTGATTGATGTAAGCAACCGCCGTCCTGTTGTCCGACCGGACCTGAACTGGCCGGCCCCTCAACTGATGAGTCAATCGAAACAGAACCAACCTGATGGCTCTCAATTCCAGAATGTTGATGGGCTCGTGAGCCTCCTGCGGGCTCCATAGACCCTGAAACTGGCAATCCTTCCAAACACCCCCCCAGCCTGATAGACTGGCATCCGTGGTGACCGTCTCCCAGCACGGGGCCAGGAAGGATTTGCCCTTCAACAGATTGACAGACCCCAGCCACCATTGTAGGGATCGACGAACTTGAGGGGTCAACCGGAAATACTGGTCCAACGACAGTGGCGACTTGTCCCAAAACCTTCAGCAGATGAAGCTGAAGCATCCTCGTATGGAATTGCGCAAAGGGAACCGCCTCGAATGAGGCCACCATTAATCCCACCAGCCTCATCCCTAACCGGAAGGACGGGTGAGGAGCTGACAAGAGTAGCCGCACTAACTCCTGGATCAAAAGAATCTTGGCCTGGGGCAGAAAAACCCCGGCCTGCAAGGTGTCCAAAGACATCCCCAGAAACGTCACAATCCTGGACGGACAAAGGGAAGACTTGGGGTGGTTGATCACCCAACCGAACCTCTCCAGAGTGGACACCACCACACCGGTGTCCGACTCCGCTTGGCTGAAGGAATCTGCCATAATCAGCAGATCGTCCAGATAGGGTACAATGCGAATGCCCTGAACCCTGAGCAGTGCCATCACCCCCGCCAGCACCTTGGTGAACACCCGAGGTGCCGAGGTGAGACCGAAAGGAAGAGCCACAAACTGAAAGTGACGATCCTCTACGACAAACCTGAGAAACCTCTGGTGTGCTGGAAAAATCGGAATGTGTAGATAAGCGTCTTTGATGTCTATGGACGTCAGAAAATCTCCCTGACGAAGAGACTGAATGGCCGAGCGCAAGGTCTCCATGCGGAATTTGCGCGGCCTGACAAACCTGTTGAGAAGCTTGAGGTCCAAGATAGGACGGATCGACCCGTCCTTCTTGGGCACCGTGAACAGATTGGAATAGAAGCCCTTGCCCTGCTCTGATGGAGGCACGGGGCAAATGACATCCATGTCCAGAAGACTCTTTACTGCCACCAGGAGCCCCTGTGCCGCCAGGGGCTCCGAAGGCAACCGAGACCTGAGAAACCTGGAGGGGGGGCGGAGCTCGAACTCTAGCTTGTAACCGGAAGACACCACTTCCCGAATCCACCTGTCCGAAACTTCTTGATCCCAAATCTGGGAGAAGTGCTTGAGCCGTCCCCCCACCCGCAAGGGTGAGGGCGCCCCCTCATTGCTGAGCTGGCTTGATAGCCGGCTTGGGCTTGGAACCCCAATTGTATCCAGAGCGGGCACGTCCTCTGCCCCTGCTCCCCGAGTCACCTCTGGAAGAACGAAATGTAGATCCTCTTCCAGGTCTGGCCCCCCGAAAGGAAGGGGCAGCAGTGGTCGCCCCCCGAAAGGAACGACGCTGCTTCTTACGCTGCGGTAGCCTACCGCCCTGAGTAACTGAGTCCAAGGTTTCTCCAAAGAGCCTCAACCCCACAAAAGGTAGGGCCGTCAGACCTTTTGGACATAAAGTCTACCGCCCACTGGCGCAACCATACCGACCGTCGAATAGTCACCAGTAAGGCCGACGTTCTACCACACATCATTAAGGTGTCATCCAGGGCTGTCAAGACGAAGGATAAAAACAGCTCACAGCGTTTGAGACTAAGGAACTCATTACCCCCAGGAGGAAGTCCGGAAGATGTCAGCAGTTCCCTAACCAAGGATCTGGCCGCCAACACCATAAGCTCAGAGGCACAGACAGGCCGTATGGCCGACCCAACGCTAGTAAAACCATGACAAGCCATCTGATCAATACGTTTATCCTCCCCATCCTTGAGGGTGGAGCAATCCGGCCTATTTAGAACCGAGGAATTTGACAACCCCAAAACCGGGGCGTCTACCTCGGGGGAGAATGCCCAGCGCTTGACCGCCTCAGCAGGAAAGGGACATTTCCTATCCCACCCCTGAGGGATACCCGGGAGCCGAGCCGGCCTGACCCATTCTTTGTCAATGATTTTGTCAAAACGCCGCTGCGTAGGAAATTCCAAGCGCGGCCTGGATTCCTCAAACCGCTCACCATCCTGCTGTGATGCCGCCTCAGGAGGAGAGATATTCAGAACCTCAAACGTCAAGGCCAAGGCCTGAGGGGAGTCCGCTGATCTTCCCAGCTCACTAAACTCGGCATCAGCACTCGCAGAATGCTCATTGTCAGTAACCTCTGAACCGTCGGACACCTCTCCGTCCTCCAGCACAGAATAATCGGACCAGTCAAGATTATTAAATTCATCACCGTCATCCTCCGGCGGAGCCGGGGACACATGTTTCCTCTTAGCCGGAGCCTTACGGGCGGCCGAGCCGGAAACTATCCTTTCAAGGGTGGCCAATCTGGCACACATTTCAGCTTGCAGATCCCTGCCCATGACCACGTCACACGGAGCACGCGTCAGGGTGGGAAGTGGAGATGAATCAGCCGGCGGTGCTGATCCCGTAGCCTGGGACCCGGACTGCCGCGCAATAGTATGCTGTGCACAGGGAATACATAGCAGTACATCGTCCCCAGTAATAGAAACACCGCACAACATGCACTTTTTGGGATGCCCCGAAGGGGTGCCCGCCCCTGGTATCAGGGGATGCCTCCATAAAGGTGATTTTGTGTGGTCGCTAAGACCCAGGGAATTACGCCAGTAAGCAACCCGGGATGCCCCTTTAATGTCCCGAGTGGGAGGATTTATAGGAATGAAACCCAGGGATCTAGGACAGGGAGAAACCCTCTAATCACTGGTGAAGGAAATCCCCAGAAGAATTCCGCCTGAAAGACATAAAGGACCCATGGGAATGAATGAGGCATAGAAGAATAGCCTATTATAAACGTATATATATATATTTGGCCCACAGGGCCACTCACAGTTTGCAGAGCGGGAAAGACCTTCTGAGGAGAGCGCAGGAAGAGGAGCGGGGCGTGGCCAGAAAGGAGCGCGAGACGCGCCACCGCGCCCCCTCCCCCCACGTAACACACAGGAGCTGAAACGCTCCGCAGCGCAGCAGAGCCTGACAAGCCCTCCCAGTGAAAGGAGGGGGGCGGAACCGCGGCGACGCGCCGCGAGCCGGCGCCGCCCCCCTCCGCCGACGAAAAAGCCGCCAAAACTGAGCCCCATAGAAACCGGCGCCGCCGCGGCGCCGTCTAGGAGTACAAGCCAGGCGGGTGCTGCCGCACAGTCACCGGCGGAGCACCCGCCGGCAGAAAGCCCCCGTAGTAATCGGGAGGCCGGTCGCGGCAGCGCGCCGCGGTCCGCCCCCGCCACACAAGACAGGCGTGAGGTAACTACCTCACGCCATAAACTCACAGAGGGAGCCACCGCGCCCCGGCCAACGGGCGGCCGCGGCGCTAGAATTAATTAATAATATGCAAGTAAAACACTAACACACACACATAGGGAGGGAATGAGGATAGGGAAGGAGGATAGGGAAGGCGGAGAGACCAAAACCCCAACCCCACTAGGGAATGGAAAGGGCCATAATGGGACCCCCCCCCCCCCCGGGCAATACCAGGGACGGGGCATCCCAAGCCGGGATCACCAAACCGGCGCCACCGCCTACCCTCTGTAACAGGGTCTCACGGGGGGGAGCTCAGCTCCTCAGCACCATAGGTGCCCGTATACCCTCGCTCGGGCCCGCAGTCAAAGCTGAGGAGGCATGTATCTTAATAAAACTAGAACCCCTAGGTTAACATAAGGCCGAGCGGAAATATAAAACTAAATAGGCCGGGGGCAACCCCGGCTACCTGAAATCCCCCTGAGCAAGGAGGAGACATCATCTTCTGACTTGCTCGCCGTCTTGCAGAGATGGAAAACTGGGTAATGAGTGGGAGGTCCCAGGTATTTATGGATCAGGGAGGGGCTTTTCTCTTTGCATCATCTCTGCAGGAACGCCCCTTCAGGTCGGTATTACCCATGTGTTATGGATATCTGAAGCGGGGTGTGTGACATACTTAGAATATCTGCATCTCAAGTATTTGAATAAAAAAGGTTACTGTATTGTAGAACATTAATAACATTTTATATATCATCTGTTTTTTAGTCCGATAAGCTCAAAATCAAGGTCCAGCAACTTGTAGACAAAGTGAAGAGAAGCCCTGATGATCGAACATCTACAGAAGTCCATGGTGAGTCTGCTGCCATTTTTTTTATTCTGTGTACACTTGTACTAGTTCTTTTAAAAGGTAATTTAGCGTGTTAAAGGAACAAGGCAAAGCCAATAATAAGGTGGCAAGAAGCTCACCTGAAGCCTGCCCCATGTGCTTCGCCTCCATTTTCTACAGTGCTCCAAAGTTTCCCCTCCTGTCATTTTCATTCCTCCAGTCTGACGTCTACTGTTTCACTATGGATGGCATTGATATCTCCAATTTCAAACGTGCCATGTGAATACTTTCTTTCCTTGTACCCATAAATAGGGGCCACATGTCTCATATGGGCCACTATATTAAAGGGTCATTCCACTTTTGATTAAGTTTCCTTTATTGTGTGGCAAAATGATGTCTTCAATTTGCTAAGCTTTACCTGTTGTTATTTTTTTAATGTTTTGTTTGCAACTCTGTGGTATAAAAGAAAACACTTTTCCATAGCAACAATGTGTTTACCTTAGCTATGTACAGCAAAGTGGTGATTTCGAGTACATATCAGAATTCCCCACTCTAGCTTACTAATCATCTGATTGGTTAAGGCATGGGTGGCTGGTTTAACTTATTCTGCTGATATTCAGCTTCTGCAATTTGAAAGGATCACAGTCTTGTGTTCCAGTGACAAAGGGGTTAATGGACAGGTTCTCTGCTGGATAGGTCATTATGCTGTATCAAAAGCTGCTAAAGAGTTCACCTGCTACATTGGAAGACTGGTGGGACTTGTAGTCCACGTGTTTTACTCAAGGCCATGAAAACCACTCCCACTGTAGTGAAACGGAGTCCCAGGAATATTAGGAACTTGGAAACCGCATGCTGATAAGTACATCACAGGTCTGGGGGCACAATCCTAACACTAATCCTAATGTTTATTTTACATTCCAAAAGAGGAAAACAGCCAGGACAGCAAAAACCCGGCAAAAGGGACTTTTCCTTTAAGCCAACACGGGTTTCTCCCTAAATTAGCTTGTGACTGCATTCTAGTGCTCTCAAGCCTCACTTACCTTACAGCCATCTCTGGCCTTGTGCTGCACCCCATACCACACATCCACAAGGGGTATTGCATTGCAACCATCCCCCAGTCTCTTGTAGCATGGGTAATAAACCTAGAGACATAAAGAGGTGCTTTGCATGGGTCAGCTTACTACTAATTGGGCTTAGCATGGGATATTTTTGGATATTTATTATATGTAAAAAGTCTATGTATAGAAACGGTCTGTACTACAAGATAGCAGGCACAGCTTTGAATATTGATAACTGAGCGTGCTGCCCAACCTGTCAAGCTACTATAATATGGGCCAAACCAAATTGACAAGGGTCATAAGAAAGGGGCACAACTCCACAAATACCATAAAATAATAATATTTTAATAAATGTTACACTATAGCAAAAATAAAAACACACATGCAACACAAAGACTCTGTTAAAATAAATTCATCCACTATTCCTGTGATGCTAAAATACTTAGCAATCCATATTATAGAATACCACAAGTTATCAAAAAGTACAAATAGAAATCGGTATTAAATAGCTCCACAAATAGCCCAAGAAAAAAAAAATTATATATATAATTACTCAAGTGAGTTTGTGCCAAAAATACAAGTATAAAAAAAAAAACCTTGGAGAAGCCGTAGCGGATCGGCGGAACGCGTGGGGGGTCTCCTGCCTTCAATCCACTGCCTGATGATTAGTCACGTTTGACCACAAGGACAGTATGATCTTTACTTTGTCTTTCCAGTGATTGCTTTCTACCTCAGCTCCCTTATACAGCCCTCTGCACTAACAGCACTTTTGTGTATTGGGTTTACATTGGGGGTCTCATCCCCTGCTTTACTTGGAGAATATTGCCTTCTTATCTAGAATTTGCTAGAACTTTGATTTGATTGATTGCACAGGTTTATGGTCTTGATGAATTATTTGTAGTAATTACCTTTTTATACTTGTATTTTTTGCACAAAGTGGAGTAATTTACCACTCACTTAAGTAATTAGAAATATATATAAAAAAAAATATATATAATATATATATATATATATATATATATATATATATATATATATATATATTAATTTTTTTTTTCTTGAGCTATTTGTGGAGCTATTTAATACTGATTTCTATTTGTACTTTTTGATACCTTGTGGTATTCTATAATATGGATTGCTAAGTATTTTAGCATCACAGGAATAGTGGATGAATTGATTTTAAGTGTCTTTGTGTTGCATGTGTGTTTTTATTTTTGCTATAGTGTAACATTTAATAAAATATTATTATTTTATGGTATTTGTGGAGTTATGCCCCTTTCTTATGACCCTTGTTAATTTGGTTTGGCCCATATAGAAACGGTCTGCATTGCTGCTGGTGATGTGATGAACGGTTAAAGAAACTAAATAAACTAAAGTATTTAAAAAAAAAAAAAAGCCCAAGCACCTCTGCAGTGCTGGTAATGCATACTCGCAATAATAATACAGCCAAAGGGAGTTGAATAGCTTTTGATTCTGTTCAATCAGGTTCCTCATGTAGCCTTAACCCTTTCGCTGCCAGGCTACCTGGAGTTTTTGTCACCCTTTGTTGCCAGACCATTTTGCACTATTTTGCGCTCCACATGTTCAACTGTGATTTTTTTAAGGGATTTCCAGGGATTTCCCAGGGAATTATATATTCTTTTTTTTCAGCAGAATCTGGGTTTTTTGTCATTTTTTTAGGTGTATTCTCAATATTTTGGGGTGAAATATGTGCAAAAAAAAATCTATTTTTCTACAATTTGTAGTGTTTTTTGTAATAAAAAAAGTTATTTTGTCAAAATCTTATTGCATGTGAAATCCTAATTTCTCCCGGTCACAGCGTTACCACATATGTATAGGTAGACACCCTTTCCTCCCCCAAACTGAAACAGCGCTTTAGGAGATTTTCAGATAAAATACAAATATGCTAAGCGCTAGGCGCACCTTGCAGTTTTTCAAGAAAAACAACCCTTTACATTTGAAATACCCCCCACAAACTATTCCCTGAAAGTATACACCTCAGGCTTTCTAGGTGTACCAGGCTTGTTTACATAGGTGCAGTTTTCTGGAAGTAATTCCTCAATGAATTCTTTGGTAGCACAGAGTTTCACTAAAAAAGAATAAAAAGCAGAATCAAGCTCATATTTTCCAAAAAAAAAAAATATGCAAACAAAAAAAACCAAGCCCAATCTGAAAAAGCAACATGCCCCGAACAGAACAATACCCGACATGCATAGCTACTGTCAAGGAAAGAGTTGTCAAACACCTCAAAGTAAAGCATGTGCGTAAGGGTAATTTTACTTGAAAATTTCAGCTCTGCAGACAAAGTGTGCACCTTGTACTTTTTCTACCAAAACAACCCTTTACATTTGGAATATCCCCCATAAACCATATATTCCCTGAAAGAACATATGTTAAGCTTTCTAAGCGTACCCAGCTTGTTGTAGTGGGCTCATCATTTTAGAAGTAATCCCTTGAAGAATTCTTAGGTTGCACGAGGTTTCCCTCAAAAAAATTATAAAAAAACAGAATAAAAAACACATTTTCTTAAAAAATCAATATGAAAACAAGAAAAAACAAGCTAAATCTGAAAGAGCAAGTTCCCCCGAGCAGAACAATACCCCACATGCATAGGTACTATTAACCCTTTTAATTGCCCGTCTACTTGAAATTTTTTCACCCTCTGTTGACAGGTAATTTTTCACCATTTTGCACCATGTTTAACCGTGATTTTTGGAGGAATTTCCAGGAAAATTATAGATATATTTTTTGCAGCAGGGTTTAGGCTTTAAGATGAAATATCTTGTTTGTAATTTTTCTACTGTTTTTTTAAATATTTTTGCGTAAAAAGAACAAAAAATTAAAAATAATTTTTTAGAAAATTGTCTCCATTATTTTAAATAAAACATTTACTTTATTAGAGAAAACCATATTGCATGTGAAAGCCCCATTTCTTCCGATTAAAACGGTACCACATATGTATCGGTAGCCCCCCCCATTCTTGCCCAGGAGACCCCCCCAAACTGAAAATAGCACTTTATAACATTTACAAATAAAATACTACTACTATCCACACTATAAACATAAGGGGTTTATTAAAAAAAAATGACATAGGGTCCCCCCTCCCGGGTACTTTACTTCCGATCGTCAGCTCCTTTTATCCCTCGATGTGATGACAGATGCAATCATGCTGGCTGCAGTAGCAGAGGGGCAGGTGATGATCTGATCACCTGCCCCTCTGCTTCTGTGCCCAGCATGATCGCATCTGAATGAAGAGCAGCAGGGAGCCAGGACGACCCCCGGTGAGTGATGTCATAAGCCCCGCCCCAAAGGCCTATTCCAGGGGCTCTCCTGGAGCCATCCGAGCCCCCACGGGGGATCGGATGGCACCAAATTAAAGAGGAGACCCGGCCGGATCCAACGAGGGGTCAGGTGAGTATTTTTTATTTTTTTAACTAGCAGCGGGGAAAGTCAAGCACGTAACACCTACGGGCTTGGCACTTAAGGCCCAGACAAGCCAGCACGTAGGTGTTACGTGCTTGGCACTTAAAGGGTTAAAGACAAAGTCTAGTCAAAATTTTGAGTCGTCTTTTTAATTCGGCAGCAGGGGGCATCCCATTTCTGGATCTCTGTTGTGCATGGGTGCTACTCAACTCTTCCAAAGCATGCTGTAGGATTCCTATCAGATTCGCTAGGCTAGCAGGCACACAGTAATGTGCACAGGCGTCAGCGAGCATGATGGCCTGCTTACGTCACATGGGGTATTAGAACACAGAAGTGGTGAATATCAGCAGCGCTGTTCCCCCAGCTTGGGTGTGCAGACGCACCAGGCAGCTGCATAATTAAGAGGAAATCCAATCCTTTTTGATGAGACTTCCTGTTTAAAGTGAACAAAACCAACCTGGCCTGGCCCTGGAATCTTTTAGCTGCTGTCCTTACCCTGGGGCATACCGAATTGGGATACCCCGCTGTGTGAAACCCCCATGGTGCTGGTACAGGCTTTCGGGCCGGCACAGTCAGAAGACACTTCCTGTTTGCAGGCAGCCTGCACCTCCGCGTGCCGCCATCTTGGATGTTTAAAGGCTCATAAAATGCAGTAGATGCAGGTAGCATGATTTTTAATGTGAGCAATCTGTATGTACAGGGTGGACTTTTATTCAAAGTGAAGGTCTGCTTTAACCCTTTTGTTGCCAAGCACGTAACACCTATGTGCTGGCTTGGCTGGGCCTTAAGTGCCAAGCCCGTAGGTATTACGTGCTTGACTTTCCCTGCTGCTGGTTTAAAAAATAAAAAATACTCACCTGACCCCTTGTTGGATCCGGACGGGTCTCCTCTTTAATTTGGTGCCATCCGATCCCTCGTGGGGGGTCGGATGGCTCCAGGAGAGCCCCCGGAATAGGCCGCCCCCCCCCCCCCCCCCCCGCTTTGGCAGCAGAAGCTGCTAACTGTAAAAAAAAAAAAAAAAAAAGACATTCACTTACCTGCATGTGTGCTGGCTCCCGCTGTCCCTCCTCTTCACCTGGGGGGCCTCCGATCCCCCCAGGACTTACCGATCTTCAGGAGAGAGCCAGAGAGGCTCTCTCCCCTTTCATCCTCGATGGCGGCCGCCATCTTGCCGCTAAGCCCCGCCCCCTTGGGCTTCAGCCTTCTCAGCTTCTCAGATGCCGGTGATCGGTGCCCTGGAAGGAGGTGACAGGAGATCCTCTGATCTCCTGCCTCCTCCTTCTCTGGATGCCGATCACCGGCATCTGTCAGCAGAGCGGCGCGGGACAAAGGAGCTTACAATCGGAGGTAAGTACAGTAAAAAAATTTTTTTTTTTAAATAAAATACTTTTTATTAATGTGTGTTTTTTTTTTCAACATTTAACCCCTTGTGAACTGGTAAGGGGTCCATGAGACCCCTTATACCAGTTCACAAGGCTGGGGGGGTGGCAAGTAACCTGCGCTAGCGGGTGACTTGCCATTAACCCCTGGCACCCCCATTACCTGCCTCCCCAAAGCCCAGGGGGGGGCAGAAGAGCCCGGGCCCACATAGGCTGGCCCCCCCACTCTGTGCCTACAAGCCCCCATAGCTGGTCCTGGGCTGGTTACTTTGGGTAAGGGGGACCCCATGTCATTTTTTTTTTTTTTGGATTTTTAAGGGTTTTTAACCCTTAAAAATCCAAAAAAATGGGGTCCGCCTCCCTGGGAGGGGGAACCCTATGTCATTTTTTTTTTAATTAACCCTTTGTGTTCTGTCATCCAGCAGCTATAAAAGGCTTCCAGCAGGTGAGCAGAAGCCAGTGATCGCCGAGGGACACAGTGCTCCAGGATGGATGGGAGGTAAGTAATAAAAAAAAAATAAAAAAATAATAAAATAATTTTTTCTTTTTGTGTGTGTGTGGTTTTTTTTACATTTAACCCATTGTGAACTGGTAAGGGGTCCATGAGACCCCTATATCAGTTCACAAGGCTGGGGGGATGGCAAGTCACCTGTGACTAGCGGGTGACTTGTCATTAACCCCCTGTACCCCCATTACCTGCCTCCCCAAAGCCCAGGGGGGGGGGTAGAAGAGCCCGGGCCCACGGGCTATGCGGGCTTGTAGCCTGCAGGGCCAGGGGCCACAAAAGCTGGCCCCTGTGCCCTGTTTCCACAAGCCCTGCATAGCTGGTCCCGGGCTGGTTACTTTGGGTAAGGGGGACCCCATGTCAATTTTTGGGGGGGATTTTTAAGGGTTTTTAACCCTTAAAAATCCCCCCCCCCCCCCCCAAAAAAAAAATGGGGTCCCCCCCCAGGGAGGGGGGACCCTATGTCATTTTTTTTTCTCGATTTAACCCTTTGTAGTGTGGATGGTATTTGTATTTTATTTGTAAATGTTATAAATTACTTGTTTCAGTTAGGGGGGTCTCCTGGGCAGGAACGGGGGGCTACCGATAAATATGTGGTACCGTTCTAATCGGTAGAAATGGGGCTTTCACATGCAATATGATTTTCCTTAATAAAATACATTTTTTATTTAAAATAAAGGAGGCAATTTTCTAAAAATGTTTTTATTTATTTATTTTTACTTAATAATATTGTAAAAAACAAAATAAAATTTACAAACAAGACATTTCATGTTAAAGCCTAAACTCTGCTGCAAAAAATATAAATATAATTTTCCTGAAAATTCCAACAAACATGGCGCAAAACATGGCGCAAAACATGGCGCAAAACATGGCGCAAAACGGGGAAAAATGACCTGTCAACAGAGGGTGACAAAATCTCAAGTAGGCTGGCAATTAAAAGGGTTAATAGTACCTCTGCATGTTGGGTATTGTTCTGTTCGGGAGACCTTGTGCTTTCAGACTTAGCTTGTTTTTTCTGGTTTGCATATTTATATTTTAGGAAAAGATGTTTTTTATTCAGCTTTTTTATACATTTTTTAGGGAAACCCTGCGCAACCAAAGAATTCTTTGAGGAATTAATTCCAGAAAGATGAGCCCACTACAACAAGCTGGGTAAGCTTAGAAAGCTTAACATGTGTACTTTCAGGGAATTTATGGTTTATGGGGGATATTCCAAATGTAAAGGGTTGTTTTGGTTGAAAAAGCACAAGGTGCGCACTTTGTCTGCAGAACTGAAATTTTCAAGTAAAATTACCGTTATGCTCATGCTTTACTTTGGGCTGTTTGGCAACTCTTCCCTTGACAGAACCTATGCATGTTGGGTGTTGTTCTGTTCGGGGAATGTTGCTTTTTCAGATTAAACTTGTTTTTTCTTGTTTGTATATAGTTTTTTTAGGAAAATGTGGCTTTGATTCTGTTTTTTTATCCTTTTTTTGGGGAAACTCTTTGCAACCAAAGAATACATTGAGGAATTACTTCCAGAAAACTATGGGCACATCAACAAGCCTGGTACACCTAGAAAGCCTGAGGTGTGTACTTCCAGAGAATATATAGTTTGTTGGGGGTATTTCAAATGTAAAGAGTTGTTTTTCTGGTAAAACTGCAAGGTGCGCATAGCGCATATCACAGTTGTATTTTTTCTGAAAACCCCCTAAAGCGCTGTTTCAGTTTGGGGGAGTCTCCTGGGCTGGAAAGGGTGTCTACCTATACATATGTGGTATCGCTGTAACCGGGAGAAATTGGGGTTTCACACTCAATAAAATTTTATTGACAAACTTACATTTTTTATTACAAAAAAACACTACAAATTGTAAATTTAATAATTTTATTTACATTTTTTTCACATATTTCACCCAAAAATATTGAGAATACACCTAAAAAATACAAACAAGACATTTCATGTTAAAGCCCAGACTCTGCTGATAAAAACAATATATCATTTTCCTGGGAAATCCCTGGAAAGCCTTTCAAAAATGACAGTTGAACATGTGTAGCGCAAAATAGTGAAACATGGTCTGGCAACAGAGGGTGACAAAAGCTGCAGGTAGGCTGGCAGCTAAAGGGTTAAGAGGGACAGTACTTATTTTTGAGTGTTGTTCTGCTTCAAAGCAACTTTGGACTTGCTGGTACTTGTCCATATTTGTAAGGTTATCTCTTGGGAATAAATCTTTTTTACATGTGCCTTGTATTTTTACAATAGAGAACCAAAATTGTGTTGTGCGCTGGTTTCCGAAATAAACACAATTTCCCAAGCTGTGAAGTAAATTGCAATAAATGGAAGTTTCCGTTTTCCTGTCTCTAAAAGTTTATTTCAAAATCTACAGAGGAACTGGTCCATTGTTACAACACTTTGTGCTGGTAAAAATAAATGGATTTCCTAAGAGCAGGCTGTGACCCTCTGCTTTAGATAAAGGTGCAGTGAAGCAAGCATTAGCTTCCCTATAGCAAGGGAGCATCTACTAGGGTTATAGGAAAGACTCTTCTTGCCCCAGCATAGGAGGACATTCTTTTCTGTAAGAGCAGTGAGACTATAGAACTCCCTGCCAGAGGAGGTAGTCATGAAGAATACACTAAAAGAGATCAAAAGTGCCTTGCTTGCATGTAATAACATTTCCAGCTATGGCCACTGGAAGATCTTCTTTTCTATACAGGTTGAACTGGATGGACTAAAGTCTTTATTCAGCCTTACATACAATGTTGCTATGTAATATGTATAGAAATGAAAGGCTGGTGTGGCCGTGATATCAGTTCTTCAGAAAAAAACAATTTTCCTAATGTATATAAACTTGTTCTCAATAACAGTCATAAACAGATCCTAGTCCATCAGTGCAAAACTTAATCATGCACCTTGCAGACCTGTTTTCTGTTTACTGGTGACCTGTGGGATGATTTGCTGGCACACCTCCTCCATTGCAATGATTAGAGTGGGTGTGTTACTGTGATCAATGTAGGGAAAGGCAACCTATACTCTCAGGGACCAAGAAGTTTTGTATTGCCGGACTCGGATCAATCAGGTGCAGGAGAGAAAAGGTGAGTAAGGGGTTTCCTTAAAAATAAGGCGTTTCCTGTTAAAAGGAAAAAAAAATTATTAGTGTATATATTATAGTGTGTGTGTGTGATATATTGTAAGCGGGCAAACAATCAGCAGAGACGACAACGGATTTGAACGGCAAAACGGCTTTTATTCAGCAAAGTTCAGTAGATAGTCCAAAGATTGCAGCATAAATGCAGAAAGCAAAAAGAGTTACTTCACCAACCAAATAGTCCTGGGCTGGGTACTCCAGCAAGCTGATCAATTCCAGTCCACTTTACAGGGCGTATCAGCCCTCTGCTCAATGTCCAGTGCTATCCTTCACCACGGTGCAGCTCAGCCTGGGCTCACTCCAACAGGCTGGTCATCAACCAGGGAAAGGCCGTGTGCTTTATACAACCAAGCAGGGAAGAAACCAACATTTTGACACAATTTACCACAATATATAATTATATAGAGAGAGATATCTATCACATATTTAGTGGCACAAAATACTTTCATGTTGGTGTGCATTTCAGTTAAATGATTTGAATGCTTTCAGTTCCTCTGTTGATGTCCGTATGCTAAAAAATTGTATGTATTGTCATTTCAGTTGCTTCCTTGACGGCCAGAATCCAAAATTACAAGGAACATATTCAAAAGCATCCAAAGGTATATTTATGTTTCCTAGAATAATGAAAGTCTGAACATTAAAATCAGATTTAACTAAACTGTAAACCCAAGAGTAATAATTAAGCTGCAAACCGCTCTTCTGATGCCTCTCCTCTATTTCCTATACTGCATGGGTGGAAACCGTAGCAGGGCTCCAACATTTGCCCTTCTTTCAATTTCAATCCTCCCGGGACCCCACAAAAAAGTGGTCTAATTGCCACTTTGTCACTTGATGCTCTCATCGCGAGCGAACATGACAAGCCACAGGGGTCTCTCAGCGGTCTCTTAGCAGAGTAGAGCGAGCACGACTCATAAAGCTGCACCATGACACACCCTTCCCAGCTCAGGTACGACCCAGAAATTAAAGCGAAGACAGAAGCATTGCTTAGTATACATATAATCAGAGATTTTGAGATACTTTGAAGTGGCTCATTTTACACTGAAATAAATCTATATAGTCCTATAAACTTAAGTAATAATAATTCCGTCTTTGTCGCATGTAGACACCCTGATAGTTGCTTCATAAAACCAGTATAGGAGCTTTGCTTTGTGCAGTGTTAGGTCTGCTTTTTGCACTAGCAGGAGTTATTAGTTTATCTATCTTTGGCGAGTAAAGAGGGATGTAGGCTACGTTCACACCTGTCCAGATGCAGTTGAGAGTAAAGAGGGATGTAGGCTACGTTCACACCTGTCCAGATGCAGTTGCAAGTAAAGAAGGATGTAGGTTACGTTCACACCTGTCCAGATGCAGTTGCGAGTAGAGGGATGTAGGCTACGTTTACACCTGTCCAGATGCAGTTGCGAGTAAAGAGGGATGTAGGCTATGTTCACACCTGTCCAGATGCAGTTGAGAGTAAAGAGGGATGTAGGCTACGTTCACACCTGTCCAGATGCAGTTGCGAGTAAAGAGGGATGTAGGCTACGTTCACACCTGTCCAGATGCAGTTGCGAGTAAAGAGGGATGTAGGCTACGTTCACACCTGTCCAGATGTAGGCTACGTTCACACCTGTTCAGATGCAGTTGAGAGTAAAGAGGGATGTAGGCTATGTTCACACCTGTCCAGATGCAGTTGAGAGTAAAGAGGGATGTAGGCTACGTTCACACCTGTCCAGATGCAGTTGAGAGTAAAGAGGGATGTAGGCTACGTTCACACCTGTTCAGATGCAGTTGAGAGTAAAGAGGAATGTAGGCTACGTTCACACCTGTTCAGATGCAGTTGAGAGTAAAGAGGGATGTAGGCTACGTTCACACCTGTCCAGATGCAGTTGCGAGTAAAGAGGGATGTAGGCTACGTTCACACCTGTCCAGATGCAGTTGCGAGTAAAGAGGGATGTAGGCTACGTTCACACCTGTCCAGATGCAGTTGCGAGTAAAGAGGGATGTAGGCTACGTTCACACCTGTTCAGATGCAGTTGCGAGTAAAGAGAGATGTAGGCTACGTTCACACCTGTCCAGATGCAGTTGAGAGTAAAGAGGGATGTAGGCTACGTTCACACCTGTCCAGATGCAGTTGCGTTTCCGCCTTTCACTGATCCACAGAAAAAGCCTTGTCCTTTATTCTCTATGACCCTTTCACACCTCTCCATTTTGATACAGTGAAGTTGGGACGTAACCAAAAGAGTCCTGCTTACTGAGTTCCAACCAAACTGCAAATGCAGATGCATTCTCTGTCTATTCTATGGAACTGCCCAAAAAACGCAGTGCAGCTGCAAAACACACCTGATCTGCAAGTGCAGTGTGAATGTAATCTGTAATGTGGGTAGTCAAAGGCAGATAATGCATATGCCATATGCAACATCTTAAGTTACCATTCCTCTGCCAAAAATAAATTAAAAAAAAGATTCGGGACCTGGGGGGCATCCCGAATCTGGATGTCCCCCAGGTCGACCGGTAAACTTGCCTTCTCCTCCAATCAAACTGTTCATGCACAAGCAGCAGCCTCTCCCTGCTATACGCCAGGCATTTGTGAATGGCCAGCGTGGAAACGCTCCCTGTTAGAGTGCAGCGGAGATGTGGCTGCCGGCGTGCTCAGCTAGACTCGGCTGGCGAGCTAAGTCTTGGACAAGTGGGCAGGAGCAGACCTGAGAGTGCTGATTGGACGAGAAGCCACGCATGCCCTGTAGGACCACAGAAAGGTGAGTTAGATTGGGCAACCTGGAGGGTTTCACACAGCCTGGCATTCCGGATCGGGGTGCCCCAGGGGCAAGGACTGAAGCCCAGGATAGACAAATCCCAGGTTTTTTATGATCTAGAGTTCGATACCTCCTTGGGATGTCCCACTGCGTGGAGAGCACACCAGGTTTTCTGAGTGCATGGCCTGGATGTGCAGAGATAGAGGTGAGTGAGGATGTGGAACATGCATGTGCTGTGGGATTACCAAAAAGGATGTTGCTCCTCTTTTAAAAGTACAGAATGTTAACTTATTCTAAGCATACAGCACGTCCTGCTCCAGTAGTAGTAATAACATGTGGGTAATCCTCCGCCGCCGTGCACTGCAGACATGTAGAAAACAAGCTCCTCCCGGCCCTACATATACCGAGGGACCTCCCACAAATCCCCAGATTTCTCTGCAGTGCTGGAACTGCAAAGACATGAAGTATCACGCTCTCGCAGGCGAGCTGGGCTTTACAGCCCGAGGCCCTGCGGGACTATTTCCACCCGTCCTCTTATATGCCTCCCAGCCTGGGCTGCGTTGGTCGGGTGAAGGTAGGCAGCACCTAGTGTGCTTACGGAGCTAGACTCCACCGCAATCCCCCTCCATAGGGTAGGCGGTTAAGGCGAATGGTGAGCCTTCAGTTGGATGCCCCTCCCGCACCAGTGCCCCCATGTCCCATCTAACGGTGAACCCTCTATTCGGGTCACCTTCCTCCCCAGATTCCCCCGTTAGTGGGGGGAAAAAGAGGGGGGGGGGTTGTGTGTTGATGGCCTACTCCTTGCCCTAATTACACTATAGATGCTTTACCGCTACCCGGTGTCAGAGCACGTTTCACTTTTACTTTTTCAACTGACCGCAGCGTTTTACTGTGCTCTAGGCGCATACGGCAGCACTGTTCGAGGAAGCTACGGCGTTTTTCAAATCTCCTTACTCACTCTGTCAGACCTCCTCTCTGAAGTGATGCTGACGTATCTACATTCTCTCCTGATTGGCTGCGCGCCTTCTAGCTTCGCGCTCTTCGGGGGGGGCGTGGTTCGGTCTGGCGCGTTCCGCGTCATCGCCCGCTCTGGCCCGCCCTTCGAGGTTCGCTGGGCGCCATTTCCTTTCGCATGTGCGTGGTGAAGACGGTCCTCCCCTCGCAGACCTGTAAGTGCCCTCATGGGCGATCTTTTCTCTAGCTTGCTTCTTCGCGCTCGGCTCTGACATCCCTGTTCCCCTTGTGTTTTTCAGACAGCGGTCCTCGGTGGCTTCTCCCGGCCCGACGTAGCGCCCGGTCCAGACCATTTTTCAGAAATTACTACCACTTCCCAGCGGGTTATTGGGGCATCCAGGGTTGCTTAAAGCGTCAATCCCTACTGGCATTTTGAATGTATTAATCACCATATGGAGGCATCCCAGGACATTGCGAACGGGGTCCCCCCGGGACAAGCCCGTCTGTGTGCAGCTTGTGGGGTTTTACCTAGCAGCGGTGACAATATTCGGGTCTGTGTACCTTGTGCCCAACAGGCGCTAGCAGGTCTCCCCACCTCTTCCGAGGCTGGGCCCGCACCTCACCTTACTTCCCCTACTCCCCCAAGCTTGAGCCTAACCCCCAATACTAGTGGGGATTCTCACGCTGATTTGGCCTCTAGATTGGCTAGTGTGGAAAGCTTCATCGCTGGCTCCTTGGCGCGCAAGGCTACTGCCAAGAGGCGTCATTTGAATCCTGAAGCTACTATTCTTCCTGTAGAATCTGATGATTTACTGCTTTCCTATGCTTAGTCCCCAGTCCAGGAGTCAGGAAGAGTCTGGTTCTGATCTTTGGTCCCAGGACGACATTGACAGACTGCTGTCGCAGATCTTTGATGTGTTATCCCTCTCTCCCCCTCCCGCGGCCCCTCGGCAAAGGGGTGATCTGTTCCATACCGCTAGGTTGCGGTTGGAGTTTCCCGAACAAACTCACTTTAATAACCTAGTGCTGAAAGAATGGGAACATCCCAGCAAACTTCAGGGGATTCCTAAAGCTGTGGATAAGAAGTATCCATTTCCTGCCGATCTGGTTAAGTGTTGGACATCACCGCCCGAGGTCGATGCCCCGATCCTGAGTCTGTCCAACACCTCTATTATGCACTGCGGGATTTAGAGGATCGGCGAGTTGATCAATTGGCATGTCATGCCTTTGCATTTGGGTGAGCGTCGCTCCGCCCGGTTTGCGCCTTAGCCATCACGGCGGTGGTGCTCAGGACGGTGGTTAAGACTGCCCTGGAAGGGGCGGATGACTTGCCCTCTGAGGCCGCCAACGCTCTGGCCACCTGTGAGACCTTTGTGAATTATATCCTATCTGCATCGGACGATGCTATTTAGCTGAGCGCTAGATCTTCTGCTCTGGTGGTGGCCATACGCCGCGCGATCTGGTTACGCCAGTGGGCTGCTGACAACGTAGCCAAGAAGGCCCTTACGGGGCTTCCATTTAAAGGGCTGCGCCTGTTTGGAGAAAGGTTAGATATCTCCACCAAGGGTGGCAAGTTGCCCCAGCGCAAGCGCCAGATTCGGCCCTTTCGTGGCCCATGCTCCCATTCGACCCCCTACCGTGGGGCCAAGCAGGGTAGAGGGGTGTCCTTCGCTGGGTCTCGCGCAGAGTCCTGGAACAAGAACAGAGGATGCCGTCCTGGCCCCTCCTGGGGGCCCAAGCCCAAAGCCCCCCCCCCCCAGGCATGAAGGGGCGCCCTCGCCCGTCAGGGTGGGGGGATGTCTACAGCACTTCGAGCGTGTCTGGAGACGCCTTGTCCCAGACCGGTGGATTCAGGAGGTAGTCTCCTCCGTTTACAAAATAGAATTTGCTGTACTGCCCCCTACCAGGTTCGTTGGGTCTCGGATCCCACAGGATCCTGCCTCAGCTCGAGTCTTGATGCTGGCTGTGCAGGACCTTCTGGAGCTCGGGCTCATCTGCGAGGTCCCCTTCAGAGACAGGGGCATGGGGTTTTATTCCAACCTGTTCACGGTGCCCAAAAAGGACGGGTCAGTCAGACCCATTCTGGATTTAAAAATCCTAAATTTGTCAGAAACAGGCAATTTCGTATGGAAACTCTGCGCTCGTCCATTGCCTCGCTGCGTCCAGGGGACTTCATGACATCTGTGGATATCAAGGACGATTACCTGCACGTTCCGGTGTTCCCGGGGCACCAAAGGTTCCTCAGATTTGCGCTGTTGGATCAGCATTATCAGTTCGTGGCCCTGCCATTTGGCCTTACGTTGGCTCCCAGGGTGTTCACCAAGGTGCTGGCAGGGGTAATGTCTCTATTAAGACTAAAGGGCATACGCGTGTTGCCCTACCTGGACGATATACTCATCACCTCTCGGTCTCTGCAGCAGGCAGAGCTGGACACTCGGTTGGTGGTGTCCACCCTGGAGTCCTTCGGCTGGGTGATCAATTACCCAAAGTCCTCTCTGTCCCCCTCTTCAGTGACCCCATTTCTGGGGATGATTCTGGACTCGGTTCAGTCAAGGATATTCCTTCCTCCGCAGAAGGTGGAAGCTCTGACAACGCAGGCGAGGTCCCTGCTCGCGAACCCTCATCCCTCCATCCGGCAGGGAATGCAGTTGGTGGGCTCGATGGTGGCAAGTTTTGAGGCAGTGCCCTTTGCCCAGTTTCATTTGAGAATCCTACAGCTTCACCTTCTGCCTGTATGGAACAAGGACCCAGCGTCCTTGGACGACAGCTTGGGGATTCCCCCCTCGGTCAGACAATCCCTTGCATGGTGGTTGGACCACAGGAACTTAACAAAGGGCAGATCCTTCCTGGCTCCCTCTTGGGAGATGGTCACAACGGATGCTTTCGGGCTGGGGGGGATTCTGGAAGTCCCTGCGCTTCCAGGAGAGGTGGGGCCCTCAGGAGGCCCATCTTCCTATCAATGTCCTGGAACTCAGGGCGGTCCGATTGGTGCTGGAACGATTGACCCAACACCTGCAGGGTCTGGTGGTTCAGGTACGCTCAGACAACAGGACGGCGGTTGCCTACATCAATCATCAGGGAGGAACCTGGAGCAAGGGTGCTCTCCAGGAGGTGTCTCTGATTCTAACTTGGGCAGAGACCAATGTACAATGCATATCGGCTGTCTACATTCCGGGGACGGAGAATCTGCTTACAGATGCTCTGAGCAGGGGGTCGTCCCGTCAGGGGAAATGGTCCCTCTGCGACAGGGTATTTCAGTCCCTGTGTCACCGTTGGGGTGTGCCAGACGTGGATCTCTTTGCGTCACGTCACAATCACAAGCTACCGAGCTTTGTATCCCTGTCTCAGGATCCTCTGGCTCTGGCCACGGATGCCCTGTCAATGTCTTGGAAGGAGTTTCGGCTCCTGTATGTGTTTCCACCTATTCCCCTTCTGGGCAGAGTGCTGCGCAAGATCGCTCTGGAAGGGGTACCCGCGATTCTGGTGGCCCCAAAGTTGCCAAGAAGAGTGTGGCTCGCAGATGTGGTTCAAATGGCAGTAGATCAGTACGATCTGCCAAGGTTGCCAGACCTTCTGACTCAAGGGTCTCTACGCCATCCCAATTTACTAACGCTGGCTTTGACGGCTTGGCTATTGAAACCTCCGTCTTGATGGAAAAGGGTTTGTCTGCATCTGTTGTGGCTACTATGGTGCAAGCCAGGAAGAAGACTTCTGCCGCCATCTATTATAGAGTATGGCGTGCTTACATTGACTGGTGTGAATCCAGGTCTCTTCCCTGCCGGGAATTCTTAGTATCCAGGGTGCTGGAGTTTTTACAACATGGTCTAGACTTAGGTCTTAAGTTTAGTACCTTGAAGGGCCAGGTTTCGGACCTGTCTATCTTCTTTCAGAAGACCTTTGCCCAGCACTCTCTTATCAAGACCTTCTTTCAAGGGGTCACTCATGTGCGTCCTCCTCGGAAACCTATGGTTCCTGTTTGGGATTTGAACTTGGTTTTGTCAGCCCTGCAGGGGGCTCCCTTTGAGCCTATTCATGAGGCCACTCTCGCTGTGCTCACGCTCAAGGTTGTCTGCCTGGTAGCCATCACTTCGGTTAGACGTGTGTCTGAGTTGGCTGCTTTGTCCATTCAGCCTCCCTACTTTGAGAGACACCGGGATAAGGTGGTGTTTCGCTTCAAGCCAGACTTCCTGCCTAAGGTTGTGTCTGCATTTCATTTGAATCAAGATATTGTACTTCCTTCCTTGTGCCCTAACCCTAGTAACACTAAGGAAAGGGTTTTGCATTCCTTGGATGTGGTCAGGTGTGTCAAGTCTTACCTGGTTACCACTCAGGCCTTTAGAAAGACGGATTCTCTCTTCGTTGTGCCTCATGGGCCTAGGAAGGGTTTGGCTCCCGCCAAGTCTACCATCAGTAAATGGATTTGTCAGGCTGTTGTTCAAGCCTATACTTCTAAGGGGAAGACTCCCCCCTTTCGTCTTACTGCTCATTCTACTAGAGCGGTTGGGGCTTCTTGGGCTTTTCAGCACCAGGCCTCTGTGGAGCAAGTTTGCAAGGCCGATACATGGTCTTCTGTACATACCTTTTACAAAGTTTTACAAGGTTGATGTTCGGGCCTCAGCTGACGCTGTGTTTGGCCGCAAGGTTTTGCACGCGGCAGTAGTTTAAACTGCTTGCTGTTGCCTTCTGTTGGGGATCCCACCCTTCTTTATGGACACTGCTATTGGATGTCCCACATGTTATTACTACTACTCGAGCAGGACGTGCTGTATGCTTAGAATAATACAACTCTGTGAAGTACTCTCCTGTAGAGTTGATATTATACACATACAGCACGTCCTGCTCCACCCCACCCTGTTTTCACCTTGTTCTGGATCCCCTGTTGGTGATTGTTATCTTTGATATTTTGCCAGTTTTGGGTGGTTGTTTCTCCTGGCCTCTCTTTCTCACTGCTTTTCAATGCTGGGGATTTGTGGGAGGTCCCTCGGTATATGTAGGGCCGGGAGGAGCTTGTTTTCTACATGTCTGCAGTGTACGGCGCCGGTGGCGGAGGATTACCCACATGTTATTACTACTACTGGATCAGGACGTGCTGTATGCGTATAATATCAACTATACAGGTGAGTACTTCACAGAGTTGTATTTTTATGCTTGTGTTTTATGCTTTAGTACCTTGTTGCCTGTACTCTAAGGACCTTGCTTGTCTTCTCTAGAGCTCCCCCCCCCACAAAAGGGGGGTTAGGTTTGCTGCTTGAGAGGACCCAGGTTGTGCCTGTGGAATCAAGGACCTCAGCAGGCAGGCAGGGGTTCCCTGGTACAAATAGCTAAGCTGCACAAATGCAGGAGCGTAGTCAAATTGTAGCTGAGAAGCGAAGAAATCTGAATCCAAAGCTCAAGGGCTGGCAGCAGACAGAACTACTCCAGTAGACCAAGCAAAAGGTCATGGGCAGCAAGAGTTTATCCTTATCCAAGTCGGGGGGGGGGGGAGTTGGCAGCGAGCAGACAGAATCCAGGTAAGTAAAGTAACTTGGGGCATAAACAGGTAATCCAACAAGAAGCTGATCATAAGTAATTAACAAGCAGCATGGAGTATTGATCCACGAGCATCTTCTGGAACCATCTTGGCACCTTTTTATAAAGGGCTCTAAGCATCAATTTGTGCAGACCTATTAGATCCTGTGCAAGATGGTTAACCCTCCGTGTGCCTGCTGTAATTAAATATTAGTGCGGATGTGCTTGAGCATGTGCAGCACAAAACTACCTTGTGCAGGCACAGTGGTCTGGTTGTGCCCAGCACTATAACAGGAAGTTGGTGCACCATGAGCAGATCCAAAACAGATCATGATTGTAAAAATACTGTTGTCTATGCAATACATTTGTTTTTATGGCTCCTAAAATATATATAATTTCCCATGTTTTCCAGGATAAGGCAAATAAGAGAAAGATGCTGATGACAATAGATCGTCGTAAGAAGATGCTGAAATTCCTGCGACGGACCCGTTATGAGACATTTGAGTTTGTATGCAAACAACTGGACATTGAGTATACCCACCCTCCAGAGTACTACAGACGTGCCACAAAGAGATGGAAAGCCAAGAAGGCTTTTTGCAAAAAGGTGTGTTATGTATAATCCAAACATGTTATAATTCTGTATGATTTGAAATAGCCAGCATAGGCTACAACAGTTCTAATCCGTACGTGGGAGGAAAACCGAATAAGGCCATTTGGATTCCAGAGCAGACTGGGGCAGAGATGGCACAGCTTTCCTGAGAATCAGATCATTTTAAAATATATAAATAAATATTATTTATGCATTTGCTTCAGTCTTCTGAATCTGTCCCACTATGCTGCTAAGTATGTCAAACAGGGACAGAAACTTTAGAAATGACCCTTTAATATAAAGACTCCAGCTGTTCTCTTTGTATTGTTGATTTTTCTGGTTTTGATGGTCTGATGGTTTTGTCTCCCGGTTTGCTTATAATGTGTCTTTTTTTTCACCAGGTATATGAAGAGGTAAAGAAGCAGAAAGCTGCAGGAACTTTATTGAAGAAGCCTAGGCGATTCAAGGCCAGCAGTGCCACAGTAAACGCAGGATAATTTTCATTATCATCCAAAATTAAAATAAATCCGTTGTTTGACCTTAACAGCTGGGTGGGCCATGACGTATACACCTTTCCACAGGACTACCTAGTGTTCATGAGAAGACATAGGTGCCATTGTGGACCAGAGAGAGTGTGCAAGATATCCTATTAGGTGTGAGAAAAGGCCTACATTCTTCTTTCCTAATAGAGTTTGAAAACGTGTCTACCATAAATCTCAAGACCAAATAAAGCTTGAAAAAAGTACCTCCAATCATAAAACTTGATTTGGGGATATAATCGGAAGCTTTGTTTAATGTGTTATTTATTCAAAGATTTTTTCGCTTATGCATAATGTTTTTATTTTGTGGAAACCAGTTTTCAAGACAATTGGTGGGGTCTTATGGGCCAGCAAACATTTTGTTTGTTTTAATTTCAAATGGAGTAATCGGTAAGTTGTACCGTATTAGCCATCAATGTAAGCAGGAAATCCAAGGTTAAGGTAATACCATTTATTGGCTAACTCAATAAGATTGAAAATGTAAGCTTTCAAAGCTGTTCAAGCTTCTTCTTCAGGCATAATCCTGATTATGCCTGAAGAAGAAGTTTGAACAGATTCAAAAGCTTGCATTTTCAATCTTATTGAGTTATCCAATAAATGGTATTACCTTAACCTTGGATTTCCTGCTTAAATGGAGTAATAAAATTGCTGCTTGTATGCAGATACAGCAGAAAGTTAGGAGACCGTAACAAGAAGGCAGCAAAAAAAAAAACACAAGCAACTCTAGAGTCCTGCATTTGTTTGGATGCATGTGTATGCCAAGGGATATTAGGGGATGGTCTTAATTTATGATGACAGTGCTCAAGTCACTTCTGATACATTCCCTATAACAGATCTGTCAGTCATGACACTCATGATGATGATGCGTTCTCCAATCTCCCCTAAATACTATATTACATATACCTATACTCTGTATCTTCATGCTGCCCTAGGGCACTTAGAGTTACAATGCCTGAAACCTTCAGGAATTGTTTAGGCATAAAAAGGGGCAGTGTTCCCTGCTGCGTCTCTGTGCTGGAATCTTTATACCCGCGATTCTGTCTTCCGGCAATGGTGAGATCCATAGAGCCTTGTTGCTGCCACACGCCTACTCCAGGGCAGTATCTACAATTCACAGTAAAAGACCAGAAAGTTGGGGCTACAACCAAAAGTAGACTAACTGTGCTTGCTCAAGGGAGTAAACCAATGTAAACCACACAATGCGGCACAGCGCCCCCAAAAACCTTCCTGAAAGTGCTGCACAAGTCAACATATACATAAAAATAAAGGAAGCTTTATTACATAAATAACATTTACAAGACACACAACGTTTAAAAACAAAGCGGTGTTGCTTGAGTGACAGATGTACAGAATAATTGCGGTTTAGACTTTTATATGCAGAACATGACCAGTATTGGAAAATAACAGGTACAGCACAGGAGGCTCTGACATATATACAAGCAACAGATACTGAGACAAATAGCCTACAAATGAGCCTATAGATCTGCGTTCATCCTGATTTTAGATCTTCGATCATACGGCTATGAGGCTCCCTGCTTACCTTACTGGCAGGTTGCTCTGAAGAATTGGAAACCTCTAGCTCACTTAAATAATATTTCATATATAAACTATGGGGATCATACATTAGAAAATGGGCTGCACATACAGTGTGATCTTCAGGAAGTACAAAACCCAGCCCTACTCTACAGACTCTAGCGCGTGTGTCCCCGCAGGGCATGTCTTATCAGGGTGCCCCACAATGTGATCCAAGCTCCCATGGCACAGGAACTTGTAGGTTATGTTATCCCAGCAGAATTATTTTCTAGCACAGGGTGAGGATGCTGTGCTATGGCATAGAGCACAGCGTTTTCCTATGGGGCATAAGGCATGATTTGGAGGGGGGCAATTATAGGGTTTTGGACCACATGCATTTGCAAATGTCTGCAACTGAGGTCTCTGTTTTAATATTTGAATTGGGATAATGTATGTCCATTTCCACCAAATTTTCCAGGGCACCCTGTCATTTTTTGGGAGGTTTCTTTTAATTCAGTAGTGCCAAAGTCCCTATCTGTCTGCTTTAAGGGTTTATGGTTAAAGAAGGCTTTAGGTCCTCTCATGTGCTGCCAGGCAGGACATCCCAAGTTAAATGTTACAAGGAGGTCCAGAATTGGGCAAGGATACTTACTGGGGGCTTACGTCACGATACTTACGTCACTGCCGGTTGTGTGCAGGTAAGATACAAGGGGAAGCCCTGTAGACATCTAACACCCTATGGTCTAGCATAGCCTGGAAATAGCTGACACTGCTGGTGAGGGAGGGACTGTGGTTTAGGTGGGGCCCGCTTGTATTTGACTAAGGTTTCTGATGTTGCAGTCAGTAATGCTACCACAGAGACGTCAGCCTGAGAGATTCACTTTAGTATGTTATAGACATGTTTAATAGGGCATTGTTGCTCCATTTCTCAAACACGTGGCCAGGAGTGTCCATAATATCTGATTTTGAAATATTGCTACACTATAGATACTAAAGCATGAGTGTTATTGTTTTCTCTTTTAACTCCTATAATTCCAATTATTCTGAAAATAGAGGACGTTGGTGTTTTTGGTCTATTCTGAGGGTGATTTGAACCTGGATTCACCTCCACCCTCAAGATTCCTAAGTACAGTGATGATGGTGCTTGGCAATCTGACAATCCTCCTGACTTGTTTAGTTCTTCCATTGGTCTAGGGTAGAATGGGGGGGTGACCTCTCCGACACTCGTGTAGCTCAGGTGGGCCAAAAAATACTTATACGTAAAGCTGCAGTGTAAAACAGTTGCTGGTAGACATAACTGCTTGCGCTACACTAAAAAAAGGGAATAACAAGAAATCTAGACTATCTCAGAAATGTCCTGGTTAATACACTTAATCAAAGGATTAAACATGTAAAGGTCTTAATAAACACATCAACCCAGAAGATGGTTTTATAGGACGATAATGCGTGATGTATCAAGGCATTTAATGGGAGTGATCTACAGGGACTTCTGGAAATTAGGGGACTTCTGTTAGGAACAAAGTTCTTACTCTAATAATGGGAATAGACCAAAGATAATTTTAAATATGTATAAAAATGGATAAAATAAATTCAGACAAAGATACACAGGTGTAGGTGGCCATGGCAACCAGTTTCCTTCAGTTTATGCCCATGGAATATGGCCACCTGACCCCTGTCAGGCTAGCTACCAGGAGGACAGCTGTGGCAAGCACTTGGAGAATCTGGTACATGTAGCTCTAATGTGGTCTGACTTAAAAATGTACGCCATACAACCGGAGTTTCACTTTTGTATGAATATTCATTTTGCATTAAAAATAAATGTTTATTCTGGAGTATATGTTTTATATAAAATGTTTCATAAAGTTCAACTGTCCTGAGTTTACAAAAGGATACATACATCCTATTAAGCACAAAAATATACAATGGACACCTACAAACGATTCATACTATTAACATCTAGCATCACAAAATGGGGTACAAACCACATAGCTTATTCACTGGCTGATATAGAGGTCCACTAGTATAATATTCATGTAATTATAAAAACAGAAGCTATATAACAGATGAGAACATCACTAAAATTTGGGTAAAGCCATTTCTGTACAGAGAACCACACACTCCGAATTCTAAAGTGCAGAACCGATTAAGGGGAATTGTGCAGCTATTCACATTTGTAAGGCGAATACTGAGACCGGCATGCAGGAATGCTGGGCGCTTATGGGGGACATGGCGGTTAGACTGATGCCTAGAAGGCTTGACTGCACTGAAACACAGACCGAAAACTATGGGATGGACTGGAGCATATAGCTATATTAGGAATATGCAAGGAGCTGGGTCACTGGCATGGAGCAAGACCAGGAACACATACCAGGTGGTCAGAGTCACAACGGGAGCATGTGGTCAGAGACTAGGAGCAGGTGGCTAGCGTCAGAGACTTGGGGCAGAAGGTCGGAGTCAGATCGGGAGCGAGAGGTCAGAGTCAACTTGTCTATGGGCCTTATTTATCACGGGCTAGCGCCAGGTAGTGTCTGACGAGCGCCAGGTACCGCCAGCTATCGGCGGCTAGCGCGGGATGACGCATTTATCAAGCTAAATGAGGCTAGCGCGGGATTCATCATGAAGCCGCCTGGAACGAACAGCGCCTCTGCAAATTCCTTCACAGCGCCAGGTATGACCTGTCGCTCCCTGGCATTGTCCAATGCATTTCAATGGAGCAATGTTTAATTAATCATAATTAATTGGTATAATTTTTTTTTTTTTTTTTAATGTCAAAAATTCTGAGCCCACTTCTGCAATGTTAGGTTTTTTTTTTAAAGTAAAAAAAAAAAATAAAAAAAAAAATTTGTGCAGAAATGATCTTACAGGTCTGATATTAATATATTCATATTACAAAATGATTCAAAAAACGTATAACGTTACAATCAAAAAATATGGTTGTTTAGGGGTTAAAAACTAGTTAACACCCATCGCAGCCAGCGCACTGGGGTTTAAACAAGGAATGGACAGCGCCAGCAAATTCGGAGCGTCATTTTTTATTGAATATGAAGCAAGCCGTTCGCTCTGGCCATTCGTTGTCAGGCGCTCACATACAACGCTGAACCTGTGAAACAGCGACCCCAGCCCGTATTCAACATTACCGCACACCGACTGAGTCGCTGTCATCAAGCAAACGCCGGCCAAGCACAGCGAATACTGGCTGGCGCTGTAAAAATCACGCTACAGTCGCTCATCTGTCGCTACCTGGCGCTATTAATGAATCGGCCTCTATGTCTCCAATGAAGCAAGTGGTTACCACCCAGGACACAGGAAGCCCAGGACTCAACTGAGAGCCCATAACTAAGCTGTTTCTTTAGCTCAGCTCTGGTGTAAGGCACATGTGCTCAACCTGCAGTCCACATGTGGCCCTCAGAGACATCTGATGTGGCCCCTGACCTGCTGTGTGGAAAATAGGAAGGGTAAACAGAACTGAGGTGTAAAGGTAAAGTAATAGGGGCAGAGTAAGGGGAGTGATGCATTGGCACTAGGTGACAGTGGTGGCTTGGAGGAGCACAGCGACCTTGATTATACAGTCCACCACTGGGTGAAATATTTGGTAGAATAATTTGGCAAAATAGTTTTTCTACTGTAATTGTGGGACTGATAGGGAGGACTATAAATAAGGACTCATATTTTCAGAGAGGTAATCCAATCAGCATGTGCATTGCAGAAATTTGGGAACTGTTACATATAAATGTAGGGGTGTAGTGAAAGGACATACAAGTGGAGTTTGTAGAGATAGTGGGTGTCCTGACTGGTGTAGAAAATCTTCATTATGCTATTCCAAATGAAGAGATTCTGAACCTGTTCATTGTGGTCCGCGCTCGTCTTAAGGTTGAGCACACCTGGTGTATGGGAAGAAGAGGTCAGAAAGGGGACAAGACACAAACAGAATTGCAGACAGTTTACTCACAGAAAATGAGCACTTGACACCTAACAAGAAGTGAGCCAAGAGGCTTCTGGGAAATAGGCAGCCTGCTTTCTCACAGACAATGAGTACAGTGGGTGAGCTTAGCAGCCCCAGGACTATGGAAGCTTGCTAACTCATGGGCATGGCAAGACAGGAGGCTGGCTATGTGGCTACCAAGAGCAGATGGAGGTAGTTTCAGTGAGCCACACACACACTCTGCAGGAAGACAAGTGATGCACCAGCAGACTGGGGGGTTAGGCAGGAACTTAGGAAAGGTAGACCAGGAAAACAATTAAGAACAGCTGGGTGAAGGCTGAGACATGACACCAATTACAAAGGCACAGTAATATACCGTAACACTTATCAAACAACATTTATGCATCAGACATCTATCAACTTAGTTAAATAGCTTAAATCTGTCCCCCTTCTCTTGTATTTGCAGAGCTTGGAGTAGAGGGAAATCATTCAATGCTTCTCCCTCTTCCACCAAGAACACATTGTCTTCCTGGTGGCTGCAGTGAAACCATGTGTTGTCACAGTTTTGCAGACTGGGGGTTGGCGACATATCACACAGTAGGGGTTGCATGGAGTCAGACCTGTCATGCGCAGAGGATGATGGACTTTGGTGCCGGTAGCCTTCTGTGATTATCTGCGCATACTCAACAGTGTCCGTATTTATGTAAGACCTCCAATTAGTTGTGGTATCTTTGGCAGATGATATTTGTTTATTAGTTGCATAAAAATAATTCTGATCAGATACGATTGTATCTTTTGTAGCATTCATATTGGGTGGTTTCTTTCCTTGCCAGTCTTCCACAATGATCACTTCACTTGTCATGATCTGAGAAACATCAGTCGGGTTAATGATCATTCTAGGTGCCTTCAAAGAGGAAGAACCAAAAAAATCATTATTATAAAGCTCCGAAATAGTATTTCTGTATATAAAACAGAAAACAAAACATAAGCACCCTGATACTGTTTGATGTCTTACATTTTCCATAAATGCCAATACATTTTGAGTGATATATCTTTTAAAGAAAGCCAATATTCTTGGCAATCTTGGCATCTGCTTTAATGTTACATATCTGCATTTCGAACCAGACATAAAAAAAAATTAAAATCTGCTCCCCCCCACCGCAGTCTCTGTTACTCTAGTAAAAAATGTTGATTCTTCATTGTACATGTGCCCACATTTAATGATATAGGAGCTGGCTTCTATTGTCTGTATTACACTTTCAGTCCACTGGTAACCTAGCTTGGAGAATGCAAGTGCATGTGGGCATCAGCAGGTGGGACACCACTTCGCACTGTAATAATTTGTTATTAAATGGATTAAAAGCATTTACAGGTCAAATAAGCAGTTATCTGGGGCAGGGCAGTTTCTAGGGGAGGCAGAAGAGGGACGCCAAGGCCATTGGGGGGGGGGGGGGGGCTTTAGCATAGCCATCCTGTTTTCTGAAGGGTGTTGGGTCACTGTTAGTGGTGCCGGCCATACACCCCACCCCCTATCCCCCCATATTGGGCTCAGTCATGCGGAAGGGACACTGCTGATAAAAGTAGAGGCACAGCATGGCAATTACTGGTATGGGGCAGCAAGATAGTAAGGAGGGGGCAGAATATTTTTCCTTTCTGCACTGGGCATTATTTTGCCTAGAAACTGCTCTGACCTGGGGCACCAGGACCAGAAGGCCCCTGTCACAGTCAGGGCCATTTCTTGCCCAGAGCGTCAGGTATCTCTGCGTTACAGCAACCTGCCACACCAATATGACACAGTTGTCACTTGACAGTCTGTGTCATAGTGTAGAGATGCTGGAAAGCTGCATGCAGGAGCCTGGATCCACATTCTAAAGCTGTGCCTGTTCTCCACCCAAGCCCAGGAAGGGCACAATAGTGCCCATAGCAAACATTAACATTTTTTGTAGACTGGCACCCACCAGGAACATGGGGGAGAGTTAGGTTGCTGTATTATGGTAGCTTTATTCATTTTGGAACAAAAATGAAGAGCAAATGTAGTTTTAAGCCGGATAGCTATTTGCAATTTGGACATGGCCAAAACTTACTAATTCCTAATCACTAACTGTGTGTAACTGGTAGCCTGACTGTGAGAAGATCAGTGGCAAGACATTTCTTAGTGCCAGCAGCAGGGATGTCTGTGCTCCTGAACATGTATGGTTCACTGACAGATCATCCTTTTGGTTAGGTGGTGTCTGCATCTGCGTGTTAGCATGCTTGATTGTACCAGAAACTAAACTGAGATCCCAGACATGACAGAAAGTGTCTTACAAACTCAGCCTCTCCTAAATTTGCAGAATCTCCCAAAATCATTTGGATAACCATCTGGAAGCTTTATATTATATATATTTTTAAACCTATTTACATGTAGCTACTTAACGTTATGCTAAATTTCTATATAAAAGAAAAAAAGCTATTCCTAACATGTTACATCTTTACTTAAGACGTCAGGAAAAAATTAGACTGTTCTCAAAAATTGTACACATGCATGCACATAACGAAACATAATGGATATGGACCTATAGTATAGTATAGTATAGTGTATATGACATTATCAAAATATTTTATCACCTCCTCCATGAAAGAAGTCCATGTTCCCATTCGGCTTTTTGCTGGGTCAGGAACTTCGGGCCAAAGATGATTCTTCATTCTGTTAGAAAATAACAAAACAATGCAGACTAAAGAAGACATGGATCAAAGTTCATTGAAATATATTCAGTATATATCAGCCCGTACTTATTATAATTCAGGCCCAGCTGGGCCAGAGTTTAGCTCAGAATAGAGGAGGTCTAGTTGTTATAATGGCTACTGTCTTTGGTAACATACTGACTAGCTCCAGTCTGCTCTCCTCCGTCATGGTAAAACAGGCTTCCTTGGGGCAGAGGTGCTAGGACAGCTGACTTGGGAGTAAATGAAATCTAAAATTGGAAAATATTAAGGCTGCCTATAATAGTGGCTCTCATGTGGTTAATAAAACACATTGCTGCATGAGGTGGGGGTGGTTGCTGAGTGCAATTTCATTTTTTCCTTTCCTTCTTTCTCCCTTTCCTCTTGCTGTGTGTGCCTTTCGAGTCGTATTCTTCCACAGTTGTCTCCAGTGGGGAAAGGCACGAATTTAAAATCTAAACTAAGAAATGACCATAGTAGATCAGTATATTAGATAATCTCTCAAAATTTCCAAGGCTCCTTCTGTACACTTTCTAAGAGGAACAAGGTGTTTCATTTTTACAGAGCTATGGGGTATCAGAGTCCGCTCACCAGTTCCCCGTTCCAGCGGCGTCTCGAGTCCTCAGCCGCCCGCTCCCGCTGCGCAGCCACCTGTCCGGCGGCCGCGGCGGGCGGCAGCTTCTGTCCCGGCTGGCGCGCACGCGCCTTCCCCCTCTCTCGACGGCTCCAGCGCCGTCTCTCGTGCTCGCGCGCGTGCGCGAGCACGCTTTGTTTATACCCTCCGGCGGCGCTGCTCTCAACGCGGCCGCCGGAGGAAGCTTAATTAATTTATTAAAGGCCCAGCTGCATTAGTGGGAGCGCCCCACTGACACTGAGCCAATCAGCTACTCTTAGTTCTGGGCTGTACGCCCTAGGTTTACCAATCCGTTTAAAGTTCATAGTTGCACCAATCACCACACTGATTCCCCAGGGCCAATCATACCTGTTCCCTATATAATCTCACCCCAGTCAGTTTGTCATTGCCTGTTATAGCGCCTAGACCCTAGTATTTGTTTATCCCTGATATTGATCCTGATTCCTGTTGCCGACCCTCGCTTGTTTTGACCATCCTCGATCTCCATTCCTGTTGCTGACCCTCGCTTGTTTGACCATCCTCGATCTCCACTCCTGTTGCCGACCCTTGCTTGCCCTTGACCATCCTCGATCTCCACTCCTGTTGCCGACCCTTGCCTGTCTGTTGGACTTCCACCTTACGCTCACATACCGGCTACCCGATTCCACTTCCAGCCGCGGGCTCTCCAGTTCTCTGTACCGTAAGACCTCATCCTTTGAGCCATAAAGTCCTGGGGGCAACCGATCCCGAGCAGGCGTGTTCTGCGTCTCGGCAAGCGGGGGCTCCTATAGGTGAAGCTGGCTGCGGAGATTGGGGGTTGAGGTCCTTACCAAGAGAGCTGGAGTTGTCCAAGTGGTAAATTGTGGTTCCGGGAGCGTGACATTATAACAGGCCAACATATTAATATGGAAGACCTGGTACAGCAAGTTCAGGCGATGGCCACCGCTATCAACCAACTTGCCCAGAGAGTGGCCAATCAAGAAACCCGCCAGATTTCAACACCCGCTGTACCACCTCATATTCCTGAACCTAAGGTTCCTTTACCTGAAAAGTTCTCTGGAGACCGGGCCGGTTTTTCGAACTTCAAGAATTCATGTGAACTGTATTTCAGGCTGCGGCCTTTATCTTCTGGCACTGAAACCCAACGGGTGGGTTTAATTATTTCTCTGTTGCAAGGAGATCCCCAGTCATGGGCTTTCAGCTTGCTTCCTGAAGATCCTGCCTTACACTCCGTTACTTCCTTTTTCTCAGCTATGGGAGTGCTGTATGCGGATCCAGATCGTCAGTCCACGGCGGAAAACAGGCTTCGGGCCCTGAAGCAGGGTCGGAATTCCGCCGAGGACTACAGCACCGAATTCCGGCGCTGGGCGGTGGAATCTACTTGGAATGATCCAGCCCTATGTAGCCAATTCCGTATGGGGCTCTCTGAGAATATTAAAGATGCCTTGGTCAATTTCCCCACTCCAAAAGATTTGGATCAACTTATGCAGGTCTCCATCAGGATCGATAGACGTCTTAGGGAGAGAGCCAGGGAAAGGGTTAGGGTTACCACTCCCTTTAGACCTTCACAAACTCCCAACCCTTCAACCCCTGGTGGGGTAAACACCTCCTTCTCCTCTCAAGAGGAGCCAATGCAGGTTGGCAGAGCCCGTCTTTCTCAGGATGAGAAACAACGGAGACGGTCTTTGCCTCTATTGTGGGTCCCCGGGTCATTTTGCCAGGTCCTGTCCGAATAAGGGGTATCCGGCGGGAAACTTTCTCGCCTAGATCAGGAAGAGGGTACTGATCTAGGTGGGTTGAAGCATCACTCTCATCATGATAAAATGTTAATCCCTACGGAGCTTTTCTGGGGTCTTTCCAAACAGGCAGTATCTGCTTTTGTTGATAGTGGAGCTGCAGGTAACTTCCTGGATCGTCTTGAGAGCATAATCTCCATCCTAGGGGTTCCACTGGTACCCCTTGAAAAGTCTCTTCAGGTTTTGGCCATAAATGGGAAGGCTATCCTGGGAGGGCCGGTCAGTCACAAGACCCCTCCTCTCAGATTGGTGGCCGGCTCATCTCATACTGAACACATAGAATTCCTGGTGTTTGATTGTCCGGAAACACCAGTAGTTTTGGGATACCCATGGCTAAAACTCCATAACCCCGTATTTAATTGGCAGTCGGGTGATCTGGTTAAGTGGAGTAATTTCTGCAGATCACATTGCTTCTCCACTATCCTTAGGAGTGTGCAGATTTCGCCCCTAGAACTGCCTCTGCCTTATATAGATTGGGCAGATGTCTTTTCTGAGCGGTCCGCTGATAATCTACCCCCACACAGACCCTATGACTGTCCCATCGACCTACTTCCTGGAACTATTCCTCCTAGGGGCAAGATCTATAATCTGAATCGAGCTGAAGAGCAGGCTATGAAAGAATATATTTCTGAAAATCTGAGCAAAGGCTTTATCCGCCCATCAACATCACCGGCGGGTGCCGGCTTCTTTTTTGTTGAGAAGAAGGATGGAGGTTTAAGGCCTTGCATAGATTATAGAGCCTTGAATAAGATCACCGTTAAAAATCGTTATCCTCTTCCCTTAATAGGTGATTTATTTAATCAGGTAGTGGGGGCTCGAATTTTTTCTAAACTAGATCTAAAGGGGGCCTACAACCTGATCCGTATTCGGCAAGGGGATGAATGGAAGACGGCTTTCAATGTTAAAGATGGTCATTACGAATATTTAGTCATGCCTTTTGGCCTTTGCAATGCTCCTGCGGTCTTTCAAGACTTTGTTAATGACGTGTTTCGTGACTATTTGGGTAACTTCGTAGTGGTTTATTTGGATGACATCCTCATTTTCTCCAAGAACCTTTCCGAACACAGACAACATGTAAAACTGGTCCTTCAGAAATTGAGAGAAAATAATCTATACGCTAAGATCTCTAAGTGTATGTTTGAGGTCACCTCTGTTCCCTTCTTGGGGTATATTATTTCTAGTCAGGGGTTAGAGATGGATGCGGGAAAGGTTTCGGCAGTACGGGATTGGGTACAACCCAAATCCTTAAAAGAATTACAACGCTTTTTAGGATTTGCTAATTTCTATCTCACCCGCAAAGCCGCGTTCACTGCTAACTGGTCACCGGTCACTGGTAACAGGCTTTTACTTCGGCGCCAGTTTTAGTGCACCCTGATGTCAACAGACCTTTTGTTGTTGAAGTAGATGCGTCTGAATTAGGTGTTGGAGCTGTTTTATCGCAATTCTCTGGGTCTCCTGAACGTATGCATCCATGTGCTTATTTTTCTCGGAAGTTTAATACCGCAGAACAAAATTATGATGTCGGCAATAGGGAACTATTAGCTATTAAACTGGCGTTTGATGAGTGGCGTCATTGGTTGGAGGGTTCCTTACATCCTATCACTGTATATACTGATCACAAAAATCTCGAGTATATAGGCTCCGCCAAGAGGTTGAATTCTCGACAGGCCTGTTGGGCATTATTTTTTTCGCGTTTCAATTTTATTATTACCTTTAAGCCAGGTGTAAAAAATACTAAAGCTGATGCTCTGTCGCGCATGTTTGGTGAGTGTAAAGATCGGGGAGAGACTGGTGAACCTATCTTACCTGCAGGTTGTGTAGTCGGGGCTTTGCTCCCTGATCTCTCTAGTGTTTTGGCGCCGTTCCAAAATAAATCGTCTGTAAATGTACCCATAGGATGTCACTTTGTACCGCCGCATTTGCGTTCTGATGTAATCCGTGAATTCCACGACGCAAAAACTGCTGGGCATCTGGGAGTTCATAAAACTTTTATTTTAGCTCGACGCCATGTATGGTGGCCTTCTATGAAACGTGATATCACTACCCTTATCGACGCATGTTCCGTTTGTGCACGAAGTAAAGGGATACACAAGGCCCCTAGTGGTTATCTGATTCCCCTTGAGATCCCTAAAGAACCATGGTCTCACATTTCGATGGACTTTATTGTTGATTTGCCTCTTTCACATGGGAACACTGTGATTTGGGTGGTCGTCGATAGATTTAGTAAGATGGCTCATTTCATTGCTCTACCCAAGCTACCCTCGGCTCCTGAACTTTCGCGCTTATTCATCTCGCATATTTTTCGGCTTCATGGTATTCCAGTAAATATTGTTTCCGATCGGGGTGTGCAGTTTATATCACGTTTTTGGAGAAATTTTTGTTCACGCTTGGGGATTCAGGTTTCTTTATCCTCCGCATATCATCCCCAGTCTAATGGGCAGACTGAAAGAACAAATCAAAGTTTAGAACAATATTTAAGATGTTACATCTCTGACACTCAGGAGCAGTGGTCGGAATTTATTGACTTTGCCGAATTTGCGTATAATAATGCACCGAGTGACAGTACTAAAATATCCCCTTTCTTTTGTAATTATGGAAAGAATCCTAAGGCTTCTTCTATTTCTGCAGCACCTTCTGATTTTCCGGTGTTAGAAGAGTGGCTTCAGAAACGGAAGGATATTTGGGCACGCGTCCAGGAAAATTTAGAAACTATGCGCGTTAAATATAAGAAATTTGCTGATCGTCGTAGATCTCAGGAACCTATCCTTCAGTGTGGAGACCTTGTCTGGGTTTCCACCAAGAACATTGCTCTCCGGCAACCTTCTTATAAACTGGGTCCTAAATTTATCGGTCCTTACCCCATTATTAGGAAACTTAATAATGTGACCTTCAAAGTTCAGCTCCCTCCTACTATGAAAATTTCTAACTCGTTTCATGTATCACTGTTGAAACCAGCTAAAAACTCTTCTCCTGCTGGTCCTCCTCCTGTTTTAGTGGATAATGTACAAGAATATGAAGTGAACAAGATTCTGGATTCGCGTAGGGTTCGCAATACGTTACAGTATTTAATTGATTGGGTTGGTTACGGTCCTGAGGAGAGGTTCTGGGTTTCTTCTTGTGATGTCCATGCCAGGGCTCTTGTACGGAAATTCCACCGTGACAATCCGGGGAAGCCTGGTGAGGGTCCGGAGGCCCCTCGTGAGGGGGGGGGGTAATATCAGAGTCCGCTCACCAGTTCCCCGTTCCAGCGGCGTCTCGAGTCCTCAGCCGCCCGCTCCCGCTGCGCAGCCACCTGTCCGGCGGCCGCGGCGGGCGGCAGCTTCTGTCCCGGCTGGCGCGCACGCGCCTTCCCCCTCTCTCGACGGCTCCAGCGCCGTCTCTCGTGCTCGCGCGCGTGCGCGAGCACGCTTTGTTTATACCCTCCGGCGGCGCTGCTCTCAGCGCGGCCGCCGGAGGAAGCTTAATTAATTTATTAAAGGCCCAGCTGCATTAGTGGGAGCGCCCCACTGACACTGAGCCAATCAGCTACTCTTAGTTCTGGGCTGTACGCCCTAGGTTTACCAATCCGTTTAAAGTTCATAGTTGCACCAATCACCACACTGATTCCCCAGGGCCAATCATACCTGTTCCCTATATAATCTCACCCCAGTCAGTTTGTCATTGCCTGTTATAGCGCCTAGACCCTAGTATTTGTTTATCCCTGATATTGATCCTGATTCCTGTTGCCGACCCTCGCTTGTTTTGACCATCCTCGATCTCCATTCCTGTTGCCGACCCTCGCTTGTTTGACCATCCTCGATCTCCACTCCTGTTGCCGACCCTTGCTTGCCCTTGACCATCCTCGATCTCCACTCCTGTTGCCGACCCTTGCCTGTCTGTTGGACTTCCACCTTACGCTCACATACCGGCTACCCGATTCCACTTCCAGCCGCGGGCTCTCCAGTTCTCTGTACTGTAAGACCTCATCCTTTGAGCCATAAAGTCCTGGGGGCAACCGATCCCGAGCAGGCGTGTTCTGCGTCTCGGCAAGCGGGGGCTCCTATAGGTGAAGCTGGCTGCGGAGATTGGGGGTTGAGGTCCTTACCAAGAGAGCTGGAGTTGTCCAAGTGGTAAATTGTGGTTCCGGGAGCGTGACATGGGGGCTGAGATCCTTCTGCTTCAAGAAGGCCCCTCCAAAATATTTGAGTAGAAAGTACTCTCAGTTTTATGTGTCATGTGCTGTCAATAAGAAAAGTAGTGGCAATATGTTTAGTGAAGTCAATCCCTTCTTTGTTTTAGAATTTTTTTCAGATAAAGATAGGAGATACATGTTGATCTAAGGGATGACAGGAGATGCTATGGTTTCAATCATTAGTTATTACACCCCCCAATAAAGGCCAAGTAGATTTTTTTCGGAAGATGTTTAGAGACATCGACCTGAAGGTAGAAGGAACAGTAATTTGGGGTGAAGCTTCAAATCTAGCAATTGATGCATATGTAGATAAGTCGAGCCAAGGTAGAGCACAAGAATTAAACCTCCCCCAAAAGCAGTAGACAGTTGGCAAAATCATTAGTGTCTCAGGGATTGATCCACATCTGGAGGGAAAAAAATGCCTCAGTTAGGGACTACACCTTCTTCTTGACAGCACATTAAACATACGTATGTATTGATCACATATTCATAAGGTTACCAAGTGTAAAATAGTAGATTGTGTGTGGTCTGATCATGTGGGGGTGTTCATTTCTCTGCCCAATTAGGTGTAAGCCCACATGAAGGCTTAATGAAGCCATGTTGAGACTAAGCAGGGGGGCCATTAGCAACATCAAGGCAAAATCCAAAGCCCTGGTGCAAAATGAACAAAATGCTCCCCTGTAGAGGCCTTGTGAGGCAGATATAAGACGTTTGCCGCTAAATAGGTTAAGATGGAACCAAGTAAGAAGCTACATGTCCAAGGACAAGCCCAGTAAAATGCTGGCAAGGCAACTGGCACAATGTAAAACAATATTTACATTCCCTAAGATGAAGAAAAGAGATGGCCAGATGATGCAAAACCCAGAGATGGTGGTGGTGGAGGAGTTTTCTAAATTGTATTTATCCTTATATTCTAAATCATCTACTATGGACCAGGATATATTATATTCTAGGTTGGAGGAGCAGCTCTCTGCCTTCCAGTAGGAATTGACGGACAAGGAAATTTCAGAAGAAAAGGTTATCCAGACTATCTGAAAAATGGCAATTGGCAGGGCCCCGGATCTGGATGGATTATTTAATTTATGCTATAAACAGTTTTGCCATGTGTTAGCCCCACACATGCCTTTATGGTATCATAGTGTAAAGAAGGTATCGGATTCCTAGGGAAGCCCTAGTTGCCAATATAGTAGTTAAACTCAAGCCTGGGAAAGATTGAATGGTATTTGTGAATCATCGCCCAATATCTTTAATTAACAACGATCTGAAAGTGTTTGCCAAGATATTGGGAGCCAGACACCTTTTTGGCAGAAGTAGTCCATCTGGATTAGGTGGGATTTGTCCATTGGAGTAAGATATCCAATCAGACCAGAAGAGCAACCAATTTAATCTCCCTGCTGAATAAACTCTGTATAGGGCAAAATATTCTCCACTCTACAAGAAGGTAAAAGAAAATCCTAAAAACTGGGAGGGTAGACTTTCCTGTCTGGGTAGGGTGGCTGCCATAAAGATAGATTTGTAACCGAAAGCCCTATTTTATATTTAGAATTTTATATGGAAGGGGAAATCAGGAGGTTGAACAAGAGCACGCTCTATACTTCTAGGGAACAGGGGGGGTTAGAAGTTCACTATCTTAAGCGATATTACTATGCAGCGACCGTGTCTCAGCTGTTTATAGAGAAGGTGAGAGACTCGAATGGACAAGTACAGATGCAGGGGGAGGTTTCACGCTAGGGTTGGATGCAATTTGCTTGGCTTCCACCAAAGATCAAAGATCGCATGTTCAGTTTTGCGAGAGGCCCTGAAGGTTTGGGATAAAGCTGGGAGATTATATCTATTGAGTTCAGGGCGTTCTCCCCTAACCCTAATTTTTGGGAATCAGAACTATAGCCCTGGAATGGAAGGGGACAGGAAATGGTGGTTTTATAGGCTAGGACATTTCTTTCAGAACAATTAGATACTTTCAATGGAGGACCTGAGAGAAATATAGCAACTGCCCATAAAGGAGAGTGCAAATCAATACATGTAAAGAGAAATGTAAGGAGAAAATAACCTGCAGTCAAGATAAGCTGTATGATGACAACTGAGATACTGACCGATATATTAACAAACAGCCAACAATCTTTATGGACAATGTGGTTGGAATGGAATAGAATTAGAATGTGACACATACAAAAGAGAGAGGAAAGGATTTATATATAAATTTGTATTTATATTTATTTATTGATTCTTTTTAGGTCAGGAGTTTGTGTGAGGTATGGGGATGGTAATTGTGTTACATTCCTTCCTTCCTTCTAGTACTGCGGGGCAAAGCAAAAAAGTTAATGTGACAGAAAAGCCACGTGGGTCGCTTAACACATGACACAGGAACTGAAACCCCATATTATGTTGCCATCTTTTTGATCTAAGTAATAATTATATATAAAAGCTTTCAAAAAATATATTTTATCTAGAACAACAGGGTGGCGGAAGTATTCATTATTTCTTTGGCAAAATGCTGTACACACTTTTTATAACCATTTTAAGCACATTCAAGGCTGTGTTTTGATATAGTGGTTAGTTGTCTCTAGATGTGTTATAACAAATAACATGAAACTACAAGTTATTTATGTAAATGCATATTGATAATCTAGTGATAAGCCAAGCAACAGAACTTGCTGTACGTTTCCTGATGATGTATTACTAGCAAGGCTGGCTTTTTTAACTATTCCTGATTTGCAGGGGTGATCTACTCCATATCATTGCCTGACCCAGCCTTTGAGGGGGGGGGGGGGGGGGGCAGCTGCATTAACCAGTCTAAATATATGTCCATAGTATTGCATGATAGGCTGGCTGAGGAGAAAGGCCATTGCAGTTGAGCAGATCTCCCCTGTAAAAATGTACCAAAACCCCTGATTCTTTTTCCTCCCATTAAAAAAAAAAGAAACAGGATTGGCTTATTTTGATGCAAGGTATATAAGTAACCCCTTGCTATTTAGCATATTCATGCGGATTTTTATTTATCTGACCATGTTTTTGCGTTAGTGCTTTAACGTTCTACGAACACTGTAATTTAGTTGACAATCTCCAGTCACAAGCCCCATTAAAAAGGGATTTAGACCCTGATTTACTAAAACTATGCTGGGTTGTACCTGTCCAGCATAAGTTGGCACATCTAGGAATAGTGTGCACAGCAGACAGGGTAATATTCGCTAAGATACCATATTGTTCACTTCATAAGATACTATTAATCCGCTAAAGTATGAGGAGGGTGGATACTGGTGCCACTTACAGAGCGGATTTGTGTGTGTGTGTTGTGGGGGAATAGCAGGCAGGGAGCAGTTAAACTTATACTCGCTGCCTGACGTTCCTCCAATTCCAGACTGAAATGGCGGTATACATGTAATATCTTTGGTTGCAGGAGTTTGTTCTAAATCTTTAATCATAAATTGCATTATTTATTGTGATGTGTAATTTGTTATGTTCAATTTACAGTGTGTCCTGACCTAAGGCCTTACTATGCCTGAACTAGGCTTTACCATAGCACAGACAAGCCAGCTAGCCGGCTACTTTATATGCTTGTGCTGGAAAACTTAATACAAGTTAACACTAAAAAAAAAACTAACACTTTAAAACTCAAAAAAGCTAACCCTAAAAAAAAGTGTTAGCTGAAGTTCTGCATTAAACAAAATAATTCATTAGTGATGCAGGATGCATATATATATATATATATATATATATATATATATATATAGTGGAAAAGACAAGTAGAAGCATGATCTAGAGCAAAGCTTTAAAGCATCAGTAACAGGACAGCTTGTTTCACCAGCAATCTGTGTTTACCTTTCATGCTTCATTATACAAATGATGAATATGAAAATCATCACCAGGAAGCCCAAGAGAGTGATAAACAGAACGATCAAGCTGATGTCTGTATTATCTGGGGGACATAAAAGTTGCAATTAATATTTTATCAACAGCAAACATATCTGCTATTTTCCAATCAAGGCTCTTTTAAGGATAAACAATTTAATCTAAAGGCGGATTATTTATTGAAGAGTGAGTTACATCTACATCAGTTTTTCATTCGCAGACACCAAATACAGATGCTGTAACAAAATTGATAGGCCGTTTAAAGGCACCTAAAGTGGATGTCAAATCTCCAAAATACCCCACCCTGGGGTGGGGTTGTCAGCAAAAGGACAGTAATCCCACAATGAGTCAGAAGACACTTCCTGTCTGCAGGCAGCCTGAAAGTCCATGGGCCGCCATCTTGGATTTTTAAAGGCTCAGAAAATGCACTAGGTTTAGTTAGGATATTTTTAATGTGGTAAATCTGCAATGTACAGGGTGGGGGGGACATACAAAATATGCTCTTATTCAGGGTAAGGGTCAGGATAAAGTGCATGACTACCCTTCAGACATGTGTGCACTCACTGACCCCTAGTGCGGGTTACTTTGTGGGTGTTGTTCATTGCACAGATAAGTTAAAAGCAGAGCACACATTTGTATGTATGCATATGCGAACAATTTCCATATGAGCCCATTATACATTATAAAAGATCGTAGTTTCAGACATGTTGTATATAGGGATACAAGCATCAAGCTCAAATATAGGAACACTGGTAGCTCTTTCCTCTCATGCCTTTTGCACACAAACAAACCCTTAGTCTGTATATGTAAAATGTTTGAATTTTCAATCTTTTAACTGGAGAAAATAACAATGAATGCTTTTAACTTTGAAACATGTCGGCAATCCTTTGAATGAGATGTTATGTATAGTGGATCTCCACACAGACCACTTTATATCTCTGTCCAAGCACCAATTACTTCATCTGTGCATCTGTGTGGAGATCTGTTGGTGGCCTTTGAAGAAGGCTGAGCATGTGTACTATACTGTAATTTAAACACGTTAATGACTGAATTTTGCCTACAACGGCAAATCGATTTTGGGCGTCTTTCCAAACTGATCACACATACGAACCACTAAATGTCATGACAGGACTTGGCATTTCTGTCAGCCCTAAGCTGGGTCCTGTGCTTCCAGCTGGATGTGTATGGGGGAGTATGAGACCAGGCCCAGACGGGTACCACGATCAGGGCTTGTATTCCACACATGCCCACCCAGCTAGACCTAGCTAGAGATGGGTACCACGATCAGGGCTTGTATTCCACACATGCCCACCCAGCTAGACCTAGCTAGAGATGGGTATCACGATCAGGGTTTGTACTCCACACACACACCTAGCTAGACCTAGCTAGAGATGGGTACCATGATCAGGGTTTGTACTCCACACACACACCTAGCTAGACCTAGCTAGAGATGGGTACCACGATCAGGGTTTGTACTCCATACACACACCTAGCTAGACCTAGCTAGAGATGGGTACCACGATCAGGGTTTGTACTCCACACACACACCTAGCTAGACCTAGCTAGAGATGGGTACCACGATCAGGGTTTGTACTCCACACACACACCTAGCTAGACCTAGCTAGAGATGGGTACCACGATCAGGGTTTGTACTCCACACACACACCTAGCTAGACCTAGCTAGAGATGGGTACCACGATCAGGGTTTGTACTCCACACACACACACCTAGCTAGACCTAGCTAGAGATGGGTACCACGATCAGGGTTTGTACTCCACACACACACACACCAAGCTAGACCTAGCTAGAGATGGGTACCACGATCAGGGTTTGTACTCCACACACACACACACACCTAGCTAGACCTAGCTAGAGATGGGTACCACGATCAGGGTTTGTACTCCACACACACACACCTAGCTAGACCTAGCTAGAGATGGGTACCACGATCAGGGTTTGTACTCCACACACACACCTAGCTAGACCTAGCTAGAGATGGGTACCACGATCAGGGTTTGTACTCCACACACACACCTAGCTAGACCTAGCTAGAGATGGGTACCACGATCAGGGTTTGTACTCCACACACACACACCTAGCTAGACCTAGCTAGAGATGGGTACCACGATCAGGGTTTGTACTCCACACACACACCAAGCTAGACCTAGCTAGAGATGGGTACCACGATCAGGGTTTGTACTCCACACACACACCTAGCTAGACCTAGCTAGAGATGGGTACCACGATCAGGGTTTGTACTCCACACACACACACCTAGCTAGACCTAGCTAGAGATGGGTACCACGTTCAGGGTTTGTACTCCACACACACCTAGCTAGACCTAGATAGAGATGGGTACCACGATCAGGGTTTGTACTCCACACACACACCTAGCTAGACCTAGCTAGAGATGGGTACCACGATCAGGGTTTGTACTCCACACACACACACCTAGCTAGACCTAGCTAGAGATGGGTACCACGATCAGGGTTTGTACTCCACACACACACACCTAGCTAGACCTAGCTAGAGATGGGTACCACGATCAGGGTTTGTACTCCACACACACACACACCTAGCTAGACCTAGCTAGAGATGGGTACCACGATCAGGGTTTGTACTCCACACACACACACTTAGCTAGAACTGCTCATGTAAAGGTGGGCCCCAAGTACAAGTGATCTGAGGTCTGTCAGGAAAATCCAGAAAAGTGAATACTCCCTTTAGTTTTTTTCGAAGCACCATTTATTGTGTCTTAATCACATATGCTACAAAACCTTCTAACTAGAGTCTCCTTTGCTGAAATGTGGTGATCAGTTACATCCTCCTTGGTCCATTTGACATTCTGAGGTTCAACAAATGACACTAAAAAAGAGCTGGGCTCTAAAGAATACTTTTCAGGCTCCCATTAATTCCACACACATCAATATATGTGTTGACACATATTTTAGTATTAATCTATTTAGGTTCTAATAAGCCACATATCTTTTACAGAACATTAACAGGATATCAGTAAGCATATGCTTTACAAACCTTGAGGTGGCACTAACCTAAATCATTAACTATTTCAGCAGAAATAAGTTATCACTATTTATGCCAGATAACTGCCATTTCAAAAAGGAATGTCCTATATTTGTCCACCCTAGGGTATATTTGTATTGACAATAGGGTGGATTCAGCACCAGTTAAAAAAAGTCACTCCTTTTTTTGGAGAGACACTGCCATTCATTTTAATTGTCTACCTTGGGGCTGATTCAGAAACCGGATATGAATTTTGGTTAAATCAGCCCCAAGGTAAACAAGTAAAGTGGCAATTCCCCCCTAAAAAGGAGTGAGGTTTCCCACCTGCTGCTGAATCAACCCTTATGTATGTTACATTATCACAATCCTGTTTTAAAACTTTTAGGATTTTCTTACCTAAAACCGTGGTGTGAAGCATCATAATCGATCCATTCACACTTCCTCCAGCTGTTGAACTTCTTAGAAACACTTGGTATGTTGTTGAAGGAAGTAAATTTTTCAATTCAAATTTTGTGGCAGATCCATCAAGCGTTGAAACTATGGAAACATGTAGTTTGTCATGGAATGGTAGCAGGACAGGAAAAATTGTTTTGGGTAACATAGGTAATTCCCTTGTTGGGGGGGAGAGGGGGAAACAAAGCACTATATTTGTGCAAAGCCCTCTTTCTCTTTGGTTTGGCTCCTATCTGGATTTACTCAATCATGGTCCTGAACCCCTCTAACTTGGCAGGGTCCCTTGCCCTGCTTTTTCTAGTGCATAGTTGTGCAATATATATTCACATTTAAAGTATACAATAAACATATATCCTGTGGTTTCTTTGTGGACACTTCTTTATTCTTTCAATCTGTTATGGTTCAGCTTTTGACAAGTGTTTTCAGTTGTAGCAAATATAATTCTCAGTTGTAGCAAGTGTAGACGCGTTCCGCAACTTAATGCTTCATCAGTACATGCGGAGGCTAATTTAAGACTTATTGCCAGGTAAGCGTCTATGTAGCGGCACTTAGAGCGTCCGCTAGTAGACCTTGCAAGTGGATGTCGGGCGCTGTGACCTAGCTTAGTGGGCAAACAAGGGGCGCGGTACTATCCTGTCCAGCATAGATAAATGTGATGTCTGCACGGCACTATAGAAGCCCTTTCCTTGATTCACTATAGAGCCAATTGAGAACGCTAGGTGGACGTTGCAGCGAACGATAGGTAGTGCCAGTTAAGTGCACCCGGCACTCTGTGCTGAAGCCCATACTTAAGAAAAAACTACACACAACCAGCGTCTGAGCTCTAAAACTGGGCGTTCTAGCATCAAGCGCCAGAAGCTATGTAATCAAAGTCTGTTTCTAAACACCTATACACCAGCACCAGAGCCAAAACATATGGAATGACATTGTTTAATTGCAGGGCAGGAGAGGCCACACAATGATTTGAGCCAAAAATTACTTTAGCAACACTCTATTTAAACACAACCAAAAAATGAAACACCATTGAAATGTATGGAAGAGCAGTACTGAGTGACAGGATCTACATGGCACTGCTGAGCCACCGCTAATGATACATATGACGCTACATGACACTTTTAGAGGCACTACCCAGATTGATTTCTTAAATGTGGTTTTCACATACAGTGCCCAGCATTCACCCGACGACACGTGCCGCTACGTGGCACTACCTGGCGTTACCATTTATTAAATAACTCTCCATAATATTGCTATAGTAAATAAGATACAAACAGTGATGAGTATGTCTTCTATTTAGTTAGCAGATTTAATTGTATGCCCTACACTCCAGAATGAACCTAATTTGTTATTATCAGCACTGCTGTCCTTACATCGCTGCAATGCCAGCCGTCTTAGAGACAGTTAGGTGTGGGGTTGGATAGGGTGGAGATTGACCCTGTTACATGCAGAGGGTCATGCCAAAGATTTGCTAAATCAAGAGCCTGATTCATCAAGCACCAGCACAAAACAGACATCATCGATGTAGCCACCAGCCTTTGCCTAATTTATCATGTATTGAAGTGTTTACGCTTATAATTAATATTACCTTTAAGTTATACTAAAGCCAAGCCAGAGTGTTGTCCCATTGACTCGGGCTACACGTTGCACTGTCCTAAACTTAATTCCATTTTCAAAAAGACCCTGCAGTTTCTAAGTTATCAATAAAAGTATTAGAGCATTGGAGATTCATGGAAAAAATGAAGAGAAACCATGGTTGTGGCAACAGCAATTTGATGTAAGCACACTGTGATAAGTGTGAGAGGAGTGAGGAGGGTTTTTTTTCTGTTAAATCGCTTTTCATGGCTTTTGCTTATCAATATGTAATTTGGACAACAACAACTAAAATGCAACCTAAATGCACTGCAAAGTTTGTCCACTTTGTCTCCTGCAGTGATATCTTGAAACTGCAATGGTGAAACACCGACTAGTACCGGACAAATACAGCAAAAATCTTTTCAGAGTGCCAAAAATTAATGTATATGCTGTGTAACACCGAAACACAGTACAGTACACAGTGGTGCACACTAGTTCCCGGAGCAAGGGAGTTTGGAGCAAGCTACCTGCAGTGCCTCTTCAGCATTACCATACAACTCATCACCTCCTGGCCAGTAAGTCTCTGGGGGGGAGCGCTAACTTTATGTATGCCCCTGACTGGCGCTGTTATAACCAGCAGTCAAGTCCAACAGGTGCTGACACTTGCCAGGCAATACCTAATCAAAGCAAATTAGTTAGCACTCCGAAACTGGCGCTATAGCCACCAGAGAGATGAGAAACAGCGCACTTCATAAATAAGCCCTCAAGTTTACCTTTAGGTATGAACTGAAGTTTGAATAAAGGGGGGTGGGAGCAGCTCAATCACTATTATTTATACAAAATTATTATTATTATTCAGGGCCTGCGAACTAATTTACCGCCCAGTTTAACCCTCTCATCAACTAAATATCAAGCAACAAACATGTCTAGCTATGTGGAAAGACAGAGATTTGGTTGCATATATCTGCAGATACATGTGGAAGCCACACTGCCCCGGCAAGGCACTCTGTGTTTAGTGTGGTCCCTACTCTTAATTTTGAGTCTCCAACATTGGGACATGCAATGCAGACAAATATCTGAGAGCTACTCACCTGGGAAGCTGCCAGCCTCCCTTTAATTAAGAGTAGGGACCACACTAAACACAGAGTGCCTTGCCGGGGCAGTGTGGCTTCCACATGTAGCTGCAGATATATGCAACCAAATCTCTGTCTTTCCACATAGCTAGACATGTTTGTTGCTTGATATTTAGTTGATGAGAGGGTTAAACTGGGCGGTAAATTAGTTCGCAGGCCCTGAATAATAATGTTAGGGCTAGCGCTGCGGAGACGCCTCATGGCGCTTCCAGCCGTCCCTCTCCCGGGGCGAGAGCCGCGCTTCCTCCCCGCGGCTTTCCCCGCCGGGTCTCCCCTAGCCCGAGCGCTATGTCCCTTCCTGGTAGCGCTCCTCGCTTACCTGGTGTCCTGCCTTCCGTCCGGCGTGGCTGCCGGGGCCTGCGGGCGGCTCCTTCACTTCCTTCTTCCTCCTTGCCTCTCCTGCGTGCACGTCCCCGGCCACTAGGGGGCGCGCGCCGCAATACTGTGGAATTTAAAGGGCCAGTGCAGCTCTAATTGGTGTCCGGCCATCCAATCCGGTAATATCACTTCCTTTTTATTCTGGCCAGCCCTTCCTCCCTTTGCCGGATTATCGGTGTGTTTCCATGACTGTCTGTAGTTTAATCTGTGGCTTTTTCGTGTATGACCTCGGCTTACCTTTTGACCACGAACCTCCGCTGCCTGTCCCGACCTCGGTCTGTCTCTTCGTCTGTGAACCTCCGCTGCCTGTCCCGACCTCGGTCTGTCTCTTCGTCTGTGAACCTCCGCTGCCTGTCCCGACCACGGCTTGTCTACTCGCTGCTGAACCCTCGCTGCCTGCCCTGAATCTGGCTACTCACCGTGACCATCGTTTATCTCTGCTGTACTATACCTCGGCAAATTGTGGAACTGTGCCGCCGTTGGGGGGTAGCGACCTGGGAGTCATCAGCCGCACAAGACCAACCTGCTTCGCGGCGGGCTCTGGTGAAAACCGGTGGCTCCTTAGACCCCGCTTCCCTGACGCGGTACTCACCAACAGTTCCGCAGTTCCAGTGGGTCCACGCTTCATTGGTTTCATCCGGTTGTAACAGTATAATCCGGCCATGGATCCCGCCGAGGTGCCATTGCCAGACGTCTCTGAACTACCTGCACTAGTCGCCATGCAGTCACGGCAGATCAATCAACTTACGGCCATGATGCAACAACTTCTGTCTATGCAGCAACCGCAGACGCCACCGCCTGCTCCGGCTGTTCCACCACAGCTTCCGGTGGCTTCCTCCGCGAGGATTCGTCTCTCCCTGCCAGCTAAATTTGAAGGAGACGCAAGACTTTGCCGTGGGTTTCTTGCCCAATGTTCCCTGCACCTGGAGCTATTGGCTGACCAATTCCCTACTGAGCGCTCCAAGGTGGCCTTTATTATCAGCCTGCTCTCTGGGAAGGCCTTAGCCTGGGCTACCCCATTGTGGGACCGCAACGACCCCGTTACCCTCATGGTTCAAACTTTTGTGGATCAGTTTCGCCAGGTTTTTGAGGAACCTGCCCGGGCGTCGTCAGCCGAATCTGCCTTATTGAATCTGGTTCAAGGTGATCTGTCGGTGGGAGAATATGCCATTCGCTTCCGAACTTTGGCAGCCGAGCTAGCTTGGAACAATGAGGCTCTCTGTGCCTGCTTTAAGAAGGGTCTCTCTAGTAGGGTCAAGGATGTTCTTGCTGCCCGGGATCTCCCTACTTCTCTTTCTGAACTAATCCAACTTGCCACACGTATAGACATTCGTTTTACAGAGAGGCGTGATGAGTTCCGCCAAGATTCTCTGCGTGCCAAGAGGGCATTCCGTTTGGCCCCTACGTTTCAGAGCCCTCAGTCTACGCTATCGTCTCCATCTGAAGAAGTCATGCAAGTGGACCATACTCGCTTGACTCCCCAGGAAAGGTCGCGCCGGAGACTCGAAAGACTTTGTCTATACTGCGCCAGCCCAGAACATTTTTTGAAAGATTGCCCAATCCGCCCACCACGCCAGGGAAACGGGCGCACCTAGACTCGTTTGGAGAGGCGTCTCTGGGTGTCTGTGCTTCCTCTCCTAGGTTCACTGTGCCGGCACAACTTCACTTGGGCTCCACTTCCGTCCTGAACTTACCGGCCTTCTTGGACTCTGGTTCGGCGGGCAACTTCATCGAGGCCTCCTTGGTCACTAAGTATGATATAGCTGTCTACCGTCTGGCCAAGCCACTATTTGTCGCGGCCGTTAATGGGGACAGATTGAACTGCATGGTGCGCTACCGCACCAAACCTCTACTACTGAAGATCGGCCTCTTCCATCAGGAATTTCTGGAATTTTTCGTATTACCCCACTGTACCTCGCCGCTTCTCTTGGGGCTTCCCTGGCTCCAGCACCATAACCCTACCTTGGATTGGTCCACTGGGGACATCAAGTCCTGGGGCGCAACATGTGTTAAGAACTGCCTTACGTCTTTGCCAGTCCAAATTACAGCTCCCACGACTCCATTACCGGGTCTACCTGAAGTTTATCGGTCTTTTTCCGTCGTATTTAGCAAGAGGCAAGCTGAGTCACTTCCGCCGCATCGCCCTTACGATTGCCCGATTGATCTTCTACCTGGCACCACTCCTCCTCGCGGACGCATCTATCCGCTGTCCGTCCCTGAAACCCAAGCAATGTCGGAATACATTCGGGAGAATTTACAAAAGGGGTTCATTAGGAAATCCTCTTCCCCAGCTGGAGCGGGCTTCTTCTTTGTACAGAAAAAGGACGGGTCCCTTCGGCCCTGCATCGATTACCGGGGCCTCAATAAAATTACGGTGAAAAACCGTTACCCATTGCCCTTGATCTCCGAACTTTTTGATCGTCTTCGCGGAGCTAAGATTTTTTCAAAATTGGATCTGAGAGGCGCCTATAACTTAGTCCGCATTCGAGAGGGTGATGAATGGAAGACGGCCTTCAACACGCGAGACGGTCATTTTGAGTATCTTGTTATGCCCTTCGGCCTCTGCAATGCCCCCGCAGTTTTTCAGGAGTTCGTTAACGACATTTTTCGGGACCTGTTGTATACCTGTGTTGTGGTCTATCTTGACGACATTCTCATCTTCTCCTCGTCCATCGAAGAACATCATCAGCACGTCAGACAAGTCTTGTCTCGTTTACTACAACACCATCTTTATGCTAAGCTCGAGAAATGCCTTTTTCATCAAACCGCATTACCTTTTTTGGGGTACATAGTTTCTGCTCAAGGTCTCCAGATGGATCCTGCCAAGTTAAAGGCGGTCCTTGAATGGCCTCGACCAGTCGGTCTTCGTGCAATCCAGCGATTCTTGGGGTTCGCGAACTATTACCGCCAGTTCATTTTACACTTTTCCACGACAGTAGCCCCCATCGTGGCTCTCACCAAAAAAGGAGCCAATCCCAAGGCATGGTCTCCGCAGGCTGAAGCAGCCTTTCTTGCATTGAAGAAGGCCTTCGCCTCGGCACCGGTACTTTCCAGACCTGACCCGTCTCGTCCTTTCGCTCTTGAGGTGGATGCCTCATCCGTCGGAGCTGGAGCAGTACTTACGCAACGATCCTCGTCCGGCAAAGCTCGAACTTGCGGATTCTTTTCTAAAACCTTCTCTCCTGCCGAGAGGAACTACACCATTGGAGATAGAGAGCTATTAGCCATCAAATTGGCGCTGGAAGAATGGAGACATCTCCTCGAGGGATCTATCTTCCCAATTTCCATTTTTACTGACCACAAGAACCTCTCTTATCTGGAATCCGCACAACGCTTAAACCCTCGTCAGGCCCGTTGGTCACTCTTCTTTGCACGCTTTAATTTCCAGATCCACTTCCGTCCAGCTGCAAAAAACATCAGGGCAGACGCTCTTTCCCGTGCCTCGGATGTCTCGGATAAGGTCTCTTCTCCGCAGTTTATAATTCCACTCGATCGTCTGGTTCACTCTGCTCCCGCTGCTCTAGAATCAGGTCCCCCGGGGAGGACTTTCGTACCTGTCTCTCGTCGCCTTTTAATACTAAAATGGGGTCATGCCTCCCATACTGCTGGTCACCCTGGAATCAAGAAGACCTGCGCCATCATCTCCAGATACTACTGGTGGCCCACGTTAGCAAAAGATGCCGCAGAATTCGTACAAGCCTGCACCTCGTGCGCGCGCAACAAGACCCCTCGTCAACGTCCCGCAGGTCTTCTCCAACCACTTCCCATTCCGGACATTCCTTGGTCTCACATCGCCATGGATTTTATCACTGATCTTCCACCTTCACAGGGCAATTCCGTCATCTGGGTAGTGGTGGACCGATTTTCGAAGATGGCGCACTTCATTCCGTTGCCTGGATTACCTTCTGCTCCCCTATTGGCAAAGAATTTCCTTAAACACATCTTCCGTCTACATGGGCTCCCAACCCACATTGTCTCCGACAGGGGAGTTCAATTCGTATCGAAATTCTGGAGGGCTCTCTGTAATCAATTAAAGGTGAAATTGGACTTTTCTTCCTCGTATCATCCCCAATCCAATGGCCAAGTGGAGAGAGTAAATCAAACTTTGGGGCTGTATCTACGCCATTTTGTTTCCACTCGCCAGGATGACTGGGTGGAACTGCTGCCCTGGGCAGAGTTTTCTTATAACTTTAAGGACTCTGAATCCACCGGAAAATCCCCTTTCTTTATAGTTTATGGTCGTCATCCCCTTCCTCCTCTGCCTTTACTAACGCCCTCCTCGGTACCTGCGGTCGATGACCTTTCGCACCAGTTTTCTTCCATCTGGCGTGAAACTCAGCATTCACTGGAACAAGCCGTGTCTCGTATGAAAATCCAGGCTGATAAGAAGAGAAGGACTCCTCCTTTATACTCTCCGGGGGATAGGGTATGGCTTTCGGCCAAGTATATTCGTTTTAAAATCCCCAGTTACAAACTTGGTCCTCGCTTCTTGGGACCTTTTAAGATCCAACAACGTATCAACCCTGCCTGTTACAAGCTGCATCTGCCACCCTCTCTCCGCATAACCAATTCCTTCCATGTCTCTCTGCTCAAACCGGTGACTGTTAATCGTTTTTCCCCCAAATTATTGGAACCTAAGCCAGTCGCAGGTACTGAAGATACCTTTACGGTCAAAGAGATACTTGCTTCGAAGATCTCCAGAGGAAGACGCTATTTCTTGGTGGATTGGGAGGGCTACGGCCCTGAGGAGAGATCCTGGGAACCGGAAGAAAACATCCTTGATCGGACCCTTATTTCAGACTTCCTTGGTCCTAAGAAGAGGGGGAGACCTAAGGGGGGGGGGTACTGTTAGGGCTAGCACTGCGGAGACGCCTCATGGCGCTTCCAGCCGTCCCTCTCCCGGGGCGAGAGCCGCGCTTCCTCCCCGCGGCTTTCCCCGCCGGGTCTCCCCTAGCCCGAGCGCTATGTCCCTTCCTGGTAGCGCTCCTCGCTTACCTGGTGTCCTGCCTTCCGTCCGGCGTGGCTGCCGGGGCCTGCGGGCGGCTCCTTCACTTCCTTCTTCCTCCTTGCCTCTCCTGCGCGCACGTCCCCGGCCACTAGGGGGCGCGCGCCGCAATACTGTGGAATTTAAAGGGCCAGTGCAGCTCTAATTGGTGTCCGGCCGTCCAATCCGGTAATATCACTTCCTTTTTATTCTGGCCAGCCCTTCCTCCCTTTGCCGGATTATCGGTGTGTTTCCATGACTGTCTGTAGTTTAATCTGTGGCTTTTTCGTGTATGACCTCGGCTTACCTTTTGACCACGAACCTCCGCTGCCTGTCCCGACCTCGGTCTGTCTCTTCGTCTGTGAACCTCCGCTGCCTGTCCCGACCTCGGTCTGTCTCTTCGTCTGTGAACCTCCGCTGCCTGTCCCGACCACGGCTTGTCTACTCGCTGCTGAACCCTCGCTGCCTGCCCTGAATCTGGCTACTCACCGTGACCATCGTTTATCTCTGCTGTACTATACCTCGGCAAATTGTGGAACTGTGCCGCCATTGGGGGGTAGCGACCTGGGAGTCATCAGCCGCACAAGACCAACCTGCTTCGCGGCGGGCTCTGGTGAAAACCGGTGGCTCCTTAGACCCCGCTTCCCTGACGCGGTACTCACCAACAGTTCCGCAGTTCCAGTGGGTCCACGCTTCATTGGTTTCATCCGGTTGTAACAAATAATAATAATTTTGTATAAATAATAGTGATTGAGCTTCTTCCACTCCCCTTTATTCGTTTGAATTGCCATGAGCACAAGCAGGGAGGAATTCAGTCAATATGGATTTCTCCCTGTGAAGTGCTCTAAAGGGAGGCTGGCAGCTTCCCAGGTGAGTAGCTCTCAGATATTTGTCTGCATTGCATGTCCCAACTTTGGGGACTCAGAATTAAGAGTAGGGACCACACTAAACACAGAGTGCCTTGCCGGGGCAGTGTTGTTTCCACATGTATCTGCAGATATATGCAACCAAATCTCTGTCTTTCCACATAGCTAGACATGTTTGTTGCTTGATATTTAGTTGATGAGAGGGTTAAACTGGGGGCGGTAAATTAGTTCCCAGGCCCTGAATAATAATAATTTTGTATAAATAATAGTGATTGAGCTACTCCCTCCCCCTTTATGAACTGAAGTTTATCTGAGTGAGTTTTTTAACTTGGAAATGTTTGCACATGTAAAAATGCCCTATTGCAGGGGTATGTGTTTTATTAGGATAAACTAGGACAAACATTTTATAGGATTCTTTTTTTCCACTGGTGCAAGTTAAAACGCTCACTTTTAATGTGAGTTTCATTTCACACGCAAACACAAACCCAAAGGTGAATTGATTTGCCAAAGCTTTAGCATGACCCCCTTTAATTCATCGTTTTAACCCCATAAAAAACACTTTCCATAAATACATTTGTGAAGGCTCTGCTATTTAAAAATATAAAATCTATGCATACAAAAGGAAACTAAATTGATGTGGCCTGTTTAAAGTGGTGGTATTTGTAGCACATGCTACATAATATTAGAGATGCCTAGAAATAGAGTGTATTTAGGTGCATTGAGACTATCCATGTAGCTCAAATATTACAAGTCATTGCAAAACACAGCATAAATGCTTACAATATGTTCTTCTATTTGTGTCGGTCCAAAATATTGTGTAATTAATAAATCCATTTTGGTTTTCCAAAGGAATTGGCTTCCAGTTCACCTCTGCCTGTGACTTGCTAACAGTTGAAAGTGAGAGTTTTGGTGAGAAGTCTGGAGCTACAGAGACATAAAAATATAACAGAATAATTTAACATCAAGTAGTACAAATACCACTAGACACTTTTATTTTGGCCCTATTCTGTTGTCTGGTTACCTATTGTTAGAGGTTTATTTATTTGACCCTAACAATTCATTATAGATTTTTTACCTTATGTAGCTTTGTTTGGATGCTTTCATTTCATGCATGGATGGGTTAAATGCAGAGGTAAAATCCTATGTGAGCTCAAGCATACAACAGCCACCTATGCCTCCCCTCAAAAGCTATTTGTTATAATATATTAAAAAACATATATGGAATACCTTATTCAGTTATACAGCTATATAATCATTTCATTTTACCATTGGTTTCATATAACCTACTGAGTTATATTTATATTGGGCCAATTATTAATTACATCAATGATCTGAATTTGATTAATTAATGTTACTTGAATATGAGTTAGTTTGATTTATTCTTTTTTTTATCTCAAATTTAGCTTATACATTTAATGGGAGCATATGTATTGCTATAGTAATATTTATATACTAAAATATTTTATTCATGTATTATACCATAAATATTTTTATTCATTAATCAATTCATAATTTAAAAAAAAAATGTTTAAAATATAATCATTTTTAGGCTTACCACGTTAATCACCCCGGACACCCTCACCCTGGACATGCCCTATGCCAGTATTGCAGGACTGCTTCCAGGACTTAAAGATCTAAGAATGGTTTCTTTCCTTTGGCTATCCGTGCCCTTAACAAAAGCCAGGTGTCATAGACCCAGACTCACTTGCACTATGTAAGAGCATCTGTATCTCTGTATTCTCTGTATTCAATGTAGTTTGTATCTTTTGTTTCAATTTTTATGGAACTGTAAATATCTGTTGCACTGTGTATATGCCAAAAAGATTTCCTTGTTCATCTCACGGTGTACTTAGCGAACAATAGATTGAATTGATTTGAATTAATCTTGTGTCATGCTATTTAATATTGTATATGATCTTCATAGAAGCCCATAGCAATATGTTCATCATCCTATAACTACCTACTGTTCAATCAATATCGGCTGCTCTGCTTGATTGGCTGCTTTCATATGTATGCTAATATGTGAATAGATTGAAATGGCATTGTGAGTATGATCCCCCACCGGCCTTTAATATACCATAATATATGTAGGTGATCCCATGTGGAAGTCATCTGATGAATACGTGTATAATAATTCATTGAGGATTTATAAAATTGGCAAGTGCCTGATATTTGTTTTTTTTAAATGTCTATTTCTATCTTAAAATTTAAGGGACTTCATGTACCAATTATAGATTAATACAATTAAATCTACAAAACCTTTTTGAGTACTGCATTTTATCCAACTATTAAATTACTCACCCCTCACATGGATGGTTCAATAATCAATATCATTACGAAGCAGACCTAAACATTTTCAAAGGCATATTTATTGTGCACACTGTAGCAGTGATTTGGGACCAGAACATGTTTCAAATGTGTAAGCAAAAGGAAGGTGTGATTAAATTATTAATTAATAATTACTGGTTGTAATGGGGTCTGTTGTCACCTGTATGTTAATACTGGGTGTGATGGAGGTCAACTGGCAACTGCATATTCCTGGGAGTGATGGGGTCAGTAGTTACCCGCATATTAAATACTGGGTGTGATGGGGTCAGCAGTCACCTGCATATTAAATACTGGATGTGATGGGGTCAGAAGTCACCTGCATATTAAATGCTGGGTGTGATGGGGTCAGCAGTCACCTGCATATTAACTACTGGGTGTGATGGGGTCAGCAGTCACCTGCATATTAAATACTGGGTGTGATGGTGTCAGCAGTCACCTGTATATTAAATACTGGGTGTGATGGTGTCAGCAGTCACCTGTATATTAAATATTGGGTGTGATGGGGTCAGCAGTCACCTGCATGTTAAATACTGGGTGTGATGGGGTCAGCAGTCACCTGTATATTAAATACTGGGTGTGATGGGGTCAGCAGTCACCTGTAAATTAAATACTGGGTGTGATGGGGTCAGCAGTCACCTGTATATTAATTACTGGGTGTGATGGGGTCAGCAGTCACCTGTATATTAAATACTGGGTGTGATGGGGTCAGCAGTCACCTGCATATTAAATACTGGGTGTGATGGGGTCAGCGGTCACCTGCATATTAAATACTGGGTGTGATGGGGTCAGCAGTCACCTGTGAATTAAATACTGGGTGTGATGGGGTCAGCAGTCACCTGCATATTAAATACTGGGTCTGATGGGGTCAGCAGTCACCTGCATATTAAATACTGGGTGTGATGGGGTCAGCAGTCATCTGTATATTAAATACTGGGTGTGATGGGGTCAGCAGTCACCTGCATATTAAATACTGGGTGTGATGGGGTCAGCGGTCACCTGCATATTAAATACTGGGTGTGATGGGGTTAGCAGTCACCTGCATATTAAATACTGGGTGTGATGGGGTCAGCAGTCACCTGTATATTAAATACTGGGTGTGATGGGGTCAGCAGTCACCTGCATATTAAATACTGGGTGTGATGGGGTCAGCGGTCACCTGCAAATTAAATACTGGGTGTGATGGGGTCAGCAGTCACCTGCATATTAAATACTGGGTGTGATGGGGTCAGCAGTCACCTTTATATTAAATACTGGGTGTGATGGGGTCAGCAGTCCCCTGTATATTAAATACTGGGTGTGATGGGGTCAGCGGTCACCTGCATATTAAATACTGGGTGTGATGGGGTCAGCGGTCACCTGCATATTAAATACTGGGTGTGATGGGGTCAGCGGTCACCTGCATATTAAATACTGGGTGTGATTGGGTCAGCAGTCACCTTTATATTAAATACTGGGTGTGATGGGGTCAGCAGTCACCTTTATATTAAATACTGGGTGTGATGGGGTCAGCAGTCCCCTGTATATTAAATACTGGGTGTGATGGGGTCAGCGGTCACCTGCATATTAAATACTGGGTGTGATGGGGTCAGCGGTCACCTGCATATTAAATACTGGGTGTGATGGGGTCAGCGGTCACCTGCATATTAAATACTGGGTGTGATGGGGTCAGCGGTCACCTGCATATTAAATACTGGGTGTGATGGGGTCAACGGTCACCTGCATATTACATTCTGGGTGTGATGGGCTCAGTGGTCACCTTTATATTAAATTCTGGGTGTGATGGGGTCAGCGGTCACCTGTATATTAAATACTGGGTGTGATGGGGTCAGCAGTCACCTGCATATTAAATACTGGCTGTGATGGGGTCAGCAGTCACCTACATATTAAATACTGGGTGTGATGGGGTCAACGGTCACCTGCATATTACATTCTGGGTGTGATGGGCTCAGTGGTCACCTTTATATTAAATTCTGGGTGTGATGGGGTCAGCGGTCACCTGTATATTAAATACTGGGTGTGATGGGGTCAGCAGTCACCTGCATATTAAATACTGGGTGTGATGGGGTCAGCAGTCACCTGCATATTAAATACTGGGTGTGATGGGGTCAGCGGTCACCTGCATATTAAATACTGGGTGTGATGGGGTCAGCGGTCACCTGCATATTAAATACTGGGTGTGATGGGGTCAACGGTCCCCTGCATATTAAATACTGGGTGTGATGGGGTCAGCGGTCACCTGTATATTAAATGCTGGGTGTGATGGGGTCAGCAGTAACCTGTATATTAAATGCTGGGTGTGATGGGGTCAGCAGTCACCTACATATTAAATACTGGGTGTGATGGGGTCAGCAGTCACCTACATATTAAATACTGGGTGTGATGGGGTCAACGGTCACCTGCATATTACATTCTGGGTATGATGGGGTCAGCAGTCACCTTTATATTAAATTCTGGGTGTGATGGCGTCAGCGGTCACCTGTACATTAAATACTGGGTGTGATGGGGTCAGCAGTCACCTGTATAATAAATACTGGGTGTGATGGGGTAAGTGGTCACCTGCATATTAAATACTGGGTATGAAGGGGTCAGCAGTCACCTTTATATTAAATTCTGGGTGTGATGGGGTCAGCGGTCACCTGCATATTAAATACTGGGTGTGATGGGGTCAGCAGTCACCTTTATATTAAATTCTGGGTGTGATGGGGCCAGCAGTCACCTGTATAATAAATACTGGGTGTGATGGGGTAAGTGGTCACCTGCATATTAAATTCTGGGTGTGATGGGGTCAGCGGTCACCTGCATATTAAATATTGGGTGTGATGGGGTCAGCGGTCACCTGTATATTAAATACTGGGTGTGATGGGGTCAGCAGTCACCTGTATATTAAATACTGGGTGTGATGGGGTCAGCGGTCACCTGCATATTAAATACTGGGTGTGATGGGGTCAGCAGTCACCTGCATATTAAATACTGGGTGTGATGGGGTCAGTGGTCACCTGTATATTAAATACTGGGTGTGATGGGGTCAGCAGTCACCTTTATATTAAATACTGGGTGTGATGGGGCCAGCAGTCACCTGCATATTAAAAACTGGGTGTGATGGGGTCAGCAGTCACCTTTATAATAAATACTGGGTGTGATGGGGTAAGTGGTCACCTGCATATTAAATACTGGGTGTGATGCGGTCAGCGGTCACCTGCATATTAAATACTGGGTGTGATGGGGTCAGCAGTCACCTGTATATTAAATACTGGGTGTGATGGGGTCAGCGGTCACCTGCATATTAAATACTGGGTGTCATGGGGTCAGCAGTCACCTGTATATTAATTACTGGGTGTGATGGGGTCAGCAGTCACCTGCATATTAAATACTGGGTGTGATGGGGTCAGCAGTCACCTGCATATTAAATACTGGGTGTGATGGGGTCAGCAGTCACCTGTATATTAATTACTGGGTGTGATGGGGTCAGCAGTCACCTGTATATTAAATACTGGGTGTGATGGGGTCAGCGGTCACCTGCATATTAAATACTGGGTGTGATGGGGTCAGCAGTCACCTGCATATTAAATACTGGGTGTGATGGGGTCAGCAGTCACCTGTATAATAAATACTGGGTGTGATGGGGTCAGCGGTCACCTGCATATTAATTACTGGGTGTGATGGGGTCAGCAGTAACCTGTATATTAAATACTGGGTGTGATGGGGTCAGCGGTCACCTGCATATTAAATACTGGGTGTGATGGGGTCAGCAGTCACCTGTATATTAAATACTGGGTGTGATGGGGTCAGCAGTCACCTGCATATTAAATACTGGGTGTGATGGGGTCAGCAGTCACCTGTATATTAAATACTGGGTGTGATGGGGTCAGCAGTCACCTTTATATTAAATACTGGGTGTGATGGGGCCAGCAGTCACCTGTATAATAAATACTGGGTGTGATGGGGTCAGCAGTCACCTTTATATTAAATACTGGGTGTGATGGGGTCAGCAGTCACCTGTATATTAAATACTGGGTGTGATAGGGTCAGCGGTCACCTGCATATTAAATACTGGGTGTGACGGGGTCAGCAGTCACCTGTATATTAAATACTGGGTGTGATAGGGTCAGCGGTCACCTGCATATTAAATACTGGGTGTGATGGGGTCAGCAGTCACCTGTATATTAAATACTGGGTGTGATAGGGTCAGCGGTCACCTGTATATTAAATACTGGGTGTGATGGGGTCAGCAGTCACCTGTATATTAAATACTGGGTGTGATGGGGTCAGCAGTCACCTGTATATTAAATACTGGGTGTGATGGGGTCAGCAGTCACCTGTATAGTAAATACTGGGTGTGATGGTGTCAGCAGTCACCTGTATATTAAATACTGGGTGTGATGGCGTCAGCGGTCACCTGCATATTAAATACTGGGTGTGATGGGGTCAGCAGTCACCTGTATATTAAATACTGGGTGTGATGGGGTCAGCAGTCACCTGCATATTAAATACTGGGTGTGATGGGGTCAGCAGTCACCTGCATATTAAATACTGGGTGTGATGGGGTCAGCGGTCACCTGCATATTAAATACTGGGTGTGATGGGGTCAGCAGTCACCTTTGTATTAAATACTGGGTGTGATGGAGTCAGCGGTCACCTGCATATTAAATACTGGGTGTGATGGGGTCAGCAGTCCCCTGTATATTAAATACTGGGTGTGATGGGGTCAGCAGTCACCTGTATATTAAATACTGGGTGTGATGGGGTCAGCAGTCACCTGTATATTAAATACTGGGTGTGATGGGGTCAGTGGTCACCTGCATTTTAAATACTGGGTGTGATGGGGTCAGTGGTCACCTGTATAATAAATCCTGGGTGTGATGGGGTCAGCAGTCACCTGTATAAGAAATACTGGGTGTGATGGGGTCAGCAGTCACCTGTATATTAAATACTGGGTGTGATGGGGTCAGCAGTCACCTGTATATTAAATTCTGGGTGTGATGGGGTCAGCGGTCACCTGCATATTAATTACTGGGTGTGATGGGGTCAACAGTCACCTGTAAATTAAATACTGGGTGTGATGGGGTCAGCAGTCACCTGTATATTAATTACTGGGTGTGATGGGGTCAGCAGTCACCTGTATATTAAATACTGGGTGTGATGGGGTCAGCAGTCACCTGTATATTAAATACTGGGTGTGATGGGGTCAGCAGTCACCTGTATATTAAATACTGGGTGTGATGGGGTCAGCAGTCACCTGTATATTAAATACTGGGTGTGATGGGGTCAGCAGTCACCTGTATATTAAATACTGGGTGTGATGGGGTCAGCAGTCACCTGTATATTAATTACTGGGTGTGATGGGGTCAGCAGTCACCTGTATATTAAATACTGGGTGTGATGGGGTCAGCAGTCACCTGCATATTAAATACTGGGTGTGATGGGGTCAGCGGTCACCTGCATATTAAATACTGGGTGTGATGGGGTCAGCAGTCACCTGCATATTAATTACTGGGTGTGATGGGGTCAGCAGTCACCTGTGAATTAAATACTGGGTGTGATGGGGTCAGCAGTCACCTGTGAATTAAATACTGGGTGTGATGGGGCCAGCAGTCACCTGCATATTAAATACTGGGTTTGATGGGGTCAGCAGTCACCTGTGAATTAAATACTGGGTGTGATGGGGTCAGCAGTCACCTGCATATTAAATACTGGGTCTGATGGGGTCAGCAGTCACCTGCATATTAAATACTGGGTGTGATGGGGTCAGCGGTCACCTGCATATTAAATACTGGGTGTGATGGGGTCAGCAGTCACCTGCATATTAAATACTGGGTGTGATGGGGTCAGTGGTCACCTGTATATTAAATACTGGGTGTGATGGGGTCAGCGGTCACCTGCATATTAAATACTGGGTGTGATGGGGTTAGCAGTCACCTGCATATTAAATACTGGGTGTGATGGGGTCAGCAGTCACCTGTATATTAAATACTGGGTGTGATGGGGTCAGCAGTCACCTTTATATTAAATACTGGGTGTGATGGGGCCAGCAGTCACCTGTATAATAAATACTGGGTGTGATGGGGTCAGCAGTCACCTTTATATTAAATACTGGGTGTGATGGGGTCAGCAGTCACCTGTATATTAAATACTGGGTGTGATAGGGTCAGCGGTCACCTGCATATTAAATACTGGGTGTGACGGGGTCAGCAGTCACCTGTATATTAAATACTGGGTGTGATAGGGTCAGCGGTCACCTGCATATTAAATACTGGGTGTGATGGGGTCAGCAGTCACCTGCATATTAAATTCTGGGTGTGATGGGGTCAGCAGTCACCTGCATATTAAATTCTGGGTGTGATGGGGTCAGCAGTCACCTGCATATTAAATTCTGGGTGTGATGGGGTCAGCAGTCACCTGTATATTAAATACTGGGTGTGATGGGGTCAGCAGTCACCTGTATATTAAATACTGGGTGTGATGGGGTCAGCAGTCACCTGTATATTAAATACTGGGTGTGATAGGGTCAGCGGTCACCTGTATATTAAATACTGGGTGTGATGGGGTCAGCAGTCACCTGTATATTAAATACTGGGTGTGATGGGGTCAGCAGTCACCTGTATATTAAATACTGGGTGTGATGGGGTCAGCAGTCACCTGTATATTAAATACTGGGTGTGATAGGGTCAGCGGTCACCTGTATATTAAATACTGGGTGTGATAGGGTCAGCAGTCACCTGCATATTAAATACTGGGTGTGATGGGGTCAGTGGTCACCTGTATATTAAATACTGGGTGTGATGGGGTCAGCAGTCACCTGCATATTAAATACTGGGTGTGATGGGGTCAGTGGTCACCTGTATATTAAATACTGGGTGTGATGGGGTCAGCGGTCACCTGCATATTAAATACTGGGTGTGATGGGGTTAGCAGTCACCTGCATATTAAATACTGGGTGTGATGGGGTCAGCAGTCACCTGTATATTAAATACTGGGTGTGATGGGGTCAGCAGTCACCTTTATATTAAATACTGGGTGTGATGGGGCCAGCAGTCACCTGTATAATAAATACTGGGTGTGATGGGGTCAGCAGTCACCTTTATATTAAATACTGGGTGTGATGGGGTCAGCAGTCACCTGTATATTAAATACTGGGTGTGATAGGGTCAGCGGTCACCTGCATATTAAATACTGGGTGTGACGGGGTCAGCAGTCACCTGTATATTAAATACTGGGTGTGATAGGGTCAGCGGTCACCTGCATATTAAATACTGGGTGTGATGGGGTCAGCAGTCACCTGCATATTAAATTCTGGGTGTGATGGGGTCAGCAGTCACCTGCATATTAAATTCTGGGTGTGATGGGGTCAGCAGTCACCTGCATATTAAATTCTGGGTGTGATGGGGTCAGCAGTCACCTGTATATTAAATACTGGGTGTGATGGGGTCAGCAGTCACCTGTATATTAAATACTGGGTGTGATGGGGTCAGCAGTCACCTGTATATTAAATACTGGGTGTGATAGGGTCAGCGGTCACCTGTATATTAAATACTGGGTGTGATGGGGTCAGCAGTCACCTGTATATTAAATACTGGGTGTGATGGGGTCAGCAGTCACCTGTATATTAAATACTGGGTGTGATGGGGTCAGCAGTCACCTGTATATTAAATACTGGGTGTGATGGCGTCAGCGGTCACCTGCATATTAAATACTGGGTGTGATGGGGTCAGCAGTCACCTGTATATTAAATACTGGGTGTGATGGGGTCAGCAGTCAGCTGCATATTAAATACTGGGTGTGATGGGGTCAGCAGTCACCTGCATATTAAATACTGGGTGTGATGGGGTCAGCAGTCACCTTTGTATTAAATACTGGGTGTGATGGGGTCAGCGGTCACCTGCATATTAAATACTGGGTGTGATGGGGTCAGCAGTCACCTGTATATTAAATACTGGGTGTGATGGGGTCAGCAGTCACCTGTATATTAAATACTGGGTGTGATGGGGTCAGCAGTCCCCTGTATATTAAATACTGGGTGTGATGGGGTCAGCAGTCACCTGTATATTAAATACTGGGTGTGATGGGGTCAGCATCACCTGTATATTAAATACTGGGTGTGATGGGGTCAGTGGTCACCTGCATTTTAAATACTGGGTGTGATGGGGTCAGTGGTCACCTGTATAATAAATACTGGGTGTGATGGGGTCAGCAGTCACCTGCATAAGAAATACTGGGTGTGATGGGGTCAGCAGTCACCTGTATATTAAATACTGGGTGTGATGGGGTCAGCCGTCACCTGCATATTAAATACTGGGTGTGATGGGGTCAGCAGTCACCTGTATATTAAATACTGGGTGTGATGGGGTCAGCAGTCCCCTGTATATTAAATACTGGGTGTGATGGGGTCAGCAGTCACCTGTATATTAAATACTGGGTGTGATGGGGTCAGCAGTCACCTGTATATTAAATACTGGGTGTGATGGGGTCAGTGGTCACCTGCATTTTAAATACTGGGTGTGATGGGGTCAGTGGTCACCTGTATAATAAATACTGGGTGTGATGGGGTCAGCAGTCACCTGCATAAGAAATACTGGGTGTGATGGGGTCAGCAGTCACCTGTATATTAAATACTGGGTGTGATGGGGTCAGCAGTCACCTGTATATTAAATATTGGGTGTGATGGGGTCAGCAGTCACCTGTATATTAAATACTGGGTGTGATGGGGTCAGCGGTCACCTGCATATTAAATACTGGGTGTGATGGGGTCAGCAGTCACCTGTATATTAAATACTGGGTGTGATGGGGTCAGCAGTCACCTGTATATTAAATACTGGGTGTGATGGGGTCAGCAGTCACCTGTATATTAAATACTGGGTGTGATGGGGTCAGCAGTCAGCTGCATATTAAATACTGGGTGTGATGGGGTCAACAGTCACCTGTATATTAAATACTGGGTGTGATGGGGTCAGCGGTCACCTGCATATTAAATACTGGGTGTGATGGGGGCAGCGGTCACCTGCATATTAAATACTGGGTGTGATGGGGTCAGCAGTCACCTGTATATTAAATACTGGGTGTGATGGGGTCAGCGGTCACCTGCATATTAAATACTGGGTGTGATGGGGGCAGCGGTCACCTGCATATTAAATACTGGGTGTGATGGGGTCAGCAGTCACCTGTATATTAAATACTGGGTGTGATGGGGTCAGCAGTCAGCTGCATATTAAATACTGGGTGTGATGGGGTCAACAGTCACCTGTAAATTAAATACTGGGTGTGATGGGGTCAGCAGTCACCTGTATATTACATTCTGGGTGTGATGGGGTCAGCAGTCACCTGCATATTAAATACTGGGTGTGATGGGGTCAGCAGTCACCTGTATATTAATTACTGGGTGTGATGGGGTCAGCAGTCACCTGTATATTAAATACTGGGTGTGATGGGGTCAGCAGTCACCTGTATATTAAATACTGGGTGTGATGGGGTCAGCAGTCACCTGTATATTAAATACTGGGTGTGATGGGGTCAGCAGTCACCTGTATATTAAATACTGGGTGTGATGGGGTCAGCAGTCACCTGTATATTAAATACTGGGTGTGATGGGGTCAGCAGTCACCTGTAAATTAAATACTGGGTGTGATGGGGTCAGCAGTCACCTGTATATTAATTACTGGGTGTGATGGGGTCAGCAGTCACCTGTATATTAAATACTGGGTGTGATGGGGTCAGCAGTCACCTGCATATTAAATACTGGGTGTGATGGGGTCAGCGGTCACCTGCATATTAAATACTGGGTGTGATGGGGTCAGCAGTCACCTGTGAATTAAATACTGGGTGTGATGGGGTCAGCAGTCACCTGCATATTAAATACTGGGTCTGATGGGGTCAGCAGTCACCTGCATATTAAATACTGGGTGTGATGGGGTCAGCAGTCATCTGTATATTAAATACTGGGTGTGATGGGGTCAGCAGTCACCTGCATATTAAATACTGGGTGTGATGGGGTCAGCGGTCACCTGCATATTAAATACTGGGTGTGATGGGGTTAGCAGTCACCTGCATATTAAATACTGGGTGTGATGGGGTCAGCAGTCACCTGTATATTAAATACTGGGTGTGATGGGGTCAGCAGTCACCTGCATATTAAATACTGGGTGTGATGGGGTCAGCGGTCACCTGCAAATTAAATACTGGGTGTGATGGGGTCAGCAGTCACCTGCATATTAAATACTGGGTGTGATGGGGTCAGCAGTCACCTTTATATTAAATACTGGGTGTGATGGGGTCAGCAGTCCCCTGTATATTAAATACTGGGTGTGATGGGGTCAGCGGTCACCTTTGTATTAAATACTGGGTGTGATGGGGTCAGCGGTCACCTGCATATTAAATACTGGGTGTGATGGGGTCAGCGGTCACCTGCATATTAAATACTGGGTGTGATTGGGTCAGCAGTCACCTTTATATTAAATACTGGGTGTGATGGGGTCAGCAGTCACCTTTATATTAAATACTGGGTGTGATGGGGTCAGCAGTCCCCTGTATATTAAATACTGGGTGTGATGGGGTCAGCGGTCACCTGCATATTAAATACTGGGTGTGATGGGGTCAGCGGTCACCTGCATATTAAATACTGGGTGTGATGGGGTCAGCGGTCACCTGCATATTAAATACTGGGTGTGATGGGGTCAGCAGTCACCTGCATATTAAATACTGGGTGTAATGGGGGCAGCAGTCACCTGCATATTAAATACTGGGTGTGATGGGGGCAGCAGTCACCTGCATATTAAATACTGGGTGTGATGGGGTCAGCAGTCACCTGCATATTAAATACTGGGTGTGATTGGGTCAGCAGTCACCTGTATATTAAATACTGGGTGTGATGGGGTTAGCAGTCACCTGCATATTAAATACTGGGTGTGATGGGGTCAGCAGTCACCTGTATATTAAATACTGGGTGTGATGGGGTCAGCAGTCACCTGTATATTAAATACTGGGTGTGATGGGGTCAGCAGTCACCTGTATATTAAATACTGGGTGTGATGGGGTTAGCAGTCACCTGCATATTAAATACTGGGTGTGATGGGGTCAGCAGTCACCTGTATATTAAATACTGGGTGTGATGGGGTCAGCAGTCACCTGTATATTAAATACTGGGTGTGATTGGGTCAGCAGTCACCTGTATATTAAATACTGGGTGTGATGGGGTCAGCAGTCACCTGTATATTAAATACTGGGTGTGATTGGGTCAGCAGTCACCTGTATATTAAATACTGGGTGTGATGGGGTCAGCAGTCACCTGCATATTAAATACTGGGTGTGATTGGGTCAGCAGTCACCTGCATATTAAATACTGGGTGTGATGGGGTCAGCAGTCACCTGTATATTAAATACTGGGTGTGATGGGGTCAGCAGTCACCTGCATATTAAATACTGGGTGTGATGGGGTCAGCAGTCACCTGCATATTAAATACTGGGTGTGATGGGGTCAGCAGTCACCTGCATATTAAATACTGGGTGTGATGGGGTCAGCAGTCACCTGCATATTAAATACTGGGTGTGATGGGGTCAGCAGTCACCTGCATATTAAATACTGGGTGTGATGGGGTCAGCAGTCACCTGCATATTAAATACTGGGTGTGATGGGGTCAGCAGTCACCTGCATGTTAAATACTGGGTGTGATGGGGTCAGCAGTCACCTGCATATTAAATACTGGGTGTGATGGGGTCAGCAGTCACCTGTATATTAAATACTGGGAGTGATGGGGTCAGCAGTCACCTGCATATTAAATACTGGGTGTGATGGGGTCAGCAATCACCTGCATATTAAATACTGGGTGTGATGGGGTCAGCAGTCACCTGCATGTTAAATACTGGGTGTCATGGGGTCAGTGGTCACCTGCATGTTAATTACTGGGTGTGATGGGGTCAGCAGTCACCTGTATATTAAATACTGGGTGTGATGCGGTCAGCGGTCACCTGCATATTAAATGCTGGGTGTGATGGGGTCAGCGGTCACCTGCATATTAAATGCTGGGTGTGATGGGGTCAGTGGTCACCTTCATATTAAATACCTTCATTTTAATTACTGGGTGCAAAGGGGGGTCACTGGTGCATGCACGTTAATTGCTTGGTGCAGGGGGTCCACTGATGCCCCCGTGTTATTTTCAGGGTGCATTGGGAGCACCAGTGCCTACATACAAATTAGGGTGTCCAATGGCACATGCATATTACAGTGTACAGGGGAATATTAATTACTGGGCGTGGCACCCCTTCGTATCGAATTTTTAGAGGCTAATGAAAGAGAAATGATGCCAGCTTCCCTACCTACTGTACAGACAATAGGGAATCTGAAGGTAAATATTTCTTTAAGTACCCCTGCTATAAACCGTTCCAGATTTGGTTACAAAGACATGTTTATACAGAGGGCTGGTTAATATCAATCTGCACCAAATATAAATACATAGATTGGAATCTTACCTCCTTCTCTGGAATATACCTCAATTTGCGCTGGTAAGCCAACAGTGTTTTCATATATAGGATACACTTTGACAGTGTACATCTGAAGGGGCTCAATGTTCTCTAAATTTCAGAAAATAGCACAAAATTATTGTGTGCATTATTGTGATTTCCATATACAGTACATATTTATCTATTTCCTGACTGAAAAAAATATCTTGTTTAAAATAGGGGTAACATTTGAAGGCTTCCTCACATACTCTTAGGCCCTTATTTAACAAGGGATAGCGCCAGGTAGCGAATGGTGAGCGAACGGTAATGACGGTCACCGCCACGAGAACGCCGGCTCCCCTCCGCAATCACACATTTATCAAGCCGATCCTGCTTAGCGACTGACAGAGCGCCAGATAGCGAATCATTCATCATTATTCCAGCCTCACCCCACAGCGCCAGCGGGCGACCTTGAACAGCGACAGGTATGACCTCTCGCTACCTGGCGCTCTCCAATGCATTTCAATGGAGCAATCTTTAAATATTCTTAATTAATTGCTATTAATGTTTTTTTATTTATTTTTTTTAAATGTCAAAAATTCTGTGACCACTTCTGCAATGTTAGATTTTTTTTTAAGGTAAAAAAAAAAATAATAAAATTTGTGCAGAATTGATATTACAGGTCTGATATTAATGTATTCATATTACAAAATGTTTTGAAAAACTTGTTTTTCTTTGGTTTCCAAAAATATGGTTGTTTGGGGGTTAAAAAACTACTTTTAACCCATCGCCGCCAGCGCTCTGGGGTTTAAACAAGCATTTCACTGCGCGAGAATTTTTTGAGCGTGATTTGTTAATGAATATGGTGGGAGCCGGTCGCTCTGAACAGTCGCTATCATGCGCTCCCATACAGCGCGGAACCTGTCAAATAGCGACTCCTCACCCAATAATTAACATTACGGCAAACCGACTGAGTCGCTATCAACTAAAGAACAACGGCCAAGCACAGCGACTACAAGCGGGCGCTCTGAAAATGCCGCTACAGTCGCTCAACTGTCGCTACCTGCCGCTGTTAATGAATCGGCCTCTTAGTACTCAGTGGCTAGAATCCATCCCTCTCCCCCCCCCCCCCCCCCCCGAGCTGAATTATTGCTATCCTGCTATTCCGCCCTGCCAGTAGGTGGCAATAGAGAGAAAACATCTACCTGCAAAGTCAGAAATGAGGATGCGGGGGTATAATAATGTCTATGCAGTGCTGCATGCAGGAAAGAGTGGTCACTGCACCAAGTGAAGTATGTGCTCTAAGGGATGGGACAGTAAAGGGAACAGTGTTTTTGGATGTCTTGGGAAGTTTGGGGGACAGGGGTGAAGCAGATGCATTATATGGTGAAATGTTAATGCATCCTAAAGAATTTCCTGTGTCATAACAAACTGTGTTATACCTTGTCAGCAGCCTCTTATAACGCGAGTGCATCTTTGTGTAATACCATGTGAGCAGCCTTGTTATATCTAATGAGTGCATCTTTGTGCTATACCTTGTCAGCAGTCTGTTATAATTTGTTAGTGCACCTTTATGTTATACCTTGTCAGCAGCCTGTTATAGTTTGTTAGTGCACCTTTATGTTATACCTTGTCAGCAGCCTGTTATAGTTTGTTAGAGCACCTTTATGTTATACCTTGTCAGCAGCCTGTTATAGTTTGTTAGTGCACCTTTATGTTATACCTTGTCAGCAGCCTGTTATAGTTTGTTAGTGCACCTTTATGTTATACCTTGTCAGCAGCCTGTTATAATTTGTTAGTGCACCTTTATGTTATACCTTGTCAGCAGCCTGATATTATTTGTTAGTGCACCTTTATGTTATACCTTGTCAGCAGCCTGTTATAATTTGTTAGTGCACCTTTATGTTATACCTTGTCAGCAGCCTGTTATAGTTTGTTAGTGCACCTTTATGTTATACCTTGTCAGCAGCCTGTTATAATTTGTTAGTGCACCTTTATGTTATACCTTGCCAGCAGCCTGTTATAATTTGTTAGTGCACCTTTATGTTATACCTTGTCAGCAGTCTGTTATAGTTTGTTAGTGCACCTTTATGTTATACCTTGTCAGCAGCCTGTTATAATTTGTTAGTGCACCTTTATGTTATACCTTGTCAGCAGCCTGTTATAGTTTGTTAGTGCACCTTTATGTTATACCTTGTCAGCAGCCTGTTATAATTTGTTAGTGCACCTTTATGTTATACCTTGCCAGCAGCCTGTTATAATTTGTTAGTGCACCTTTATGTTATACCTTGTCAGCAGCCTGTTATAATTTGTTAGTGCACCTTTATGTTATACCTTGTCAGCAGCCTGTTATAATTTGTTAGTGCACCTTTATGTTATACCTTGTCAGAAGTCTGTTATAGTTTGTTAGTGCACCTTTATACTCTTTTGCATTGGTTTTCGGGTTAGGTATCCCGCTTTCAAAAAATGTCTCTGATTATGACCACACCTTGGATCTTTTTATAAAATTATTGCGTATTTAATTAATGTTTTTCAATACATACAAAATGACGTTAAAAAAGCACAATTTCATACATCAATTCATGTGATGTCATCCGACATGAAATTTACATATTATACAGGTAAGTCCATCGTTGCCTTCTAACAATACCTTACAGGTGAGCACAGATGGGCAGACATGTTTCGCCTTGCTAAATCGGCTTTATCAATGCCCTTTCACCTGAATAAAGACACAATACAGTATATAATATATCTGGCACGATGTATTCATATTCATGTATATAATTATATAGCTATTTTTTCATTCTTTATTGTATGTATTGACCTATTATTGGTACAACGCTATAATAAAATATATATATTTATATGTAAACAATAATATACCTTGTCTGAGATTGTGTTGTTTCAAATGTCTTTTTATCCATTGTATAATTTCCCTGAGAAAGGTCTGGCTAAGGAATACCCTCTATTTGCAACCGTATAGGAGCAGATGAAGTTTTTGCATATATGTTGCACTGTCTCTTTAAATGGGTTTTGTTAGACTCCTGGATGGGATTAAAACTTGCCATTAAAGCATGTCAATAATGATTTCATTACATTTCCACATCTGCTGAGCCTCAGCCTTTTCTTAGCATTCTTGCCTCTGGCAGTGTGTACCTGTTTATTTGAAGAAATAGCTCTCAGCTTCTGTTTTAGCAGGCTGGCTGTTTCCCACTGCAAACACCACAGGATGGTCCAACTGTCCTTATTACCTATGGGGAAAGAGGAAGGGAGGATTGTATGATGCACAATACCTTTCCTATCCATTTCTCGCCTCCTAGCTGTTGTATGGCCTAATTTCCGGTCCTCCTTATGCTTATGTCCCCAAGAGAAGTAAAATCTTACCTCCTTTTTAGCAGTCGGAGCGTGTGATGAAGAGGATCTTCCTCTTGCTGTACTTGTGTCGGGCGCCCGCTCGCCCGCTGGGCATACCTATCCACGCTCCCCCGGTGACGTTCTTATATGCGTCCAGCTCAGGGCGCATTCCAATCCACCTCCGGTTATGAAACCGGATGTGGTAGTTTGCGTTCCAGCTGCTGGTGCGCAGATCGCGCCCCTCCGGCGTTTCCGCCGGAAGTGACGCGACGCGTCATCGGCCAGTTTTTTCAGTGCACTATAAGGTTCCATTTTCTTGGAGACCTTGATGTTACATGCTATTCTATTTCATAACAATAAGTCCTCTTTCCATGGAAGAGATAGCAATGCGATACTGCGCTCTTGTATGCCTCTCTCTTGTTTTTTTATTTTTATCATTGGAAAAACATTTTGAGAAATCAATATGATTGTTCCATTTCTATTACAGTAATGCATATACTTGGGACATAGATAAGATTAGTATGGTAGCCCTGTTTGGGTCTATATAGTGCTTAAACATCCTATGTCCCTATGTTGAACATCCTATGTCCCTGTATTCATTACTCTGTATTTTTAAGATGATATTACACGTTGTTCTCCAATTATCTTTTCATTATATTGATTACACTTTTTTCTTTTTATGTTGTTTAATAAAATATTAATATTGATTTATTAGTTTGCATTAGGTATTTTTGCGCATATTTCCTTAAAGTGATATTACACTTTATACTCTCCATTCTTTCTCTATTGGTTATTTTTCTTATTTATTGAATCTTTATTATTTATGTGAATTAGTGGGACACTTGGTATATGTCTGTGCACTATTACAAACTGGAACTGCTTTAAGGTAAGTCTTATAAATACTATAGATTGTTTCTGCCTTGTTGGCTCTATCCTTGAGTAATTTCCCAATTCTGGTTAAGATTTATGGTAATCTGAGCCTTTGGGTGTGCAGTGGGATTCGCCCGCCTATAGATCAAGTTAATCCCATGCCATATCTTAGATATCATACCAGACCGTTCTTAGTTTACATACATATACATTATATTGTACATTCATTTTGTTTATAGCAGGTTTTACATGTTCATTAGTTATTTGATTTATTTACAATATAAGGTTCTCATTGTTTTATTAAACTTCCTGTCTCCACCCGTACATGCATTTCCACTATTTAATTTATCTTTTTATCTCATCCCATATCTCCTACTGTTACAGAAATGAGGCAAAGCTCAATGTGTCATTTAAGCCAGGATATTTTGTTGCCCCCAATTTGTATATCCATTTCGTCTCTAGCTGTAATGTTATTTTTTCTATGTTCCCACCACGTTGGGATGCATGTACCCTGTCTAAGCCAAAGACTTTTAGGGAACTAGGGTCATTGTTGTGATGTAGGGCAAAATGGCGGACCACTGGCAATTTTTGGTTTCCATTTCTGATATTGTATTGATGTTCGTAAATCCGCCTCTTTAATTGGCGGTTTGTTTTTCCTACATAGTAACACCTGCACCCACACATTAACAGATAGATTACGTTGGTTGTTTGACAATTGACATAATGTCTCGCTCTAAATTCCCCTTTATTTGCTATTTCTACTGATGGACCTGCTTGGATGTAGCGACATGTGCTGCACCCTCCACATTGATACGTGCCCTTTTGCTTACAGCAATCATTTTTTAGGTTAGTATTATAGTGGCTGTGAACCAGACGGTCTTTGATGTTCTGAGATCGTCTGAAGATGATCCCTGGTTTCTTAGGTAAGAATGTTTTTAAATAGGGATCATTCAATAAGATTCTCCAATGTTTTTCCAGAATCTGGCGTATTTTCCCATGTGATGGGGTATATGTTAAAATTAAGGCAGGACCCTGTTGACTTTTTGTTTTTCTTGGTCTATACAGTAATGTCTGTCTCTCTAGTTTCATTGCTTTTTTGTATGCCGCCTTAAGGGTAGATTGTTTATAGCCCCTATCTGCCAACCTGTCGAGTAATGAATACAGGGACATAGGATGTTCAACATAGGGACATAGGATGTTTAAGCACTATATAGACCCAAACAGGGCTACCATACTAATCTTATCTATGTCCCAAGTATATGCATTACTGTAATAGAAATGGAACAATCATATTGATTTCTCAAAATGTTTTTCCAATGATAAAAATGAAAAAACAAGAGAGAGGCATACAAGAGCGCAGTATCGCATTGCTATCTCTTCCATGGAAAGAGGACTTATTGTTATGAAATAGAATAGCATGTAACATCAAGGTCTCCAAGAAAATGGAACCTTATAGTGCACTGAAAAAACTGGCCGATGACGCGTCACGTCACTTCCAGCGGAAACGCCGGAGGGGCGCGATCTGCGCACCAGCAGCTGGAACGCAAACTACCACATCCGGTTTCATAACCGGAGGTGGATTGGAATGCGCCCTGAGCTGGACGCATATAAGAACGTCACCGGGAGAGCGTGGATAGGTATGCCCAGCGGGCGAGCGGGCGCCCGACACAAGTACAGCAAGAGGAAGATCCTCTTCATCACACGCTCCGACTGCTAAAAAGGAGGTAAGATTTTACTTCTCTTGGGGACATAAGCATAAGGAGGACCGGAAATTAGGCCATACAACAGCTAGGTGGCGAGAAATGGATAGGAAAGGTATTGTGCATCATACAATCCTCCCTTCCTCTTTCCCCATAGGTAATAAGGACAGTTGGACCATCCTGTGGTGTTTGCAGTGGGAAACAGCCAGCCTGCTAAAACACAAGCTGAGAGCTATTTCTTCAAATAAACAGGTACACACTGCCAGAGGCAAGAATGCTAAGAAAAGGCTGAGGCTCAGCAGATGTGGAAATGTAATGAAATCATTATTGACATGCTTTAATGGCAAGTTTTAATCCCATCCAGGAGTCTAACAAAACCCATTTAAAGAGACAGTGCAACATATATGCAAAAACTTCATCTGCTCCTATACGGTTGCAAATAGAGGGTATTCCTTAGCCAGACCTTTCTCAGGGAAATTATACAATGGATAAAAAGACATTTGAAACAACACAATCTCAGACAAGGTATATTATTGTTTACATATAAATATATATATTTTATTATAGCGTTGTACCAATAATAGGTCAATACATACAATAAAGAATGAAAAAATAGCTATATAATTATATACATGAATATGAATACATCGTGCCAGATATATTATATACTGTATTGTGTCTTTATTCAGGTGAAAGGGCATTGATAAAGCCGATTTAGCAAGGCGAAACATGTCTGCCCATCTGTGCTCACCTGTAAGGTATTGTTAGAAGGCAACGATGGACTTACCTGTATAATATGTAAATTTCATGTCGGATGACATCACATGAATTGATGTATGAAATTGTGCTTTTTTAACGTCATTTTGTATGTATTGAAAAACATTAATTAAATACGCAATAATTTTATAAAAAGATCTAAGGTGTGGTCATAATCAGAGACATTTTTTGAAAGCGGGATACCTAACCCGAAAACCAATGCAAAAGAGTATTCTTAAGTCTTGACTATGTACCCACAATAACAAATCGATTATATAGGGGGTATTCAAAAATAAGGGTCGCACAATATAGGGAAGCTCATCTGAGCAACCTTAGAGTGTAGTATTAGTGCACCTTTATGTTATACCTTGTCAGCAGCCTGTTATAGTTTGTTAGTGCACCTTTATGTTATACCTTGTCAGCAGCCTTGTTATAATTTGTTAGTGCACCTTTATGTTATACCTTGTCAGCAGCCTGTTATAATTTGTTAGTGCACCTTTATGTTATACCTTGTCAGCAGCCTGTTATAATTTGTTAGTGCACCTTTATGTTATACCTTGTCAGCAGCCTGTTATTTCTTCACCATTGTGTTATGTCTTGTCGGGGGGGGGCATACATATATTACTGTGTGTGCACACATGTATGGGGGCGGGGACATAGCATTGCAGGGGCGGGGACCGAGGGGATACTCATTGGACCATCAATGTATATACATAGATGTTGTGGCATACTGTATATATATATATATATATATATATATATATATTTTTTTTTTTTTTTTTTTTTTTTATTAAATTTGACCTATCCTCAGGATTTTCACAATACTGGTGATTGGTCCTTGCCTCCGGGGGGCATCCCAAATCAGCATGTCTGACTGTGTAAAACCCTTCAGATAGCCCACATCACTAACCTTTCTGCCTTACCCATGGCACATATGTGGACGCTCGTTCAACCGGTGCTTTATGCGATGCATTCTTTTTGTTCCACTTTAAAATCCTATGTCCTATTCTAGAACAGTGTGCATTTTTTCTGGCTGCACATAATCCCATGCAGGCCTCAGCACGTCTCAGCAGTGAGGACTGACCATACTTGAAATTCTGTTTCTGCACATATATATGGCAGGGACTGGTGACCGCTCATGTCTGTGCAGAGGTTATCAGTCCCCAGCCTTAATGGCCACAAATGCATTAGTGGTGACTTTTCATAATCATGTGACTGCAGCTCAACTTCTTCTTTGGGGTCCAAAAGTTAAAGGAATCTGACTAATCTCTGCTTTTTGGGGTCCAGTGGTGACACACAGTCCGATATTGCTGGTATTGCCCCCTTCCCCCCACCAATGTACTTTCAGGCAGGTAAACGCGTGTGCTCCAAGGCTGAGGCTATAGCAATAGGGGCAGTACATGGGCTGGGGTGCACAATAGGGACCAATGGGGGGACAGCAAGGGGGTGCTAGAATTAGCAGCCCAGTCGGGGACCAAGGTGCTGTGCCCCTTATGCCACTCTGCCTTTTCTCCTCACCTGCAGCAACCACTGGAATTAGGCTTTTTTTTGTACTTACCTGTAAATTAAATGTTATATTTATTGTCAGGCTTGCATATTTGTGCTAAGGCATGGGGATACTTTTTCCCCTTGCCCTAGGAACTGCAATACCAAGAAACTTTCCCTGCCATAGATTGTAATATAGATGTCTAACATGCTGGACACATACATTTTTAGTCATCTCAATAAATGTAAATTATTCTATACTAAGTAATGTACCATGCACGACCGAAGTGTTGCATCCTTCATGTTCTGTTTTCCAATGTATTTCACAGCTGGGTAGCTGGGTGCTTTTACACCATTCCAAGACATAGGACTTAGCTGAGGCTTGCAGCTCCCACTCTACTTGTAGGTTTGAATCATTAATAGGTGACACATGTACTCTATTCACTGGGGCTCCTGTAGTAAAATAATAATTCTGATTAAACAAACTAGTCTAGCCTACATTTGTAACATTGTGCATTTTAATATTTTCAGCACATCAAGGAAAGAAAAAAATGGCCTCATAATTAACTAAATAGCAAGTGGAAGAATTATATATATATATATATATATATATATATATATATATATATATATCAAAATAATTCAAGCCAAGATTTTAGCCAAGGTAGAAAAGTTGAATATGATAGCTTTGTGAACGTACAATTCTGCTTTTACAGGGAAAGACTTCTTAACTCAAATGGGCTTTCCCATAAACTATCCTGTGTTGGAATAAAAGCGTATTGCTGTTGTAAGTCTCTGGATGTATTTAGATGCTTTTACCCACAATGCAATGCTTTTGGCAGATATTAGAGTGGTTAATGTTACTTTTTATCATCGGATGGATCAGCTGTTCCTCCCTGCAAAATACACTACAGAAATGCTGTCACTCCTTGTCATGCCCAGGTGAATTAAATTGCTAGATGTTCTGGGTTTGGGAATTTCGTGGAGCAAGAGTCAGGAAACTGCTAGGAGAGGAGGTTGCAGAGGAGAGCAGAAACATGAAGACTCATGACAATACAACACGTCTGTGCCACCACAGAGACGGGCTGCTGACCAATTGAGTGTAGGGGGTTTAGTCCTTAACGAAGAGCCCGTAACCTATTCACATGTTTAGTAGCACACGAAAGAGATGTGAATACAGTCGTACAGTCCTGTGGTGGTTGCATAATGGATGGTCTGGACCCAGTACAGGCAATGGAGGGTTTAGGATCCAGTACATGCAATAGGGGGTTAGGACTCCAGTACAGACAATGAAGGGTTTGGCTGCAGTGCGGATGATGGGGGATCTGGTCCCTAGTGCAGACAATGGAGTGTCTGGGCCCAGTGCAGACTATGGAAGGTCTGAGCCCTAGTGCAGAGAATAGAGCACAGATAAAGGAGAGCTGTAGGCCTAGCACAGACACCGGCATGGATCACGGAGGGCTATGGGACCAGCACCAACAACAACATGGACAATGGAGGGCAGTGGGCCCAGCACAGACAAAGGCACAGACCATGGATGTCTGTGGTTCCAGCAGAGACAACAACATGGACAATGGAGGGCAGTGGGCCCAGCACAGACAACAGCACGGACCATGGAGGTCTGTGGTTCCAGCACAGACAACAACATGGACAATCAAGGGCAGTGGGCCCAGCACAGACACCAGCACGGGCAATGGGGGGCAATGGACCTAGCACAGACAACAGCACGGACAATGGAGGGCAGTGAACCCAGTACAGAAAACAGCACAGAAAATGGAGGGCCCAGCATGAACTAAAACGGGTGTGAGCCCCAAAACTGCCCATGAAGGCAAGAGCCTCAATACTACTACACGAAGGGCATGAGCCCCAATTTAAGATTCAAGGCTAGATAATTCACAGGGGGTTGTAGAGCACAGGAAAACTCAGGAGAGGCAACATAGGGAAGGGGCTAGACTATGTATTTATAGGAAAGACAAAGGGGATGATGAAACCCAGCTAAAGGAAAACAAGGCCACATTAGGACCCAGGGGAGAATCACACAAATCCAGCAGACAAAAAACTGGTCGCCAACTCAGAAACCTCCGGGTTTGCAAGAATGGTGCACCAGGTGTCCTTGCGCAGTGTTTCTACCCCTCACATCCATCACTGTGCCTGGCACACCCCCTTCATTGCAATGAATGGACGGGACTGAGGACAGACAAAGTGACTGGTGCGGAGCAGCAGGGACTGAACCAACTGGGAGTGCTGGTTCTGACCCAGAAAATTATGGGGAATGTGCTTGCAGGCCCCTCAATCTCAGAAACTAGGAGGTCTCTGAACTGTGAACTGGCCAGGATCTGCTGCGGGGGAGAGATAGTAAGTTTCTGCTTGTTTTTTTCATTTGGGTTTACTGTCCCTATAAGTAGACAACTAATATGTTTATGTTTCCAAACGTGTATGACTATGCTCTGTAACTCCTATAAGGGAAAGTTATATTTAAAGGGATTGTCCAGGCAACTAAATAGACCATATAATCACATAGCTATACAGCTCCTAATTTTCCCTGTTTTTTATATGTTATTTAAAATAAGCTGCCCAAAGCAGAGAAACTTTATTTTGATGTTTTCATTAATTTTTTACATTTCCAGCCAGTAAGCGTGGCCACTCTCCAGAACAATGGCAGGCAGTGTGTTTATATTAGCATACTATGACAAGTAATAAACTACTAGTCAAGCCCTATGATTGGTGGCCCACTGCTAGGGAAATCAGGGGGGGGGGGGTGCAAAAAGTCATTGGCATATTTCTGCTTCTAGGTGATGCTGCAAGGTTACTAGAAGGCAGAGAGCAGATAAGATGAGGTAACCTGCTTAGTCATGTTTTTTACATTTTGTCTGGAAAGTCCCTTTAATTTTCACTTGTGAGTGGACACACAGAAAGTCTCTGGTGTCACCAGGGAGCATGTGAAACCTTGATGGTAAGAAAGATGACTGCAAAATGTTATTCAAATGTTATTTTAATTTATTGTACACTCATGCCATTTTCTTCAGCTATACAATTATGGCATATAGTAAGTATATATTTTTTGATGATATCGTTGAAGATTTATTTTCTTACCATTAATAGAAAAGAAGACCTGCTGTGCTGGAGAAGCCCCGGCCTTATTGTGAGCCCAAACAAATGCACTCTTCATACCAGGAACCAGAGAGAAACTGCAGCTGAGAGCTGTTGTGTTGCAAAGCAGAGTGTCTTTCTGATGTAGATCAGTAGATGTCTTCACAATATACCAAAGAGATTTGCTGTTGGCTTTCTCTTTTTTGAGTAACTATGAAACATTGATACACTTGGTCAAACTTCAAAAAAGTTCACATCACATCACCTGCTCACATATGCCAGATTATTTATTTTTAGGGGTTGGGGTTTAGGTACAAAGTCTGTTTTTTCAAGGAGGGGGGCACAAAGTGTGTTTTTATTCAGAGGGGTGCAGAACAGTGTGCTATTATTATTCTGCTTTGTTGGCTGCAGGGCTGGGTTCTTTTTACGGCCTACTAGACGGTAATGTGCCATCTGCCATAACGTATGCTGAACACTAGATGGAGCACACTCCTAACTGCAGAATACACTCATTCAGTCATTGACACCCTTTTGGTTCCAGTGCTCATCATGGCTCTTACCTGAATTTACTGTTTGATCACTGCAGACAACAGTTGAAATAAAGGGAGGGTCAGGGCAGTCTTTAAGCAAAACAGTATTTAGTGTGGGGAGGAAAACATTTTATCCCCTCCTATGGTGGCGATGCTGCTGTCTCATACAGGTATGTACCATGTTGTACCTATTCGCTGGCAGCAGGCAGTGCCCCTCTCCATGACTGATCGCACTGGAGGCTCGATTCAGAGGCACATTCGTCTGGACTTCCGTAGCTGTCTGTGAAAGTTTTTGTGTATGTTTGTCATTTTTTGGGTTTTTTTCGTTCATTTTTCATTAGTACGAACGTTCGGGCAAATGCGTATATGCGCTTTCGATGAACGAAAGCAAGTCGGATCATTTTTGTTAGTTCGGATCATTTTCCCATCAAAATCTGATATTTTTCGTTCGTTCAGATAACTTACGTTATTGGTATGGGCTTGCGTCTCATTCAGAGAGCTGATTGCCGACGGACCCCCACCCTATAAACCCGTTTCCTTTGCGATCCTCGTATGGGACCATTTTGAGCTCGAGACTAGCAGCTATGGATGACTTTAGTGTATTTGAGGAGCATGAGGATCTGCAGCTCATGGGCATTGAAATTGTCTGGAGGGCTGAGACCAGATTGCACCGGCAACGCATGCATATCGATGGCATGCATGACGTTGAGCTGTTTGAGCTGACCAGACTTAATCGTGCTTCCCTCCATAAGTTGTATAGTGAGCTGCGGCCATTCTTAGCTCGCACCACAAGGAAGGGGCAAGCAATTTCAGGTATGACCAAGATGCTTGGTTGCCTGCAATTTTTGGCGAACGGCTCATTCCAGAGGCTGGGTGCCCTCTCGGTGGGGATCCCCCAGCCTACGCTGAGCCGCGCGCTATCCAAGTTTTTGGAAGGCATGGCTACCAATACTCGGAAATATATTTGTTTTCTGAGGACATGGTAGCCAGGAACGCGATTAAGCTGGCATTTTATAACATCGCTGACATGCCCAATGTCATGGGTGCCATTGACTGCACCAACATTGCCCTGGTGCCTCCGGCAGCCGACGACTATATCTACAGGCAAGTACAATCTGTCATTTTTTAATAGAGTTTACCTAAATTTTTTTTTCATTTTTCAAAATCCCTCCTTGTAAAATCCCTCCTTGTAAATAGTCCCTGTGAAATAGTTCACATGGTATATCTGTTAATCCCTCCTTGTAAATAGTCCCTGGGAAACAATGGGCCGTATTTAGGCTCTCACATTTTTATCATGTGGCCCAAAGGGAAACATTTTAATGTGGACCTTAAATAGCCAATTACAATTTAATCTTTACTTGATCCAACATACATATCCTTTTTTTGGTTACAAAATACTTATGTACTTGGTTAGTGTTATTTGTATTGGGCCACAGGTTTTGCTTAGGGTGTTATTAGTTAGTGTTTCACTAGTTTTCCTTGTCTTGCTGAAATTTTTTTTTCTTTTATCCCAGGAACCGCAAAATGGGCCACTCACTGAATGTCCAAGCAGTGGTGGCCCCGGACATGCAGTTCCTTAGTGTCCTCACCGGGTTCCCAGGCTCATCCCATGATGCCTACATTCTTAGAAGATCTGGATTGTACGATCGGTTTGAGTCTGGAGAATTCTCCGGTGGATGGCTTCTTGGTAAGTTGACGCCAAGAACGTCCTTTACTTTTCAATGTATGCCTATGAATTAAGTTTTTGACCCATGTATGAAACTATGCCTATTTGTACCCCTTGTTTACATGTGAAACACGACCTTAACCATTACATTTATCAAACAACAAAGCCTTGACAAATGTTTGTCCGGCATTTCCAAATTGACAAATTCTGCTTCCCCACACTCGGCTGTAATTATGTTCTTGACTTTATCAGAGGGTCTGCGGCATCTTTGCTTAGATGCATTACACTCACTGAGTAGAGGAGAGCGGGATAAAGGGCAGGGGCCGGGTTAGAGCTGTTTTTGCCTCAGACAAAGCAGATACGGGGTCCTGAAAAGTTAAGACATCCAAGAATGCTGAGCAGCACAGTCCTAAACCAATACCTGTCTTTGATGTTTAAATTGTCCCAACATCCATTAGATGGGGTTAGGGTTTATTTTGGGCAGCGCAATCTGTATGCTCAGGCTGTTGCTTAAATGTAACATAGGCTCTTAGTCATGGGGAAGGACCGTTTTTTGGATTCAATTTAGGGAGTAATGTGTAATTGATGCTATTCTTTTTTATTTTTTTCAGGTGATTCAGGCTATCCACTGCTTCCCTGGCTGCTGACGCCCGTACTTCGGCCACAGAATGCCGCCCAGGATGCATACAATCGGGCACACAGGAAGACCAGGGCCGTGGTGGAGAGGGCGTTTGGCCTATTAAAAACCCGTTTTCGATGCCTAGACCATACGGGGGGGGGCACTACAGTATGACCCCAAGAAGGTCATTGATATAATTATGGCTTGTGCTGTGTTGCATAATTATGCCATCATGCAGCGTGTCCCCCGGTATATGGATTTGCCCCCCTCTCCACCCAGCGATGACCCAGAGGACCACTACCGTGGCACAGCCAGTGCGTCTGGGCAAGCCGTTCGTTCAAATTTGATTTCCACACATTTTTCTTAATTTGTTGTGCCTGTGTTTGTTTTGTCCCTTTATTGATTGTTATTTAATTTATTTTGGCTTTGTGTTTGTATTTTTGTTTGTTACTGTCCAAAATAGTAATGAAGTCATTAATAAAAATCTCACCCCTGATTTTAGACTCATGGCTTTTTTTGGGCCCAATTTGCTTGTGCAAACTGTAAGTAATCTTTATCCAAAAAATACATTAAGGCATCAATAACAGGTCAAGTCAAAATTATTTTAGTTTATTTTCAAAGCAAACATTGGAGTTGATGGTCACTCCCATATTTCATGTAAATACATGGTAAAACAACAAATGTCATTTTTGACAAATCATACCGCATAGCAATTGGCCACAGGCAGAAGTTTAAAAGTAATGCACTCCAGGCCAAAGTTTACATCACAAATTAAATACACACACATATGTGACAAGCATTATCATGTCCAGATTTTTTAGCCAATAAATAGGGCCACAGACACACCCTCTCCTGCTTGGCCACATTTGCCACAGGCACAGGTGGAAAGCAGCCAAACCTATGCCACATCTACACCTGTTACTCAGTGGCCCACCCAAACAAGAACCCCCATTCCCAATCCAAGTCCAGTTCAATCTCAGCCAGGGGTCAAGGTAGTAGGCCAGGACAGAATGTCCCCAATCATGCCTACAAACAGGAGGAGCCAGAACCAATGTAATTAGGCCCAAGCCTGCAGCGCAACAGCTTGAGTGGCAGGTTCAGTGAATCTTGAGCTTCGGCATTGGCTAGTGGGCTACCTCAGCACTCTAATGAGCTATATGGGCGCAAATCAAAAGCATACAAGCAAAGCCATACCTAAAGGGTATATTGGTAGGGCTCACCAGGTCAATACAGTGGGTATGTAGAGCAAAGATGTGGAACAGATACAGGCCAAATAGGCCTTAAAATAAAATATGGATGCCCATAAAACCCAGGTTGTGGGCCTGTGTGGCATTCAGAATCTGCAACTGTTCCAACATTTTTCTATTGGTAGTTCGAAAATCAGCCAGCATGGCACTGAAATTGGTATTTAAGGTGGCCATATGGCTGTTGCTATTTCGAACTTCCTAAAGCATGGCTGTGAAATTTGTGGATAAGTTGGCCATGTGGCTCTTGTTGGATCTAAATTCAGTCAGCATGGAGTTTAACGTATTATTTAAGGTCTCTAATTGGCCATGAAGATGCTTGTGGTTTCTTTGATTTTGTAGGCGAAATAAACGCCTCTCATGGTGCCATGCTGACTCCATCATCGGCGCGCCCCTCCCCTGGGAAACTGGGCGACATAGCTGACTATGCCTCCCAATTCCCCGGGTTGTGGGGCGTGCAGATGATGGGCCTCTAGTTCCACCAACAGCCACAGGTCTGCTTGGCAAATCCTCAGCAGCAGAGCTAACACTGGGGACTGTAGGCTCAGTCTCTGCATGCTGCCCACGATGGGCTGGCAGCATGCAGCCAGATTCACTCTGCTGCTGGAGAAACATGTTGGGACAGTTGCAGATTCTGTCCCGGGGGGGCTGTACAGAAGGTCCCATGAAGGTTCCATCCCCCTCCAGCTCCTGGATTTCCTCCATCAGTGTGTGGGTCTTTTGGGACATGTAAAAAAAAAGGTTCAGCTTGGGCAATACATATGTAATTCCGCAAAAAGAAACATGCCAAGTCACATGCATAAGCAAAATCAGAAAAAGACACTTACCGTATATATCGGATCCTAGGTCCTAGGCAGCACGGAAGTTGACGGCATGGACAAACTGGCTGAGGCTTCCCCATTAGCTGAGGAATGATGCTGGGCTGCATTGTTACAAAAAAAAGGCATGTAAACACACAACTATGCATTGCTGATGTGTAATAATACATATATACGTGGTCAAGCATGAATGGCAACTCCCCCAACGGTCCAAGTTGGACCTTCACTATGAATGCCATTATCTGTTAGATGTATTAGTCAACAAGTACATACACATTGGTCACCTTAACCCAACAAAACATGCATGTACTGGCTGTTCTGAGGCTTCACACATCCCTAAAAGCCCATTAGGGGACCACACTCAGTTTGCAAATAGCATTTGGCCTAAGATTATGCTGGTTGCCATTCTTTCTAGGTAAACCTTTCAATCACTCCAGATCAAGTCTTTCAGACCAAAGCACAGCTCCCACACAAGTGGGCTACAGATAAAGATGTAAGTGTTGGATGTGATTGACTAGAAACACATAAAAGGCAATCCTTTGCTAATCTCAATACTTTAATACTGTTCCGAAAGACTCTCAAAGGTCATGTATGGGCAAGCAAATTAGCAAATGATCAATCCACAGAAATGAGACACCCTGGTCAAATTGTTACCTCCGCTACAAGGCACACCCTAGGGGCATGTGTTAATATATGCCTTGGACCCTCATTTTACACGTAGCTCACATTTCACATACACACTAACATTACTAACCTGCAGGAATAGTCGGGATGTATGTGTCCTGTCGGCCCGAGTGTCCCTCTAAGGCCACGGGATGTAGCAGGCCCAGCACCATCTCCTCAGCCTGGGTAAATTGCAGTTTAGTGGGGAAGCCTCCGCCAGTTTGTAAGCTGAAAAAGATAGTTGTACACATTTAGCAAAATGGTGACAATACAAGAAGAAGACAAATCCACAAAGTATATATGTACCTGTAATGACGCCGTTTATTTTCTTTCTTCCGTGCTGCATACTTGAGGTCCGATATTTTCCTTAGAATCTGCTCAACATCTTTAACTCTTCCCCCGTTGAATTGACCTGTCTGGTGATCTCCTCCAAAATTTCTGCTTTGCGCTGTTTGCTGGTAGCTTTTGATCTGCGCCCATATAGCTCATCATAATGCAAGTCGAGCCCACTAGCCAATGCCAGAGTTTGGGTCTCCCCAAACCTGCCACTCAAGTGGCCTCTGCGCAATGTGCGCCTTGTTGCTTGCGGTTGTGGCTCCTCATTGTTTGCAAGCAAATTGGGGGACATTCTGGCCTGGCTGTGTTGGGGTGAAATTAATGACTGCTGGCTGGCTGGAGATAGAACAGGACTAGGAAAGGGACTGGGTGTTCGTGGCTGGGTGCCCACTGAAGTAGCAGGTGTAGATGTGGCATATGGTGAGTGCCTTGCCACCTGTGCTGGTGGAGAATGTGGCCGAGGAAGAGAGGTTGTGCTTGAAGAAGGCGGGCTTGGGGCCCTGTGCCTCTGTGGGCCCTTAGAAGTAGCATGCCCCTTGGAGGTAGTAGGCTGGTCCAGGGGTAAACCAGAGCTTTGGCTTCTTTGCCGGTGCCTTGCCCTCTTGGCAGAGGATTTTGAGACCCGTGCGGGTGGTGGTGATGCCGAGCTCAGGCTGCTGGTGCTTCTTGCGCTTCTTTGCCGGTGCCTTTGGCTCTTGCAGTGTTTTTCCATATGTGCTGGTGGAACTAGAGCTGCTGGGGCTTCTTTCCCGGTGTGTTCTCTTTTTAGCCTTGGCTTGGGAGACATGTGGGTGGGGTCATGGGGACCTGGGGGGGCTTCGCACCCTCTTGGTACCTTTTTTGGCGGCCGTTGGTGTTGCCTTTCTGGCCTGTGGCTTCCTCTTGCCCGCTGGCTCCTTTTTTGCCTGCAGCTTACTTTTGGGCATCTGGGAGCGAGTTGTTGGCCCTGCAAATGGCTCCTGCCGCTTTGATGGCTGTTTGCTGCTGCTGGCGTCCTTTGCTGCTTTCGGCATATTCTTTTTGGGTGCCATTACTGACCGACTCAGAAAGAGAATGAGCTGTGTGTCCCGGACCCTTTAAATAAGAATGCCGGGGTCTGACGCTTATGCACTCGCATACGCGTGGGTACGGCCGTTCGTCCGGCCGTGCGGAACCCAGAAACCGCTGGGGCATAACTTATCTTCACCCGCCAACAAGAAGAGATCATCATGATTGTAAGTGTCTTTTAATGCCTTTGATTTGCCATCTAAATGCATGCCTAGCCCTTAAGGAAGTGCAGGAAGAAACGCTTTGTTTTAAAAGTGTCTAAAACTCCGTGCAAAACCGAAGTTAGGGCCCACATGTGCGAAGCCACACTTATGCCAGCTACAAGGATAGTTTTAGGCTAGAAATGTGTCTGTTAATGTCATTTAGTCAAATGATCGATTTGTGACAGATATTAGTATGCACTTTGATCTAAATCCTATGTTTATTTTGTGTTTTGTAGACGATGCTGGAGCGCAGGTATGACTACCTGCCCAACTCATTTGAGAAGCGGACCGTCGCCCTGGAGATAGTGTCACGAATATAACACCAGACGGACACCACCTTCACCCACACTCAGATCATGCAGCATTGGTCGGACCTGAAATGGCTGCACATGCCCCGGGTGCGGCGCTTTTTCGGACTCCATTTCCATAGTAAGTACATAGCGATTGCATGCAAGATGTAACTAATACAGAAGGTAGGCCTTTATTTAAAAATGCTTTTTTTTTCTAGTGTTGGAAATGGAGTACCGAATCCGACGCACCCGGAGGCGCACAGGCCGACCAGTGCTGCATGAATCTGCAGCTGGAAGTGAAGGTGGTGGATCTCCAGGGCGACGGTCCTACCCCTCCTTTGTAGGGTCCTCCGACCAGCCCCTGGACCTTACCACAGAGGAGGGGCGTCACGGCGTGGGCAGGCAGTCATACTCAGCGACGCAGGCGGGAGCCTCTGGTATGTGACTCTTCAAGCAACCGCACACACATACATGCTATTTACAACCAAGCTGATTCCCTTAATCTGTTTTTCTAGATGCTTCTGGAGCGGGTGAAGATGTGGAGGATGCAGCAGATCTCGCCCAGGAGGCACAGGGAGAAGGTGAGTGATGTGACACACACATTGAAATAGACATTTGATTACTGTTGACTAAGACATTATAAGTGACCCTATTTGCCATGTCTCTACAGCCTCTACTTAACAGCAGTGGCAGGGCCCAGGACGGAGGGATGTCCCCAACGAGGCATCCGTCGGCCACCAACCAAGTAAGTTGTAATGTCATTCTTTGTAGTATGTGGTCATTGACATGATCACCCAGATACATCAATCCACAGTCAATGGCATTAGCAGAATGACCTCTGCTCACTTCCTTAGATTAATGACTTAGCAGAATGACCTCTGCCCACTTCCTTAGATTAATGACTTAGCAGAATGGCATATGTCGTCATGATTTAAGTTGCCAACTAACAAACATTCCAGCCACAGGTGAGAAACATGTATTTGTCTCAAACTAATGTTTTTTTAAACATTTAAACAACCACACGGGCAAGAGTGGAAGAAATCCTGGAGTTGGTGGCCGATATGCAGCAGCTGGTTGACTCGTTGGGGACAACAGAAGAGTAGTGTCCTGGGTCCTGTCACTGTATTTTTTTTGTAAATAGTTTTGAAATTTTAAAGTTTTAAACCATTTTAGTGTTTTTAAAAAAAAAATTATAAAAGTTTGTAATATTTTTAACAAAAGAAAAATTTATAAAAAGTCACAAAAAATGGCCTTCGAATATAAAATAAACCAAACCAAATTCAAACCAAAGTTTCAGTGTTATTTTTTTGCACAAATACATTAACACCAAATGAAGGGTGAAATAAATATTCAGAGATGAAGATTCAGGTGACCGGGAAGTGGTTTGGGTAAGTTTTAGGGGCCTAAAATGGAAGAAGAACCTACCGGGAAGTGGTTTGGGTAAGTTTTAGGGGTCATACATGGAAGATGTAGGAAAGCGCAAAGTGGTTTGGTTGAGGTTTAGGGGTCATACATGGAAGATGTAGGATTGCGCAAAGTGGTTTGGGTGAGGTTTAGTGGTCATACATGGAAGATGTAGGAAAGCGCAAAGTGATTTGGGTGAAATTTAGGGATCATACATGGAAGATGTAGGATTGCGCAAAGTGGTTTGGGTGAGGTTTAGGGGTCATACATGGAAGATGTAGGATTGCGCAAAGTGGTTTGGGTGAGGTTTAGGGGTCATACATAGAAGATGTAGGATTGCGCAAAGTGGTTTGGGTGAGGTTTAGGGGTCATACATGGAAGATGTAGGATTGCGCAAAGTGATTTAGCTAAGCATTGTAGCAGAAGTGAGTGAGTCAAATATGTAGGCGAACACTTTAATGAGTTAAGTTTGTAGTGCGCAGGCGCAAGATCGTAAGGATTTACGTCCGGACGATTTTTTATGGTAAAAGGAAAACAGAATCTATCGGGAAATGTAAAGGATTTGTGGAAGGAGACGATGGAAAAAGGGCAAAATCGAAAGCCGACGTTGTAACATGAGAAAATGAAACAGAAAAGTCGTACTCTGGCATACGACCGGACGGAAACATTACTGAAGGTTAGCAATGCATGCATAGAATAAAATAAAAAAAAAAAAAACAGGTCGGCACTAAAACGACTGTCTTTTTTTGTCTCTCTGAATCAACCCTTATAAGCGGATGATGGGCCTTTCTACTGTGCCAGCACCATTAAATGTGGCACTGACCAATCTACAGAAAATAGGATAGCTGGGAGAGGTGCGCCCCTAATGGCCTTGGTGGCCCAGGCTTATAGCCCTGAACAGCCTCCTTTAGAAACAGCCCAGGGGAGGGTAGTTCATTAAGAAACCTTCTAGTTTCAGACCTCTAAACTGTTTCAATTTAAGTGCCTTCCTAGTGCAAATCAATGAAGTGCTGTTAAATCCCCTGTTCCCTGATTGTTCTTTCATATTTTATACATATTATTAAATAACAACCTCCATGTTGCAGTCACTAGAAAGGAGGAGGCTTTTCACATAAGACAGAAAGGTTCTCAGAAATTGATGTTAACCCTCTTGCTTATTACTGGTGCATGCATCAAACTAGAAAACAGGTCAGCATACTGTATAAATGAATACCAAAGATGACTCCCCAATGAACTAACCCAAATTGCAAATTAAAGTAATCAAAAATAGAGGTTTTAGCAAACTAGAAAAGTAACTTTGTTCACATAAAGGCCACTATATGTAAAGCCATATATTCCTCTGCAACACAGCACCAATCTTGGCGACAGTTTGGAGGGGATGCACCTGTTTTGCCTAGGGTTTACTATCAATGCGTTCCCCACAAAGCCCTTAAAATCCAACCCCTAACCCTAAAAAACAAACCCATTTCTTGAAAATATATTGTACAGCTTGGAAGAGCTTACTCAAACAGGTAGGAAAGTAAATAGTGGAGAATGCCCTAATATTGCCACATATCCTGCTTTCATTTAAGACAGACCAAAACCCTGTTGCGCAGGAACTCAAATAAGACTTAACCCACCCCTCCTGCCACTTTAAAGTCTATTCCAGTTCCCCCATCAAACAGAGCTATAAAAGTAAAAGGTAAGTATCCTTTATCACCAGCACACTGTGTCATCCCATAGGACACATTGATCATCTGGTGCCAGCATGTTCTATTGGAGGAGCACCCCAGGACTGGATGACACATTCTGGACCTGGGAGAGCCCTGTTGGCTTAGATAAAGGAACATCTGGTATATTTAAAGAGGTGGGGGGGGGGGGATAAGATGTTAAACTTGTGATTTAGACTTTAAATTTGGTGTAGCTCCCCTTTTTTCAGCTATTCTGAAATTCCACTTCATTGTATTTTGTGACACAACCTTGTTACTCTTTTGATAACTAAATATTGCTTTCACTTTAGTGCAGTACCTTCCAAAAAAGCTGAATTTGTCGTGGACTGTCTGGTGCACCCTTGATGATCTTCCACCAGGTCTTTAGTTTACCAGAGGGAGCTACAAAAATACAAAGCCATGGACGTAAAGAACAATACAATTATAAATACACTGTCTGCATATATATACTATATCTTAGTATTTTTTTTATTTGATTAGCACCAGTAAGCAACTTGGAGCCATACTGTGCATAAAACATGTCATGTAAAACCCATGCAGCCAAATGAAGTTTGTATCACTGACCTCTGAATTCTGACGTGGTTTGGCTTTTTGCTGGTCCCCAGTCACTCCATTGGCCAGTAAAATTTTCACGAATGCAACGTATCTGGAAGTCATATGTAGTACCACTTAACAGTCCACATTGATATGTCTCTTTTGATCCCACAGGTAGTTCTATTGGCTGGGAGAAAGCATTGAAATAATGTTTTCATTTACAATGTATTCAATGGCTACCCAAAAAATCATTTCACAAATAAATTGTACACAGATACACGGCAAGTAAATAATAGTCTACAGTTTTTTCTTACGGTATTGTGAGATGGGAGTGAATGATCAAATGTTTTTCACTGGTCTATGTTCAAAATGGGTTAGAAACTTCACTAAAGCAAAATTAGGATTTATGATTACATCTAGGGATGAGCGAATCGGTTCTAACGAACCTGAATTTGCTCCGAATTTCAGGGAAAATTCGATTCCGCACGAACCCGAATTTTTAGTGGTTCGTGCTGACCGAATTTTCCCTGAAATTTAAAAAAAAAATGCCGGCATGGTGGGAGCGGGGAGACCGGCTGCGCTGTCAGCGGGCGGCGGAAGCCGGCTTCCGCCGCCCACTGACAGCGCAGCCGGCCTCTCCGCTCCCACCAAGCTGTGAAATGGAAAAAAAAATGCCGGCATGGTGGGAGCGGGGAGGCCGGCTGCGCTGTCAGCTGTCATCAGAGGACGCGTCATCAGAGAAAGCCGGCTTCCTCTGATGACGCGTCCTCTGATGACAGCTGACAGCGCAGCCAACCTCCCCGCTCCCACCATGCCGGTAACAGGCTTCCGCCGCCCGCTGACAGCGCAGCCGGCCTCCCCGCTCCCACCAGAGATGAGCGATTCGCTAAAGTTCGATTCGGACGAACCCGAATTTCTTTGAGAAATTCGGCGAATTGCCCGAATCGAATTTTTGAGAAGTTCGCTCATCTCTAATTACATCAATGCAGACTACACCTTTTATTTTTGTGAGGTGTTTGGAGCTTCATGGTCAATTTATTCTGTTTATAGGGTGACATGGAAGAGTAAAATTATCTTGGAAAGGTCTAAAATCACAACAAATAGAACTTTTTGGAATTTATTGGACTAACATGGACCATTTTGTCATGGGCTCAAGAGGGACAATAAACGTGACATGGGGAGATCCCAAAATCCCATTGACCCCTGGTACCTATGTATAGCTGGAAGTGAACACAAATGACATTCTAGGATATCTATAACATACCATTGACCATTCCAGCTGCAATTCACTTTTGTTACGCAGTTGGCAAATCATGTTTTTTATAAATCCAACTTTTCCATATGTCCATAGCAGTTTAATACAGTCTCCAGAAGCTTGAGCATCAGTAAAGGCTATAGGATCAGTCTTCACTAAAACAAATACAAATCAATAACTTACATGTAATGCTACATATGACATGGCACCTAGAGTTTAAGATAGATGTTTATTAACTAAGTAACGCCCTAATTCTTCAATTTACAGGGGACCTTAGCAAGTCTATCTCTCATCTATAACAGTACAACAAACTATTATAAAAACTAGATGGCAGTTTCCACTGTTCTAACGATTTATGACATTTTAATGTTTATTAAAGTGTTTCCGCACATCTCCACTAATGTGTCAAACATTTCCACATCACATTTTGAACTTCTCTACCAATGTGAAATTTATATAAAAACTAAACTAATTAACCTTTATCAGTTTGTCCATTATGGGGAAGTGACTAGAATATTTCTCCATAATTTAGTCTATAATATCCCCCTCCAGTTGTTAACATGGCCTTTTCTCATTATAACAAAACAGACAGGTTATAAAACATAATTGTGGAGTAGTTCTGACACTCATTATTTATTGTACACATAGATATTCTGTCTAGTATCAGTCAGGACTTCTTTCCATACTCTTCCTGTCACTCATGTAACCGCATATCATCCATAAAAACAGTTTCCTCATTTGGGTTCATTGAGCAATAAGCTGTTTTTTTAATTAAGTGTTATGATTCTTTTTATGTTACTACCAGTGTATCTGTTGGCATGAGGCGAATGATGCAAGCTTACACGCTCACCGATGTTCTGTTTTCATAGCAGGAAGTGTGATTTCCTTTTTGCTAGAATTTTGTTTGTCAACCAGAACTACATCAAAAGTGGCCAGGAGGTACCTTTGTGATCACATCAAAAATGGCTGCCGGACCCATTAGTGGTCCTACTGAGCAGATCGAAATATAACCAATGGACCGCTGTTTTTTTTAGATGCAAATGGTAACCTTAAATTGGAACAAGTTATTAGACTCCCGGGCTGGCTTACGTCCTCTCCCTGGGGCATCTTGAACTGGGATGACCCACTGTGTGAAACCACTGGTTTGTCCACAATTCTTACCTTTCCACTGAGCCCACAGCACAAAACCCAGGATTGTGAAATCCCAGGTTTTGGTTCACTTTAAAGACTGTAATCCATGTGGTTCCCCTCCATGCAGCACGTTATTTGTCTAGGTCCAGGCTGTTTTACCTTTGGGAGCACTACTTTAGACACTTATGCCTCAAATTCTCAAGAGGTAAAGTAATGTTAAAGTATGAAAATCATTTTAACCTATTTTTTGTGTGTGACAGGTATGAAGCTGACTAGTGAGGTGTTGGTGTTGTATCAATTGAAGTACCCGTACAGTCAGCCGACCCTCCCCCCGTTTTTGTGTTTCATAGAAGCCTTGACACATACCTTCAAACCCTGGAGTAATACAGAGGGGAGTAGAAGTCGTAGACCCCAGCTCATTTTCTTCTGTGACCCATAGAACACTTTTTTTGTACAAATCTATATTCTTTCTGTAAATTTTGCAGGAACTCTGGCCCTTTATGGGAGTGCAGTTAAAGTCACTTTTGATGGGTATTTTGCACTGAGCTGTAGACCTGTAACACAAAGCAAACATTCACCTGTAACACATAGCAAACGGTTATGTCTGGATTTTGTGTTTGATATATACACACAACTCAATAACTTGCCTTGAACTGGACAGTGTGACATTATTTGGTAGTAGCGAGTCCTTGCCAGGCTGCCATGTGCAGGTCAGAATATTTGTTGTGAAGCTAAATAAACAACTCAAGTTGGTGGGTGGCAATGGTGGGTCTGAGAAAAAGAGCAGTGATAAGTTAACACGGGTGTTCGCAGATTTGCTTTTATTTTAGGCAGCGATATTTCAAAAGCTTGTAGTATTTAGGTAATTACCTCTAGAAAACGTATTATCACATTTTCTTTTCTTATTTATAACGGACATTTTCCGATGAGCTATTTTATGCATGTGTAAGGGGCTGATCTAAAGCTGATCTCGTATAGTTTATTTCTCATTTGTTGTTTGCTGATAGGCCCAGCTAGGCTGCAGTTGTTTGTAAATGACCATTGAATAAGTTAGAGGCACTAACTTAGCTAGTAGGTTAAAGGTACTAACTCAGCTACTAGGTATCACTAGTATTTTATATTGAAATCAGGTAGACCTCACAACTGTGTACTATTACTTAAACCAACTCAGGGTAATTTGCAACAAGTCTCTTAAATCAAGTAATGCTGTGCTTGTGAAGAATGTTTTATACGCCGGTTTAAGAAGTCCCCTTTGGAAGGACAGGTTCTGTACTGTACAGAAGATTAATCTTTCAATAAATCTTACCAATTATTCATCAACATGTATCTGATTCAGCCTGAAGAAGGAAACATTCAATGTAGGTTCAGCACAGCCTGAGGTCCCATTAAAATCCAAGGTTTATTGGTATGCTTTAAAAACATCAAAAGATTCAAAGTGCCCCGCATACAGCAATCAGTTAGTCAGTTCAGGTGATGTGTTTTTGGGCAGCCCGCCCCTTAGTCTTACCTGATAAGATATGAAAACCATGACCATTTGTACGTGCAATGTGATATCTGGCCCTCCCCCTTCACGTAAGATTATATTGTCCACTGAGTCCCTCCCTGATTGCTGTATTGGGGGCACTTTGAATCTTTTGATACTCAGGATTAAGGGGTGAGTGGCATAAAACTTTCAGTTATTGACTTTGATTCAGCCTGAAGAACCCCAAAACGTTAGCATTAGCTACCGGAGTTCCAGGGTGGTGGAGTTTATGTAGATTAGTGCATCTAATGGATAGATGTTGTGTACAATGTGCTACTTAAGGTTACGTTCAGGTTACGGTGTCGTTCTTCTTTCACACAGACATTGGAAATGCAGCATATGCATTAAATCACATTCTGCAGGAAAACACTTATAAATCTTTTCCTTCCTTAATCTTGCCTGGCTAGTTTGCCCGCATCACCCCTACTGGCACAGACTAGGTGTGGCTGCCACTAGGTTAAGCATAATTTTGAACTCATAGGATCAGGGACATAACAATCTCTTATTTGCAAACTTCAGCTTTTCCACATCACCCTTTGGGGTGCCATACAATCACATTTCTTAGCTATCCTGCCCCATTAGTGAGAGCCAGAGACCCATGCAGTCACTTTCCACAGGCCCGAGTGACAGTATGGCCTTTCTCATACTTTCTCTAAGCTTTGCTAAGTGAGAGGGAGTTTGTGTGAAGAATACATCATCTAAAATATTAATAGAAATAGAGGGAGCATCATAATTTCTTTTTGATAATCTACACTTTGGTTCCATAAAAAAGCCAAACTTACAGCCTGCTTGAATGCGAACCTGATCCACAAATTGAAGCCCTTCTCTGCTCTTGACAAAACACTGAAGCAGCCCTGAAGTCTTGTTGAAGCTATTGAAGTATACAGATGACATGTTCTCCTGAACATTTCTATAATGAGTCTCAGGTACAGGATCATTGTCCAGCTTCCACACTACCTCGCCGCTCCCAAACCGCAGACAGTGGGAAGAGCATGATGCCAATAGGGGGTGTCCAAGATGAATAGCTGTAGACTCTACAGCAATGCGACAAGACTGCACTTCTGTTAAAAGAATTAAAGTTATATCTTAAGATTATCGTGAACTAATTAAAATTTGTTCCCTTAAAGTTCTGACCATTCTTCTTTCTTTTGTAAATATTATAATTATAATTTATTCATAAAGCACTATTATCTTACGTAGGGCTGTACAAAGTAGTAATTTTACAAACAGAGTAGAACATACAGTAAATAAACTATTACAAATGAGGTGTTCACAATTAATATGCTTGAATCCAAGATACAAAGCATCACAAACACTCAGTATTGATTTTTGTGGCATGTGGCCCTTAGAGCCTTACTCAGGCCAGGTTGAATGCTTGTCTGAATAAATTGGTTTTGAGGGTGCTTTGGAAAGCTTGGATGATTGGGAAGTCACAAACTGAGCGTGGGGGAGGGAATTCCAAAAAAGTGGAGAATTATGTGAGAAGCCCAGGATGTGAGTGAGAGGCGGTGATTGTGGTGCAGTAGGAGAGAAGGTCACAAGCAGAATGGCCACTATGTCTAAGCTGATATAGCTAGATTAGACATGAAATGTGCAGAAGTGATTGGCTGGAGAGAGCTTTGTAGGTGAGAGTTATAGAGTTATAAACAGGAATTGCTGTAGGACTGGCAGCTGGTGCAGGGACTGACAGCAGTGCTGGATGAGCGAGTAGAGAGGTAGATGGCATGCACTAGAGTTCAGAATAAATTGGAGGGGTTCCAGTCTGTTAGTTGGTAAACCACAAAGAAGGATATTGCAGTAGTCTAATCGGCATATGACCAGGACATGCACTAACATTTTAGTGGTGCCAGGCGAGAGGAAGAGTTTTACATTTCAAGATATTTTCTTGGGAATAAAAAATGTTAAAACATATACAACTCCATTAACACATAATTTTGAGTTTATCCCACGTCTAAAAAAAAAAAAACAATCCATAGACATAATGGGAAATACTGGAAATTAAAAGGACTCTCTGCCAATAGATTTTTACTCTGGCTTACATCTAAAAGCTATACCTGAGTAATTAAGTTGTGCTATAAAATTCAACTCAAGGTTCATCAGAGGTCTGCATGAGGGCTTGTTACTCAGTTATTGGTGGTTCTGTTCACTTTACCTTTTAACTTTGAAGGGGACCTAGACAGACCAATCTTATCTTACTGACACCCACTTATCCTAGGCCCTTATTTAACAAGGGATAGCGCCAGGTAGCGAATGGTGAGGGATAATGAACGGTAATGACGCTCACCGCCACGAGAACGCCGGCTCCCGGCTCTCTATGAAGCCGATCCTGCTTAGTGACTGACAGAGCGCCAGATAGCGAATCATTCATCATTATTCCAGCCTCACCCCACAGCGCCAGCGAGCGACCTTGAACAGCGACAGGTATGACCTCTCGCTACCTGGCACTCTCCAATGCATTTCAATGGAGCAATCTTTAAATATTCATAATTAATTGCTATTATTATTATTATTATTTTTTTTTATGTCAAAAATTCTATGACCACTTCTGCAATGTTAGATATTTTTTTTAAGCTAAAAAAAAAAAAAAAAAAAAAAATTGTGCAGAATTTATATTACAGGTCTGATATTAATGTATTCATATTACAAAATGTTTTGAAAAACATGTTTTTTTTTTTTTTCTAAAAATATGGTTGTTTGGGGGTTAAAAAACTACTTTTAACCCATCGCCGCCAGCGCTCTGGGGTTTAAACAAGCATTTCACAGCGCGAGAATTTTTGGAGCGTGATTTTTGTTCACTCTGGCCGTTCGCTGTCATGCGCTCCCATACAGCGCGAAACCTGTCAAACAGCGACTCATAACCCCGTATTCAACATTACCGCACACCGACTGAGTCGCTGTCAACAGCCGAGCAACGGCCAAGCACAGCGAATACTAGCGGGCGCTGTGAAAATAACGCTACTGTCGCTCATCTGTCGCTACCTGGCGCTATTAATTAATCAGCCTGCCCGTCTATAAGAGACCATATAAACCCAGCACCATACGAGAAAGTATTTTTCAAATTAGCGTTAGTTTTTTTAGTCATTATACTGGAATGGGAACCAGCTATTGCTTTTTACAGAGAAGGTGGGGCTAATATAATAGATATAGAGATTTAATAAACCTGGGGTGTAGCTTCAAGGATGTTGGTTAATATCACCACACCTTCCATTAAACACCATAACTAGATTTTTTTTAACTAGCATCCATGGATCCCGGATATCTGATGCTCATGCCACATCGAGGACAAAATTATTTTCCTGATTTTTATATTGCTAAATACCAAGAGCTCATAATGCTGTTTACATTCAGGTAACCAATTTCCACAATACCTGGTTCGGCTCAAAATTGACCACTTATTTTACTCACCCGCTCCAGCCACCGAATTCACTGGTATGCTAACAGTAAAACAAATTAAGACATCCCGAACTGGAATTCCCCCGGATGTGGTGGGTGGATAAGGGTGAGCAGACCTCCAGTTTGATTTTTGATGTATGTGGGTGCGGCAATAATGATATACATACACAACAGGTTTCCCTAGCATTCAGCTTTGTCATAAACAAAAAAAGTCCCCATAGTAACAAATAGTTTAGTAAATTATCAGCAACAAAATATAGCTTACCCTTGTCTAGTAGTAGTAGCAGTAATATCACCTCTAGCAAAGGCACTCCCCTACCTTTCGGCATTTCTTCAAGATTTCACCCCATAAACTGGCAATGAGAAAATAAACAAAATCAATTATAGAAAGAGAAAGGAAAATTTACTGGAAGGTGGAAATAATAAATATATTAGTAGATGCAAATAAAAGGCGGAAATGCAGAGTCTTAAACACAAAATCAGTAGCATAGGAATTGATCTCATTGGATGTTTGATTAAAGAGGAACATCGGACCAAAAATAAAAAGGGGCTTATTCCCCCCCCATCGACCCCTACTTACCTTTTGGATGTCATCACTGCTGTGGTGACATCCAGCTGCTTCAGGGCCTGATCCTTACCCAGCTACAAGCTTAGCCGCCTGTTGATGACAACTGTCCCACTGTGTTCTCACAGTTCAGCGAAGTCTCACAGGATTTTGGGCGGCCTATTCATGGGCACTACGCAAACGAGAGATCAGAGGCGTGCAGTGCCTGATGGGATGCAAGCGCTGCCAATGAATGAGACCTAGAATATGGATCCCTTGGTGATGTGAGTAAATCATGCAGGTGTAGGGGCAGCAGATTGGTGAGGCTTTGGGGGAGGTTTTAACCTCACTCAATGTTCCTCTTTAAGTAGCTACTCTGAGGCAGCCCATCCTGGAGCTTTTCTGAGGCAGTCCATCATGGTGCTTCTGGTACAGCCAACCCTGAAGCAGGGCCAGCCAGGTTTATGTGAGCCCTTGTGCGGCATGGTCTCAGTAGGCCCCTTTGTGGTGAAGAGTTGTGTCACATCACTGAGGGACATCCCAAATCTGGATCAAAAGGATCAAAAGAAAAAGAAACCTTACCTCTACAGTGCTTTTCCCCCCCGGCACGCACTCCCGGTCTCCTTATTGCTGCCTGCTGTTTGATCCCCTGCAGCCCGCTGGTGCGGCACAGGCAGCAGCAGAACCTTATTGCTGCATACTGTTGTCCCCACCCAGTGGGAAAAAAGTTGCACCACCACCTCGGTTATCGCTGGTGTGCCGTGGGCAGATGTGGGCACCAGCTGTGGTGGTGCCCTGCCAGTCCGCCGCTGGTCAAGCACCATTGCACACCCCAAAGGCCGGCCCTGTCAGTGGGCCCCCGGCAGCTGCCTCGCCTTGCCGGGTGCTGACGCCGGCCCTGCCCTGAAGCTCCAATGGAGCTGCTCATCTTGGAGCCCCTTTGAGGCAGCCTACCCTAGAACTTCTCTGAGGCAGCCCATGAGCCTGAGACAGACTGTCCTGGAGCTCATCTGGGGGAGCTCATCCTAAAGCTCTACTAACATAGCCCATTCTGGAGATCTTCTGGTACAGCCTGTCCTGTAAGTTAGCATTTAAGGATACATGCGTACCACAGGCTGCAAAAAATGGTGCAAAACCATATATTAGTTAGTATTAGTATTCCCTTTGCACCTTTTGACCATGGGAATATTTCTAGAAGGCACTCCCATACCACTAGAGAAAATATGTATGTTTTGGTATAGCAGGCATCGAATACTGTTTGTTGTACCACTGGGAAAGGAACACATATGTACAATTACTGATTAGCAAAACACTTTCTATACCAGCTATACAATAATTTACTTGGCGTCTAGTTTAAATAAAAAGTAAGCATAATAAAAAACAAGCAATTATTTTTGAAGCTACAATATCTATATAAATACATCAAAACTGGTTAGAGAAATATGCTATTTATTTCTTGTTTAGTGATACTCCTCAGAGCTAAAGGTAACAGTCATGTGATAATCATGTGCCTTACATTTCTGCTAAAATCCAGAAATTACTTTTTGGCATCCTAACTGATGCTTTGCCTGACAAATAGGTTTATGGATGAAATGTCCCATGACTGCATGTGTTTAGTTAGTTGAGGCCACCTGCTATGACACCAGTCTTGTGTTTGAGGGATTTATGGATTAGGTGCTAGCCTCAGGTATAAGGATCCTTCATGTGTCTCACATTTCATAATTCTATGTGCCCTTTAATTTGATCTAATTAGAAGTGTCCAGAATCCAGCAGCAGCAACAGGCATGCTACCAACCCCATGTTGTTGCTTTATCAAGGGGTCTGGGGCTATATATCACTATGAGCTAAATGTCGTTTGGAAAAAATCTATATTCCTGTCATTTATTTACTTGTCTGCTTTGGAGTGAGCATTTTAATATGGTTTATAGCCATCACCATTTGTTTGCATTAACTTTATATTTATATATAAAATATATTTAAACATTCAGAGAAGGATGTGCTTTTTGGATTTTGCTGTTAATAGATAGGACTGATTTATTTGATTAACCAGCAGCCTTGCCAGTGTTACCTGGTACATTGAATGTTTTCCAAATTTTATTAAAAGGGTTCTTTTAGTGTGAAACTGTTTATCAATATCATTCAATGATATGGCCATTATACATACATATAGCTTGTGTGAGGACTTTGTATTTTGTTTTTATACATGGTTCCATAGAAGTGCTGCCAATCCATAAAAACGGGCAGGCTGATTCATTACTAACGCCAGATAGTGACAGATGAGCGTCTGTAGAGCGGATTTCAGAGCGACTGCTAGTAGTCGCTGTGCTCGGCCATGGTTCTGTGTTTCAGAGCGACTCAGTCGCTGGCCGGCATTGATGAATATGATGTGTGAGTTGCAGTACTATGCTTTATGGAAGCGAACTGTAGCACCAGCTCAGTGCGACTGACTCACCACATTCATCAAAAAATAGCCTCAAACAGCGCCCGGTGCTCAAAATCATGTAATTGTAGCCCATAGCGCGAGAGGCTGTGTGATTAAAGTCTGTTTATGAACTTGTATCCACTAGTAACAAAGCAAAAACATATGGAATTACATTGTTATAACATTGTAACATGAACAATTTAATACCAGACATGTAAGGACAATTCTGCATAAAAATATTATTAATCCAAAAAGTTTTCAAAAATGTCATTTTCTTGCCCAGGATACATGTCAGAAGATTTTTTTTAAGATTGGGATCAGGAAAGGGATTTAAGGATCGTCCATAGAAATGTATGGGAGATCGCCAGGTAGCGAGAGGTAATACACTCTGAAAGGCTGGTGCTGTACGCTGAGGCTGGGATAAAGATGAATCGTACGCTATATGGCGTTGTTCCAGTCGCTCACCATATTTGGCTTCATAAATGTGTAATTGCGTGCCGTGTCCGGCGTTCACCTGCCACTACCTGCGGCTTATATACCAGAGAAGATTGGTCCAGGGTAGACATTCATATAGATGAATGGACCACAGGAAAACAATGTTATCCATAGATATATGGGCAAGAGAAAATATTGTTGTAATGATAAAAGGGCCAAAGAAAAATCAAATACTAATAGACAAATGGGAGGAGCCAAGATGATCAACACTTGAACACATTTAGGGCCTTATTTATGAAGTGTCCTGTTTAGGTGCACTTCACTGGTGGCTATAGCGTTTTGAAAAAACATTTTACAAGAAAAATAATTGACACATAGTCCTGAGTTTACATTATTGACAAGTCACAATGAACTTTCTGTTCTGTGTAATATTATTTATAAGCATAAAATGCTTCAACACACCTCTGCCCATTGTGCTCCATGGGATACTTTGAGGTGAGTAGAAGCATAGGCATAGGGGCGCTATAGAGAGAGTTTTTCTAGATTTTGCTAAAGCTTTTGACACTGTCCCTCATAGACACTTGGGGAAATTGAGGTCTTTAATACTGTTTGTAACTGGATTGAAAACGGACCATGTGCAGAGATTGTGTAATGATACCTACTCTGAATGGTCCCTGGCTGCAAGAGTTTTACCCCAGGGTTCAGTGCTGGGCCCACTATTATTCAACTTGTTTATAAATAACATAGAGCATGGAATGAAATGCACTGTCTCTATTTTCGAAGATGACACAAAGATATGTAGCACAGTGCAGTCTATGGAAGCTGTTCACAAGCTTCAGGCTGACTTGGACACATTGAGTGTCTGGGCATCCACTTGGCAAATGAAGTTCAATGTGGAGAAATGTAAAGTCATGCACTTGGGGTCTAACAACCTGAAGGCCACATATGTCCTCAGGGGAGTAAAACTGGGAGAAACACTTGTTGAGAAGAATCTGGGGGTACTGGTAGATCACAGGCTAAATAACAGTATGCAGTGCTAAGCAACCGCTTCTAAGGCCACCAAGATACTATCGTGCATTAAAAGAGGCATGGAATCAAGGGACAGAGGTGTAATATTTCCTGAAATATGCCATCCAGTTTTGGGCACCAGGACACCAGATCATAGAAAGAACGCCCTGATTTTGGAGAGAGTGCAGAGGACATCCACCAAACTGATGAGGGGGATGAAGGATCTTAGTTATGAGGAATAATTACAGGAATTAAATATGTTTAGTCTTGAGAGGAGATGACTGAGGGGAGGGGGGACATGATTAACTGGTATAAATATATAAATGACCACTACAAACATATGGGGGAAAACTATTTCATGCAAAATGCTCTCTAAAGACAAGGTGGCACTCCCTTTATCTGGTAAAAAAAGATTCAATCTCCATTGGCGACAATCATTTTTTACCATAAGAACTATAAATCTATGGAATAGCCTCCTACAGAAGCTTGCTACAGCATCGACAAAAAAAGGATTAGATGCTGTTCTAGCAGAAACATTAACAGTTACTATTAGCAGTTATCAGTAAATAAAATAAAAATAACTTTTTCCAACTCTATCCCTTGGTTGAACTTGATGGACATATGTCTTTTTTCAACCATAGTAACTTTTGTAACATTCTTTTTTTATCCTCAGTTTTTATTATTTACTGCAAAACTGTATTGTAACATATGCTTCAAGCGGTGAAAAGACTCTAGGGCTGGTCGCTTGGCAGTCCCAGGGCTGTGTGAAACCCCCAGGATTGCCCACAAACCTCACCTTTCTCTTTGACAGAGCATTTAAAGTCACAGGGCCATCCAACTTAGAAATCTCCTTATATTAAATAACAATAAGGCACATTATTAACCAAGCCTAAGAAATTTACTTTTGGAGGTTTTCTTTAAATAGGGAACATTGAGCATTTGCCAAAAGCTGTATGGTTAAAGGAAGCCCCACCAACCCACAACATTTACTTATTGTTGTATGTGAAATGTTTTGTCTAACCACAGTTGGACATTCCCGGTACATGGCCTGAGAAAAGGTGCTACACAATTTTCATTAGCTTAAGCAACATCAAAACATTTTGTTTTAGTTGCTGATCAGTACAATAGTAGTTTTAGTTTTTATGAAAAGAATCTGATGATGCCTGGCAAGGAGTTATAAGCATTGGGCCACGTATTTCTAAATATAACATTTCCCATTGTATAACACGTCATAAACATTTTGGGCTCCCACTCTTTCTTGAAATTGCACTGTACCATCAACGTCTATGAAAGGCTATGGACACAAAAGTATATTTAGCTTTTATTTTACATGTCTGTGCTTTTTCCCCGCATTTTGCACATATTTTTTTCTGTAGGCTAATAAAGGAATCCTTAAGAGGAATCTAGAATAAATCATGACTGCCAGGGTTAGCTTTGATATACACATTTCAAACCCAAAGTTTTATGATAGAATTGTATCATAGAATGAGCAAAGATTAGAATCGAGAGGTTTAGCCCAAGTTTCCAATGAGCAAACTAGAAATTCAACCAGAAATTATGAGTGTTAAGACAGGAGGAATGGAACCCAATGTTTTGGGCTGGCTGTGAGACGAAAAATTTAGGCTTCTGGCACATTCATGCTTGACAACGCCCCAATTGTTCACACACACAGTTCAGAAAAAGAAGCTAAAAGCTTTGGGGTTTGGGGTCACTTGTAAGCAACAGCTCACAAATTCTTGCTACAGCTTAACAATAATGTCCAGCAACTCATAGCAACTAAGGAGTCCTCTAAAAAAGAAATAATTGAATGTTGTGCAACATTAATTTAAAATCCAACTCTAGACAAATGTTTCATTTAGTTTTTGGTAGACTAGGAAGGATCGAAATTATTTTAGTGTTTTCATTTGCTGTAATTTACTAAACTGGGAAAAACCAGCCAGTTTGGTCACCAGAGATAGGCAATATGTTTCAGCTTTCACTTGGTTTAAAGGATAAGGACCAGCATGGAACGATGAGGACATCATCAGCTGAGGTGAGGAACAGGACCCAATTATTAGGTTTGATCATCAATAGATCATAGATTATCTGTGTCTGTAGTAACCTAGTATGAAATGACACCCCTCAAAGGGGATTAAAGACCACAAAAACAAAATCTTATTTGAATGTGCCCTACATCACCAGGACAGTCTCACCCAGAGGCTTTGTGTTTCTAAATGTTCTGCCAGCAAATCGAGAATAGGAAGTAGGGACTACAGTACACATTAGAATCTACGGAAACAAATCAGACCCTTGTTAAAATGGCAGATTTTTGTTATGTAAAAAAATCAGACCAAAACTAATCATTTCAGAACTATTTCTGAAGTAATTAAAAAAAGAGGACAGCAGGCAGCTACAAACAGATTTAGATAAATTGGAAGCATGGGCAGTTAAATGGCAAATGAAGTTTAACACCGATAAATGTAAGGTTATGCACATGGGAAGGAGAAATCTGTGTCATGATTACACATTAAATAAAGAAACACTTGGTAAAACAACAATGGAAAAGGACCTACGGGTTTTAGTTGACAATAAGCTCAACTGTAGTAATCAATGCCAGGCAGCTGCTGCCAAGGCAAATAGGATCATGGGGTGCATCAGGAGGGGCATAGGTGCTCATGACCAGAGCATCATTTTACCCCTGTACAAGTCACTGGTAAGACCCCATATGGAGTACTGTGTACAGTTCTGGGCACCTGTGCTTAAGAAGGACATATCAGAACTGGAGCACGTTCAAAGAAGGGCAACAAAGTTAATAAAAGGAGTGCGGGGGCTAGAGTACCCGGAAAGATTGTCCAAGTTAGGTTTATTTAGTCTAGAAAAAAGTTATAATAACTATGTATAAATATATTCGTGGTCAATACAAAGATCTGTCCCACAATCTATTTATACCCCGGGGTGTAACCATAACCCGGGGGCATCCACTAAGGTTAGAGGAAAGGTGCTTTCTCCACCGACATAGGAGGGGATTCTTCTCTGTAAGAGCAGTGAGACTATGGAACTCGCTGCCAGAGGATGTAGTAATGATGGATACAGTAAAAACGTTCAAAAATGGCCTTGATGCCTTCCTGGCATGTAATAACATTTCCAGCGATGGCTACTAGACCACTGGAAGGAGTTAAACATGCTGAACTGGATGGACTAAAGTCTTTATTCAGCCTTACATACTATGTTACTATGTTACTATGTATTTCCACTTTCAGGGTGACCCACAATTTGTGCAGCCCAATTAAAACCAACTAAAATCATTTAAAGGGGGAAATATCCAGAAATAGACAATCATATTGCAATTTGAGTTTAATAGTAATCACTACATTGCTGCCATCATCAAAAGAGGAGCAACCACCGGCCTAGAGTCTATAGAAAATCTGGGAGATTTCAATGGGGAGAAGGAAAAAAAAAACGGGAAAATTGAAAGTGATTCCAAATACTCCATATCTAGTTCAGCTGTTCTAGTTGGTTTTCCCAGAAATAATTTTTAGTTGCATGGATTGTACACCTTACAACACTTCAAAGGGTACAGGTATCTGTTTGGAGTAGGGTGCACCTTCATTTCACAGTGAACAGTCACATTATGAAGAACTCTATGTCCCTCAATACGTGATAAAAAGACCAGAAGAAAATTTGTCGGGGAGGTTAACAAGAGACCTACAGCAACATTAAAGGAATGGCAGGAATTTCTGGTTGTGAACTTGATTTGACAACAAAACCCCCATTTTCTTCATATGTCTGTGCTTTGGTGTAGTGTTACAAGACAAAAGCCTTTTTATTTAAAAGAATTTAAAAAAGCATTCAAGCCCAGCTATCATTTGCCGAAACATATATCAAATGTGAACACCCTCGCAAAATTTGGGATATGGTTGCATGCAGAATTAGAAAATCATATAGAAACTAGAGTTTATATGTATTCATTACACGGCTGCCATCATCGAAAGAGGAGCAACCATCGGCCCAGAGTCCATAAGAAATTTGGGGGATTTCATGGGGAGGAAGAACAAAACCCAGGATAGTGAGAATTAAAAGTGATTCCAATTACTCCATATAATGTTCAGTTGTTCTAATAAGATTTTCCAGAAATACTCTTAGTGGCATTTTACATTGTCTGCCAAAAGCTTGTAGGAAACCAAGTTTTTACTTTTGACCATAATTCCAAAAAGTACGTTTGGCACATGCATCACCAAAATAATACCATAGCCAGAGCGAAGCATGGTGGGGGTAGAATTATACGTTGGGATTGTGCTTCTGCAGCTGGAACTGGGGCTTTAGTCAAGATAAAAACAATTATGAACAGTTCTAAAAGGCTTCTGCTAAAAAGCTGGAAGATGAAGAGGAGTTTCACCTTTCAAAACATCAATGACCCAAAGCATATTGCCACATCAACAAAAGAATGGCTTGACCAGAAGAAGATCAAAGTTTTGAAATGGCCCAACCAGAGCCCAGATCTGCATCTAATTGAAACTCTGTGGAGTGACCTGAAGGCTTGATTGTAGGAGGTATTAGTCTATAATATATATATATATTCTGGGCACAGACACGGGTACACACGGGGTAATTAACTCAAATGGTTCGTTTGGAGTCACTAAGTCAAATCAGGCTCCCTTCAGCACATATATGGAAACACAAATCATCACAACAGACTGCTGTCACTGTAATCCTAGTTCAGATGGCCCGCCAGGCCTACAGTTTACATCAGAGCCTCTCGGGCGCTTCTGCTTGGTCAACCATCTCATTGTTTGGCAGCAGACCTCTAGCTGGCCCAGCTCCTGGTGCCACCTGCACCATGTAGCCCACATGGCCTTCGAACTGGGAGCTCTCTTCAGCTCCGGTGCAGTCTGCATCTGGTTAGCCAACGCAGCTGCCTGCAGCACTCTCCTCGGCTCCGGTGTCGCCTGCACCTGGTTAGACCACACGGCTGTCTGCAGCACTCTCCAACACTTGGCTGCAGGTGCCACATGCACGTCAGCCCATTCATCAGCCCTCATCAGCCTCTTTATCGGAACCTCAGTCACCAAGTAATCACACCCCCTGCCCTGCCACTTTACCCTGGCCGCATAGGCCCCTGGGTAAGATAAGGCTTTTTTTTTCTTTGTAACATCCTGAATCAGTGCCAGGGTAGCATGGCAGGGCGATGGGAGGATTACTTGGAGACTGAAGTTCGTCTTTATAGACTTTTTGGCCTGGAGTACTGGATTGGGATGAGTGGCCAGCAGGACCCATCCAGGTTCTCATGCTGGCCAGACTCCAGAGCCCTATGGAGTGTTTCTCCAGATGCTCTTTAAAAAGCCAAGTGCTAGGGAAACACACTTTCCTGGATTCCTTTTCCACATTAACCCAGCATTCCATCACCAACACAGGCTGATCTGTACTATCTTTGCAACTCCATCTGAACAATCTACAACAATATATATATATAAAGTCACTGAGTCATTGGTGGTGATTATGTATTTAGGGCAACACAGCAGTGAATGGAGTTAGGTGGAAGCCACTACAATGCAACACTGGTGGTGAACCACTACACATATATTAGTAGAACTAAGGTAATAAGCAGAATTCTAGATACTAATGTAATGATAATCAATATTCAATATACTATTTAATATCAAGTTGCAGTTACCATAAGTTTTCTTCTCTCTATTAAATTAAATACATTAAACACTGAATCATGATATCATCTAATAGGCTAGAATCTTAGAGCATAGATCAAAACACACACATATATATATATATATATATATATATATATATATATATATATATATTAATAAGGGAGATGCAAGGTTAATTGGAAAGTCTGTTCCCTAGCCTGGTAATTGTTTTACAGGCAAAGTTTAGAGACGTTGCAATTTAACCTCATGAAATAAATGAATAATGTATAAGTAACAAATTTTTGCATTTTTGTGTAAAAAGTCTGTATATTCACCCGAATTGCAGTCCACCTGCTCTGACACACGTGTGACTTTTCAGGCAACACGTTGGTTTTCCTGCGGCTCTGGTGAAGCTTTTGTAGCAGCAGCAGCTGTTCCCGACATGATGATGCCGTTGCTGTCTCTCCAACCCACTGGAAATTGCAAAACACTTTCCTGAACATTAAGCATACATGACAGAGCTGAGGAGGGGACAAACGAAACACCCAGACAACCCTGGCACATTTGTACTTGACAAAACACACACACATATTCAGAGGAATATGCAGCTTAATTTGGGGTAAGGGGTTTTTGTAGGGACAGCCCACTACTGGTTACGACATAATTTGGGGTTAGGGATTTTTGTAGGGACAACACACAGCTAGGCATCACTAAAAAAAAGGTCAGTTGAGATTCTTAGTTTAGTTAGTTTAAGTCTGAATTCCAGACAAATGATTAATTTCATTTTCGGTAAACTAGGAAGGAATAAAATTGTTTTATTTATTTATTTATTTTTGCTGTCATTGACTGAACTGTCTAAATCTAGCCAGTTTGGTCATCAGAGACAGAAAGTCCATTTTTTTCTTTCACTTAGACGAAAAGATGAGGAACAACATGGTGAGGTGAGGACCACAGGTGTGGCACACATGGCCTTTTCTGTTAGATGAACCTCACTTGTGGCCACTGTATACAGGAGGTATATTGTGAAAAAACAGTGGACCTCAACTGCAATGTGCAGTTGGTTTCTGGTCTCCAGTCAAACAAAGCTTCATGATGAAAATGTGAGTAGCCCCTAAATTCGGGGCTAATAGGCAGCATGAGTAGGTAGGCTTAGGGTCACCGTGGACCTGTCTCTTAAAGGGTCAGTTCAGTCTAAGTAAATCTTGTGGTTCATGGGAGCCATGAACAGCCATGATGGAATTACCTGCGACAGTCTTCTATTGAGATGAATAAGACATCCCTGGGAAGGCAGCAATGCGAGATAATGCTGAATCACATGCAGTATGCAGCCTATCAGCAGCCAGCCACCACAGTGATGTTACAGCCCTATATAATCGGCAGCCATCTAATAAGTGTAAAGCACATACGTACATCTGAGAGTTGTAGCATTTTGTTTCTGTTAAAGTGCTCAGGGACTGTTTACTGTGAAAGACCAGACCAATTTATTGTGAAAGGACAGACAAAATTACACACCTGCCCAAAAGTACCCACCTCTTGCTGTTGTAGACAAATCCTGTTTTTAGCATACTGAAGGGCATTGAACTGCCCCCATCTGTGCACACCCCATACTTAAATCTGAGGGTTGTAGCATTTTGTCCCTTTTAAAGTGTTCAGGGAATATTTACTGTGAAAGACCAGACAAAATGACACAACTGCCAAAAAGTACACAGCTGCTGCTGTTGTCCAAAAATACTCTTTTAAGCCTACTGCAGCTTATTCAACTGCCCTCATCAGTGCATACCACATATGTACATCTAAGAGTTGTACCAATTTGTTCCTGTTAAAGTCTTCAGGGTCTAGTACCTGTGAAAGGCCAGAAACATTACACACCTGCTGCTGTTGTCCAAAAATACTCTTTTAAGCCTGCTGGAACACATTGAAGTGCCCTCATCAGTGCATACCACATACATACATCTAAGAGTTGTACCAATTTAGTCTTTAGTCTTTAGGGCCTAGTAACTGTGAAAGGCCAGACAAAATTACACACCTGCTGCTGTTGTAGACAAATCCCGTTTTAAGCATAGTGTATCGTATTGTCCTCCTAAGTATGTTAGACAGAGAAGTGCCAGGATGGGCACAAAGGAGTGACAGAGGCCTAAATTCATCAGGCAGAGGTTGCAGAAGACTAGAAGTAAGTGGCGGCAGGAGTTGCAGCGAGAGGCCTGATCTCCCGGTATCAGCTAGTGGTTGTATCTCGACCTGCAACCCGCCTGCAATCATCGATTGGTTAACACGGTTATCCACTTCATCACAAGTGACATCTGACACCCCCCGTCAACTGTCAGTGTCTTCCTCAGACACAACCCTCAGTTGGCATGGCCCGGGAGCAGTCCCTGTCCTCCCATTGCCTCTGTCCTATGCTTTTCCCTCCCCCAGTGAAGTATCTTATGCTTTGGGTTCAGCTCCACTGTTCAGTGAGGATGATCTGGGCAGACGGCAGCTACTGCCCAGCCAAGAAGTGGAGGAGATATCCACTGCTTCCTCTGCTTGGCAGGCAAGTAGTGATGAGGAGAGTGGCATGGGAGGTGGTGTTGCGAGCGTTCATAAAGCATCAGCAGGAGGTTAACATGGTGTGGTAAGGTGCAAGGTGCCGTCATTGACGGTAGGTATATGGCACCAAGGTACCTGGCCTTGGTGCAGTAATGCTGTGTAGTTTTCTCCAGCATCAGCTGCTAATGGCAGTCTGCTGCTGAAATTTTAGTATAGCCGAAAGGCTAACCCGGGATGGAGTAGAGCAGGGTGGGACTCCATCCCCTACCCAGGTCCGGGTTTTGCGGGCCGCATAAATAGCCTGGGGAGTCAACTGTGCACTGGCTGTGTCTAGAGCTCACTTGTGGCGTGAGACTCTGTGTGCCTGACTGGAAGCTCTTATACAGGCTATTTCATGTGGTCCCGAGGTGGATTCGGCTACAAGTGTGCAAGCTTGGACAAAAACTAAAAAGGGCCGCTGCTTGTCTGATGCAATTCTGTGGCATTTTTCCTGAAAAGGTGATGTAACCCAAAAAGGATATTTTGTGTTATGGACTTTTTGTGTGAATAAACACGGACTTTAAGTTGAATTTCGCCTCTGAGCCTCTATACTGCTACATCCTGCTGTCTACCAGAACTGATCTTCACATTTGGTGTCGGATGCGGGCAAAGCAGTAAGGCCGTTGCTAGGAGCAACCGACGGAAAAGTTCTTTTTTGTGCATGTCCTACATTAAGCCTGCCAGGCTGCTACCTGTGACTGCAGACAAAATGGAGGCTGTCGTGAAAGCGCTCATGGAGGCGAATCTGCAGCAGCGCGAGGCCAACAAGCAGCAGCAGGAGACCAACCAGCTGCTATTGCAACATGTGATGGCTCCAAGCTGCAGGAGCGCCCAAAAGTGTCCCTGATGCCCGGAAAGCTGTCCGCTTGGCGCTTACAAAGATGACCCCTTCGGATGACATCGAGACCTACCTGGCGGTGTTTGAAAAGGTGGCTGCAAGGGAGAAGTTGCCTCGTGACCAGTGGGCTGACGTCATCGCTCCGTTTCTGGCATCTGGACCCCAGCAGGTGTTGTTTGATGTTCCAGACGACCAAGCCGCTGACTACCCGACTCTGAAGGGTGAGATACTGGCCAGACTGGGGGTGAATGTGTGGGTTCGGGCTCAGCGGGTGCATCAGTGGAGCTATCAGTCGGTAGAGCCCGCCAGAACCCAGTACTATAAACTGCTGCACCTACTGCAAAAATGGCTGCAGCCAGATTTATTAAGCTCCTCTGCCATATTGGACCGCTTGCTGGCGGACATGTTCTGGAGGGCTTTACCGCACCCTCTCCAGCACTGGGTTGGCCAGGTATCCCCCGGCAACGCTCTAGAGATGGTGGACCTAGTGGAGCGATATGAGGCCAACAGGAACTTGCAAGGGGGCTCTACGGGTAAGGATTCGGGGAAACCCCAGAGGTCCCTGCCCCAGCCCAGGCGAGTGGTGTCCCCTAAACCCCCTCAGGACCTACCCCCCAAAGTCCCTGCCCCAGTGTTGTGTTGGGGGTGTAAGGAGCCGGGACATATCAGAGCCAACTGTCCCCACCAGGGGGAGCCCATGGACGTGAACTTTGGTTACCACCCTTCAATGTATGCCAGGAGGCTGTGTGCTGCCAGTGTCCCTGAGCTTGTGGGGGCAAAGTCACCTCTGTCAGGTGAAAGTGGGGGATACCCTGGCTGTGGCCCTTTTGGACTCGGGGAGTATGGTTACCCTGGTGAGACCTGCCCTGGTACTGCCCGATGAATACACGGGGCGGAAAACCGGGGTCTTGTGCATACACGGGGACTTGAGAGACTATGCCACAGCACAAGTGACTCTAACCACCGTGTCCGGCAGCTGGAACCACAAAGTCGCCACTAAACTTCCGTATGAACTTATTATTGGGAGAGACTTTCCGGGGTTCATGTCACTGGACCAAGCTGGGAGTTCCGGAAACCCTGCAAGGCGGGTGTGTCCTCAATAGACTGGCCCTACTCAGGGGTGACCCCAGAACCTTAGGAGCCGGAGTCAGAAGGCACAACAGTAGGGGTGACAGCCACTATGGTGGAAGAGGGGGAGTCAACCCCACTGAGTGTTATGGTTGAAGATGTGGAAGATCTGTCAACAGGTCCAGAGTTGGCCGATCTCCATGTCTCCACGGGTAGTTTTGGTACAGCACAACACCAGGACCCTCGGGCCTGCGAGAATGTACTTGAGGTGGAAGATGAGCCACAACAGCCAGGGGCGGAGTTACAGTTTCCTCGCTTTGTGGTTCACCAGGATATGCTGTACCGAGTAAACAAAGTACGTGAAGAGGTTGTGGAACAATTGGTGGTACCCAATCCTTATCGCAAGCTGGTGTTGGATTTGGCCCACCAACATGTTCTGGGGGGACACCTAGGCCAGCAGAAAACTCTGGATCGAATTTTACAATGTTTCTACTGGCCCAGTGTGTACAAGGAGGTGGAGAGATATTGTGATTCCTGCCCAACAGTTATTGAGGTGCCCTTTGAGCAGATTGCCATGGATCTGGTAGGACCAGTGCCAAAATCCGCTAGAGGGCATCAACATATTCTGGTAATCTTGAACTATGCCACGCGGTACCCCGAGGCCATACCCCTGCGACACACTTCAGCCAAGCTAATTGCTAAGGAGCTTATGGAAATGTTTTCCCGAGTAGGCCTGGCCAAAGAGGTCCTGACCGATCAAGGTACCCCTTTTATGTCCAAGGTAACGAAGGAGCTCTGTAAGTTGTTGCAGGTGAATCAATTGCGGATATCCGTTTACCACCCGCAAACAGACGGCCTGGTAGAAAGGTTTAACCAAACTTTAAAAACCATGTTAAAACGGGTGATCGCCAAGGATGGGAAGAATTGGGGACTTGCTTCTGCCCTATCTGATGTTTGCAGTGCGAGAGGTGCCCCAGGCCTCTACGGGGTTTTCGACCTTCGAGCTCTTATACGGTCGGCATCCACGGGGCCTGTTGGATATAGCCAAGGAGGCTTGGGAACAGCAAACCACCCCCCACAAAAGTGTGGTAGAGTATGTTACTCAATTATAGGAACGGATGGAGACCGTGTTGCCGCTGGTGAGGGAACATATGAAAGCAGCACAGCGGGCCCAAAGCAGGATTATAACCGGCAGGCTAAGGTACAGGGTTGTGGTTCTGGTATCCACAGTGGATAGTAAATTTCTGGCTAGGTGGCAGGGTCCCTACGAGGTGATTGGGAAAGTTGGGGAAGTGACTTACAAGGTACATCAGCCCGGGCGGAGAAAGCCAGAGCAGGTGTACCATGTAAACCTGCTGAAGCTGTGGAAAGACAGGGAGACCCCTGTGAGTGACAGTCCCCGACCAGGTATGTTAGGGGGTGGAGCTTCCCATCCCTCAGTCTGCTGTTAGAGAAGCGGTAGTTGAGGTGAAAGCCGGCGACAACTTCTCCTCTAAACAGGCCCAGGAAGCCAGGGAATTTGTCAGCAGAAACACGGATGTGTTTTCAGATCTCCCTGGGCGCACTTCTGTCATCCAACATGACGTTGTCACGGAACCTCAGGTCAAGATCCGGTTGAAGCCTTACCGGGTACCTGAGTCCCGGCGACAAGCTATCGCGGAAGAAATGCTCCGGTTAGACGTGATTGAAGAAACAAAGAGCGAGTGGGCCAGCCCAATAGTCTTGATTCCCAAACCCGATGGTACGTTGCGGTTCTGAAATGATTTCCGCAAACGTAACGAAATTTCTAAGTTTGATGCCTACCCTATGCCCCGAGTAGACAAGCTTATTGAGAAGCTAGGCCAAGCCAGGTATTTTTCTGTTTTGGACCTCACAAAAGGGTACTGGCAGGTACCCTTGACTGAGGCTGCCAAGGAGAAAACAGCCTTTATCACACCTGAAGGACTGTTCCAGTACAAGGTATTACCCTTTGGTTTACATGGCGCTCCCGCTACGTTCCAAAGGTTAATGTATATTGTCCTCCGGCCACATCGTCGGTATGCTTCGGCCTATCTGGACGATATAATTATCCATAATACGGATTGGGAAAGTCACCTACCCAAAGTCCAGGCCGTAGTGGATTCCCTCAGGAAGGCTGGTTTGACAGCAAACTCGAAAAAATGTGCCTTAGGCTTAGAAGAGACGAAATACCAGGGATATGTGATTGGGCGAGGAGTGGTCAAGCCCCAGGTTAATAAAATAGAAGCCATCCGTAGCTGGCCACGTCCTAACACTACCCGCCAAGTGAAGTCATTTCTGGGGTTGGTAGGGTATTACATGAGGCTCATTCCCAATTTTGCCACCGTAGCGGCACCATTGACAGACCTGTTAAAGGGACGCAAGTCTGTCATGGTGAAATGGAGTGAACAGGCCGAAAAAGCATTCTCTGCTTTGAAGTCTGCCCTGTGTGGGTCTCCGGTGTTGGTGACGCCCGACTTTAAAAGGGAATTCATAGTGCAGACTGATGCCTCCGAAGTAGGTCTCGGTGCTGTACTATCTCAGGAGGTCAACGGGGAGGAACACCCGCAAGCTGACACCCGCAGAGACCCGGTATAGTGTAGTGGAGAGAGAGTGTTTGGCCATTAAGTAGGCCCTTGAGTCTCTTCGCTACTACTTGCTGGGGAGAAGGTTCCATTTGATTACGGACCATTCTCCCCTCAAGTGGATGTGCCAGGCTAAGGACAGGAATGCCAGGGTCACCCGGTGGTTCCTGTCCTTACACAATTTCAAGTTCACAGTAGAGCACAGAGCGGGACGGATGTTGAGTAATGCGGATGCCCTGTCCCGGGCACATTGTTTGTCATGTGTCCACCCCCTCAGGGTTGAACAAAGGGGGGGGGTGTGTGGTAAGGTGCAAGGTGCCATCATTGACGGTAGGTATGTGGCACCAAGCTACCTGGCCTTGGTGCAGTAAAGCTGTAGTTTGTAGCTGGCAGTCTGCTGCTGAAATTTTAGTATAGCCGAAAGGCTAACCCAGGACGGCTTTACTGGGATGGAGTAGAGCAGGGTGGGACTCCATCCCCCACCCAGGTCCGGGTTTTGCAGGCCGCATAAATAGCCTGGGGAGTCAGCTGTGCACTGGCTGTGTCTAGAGCTCACTTGTGGAGTGAGACTCTGTGTGCCTGACTGGAAGCTCCTATACAGGCTATTTCACGTGGACCCGAGGTGGATTTGGCTACAAGTGTGCAAGCTTGGACAAAAACTAAAAAGGGCCGTTGCCTGTCTGATACAATTCGGTGGCATTTTTCCTGAAAAGGTGATGTAACCCAAAAAAGATATTTTGTGTTATGGACTTTTTGTGTGAATAAACACGGACTTTAAGTTGAACTTTTCGCCTCTGAACCTCTATACTGATAACATCCTGCTGGCTACCAGAGCTGATCCTCACAATGGCCACATGTAAGATGTGTCAGCAGAAGGTGTAGCATTGGCAGGGTCCAATGTTGGCACCATGGCCCTACGTCAACATATACAGCGTCACCATAAAGCGGCCCGGGGGAACCGTGGTTTCAAAGCGGTGGTCCAGTCTGCTGCATGACCCAGTGGCACACCGTTCCCAGTTTCAGCCACCCACTCATCCAACAACGCAGAAGATATATGTGCTCTTGTCCAAGTTGCTGGTGCTGCAGTCCCTCCCTTTTCAAGTGGTAGACTCTGCACCTTTCATAGATCTGATGGCTTGTGCAGAGCCAAGGTGGAAAGTCCAATGCTGTTTCATTGAGCAACTATATGGTCTCCTCATGCTACTGCCACCTCCACGCTATGTCATTGAGCCGCTATATGGTCTCCTCATGCTGCTGCCAACTCCAGGGTGTGTCATTGAGTCACTACATTGTCTGATGCTGCTGCCAACTCCAGGGTGTGTCATTGAGTCACTATATGGTCTTCTCATGCTGCTGCCAACTCTAGGGTGTGTCATTCAGGCACTATATGGTCTCCTCATGCTGCTGCCAACTCCAGGGTGTGTCATTCAGGCACTATATGGTCTCCTCATGCTGCTGCCACCTCCAGGATGTGTCATTGAGCCACTATATGGTCTCCTCATGCTGCTGCCACCTCCAATGTGTGTCATTCAGGCACTATTTGGTCTCCTCATGCTGCTGCCAACTCCAGGCTGTGTCATTCAGCCACTATATGCTGCCGCCACCTCCAAGCTGTGTCATTCAGCCTTTTAATAGCGATTCGTTGCCAATAAATTTGGACTGAAACAAATTTTTTGCAAAATTTGGCAAATCGGCAAATCAAATTTTTCAGAGATATGCTCATCTCTAATTAGGACAATTCAGCACAAGGGTAAATTAGATATAGAACACAGGTACCCTTGCTTGTCAGCCCGTTTCAGCATAGAGGCTATGCATCATTGCATTTCCTATTTAGATGTAAGCTTTTTTCCAGAGGAGGATTCGGACAGCCACCACTCACTTTAAGCTGAGGACCCCCTCATAGTGGAGACCGTCTATGGGCTATCCCAGACTGGGACATGTCATCAGAGGGGCCGTCATGCTGCCAGTAAGTAGAACACTCAGAGAACCTCTACTCCATTTCTTCTGTGTTTTAACTCAATTGGATACAACTAAAGACTGGAACAGCAGAGGGGAATTGTGCTTCCTTTCTCTAAATAATACCAAGTGAACACAAAAGATCTCCTTATGCTTCTCAATGCTATCTAAAGCACTCAGGGTTGTCAAGGGTTGAATGCCTGGATAGCTTTTAATATTTAAACAGCCATTGTCTCCCAGCAAGTTTTGGGCGATTGGTCCTCATCGGCGCAAGGCTGGAAGTTATTGGCTGAATGGGGATGACTTGGGAGCGCCATAACAAAGCAATAAGCCACCTTAGGGGGAGACCCATATTAGACTGAACATAGTGGTATAAAAGAGACTAAAAATAGGGAAAGCAGACTTCACTTGAACACACTTTTTAAACTTTTGGTCTGCTTACAAAGAACCTGTAACTAGTTTTTGGCTGTTAAAATTGAGCTCAAGAAAGGAATTGTGCACTGTAAGGACCATTAAAGAGGGGTCAAAACCCATACATCCGGGCCCTATAATTTAAAAGATTCCTGTACCAGCCCCTAGCCTGCCCCTGGGGCATCCTACACCAGATGCTCCCCTGTGTGAAACCCCCCTGGGCGCCGGTAATCTTACCTGTACCTGATCTCAGTGGGTCCTCCGACGCAGTCTCAGCTGGCAGCTGCATCCATGCAATCTGCTACCATGCACACTCCCGCACCCAGCCTTTCAGTGTGTTGGGGGGTGCAGCCAGCCAGCTGCACCTCTTCACTGCAGCACATTTGAGATTAGCCAATTGGTGATCTCAAAAGTGCTGCTGGGTGTGGCAGCAGCTGGTAGCCAACAGCAACGTGGGCATTGGGGGGGGGGCTGCAGGATGAGCGGTGAACCCAGAAATGGGTTTCAATTTGCTTTAAACTATCACAATCCCATGGCTAAAGGGAACATAAAGACATTTTTGGTTGTCATGAACAACCAGAACGGGAGACGGGGCACTCATCTATCTTCTGCACCAGTTTCATGGTTCTGGGTATAAGAATGGCACCCTGCAGCTGTTGGCAGCTCTTCTTCCTGATTATGTGGCCCAAAGCAAAAAGGCTCACACACAGAGATGTATGGCTCAGCAGCTTTAGTGGTAAGTGAGTATAGCTTTGGCATGCTAATAGAAATAGGCTAAATTAGAGGGTGACTATTTTTTTATTTAAATATATGCCTACTTCTCTGACAAAGGAAAACAGTTTGCCTGCAGTTTCAATAAGTAAAAATAATAGTAAAAGTTAGCAAACTGATGTTCCTACAGCGTAAGGGTTAAACCTAATAAAAACTCACCGGTAGAAGCGATTTATGATGTTTCAGGTTCTGTGTCTGTATATGGACTATTCCACAACAGGGTGTTCACCTGAGTCCATAATGGCAAAGCTGAATTTGGGAACATGATGTATCTAGGTTGACGGCTTCAGGTTCAATTTGTTAGAGAGCTTGACAAGGAAGCAGGCAATCAAAGTGTGATATTAACTAGAAAAACAGAGGCGGGACACAGGCTGACGTCAGTATGAGCAGCATTTTGGCAGTCATAATTACATGCACAGGCAGGATAAATACGAGCTAAGATCAGAAATAAAAAGTCATGAAGAGTCCTAACAATTACTAGCAGGAAACTATATCTGATGCCTTTGCTCTGATTAAGACCTATTGTACATTCCATCTAGGCAGAGTTGCTGGAGTGTGAGTGTAAGACGACCTTACTCTTAAACCATGCCCATTCTAAGAAGGACTCAAAGACTAAAGTCTATAACAGACAGACTGGTCACAGCTCATAAGTAGGTAATGAACATTGTTACATTGATCAGGAGAGTGTTTAAGCAAATCTAACACTTGTGTTCAGAATTTTCTGGTGCATGCACCTTCAGACTGCTTTTAGACTAGAACTGGCCAATTTGACTGTTTAAAGAATTATACAAACATGATGTGCAAAGTTGATATGAATGAGAAGCTTCCGCTTGACCTATAGTGAGTGGATACTTGAAAAGATTGGTGGCAGACAGCATGGTTTGACTTGGGTGGGTTTTAGTGTATATATCATAGAGGTTCATAACGGACCCCACTCCAGGTTTCTTTCACAGTGGATGTTTTCTTTACTTAAGCTGAACATGATCAGCTTATCTTGTCTTTATCAGCTTATCTGTCTTTACTGATTGCAATGATCATAGAATGGTCAGATGCCTTCTGAGTCTTACAGCAGAATTTTGGGGAAAAATTAAAGTTAAAGTAACAACTTAGCCAATTAAAATAACAAAATAGATTTTTCAGGTCCTCCTCCTGTCAACAACTGCCTCCATTATAAATTGGGTGGGCATGGCAGGTGTTTGTTGTGTAGGCCAAGTTTAGATGAGAACTCTGTAATCAGGGGTGGGAGCAGCCACAAAGGTGACTTCTGCAGCGACCGGATGGGGTTTGCTCAACAGAGCATTCTTATTTGGGAAGACCCGGGGGAAGGCCAAAGGCTGGCCCTGGAGTCTTTTAGGTTTTTTCCGCTCTAAAGCAAATATATTGTTTTACTGTAAAAATAATATACCAGTTCTGTAAGACCCCTTGTTGCACTACTGAATATTGCATTGTACCCCTTCAACCTATAGCATGTACCTCCTGGGTGATATCACAGAGACTCAATCTCATGATTCGTTGGACGTCAGACTAATATGGCGATTATCCCTTTTGTTATTATCATTCCAATATATGCTAAGAGCCCTGCTTCTGGGTGATCACAAATGCACTGACTAGTGGAGGCAGGACGAACTGTCAATGTAGAAGCAGAGAATATATATATATATATGTTTGTAAACAATGTTTACATTTTTCTTGGTGAAAATAACACTTTTAATGGGTGGGAGGGAGGAGCTTCCAGCAGACACAGGCTTAACATGCCTGGAGAGTGTTAGTAACAAATGTATCAGTTAAAAAACTCAGCCTGGCAGAATTCTCCTGACAGGCTGCCAAGATTACTCATCAGAGCTTGCACATAACCAGTTCTGAAAGCAGAGAGACTTGAAAGTCATGTCATGTAATTTTGCCTTTATAACTACATTAAGGCAGGGCATCGTGCAGATTCTAGAATTTTATGGGTGCTATGTAAGTAATATATAATGGTATTTAATCTTGAGAAAGAGAGGAGGGGGGAGAAGGTCCATTTATTTTTAATATGGTTGCCTTAGCTGGCAGTCATACCGGTGGTTATTTGAAGGCAAAATAACAACACCAGTGTTCAAGTCATACATCTCATTAGCCTATCAGCTTCCTTTCTCTCTGCCACCATTTCTCTTTGTACATGATCTTTCTACTCAAATGATTATCTGTGTCCCCCACAATGTCCCAGGAATACAGTGGAATAGAAGTGTATCCAAGTGCAGTCATATATTATTATTTATTATCAATAAATGATCACGCTTTACATCAGAGGCACCAAGAAACAATGGTTATATTAGGGTCAATTCAGCACTGTGAGAGAAAATTTCTGTGCAATATCAGTCTTGAATGAGGGAATCTCTCTTACCTGGAAATCTTAGGAATGATTCACACATGCAAAGGTGTGATAAAGCTGTGTGAGAATCACCCGCTTCATGGGAGTATTTTCCAACTAGCATGAGAGTTTTTCACATCAGCTGGAGTAAACTGAATGACAGTATGCAAATTGTTACTTCTTCATTAAAAAAACCATGCCACAAATTAAAAGAGATTTATTTTGTAAATTCAAGGGCACGGGCAGTGTAGGGAGGCCCCCCCCTCCCATGTGGCAAATACATCACTGAAGGGGAGGGGTATGGAGGGGGATTTCCTGGGGTATTCACCTCTATACGCCTCCAGAGATATTAAAGTCACATGGGGGAGGACCCCTATACTAGGGCAAAGGACAGGGGGATGGTGGGTCACCTGGCAATATACCGATGAGTGGCTTGATGCTCCCACCACCATATTACCCACACTCTCAATGGCCAGGGGGGTGCCAAAGAGCCCAGTGCCTCTCAGCATGGTTCCAGTGCTCAGAACCAAACCTGTGCCATAGGCCATATGGACTGGTAATAACAAGGCCAGATGCCAGCAGTTTGGCTATTAAGCCCTGGATTGGTTTCCTGCCCTTATGCTTGGTGTGCTAGGCTGTTAAGCCTTAGGGGAGGGGCTTGCTGTTTTTTCATTTCTTGGGGGGGGGGGGGGCGGGGGCGGGGACTTGCCATCCCCTGCCCTTTGAACTGGCTTAACTGTAATTTTTTTCTTTAAAAAATGTAAAAATGTACTGCATATTCTTCATTGAAAAAAAACATGCTGCAATTTGCGACATGCCAGATTGTGAAGCAGAAAAGTCTACACAAAAAACTCCCCGTAAAAAAAAACACACACACTCTGAATCATCTGAGTTTGTTGAGAGTTTTTGGTATTCTTTTTTTGTTTTACATTGAGAATACAGAATATAGAAAGTATATCAAGGAAATTGCACAGAAATGAATCATAAAGCAGACAAGAAAAAAGTATTTTTTCTTGTCTGATTGCCCACATTAAAAATCATCCTACCTGCATGTACTGCATTTTTTGAGGCTTTTAACATCCAAGATGGCAGCCCATGAAGTCTCAGGCTGCCTGCAAACAGGAAGTGTCTTCTGACTGTGCCGCTCAGCATTCTGGGATTGCTGTCCTTTTCCTGACCCCAGCTCTGCTGTGTCTGTGCAAAGCACAGCTATAATCCCGCCCCCTACGCTTGCCGACCCCCTTTCCTCTCTTCAGTATGTGATGCTTCTGAGGCAAGATGGTGGCGCCCTTATCCTAGAGTGCTGAACAGAGTTGCAGCCCAGCGGAGGTAAGAATATTAAGTCAATGACTAAAAACGTAAAGTATATTAATTTGGGGAATAGTTTTTTGCATCTGGGCTTTTCATTAAATGATGCTGAAGGTCAGGTTTAAGTCATTTGTGGGGATAAACCTAATGACAATGGATGTTATCAGAATTATTTTGTGAGATCTTTTCATACTACAGCAAAGTGGAAGTAATAGTTCTATTTAAAAATCAAAATCCCATGCACCTGCAATTGAGGAGTTCTACAGGCTAGGTTATGATTAAATTAATAAAATATCTTGTTTCCCAGCCTATGGGAAATCAAACATAAATAATTTGCTATTATTTTCAAACATCTAAAATGTATTTATAATAACCTTCATTACTAATGATGGTTATAGTGCAGGCAGAGTCTTCTGGATTATGCAGGGAGGTAACTAAGGGTCTTATTTATGAAGGGATAGCGTCAGGTAGTGCCTTGTTAATGACAGGTAGCGACAGGTGAACGCTGGACACGGAGCGCAATTACACATTTATCAAGCAGAATCTGTTGAGTGACTGGGATAACGCCATGTAGCGTCCGATTCATCATTATCCCAGCCTCAGCGAACAGGAGTTCAGCCTTGCACAGCGCCAGGTATTACCTCTCGCTACCTGTCGCTCTCCCATACATTTCAATGGATCCTTTTATTCTCTTTAAACAGGGTTTTTGTTTTGTTTTTTTTTTTAATCTCAAATTATGTTGTGACCTCTTCTGGCATAGAATAAGCCATTTTTTCAAAAATATTTCTTATTTTATATATTTCTGCAGAAATGACATTACAGGTCTGCCATTAACCCTTTAAGTGCCGGCCTACCGAGATTTTTTGTCACACAATGTTGCCAGACTACTTTTCACGTTTTTGCGCTACACGTGTTCAACCTTGATTTTTGAAGGGATTTCCAGGGATTTTCCAGGAAAATTATATATTGTTTTTTTTCAGCAGAGTCTGGGCTTCAACATGAAATGTCTTGTTTGGCCTTTTTTTAGTGTATTCTCAATACTTTTGGGTGAAATATGTGCAAAAAAATAAAAAAAATCTATTTTTTACAATTTGTAGTGTTTTTTTGTAATAAAAAATGTAAGTTTGTTAATAAAATATTATTGCGTGTGAAAGCCTTATTTCTCCCGGTTACAACGGTACCACATATGTATTGGTATACACCCTTTCCTGCCCAGGAAACTCCCCAAACTGAAACAGAGTTTAGGAGATTTCAGATAGGATACAACTATACAATATGATTGCATAGTTGTAAGGGGTTAACTTAAAAAAAAAATGACGTAGGGTCCCCCTTACCCAGCATTACCGACCCGGACCAGCTATGGGGGCCTGTAGAACAGGGCGCAGGGGCCAGCGTTGGTGGCCCCTGGCCCTGCAGGCTACTAGCCCACATAGCCACTAAGTGGCCCGGGCCCTTCTGCCCCCCCCTGGCCGTTGGGGAGGCAGGTAATGGGGGGCTGGGGGTTATGGCAAGTCACCCACTAGCCGCAGGTGCCTTGCCAGACCCAGAGCCTTGTGAACTGGTATAAGGGGTCTCATGGACCCCTTACCAGCTCACAAATAGTTAAAAGTAAAAAAGACACCACACAAAAAAACGATTTTATTATTCTTTTTTTCACTTATACTTACCTCCCATCCAGTGTCCCGCGCCGCTGCAGATTACACTTGTCGGTAGTGATCGGAGCAGGGAGGGTGGGAGGCAGGGAGATCAGAGCCACCCTGCCTGCCACCCTCCCTGCTCCGATCGCTACCGACAAGTGACAGATCGGAGCCGGGTGCCGGTATAGAGGAGCTGGATGATGTCATCCAGCTCCTCCCACAAGTGGGAGGGGCTAGGGCGGGACCAGCGCGGAACAGAGAGGACGGTGAGGACCCATTGCTGGGTCCTCACCCGAAGAGTGGTAAGTCCAGGGGGGGGGGATCGGAGCCCCCCCTGGTGAAGAGAAGACCCGGGGAGAGCAATCAGGCTGCGAGGTGAGTTTGTGTCATTATTTTATTTTTATTTTTTTCTTTCAGATGCCGCGGGGGGGGGGGGGGGGGGCTATTCCGGGCCCCCTCCTGAAGATCAGAGGCCCGGGGGAGAAAAACAGCTGGTTCTTGAAGAGAATCGCTGGCACTATCAAACGAGGGGTCAGGTAAGTCTGTATCTTTTATAGTTTTTTTTTTTATGGGGCTCTAAAGTCAGCTACGTGAGTCTCGCATAGCTGGCACTTAACGGTTGGAGAAGCAGCTACATGCGACTCGCGTAGCTGGCACTAGAAGGGTTAAAGTGTTCATGTTACAATGTTGTTACAATGTAATTCCATATGTTTTCGCTTTGTTACTAGTGGATAGATGCTGAAAAACAGACTTCAAACACACCGCCTCCGGCGCTCTGGGCTTCAGACATTTTTCAGCGCCGGAGGTTTGTGAGGATGTTTTTTTAATGAATATGGTGTGAGTTGGTCGCCCTGACCAGTCGCTAACATGCGCTCCCATACATCGCTGTACTGGTCAAATAGCGACTCCTCACAATGTATTCAACATTACTGCACAGCTATAAACTAGCGACCGACAGCCGAGCACAGTGACTACTAGCGGGAGCTCTGAAATGCCTGCTACAGACACTCATCTGTCGCTACCTGGCGTTAGTGATGAATCAGCCTGTAAGCATGACTGACAGGGTCATGCTAAAGATTGCTTTGGGTGGGCTTTTGGGTGTAAACTGAAGGTTATATCTGAGTTAGTTTTTTACTTGAAGACACAAAACATTTCTGTCCTACCCCTGCAATGGGGCATTTTTACACATGAGGTGCTTTGTTTTTCTAATGAGGTAAGAATATTATTTTTAAAGTTTGGAAACAACAGCATCCTAGGGGCTGATGTAAAACAATCTGAAGCAAAACAAAAACACAAAAAACAGGGAGCTTGGGGTTTGAGCTCTGGTTCTCAACATCATGAAGCCAGCCTACATTGTCTTGTGGGAAATTGCTTTATTCAAAAAGCAAGAGAAACAAACCAGGGGGGAACCTAATAGAAATGTACTATAAGTACTTGGAGAGGACCTCAATCCAGAAAACCCTGCTCCTTTCTCTCTTCTAAGGGCATCTAAAATAAAGATGCACCAGAGTGAGAATTTTGAAATAACAGTGCCCTGAGGGGTATGCAAAAACCAATCGCCACATTTTTCTGCATAGTCTATAGGGTGCTGTTTTTTCCAAACTATAGTAAATGCTAAAAACATAATTGCCTCATTAGGAAAATGATGGAGCTCTGTACAAATGCACCATTGCATTGGTTTTCTGGGGAAAACTGGAATGCAAAATGTTTTTTGCACTGTTGTAAAAGCTCACGGGGAGGCCGATTCATTAATAACGGCAGGTAGCGACAGTTGAGCGACTGTAGCGGCATTTTCAGAGCGCCCGCTAGTAGTCGCTGTGCTTGGCCGTTGTTCGGTAGTTGATAGCGACTCAGTCGGTTTGCCGTAATGTTGAATATTGGGTGAGGAGTCGCTATTTGACAGGTTCCGCGCTGTATGGGAGCGCATTATAGCGACTGGCCTTAGCGACCGGCTCCCACCATATTCATTAGAAAATCACGCTCAAAAAATTCTTGCGCTATAAAATGCTTGTTTAAACCCCAGAGAGCTGGTGGCGATGGGTTAAAAGTAGTTTTTTAACCCCCAAACCACCATTTTTTTGGTTTCACCAGTTTTTTTAAATACCTTATTTTTCGCCCTATAAGACGCACCTGCCCATAAGACGCACCTAGGATTTGGGGGAAGAAAATCTGAAAAAAAATATTTTAAACCAAAAACGCACCATTACAGACAGTGTGGCATTCCCCTATCCCATTCCCATAGGCCCTGTGGGATGCCCCCATTCCATAGACAGTGTGGCATCCCCCCCTCCCATTCCCCATATACCCATTGGCTGTGTGACATCCCCCTCTCCCCCCATTAGTATAGGCTGTATGGCATCCCCCTCTCCCCCATTAGTATAGGCTGTGTGGCATCCCTCTCCCCCCATTAGTATAGGCTGTATGGCATCCCCCTCTCCCCCATTAGTATAGGCTGTGTGGCATCCCTCTCCCCCATTAGTATAGGCTGTGTGGTATCCCTCTCCCCCCATTCCCATAGGCTGTGTGGCATCCACCTCTCCCCCCATTCCCATTGGCTGTGTGGCATCCCCCTCTCCCCATTATTATAGGCAGTGAGGCATCCCTCTCCCCCCATTCCCATAGGCAGTGTGGCATCCCCCTCCCCTCATTTGTATAGGCTGTGTGGCATCCCCCTCTCCCCCCATTAGTATAGGCTGTGTGGCATCCCCCTCTCCCCCCATTAGTATAGGCTGTGTGGCATCCCCCTCCCCCCATTCCCATAGGCTGTGTGGCATCCCCCTCCCCCCATTCCCATAGGCTGTGTGGCATCCGCCTCTCCCCCCATTAGTATAGGCTGTGTGGCATCCCTCTCCCCTCATTCCCATAGGCTGTGTGGCATCCCCCTCCCCCCATTCCCATAGGCTGTGTGGCATCCCCCTCCCCCCATTCCCATAGGCTGTGTGGCATCCCCCTCCCCCCATTCCCATAGGCTGTGTGGCATCCCCCTCTCCCCCCATTAGTATAGGCTGTGTGGCATCCCCCTCCCCCCATTCCCATAGGCTGTGTGGCCTCCCCCTCTCCCCCCATTAGTATAGGCTGTGTGGCATCCCTCTCCCCTCATTCCCATAGGCTGTGTGGCATGCACCTCTCCCCCCATTCCCATTGGCTGTGTGGCATCCCCCCTCCTCCCATTAGTATAGGCAGTGTGGCATCCCTCTCGCCCCATTCCCATAGGCAGTGTGGCATCCCCCTCCCCCCATTAGCATAGGCTGTGTGGCATCCCCCTCTCCCCATTAGTATAGGCTGTGTGGCATACCCCTCCCCCCATTAGTATAGGCTGTGTGGCATACCCCTCCCCCCATTAGTATAGGCTGTGTGGCATCCCTCTCTCCCCATTCCCATAGGCTGTGTGGCATCCCCCTCTCCCCATTCCCATAGGCTGTGTGGCATCCCTCTCCCCCCATTCCCATAGGCTATGTGGCATCCCCCTCTCCCCATTCCCATAGGCTGTGTGGCATCCCCCTCCTCCCATTCCCATCGGCTGTGTGACATCCCCCTCCCCCCATTCCCATAGGCTGTGTGGTATCCCTCTCCACCCCATTCCCATAGGCTGTGTGGCATCCCCCTCCCCCCATTCCCATAGGCTGTGTGGCATCCCCCTCCACCCATTCCCATAGGCTGTGTGGCATCCCCCTCTCCCCATTCCCATAGGCTGTGTGGCATCCCCCTCCCCCCATTCCCATAGGCTGTGTGGCATCCCCCTCCCCCCATTCCCATAGGCTGTGTGGCATCCCCCTCCACCCATTCCCATAGGCTGTGTGGCATCCCCCTCTCCCCATTCCCATAGGCTGTGTGGCATCCCCTTCCCCCCATTCCCATAGGCTGTGTGGCATCCCCCTCTCCCCATTCCCATAGGCTGTGTGGCATCCCCCTCTCCCCATTGCCATAGGCTGTGTGGCATCCCCCTCTCCCCATTGCCATAGGCTGTGTGGCATCCCCCTCTCCCCATTCCCATAGGCTGTGTGGCATCCCCCTCTCCCCATTGCCATAGGCTGTGTGGCATCCCCCTCTCCCCATTGCCATAGGCTGTGTGGCATCCCCCTCCCCCCATTCCCATAGGCTGTGTGGCATCTCCCTCTCCCCATTGCCATAGGCTGTGTGGCATCCCCCTCCCCCCATTCCCATAGGCAGTGTGGCATCCCCCTCCCCCCATTCCCATAGGCAGTGTGGCATCCCCCTCCCCCCATTCCCATAGGCAGTGTGGCATCCCCCTCCCCCCATTAGTATAGGCTGTGTGGCCCCTTTCCCCCCATTCCCATAGGCAGTGTGGCCCCTCTCCCCCCATTCCCACCCCCCTCCCCCCATTAGTATAGGCAGGCGCCATTAAAAAAAAAAAAAGTTAAACTCACCTGTCCGCTGACACCGCTGTGCTGAGCGGCCGGCTCCATGAATTGGGTGGGCATGGCCTGTGCCGCAGCGTCGGCGCAGGCCACGCCCACCCCATTCATGAGCTGGCTCTGTCCCGGCCCGGCCGCTGCGATTGCTGTCTTTTCAGGCAGCGATGACAGCGGCGGGGCCAGAGACAGAGCCCCTGCCGCTCCTCCATCTGCTTCCTGTGCACATGCGAGCACGAAGGTCCGGGCAGCGGGTGGGCGTGGCCTGCACTGGCGCAGGCCACGCCCATCCACTGCCCGGACCTTCGTGCTCGCATGTTCTGAGCCCGGAAGAGGCAGCAGATGGAGGAGCGGCAGGGGCTCTGTCTCTGGCCCTGCCGCTGTCATCGCTGCCTGAAAAGACAGCGATCGCAGCGGCGGGGCCGGGACAGAGCCCCTGCCGCTCCTCTGGTCTCTCGCAGTGTGGCAGACAACGCGGGAGCGCCGGGGACGGGTGAGGTTTTTTTTTTTTTATTGTTTTTTTTACTTTTTTTTTTTACTTTTTTTTTTTTACATTCGCCCGATAAGGCGCACGGACATTTTCCCCCCACTTTTGGGGAAAAATAAGTGCGTCTTATAGGGCGAAAAATACGGTAATTTAGTAATATGAATACATTAATATCAGACCTGTAATATCAATTCTGTACAATTTTTTTTTTTTCTCTTAAAAAAATCTAAAATGGCAGAAGTGGTCACAGAATTTTTCACATTTAAAAAAATAATTAATAACAATGAATTATTAATATTTAAAGATTGTTCCATTGAAATGCATTGGAGAGCGCCAGGTAGCGAGAGGTCATACCTGTCACTGTTCAAGGTCGGACGCTGGCGCTGTGGGCTGAGGCTGGAATAATGATGAATGAGTGGCTATCTGGCGCTATGTCAGACGCTAAGCAGGATCGGCTTGATAAATCTGTGATTGTGGTGGGGAGCCGGCGTTCTCGTGGCGGTGCCCGTCATTACCGGCCTCTCACCAGTCGCTACCTGTCGCTATTCCTTCATAAATAAGGGCCTAAGATGCAGCTTGAAATTCACACCGCAAGGCACACCAAAGCTAAACTAGCTCAGCCACATTGCTGGCCTCTGCAAATTAGGGGCCTTAGTTATGAAGTGCACCATTTAGCATCTTTCTGGTGGCTATAGCGCAGGTTTTGGAGTGCCAGCATTTATTTTTTAGCCGCTGCTATTTCGATTACAATCGCGCTGGAAAACACAGTGCCCAATGCTTACTAATTAGCTTTGGTTGTTGCACTTAGGTATTGGTCGGTCTGTGTCAGTGCCTGTTGGACCCATCGGCTGATTTTACCAGCGCCAGTGAGCGCCACTTTGTACCACCATCTTTTCGTATTTATACATTTTTGACACCCCGAAAAAGATTGGCGCTATATTTTTATGTTGCTGGTCGACATTTCATCATTACAGTTACAAGATATCACTGCTGAGGACAAAGGGGACAAACTTTACAGTGCACCTAGCCTGCATTTTAGTTGTTGTCCAAATTAATCATTGGTAAGCAAAAGCCATGAAAAATGATTTTAGCAGAAAAAAAGACATTTGGCACAATGTAGGTCCTGCGTTTCCATTATTGAAAAATCGCAATGCAAGTTTTTTACAATAAAATGTGTGTAATATTAAATTTAAGCATAAAGCACTTTAATACAGTTCTGCCTATTGTGCTCTATGAGATCTTTACCTACAGCGCCACTATAAACCAGTGCAGATTCAACCAAAGCACGCAGCACTGCGACCTATACTGGGGGGCTGGCAAGTCAGGTGACTTGTCAACCAAAGCACGCAGCACTGCGACCTATACTGGGGGGCTGGCAAGTCAGGTGACTTGTCAACCAAAGCACGCAGCACTGCGACCTATACTGGGGGGCTGGCAAGTCAGGTGACTTGTCAACCAAAGCATGCAGCACTGCGACCTATACTGGAGGGCTGGCAAGTCAGGTGACTTGTCAACCAAAGCACGCAGCACTGTGACCTATACTGGGGGGCTGGCAAGTCAGGTGACTTGTCAACCAAAGCACGCAGCACTGCGACCTATACTGGGGGGCTGGCAAGTCAGGTGACTTGTCAACCAAAGCACGCAGCACTGCGACCTATACTGGGGGGCTGGCAAGTCAGGTGACTTGTCAACCAAAGCACGCAGCACTGCGACCTATACTGGGGAGCTGGCAAGTCAGGTGACTTGTCAACCAAAGCATGCAGCACTGCGACCTATACTGGAGGGCTGGCAAGTCAGGTGACTTGTCAACCAAAGCACGCAGCACTGTGACCTATACTGGGGGGCTGGCAAGTCAGGTGACTTGTCAACCAAAGCACGCAGCACTGAGACCTATACTGGGGAGCTGGCAAGTCAGGTGACTTGTCAACCAAAGCATGCAGCACTGCGACCTATACTGGGGGGCTGGCAAGTCAGGTGACTTGCCAACCAAAGCACGCAGCACTGCGACCTATACTGGGGGGCTGGCAAGTCAGGTGACTTGCCAACCAAAGCACGCAGCACTGCGACCTATACTGGGGGGCTGGCAAGTCAGGTGACTTGCCAGACCCCCAAGTCTTGTAAACTAGTATAAAGGTACCATGCATCCCTTACCTGTTCACAAAACACAACACACCATTTCATTCTATTAAAAGTACTAGTATTAAAAGAGCTATCCCTCTGCCTTTGCACGGTGACGGAGCCGGATGATGTCATCCACCCTGCCCCAAACAAATGCTGGGCCAGCGACGGGAGCAGCAGATGGGGCTCAGGGCCCTCTCCTCATGGCAGAAGAGCCCAAGGGGGGATTGGATCACAGCCTGGTGAGCGGATTTTTTTTTCGCTGCTAGCAAGGGAAATGGCAGGCACCTAAAATGTACATGGCTGTTGTTTTACTTTAGAAGAGGCATTAAAAAGGTTAAACACCCTGTCCAGGCACACACTAACGTCCTCCTACCTTCTTATCTCGTTTGAGAATTGTGTAAAATAAGACATTTCAAATAATTTCAAAACCTCCAGTTATATGTAAAAAGCCTATGTATTCTAAGCAAAACTGCTTTTATTTATTCAATTTGTGTGTAGTGGCTGTGCTAGGAAGGGCATGTCATGGCACAGCTAGAAGTGTTGAGCATGCTCTGCTGTGGTCAGAAACAACTAAAAGACCAGTGTGGCTTGCCATGCTTACTCACACTAAGAGCACCAAGGGACAACAGAGTGGCTGTTAGATCACTTTTTGGTGTGGTCCTGGAGGAATGAAATTGAGAGGAGGGGTAAACGTAGGATAGGCATCAGGTAAATTGCTTGTTGCCTTTGTGTTTAGAGTCCCTTTAAGTATATGTAATTCCAATGTGCTTTAATGCCTTTGTTTACTTGAGCTCATTAGCCTTCGTTTCTACATAACCACATTGTGGAGCAATACCGGCATTGCATTGCGCGGGTGTACGACATGAACACCTCATCTTTTTTCTGGTAAACAACATCTTCATAGACTATCCCACAAGGTCATGTCAATAGGATGGTGTCTGCCTTTTTTTTTACAGTAATACAGGAGGTGAATTTTACAGTAATGCTTAAGTATAAATTAGACAGAGAAAATGGGAAGACTGCTTTAGGCATTTTACAACTATTACTTAATTTAATGCTGCCTGGCCTGTGCCAATAGGTAATATAGTAATGGCTGTCAAACTAACTATAGGATAAAAATACGTAGCCATTTTGTTTGAGCAGATCTTTCAAGTCTCCCGTCTTGGATAAGAATCTGACAAATCATTTGCAGGATTCAGTAGATTCAATGTGGTCTGAATAAATGACACAGTTGCTACAATGATCCTAAATGTAAAAGTCTCTTAGGACTTAATCCATTCACTTTCAGCCTCTTTCAGTAAAAAAGTCTATTAAAAAGGCCACAAAAATATTATTTGGGGGGAGAGGGTGCCTGCTGCATACACATACCATGATATTGGGAGATGCAATCCAAAAATTCTTCCTTTTTTAACTGAGTTTTGTATATTTCTCTAAGCTTTTCTAAAATGAGCCCTTTTCTTAGGAGCTAAAGATGGTTTTTAGACATGTGACACATTAGGCTCGATTCAGAGGCACATTCGTCTGGACTTCTGTAGCTGTCTGTGAAAGTTTGGGTGGGTGTTAGTCTTTGTTTTTGTTTTTTTCGTTCATTTTCCATTCGTACGAACGTTTGGGAGCTTTCGTATATGCGCTTTCGAAGAACGAAACTAAATCGGATCATTTCCGTTAGTTCGGATCATTTTCCCCACAAAATCTGATATTTTTCGTTCGTTCAGATAACTTACGTTGTTGGGATGGGCTTGCGTCTGATTCAGAGAGCTGATGCCGAGGGACCACCACTCTATTAAACCGTTTCATTTGCGATCCACTTACGGGACCTTTGAGGGCTCGGATTGCTATTGTTGAACATGTTTTGCGGCTATGTGGAGGAGTCTGCGCGCCTTTAGCTCCAAGGCATTTGCATGTATCAGCATGGCCGAGCCCATAAATTGTATAGCAATGCATACCTGAATCAATACATTTCATGTATGCCTTATAGAAGCATATTATTGCTGACCTTAATTAGTCCTTAGCATGTACACATTTATTTTCCCACACATCCATATAATTGCTATATTTTTTTAGACTTATGTCCTTTGTGAATTATATTTGGATTGTTGAACTTGAATCTTAATTTGTTGTAGGAGTTATTGTTTTAGTCGGTTACCTTTGCTTTGTGTAATTATTTTATATTTGGTTGCAGGAACCGCAAGATGTGCCACTCGCACAACATACAAGCAGTCTTTGGTCCAGCTATGCGATTCCTCAGTGTTCTTGCAGGGCATCCAGGGTCGTCCCATGATGCTTATATACTGCAGAGCTCCGGCTAATTTCGTCAGTTTGAGTCATGAGAATTATCTGGTGGATGGCTCCTGGGTAAGTTTGCACACATTCCATCAATCCATTTTCACTGTATGGCAATGAATATAGTTGATGACTTATGTCTTAACCTATGGCTGTTTTTAGCCCTTGATGACATGTTAAACAATATTGTAGCTTAGAATGTGTATTTTATGTTAGTATTTTTAAATTCTTTCAGGGGATTCTGGATATCCACTCCTGCCCTTGCTCCTGATGCCCGTTCTTTGCCTGCAGAATGCGGGCCAGGAGTTCTCTAATCGGGCACTATGGAAAACCCGGGCCGTGGTGGCGAGGGCCTTCAGGCTTTTGAAGTTCAGATTTAGGTGTTTGGACCATACAGGGGGGGCACTGCAGTATGACCCCAACAAGGTTATACCAATAATTTGATTTACGTTTTTTAACAGAGGCCACACGTGCCAGAGTGGCAAAACTGAGTGTCAGGGTCCTTCAGTTGGTGGGCGAGATGCAGGAGCTGCGCGACTCGTTGGGGACCACAGATGAAGAATAATGTTCTGTGGCCTGCCATTGCTATGTATATAGGCCCTTATTTAACAAGGGATAGGGACAGGTAGCGACTGGTGAGCAGCCGGTAATGACGGGCCCCGCCACGAGAACGCCGGCTCCCCACCACAATCACACATTTATCAAGGCAATCCTGCTTAGCGACTGAGATAGCGACTGAGATAGCGCCATATAGCGACTCATTCATCATTATTCCAGCCTCAGCCCACAGCGTCAGCGTCCGACCTTGAACAGCGACAGGTATGACCTCTCGCTACCTGCCGCTCTCCAATGCATTTCAATGGAACAATCTTTAAATATTCATAAATAATTGTTATTAATGTTTTTTTTTTTTTTTTTTTTTTAATGTGAAAAATTCTGTGACCACTTCTGCTATTTTAGATATTTTTTTTAAGGGAAAGAAATAAAAAAAAAAATTGTACAGAATTGATATTACAGGTCTGATATTAATGTATTCATATTACGAAATTAATTAAAATCCTTTTTTTTTTTTTGGTTTCCAAAAATATGGTGGTTTAGGGGTTAAAAAACTACTTTTAACACATCGCCTCCAGCGTTCTGGGGTTTAAACATGCATTTCACAGCGCTTGCATTTTTTGAGCGTGATTTTTTGATGAATATGGTGGAAGCCGGTCGCTCTGACCAGTCGCTATCATGCGCACCCATACATCGCGGAACCTGTCAAATAGTGACTCGTAACCTTGTATTGAACATTTAGCCACACCGACTGAGTCGCTGTCAACAACCGAACAACGGCCAAGCACAGCGACTACTAGCGGGCGCTGTGAAAATACCGCTACAGTCGCTCAACTGTCGCTACATGTCGCTATTAATAAATCAGCCTCCCCCTCACATGCACAGCCATACATGGAGGCTGATTCATTACTAACGCCAGGTATCGGCAGATGCGCGTCTGTATAGCGGTGCTTAGAGCGACTGCTAGTAGACGCTGTAAGCGGCTAACGGGCGCTGTAACAGAGCGTCTCAGTCGCTGCAATACCCTGGCTGGCATTGATGAATGTGATGTGTGTTGGGCGCACTTACAATAGTACAGCGCTGCAGCGAGCGAAAGGCAGAGCCAGCTCAGTGCGACCGACTCTTGGTGCTCCACACCATACTTATCAAAAAGCACACACACAGCGTCGGCGCTCTAAATATGGTCGCCATAGCATAGAGTGCCAGGCGCTGTGTGATTAAAGTCTGTTTTAGAATACACCAGTAACAAAGCGAAAACACATGGATTGACATTGTTTTAACATTGTAACATTATTAATTTAATGCCAGACCTGTAATGACAATTCTGCATAAAAATATAAAAAGTCAAAAAAGTTTCTAAAAACATCTAAAACACCAAATAAAGATTGACATATCAAAAACTGGAATAAACTGCAGTTACACATAGGAACTTACAGCATAGAGACCCTTACCAACCCTAGGCGCAAAGCATGCATTAGGAGGGATAATAATAACATGCCACTATGGCCAGTGGGTATTTTAATTCAAAGCTTTCAATAAGCCATACAAAAGACCTGTGTGGATGCTATATAATATATGATTATAACAAGCTAAATATCAAAAAAGGAACAAGGGATGCAGTTATACTGCACTAATCATACAAAAGCAAATTTTAAAGTGGAGCAAAACCCAGGATTTTAACTATCCTTGCCCCTGGGGCACTCCAACCGGGGGTGCCTCGCTGTGTGAAAGTTTCTCCCAGTTTGTCCCTCACCCTTCCCCGGTGAAAACCCGTGAACACAGACTTTCACAAAGCATTTTGCTGTGCTTACGCCACAATTTGCAGGCTAAAGTCACCAAAACATGTGGTCAGACAATGTACACTCCTGAATACACTTTGTAACATTTAAAACAAGGGGGTTACTAATGAAAATGTGGTCAATGCAGGAATACGTCTTATGTGCTGCAGAGAAGAAGGTATAGTCTCTACTCGAAGGATTACATTCCCTCCAGATGTCAATTAATCATTGTAAGGGTAGAATTCCTGTCAATTTCTTGCTATCTCTGGGGGGAGCTCTTTATGGGATTTGACTAGTGGCATCAAGGGCCATATTTGAATCCCCTCCCCAGATTATGGTACCTTCTACTTTATAGCCTAGATCTCTAAACTTCTTCTGGAATGCCATCTCTCTTATAGCTCACGTCACTTCCTCCATTGAAATATCTCTATCCATTAATTCTATCTTGGAGGCACCCCCCTCTCTTTCAGCCAACTCTCAAGGATACCTCAATCCAGGGGTTGAGGTTCGGAGTAGAGAGTGGAATAAAACCTGAAAAATTCTTCCGTCACTGTTTGAGGATCTTGAGAAATGGTGTGCGTCCTTTTTCTTATCATCAAAGCAGTAGTTTTTTTATATGATTTTTTTGCTAGCATCTTACCAGGTTTTATCCCTAGTCAAGTAGAATCTTGCTTGATTCCACCTCAAAGATTTCTCCGCTCTTGTTGTCAAAAGCAGATTTAATTCCAAACATAACTCCCTTATTTGTCTCCAAAGACCTGAATCGGGGTGTCTTTGCCCACCTCACCTCAGCTTATCGCTTCTCTCCTTACCTGTGCTAACTTCACCTATTTAACTTTGCCTTTATTCAGCTCTCCCTACCTCACCTCTTCCCATCTTGTCCCATCTCACCTCTCCTCACTTATACCTATCTCTAAACATCTCTTTCCATCTCACCTTTGTCCATCACTTTTCAGAACATCTTACCTTGGGTCACCTCACCTAACCTCACCTCTGCCTACCTCTACCCACCTCTGCTTACCTCTTCCCATATCATCTCTGCCCACGTCACCTCTGCTCAATGTACCTCTTCCTATCTTACTTTTTTTCCACTACTTCCCACCTCACTTCTTCTAACCTGTTCCTGTCCCACTTGTATTCACCTCTTCTCTCCTCACCTTTCACTTCTGTTCACCCCACCTCGTCCTGTCTCACCTTCGCATATGCATAAAGGCATATTCAGTGCTTTAATGTTAAATCTTACCTCCATTAAATGGTTTGGCATTGTTGGTGCCCAACTTTAAAATAATAAAACAATAAGACAATGCAGCCCCTATACCAAAAAGGTTGTGCACCCCTGCTCTAGACAAATCAAATTGACATCTGAGAATTTACACATATATTTACACGTAACTTGAGTCCACATGTATGTGCTATTCAGCACTGTAGTCAAATCCACTCTGTACGTGCAAGACCACTTTTTGCTTGCAGATACATTTGTCGACACTAAAAGGCTGATTCACTACTAACGCCACGTATTGCCAGATGAGAATCTGTATAGCGGCGCTTAGAGCAACGTCTTGGTTGCTCTAGTAACCTGGCCGGCATTGATGAATGTGATGTGTGTTGGGCACTTTAACAACAGTACAGCGCTGCAGCGAGCAACAGGTAGCGCCAGCTCAGTGCGCCCAGAAGTCAGCGCTCCACCCCATATTTAACAAAACACTAGACACACAAACCGTCGGTGCTCTAAAGCTGGGCGCTGTAGCATAGACCGCCAGACGCTGTGTGATTAAAGTCTGTTTTTGAACACATATGCACCTGTAACAAAGCGAAAACACATGGAATGACATTTTTTTAACACTGTCTGTGACATTAACACTTTAGTGCCAGACCTGTAAATACAATTCTGCATAAAAATATAAAAAGTCCAAAAAATTTATAAAAGTGTTTGTTTTCAGCCAGGAGACATCACACAATGATTTGAGCAAGAAAAAAAAAATGAGAAACACGCTGTTATACAACTAATGAAACCCATTGAAATGTACGGGAGAGAGCAACAGATCGACAGGTACTATATGCTGAGTCACCTGTATTAATACATGTGACGCTACATGGCGCTGTTAGAGGCGATCACCAGATTGTGGCAGAATGTGGTTTTGCTTGCAGCGCCCGGCGTTCACCAGACGCTGTTTGTCGCTACGAAGCACTACCTGGCGCTATCCATTCTTAAATAACCCCCTAAGAAGCATGCAATACACCAAAAAATATTTCCATGGTTAAAAGCGGTGCTGAATAGCAACGCTTGAAAATTAGATGCTAAAATATATTATTTCTCAAAAAACAGTGCGAAAGTTCAAATGCTCATGGTACTGAATCGGCTAGTAGATGCAACTCTACCCTATGGCCAGGAGTGGGCTGGCCATAGGGCATACCGGGCAGAATCCCAGTAGACCGGCACATGGGAATGCCGCAGGTGGTGGCCGATGAGCAGAGAAGCAGGAGCGGGCTGGCCATAGGGCATACCGGGCAAAATCCCAGTAGGCCGGCACATGGGAAGGCCGCAGGTGGTGGCCGATGAGCAGAGAAGCAGGGACGGGCTGGCCATAGGGCATACCGGGCAGAATCCCAGTAGACCGGCACATGGGAATGCCGCAGGTGGTGGCCGATGAGCAGAGAAGCAGGAGCGGGCTGGCCATAGGGCATACCGGGCAAAATCCCAGTAGGCCGGCACATGGGAAGGCCGCAGGTGGTGGCCGATGAGCAGAGAAGCAGGAGCGGGCTGGCCATAGGGCATACCGGGCAGAATCCCAGTAGGCCGGCAAATGGGAAGGCCGCAGGTGGTGGCCGATGAGCAGAGAAGCAGGGGCGGGTTGGCCATAGGGCATACCGGGCAGAATCCCAGTAGGCCGGCACATGGGAAGGCCGCAGGTGGTGGCCGATGAGCAGAGAAGCAGGGGCGGGTTGGCCATAGGGCATACCGGGCAGAATCCCAGTAGGCCGGCACATGGGAATGCTGCAGGTGGTGGCCGATGAGAAGAGAAGCAGGGGCGGGTTGGCCATAGGGCATACCGGGCAGAATCCCAGTAGGCCGGCACATGGGAATGCTGCAGGTGGTGGCCGATGAGCAGAGAAGCAGGGGCGGGCTGGCCATAGGGCATACCGGGCAGAATCCCAGTAGGCCGGCACATGGGAAGGCCGCAGGTGGTGGCCGATGAGCAGAGAAGCAGGGGCGGGCTGGCCATAGGGCATACCGGACAGAATCCCAGTAGGCCGGCACATGGGAAGGCCGCAGGTGGTGGCCGATGAGCAGAGAAGCAGGGGCGGGCTGGCCATAGGGCATACCGGGCAGAATCCCAGTAGGCCGGCACATGGGAAGGCCGCAGGTGGTGGTCGATGAGCAGAGAAGCAGGGGCGGGCTGGCCATAGGGCATACCGGGCAGAATCCCAGTAGGCTGGCACATGGGAATGCCGCAGGTGGTGGCCGATGAGCAGAGAAGCAGGGGCGGGTTGGCCATAGGGCATACCGGGAAGAATCCCAGTAGGCCGGCACATGGGAATGCCGCAGGTGGTGGCCGATGAGCAGAGAAGCAGGTTCGGGTTGGCCATAGGGCATACCGGGCAGAATCCCAGTAGGCCGGCACATGGGAATGCTGCAGGTGGTGGCCGATGAGCAGAGAAGCAGGAGCGGGCTGGCCATAGGGCATACCGGGCAGAATCCCAGTAGGCCGGCACATGGGAATGCCGCAGGTGGTGGCCGATGAGCAGAGAAGCAGGGGCGGGCTGGCCATAGGGCATACCGGGCAGAATCCCGGTAGGCTGGCACATGGGAATGCCGCAGGTGGTGGCCGATGAGCAGAGAAGCAGGGGCGGGCTGGCCATAGGGCATACCGGGCAGAATCCCGGTAGGCTGGCACATGGGAAGGCCGCAGGTGGTGGCCCATGAGCAGAGAAGCAGGGGCGGGCTGGCCATAGGGCATACCGGGCAGAATCCCAGTAGGCCGGCACATGGGAAGGCCGCAGGTGGTGGCCCATGAGCAGAGAAGCACTTCTGCTATTTTAGATATTTTTTTTAAGGGAAAGAAATAAAAAAAAAATTGTACAGAATTGATATTACAGGTCTGATATTAATGTATTCATATTACTAAATTAATTAAATTCCTTTTTTTTTGGTTTCCAAAAATATGGTGGTTTAGGGGTTAACTACTTTTAACACATCGCCTCCAGTGTTCTGGGGTTTAAACATGCATTTCACAGCGCTTGCATTTTTTGAGCGTGATTTTTTGATGAATATGGTGGAAGCCGGTCGCTGTGACCAGTCGCTATCATGCGCACCCATACATCGCGGAACCTGTCAAATAGTGACTCGTAACCTTGTATTGAACATTTAGCCACACCGACTGAGTCGCTGTCAACAACCGAACAACGGCCAAGCACAGCGACTACTAGCGGGCGCTGTGAAAATACCGCTACAGTCGCTCAACTGTCGCTACATGTCGCTATTAATAAATCAGCCTCCCCCTCACATGCACAGCCATACATGGAGGCTGATTCATTACTAACGCCAGGTATCGGCAGATGCGCGTCTGTATAGCGGTGCTTAGAGCGACTGCTAGTAGACGCTGTAAGCGGCTAACGGGCGCTGTAACAGAGCGTCTCAGTCGCTGCAATACCCTGGCTGGCATTGATGAATGTGATGTGTGTTGGGCGCACTTACAATAGTACAGCGCTGCAGCGAGCGAAAGGCAGAGCCAGCTCAGTGCGACCGACTCTTGGTGCTCCACACCATACTTATCAAAAAGCACACACACAGCGTCGGCGCTCTAAATATGGTCGCCATAGCATAGAGTGCCAGGCGCTGTGTGATTAAAGTCTGTTTTAGAATACACCAGTAACAAAGCGAAAACACATGGATTGACATTGTTTTAACATTGTAACATTATTAATTTAATGCCAGACCTGTAATGACAATTCTGCATAAAAATATAAAAAGTCAAAAAAGTTTCTAAAAACATCTAAAACACCAAATAAAGATTGACATATCAAAAACTGGAATAAACTGCAGTTACACATAGGAACTTACAGCATAGAGACCCTTACCAACCCTAGGCGCAAAGCATGCATTAGGAGGGATAATAATAACATGCCACTATGGCCAGTGGGTATTTTAATTCAAAGCTTTCAATAAGCCATACAAAAGACCTGTGTGGATGCTATATAATATATGATTATAACAAGCTAAATATCAAAAAAGGAACAAGGGATGCAGTTATACTGCACTAATCATACAAAAGCAAATTTTAAAGTGGAGCAAAACCCAGGATTTTAACTATCCTTGCCCCTGGGGCACTCCAACCGGGGGTGCCTCGCTGTGTGAAAGTTTCTCCCAGTTTGTCCCTCACCCTTCCCCGGTGAAAACCCGTGAACACAGACTTTCACAAAGCATTTTGCTGTGCTTACGCCACAATTTGCAGGCTAAAGTCACCAAAACATGTGGTTAGACAATGTACACTCCTGAATACACTTTGTCACATTTAAAACAAGGGGGTTACTAATGAAAATGTGGTCAATGCAGGAATACGTCTTATGTGCTGCAGAGAAGAAGGTATAGTCTCTACTCGAAGGATTACATTCCCTCCAGATGTCAATTAATCATTGTAAGTGTAGAATTCCTGTCAATTTCTTGCTATCTCTGGGGGGAGCTCTTTATGGGATTTGACTAGTGGCATCAAGGGCCATATTTGAATCCCCTCCCCAGATTATGGTACCTTCTACTTTATAGCCTAGATCTCTAAACTTCTTCTGGAATGCCATCTCTCTTATAGCTCACGTCACTTCCTCCATTGAAATATCTCTATCCATTAATTCTATCTTGGAGGCACCCCCCTCTCTTTCAGCCAACTCTCAAGGATACCTCAATCCAGGGGTTGAGGTTTGGAGTAGAGAGTGGAATAAAACCTGAAAAATTCTTCCGTCACTGTTTGAGGATCTTGAGAAATGGTGTGCGTCCTTTTTCTTATCAAAGCAGTAGTTTTTTTATATGATTTTTTTGCTAGCATCTTACCAGGTTTTATCCCTAGTCAAGTAGAATCTTGCTTGATTCCACCTCAAAGATTTCTCCGCTCTTGTTGTCAAAAGCAGATTTAATTCCAAACATAACTCCCTTATTTGTCTCCAAAGACCTGAATCGGGGTGTCTTTGCCCACCTCACCTCAGCTTATCGCTTCTCTCCTTACCTGTGCTAACTTCACCTATTTAACTTTGCCTTTATTCAGCTCTCCCTACCTCACCTCTTCCCATCTTGTCCCATCTCACCTCTCCTCACTTATACCTATCTCTAAACATCTCTTTCCATCTCACCTTTGTCCATCACTTTTCAGAACATCTTACCTTGGGTCACCTCACCTAACCTCACCTCTGCCTACCTCTACCCACCTCTGCTTACCTCTTCCCATATCATCTCTGCCCACGTCACCTCTGCTCAATGTACCTCTTCCTATCTTACTTTTTTTCCACTACTTCCCACCTCACTTCTTCTAACCTGTTCCTGTCCCACTTGTATTCACCTCTTCTCTCCTCACCTTTCACTTCTGTTCACCCCACCTCGTCCTGTCTCACCTTCGCATATGCATAAAGGCATATTCAGTGCTTTAATGTTAAATCTTACCTCCATTAAATGGTTTGGCATTGTTGGTGCCCAACTTTAAAATAATAAAACAATAAGACAATGCAGCCCCTATACCAAAAAGGTTGTGCACCCCTGCTCTAGACAAATCAAATTGACATCTGAGAATTTACACATATATTTACACGTAACTTGAGTCCACATGTATGTGCTATTCAGCACTGTAGTCAAATCCACTCTGTACGTGCAAGACCACTTTTTGCTTGCAGATACATTTGTCGACACTAAAAGGCTGATTCACTACTAACGCCACGTATTGCCAGATGAGAATCTGTATAGCGGCGCTTAGAGCGACGTCTTGGTTGCTCTAGTAACCTGGCCGGCATTGATGAATGTGATGTGTGTTGGGCACTTTAACAACAGTACAGCGCTGCAGCGAGCAACAGGTAGCGCCAGCTCAGTGCGCCCAGAAGTCAGCGCTCCACCCCATATTTAACAAAACACTAGACACACAAACCGTCGGTGCTCTAAAGCTGGGCGCTGTAGCATAGACCGCCAGACGCTGTGTGATTAAAGTCTGTTTTTGAACACATATGCACCTGTAACAAAGCGAAAACACATGGAATGACATTGTTTTAACACTGTCTGTGACATTAACACTTTAGTGCCAGACCTGTAAATACAATTCTGCATAAAAATATAAAAAGTCCCAAAAATTTATAAAAGTGTTTGTTTTCAGCCAGGAGACATCACACAATGATTTGAGCAAGAAAAAAAAAAATGAGAAGCACGCTGTTATACAACTAATGAAACCCATTGAAATGTACGGGAGAGAGCAACAGATCGACAGGTACTATATGCTGAGTCACCTGTATTAATACATGTGACGCTACATGGCACTGTTAGAGGTGATCACCAGATTGTGGCAGAATGTGGTTTTGCTTGCAGCGCCCGGCGTTCACCAGACGCTGTTTGTCGCTACGAAGCACTACCTGGCGCTATCCATTCTTAAATAACCCCCTAAGAAGCATGCAATACACCAAAAAATATTTCCATGGTTAAAAGCGGTGCTGAATAGCAACGCTTGAAAATTAGATGCTAAAATATATTATTTCTCAAAAAACAGTGCGAAAGTTCAAATGCTCATGGTACTGAATCGGCTAGTAGATGCAACTCTACCCTATGGCCAGGAGTGGGCTGGCCATAGGGCATACCGGGCAGAATCCCAGTAGGCCGGCACATGGGAAGGCCGCAGGTGGTGGCCGATGAGCAGAGAAGCAGGTTCGGGTTGGCCATAGGGCATACCGGGCAGAATCCCAGTAGGCCGGCACATGGGAATGCCGCAGGTGGTGGCCGATGAGCAGAGAAGCAGGGGCGGGCTGGCCATAGGGCATACCGGGCAGAATCCCAGTAGGCCGACACATGGGAATGCTGCAGGTGGTGGCCGATGAGCAGATAAGCAGGGGCGGGCTGGCCATAGGGCATACCGGGCAGAATCCCGGTAGGCTGGCACATGGGAAGGCCGCAGGTGGTGGCCGATGAGCAGAGAAGCAGGGGCGGGCTGGCCATAGGGCATACCGGGCAGAATCCCGGTAGGCTGGCACATGGGAAGGCCGCAGGTGGTGGCCGATGAGCAGAGAAGCAGAAGCGGGCTGGCCATAGGGCATACCGGGCAGAATCCCGGTAGGCTGGCACATGGGAAGGCCGCAGGTGGTGGCCGATGAGCAGAGAAGCAGGGGCGGGCTGGCCATAGGGCATACCGGGCAGAATCCCGGTAGGCTGGCACATGGGAAGGCCGCAGGTGGTGGCCGATGAGCAGAGAAGCAGGAGCGGGCTGGCCATAGGGCATACCGGGCAGAATACCGGTAGGCTGGCACATGGGAAGGCCGCAGGTGGTGGCCCATGAGCAGAGAAGCAGGGGCGGGCTGGCCATAGGGCATACCGGGCAGAATCCCGGTAGGCTGGCACATGGGAAGGCCGCAGGTGGTGGCCGATGAGCAGAGAAGCAGGGGCGGGCTGGCCATAGGGCATACCGGGCAGAATCCCGGTAGGCCGGCACATGGGAAGGCCGCAGGTGGTGGCCCATGAGCAGAGAAGCAGGGGCGGGCTGGCCATAGGGCATACCGGGCAGAATCCCGGTAGGCTGGCACATGGGAAGGCCGCAGGTGGTGGCCGATGAGCAGAGAAGCAGGAGCGGGTTGGCCATAGGGCATACCGGGCAGAATCCCAGTAGGCTGGCACATGGGAAGGCCGCAGGTGGTGGCCGATGAGCAGAGAAGCAGAAGCGGGCTGGCCATAGGGCATACCGGGCAGAATCCCGGTAGGCTGGCACATGGGAAGGCCGCAGGTGGTGGCCGATGAGCAGAGAAGCAGGAGCGGGTTGGCCATAGGGCATACCGGGCAGAATCCCGGTAGGCTGGCACATGGGAAGGCCGCAGGTGGTGGCCGATGAGCAGAGAAGCAGGAGCGGGCTGGCCATAGGGCATACCGGGCAGAATACCGGTAGGCTGGCACATGGGAAGGCCGCAGGTGGTGGCCCATGAGCAGAGAAGCAGGGGCGGGCTGGCCATAGGGCATACCGGGCAGAATCCCGGTAGGCTGGCACATGGGAAGGCCGCAGGTGGTGGCCGATGAGCAGAGAAGCAGGGGCGGGCTGGCCATAGGGCATACCGGGCAGGATACCGGTAGGCCGGCACATGGGAAGGCCGCAGGTGGTGGCCGATGAGCAGAGAAGTGTAATGGGTGGAGGCTGCTCTGTCCGCCGCAAGCGGCCCCGCTGTCACACACTCACTAATGTTTACACCCAGATTATCTGCGGTGGGCAGAGTGGCCTCCACCCATTACACTGCTCTGCTCATCGGCCGCTGTTAGAACATTGGCTCTGCTCAGGCTCGGCATCAGCAATTACACTTACAGGGACGGGTAAGCAGGGGAGCTGTCATAGCCCTGTGTCATGTGACAGAGCAGGATATCTGTGCACTCTGCTGCCCCCTAGTGACAGCCTGTCCCAGGAGCTGGAGGTCAGTGGATGCTTCACACCAGGTTCTGCCATTTGTAACTCGGCTGCGGGGACAGGAGAACGTGTACGTGCTGCTGCTTCTGCCACACGGTAAAGCCTTCTCTTTATGTGTCCTCCCTCTTGTCAGTTGATAAGGGAAAGTTTAGATGTTCAACCCCCCTTTACAATACAAACAGTGTCCCATGTGCTGTCCATAGACTCGGCTGTGCAGAGCTCCATGTTGCCTGCAAGACTGTATGTATATACTGTATGTCTGCAAAATGGAGCCTCTCGCAGCCCTGTAACATCGGCTCCTTCATATACTGTATGTAGCTAAATGGAGCCTCTCACAGCCCTGTAAGAGGAGAAAGACTGATTGGCCAGTGTGACCAATGAGAAAACTTCTACAAAGCCAGCTCACATCTGTGTCCAAATCTGATCTGTCTCCCGACCAATCTGTGTCCAAATCTGATCTGCCCTCTGACCAATCTGTGTCCAAATCCCATCTGCCCCCCGACTGATCCGTGAACAAATATGATCTGTCCCCCGACCAATCTGTGTCCAAATCCGATCTGCCCCCGACCAATCTGTGTCCAGATCTGATCTGCCCCCGACCAATTTATGTCCAAAACTGATCTGCCCTGACCAATCTGTGTCCAAATCTGATCTGCCCCCTGACCAATCTGTGTCCAAATCTGATCTGTCCCCCTGACCAATCTGTATCCAAATTTGATCTGTCCCCCTGACCAATCTGTGTCCAAATCTGATCTGTCCCCCTGACCAATCTGTGTCCAAATCTGATCTGTCCCCCTGACCAATCTGTGTCCAAATCCGATCTGCCTCCCGACTGATCTGTGTCCAAATCTGATCTGCCCCCCGACTGATCTGTGTCCAAATCTGATCTGCCCCCCGACCAATCTGTGTCCAAATCTGATCTGCCCCCGACCTATCTGTGTCCAAATCTGATCTGCCCCCGACCAATCTGTGTCCAAATCCGATCTGCCCCCGACTGATCTGTGTCCAAATCTGATCTGCCCCCGACCTATCTGTGTCCAAATCTGATCTGCCCCCGACCAATCTGTGTCCAAATCTGATCTGCCCCCGACCAATCTGTGTCCAAATCTGATCTGCCCCCGACCAATCTGTGTCCAAATCTGATCTGTCCCCCGACCGATCTGTGTCCAAATCTGATCTGTCCCCCAACCGATCTGTGTCCAAATCTGATCTGCCCCCGACCGATCTTTGTCCAAATCTGATCTGTCCCCGACCAATCTGTGTCCAAATCTGATCTGTCCCCCAACCGATCTGTGTCCAAATCTGATCTGTCCCCCAACCGATCTGTGTCCAAATCTGATCTGCCCCCGACCGATCTGTGTCCAAATCTGATCTGCCCCCTGACCAATCTGTGTCCAAATCTGATCTGCCCCCGAACGATCTGTGTCCAAATCTGATCTATGCCCGACCAATCTCTGTCCAAATCCGATCTGCCCCTGACTGATCTGTGTCCAAATCTGATCTGCCCCTGACCAATCTGTGTCCAAATCTGATCTGCCCCCGACTGATCTGTGTCCAAATCTGATCTGATAAGATAAATCTTATCTTAACCACAAGCATTTGGTGGAAGAAACTAGGGAAGAAGTAATAATAGTAATAGTAATTTGTGGTAAATATTTTTAAAGCCTCTGTATTCCACATTGTGAAATTCTCTAAATTAAAGTGGATCAAAATGCATCCCCACCACAATCCCCCCAACTGCCCTCCCAGTCCAGGTACCTCAGACGATGCTGCCAGCTCTTTGGTGACCGGCCGGTATAAAAAAAATGGTTTTTGGTCTGCTTAAAATTAAAACTTCAGTCTAAATGGGCAGGCTGATTCATTACTAACATCAGATAGCGACAGATGAGCGTCTGTAGCGCGGATTTCAGAGCGACTTCTAGTAGTCGCTGTGCTCGGCCATGGTTCTTTGTTTCAGCGAGCCTCAGTCGCTGGCCGGCATTGATGAATATGATGTGTGAGTCGAAGTACTATGCTGTATGGGAGCGAACGGTAGCACCAGCTCAGTGCGACCGACTCACACCACATTCATCAAAAAAACGGCCTCAAACAGCGCCGGCGCTCAAAGTCATGTAGTTGTAGCCCATAGCGCCAGACGCTGTGTGATTATAGTCTGTTTTTGAACATGTATCCACTAGTAACAAAGCGAAAACATATGGAATTACATTGTTATAACATTGTAACATGAACACTTTAATACCAGACATGTAAGGACAATTCTGCATAAAAATATTATTAATCCAAAAAGTTTGCAAAAATTGTATTTTCCTGCCCAGGATACAAGTTTTGAGATTTTATTAAAAAAAAAATTAAAAAAAAATGGGATCAGGAAAGGGATTTAAGGATTGTCCATAGAAATTTGCTGAGCGCCAGGTAGCGAGAGGTAAGACGTGGCGCTCTGTAAGGCTGAACGCCGGCGCTGTACGCTGAGCCTGGGATAATGATGAATCGGACGCTACATGGCGTTGTTCCAGTCGCTCACCAGATTTGGCTTCATAAATGTGTAATTGTGCGCCGTGTCCGGCGTTCACCTGACGCTACCTGCCACTGTACAGTCACTACCTGGCGCTAGAGCTTCATGAATAAGGCCCTATATGTCAACATCTCATTTTATTGTTTCACTAAAGGACAGGAATCAGGGAAACTTTCTCCAAATGGTCAGTGATCATTTAAAAAAAAGACACAGGGAAGTCTAACCTAAAGAAAAAAAAGAATTCTCTCCCATGAGTGTGATTGGGTTGGTTCTTCGTGATAGTGAACCATTAAAAAATGTTTGCTGCTTGAAACATGTAAGTAAGTGTAAGTGTAGCAGCAGGAGAGGCGTGACCTGCATCTGGGAACCACACAGAGGAACATGATGTACCTTGCCCTTAGCTGCTGGTGTGTAATCCTCTGCTATTTAAAGATACAGTTTCTAAAGTGCTCCAGTACTAAGCAAAGGAGGATGCACCAGAATGCTTCTGCTTTTTCCCAGTTTGTTAAAAGGAAGTGGTATGAAGCAATGACTGCATTCCCCTTGTCTCAAGCATGTCGAAAAGAAACACAAGTATTGCTCATGTGGCTGCAAATTTCCCCCAGACAACTAGTTCAGGTGTAATCTCACAATGTATATGTACTGTTGGCAAAACATAACCCATTATGGGTTTAAGAGACGCTAACGCCAGGCAGTACCTTGTAGTGTCAGGTGAACGCCTGGCGCAGTATGTGAAAACCATATATGTGAAAGTCAATCTGGTGAGCGCCTCTAATAGCGCCATGTAGCATCACATGTATCACTAGAGGCGACTCAGTGTAAAGCATCGCCGCTGTACGTTCAGCAGCGCCATGTAGCACCTGACGCTCAGCAGCATTATCCCATACATTTCAATGGAGTTTTTTTGCTTGTGTATAAATAGCGTTTTAATTAATTATTTTTCTCAATTTTAGGATCAAATTATTGTGTGACCTCTCCTGCCCAGCAACCAAACACTTATATTGTTATTTTCAGATTTTTTTTTCTATGCAGAATTGTATGTGCAGGTCGGCCATTGCAGTGTCATTGTTACAGTGTTAAAACAATGTCATTCCATGCTTTTGCTCTTGTACTGGTGTATATGTGTTCAGAAACAGACTTTTTTCATATAGTGACCGGCGCATGACACTAGAGCACCGGCTCTGGTTTTGTGTTTCATTTTCTTAAATATTGGCTTCAGCGCCAAGCGTTGGACGCACTTAACTGGAGCTACCTATTATTCGCTGCAGTGTTGTCCTGTTGTTATATGTGGCGTTGCTCTGGGCGGCTTTTCCTTGGGTGCTATATATGCATTGACTGAGGGAGAGAGCTTCTGCAGCACCCTCCAGACAATATATTTATCAATCCTGGACAGGATACTATAGAGTCACTTGTCCAGCGCTATGCTAGGTTATAGCGCCAGATACCTACTTGCAGCGTCCACTAGCAGACGTTCTAACCGCCTCTACATAGACATTCAAATGGCAATAAGTGGTGCTAGTCTTAAATTAGCCTCCAACTCTCTTAGGTCCTGTGCATTCTGCCCATGTAAATCTATGGATATTTTGATACAGTGCAATCACAATTGCACTGTACGCAGTCATTTTGTAGTGGAGTAATTACAAGTCTAGTGCATGGAAGCACAATGATTTCTAAATTTCAGATCGCATCACAATCTTAAAAATTGCATTAGAGTGCTGCCAAAAATATATATACAGGTTGGCTATGTGGGGCAGGTGGGTATGACAGGCAGTGGATAGGTAGGTGGACATGCAGGCAGGTGGTTGGGTAGGTAGGTGAGCAGGCAGGTGGGTAGGTGGGCAGGCAGGTGGTTGGGTAGGTAGGTGGGCAGGCAGGTGGGTAGGTGGGCAGGCAGGTGGTTGGGTAGGTAGGTGGGCAGGCAGGTGGGTAGGTGGGCAGGCAGGTGGTTGGGTAGGTAGGTGAGCAGGCAGGTGGGTAGGTGGGCAGGCAGGTGGTTGGGTAGGTAGGTGGGCAGGCAGGTGGGTAGGTGGGCAGGCAGGTGGTTGGGTAGGTAGGTGAGCAGGCAGGTGGGTAGGTGGACATGCAGGCAGGTGGTTGGGTAGGTAGGTGAGCAGGCAGGTGGGTAGGTGGGCAGGCAGGTGGTTGGGTAGGTAGGTGGGCAGGCAGGTGGGTAGGTGGGCAGGCAGGTGGTTGGGTAGGTAGGTGGGCAGGCAGGTGGGTAGGTGGGCAGGCAGGTGGTTGGGTAGGTAGGTGAGCAGGCAGGTGGGTAGGTGGGCAGGCAGGTGGTTGGGTAGGTAGGTGGGCAGGCAGGTGGATAGGTGGGCAGGCAGGTGGTTGGGTAGGTAAGTGGGCAGGCAGGTGGGTAGGTGGGCAGGCAGGTGGTTGGGTAGGTAGGTGGGCAGGCAGGTGGGTAGGTGGGCAGGCAGGTGGTTGGGTAGGTAGGTGGGCAGGCAGGTGGGTAGGTGGGCAGGCAGGTGGTTGGGTAGGTAAGTGGGCAGGCAGGTGGGTAGGTGGGCAGGCAGGTGGTTGGGTAGGTAAGTGGGCAGGCAGGTGGGTAGGTGGGCAGGCAGGTGGTTGGGTAGGTAGGTGAGCAGGCAGGTGGGTAGGTGGGCAGGCAGGTGGTTGGGTAGGTAGGTGGGCAGGCAGGTGGGTAGGTGGGCAGGCAGGTGGTTGGGTAGGTAAGTGGGCAGGCAGGTGGGTAGGTGGGCAGGCAGGTGGTTGGGTAGGTAAGTGGGCAGGCAGGTGGGTAGGTGGGCAGGCAGGTGGTTGGGTAGGTAAGTGGGCAGGCAGGTGGGTAGGTGGGCAGGCAGGTGGTTGGGTAGGTAGGTGAGCAGGCAGGTGGGTAGGTGGGCAGGCAGGTGGTTGGGTAGGTAAGTGGGCAGGCAGGTGGGTAGGTGGGCAGGCAGGTGGTTGGGTAGGTAAGTGGGCAGGCAGGTGGGTAGGTGGGCAGGCAGGTGGTTGGGTAGGTAGGTGAGCAGGCAGGTGGGTAGGTGGGCAGGCAGGTGGTTGGGTAGGTAAGTGGGCAGGTAGGTGGGTAGGTGGGCAGGCAGGTGGTTGGGTAGGTAGGTGAGCAGGCAGGTGGGTAGGTGGGCAGGCAGGTGGTTGGGTAGGTAAGTGGGCAGGTAGGTGGGTAGGTGGGCAGGCAGGTGGTTGGGTAGGTAGGTGAGCAGGCAGGTGGGTAGGTGGGCAGGCAGGTGGTTGGGTAGGTAGGTGAGCAGGCAGGTGGGTAGGTGGGCAGGCAGGTGGTTGGGTAGGTAAGTGGGCAGGTAGGTGGGTAGGTGGGCAGGCAGGTGGTTGGGTAGGTAGGTGGGCAGGCAGGTGGGTAGTTGGGCAGGCAGGTGGTTGGGTAGGTAGGTGAGCAGGCAGGTGGTTGGGTAGGTAGGTGGGCAGGCAGGCAGGTGGGTAGGTGGGCTAGATACGGGTGTGCTAGATGCGGGGTTGTCACGGGTGTGCTAGATGGGGGGGGGGGGGAGTTAATTCAAAGTTGCTCTCCAGGCACACACTTCCTCTCTTATCCCTCTAATATGTGTTTACAAAGCATCTCAAAATCTCTGGTTATATCTAAACAGCTTATGTATTGTATTAAAAGCTTTCTTCATTTAAATTTCAGGTTTAGGGGCTGGGAAGGGTGTGCACTGATGTGATCAGAGACAGCTGTGGGACCACTGTGGCTTGCTGTGCTCACTCACGCTGAGAGCACCAAGGAACAGAGTCACTGTCAGAAATGTTTGCGTGATCCTGAAGGAATGAAATGGAAATGAAGGCAAACTTTGGAGTTCTGCTATGGCTTCTATGTGGCACTAAAGGAAATGCAGGAGAGGCACATGAGACAGACATCAGGTCAGCTGCTTTGCTGCCTTATTTCATTTTGCCTGATTCCTCACCATATAATCAAGAAAATAATTATGTTATCTTAGAACAAAGATTGGATAGTTTAGTTAGGTTCCTTTAAATATTAAACTCATTCAACATTTCAAGAAAAGTTGAAATTAGAATAAGAAATTCTTATCTGATTTCTTAATTCTTATCTTCAAAAAATCCAGTCTCAACTGAAATTATTTAAACCCATAATGTTCTTTTCTCTTCAACTATCAGTTTGGTTTGGTCATTTTAACACGTACATTTGTAATCTTTCCAACCTTCTAGAACTTTCTATAGCATTGCATGACATCTCTCTATCTTTAGAAGTGTTATCAGTCCCACAGCTATCCTTGAATTGATTCCAGCGCTGGGACTTGTATGAATCACAGTGGGCGCGCAGTAATAGTTCTCCAGAAAGGAAGGGGGAGGATTCTGCAGAACATACTCTCTCTCAAGAACACAAAACAATCAACACACCTACATAAACTGATGCACAAAACATAACAATTCACACGAAAAAATGAACTACTTCGTTTTTTCTGTCATTAAAATTAGAGCTAGCCAGTTTCCTCCAAATGTTTAATGCGGAACAAAACCCAGGAATTGGACTTTCGGCAGGCTGACTTGGCTTGGGACAGGAGTACGTGCATGATTCCAGGGATGGGGATGTGGCAGCGCGCGCTCTCCTTTGTACCAATGAGAGCTGCCTGCCGATTTACGTGGTCACAGCAGGTGGCTCTCATTGGACTAGAGCCCATGTATGCACTGTTGGAGAATGGCAACATGGGTTTGTATGAGCAAACTGGGGAGTTTCACACAGCGGGGCATCAGGATGCCCTGGAGAAAAGCCAATGGCTGGCCCTGGAATCTTTTAGATTTCAGTCTGGCCCCTGATCAATTTAGTTCTGAGCTAAAGGGATTGCAAACCCAATGGCAATAATATTGGTTTTAACTACTGTGTGATAAACTGTACGTTTTGTGTCTATAACCACAGTATTATTATTATGGTTATTATTAATTATTATTAATGTTTATATTTAAAGCACTATCATCTTCTGTAGCACTTTACAAGGTAATATAAAAGCTTATAAAAATTGGCATTATTTGTTAAAATACTAAACAAGCCCTTCAGGAACTCTGAACTGCTCTTTCATATGCTAAACAAGCATATTTTACCTCTCTAATATCTACATGCCTTTCACCCTCTGCATCGCCCACTACCTTCTATTCCAAATAACAGCTGAGCAACTTGCCACATTATTCACTAACAAACCTACATGACTCCCCCTCTAACGACTTCCCAAACCAATTGCACTTTGCTATCAGAACAAAGACTATCCTCCCTGATCTCTAAGGCCCACCTCACTTCTTGCCTCCTAGACCTTATTCCATCCCACCTTATTCCACAACTGCCCTAATCCCTCACACCAGCTCACATCACTATTCAACCTCTCTCTCACCCAGGACCTTCCCTTCACTATTCAAACTCACGGTCACTTAGAACTACAGTATATCTCTTCTAATTACTTACTAGATCTTCTTCCATCTGTATTCTGCTCCAACCACTGAAACTGCCCTCACCGAGGTAACTAATGACCTACTAACAGCCAAATCTAAAGGCCAGTAATCTATCTTTATCCTCCTTGACCTATTCTCTGTTTTCATCCTCTTCTACTCCACATTCTGGCATCCATGAGGATTCAAGAATGTGCACTTTCATGGCTCTTCTCTTACCTCTCTGATTGCACCTATGGTCTTGGACAACCTATAAACTCATTTGGCTTCCAACATCACTTCTATGCAGGTGACACTCACATTTACCCCTTAGGACCAGATCTCTATTCTCTCCTATCCCGTGTCCCTGACTGTTTGACAGCTATCTCTTCATCCATGTCATCTCTCTTTCCCTCAAACTGAATATGGAAAAGACTGAGTTTGTCATCTTCTCACCATCGAACCATCCTCCTGTTGTCTCCAAGTCAAAAATTTCTCCCACATTTGTCCCCCCGAGCATAGAATTGTATCTTTCTCAGGCTTCAGTACTACTGTATTTTTCGTCCTATAAGACGCACCCCCCAAAATGGGGGGGTGGGGTATACTGTCTGTAAATAGGGGATTCTGCACCTTATTTTGGATGAGTTTTAGCACATTTGGTTCAGAATATTGTTTTTCTTATGTTCCTCCTCCAAATCCTCGGTTCGTCTTATGGACCGGTGCTTCTTATAGTGCAAAAAAGTATGGCACGATATTTTTAACCCCTTTAGTGTTATTAACCCTTTTAGTGCCAGCTACATGAGTCTCACATAGCTGACTTTAAACCCCCGTGGTGAGGAGAGGGCGAGAAATTGCCCTCTCCCTTACTTCCTGGGTCTCTGGCTGCTAGCCCCACGGCAGGGCGGGTGACGTCATCAATGTCCCGGCACCTGTCACCCGGCAGCCAGTGCCCCAAGAAGCTCAGTCGCTGAGGGGGATCGGAGGAGGAAGGTTGGAGGGGGTGAGATGGCTCTGATTTCTCGCCCCCCTCAGCTCTCCTCCACCAATCACCAGCAGCTGTCATTTTTTTCCTTATGTGTCTGTGTGTTTATTTTTACTGTTAACCCTTTGTGAACTGGTAAGGGGTCCATGAGATCCCTATACCAGTTCACAAGGCTGGGGGCTGGCAAGTCACCTGCGGCTAGCGGGTGACTTGCCATTAACCCCCCGTACCCCAATTACCTGCCTCCTCAAAGCCCAGGGGGAAGCAGAAGAGTCCGGCCCACGGAGCTTGTAGCCGGCAGGGTGGGGGGGCCACCAAAGCTGGCCCCTGCACCCGGTTCCTACAAGCCCCCATAGCTGGTCCCGGGCTGGTTATGATGGGTAAGGGGGACCCCATGTTATTTTTGGGGGGATTTTTTAAGGGTTTGTAACCCTTAAAGTTCCAAAAAAATGGGGTCCCCCCCCTAGGAGGTGGGACCTTATGTCATTTCTTTTTAAAATGAACCCCTTATGCTCTGTCACCCAGCAGGTATAAAAGGCTTTCAGCAGCAACAGGAGAGCAAAAGCCAGATTGATCAGCGTGGGACACAGTGCCCAGGGATGGATGGAAGGTAAGTATTAAAAAAAAATAATAAATAAAATATTTTTTCTCCTTGTGTCTGTGTTTTTTTTTGCACTTAATTCTTTGTGAACTGGTAAGGGATCCATGAGACCCTCATACCAGTTCACAAGGCTGGGGGCTGGCAAGTCACCTGTGGCTAGCGGGTGACTTGCCATTAACCCCTGGACCCCCATTACCTGCCTCCCCAAAGCCCAGGGGGGGCAGAAGAGCCCTTGGATATGACGCTTTGGAGCTTGTAGCCTGCAGGGCGGGGGGCTACCAAAGCTGGCCCCTGCGCCCTTTTCTACAAGCCCCATAGCTGGTCCCTGGGCTGGTTACACTGGGTAAGGGGGACCTCACGCCATTTGTTTTTTTGATTTTTAAGGGTTTTTAACCCTTAAAATTCCCAAAAAGGGGGTCCCCCACCCCGGGAGGGGGGGACCCTATGTCTTTTTTTTTAGAATTAACCCTTTGTTACCTGTCACCTAGCAGCTATAAAAGGCTTTCTGCAGCTCTCCTGCTGCTGAAGGAGTTATCAGTGTGGGACACAGTGCTCTGGGTATTAAAAATAATAATAAAATATGTTTATCTGTGAATTTTTTTTTTTACATTTAACCCTTTGTGAACTGGTAAGGGGTCCATGAGACCCCTACACCAGTTCACAAGGCTGGGGGCTGGCAAGTCACCTGTGGCTAGCAGGTGACTTGCCATTAACCCCCGGCACCCCCAATTACCTGCCCCCCCCAAAGCCCGGGGGCAGAAGAGTCCGTGGCCATAGGCTATGCCGGCTTGTAGCCTACAGGCCCAGGGGCCACCAAAGCTTGCCCTTGCGCCCTACAAGCCCTGCATAGCTGGTCCAGGGCTGGTTACACTAGGCAGGGGGAACCCCATGTCATTTTTTGGGGATTTTTAACGGGGTTTTAACCCCTAAAATTCCCCCCCAAAAATGGGGTGCCCCCCAGGAGAGCAGAAGCCAGAGCGATTAGTGAGGGAAGGAGAGGAATGGGAGGTAACTAGTGTGTGTGTTTATATTTAACCCGTTGTAAACTGGTAAGGGCCCCATGAGACCCCTATACCAGTTCACAAGGATTAGGGACAGGCTAGCGAATGACTTGCTAGTAACCTCCCCTATTACCTGCCTCCCCAAAGCCAAGGAGGGGGGCATAATTTAGGCGGTGTGGGCTTGTAGCTGGCCCCCGAGAAAGGGACCAGCATTTTTTTAACCCTTTATAGTGTGGATAGTAGTTATATTTTATTTGTAAATGTTATAAAGTGCTCTCTTCAGGTTGACGGGGTCTCTTGGGGGGCTACCAATACATATGCGGTACCATTGTAATTGGGAGAAATAGGGCTATCGCATGCCAAGAGACAATTTTCCAATTATTATTTTTTATTTTTTTATTTTATCCAAAATTATTTTAAAAAACAGTAGAAAATTACAAACAAGACATTTCATGTTAAATATTTCATGTTAAATAATAATAATAATAATGTTATAATTTTCCTGGAAATTCCTGCAAAAATCACGGTTAAACATGGCGCAAAATGGTGAAAAATGATCTGTCAACAGAGGGTGACAAAACTTCAAGTAGGCGGGCAATTAAAAGGGTTAAATGTAGCTATGCATGTTGGGTATTGTACTGTTCAGGGGATCCTGCGCTTTCAGATTTAGCTTTCTTTTACTTAATTGTATATTGATATTTTAGGGAAAAAAAATTTTTATTCCTCTTTTTTATACATTTTTTTAGACAAACCCTGTGAAACCTAAGAATTATTTGAGGGATAACTTCCAGAAAGATGAACCCACTACAACATGCTGGGTATGCTTAGAAAGCTTAACGTGTACTTTCAGGGAATATATGGTTTATGTGGGGTAATCCAAATATAAAGGGTTTTCTTGGTTGAAAAAGCACAAGGTGCGCACTTTGTCTGCAGAGCTGAAATTACCGTTACGCACATGCTTTACTTTGGGGTGTTTGGCAACTCTTCCCTTGACAGTACCAGTGCATGCTGGGTATTGTTCTGTTCGGGGGATGTTGCTTTTTCATATTTAACTAGTTTTTTTCTTGTTTGCATATAGTTTTTTTTGGAAAATGTGGCTTTAATTATTTGTTTATTCTTTTTTAGGGAAACTCTGTGCAACCAAAGAATTTATTGAGGGATTACTACGCCCACATCAGCAAGCCTGGTGTGCCTAGAAAGCTTGAGGTGTATACTTCCAGAGAATAGTTTGTGGGGGGTATTTCAAATGTAAAGGGTTGTTTTGCAAGGTGCGCATATCACATATCATAGTTGTATTTCATCTGAAAATCTCCTAAAGCGCTGTTTCAGTTTAGGGAAGTCTCCTGGGCAGGAAAGGGTGTCTACCTATACATATGTGGTACTGCTGTGACCAGGAGAAATTGGGATTTCACACGCAGAAAAAAACACTACAAATTGTAAAAAATATATTTTTTTTATTTTTTTTTTGCACATATTTCACCCAAAAGTATTGAAAATACACTAAAAAAAAGGCCAAACAAGACATTTCATGTTGACACCCATACTCTGCTGAAAAGAAACAATAGATAATTTTCTTGGGAAATCCCTGGCAATCCCTTCAAAAATTACAGTTGAACATGTGTAGCGCAAAATAGTGAAACATGGTCTGGCAACAGAGAGTGACAACAACACTAGGTAGGCTGGCAATATTGGTTAATACCAATTGGTAGTGGAGTATTCATTAGTTCAGGGCACTAGTGTGTGTCAGTACTCTTTAATACCACTTGCGCAAACTACTTGGGCGTCACTTCTCTTCAGTATAAATTGTTAGTGGGGTATCCACTGGTTCAGGGCACTTGTGTGTCACTACTCTTTAATACCACTTGCTCAAATCTCTTGTGTTTCAGTACTATTTAATACCACTTTCTCAATCCACTTGGGTGTTACTAATCTTTAATTCCAATTGGTCAGGGTGTATTCACTGGTTCAGGGCACTTGTTTCTCAACACTTTTTAATACAACTTGCTCAAAAAATGTCACTATTCTTTAAGGCCAATTGTTAGTGGAGTATCCAATGGTTCAGGGCACTTGGGTGTTACTACTCTCTAAGACCAATTGTTAGTGGAGTATCCAATGGTTCAGGGCACTTTGGTGTCGTTACTCTTTAATACCACTTGCTAAAACCACTTGAGTGCAGCTACTCTTTAATAATTACATTTTTATAATAATTACATCCCATTGACCTCCTTCCCTCACCAATCACTTTGGCTTCTGCTCTCCTGCTGCTGCTGCTGCTGCTGGAAGCCTTTTATAGCTGCTGGGCGAAAGAACGTAAGTGGTTAATTAATAAACAAAATGACATAGGGCCCCCCATCCAACATAACCAGTCCGGGACCAGCTATGGTTCTAGAATAGGGCGCAGGGGTTTAATGGACCCCTTACCAGTTTACAAGGGGTTAACAGTAAAAAGTAGCACACCAGACATAATAAAAAAATGACATTTATTTTTTTTTTTCACTACTCACCTTCGATCCTCTGCTGTCCCCTGTCGATCATGTCCCATGAAGCTCCGATGTCAGCTGCCGGGTGATCGGTGGAGGAGGGCTGGGGGGTGTGAGAGATCACAGCCCTCTCACCCCGCAGGCCTTCCTCCTCCGAACACCCCGAGCGACTGAGCTTCTCAGGGCGGAAGAGAAATGCCGGCTGTCGGGTGACGTCCCCACAAAGGGCGGGGCTAGCAGCCAGCAACCCCGGAAGTGAGGGAGAGGGTGATTTTTCCCCCTCTCCTCATCACAGAAGAGCCCAGGGGATGATCGCAGGCCCCTCCCGGTGAAGAGGAGACCCGGCGAGAGGGATCGTGGCTGCAGGTGAGTAAATGTCATTTTTTTGAAGAGGAGACCCGGGCAAATCGAACAAGGGATCAGGTGAGTGTTTAATTTTATTTTTGTGGCTGGTAGCAGGGAGGGAAGGCAAGTACGTAACACCTACGTGCTTGGCACTTAACCTGGACAAGTGAGCACATAGGTGTTACATGCTTGGCAACAAAAGGGTTAAAACAATCTTATTTATAGCAAAGCAATACTTTCCTTTACCAGTGTCAGTCTCTAGCTAGTCTGAAAAACATTTAGGGCTTAAAGCTCTTTTGAAAATATTTTTAAAAAGTGTGTGGTGTCCACTGGTTCAAGGCACTTGTGTGTCACTACTGTTTAATACCAATTGTTAGTGGAGTATTCACTTGCTCAGGCCACTGTGCTGTCATTGCAGTTTAATATCAAGTAATACTGGAGCATACCTTGCTCAGGTGACTTAAGGTTCACTGCTGTTTAATAACAAGTATTAGTGGATAATCCATTTGATCAGTTAGTGGGAGCTGTATATCACATTTGATCTCCAGTCTACAGTCAGAGGGGATTTTATACCGCATTATATCTACATTTTACATTCAGTGTAGATTAATCGGTCTAGATCAAGTGCAGTTGATGTACAGATTAGAGACTTCCTCACTCCGGCTGGCTGATATTAAGATTGGCTAAGGCAGTTATGACAAATTCAAATTCCTCAGATAGAAGGCATCACAGTCTTGTGTTGCATTAGATAAAGGATTACTGGAAGCATTCTCATCTGAGGAGGTCATTACTGCTGCTTGACTTAGCCAAAGTTGTTGATAACCTCATCTGTTACATTTGACAAATTCTAGGAATTTAAGTCAGTAGTGAGATGGGCCAAACTTCTAGTTTCTGTGCATTGTTTGGGGAACAAAAAGCAGAACATTTCCCTTGGATGGTGGGGACAGATTTGGTGGTGGTACTGGTCTCAAATCATTCCTTTGGGGGGAGAAAGGTGGCCCTGTTATGGAGGTGGTGGTAAAGGCTGAGACAACGGAAGCATCAGAGGGAGCCTCAAGTATTGCATGTATTTATTGCAATAATATAATTTTTTTTATAATACTAATAATGTTTTTCTGTTTGCTTTGCAGAAAGGTAATAGCGCATAACAATATATCAGAATCAACGTTAATAGTCTGGTTCAGAGATTTCTAGTGTCATCATATAACAGACCAGCCAGGTAGCTACCCAGAGGAAACTCCTGTGCGGCATGAAACATCGGTAACTTACTAAGCGATCCTATTATACAGCATTTCATGTATTACTATGTGAAATGACTCTGACTCTGCAAATTCCATATTATATTATTGCATTGATGTTTAGACAGGGGTGTCATGATGTTGGCATCAGAATTATTCTCATCTGTTACATGACTGGTCTGTTATATGATGACACTAGCGATCTCTGAACCAGACCATTAACTTTGATTCTGATATATTGTTATGCACTATTGCAAACTTAAAACCATTGGTGTACTGATATCTCCTCGAAATTCTCTAACTGTTAAGATGCCTCATTGCAGGTAAAGCTGGTTCTTTTGGGAAAACTGAAACAAACATTTCTATTGCACTTCTTTAAAACAAGAGATGCAGGGATACAGGTTGCAATTCACAAGGCAATTTGCATAAAAGTGTGTAAAACATATTTTTAGAGCTACAAATATATAAAGTCGATGAACTTATCACACTAAGGTACATAACACCTAATGAGAGGAAAAGCAGAAACTGTGGTCAAGGAATCAAGCTGGAACATGGTTGCATTCTACTATTCATTTGGGCTCTGCTGTACTATCAGGATTATTTATAGGTATTGTGTCAGTACATTTTTTGATGTTTTTTTGTTTAAAGCTAGGATTATATCCTATTGCTTTAGTATTTGGTCATTTAGATTTATGGTTCACAATAGTATTTGGCACTGTAACTGTCTATGTATGGATATTTTATCTTGTATAACTTTCAGCAGGCCTATTTGGCTTATACCTATCGTTATATAACATGGTTACCTATTGCTGCTGCTCTAACTATGGGATGTCCGCTTTTTGTGGTTTTAATATCTAACAATACAAATGATAATTGTATAATATAAACATAACGTTTTTGGTATGTGCTGGGTCTGGGGGTTTTCTACAAGCAGAAATCATTTGAGCTCTTTGGACAGTGGCTATGTATGTACTACACCCACAGAATGTATTTTGTACAGATTCCAAGAAACATCGCCCTGTGCTAGCCAATAAAAACCTGTTGTCTCTGCCTTTATAAAGAACCGTGGGCCCATATTGGCCTATGCTAGGTCAGCACAGCCATGGAGGCATGCTTCTGATGAGGTAGTGACAGTTTCCAAAGTTATTAGTGATATTCACTAAAGATAGCTTTACACATAAGATGTGAACTCTTCAACATGGCGAACTCTCCAAAAATGAGGGGAACAGCTTGCCAAAACTGAAAATATATCTCATAACAGAGCCATTGTTGGCACAAAGCTCCATTCACAATCACCGTGTATCAGACAAGCTATTCTGCTGCATTTTAACTCCTGGAATCAAGGACGAAGCATGGCACCATAACCACCATGGCTGGATGGCACCATATGACAGTGACACACCCACATCAACAATTTACACTGCACATATCCTAAATAAATACATGTTTATTGGACATATTGCACATTTTTACATTAATAGCATTTTCCCCTCAAAACCAAATCTACAGCATAGTATATGGTACACTTATTACAGTGGCTTTTGGTTGTGGGGTGTCTCAGGAGAGCGCCAGCTAGTTCTTCAGAGTCTGTTGGGAAATTTCTGTAGCAATATATTATTATTGAATGATTACGAGAACTTGTTTTTATGAGCAGGACCTACACTACACTACACTACACTACTGGCATGCCGCATTTTCATTCTGTATTTCACAAATATACCATAAATTCAGAAGGCTACCTAAAGTTTGGCAGTCACTCAGTTAAGGCAGGGCAATCAAGCTTGTTTATCTCTAGTGAGATGCTTAGCCTGTATATTAGATGAGCAGATATAGAATCTTTTGCATTGATATATTTACAAGCAGTACACAGAAACAAATACTCACTTCTCACACCAGGTCAGCAGCTTTGTAAAATACTCATTAAGAAGTCCTGGCCCTGGTTTTTTGAGATGTTCATTTGCTGGCCAGTGAAGCTCAACCACATGGCTGCAACATCCCAACCACCCTCATGTCACATTATGTCGGAGGACACAGTTGCATTCAGTGTGTTCAGTGCTGGTGCAAGTTATTTCCCCAGTGAGCTTCCTCTGAGGCAGTTACATTGCTCCAGGAGAAAGTGGATTGGCTCCGGAGGACTGGGACAAATCTACCCAGAAGGGAGGTACTACACCTTGTGGACCTATAATGATGTGTTATGGGGGAAGTATGTACCTTTTGATTTTGCTATCCAGCAGATTCCCTTTAATATATGTTATGTGATATAATTTACTGAAACTATTTTTTTCTGTGTTACCTTTTTTACATATGTAACATTCATGTACACCAAATGACCCTCTGACACAACAGAACCTGCAAAAACCCAAATGCACAGTTCTATTTCTAGTTTTTCAAATGAGGCTACTTCAATGTTCTGACTTTTATAAAATGAATCTGCGCAGCCTATTATTTCTGGTAGGAATCTACCTGGTGGAGCATCCACTGTGGTGTGTTACTGTTACCCCGCGCTTTTGAAGATATTGTTGACATTAGTACCTAACTAGCTCTGCATCTACACTGTAAAAACATACTGTAATAACTTAGAAGGCATCTCTCATTTTTCGCAAGCCTAACCCATTCCAAATGCATATTTACTAGTTCTGGTCTTATGCTTTTTAAATGAGGCTCCACCCAGTATATATGCATGTCCAGTCTATTTAATCTAGTAAGGCTTATATGGTGCCCCATGCACAGGAGTCTGTACCTGTCACACTGAGCTTTACTAGTGACAGATTCATTTTAAGTGGTAAACCATTAACATTTTTACCCTTATCACTGTGTCAGGCCAAACTGTCTAGCTCACTGGAGTTAAACAGAAGTGCGGAAATGGTACTGCTGACATGCCTTAAGGTGCAAAAGCAATTTAGAAAGTTTGTTTGAGTGTTGCAGTTCTCAGGCTTTGGTCTCAGAATATGTCCATATAGTGGACATATGTTGGTCTTCAGGAAACATTCATCTGCTGCAGTTCTATCTCCAGGGCATGTGAGGTCTAGTCAAGTCCAAACTAAGAACATGATAACTTCTTCAGGTTTTCAACTTCCGCCTGTAAAATACAGATACGAGTTAGACATGTGAATAGGTAGTATGCCCATACTGGCTCTTTTGTAATACTATTGTACCTCAGCCTGTAATAAACCCAGAACCTTTATCTGTTTCTAGGATTAGTCACTTTAAAGAGATACATCAGACCTGTCCTGATGTATCTCTTTAAACATTCCTCCCCCCTCCCTCACTGCCTTTTGGATGTCGGCGTTATCTAAAACCCCCCAGATCTCCTAATAAAACTCACCTCACCCCGCTCCTACGGCGCATGTGCGGCCGCTCGTCCGATCAGCGTGCTCGGAGATAAAAGTCTGTTTCTAAACACATAAACCAGCACCAGAGCGGAAACACGTGGAATCATATTGTTTTAACAGAATTGTATGTGCATGAGATCTGCACTTACAATTCTGCATAAAAAATCACAAATACAAAAATCAAAATACTGGCTAGAAGAGGCCACACAATCATTTGAAACAAAAATTTAGAACATTACTTTAGGAATGCGCTATTTATACACAACAAATAAAACACTATTGAAATGTATGGGAGTGCTACTGAGCGACAGGTACTACATGGCCGCTGACGCTTTATACTGAGCCGCCTCTAGTAATACATGCGACGCTACATGGCGCTATTATATATGGTTTGCACATACAGCGACTGACGCTATAAGGGCACTATGTGGCACTACCTTGGCGTTAATGTTTCTTAAATGACTCCCTGAATTGGCTGAGCTGGTTGCATTAACTGCAACTCCAAAGCACTTGTTGCCCCACCCCAGCATATACGAAAGTCACATGGCAGTGGATTCTTATCACTGGCAGCAAGAATGCACATCAATGCCAGGTAGGGAGTGAGCTGCTGGAGGCAACAGGACTTGAGATCAAGTAGACTGGGAAGTACATGAGCTTTGTTTTTTATCAGCCTGGACAAGGACTTGCAGCATTGCCAGTAACAATGCTCACTCCTTCATCCAGCTTATTTCAAGCACTGAAGCTCAAGGAAATGTGGGACTCAGGAAGAGACATTCACTTTAGTCGCTGCTACACTGGATCAGCTGTCCCAAGGAAGATGAGTATACTATAGGGGTTATAGCGTCACGTAGCGTCGAGTGAACGCTGGGCGCTGTATGTGAAACCACATTTAAGAGATCAAATCTGGTGAGCGCCTCTAACAGCACCATGTAGCATCACATGTATTACTAAAGGCGGCTCAGCTTATAGCGCCGGTGCTCTAGGTTCAGCAGCGCCACATATTACCTTTCGCTCTGCCATACATTTTGATGGGGTTTCATTTGGTTGTGTTTAAATAGCGTGTTGGGCAATTAAAATGTAATTTTTTTTTTTCGCTCACATCATTGTGTGACCTCTCCTGCCCAGCAAACAAACAATTTAAAAAAAAAAATTTTATATGCAGAATTGTATGTGCAGGTCTGGCACTAAAGTGTCATTGTCACATTGTTAAAACAATGTCATTCCATATGTTTTTCGCTTTGTTACTGGTGGATATGTGTTCAAAAACAGACTTTGATCACACAGCGTCCAGCTTTAGAGCGCCAACGCTGTGCGTGTGTAGTTTTTTCTTAAGTATGCTGTGGAGCGCCGAGTGCCGGACGCACTGAGCTGGCGCTACCTCTCGCTCGCTGCAGCATTGTCCTCTTGTCTGATGTGGTGTAGACACCACCTAGCGTTCTGCATTGGCTCTGAAGTGAATCAGGGACAGCGCTTCAACAGCGCCCACCACACATCAAATTAATCAATGCCGCCCAGGATACTACAGTGACCGCTATGCTAGGTTACAGCGTCTACTGGCGGTCGCTCTAAGAGCCGCTATACAGATGCTCACATGGCAATACGTGACGCTAGTAATAAATCAGCCTCTGTGTTTTCTATTTAGCCATGGTCTAGCAAATTTGTAATCAAAGTTACTTACCTGCAGTGCTAGCCGCTTCGCTCTCTCTTCGCTGATTTCTGATCTGATTTCTTGCATATCTGTCCTGGAAAATTAGAAGCATAATTTTTTATAATGGTGATTAAGAGTTGTCTATGTACAAACTTCACCCATCTTTAAAAAGGCTCTAAACAATAAAAAAAACTGCCTCTGAGAATGAGCACTATCATGAAAATATGGCCCAATAATACAAATCCATATAAATATGCTAAATAGCAATAATAGAGGTCACTTATACACCCTTCATTCAAAAAAATCAAGCCAAGCCTGTCTCTTTCTTTTAATGGAAGAAAACAGAGCTTTATTTTAGAAGCGTCAGTGCCACACAGCGCCACTTTGGCCTCAGTGGCATTCAGTGTGGGATTTAAGAACAGAATGGCAGTGCCAATGGGGCCACCTGCTAGCGTTTTATTGAACACTAGCGTTGAAAAGGTTGCAGCTCCAGGCCCTCGGGTTAAAGCAGCACCAGATGAAATGTTTGATGCTTATAATTAATATTAACCCCATTTATTTCTACAGAACTTGCATTGGGACTTGTCAGTAATTGAAATGCAGGACCTAGATGGGCCAAAATGTTTTTTGTGTTATAAAAAATTATTTTAATGGATTCTTATGCTTAGCAATGTGTAATTTGAACACCAAGAACTAAAATGCAGCCAAAATGCACTGTAAAGTTTGTCCCCTTTTGTCATACGAGCAACTATGTCACAAGTTTGCGCTGTCTCCAAGGGATTTCTTTAGATACCTGCAGCTTCGTCATGCTCTCAGGTCCCTTTGGAGGGACTGCAATTAGTGGAGTAATCAGTTGAGGCTATAGTAAGATCCAAGGACCTCACTAAGCAGGCCATAACATTGTATTCTGTCCTCATTTTAAACCTTTCCTCCCCACTGGATAGAGCACTGGAAAACTGGAAGACACTTGTCCTGGACCTTAACCAGGGAGACTGGGAGGAGGCGATAGATAATCTGTACTCCTCGGTTATAGATTAAAAGGATAGATTAATCCAGGCTAAATGGCTTCACCAGACTTATCTGACCCCGGATAGGCTTAAGAGAATGGGCCTGCTGGAGTCAGACCTTTGTCCAAGTTGCAACGCCAGGCCCCTTGCTACATATGATTTGGGAATGCCGGGTGATCTCGATATTTTGGGAGAAGATATCTAATTTAGAAGATATCTAGCTCTCCGGTGGCTGTTAGCGTTCTATGCACGGAAATGTATCCTATTGAACTGGAAACACCCAACACACCCACTTTGTTGTGCTGGAAAAGCCTGATAAACGGGAAACTAGTCTTATATAAGATGACTTACGTGGCTAGGGGATGTCCTAACAAATTCGAGCAGATGTGGGAGGTGTGGCTTAATGCCTCTGACTCCGTCACTGATTAGATGCAATCACTTGTTCCCTTTTATTCCTCCTCCATTAGACCTCAGAATACCTACCTTCTATATGGATAAACATAGACAATAGCAGGCGAGGATGAGTGTGAGTGACTGAAGTATGTGTGTGATTCTGTTCTGGTTTGTATTGGTTTTGGGTTTGCGTCTTGCCCTTGTGTAAACTAATGTTAATGTCTATGTCTATGATCACTCTCTTGAAGGGAACGGCTGTAATGGTAAGTTGTAAACCTAAATTGAAAGCATAAATAAAAATTTATTTAAAAAAGTTTGTCCTCTTTGTCCCCAGCAGTGATTTCTTGTCACTGTAATGAAGAAACGCTGACCAGCACCAGAAAAATACAGCGTCAAAGATTTCAAGGAGGAAAAAAATAAATCTGTTGGGGAGTGACAGGAAAATGGCAGTACAAAGTGGCGCTCACTGGGGTTGGGATAATCATCTGGCAGTCCAACAGGCACTGACATAGGCCGGACAATACCTAGCGCAACAATCAAAGCAAATTTGTAGCGGTCAGCACAGTGACTGCTAACGCCAATGTAGTACACAGCACAACGCCAGACGCATATGCCGGCGCTCCGGAACTATAACCACAAAAATTATGCTAAAAGGCGCATATTAGAAATAGGTTTTGAATGTTCCATTCCATGCTTATAAGAAACATCTGCATAACTCCAATGACATGTCCCTTGAGCTAGATTGTGCCTGGGTAAGACCCCCCCCCCCCCCCCCGCGCCTGCACAAGCCTTTTTGTATTTGCAAACCTGCAGCCAAAGTCACCACAGGGCAGGACGGAGAGTGTAGAGCAGCAAAGCCGCTGTCAGTAACGATACAGTGATGGGTGAGTGCAGAGCTGTCAATCGGTGGCCGCTCATTGCACATAAGCCCCCAAGCACAGCCGCTGGCAGCTCAATGCCAGTTTTCTGCTGGACCAGCTGGGCAACTACACTACCTCCCTGCCCAGAATGGCAAAGCAGGAGATCCCGAGCAGCACGCACCCGCACAAGGGTGGCACAAGGGACTCGATCTGATGTTCCACCAGATTTTGTGCCCAGGGGCCTTCACCACACTCAATCTGGCCCTGCCCCTGATATTTATTCCCCCCAGGAGAAGAAAACCACAAGCTTTTCAGTTACAGCCTATAAGTAGCTCATCTTGTCATTATTCAGCATGTCTATATGGATTTTTAATATATAATTATATATATAATACAAAATACAGCTATCTTAAGTACATTACAGGGTCTAAGCTGCAAACATGCCTAGAACTGTTATTCTATCCTACACAAATACTTGGCAGCAGAACAAAACCCAGTGCTGCCGGTCCTGGAATCTAAAAGATTTCTACAGATTAGATTAGAAACAGTTAGTTGTGTGATGTTAAAGTGGACCAAAACCCAGGATTTTGACTATCTCAGGTTTTGGTCCTTGCCCCCCAGGCACCGAAATGCAGGATGCCCGTACAGGTCACCCACTCCAACTCACCTCTCTCCGTTCCTCTGGCGCATGTGCGGCCTCCTGTCCAATGAATGCGCTCAAATGCACTGACAGAAACATGTCTAGGCTTGTCTAAGCACTCAGCTCTACTTTAAAAAAAGCTATGTTTGTCAAATATTTCTTTTTCCATATCATATAAGAACATTTCATTTTGACAGGTGTTTAATGCTAGTTGTCCTGTAGGTTCTGGTCCTCCCAGGCTAGCAGCTTCCTAGACCTTCTGCTTATAAAAGTGCCTCCTTGGCTTGGTATTTTTATAGAACTGATACATATACACAAAATATATTTACATGTGCTTGTTTTTAAGGATCTCCATCAGAAGCTTAAGTGATTTGATTTCCTCCATAAGCTCTTCTACTTGCGTGCTCTGTGCAGGCTCTGGGCTCCTCTTGGGTGAGTGAGTAATGCCCTTTGAGTGAATAGGACCCTTTGGGGTGGTCTGTGGGTGAAAGTAAAATATAGGTTATTTACATAATTAAGCTACACTAGGTGAGATAAAAAGTGAATGCAACATATAACGCACATCACAGGGAGGGTGACGATTCACTTTAAAACAGACCAAAGACCCGGGATTCCCCCTCTCGGGGGCATCTCAGTTAGTGAGGCCCCACTGTCTACCCCTATACCCCTCAGAATTGCCATTTTCGTATCTTGATCCTCAATCCCAATGCACATGTACAGGCTGCCAGTGACATCTCTCAGACCTGAATGCCACCGGGAACTGCACTTATCATTGCTGCATAACCGGGCAGCATTACTGCTCTGTCAGAGCTGCCTGCACCTGCCTTAGCCATTACCAAATTTGGATGCCCCTAGAGACATTTAGGCTCCACAGCCAGGTTTTTAGGTAAGTTTTAAACCAAATGACTGCCTGTTGGGACAATTGTCCTCTATAAACCCCATCCACCTGCAGTAAATTATATATTTTCTAACCCACATCTCTGAGTGTACTGCATGTAGCTAAACAAAGACCTGAACTTGAAGAGGTGAGTATTGCTGGTTGCTAGTCTCCGGGAGGGAGGGGGGTGAAAAATATTGTCCACTGAAGCAGGATTTTCCTCAGCTTTAAAGTGGACCAACACCCACCCCTGATCGGCCCGGGAATCTATAAGATTCCTGGTGCCGATCAGCTCCCTCCCGAAATCGGGATGCCCCGCTGTGTGAAACCCCCCAGAAAGCCCCTAAAAACTTACCTTATCGGCAACGGACAAGTGATGGATAAGCCGCCGCCGCCTCCCGCACGTCCCTCTAGCAGGGCGCGCGCCCTGTAAGAGGGACGCGCGAGAGGCGGCGGCTTATCCATCGCTTGTCTGTCACCGATAAGATAAGATTTTAGAGGCTTTCTGGGGGGTTTCACACAGCGGGGCACCCCCGATCGGGGTGCCCCACGGAAGAGGACCAACACCCAGGTAGTGAAAATCCTGGGTGTTGGTCTACTTTAATGTGACATTACAATATGTCAATGTTGGCAAAAATCACTACAGATCAGAATAGGTAAGCCTAAGCTGATACCTTAGTTGTTGGACTTTTAATGTGAGAATTCAGCTGCTCTTCTTCTTTACTACTAAGAGAGTCGGCCTACAAAATATGAAAGAAAAACAAATATTAGACAATCCTGTTAATAAATTGATTTCTATAGGTATGTATGAAGTATCTAGATACTGACTGCAGGACTGAAATGTCAATGTGTAGATAATGTCATTTACTAAAGCACAGGTGTCAAACTCAAGGCCGGGGGCCAGATGCGGCCCTCCAAGCCTTTTTATGTGGCCCTCTGACATGTGCCAAACAGCGGCACCACTTTTTGTGCAGCACATCTTTGCGTCTGTGCTTAAGGAGAAGAGAGTAGTGGTACTTTTCTGTGTTTCTGTGCAACCAGCTCTCATTACACAAGAGGGGCCCACCTAACCCACCCAACCTACTGCCATAGCAGACAGACAGATTTATTGCCAGATGGGAAGGAAGAAAAAAAAACATTGTAGGGCTGTCCTGGGCACTATTATTCAGTGTCTACATCTGTCCTGGGCAAAATAATTCAGTGTCTACATCTGACTTGGGCAAAATAATTCAGTGTCTGCATCTGTCCTGAGCTAAATAATTCAGTGTCTGCATCTGTCCTGGGCAAAATAATTCAGTGTCTGCATCTGTCCTGGCCAAAATAATTCAGTGTCTGCATCTGTCCTGAGCAAAATAATTCAGTGTCTGCATCTGTCCTGAGCAAAATAATTCAGTGTCTGCATCAGTCCTGGGCAAAATAATTCAGTGTCTGCATCTGTCCTGGGCAAAATAATTCAGTGTCTGCATCTGTCCTGGGCAAAATAATTCAGTGTCTTCATCTGCCCTGGCCAAAATAATTCAGTGTCTGCATCTGTCCTGAGCAAAATAATTCAGTGTCTGCATCTGTCCTGGGCAAAATAATTCAGTGTCTGCATCTGTCCTGGGCACTATTATTCAGTGTCTACATCTGTCCTGGGCAAAATAATTCAGTGTCTACATCTGTCTTGGGCAAAATAATTCAGTGTCTGCATCTGTCCTGAGCAAAATAATTCAGTGTCTGCATCTGTCCTGGGCAAAATAATTCAGTGTCTGCATCTGTCCTGGCCAAAATAATTCAGTGTCTGCATCTGTCCTGAGCAAAATAATTCAGTGTCTGCATCTGTCCTGAGCAAAATAATTCAGTGTCTGCATCAGTCCTGGGCAAAATAATTCAGTGTCTGCATCTGTCCTGGGCAAAATAATTCAGTGTCTGCATCTGTCCTGGGCAAAATAATTCAGTGTCTTCATCTGCCCTGGCCAAAATAATTCAGTGTCTGCATCTGTCCTGAGCAAAATAATTCAGTGTCTGCATCTGTCCTGAGCAAAATAATTCAGTGTCTGCATCTGTCCTGGGCAAAATAATTCAGTGTCTACATCTGTCCTGGGCAAAATAATTCAGTGTCTGCATCTGTCCTGGCCAAAATAATTCAGTGTCTGCATCTGTCCAGAGCAAAATAATTCAGTGTCTGCATCTGCCCTGAGCAAAATAATTCAGTGTCTGCATCTGTCCTGGGCAAAATAATTCAGTGTCTGCATCTGCCCTGGGCAAAATAATTCAGTGTCTGCATCTGTCCTGGGCAAAATAATTCAGTGTCTGCATCTGTCCTGGGCAAAATAATTCAGTGTCTGCATCTGCCCTGAGCAAAATAATTCAGTGTCTGCATCTGTCCTGGGCAAAATAATTCAGTGTCTGCATTTGTCCTGGCTAAAATAATTCAGTGTCTACATCTGTCCTGGGCAAAATAATTCAGTGTCTGCATCTGCCCTGAGCAAAATAATTCAGTGTCTGCATCTGCCCTGAGCAAAATAATTCAGTGTCTGCATCTGTCCTGGGCAAAATAATTCAGTGTCTGCATTTGTCCTGGCTAAAATAATTCAGTGTCTACATCTGTCCTGGGCAAAATAATTCAGTGTCTGCATCTGCCCTGAGCAAAATAATTCAGTGTCTGCATCTGTCCTGGGCAAAATAATTCAGTGTCTGCATCTGCCCTGGCCAAAATAATTCAGTGTCTGCATCTGTCCTGGCTAAAATAATTCAGTGTCTGCATCTGTCCTGGCCAAAATAATTCAGTGTCTGCATCTGCCCTGGCCAAAATAATTCAGTGTCTGCATCTGCCCTGGGCAAAATAATTCAGTGTCTGCATCTGTCCTGGGCAAAATAATTCAGTGTCTGCATCTGTCCTGGGCAAAATAATTCAGTGTCTGCATCTGTCCTGGCTAAAATAATTCAGTGTCTGCATCTGTCCTGGCCAAAATAATTCAGTGTCTGCATCTGTCCTGGGCAAAATAATTCAGTGTCTGCATCTGTCCTGGCCAAAATAATTCAGTGTCTGCATCTGTCCTGGGCAAAATAATTCAGTGTCTGCATCTGCCGTGGCCAAAATAATTCAGTGTCTGCATCTGTCCTGGCTAAAATATTTCAGTGTCTGCATCTGTCCTGGCCAAAATAATTCAGTGTCTGCATCTGCCTTGGCCAAAATAATTCAGTGTCTGCATCTGCCCTGGGCAAAATAATTCAGTGTCTGCATCTGTCCTGGGCAAAATAATTCAGTGTCTACATCTGTCCTGGGCAAAATAATTCAGTGTCTGCATCTGTCCTGGCTAAAATAATTCAGTGTCTGCATCTGTCCTGGGCAAAATAATTCAGTGTCTGCATCTGCCCTGGCCAAAATAATTCAGTGTCTGCATCTGTCCTGGCTAAAATAATTCAGTGTCTGCATCTGCCCTGGCCAAAATAATTCAGTGTCTGCATCTGTCCTGGGCAAAATAATTCAGTGTCTGCATCTGTCCTGGCTAAAATAATTCAGTGTCTGCATCTGTCCTGGCCAAAATAATTCAGTGTCTGCATCTGTCCTGGGCAAAATAATTCAGTGTCTGCATCTGTCCTGGGCAAAATAATTCAGTGTCTGCATCTGTCCTGGGCAAAATAATTCAGTGTCTGCATCTGTCCTGGCTAAAATAATTCAGTGTCTGCATCTGTCCTGGGCAAAATAATTCAGTGTCTGCATCTGCCCTGGCCAAAATAATTCAGTGTCTGCATCTGTCCTGGCTAAAATAATTCAGTGTCTGCATCTGTCCTGGGCAAAATAATTCAGCGTCTGCATCTGTCCTGACCAAAATAATACAGAGTCTGCATCTGTCCTGGCCAAAATAATTCAGTGTCTGCATCTGCCCTGACCAAAATAATTCAGTGTCTGCATCTGTCCTGGGCAAAATAATTCAGTGTCTGCATCTGCCCTGGGCAAAATAATTCAGTGTCTGCATCTGTCCTGAGCAAAATAATTCAGTGTCTGCATCTGTCCTGAGCAAAATAATTCAGTGTCTGCATCTGTCCTGGGCAAAATAATTCAGTGTCTGCATCTGCCCTGGGCAAAATAATTCAGTGTCTGCATCTGTCCTGGGCAAAATAATTCAGTGTCTGCATCTGCCCTGGGCAAAATAATTCAGTGTCTACATCTGTCCTGAGCAAAATAATTCAGTGTCTGCATCTGCCCTGGCCAAAATAATTCAGTGTCTGCATCTGCCCTGGGCAAAATAATTCAGTGTCTGCATCTGCCCTGGGCAAAATAATTCAGTGTCTGCATCTGTCCTGGGCAAAATAATTCAGTGTCTGCATCTGCCCTGGGCAAAATAATTCAGTGTCTGCATCTGCCCTGGCCAAAATAATTCAGTGTCTGCATCTGTCCTGGCTAAAATAATTCAGTGTCTGCATCTGTCCTGGCCAAAATAATTCAGTGTCTGCATCTGCCCTGGCCAAAATAATTCAGTGTCTGCATCTGCCCTGGGCAAAATAATTCAGTGTCTGCATCTGTCCTGGGCAAAATAATTCAGTGTCTGCATCTGTCCTGGGCAAAATAATTCAGTGTCTGCATCTGTCCTGGCTAAAATAATTCAGTGTCTGCATCTGTCCTGGCCAAAATAATTCAGTGTCTGCATCTGTCCTGGGCAAAATAATTCAGTGTCTGCATCTGTCCTGGCCAAAATAATTCAGTGTCTGCATCTGTCCTGGGCAAAATATTTCAGTGTCTGCATCTGCCGTGGCCAAAATAATTCAGTGTCTGCATCTGTCCTGGCTAAAATATTTCAGTGTCTGCATCTGTCCTGGCCAAAATAATTCAGTGTCTGCATCTGCCCTGGCCAAAATAATTCAGTGTCTGCATCTGCCCTGGGCAAAATAATTCAGTGTCTGCATCTGTCCTGGGCAAAATAATTCAGTGTCTACATCTGTCCTGGGCAAAATAATTCAGTGTCTGCATCTGTCCTGGCTAAAATAATTCAGTGTCTGCATCTGTCCTGGGCAAAATAATTCAGTGTCTGCATCTGCCCTGGCCAAAATAATTCAGTGTCTGCATCTGTCCTGGCTAAAATAATTCAGTGTCTGCATCTGCCCTGGCCAAAATAATTCAGTGTCTGCATCTGTCCTGGGCAAAATAATTCAGTGTCTGCATCTGTCCTGGCTAAAATAATTCAGTGTCTGCATCTGTCCTGGCCAAAATAATTCAGTGTCTGCATCTGTCCTGGGCAAAATAATTCAGTGTCTGCATCTGTCCTGGGCAAAATAATTCAGTGTCTGCATCTGTCCTGGCTAAAATAATTCAGTGTCTGCATCTGCCCTGGCCAAAATAATTCAGTGTCTGCATCTGTCCTGGGCAAAATAATTCAGTGTCTGCATCTGTCCTGGCTAAAATAATTCAGTGTCTGCATCTGTCCTGGGCAAAATAATTCAGTGTCTGCATCTGCCCTGGCCAAAATAATTCAGTGTCTGCATCTGTCCTGGCTAAAATAATTCAGTGTCTGCATCTGTCCTGGGCAAAATAATTCAGCGTCTGCATCTGTCCTGACCAAAATAATACAGAGTCTGCATCTGTCCTGGCCAAAATAATTCAGTGTCTGCATCTGCCCTGACCAAAATAATTCAGTGTCTGCATCTGTCCTGGGCAAAATAATTCAGTGTCTGCATCTGCCCTGGGCAAAATAATTCAGTGTCTGCATCTGTCCTGAGCAAAATAATTCAGTGTCTGCATCTGTCCTGAGCAAAATAATTCAGTGTCTGCATCTGTCCTGGGCAAAATAATTCAGTGTCTGCATCTGCCCTGGGCAAAATAATTCAGTGTCTGCATCTGTCCTGGGCAAAATAATTCAGTGTCTGCATCTGCCCTGGGCAAAATAATTCAGTGTCTGCATCTGTCCTGGGCAAAATAATTCAGTGTCTGCATCTGCCCTGGGCAAAATAATTCAGTGTCTGCATCTGCCCTGGGCAAAATAATTCAGTGTCTACATCTGTCCTGAGCAAAATAATTCAGTGTCTGCATCTGCCCTGGGCAAAATAATTCAGTGTCTGCATCTGCCCTGGGCAAAATAATTCAGTGTCTGCATCTGTCCTGGGCAAAATAATTCAGTGTCTACATCTGTCCTGGGCAAAATAATTCAGTGTCTGCATCTGTCCTGGCTAAAATAATTCAGTGTCTGCATCTGTCCTGGGCAAAATAATTCAGTGTCTGCATCTGCCCTGGCCAAAATAATTCAGTGTCTGCATCTGTCCTGGCTAAAATAATTCAGTGTCTGCATCTGCCCTGGGCAAAATAATTCAGTGTCTGCATCTGTCCTGGGCAAAATAATTCAGTGTCTGCATCTGTCCTGGCTAAAATAATTCAGTGTCTGCATCTGTCCTGGCCAAAATAATTCAGTGTCTGCATCTGTCCTGGGCAAAATAATTCAGTGTCTGCATCTGTCCTGGGCAAAATAATTCAGTGTCTGCATCTGTCCTGGCTAAAATAATTCAGTGTCTGCATCTGCCCTGGCCAAAATAATTCAGTGTCTGCATCTGTCCTGGGCAAAATAATTCAGTGTCTGCATCTGTCCTGGCTAAAATAATTCAGTGTCTGCATCTGTCCTGGGCAAAATAATTCAGTGTCTGCATCTGCCCTGGCCAAAATAATTCAGTGTCTGCATCTCTCCTGGCTAAAATAATTCAGTGTCTGCATCTGTCCTGGGCAAAATAATTCAGTGTCTGCATCTGTCCTGGGCAAAATAATTCAGTGTCTGCATCTGCCCTGGGCAAAATAATTCAGTGTCTGCATCTGCCCTGGGCAAAATAATTCAGTGTCTACATCTGTCCTGAGCAAAATAATTCAGTGTCTGCATCTGCCCTGGCCAAAATAATTCAGTGTCTGCATCTGTCCTGGGCAAAATAATTCAGTGTCTGCATCTGCCCTGGCCAAAATAATTCAGTGTCTGCATCTGTCCTGGCTAAAATAATTCAGTATCTGCATCTGTCCTGGGCAAAATAATTCAGCATCTGCATCTGTCCTGACCAAAATAATACAGTGTCTGCATCTGTCCTGGCCAAAATAATTCAGTGTCTGCATCTGCCCTGACCAAAATAATTCAGTGTCTGCATCTGTCCTGGGCAAAATAATTCAGTGTCTGCATCTGCCCTGGGCAAAATAATTCAGTGTCTGCATCTGTCCTGAGCAAAATAATTCAGTGTCTGCATCTGTCCTGAGCAAAATAATTCAGTGTCTGCATCTGCCCTGACCAAAATAATTCAGTGTCTGCATCTGTCCTGGGCAAAATAATTCAGTGTCTGCATCTGCCCTGGGCAAAATAATTCAGTGTCTGCATCTGTCCTGAGCAAAATAATTCAGTGTCTGCATCTGCCCTGGCCAAAATAATTCAGTGTCTGCATCTGTCCTGGCTAAAATAATTCAGTGTCTGCATCTGTCCTGGGCAAAATAATTCAGTGTCTGCATCTGTCCTGGGCAAAATAATTCAGTGTCTGCATCTGCCCTGGGCAAAATAATTCAGTGTCTGCATCTGCCCTGGGCAAAATAATTCAGTGTCTACATCTGTCCTGAGCAAAATAATTCAGTGTCTGCATCTGCCCTGGCCAAAATAATTCAGTGTCTGCATCTGTCCTGGGCAAAATAATTCAGTGTCTGCATCTGCCCTGGCCAAAATAATTCAGTGTCTGCATCTGTCCTGGCTAAAATAATTCAGTGTCTGCATCTGTCCTGGGCAAAATAATTCAGCATCTGCATCTGTCCTGACCAAAATAATACAGTGTCTGCATCTGTCCTGGCCAAAATAATTCAGTGTCTGCATCTGCCCTGACCAAAATAATTCAGTGTCTGCATCTGTCCTGGGCAAAATAATTCAGTGTCTGCATCTGCCCTGGGCAAAATAATTCAGTGTCTGCATCTGTCCTGAGCAAAATAATTCAGTGTCTGCATCTGTCCTGAGCAAAATAATTCAGTGTCTGCATCTGCCCTGACCAAAATAATTCAGTGTCTGCATCTGTCCTGGGCAAAATAATTCAGTGTCTGCATCTGCCCTGGGCAAAATAATTCAGTGTCTGCATCTGTCTGAGCAAAATAATTCAGTGTCTGCATCTGTCCTGAGCAAAATAATTCAGTGTCTGCATCTGTCCTGGGCAAAATAATTCAGTGTCTGCATCTGCCCTGGGCACAATAATTCAGTGTCTGCATCTGTCCTGGGCAAAATAATTCAGTGTCTGCATCTGCCCTGGGCAAAATAATTCAGTGTCTGCATCTGTCCTGAGCAAAATAATTCAGTGTCTGCATCTGTCCTGAGCAAAATAATTCAGTGTCTGCATCTGCCCTGAGCAAAATAATTCAGTGTCTGCATCTGTCCTGGGCAAAATAATTCAGTGTCTGCATCTGCCCTGGGCAAAATAATTCAGTGTCTGCATCTGTCCTGAGCAAAATAATTCAGTGTCTGCATCTGTCCTGAGCAAAATAATTCAGTGTCTGCATCTGTCCTGGGCAAAATAATTCAGTGTCTGCATCTGCCCTGGGCAAAATAATTCAGTGTCTGCATCTGTCCTGGGCAAAATAATTCAGTGTCTGCATCTGCCCTGGGCAAAATAATTCAGTGTCTGCATCTGTCCTGGGCAAAATAATTCAGTGTCTGCATCTGCCCTGGGCAAAATAATTCAGTGTCTGCATCTTCCCATGGCAAAATAATTCAGTGTCTACATCTGTCCTGAGCAAAATAATTCAGTGTCTGCATCTGCCCTGACCAAAATAATTCAGTGTCTGCATCTGTCCTGGGCAAAATAATTCGGTGTCTGCATCTGTCCTGGGCAAAATAATTCAGTGTCTGCATCTGCCCTGGGCAAAATAATTCAGCGTCTGCATCTGTCCTGAGCAAAATAATTCAGTGTCTGCATCTGTCCTGAGCAAAATAATTCAGTGTCTGCATCTGCCCTGACCAAAATAATTCAGTGTCTGCATCTGTCCTGGGCAAAATAATTCAGTGTCTGCATCTGCCCTGGGCAAAATAATTCAGTGTCTGCATCTGTCCTGAGCAAAATAATTCAGTGTCTGCATCTGTCCTGAGCAAAATAATTCAGTGTCTGCATCTGTCCTGGGCAAAATAATTCAGTGTCTGCATCTGCCCTGGGCACAATAATTCAGTGTCTGCATCTGTCCTGGGCAAAATAATTCAGTGTCTGCATCTGTCCTGGGCAAAATAATTCAGTGTCTGCATCTGTCCTGAGCAAAATAATTCAGTGTCTGCATCTGTCCTGAGCAAAATAATTCAGTGTCTGCATCTGCCCTGAGCAAAATAATTCAGTGTCTGCATCTGTCCTGGGCAAAATAATTCAGTGTCTGCATCTGTCCTGGGCAAAATAATTCAGTGTCTGCATCTGTCCTGAGCAAAATAATTCAGTGTCTGCATCTGTCCTGAGCAAAATAATTCAGTGTCTGCATCTGTCCTGGGCAAAATAATTCAGTGTCTGCATCTGCCCTGGGCAAAATAATTCAGTGTCTGCATCTGTCCTGGGCAAAATAATTCAGTGTCTGCATCTGCCCTGGGCAAAATAATTCAGTGTCTGCATCTGTCCTGGGCAAAATAATTCAGTGTCTGCATCTGCCCTGGGCAAAATAATTCAGTGTCTGCATCTTCCCATGGCAAAATAATTCAGTGTCTACATCTGTCCTGAGCAAAATAATTCAGTGTCTGCATCTGCCCTGACCAAAATAATTCAGTGTCTGCATCTGTCCTGGGCAAAATAATTCAGTGTCTGCATCTGTCCTGGGCAAAATAATTCACTGTCTGCATCTGTCCTGGGCAAAATAATTCAGTGTCTGCATCTGCCCTGGGCAAAATAATTCAGTGTCTGCATCTGCCCCGGCCAAAATAATTCAGTGTCTGCATCTGTCCTGGCCAAAATAATTCAGTGTCTGCATCTGCCCTGACCAAAATAATTCAGTGTCTGCATCTGTCCTGGGCAAAATAATTCCGTGTCTGTAACCATATATTTGCATTTTGTTTGGTGTTTATTATTACTCTTAGTACTCTCTTAGTACTATATTACTCCCTCCCCTTTGAATGCAACCAGAATGCTGATGCGTCCCTCTGTGAAAATCAGTCTGACACCCCTTGAACTGAAGAATCAAATTAGTACATTTTCTGGGGAATCTTTCTTCATTACTCCTACCTCGAATTATGTTATTAGTCACACAGGGGGATTCCACAGATGCTCCTCCTCTGTGGTATAAAAGCCTCTCTGCTCCAGCGGCCCAGCATTAGACTGATGGGACGCTGGGGGGGGGACCTGCCCCCCCCCTCTACAGATGCAGCCAGGCAGCTGCAATAGTGGCTCCTCAGCATTAGTTGATGTGTGCCCACCAGACCAGGAGTGAGCCCCAAACCCTGTAGACCAGGGGACAGGACGCCGCCTGGTGGAGAACATGAAAAGGAAGACTCGGAGAACTGTGGGAACTCACTCAACCATACACATATCATGTGTGTACAGGACTTGCTTTTTTCTTCTTGTACATCTTGGTGTACAGTTGCCAATAGAAAATGCAGATTGCAACATAAGAGAAAAAAAAGACTAAAAGCAAACTACAGTTACGTTGTGGCTCCAGCAGCCACTAGGGGTAAACCCACCGCACCAAAGGTCTTCAAATAAAGCAATTAATTCAATTCTTCAAAGTATAATTTATTAATAAGAAGAAAAATTCATTCATTACATGAAAAAAAAAATACACACACACACACACACACACACACACACACACACACACACACACACACACACTTACATGGCGGGCAATTACCCCTGGGGTGAAAAAATCACAAATACTACTCCCTTAATAACATTAAACCTACTCTCAAATACATGACGTGTAAATACATAATATAATTCATCTAAACAGAAGAAAAATACTAGATAAGCTTATAAGCTTAGCACCATGAGGACATTATTTTGGCGAACAAAATATATAAATATATATTAAGAAATGCCTTTGAAAGTGGACTTTACCCTTTATTATATTTTTTGTGTGCATAGATTGTATGCTTGCGCACATGTAGGACTTTTTCCTTTGCATTTAAGCCCTCCATGCCATGAGACAACCACAAGCAGTGAGGGCACACATGCAGGGGTGGGCTGCTGTAACCACAGCACACTGGAGCAGTTGGGTGGTTAGGTGCCTTGCTGTAATGCTTAAACAACTAATAAAATACCTCATTTAATACTCAATCATATGAAAACTTAGAGATTCAAAATGTTTATACTGTGGTAGAGATACTTTCCATAAATAAAGAAACATATAATGACTTACCTCTGGAGATACAACCTTGACCTTTGGTGGGCGTTTACCTGCCATTTTTGGCCTTTCTGCTGTTGGATGTGCCAGTTTAACTGATGAAACTCTGAGTCCATCCAAAGTAGAATTATCTACAGTAAGTAAAATTGTAACTTTATGACATTCATATATGGTGCATCAATCTTCAGTGACAAAAAAACATTTTACATCTAGAGACCATGCTGGGAACTTGTGTCAGAGTTTCTGATTTAGAGAACAAGACCGGGGTCCGAAGATTGAGTGGTGGACACAGAAATTGGTTTCCATCCACTTTAAGCCCAGATCAAATACTGTGTTACATTACATTCTGCATGAATTCTGCATGAATGGGGGGAGCTGTTGAGTTTTAGGTCTGCTTACACTGTAGCGACTATGTGAAATGTTCTTTTCAGTCTTATTTACTATTATTTTTGTGTGGGCGCCAGATAAGCGGCTCACATGACTAACTATCTGCGCCTGCACGGAGGCACTATACCTGCACTCCCTCCCACCCGGCACATGGCTTATCAAATCCGATGCGGCTGTGACCTCTAGCACCGGCTTGGAGCTCTGGAAATCAAGCAAATTTATCTGAAATAAAGCGGATTACATGGCGACAGTGCCTGTTGTCATCCCCGTTTTTTGTTTTTTAGAGTCAGGGTTTTTGTTTAAATAACGGGAAAATCAAAGAGGACACTTGAAAGACATGACAGAGCTTTTTCACAGCCAAAATCACAAGTTTGCAGTGTCACACAAAAGTGCCTAGAATGCATCCAGAAACAATCCCAAACAGTTTAGGGATCCCATGGCACATGTACCAGCCCAAAAATAAAAATAATAATTATAACCATACAAGCCCATTGGAATGTATGGGATAAGGCCACATAGAGCAGGGTGAGTGCCTGGTCTTACCTGGCACTAAAGAAAACTCACCACCGGCACTCATCCACTCATCCTATTGCCTTGTGGTCTTAGCGTAAGTGACATCAGAGGCAACACTTTTGCATATTTTTGCATCCAATAACAGAGCTGAGCAGGGGCAAACCTAAGGGGGGGTCCCCGGGGCTGGATCCCCCACCTCCCAAAGGGGCAATGAGAACTTTTTGTTGTACACAAACACCCCTGCCGTTGCCCTCTACCACTCACCTAGCCCCTCTACCCCCTGCCACTGCCCTCTACCTTTCTCCTAACCCATCCATGCCCTGCTGCTGCCCTTTATCACTCCCCTTTCTGTGGCCACTGACCTGCACGTCGGACCTAACCAAGCTTAAGGCTCAGTAGCAGCAAAGACCTAGCAGCAGCAGCAGAGTTGGAGAGGGCAATAACTGGAGGAGCAGACAGGTGCAGCAAGTACCAGATGGCAATCAGCAGCCGGGAAGGGAGACTGACAAGGATCAGAAAGTGGTGGTGACTACTCACAGGCTGACCCACAATGCAGTGCAACTCAGGTAACTGTAAATATACCTAGTACAGTGTGCATAAGAGTGAGGTTTAAAAAGGAACAATTACTAGTATTGTCACTACCTTTGTGATTTTTCCTCTGAAGCAGGGAATCCCCAGAAATTCCCTGGTAAAGGTGCGTGCATCAGCCAGAGGGAAGCCAGAAGTGGCAGCACAGCCTGCACATGCGCCATGGGAACCTTGGTGAGGTAAGTATAATAGGCAATCTTGGGCATTTCACACAAAGGGCCATTGCGATTTGGAAAAGGTAATCAGCGGGCCCTGGAGTCTTTAAGCTCCCTGTGGACCAGGACCCCTTCCTCACATAGAGGTCTTGTCCTATAGGAACCTAAAATGCACCAAACGTGCCCACTTACCTTTTCATTTTTGATGCTTTGTCTACAAGGGGACTATGAAATGGCATAGTGTGCAGCCATTTCCAGGTCATCTAGGAGTTAGGGGTGTGACATGGGTTATGACTGGGGGCGTGGGTTAATTGCATAAAAAATTCCTATCCTCTTACCCCTCTTTCCCATTTAAAAACATTCAGAGATATGCTTCTTGTGAGGTGTTACTCCTCTTCCAGGACCACGCCCACAATCCCGAACGAGACCCGCCCCCCAGGTCAAAATCCTGGGTGCACCACTGGTGCTGAGTGACAAGGACTGCTGTGTCCCACCAAAGGCCTACGGGTATAATGCATGATGTACCAACCATGTGCCATATAGAACTTAGTACAGTATTTCCACTCTGGTAATAAAAAACCTTTGCTACTGATAAGCTACGTCCACTTTATCCACACGCCTGTTGACCAAATGTTGCCCATACCACCAAGAGCTGGTCTCCCAGGTTCTCTATGCTGTACATGTGCTGCCCTAAAACAAGCACACAGATTATAGCAGGGAATCCAGCAGTGTCTCTGGGTGATCAAGGTTGGCCCATCCTTTACCACAAGGTGGAGACAGAGAGCAACTCCTCACCTTTCTAAAAGCATGCATGGCTCACACAATGATAGTCCTCAGGATGTTCTTACCATAACAAATCATGTGAAACAGTTGTACTTAGTTTTAGAAATATCTCACTTTGCTCATGTCAGCTTTTATTTTAGACAGTTATGGGGAGACTTCCTTAAAGTGGCGAATGCGCCGTTGGAACGGGGAGAAGGTAAGGTTTGTGGGCGTCCGGGGGGTTTCACACCGTGGGGCATCCCAATTTCAGATGCCCCGTGGGGAGGGAGCTGATGGGCCCGGGAATCTTATAGATTCCCGGGCCGATCAGCGGTGGGTGTTGGTCCACTTTAAGAAGCGTCAGCGCCACTTTTCTGGCCTCAGTGGCACTCAGCATCAGATTCAAGAAATAAAAAAATGGCAGCGCCGATGCGGACACCAGCTAGCATCTTATTTAACACTAGCGCTAATAAGGTTGCAGCGCCAGGCCCTCTGGTTGCAGCAGCTCCTGATGAAACTGGTGCTGTAGGTCAAGATCGCATAGAGCACAATGGGCAGAACTGGATTTGATGCTTATAATTAATATTACACACATGTATTTGTACTGAACTTGCATTGGGACTTGTCAACAGTTGAAACGCAGGTCCGAGATGTTACAAAATGTAATTTTGGGGGGAATTATTAAAATTGATTTTAATGGCTTCTTTTGCTTAAACCGGACCTTTAGCATCATTTAATAAAAATCCCAAACCCTTAACATATTTACCATCATCTAAATGTAATATATGTTAAGGTTTTAGTCACTTATTTATTATTCTTTCCTCCACTGGGCTGCAACTCTGGCCTGGATCAGGGAAAGGACACAAATCCCATAATGCAGAGTGGCACAGTCAGAAGACACTTCCTGTCTGTAGGCAGCCTGAGACTTCATGGGCTGCCATCTTGGATGTGTAAAGGCTCAGAAAACGCACTAGGTGCAGGTAGGATGATTGATTTTTAATGTAGGCAATCTGTTTGTACAGGGCAGGAAACATACAAGATAGGCTCTTATCCAGGGTGAAGGTCCAGTTTAATAATGTGTAATTAGGACACCAACAACTAAAATGCAGCACTGTAAAGTTTGCCCCTTTTGTCCCCAGCGGTGATATCCTGTAACTTTAACAATAAAACGCTGACCAGAGTAAGGTAAATACAGCACTAAAGATTTCAAGGTGGAAAAAATCCTAAATATGCTGTGAGAGCCAGAAAAATACGGCGACCAAAGTGGTGCTAATTGGTGCTGACATAGGCTGGCCAATACCTAAGATCAACAATCAAAGCTAATTAGTTAGTGCCCTGCGCAGCGACTGCTAGCGCCAATGTAGTGCAGAGCACAGCACCAGATGCCGGTGCTCCGAAACTGCCACTATAGCCACAAAAAAAAAAGATAAATGGTGCATAAATAAGGCCGTTAATTACTTTTTTAACCACTTGTAGCAGAACTGTGGTGAAAAGGTGTCTGTGACCTGACACTGGCCGAGAAGAACCCCGACTCCCCAAATCCAGAACTGCTTCTTTGTAAACCTTCCCCTGGAAAGGTCCTTACTGGTCCTAGCTTGGTGTGGCTTGTGTAGCAGATATCTCCTATATTTTTCATCTTTTGAAGGTATTTAATAAAATGGCAATCAGTATAAACCTTGTAGTACACAACTTTGCAAATGTAGGCCGTGTCAGAGCAACACACCCTTCAATGATATTCCCTGGCTTCTGTTCCAAGAACAGCTTGGAAATTACTGTGAGTAGACAGCCAAACAGCTGTTCTGTGTGTGCCAGTTTTGTTAAAGTCTGTTTACTATTTCACCCTTTACATGCACCGTCTTGCTAGAATGTAGCCAAACAGAACAGTGTTTTTTTTCCTTAGGTTTACATTCTAGTTAAAGAGGAACACCACCCGGGAATTTCACCCTCCAGGGTGTTGTTACTCTCAGTCGGGGCATCCCGAACGGCTGTGTGTATCCCCATGGTTAGCCCAGGAAAATCACCTTCCTGGTGTTCCCATGCCGCTGGCTCCTCTCGGCTCTGCTAGCGGCTAGGCAGCCGATTGAACTTGAGTGAAGCCAAGTGTGCTGCTGGCCACATCCCCGCTCAGTTTGTAGGTGTGGACATGCCTGCAGCACCTATTCAGAAAGGCCTAGTGTAAGTACATGGATATGAGACACGGTGAGGGCTCCAGCAGCAGGTGGGTGTTATGGGCTATCCAGGGGGGTTCACACAGTCCCAATTTAGGATACCCCAAAGGGTGGGACTCAGGCATGCCTGGACTCTTTTAGACTTCAGGGCCTCCGAAGTTCATCTTGAAGCATGGCCTAACTAAATATGATGGGGCCCTGGTGCAAACTTTAATTGGGGCCCTTTCATGGCTCATACAGTAAAACTTTTTCTGTCTTTTAACTAATTTGGATGCACCTAGACAATGAAGGCAGATAGGTAAATGGTGCTTCCTTTCTCTAAATGATGCCAATTGAGGACAAATCTGATAAAAGTGGCGAATGAGCATCAATGATGAGGGCCCCCCTGACCTTCTGGGTCCCAGTGCAGTCGCAAGTGGTCACATTGGTCAAGTGACTTCATTTAACTGGTTCCTGGCAGGTACTGTTTAATTGTGATATATTGGACACCATCCACTAGATGAAATCCTCATTTATGTATATGTTATCTATCAAAATAAATTCTCTTTCATCTGAATGACTGGAAGTCAAGGCCCTTTGTTGGGTGTCAGGAGGAGCCTGCTACCAGCTCTTATAGGAAAATATATCCATCTAAACTAGGGGCAGAGCTCGAGGATAACCATCAAGGTACAGTATGATGGACCATAGGGATTAGGCCAGAACCAGAAACCCTGGGATTGCCCAAAGGTTGGGGCAGGCTGCCCACAAAACACTGCTGAATAATTACAGAAGGGTAATCTTTTTTATGTATTACCTATGGAAGCAGAAAGGTATTTTAGAACTCCAAAGTGAGAATATAGAAAGAGGCTGGGACAAATAAGAAGGCATAACCTAGCCTATGTACTCCAATAAGGGTCTAACGTTTGCCACTTGCACTGAGACCACCTGCCATGTCAACTGTCATCTTGAGCTCTCCTGGTGACAGATTCAAATTCAAACTGCTGATGTGCTTTACAGAGACCAGGGCGTTGTAAAAACACATTCAGTTGGGAGTTAATTCACATGGCAGTAAATAATTCACTTCAAGAGAAAAAAGACTGAGAATGTCACTTTTAGTGAATCACCAGCTAGGAAGGCAATGAAAGCCAATGGCATTTTTTACTCCTGAGAATAGTCGTGAGCTTTTTACTCCTTTTTACCTTTTTAGTAAAAAAGTACCACAAACTATCATAGTCTTCCTGATGACTCGCCAACAGTGGCATTCTCAGGCTTTTTTCACCTAAACTGATTTTTTATGATGGCGAGTTGCTGTCCTTTTCCTGACCCCAGCTCTGCTCTGTTTGTGCAAAACACAGCTGTACTTCTCCCCCTGCACTCCCTCCACCCCCTCCTCTCGGCAGCATGTGATGTTTCTAAGGCAAGATGGCGGCGTCCCTATGCGAGTCTTGAACAGAGTTAAAGCACAGAGGGGGAAAGAATAATAAGTAAGCGCCTAAAAACTTATAATATATTAGTTTTAGATACTGGGGAATAATTCTTTAAATGTTTGGGCTTTTCATTAAATAATGCTGAAGGTCCAGTTTAAGTAAAGCAACTGGTGCCCGATTTGTAAAACCCTCTGCAGCAGGCTCCAAGATCATTGTGCGTACCCTTATGTTTTTCTTGGATATATGCATGAAGTGCAAGGACATGTAGGGCTGCTGTAGACTAGGACAGCGGAATACCAGGCCTACATTAGTAACAAAAATAATGAAGAAAAAGATTCAGACATGTTAAACCGGACCTTCAGCATCATTTAATGAAAATCCTAAACCCTTAAAAATTAATATATTTTATGTTTTTATTTTTAGTTGCTTACTTATGATTCTTTCCCCCTCTGGGCTTCAACTCTGGACTGTTGTGGACTCTAGGATACGGGCACCACCATCTTGCCTCAGAAGCATCACATGCTGAGGAGAGGAGGGGTGGGGGGAGTGCAGGGGGATGGCTTATATCAGCAGTGTAGTTGCACTGTAATTAATATATATCAAGGACAGTATTAGTATTACTTTTGTGTTTACAACCACAATTGTTAATACAGCCATTGCTAATGTTAGTCGAATGACCCTTCTGTACTAACAGCAAGTAAGCCACTCATCTGGAAATGGAGTTAGGGAAGATCTATATTAGCCTGAACCCTTTGGCCAGCTCCAGCACCCACTTACCCAGAGGCAGTCAGCCCCCCCAAGGGTTATAGGACAGCAATGTATCCAATGAAAGGTGTCCTGGTAGAGGCCTGAAGAAGCAAGGACATTTCACTGATACGGGGGGAGACTTTTGCAGTTTGATGCCCCTGTCCATTCCAGATAGTGTATTTTATGTATATTTATTCATATTGCTGCTCCATTTATATGCCTCTTTTCACTTTTCGTAACTTAGTGATACATTTTTGGTTGCTGGCTTGGAATGAACACACATATATATATATATATATATATATTCACAGAGAAATAATTTTGCTGATATGCAAAATCAGTCATTAATATGTATCCATGTTACTTGATGTAATGATTAATGAAATACAGTAGCTTATGGAACATGCATGTTGCACTTTTTGGGGGGGATACCCAGGGACATTAAAGCTGCATACATTAAAAATATTTTCAATGATAGATTCAAATATTTGGCTAATTAGATTAGCAGGGGACTATCACAGACTCTTGTTCAGTGCATATTGCTTTAATTCATTTTGTATATAACTGTATATATACAATTATATGTACATTTTTGTGATATTTAATATGACTTGTATAAAGATATAGTTCAAAAACGTTTTTATTCGTTTAAAATGTTGGTATTTTTTGTAGTGTTGTGTTGTCTGGTGGGATTTAGGTCCACCTTGCTCTTTGTTACTTCTACTTTGAATAGAATGTGCTGTGCTGCTTTTTGTTTTCTAATGGGGGTAGGCTAATGCCTTGAATCTGCCCTCATCGGACTCAGCACTGGACCTGGCCACGGAATTAATGTTGAGTACAGATCTTATGGAACAATACCTTTTTAAACGTAGCATAGGCTTAATAAATACTATTGGGGAAGGAGCAGCAAACTAATGGCCTGTTTACACGGGCCGCATATTGAGGGAGATATTGCTAAAGAGGTCGCAATTTATTGATAATTACTCTGTGGAAACAGCCGCAGCAATGAACAAGAACTGGTACATCCGTCGGCCGTCTTATCGTTTTGGCTCAACAAAAATTTCTTGTTCATCGCTTGATGGCTGGAGCGTGTAAACAGAAGTTGCCCTCAAAATGAGTGACACAATCGATCACATAAGTGATCATTCTAGTAATTGACCAACAAATCTTCGGCATCTAAGCACAGTTGCTCAGTCGCAGATTTGTATGGTTGGTCGCTCGCTGAGCAAACAGCCAATTGATCTGCTCGTGTAAACCCAACGTAACCATATATACTGGTCACCTCTATTATTTTTTCACCACAAAATGGCTTAAAGCTAAGAATTTTATATTTTTACTTACTCGTCTCTTTATTCTTTTCTTTCTTTTCTTCTGATGTCTTAGGCTGGGAATCTGTAGTGGGCCTGCACAACATTCAAAAATGTTAAGATAAAAAAACAAAGTTAGGCTCCATTCATCAGTATATACGGTATATATATATATATATATATATATATATATATATCATAATAACTGTATACTTGTAATACATTTCTAAAATGCTATACCAATTTGTGCTTGGCTTGTTGCACATATTAAGACTATGCTAATAAACATTCATTTACATAGTGCAAGGGAAGGTACATTTTTAACAAGAATGTATACAATTTCCATTGTCAACTATCCTTGGCTCCTTTTCCAGACCAAGGTTTCCAACCCCCAAAAAACACATTTCTTAAAGTGGAACTACAGTAAAAAATGACTGCAGTTCTGCAGTACTACTTAGCAGAGGGTCAGCACGACCCCGGCTGACCCGTTGCGTATCACTGCCATTAAAATAACAAACAGGGTGCCAGGATACTCACCACTTCTGGGCCTCTTCTGTGGCAGCTGTGAAGTAGCCTATCAGAATCACGCCACTGATTGGCTCACCCGCTGGCTGCGCTAATAGGTTGCTCACGATCACATGAGAGCGTCACTGCGAACAGCCTATTAGCGTGGCTAGTGGCCGAGCCTTTCAGTGCTGGCCACGAGGCTGATTAGCTGAGCTGTGGCCGCCGCAAAAGTGAGTCTGGGCACCCGGTTTCCTATTTTTAAGGTGGCAATATGCAGGGGGGCAGCCCGGGTCCACCTGTCCAGCTGCTAAATAGTACTGCGAAACTACGATCATTTTTGACTGTAGTTCCACTTTGAACCTCAGGAATACATTATTTTGTATGGGGAGCTGTGTTTCTATGGTGCAATTCAGCATGGTTAGCCTAGTTCAAATGTGCTGAATTTTGGATGACCAACTGACAAACGTTATTGGATTCTAAGCTGACGTCCGATAATTCCATAGATCACTTTTCAGAAACAGCCTGTTAACAGGCTCAAATCTGGACCAACTCAACTCATTTTCAATGTGAGCATTGTGCATAAATCAAAGTGTATAAAATGTTTCCAATACATTTAAAGTTCATCTTACTTGTTGGCAGAACTGGCATTGATTTTGCTCTTGACTGGCACTGGTGGGGGTGGTGCTGCTTTCTTTACAGGCTGGTGTGCTCCTTTTGTAGTAGTTTCTGTTTTAGCTTCTTTTAATTCTTAAAAAAAAGGATATAACATTATTATATTTCAAAATATTATCTCTAATCATGAAATGATCGTATAATGGTCTTTTTTGGAGACTCAATATGCTAAAATGCCATTTAGACAGTTGAATATGGAAGACCATTGAACATAAATGAATGGTGCTTGATGGATTTTGGTTTTGAGTTGTATTAATTGTTCAGTTGTTTATTAACATACCAAGCAGCAGATTGTTTCATTAATCATTCCTGCTAGGCTTTCTTTTACACCCCTCACCCCAGCTTGAGGCATGATACAGGCATAAGTACAGTGATAGGTAGGTTCTCTCAGCGGGGTGCATCTGAAAATATGGGCACAATATTTACATCATGCAGCGCAATTTTTGGTAAACCCTTTGGTGCTAGCATTGCAGCTACTGATTTGGGGGTTTATTTAAGAAACACTAAGGCCACATAGTGTCAGGTGAATGTCAGGTCCAGTGCAAAAGGTGTATTTTTCAAGTCAAAGATCCAGAGCACCTCCGGTAGTGTCCCATTAACAGCGTCAGCTCCGAGTTCCATACAGCACCGTACATAAATGCAGGCTGTCACGGACCGAGTGGAGCAGACTCGGGTGTGGATCCGCTTTAACTGTGGGACCGATGGCGGGTAACGTGTCAGGGGAGCGGAGTCTAAGGGGCCACCGGTATTCACCAGAGCCCACCGCAAGGCAGGTTGGTCCCCCAGGTCACTACCCCCCAACAGCGGCCCAGTCCCACAGTCAGCCGAGGTTCAGCTAGGTACACAAGTGGCAGGCAAAAGGCGTAGTAAGTACAGGCAAAGATCGGGGCTGTCAGCACAGGTTCGCGGTAAAGGTGAGTAGCCGAGGTCGGGGCAGGCAGCAAAGGTTCAGAGTCGGGGACAGGCAGAGGTCAGTACATGGCTGAGCAATCCAAGAATGTCTGACTTTCAACAAGCATGGAGGGACCAAGATCCGGCACTGAAGGAAGGAAGTGCCTCTTTAAATAGGAGAAGTGGATGCAAGCTTGGATGACCAGGCACCAATCAGTGCTGTACAGGCCCTTTAAATCTCAGGAATTCAGTGCGCTCGCCCTCTAGTGGACGGAGACGTGCGCGCACCTGAGCATGCGAGAAGGAAGCATGGGGGGAAGGGAGACAGCTGGGAACAGCCATGAGGGAAGTGCTGCTAAATGGATGAAGTGCTGCTAGATGGGCGTGCAGCGCTCGCCCTAACACAGGCGCTCACCCTGCACTATGTGGCCTTATTCCATACATTTCAATGGGCTGGGATGGTTTTAATTATTTTGGTAACTTTTGTAACAATTTTTCTTTGGGCTGGTGCATGTGCCATGTGATCCCTGTGCTGTTTGGAATTGTTTTTGGATGTATTTTTTGCACTTTTGTGTTGAGCTGCAAACTTGTGATTTGGGCCATGCAAAACGTGTCCTGTCTTTCAAGTGTCCCCAATGCAATTCTCCGTTTTTTTTTTTAATTTTATATGGTCCCCAGCCCCCTTCCCCCCAAATAAACAAACAAGGGATTTCAGCATGTTCAGGACGCCTGGAATCCCCTTCTGATAATGATTATAAATGCGGCTCCTTTTCAGCGCTCCCAGACAGCCGGGAGGAAGTGGAAGGCATAGCTCCGCTGACCGCCGCTGACCTGTGAGACTCTCATCTGGCGCCCACACAAAAGCAAGATAAAAAAAAGGCTCCTAGTCTTGAGCACACCACAATTTATGTAAATGCCTTTGACTTGGCGTGGTGATGACTCATTTGTGTGGCTGATCACATAGATATTCCTGACTTCCTGTGGTGGTGTTTTAGCAGCATCACGTAACAATCATGCAGTTGGTTTACCCTACCTATATAGTATAAATGACACTTTTAAACTATCATATGTGACTAATAGTTAAAAATTGGAGAGTTAACAACAATTATTCAGTTACTACAGAGAGTATTTACTACATAATTTATATAGTGTAGTTGGGGAAAACTTCTCTCAAAGATGTTTCAAAAACAGGAGAATGTCTCCATCTCAAATTCAGTCAGGTACAGGAGGATTTACCAATAAAAAATCACTTTCTTGTGCACCGGTGTTGGGAGCATGCCAAATGCTTAGTGAATACCGACCAACTGAGATGTAAGGTACAAGCTCTCCATCATGAGAAGAAATTTGTCACATTTAAATGAACACACTTCCACTATATAACACTAGAATAGGAGGTTAAGCCCTTGAATGTCACTGATGTAAACTTTTCAAAGAACTAAGTATTTTTTATTTTGCATGTTCCCCCCATCTGTACCTGGCGACCAGTAGAGGTTCCTAAGTGAGCAGCTATGCATTCCATGTGTCAGTGAGGAGGACACATTGTCATGGCGGCATGGAACACTGCTCCCCTGAGTCCTTCACTAGTGGATGTATACTGAAAAAAAGGCAACTCTAACATATGGTCGGTCCAGCAAAGTTCAGGCCAAAGTGCCAGGTTAAATCCCAGGCTGATTTTCAGCCCTGACCCATCCTTGACTCCATATAGGCTACCAGAGAGCAGTTTCACTATCTCAAACAAAGACAGCAAACACGTATTGCATGCTTAGATCTCCATCACTGTGATGTAGCAAGATATTTTCAATATTCAGTAGGCGCACCCCTAAAGACAAGATTAAATCATTAAATTGCTATGTTTGGAAGCTACCAACCTGGTTGTATCAGTAGCATGCGAGATATTATTATTTTATCATTGATACTGTAAAGGTCATAGAACCTACCTTTAGCTGACCCAATCTAGCCTCATATGAAACCTTACCCTCCTTAATTATGAAAAATACAGTTGCATACTGTCAAGCCCCAGGGGATGCACGTCTTCTGGTCCAGAACCCCCAATCCTCGCTGCTTTTTCAGCCTTTAGACAAGCCCTGTTTACCAGGATGCATTACACGCCTTGCCAGACACGGTTGCCCCCAGGTCTTATATAACACAAAGTATGTAGACTAGACTGGGTGATGTCAGGCAAGGGTCATACACAGAAGGACACTCCTCACGATATGTGGCACCAAAATGAGACACAAGCGCAGACTCAAGGGCCAAGCCAAGGGTTAAGCCGGGTGGATAGAGGGTTCACAGAGGGCGAGACGGATTTGGGGTCAGGCAGGCTTCGGTCCAGGCAGTGGTCAATGGAGTAGTCGGGCAAGCAAGGTTGGCAACAATACACAGTAAGACTTCACAGGAACTACAGAACCCAGAAGCACGCTATCATGGACAACAACTCAATGGCAGGGAATAACTTTATAGGTCTAGGGTGTTGGGGATTGGCTGGAATACTTTGGCCTCATTGGCCCCTGAACATCCTAAGGGCTGATAGCCTCGCTGACAATTAGGGCACTTTGCCCACGAGTAACATTAGGGCTCATTGGCTGTTTTAAACCAGCCAGAGAATGGTCAGTGAAGCACAGCCTCCCATCAGGTGGTCAAAGATGCAGTGGGACCGGGGAGAAGGTAAGCGCATCGTGACAAATTATAGTTTATTATAGTATATTATATATTATATAGTTATAGTTACATTATAGTTTAGTAAACAGGGATTTTTTACTATCCATGCAACATTACATCAGTAGCTAAAGCAAGTTGCAGATCAATATTACATCTAATATTACAAGGCTGCTGTATCATTATAATGAATTTTATCAACTTTAAACTATACAAATTTACATTCTTTTAGCACTGGAATTTGCGTAAGTAGTTGTACACATTTTTAGATGTGTAAAAGCGGTAAAAAAAAATATGCCCCACCACCTGGGAATCCTGATTTTCAAGTAATTTACAGGGGTATAATTATGTCCAAAGGGGCAGAAGACAGAGGGCCACATATAAGCCCTACCCATTCTGGAGACAAATATGTTGCAGATTGTAAAAAAGCAATTGTTTCCAACCCTTTGGCACAGAATGAAGCAAGTACACTCTTGCCAATGCAGCCATTTCCTGGTCTATATATTTTGTACAGTTGGCCATTTTTTGTGTTTTGTGAATATCGGCTGTGACCTGCATCTCATTTCTGCCCCAAGAGGCATACTCTTATACAGGGGTTCCTAAGCGTTTTTTAAAGTATCATCTTTTATTTGCTAATTATTGCTCATGTTAGTAGTCATGGGTTGTCAGTCACCTAAAACCATTGTAAAAATGTACATAACAAGGCACGCAAATGCGCATAAATCGTTTTTGCAGTCTTTTAGCACAAATCTAGCATAGATAAATAGTAACTGGAAGCAGGTCAGGTTGGAGTACAGGTCATTCGGGAGCCTTGCCAAATGCCACCTGATGGGATTTCGAGTACCACCAGTGGTACACATACCACTAGTTGAGAACCCCTGCTCTAACATATAACAAATGAGTGTTGTATACCATAATCAAAGAGGGGAACTAGCTTTGAGCTGTCAAACACTAAGGGACTGATTTATCAAGCACTGCTGCCACATTGGTAGTAAAAAATATAATTAAATATTTTTTTCACACTTGCGCATGTTGCTGCACTACCAGAGGCACATTTACTAAAACATTAGCAATGCAACAACATTCTAAAACATGTATAAATATATTTTGCACTACTGTAATTTGCACTGAAATGGCACTGTCCAGCAGAAGTGCTTGATAAATCATGCCCTAAGAATCTTATGCACTGTTACATCCTTTTATATGTATTGTGTGTGGGCTTTTTCGGTAAAAGAAGTAGAAATGAGCTAGGCATGACAATTCCCTTGCATAGAAATACCTGGTGTCAGATATCAAACAACAGCAGCAGTTCATTAAGTCATAACGCAACTAGGGCTAATGTACAAAGAAAAGATAGGCATATTTTGTAACCCTCTAACTGTCCTAGTGAGATAGAAAAAAAATTCAAACTGCCCAAAAATCTGCCTGCATTGGCAGGGGCATCTCCAGACGCGCATGGCAGGTTGGGGGGACTTGGCACACATGGTGAGGGGGCAGTAGGAATTCAAAAATTGCCTTAAAAAGTTAAGATAACCATAAAGTATCCCTGGAGCAATATGATAACTATCTTTTGAGCCTGCGTAAATGAAACATGCCCCTGATGAATAAATGTGATACAATTTTACTACTATAGCATTTTATCATGATAATGGTGAACATGGTTTTCCGATATATTGGTGACAGAAAGAAGAAAAACAATGCAGTCTCAAAAATTAGAAATAGGGAAAATAAATATATTGACGGAGATAAGGCTGTGGCTGACCATCTGAATAGCTACTTTTGTTCGGTATTTTCAGATAGTAGCAGGCATGGTCATAACACAGCATCCAGCTGGGAGGGCACAGCTCCGGAGTTTCTGGAGGCTGATGTCCTATCCGAGCTGGCACATCTAAAGGTAAGTAAGGCAATGGGTCCAGATGGAATCCACCCCAGAGTTCTAAGGGAACTTAGGTTTGTGATTGCAGCCCCTCTGACTGATTTACTTAACCATTCCCTTTCAACTGGTGAGGTTCCAGATGATTGGAGAATGGCCAATGTCGTACCAATCCATAAAAAGGGGAGTAGAGAAGAAGCCAGTAATTACAGGCCAGTTAGTTTAACATCTATAGTGGTCAAATTAATGGAAACACTCTTAAAAAAACAGATAATTTCCCATCTAAAAAGTAATGACCTATTGGACCCAAAACAGCACGGCTTTACTGAGGGCAGATCATGTCAGACCAATCTTATTGATTTCTTTGACAATGTCACTAAAGTGTTAGATGAAGGTGGTGCTGTGGATATCTGGATTTTAGCAAAGCCTTTGACACTGTACCACATAAGGAGCTCATAGATAAGTTATTGAAGGTAGGACTCAATCCCTGGATAGTTCAGTGGATTTCCAGTTGGCTGAGGGATCGGTATCAGAGCGTTGTTGTAAATGGTGTGCAATCTGTGCAATCTGAACAAAGGCGAGTTACAAGTGGTGTGCCGCAAGGCTCTGTCCTGGGCCCCATTCTTTTTAATATATTTGTAAGTGACATAGGAGAAGGCTTGGTAGGAAATGTTTGTCTGTTTGCTGTAGTAGATAGATAGAGCATAAAAGATATATAGTTAACAGTTCTCTTATTGTGGAACACTGGCCCTTTAAATGGCTCTTGTTCCTATTATAATATGATTCTTCCACACCAGCCACTATAGTTCAGATTGTGCCACTTGCTTGCTCAAATGTCAGAAGCTTCTGCATACTACAGTTTCTTCAATATTCACAAGTTGACAGCGTCACCACAGTGCCCATCACCAGTATTAGGTACTCTTACCAGCTGATGAGTAGTGTGAAGCTTTTAATTTAATATCCTCAGAGGTCTCTCCTGATGTCCAATTAAAGCTACGTGGACTGATTGGAGGGGATCTCAGCTCACAATGATGTTGAAGGTATGTGGTAAAACGACAAAGGGGAGACAATCTAGTGCAATCCCGCTTTTTTAATATTTAAAATATACATCCTTAAAAATGCGCACTCACCATTAAAATATTCACTTATCGCTTGTTACAGGTTTAGACGAGGCTCTCACCCTTTTCCTATCACCACGGACGTTGGTGTCTCAATCGCCGTCAACGCGTTTCACTGCCAATGGCGGCTTTCTCAAGACTTGAGAAAGCTGCCATTGGCAGTGAAACGCGTTGACGGCGAGTGGCAATCATTACAACCAGATTGTAAGAGGACCAACTGCGACAGCCCACCTGATTCCCTAATTGAGACACCAACGACCGTGGTGATAGGAAAAGGGTGAGAGCCTCGCCTAAACCTGTAACAAGCGATAAGTGAATATTTTAATGGTGAGTGCGCATTTTTAAGGATGTATATTTTAAATATTAAAAAAGCGGGATTGCACTAAATTGTCTCCCCTTTGTCGCCATTTTGAATCTTTGCCCCGGGTGCCATAAAGCCTAGCTACTCCTCTGATTACCATAGTATATGTGGCAGAACTATATAGATATGCCAAAAAAATGCATTGCTCAAACTGTTTGCCATACCTTTCTGGCCTGTGGAGGCAGAAGGCTGTGGGCTATTCACAGGTTGCTTGAGGTCCATGTTAGGTGGATCTTTTTTTCCTGCTAACAAAGTGAACACATGTTATCAAAACAGAAAGTCTAACAATGTAAAACTCAATATATTAATATGTATATTCAAATATTAATATGTATATATCAAATAAAGACATATTTACTATATACCTGGGGTTTGTTCAAGGTTGATGTGCTGCTTTGTGCTTGCACATATAGAAGCCTCAGCCTCTGCTGACATATAAGCTAAAAAATGAGCAACCCGCTTTACAAGAATCACAGGGTTACTTTCCTGTGTGGGTTAAAAGCTCCTGCAACTAGAGCATGTTTTTATCACCGAGGATCTCTGTCTCATCAAAAAGTTTCGATTTTGTAGGAGTAGCAACCACAATGGTTCATAGGAGGCCCAATCTTTCTAGTTCTTTTTGTTCACGCTTTAGGCTAAATTGAAGCACGGTTTTATCATACTATAGACATAGTTGATCAGGGACTTGCCCCAAAGCCCAGAGGTTTTTTAGTTATGTCATCAATGGTTTGCATTGCTTTAATGGTGTAAATAAAACCAGTTCATACGCATGATTACACCCATAGGCCTCGATTCAATAAAGGTAGAAAAAAAGTTTCTGAATCACCAGCTAAGAAAACAATGAAAGTCAATGGCACTTTTTTACTCCTGAGAAAAGTAGAGAACTGTTTACTCCTTCTACACTGTAGTAAAATCTGCCATTAACTGTCATTGTCTTTTTATCTAGTGATTCAGTAACAGTGACATTCTCAGGCTTTTTTCTCATGGATTGAATTTTTTTCTACCTTTTTTGAATTGAGTGACCAAGCAGGAAGGGGGGTGCCCTACTACCCCTGAACAGGGGGAAAAGAACCAGAGACTAACAATGGCACTCAAGGGTAATTTTAAATGGTAGGAAAATTTATTTAGACATCTAAATCACAGACTAAGACATGTTAAAATAATTACATATTAAAAAACATATATGACAATTAAGTCCATACTACTGACAAAAGGTAGGGGGAGGGGGGGAGAAAAAACCTGTACAGTGGATTGATTGAAAAAGTGCTAATAAATTTATATAAAGACTCAACAATTATTCATATGTACGCTAACATCTTATAAAACAAAAATTATATACATGTGCAATTATCAAGAAAAGTGCTAAGTGCTATATACAGTGCATCAATATCAAGCAGCAAGCAGCAAAAAAATCCAAACCATGAAACAAACAGTGAATACCTGACAGATAAAGTGCTATGTGCAAGCAACCGCTGTAGCCCCCCTCGCATAAGCAGACCCTGGACGCGTTTCGTGACGTCACCGTCACTTCCTCATGCAGAGTATCCAGTGAATAATGTCAGCTGGAGCTCTTAAATACTCACCCATCCCCGTGCCGCAGCCCCACGCTGTGAGGACGCCGGCGGTCGGCAGGCGCACTCCGGCCGGAAGTGCGCCGCCGAGCCGCCCGCCGGATATGACGCATGTGCGCTCCACAGTGGAGCGCACTGCGCAAGATGTAAAAGACGTCCGAAGCCGAGCACAGCCGTCCCCACCATCTAGTGGAGGAGGCGCTGTGTCTCGGCCGTCCAGAACAGCGCGGGACCGGCACAAGGAAGGTGAGTATCCCCCGTTGGAACACAAAAAACATAGAACAATAAAACTATAAACACTAAGACTACATCATTATTAAATGAACTGTCAATAATTGATGAATTATTTTTGAATTGAGGCCATTGTCTTTAATAAGTTATGTCAACACCTATTGTGTTATATGAAATAATTTATAAAACAGATCATTCATCTTTAAAGACCAATTATGGAGAAATAATTTACCCAACCCCTCCTGCAGCCCAATAATATAAAATTCTTTCTGCTCGTGGATTTCTTTGCAGAAGCCTTGTGACCTCTAGTCCAAACTTTTTAGCCAAGTGCCTCCTCTTTTGCCACTGGCACCACTGTTCCACCACAACAGACACTTCTTTCTACTACCATACTATTAGTTACATAGTTGCATTGTTAATACGGTTGAAAACAGACATATGTCCATCAAGTTCAACCAAGGGTGTTGGGGTAGGGGGAAGTTATTTTTATTTTATAGGGGAAGCGATTTATTTTATTTTTTTGTTTAATTGTTACTGATAACCGCTAATAGTAACTGTTAGTGTTATTTTCTTCTAAATAAGCATCTAATCCTTTTATGAAGCTGTCAGCGGTTGTTGCTGTGACAAGCTTCTGTGGGAGGCTATTCCATAGATTTATAGTTCTAATGTAAAAAACGATTGTCGCCTCCGGAGACTAAATTTTATTTTTTTCAATCGAAGGCAGTGCCCCCTTGTCTTTAGAGAGGATTTTACATGAAATAGTGTTCCCCCATATTTTTTGTATGGTCCATTTATATATTTATACAAGTTAATCATGTCCCCCCTCAATCGCCTCCTCTCAAGACTAAACAGATTTAATTCTCGTAATCTTTCCTCATAACTAAGATCCTTCATACCCCATATTAGTTTGGTGGCTCTCCTCTGCACCGTTTCTATAGTCAGAGCGTCCTTTCTATGAATGGGTGCCCAGAACTGGACGGCATATTCCAGGTGAGGGCGCACCAGTGCCTTGTAAAGAGGCAAAATTACATCCCTATCCCGTGATTCCATGCCTCTTTTAATGCATGATAGTATCTTGGTGGCCTTGGAAGCAGCTACTTGGCATTGCATGCTGTTATTTAGTCTGTGGTCTACTAGTACCCCCTTATTCTTCTCAACAAGTGATTCTCACAGTTTTACTTCCCCGAGGACATATGTGGCCTTCAGGTTATTAGACCCCAAGTGCATGACTTTACATTTTTCCACATTGAACTTCATTTGCCAAGTGGATTCCCAGACACTCAATGTGTCCAAGTCATCCTGAAGCTTGTGAACATCTTCCATAGACTGCGCTGTGCTACATATCTTTGTGTCATCTGCAAAAATAGAGACAGTGCTTTTAATTCCATCTTCTATGTCGTTTATAAACAAGTTGAGTAATAGTGTGCCCAGCACTGAACCCTGGGGCTTACAACCGGTAACCATTCAGAGTAGGTATCATTAACCACAACTCTCTGCACACGATCCTTCAGCCAGTTTTCAATCCAGTTACAAACTGTGTTTTCTAATCCTGAAGATCTCAATTTCCCCAATAAGCGTCTATGGGACAGTGTCAAATGCTTTTGCAAAATCCAGAAAAACTATATCCACAGCCGCCCCTCTGTCCAGGCTTCTACTCACCTCCTCATAGAAGTCATTCAGGTTATTCTGGCAGCTTCTGTCCTTAGTAAAACCGTGTTGGTTGTCACATATAATATTATGGATAGTTACATATTCGTGTATGTTGTCACTTAATAGTCCCTCAAGCAATTTCCCCACAATGGATGTTAAGCTAACAGGCCTGTAATTGCCCGGAGAAGACCTAGAGCCCTTTTTAAAAACACATTTGCCTTGCGCCAATCCCTTGGCACTATACCAGTTGCTAGTGAGTCTTTAAAGATCAACAACAGAGGCGATGAGATAAGTTCTTTGAGAATTCTTGGGTGAAGTCCATCTGGTCCTCCATTCTTATTCACATTTAAATTATTTAGTTTTTCTTGGATGATATCCACGTTTAGCTTGTTAATTATTATACTTGGGCTATTGCTATCAGTGGCATCTCCTGTGTTGGCTCCTTGCTCCTCTCTTGTGTACACAGCAGTGATGTTTCAGTTCTTTTGACCTGGTGGTCAGATGACCAAGAACACTACAGTTTAAACAAATATTTATCCTCATTATCAATCAATTGGAGGCCGAGTTATCACATAATCATTAAAGCGAATCAAAACCCCCATTTTTAATTGCATCCCCTACATTGCTCCCCCCATGAGGAGCATGTTTTGGTAATTTTTACTGCTCCCGCTTCCTGTTAATGCCACCTGTTTTAACTGTAAATTCCTGCCTTCGCCATTCATTGTCACTGTTGTGTGTGGCAATGATGTAATTGCCGCACCTATGCAATGACTGGTCACCTGTCATCTTACAGAGAGGGACAGCAAAAAAAAATCTGTGTTTCATGACAATTCGGTAAGCAAAAATATTAATTTCTAGTTCGACACCCTAAGAAAGAAGCATCAGCAGGGGCTTTAACTAAATGTATTTCATAACTTCATTGTGTTTTGGTCCACCTTGCCACGCAAGTGCCATACAACTAGAGCAAACTAACTGGGATCCTGATTTTGTTAAGAAAATCCAGTCATATATGATATATATATATATATATGTATATGAACTCATATATTAAAAAATAGTACTGTATCAAGTATGTAGAAAATCTCCTTCAGGTTGCCAATATAGCCATCTAGAGCAGGACACATCAAACATTATGGAAACCTCAATCTGACTCCAAAAGTAAGGGCAAGTCAAACACTCTATAGGGTCAATTCATGGTCGGTGCACAAAAACGCTCAGTTAGAGCGCAAATGTTTCCGCATGCACCTAGGCGCATAATTTATGGCTGCGTGCACACACCTGGTGCTCGTGCAAAGCGCACCAAATGGCAAGCACACGGGAGAAGCGCAAATAGTGCCTTCTTGCACCAAGCTGCGCCTTTCACAAGGAAAATCTGTTGTTCTGAAGTGCAAATGGCCCTGCCCCATGCGCATTTGGGTGACTCACTCAAGTGCTTCACTGCTCATGATGGTCCCCCATGTTTCTCCCCTTTCCTTTACTTTTTCTCTATAACGATTTGATCTCTCCAGCTTCTGTGTTGTCTTTGTACATTTGTCATGTTCGGAGTGTATTCTCTGGAGAACCTATCTTCTCCATTTTTTGGCGGGATATTCTGATTCCAGTTAACCCTTAATGTTTTTTGGCACATTGTTTTGTCCCAGATGTTCTCTTTAACCCTCCCTCCCCTGTTTGGTTTGCTTATTAATGCTTAAAGCGGACCAACACCCAGGGGGAATCAGCCCTGGAATCTATAAGATTCCCGGGCCGATCAGATCCCTCCCCGCGGGGCATCTGAAATCGGGATGTCCCGCGGGGTGAAACCCCCCAGGAAGCCTACAATCCTACCTTTTCCACGTTACAGCGGTGCATGCACGTCCGCCGCCGCCTCCCGCGCGTCCCTCTAGCAGGGTGCGCTCCCTGTAAGAGGGACGCGCTGGAGGCGGCGGCGGACGCGCTCTGCTTGTCCGTCGCGGGGATTGGCTGCAGCGGTCACGTGGGAGCGGGGTGAGGTGAGTTTTCAGGGCTTTCTGGGGGGTTTCACACAGCGGGACAGTCAAAATCCTGGGTGTTGGTCTACTTTAATAATTTAACTATAATTTTTTTTATTGTTTGTGTGTGTGTGTGTTAAACTAAACTTCAGAGCACAATAATCACATTTTTGTTGTTTTGACCTTAATTTTTTATAAAAAAAATTTCTAACAAAAAATAGGGTTCAATTCCTAAAAAGAACTTTCATTGTTCAAAAACATGCCGGGTGCTGTCCACATGTGTTTTCTGGAATGAAATTAGACTGTTACTCTTTGGAATTGACAGTTTCCTCCGTGGTTTTCTGACCTCTAAACATATCAGAAATCACACACCGGAGACAGTTAAATGTGCAAAAATGTCAGCAGTGGAAAATGTCAGCCACAAATTGGCACACAGGTGAATCCAAGTGTGCAAATTGGCGCAAAAACAAATGCGTAGCCTATTTTGGTGTCCATGAATCATATGGACGCCCAATCACAATTTAGCGCTCCAAATAGCGTGCACAAATTCACCAGCTCATCACCATGAATCTACCCTTGTGTCATTCTGTTCACTGCATACGAACCTGGTCCTTTTAGAGTTGCTATTCTTTTAGGAGGCTTGTGGTCTTTCTAAAAGTAGAGAATACAAGAAAAAATCAGATTTCCAAACTCCAGTATAACTGCTAATCATCAACTGATTATAATTATTAATATAATAGAGTGGTGTGCAGATTTCTTATTTCACTCTGTATCACATATCAATATAATGACCTTAAATTAAATATCAGTAAACATGTCATTTTAAATGAAGAAACAAATGTGAGTTTTAAGAAGATCACTGGTTTTATTGTACTCTTTAAAGAGGATTTATTATATTCTGAAGAACTTTTTCACTTATCCAGAGAACCTCTCCGTTTTAATACTCAAACGAATATACAAAAATGTTTTAGATGTTGAGTTATTTAATTAAAATTTGGATATCTTTATGTTTTGAGTGCCTACCAACTCAACATGTAATATATTGCAAAGACAATTTTACTTTAAGCCCCTTGCACAGTCCAAATGCACAAGGCTGTCTCTGTCCCTCAACGCTCCCAGCATGCTGGGCTCGCTCATTCTGGGAGGTCCAAGCGACCGTCATGGAGGAATGGAATTGAAAGGAGGGGCAAACCTTGGAGCCCTGCTACAGCATCTACATATGCTGCAGGAAATGGAGGAGAGGCACCTGGCACAGGCTTTAGGTGAGCTCCTGTCCCCTTAAAGATTTGTGAGGCTCTCAAAATCCTCAACACGTTTTAAAGAGTTAAGTCACTAAAGCCATAAGAAAACCATTCTACAGCCATACCACCGCAATAAAAGTGTAGTAGCTGTTTTTCTATAAACCTAAAGGGAATGCAAATTTTTGTGGACTTTCCGTCTATACCGTCTCAGATCAGATGTGGTAAAGGGAACGAGACTCTCCACCTACCTGCCACCCACTCCTGCACTGAACTTTTCTCACCCACAGCCCTGGTATGCTCCTGAGGCCACTGTGCAGACTTCTTATACCGGCACTGCTGATAAGATGCGGGAGCAGGTGGCAGGTAAGTGGGGAGTCTCATATGCCTTTGGAATGTCTGATCTGAGGTCTGACAAAGAAGGTCCACAAAGGTTGAAATCCTCAAAGCAAGCCTGTTCCCTGATAGGGGGCAGAAATCACAACACAAACTACAGCATTAAGGACCTCCTATTGACCCCAAGCCCCCCCACCCCCCCACCCCGGCAGACAAAGACCAGTCTTAAGCTGTAGGACTGCGAGGGGCACGCATGGGGCCTATACCATTCCTGATAGAAAACTGTGAATTTGAAACTGGAAACTGCATTGGGGTTGTAGTATATCATCTGCTGCCTTGCTGTAGGAGCAGTCATATTGCTTTTTAGTGAAAAGGGATTGTTGATGCTCCATTCATTCCTATGCAGATGAAGTTGCAGATGTTGTTTCTGTTTCACTTTGGCTACTGTCAAACCTGTCACAGTACGTTTTTTCCTCCAGTTGCAACGTTTTATTAATTCCACTATTGTAAAATTGTAGTCCACTAGCATGAGGATAAGTGAAAGCCATGATGCTTGATATCATTTAGATGCCCAGGTCAGAATAGGAATGATAGAAATACCAAACTGGCAGTAGAAAAGCATGCAAGAGAAAGCTTTGCAGGCCCTCAATTCCTAATTATGCAACACACCTAACTTTATAGTAGACCAACATTCTAAATAGACTTTTGGTCCGAAAATATTCCAGTGTGAACCCTTATTGTAAAGCCCCTGTCTATGCTATTACTCACCTTCTTCCAGATTTCTATGGCAATCAATCACAGATGTTGTTGCACAGCACAGCAGGGCCATTGCTGCTGTCTCTGATAGCTTGACAGTCTCCCAAAGTACATTCAGGTGGATGATATGTTTTCCTGATATGATTTTTAAAGCCGCTCCATATTTACTGTTCATGTTCTGTCTCTTTTACTTTGCTGGTCGCAATCAGAAATGTTTCTGTCTGTGACCAAGAGAATGGGATGATGCAGCAGCAAGTGCAAAAATACATGTTGAAGTAAACAAAAAATAAATAAATAGAAGTGTGTTTTTTACATTGGTTGCTGAATCGATCTCTAGATAATGAAAAAGAAAATAAAAAGGAATGGCACTTTTTGCTCCAAAAACAGCATAGTGCGTTTTTTGCACCTAGTGCCGAATCGGTGCAAAAACTGAGCTTTCCTTTCGTTTTTCACCTGATTCTACACTTTCTACTGAATCTACAATATCTTCATTTTTCTGCTCCGTAGGAATGCCAAACATTAGTGCTCATCTAGTCTGTGCTACCCCCGATTATCACAGACTATAATGGGTGTGTACTCATGAAGGTCCCTAATAGTGGCAAAGGTTAAAGTAGACCAACAGTCAAAAATGACTTAAACTAGACCAACAGTGCTCATATGCATTCCTCCCCAGGGCAATTTAGATTGCTGCACATAAAAATGTATTTACCTTTTTCTAACTCTTGCTGTTGTAAATATTAAAAACAAAATGGGCGGCTCATGGGGCTACAGGCCATCTGCAAACAGGAAGTCCTGTTGGGCTTCCTGTTACTATGCATTGTCAATTATGTCAGTTGAATCCAGGCAGCAGCATGGCTGAAATGCTAGGAGAAGAAGCTCCAAAATGGCTGCTATCTTTCTTTCCAACTGTGCCAGGCTGTTGGTCCGGTTTAAGTTCTAATTTCCATTTTTTTTGCCATTTTCGCTGGAAGCCCCGGAGAGAATGGGTTCAAGTTTGCTTTAACAGAAGAGTTAACCTTTCCCTACTGGATCCAAAACTGGGAGGCTGATTCATCATTAGCGGCAGGTAGCGACAGATGAGCGTCTGTAGCAGGTATTTTCAGAGCGCCAGCTAGTAGTCGCAGTGCTCGGCCGTGAGTCGCTACTTTATAGCGACTCAGTCGCTACTTTATAGCGACTCAGTCGCTGTTCAGTAATGTTGAATACATTGTGAGGAGTCGCACCAGTACAGCGCTGTATGGGAGTGCATGTTAGCGACTGCTCATAGCGACCGACTCACACCATATTCAGTAAAAAAACAGCCTCACAAATCTCTGGCGCTGAAAAATAGTTGTTTGAAGCCCAGAGCGCAGGAGGCGGTGTATTTAAAGTCTGTTTTCAAGCATCTATCAACAGTAACAAAGCGAAAACATATGGAATTACATTGTAACAACATTGTAACATGAACACTTTAATGGCAGACCTGTAATGTAATTTCTGAGGAAATATTTAAAAAATTATGAAAAAACTGCTATTTCAATGCCAGAAGAGGTCACAGAATTATTTGTGATTTTTTTGAAAAAAAAAAAAACCCGTTAAAAGAGAAGAAAAGGATCGTCCATTAAAATGTATGGGAGAGCGACAGGTAGCGAGAGGTCATACCTGGCGCTGTGCAACGCTGAACGCTGGCGCTGTTCGCTGAGGCTGTGAAAATTATGACTCAGACGCTACATGGCGCTATCCCAGTCGCTAAACAGATTCTGCTTGATAAATGTGTAATTGCGTGGTGTGTCCACGCTCACCAGTCGCTACATGTCGCTACCTGTCATTAACCAGCCACTACCTGACGCTATCCCTTCTTAAATAAGGGCCTAAGTAGTTTTTACCAGTATTTATGAATGTAGCCATATACATGGACTAAAATATAACATATAACTGAACATGTAACATGTAACTGAAACATGTATCATTTTTTCAGTGAATTCCTCACCATTTATGATGTTTGAATATGTAGAAGATAGTTTTAAAGTGGTATTTGGAATGCATAATAGTTTGCAGTGCTGCAGGATATGTACATTGAATTTGAGGTCTATTTCAATGACAGGATGCTGCTCCTTATTGTGCAGGAAGTGTAATATCCCCTTATATGTAAAGCAAAGTGAATTGACCAATCTCCACCCATATACATTGCAACAGCATGTTATCTAATATAGCAAATAAGAATAGTTTTACTATTATTGTTATATCATTACATTTTAAATGTCAGTACAGTACTTTATGTGGAAAAGTATGTGTAGTACACAAATGTTAAATGCAGTCCCAATACCAGTGTATTGTATACTGCACCTGACAATACAAAAGCAATGCAAAGGTAACTTGAAGTGTAGTAAAGATGTTTAAAATGTGTTAAAGATGGATATTTCTTTCACTGCAAAGATGAATTACAGAATTTTGCTAACAGGGAGTTTTGGGGTGGGAGAGCGCCTTAAACTCAAATGTGAAATTTACGTGGCTGGCCGTTAACAGTGCAGCCATGTAAATTTCACGTGGCTGGCAGTTAAAGGGTTAAAAGGGGGTCTGCTATAAAAATATATTAGTTGGCTAAAAGGGGCATTATCCACAGACATTATCCACATCTACATATGAATTACATGTAGGTTAAAAGCATAGAGCCGCATCCCCTGGCTCTGTACATGGTCCCGTCCGCCAATTCAAGTAAACCCGGGAGATGCAGCTTTGTGTCCTTTCCTGCTGTGGCCATGGGAAACCTGGAAGACGGCGTGAGCCCTTGGAGAATGTAAGGGTTTTTTCTCCACAAAGCCAGGTTAGTTTAACTAAAGTTCCGCTTTAAAGTGGACCAACACCCTCACGTTTTTTTTTTCCCCGTCATTTAATAAACTATTCTATTCGCCAGGACTCGTTATCGTTAATAATAAAAAAAAAACGTACCTTAGATGATCCAGCGCAGCATCGCTTCAATTTCTATTTCGCGCCGCCATATTTGATTTACATCTAAGAGGAAGAGATCGTTTGACCTCTTCCTCTTCTAAACCTCGCACATGCGCAGTAGTGCCGAGGTAGGTAAAGTGAAGCGCTTCACTTTACCTAGCGGCGCTACTGCGCATGTGCGTCTTTTGTTTTTTTTTTATCTACGTGAGCGCGCGAACGCACTCTGCAGAGCAGAGAAGAGACTGAAAGGCGGAGGGAGTGAAAGGCGGGCACGCTCCCGAGAAGACGGCTGGAAGACAGAAGCCACGCCCACCACGATGACATCACGCCTGAAGAAACAGAAACTGAATTCACGCGATGCTGGGAGACTGGTATGCACGTCTTAGTAGTGCAGATGCCAGTCAAAGGACACGTACAAGCACTGGAGGGCGGGACTTCCGGCGAAGGTGATTCCAGAAAGCAGACGCTGCGAGGGACAGAGGGCTGCCTGGATCATCAAAACGTAAGTGTTTTTTTATGTTTGATCATTTAAAGCAATGTTATTTTTGAGGGTGTTGGTCCACTTTAAGTACCAAGTGTGCTCATATCTACCATAATCTGTCCCTGCAATGCTTTAACCTCAGCCTTGGGGTTCATTTATTAACTGGCTAGGAAGCACTTTGGATTAGGAGGTTCACCCGAGATGTCATGGGCTGGTTTTGGGCTGGTCAGGAAGATTTTTGGCCCCAGTCCGCCACTACATATGTCATCATTCAAGCTTTTATAGCTACGAGCCATGCTGGCACTGGAAACATAAAGACTTACCATTTGTGAATTTGAGGGCAGTAATATGACAAAATTATCTGGAAAGAAACCAGTTTTTCCGTTGAGTTCTCCTTTCCACCAGCCTTCATCTTCTGACTCCTACAGATGACAGAACCAAACCATAGTTTACTATCCATGAAAGAAAGGGTTTGGAAACAATACAGAATTTAAAAAGGACTAATTAAAACATACTTTGAGTGTAAACAATAAATAATCTGAATGAACTTGCGCATCAACCTGGATCGATCATTTAGCATTGACCGATCTCTCCTTGTAGTGTGCCGTGCCACGCTAGCGAAGATGGAGACCTTAAACTCACCTAACTCCCCCTCTTTTGTCCCTCACTCATCTTAATTCTTGTTCTCCTGCTCTCAGGATACAACTTCAAAAAGTCGTGCATACATTTTAAAGAATTATGAGGTTTCGGTGCACATTCCTCATAATTTGATAACATATTTGGAACCTGCAATTCCAAATTGCCACAGACATATGCTTTATATCATAATAAAGAGGGTAAGGACCAAGCTATGGAGAACTCAGCCTAGGAACCATATGGCACAACAGTGTTTGTTGACGCCAGAATCAGCATCCTAGGACCCTCCTCCTAAAAGTGATGCCACATATTAATTTTAATAGTTCTCAGTAAAGAGATGCCAGAGAGAGTAGACCTAAACTTCATCCAGGGTGGAGGTGGGAGTGATCAGGCCAAAGTTTAATGTCCAGGATTGGCTAGCTGTCTCTGACTAGGGGGAGGTCACGCTTGAACATGCTGGACGAAACTCACAGGCTGCATCACGCCTCCCTATGATTGCTCTGCATAACTGCATATTATATGTCTGACTAAGGTCATTTACATTTCTCTGCTCATGTTGATTGTAAATATTCACTTGTAATCTGCCCTTAGACCTGTATATGAATCTGTTCATTGCATGAATATTGTGTAGTGCACTCATAAAGCGATTAAATATATAACTTAATCTTGGGCTATTCTGCATCTTGATCCCGAACTCTCCCATCGCCCGCATTTTCTTGGTTATATTTACATGCTACTGTGCTGGCTTCTGGCCTAATATCTCTGGCTAATGGACTGGTGGTATCTAACTGAACTGGTGGCAGTTGTTACGGCTGTCAGGACTCCGGTCACTTGTGGTATTGAAGAAGATCCTGCAGCCGGTCAAGGTGTATTTGAATGGTCACTGGCCTTCAATACTTTGTACTTTTTATTATTTGTGTGATTACATCACTCGCTGCCAGATACAATGTGCCTTTTGAAATATGAGTAATTGTCACTTTTAATGTTCTATTGAAACTCGAAACAAAATTGTGAACAGGAAAAAGGGATCCAATGAAATATTCCTGTAAGTGTTGTTGATAAACAGATTGTGTTTTTCATTGTGTCTTCTCTTTTTTACCATGCCAACAGCCTCTTGAGATAAAAATCATTAGAGTTAGACAAGGGCTGCCAAAAACCAAGAGGAAGGAACAATATGTAATACTGATGCGGAAATCTTCACTTTCACTTTTTAAGTGGATCAAAACACTGTGTGGCCGGCCCCCAGGGCATCCTATAGCTGGATAACCCACTGTGTGAAACCCCGGGGAGGAGGTTAGTTTACCGGCATCTCCCGCAATGGTGCGATTGCCAGCCACCACAATAGCCAATCGTAGATCTCAAAGGTGCCACTCAGCCTCACCGGTGGAAAAACACAGATTTGTAGGAAAACCAAGCCACCGCCAAGCCAGCAACATTGCCCCAGGTACTTCGGGTAGGAGGGGGCAGCGAAATTGATTTTTCTCTACTTTAAAGCTAAACGTTTACATCAGTAAACTGTGAGTATACTGCAAGGTACTGTCTGGGCACAGCAAAGACCTTCCTATTTTGCCATCCATTTCTGTCTGGAGACACATTAGGGTCAATTCAGCGCCAGGTAAGAAAACTACTTTTTAGGAGAGAAAACTGACATTCACTGTCATTGTCTACTTCAGGAATGACTTAGCAACCAGGTGTAAATTTTCACTTGTGCCCTTATTCATCAAGCGATAGCGCCAGGTAGTGTCTGACGAGCGCCAGGTAGCGGCAGCTAACGGCGACTACCGACTCAAGTACGCCCGGCGGCGGTCACAATGACGCATTTATCAAGCAAAATGAGGCTAGCGCCGGCGAGAGCGACGGCTAGCGCGGCATTCATCATAAAGCCGCCTGGACCGAACAGCGCCGCTGCAAATTCCCTCACAGCGCCAGGTATGAGCTGTCGCTCCCTGGCGATGTCCAATGCATTTCAATGGAGCAATCTATAATTAATCATAATTAATTGGTATTATTTTTTTTTTATATTTTTTTAATGTCAAAAAATCGGAGACCACTTCTGCAATGTTAGGATTTATTTTTAAGTCAAAAAATAAAAAATAAAAAAATATGTGCAGAATTGATCTAACAGGTCTGAGATTAATGTATTCATATTACAAAATGATTCTAAAAACATGTATAATGTTAAATTCAAAAAATATGGTTGTTTAGGGGTTAAAAACTAGTTAATACAGATAGCCGCCAGCGCTCTGGGGTTTAAACAAGGAATGGACAGCGACAGCACATTCGGAGCGTGATTTGTTGATGAATATGAAGCTAGCCGTTCGCTCTGGCCATTCGTTGTCAGGCGCTCACATACAACGCTGGACCTGTGAAACAGCGACCCCCCAGCCCATATTCAACATTACCGCACACCGACTGAGTCGCTGTCATCAAGCTAATGCCGGCCAAGCACAGCGAATACTGGCTGGCGCTGAAAAAATCACGCTACAGTCGCTCATCTGTCGCTACCTGGCGCTATTAATGAATCGGCCTCTTGGTGCTGAATCAGCATTGCATCGCTAAATTCATATTTTCAGTTGCTGATACAACTCCGTAGGTAGGTCAATGATAAGGGGCAATGAGACCTGGTTGGCATTGAAATGTATCCCAAAGTGCTGTATAGGCTTCTGGAATACATATAAACCACTCGCATTTTTCACACAGGCGGGTTATGCTATAGATTTGGTGAAGCAAGTTTAAATCTGGGTGCATATTGGGGTGTAACTTGCAGTTTGAATCTCAGTGAATTTCAATTTTAACACACATATTTTGGTATGCATATTCACTATATTCATGTAGACTAGCACATATTTGTCTCGGCCTCCTGTCATTTTCAACTTTGTACAGTGCCATGGAATACGATTATGCTATTTAAGTAGAAACTAATAGTAATTTACCAAAAGTTTGGGTTACTCTGGGTGGTTCTATCTCTAGAGCAGAGATGCTCAACTGGCAGACCGGTGTCCAAATGCAGACCTCGGCGCCAGTTTTCCGGACCCCAGCCCTGAGAGCCCTGCACTCAGCTGCTTCTGTGTTGCCGTGCTCAGAGCTGACCCCTTGATTGGTGCTTAGTTTTTCTGCCAGTGTCATGGCTCCCTGGCACCTAGCATTGCAATATGTACTGCACGGGTGGGAAGTGGCATTGCAAGGTACACACACACTTTATCTCCTTGCCCCATCCAATCCTTTCCCCATGCACCAGCTCAGCCCCATCCATCTCGTCCATCCAGCTCAGCCCCATCCATCTTGTCCCCCCATCTCAGCCCCATCCAGCCCTGTCCCCCTCAGCTCTGCCCCATTCAATCCCTATCCTCCCAGCTTTGCCAGTTCATTACTCTTTTTTCCAGCTCTGGCCATCCACCCCCCCCCCCCCCAGCTCTGCCCATTAATTCCGGTCCTTCTAGTTCTGCCCATCAATTCCTTCTCCCAGCTCTCTCTCCATCCCTCCCTGTTCTGTCTATCCATCCTTCTTCCCTACATTTTCTGTCTCATTCATCCCTCTTCCCCCCATCTATCCATCCACCCCTGTACATGGCCCGCACAGAATGCAAGGGGGAGCTTAAAGTATTGTGCCGCGGGCCAGAGCTGTAGGTTCTGTGGGGCCAAAAAGGAAAATCCTGTTTCCCACTGCCCAATAGGATTCTTGAGGTGGGGTGGGACAAGCAGCCTTTTTTAGTTTTGCCTGGGGAATCTATAGCCCCTCCCCCAGTGTGCTGATTGCTAACTATCCACCCCATGTCAGCCCTCCACCTGGACCTTCACCACTCACCTGATGCATTTAAATGGACCTTTTCAAGAAGTGGTTGAGTACTCCTGCTCTAGAGGATAATGTTTTCTCCCACATCTTTGTGCGTTTAGCCACATGATTTTGTTAAATGTTGTGTTGATAAAAAATAGTTTAACGTACCTTGCTAATAACTTTTAAGACGTCTCCCTTCCTCAGAGCAAGCTCATCTGGCAGTGCAGGAATATAGTCAAACATAACGCGTGCAAAATCAGTGCAGAGTGCTGGGGCTGGAAAAAATATCAATGTCTTTGGGTTAAAATACTGAATTTCAGCAAACTTACCAGACCTCCAGCAGTCTCAATCCCACACAACCACCATGCTGAATTGCCACCATTCCCCACTGCTGGGTGTGTTTTGGGCCTGCTGCGACCTTCCATTACTGACAGCATGTACCATACATCGTTCACCTATGTCCAAGCATAGAGGGAGCTGTCCTGATAGCAGGTGAATCAAAAGGAGGTACTTTGATGTCAGCACTGACACTGGTGGTGACTTTAATGTTCCTTTAATTGCTTAATCTTGTTTATTTACTAATGTCCTTTAAAACAGCTACCATTCATCAGAATATTCCAGGCTTAGTGATATTTAATGTAAAAACAAAAAATGCTGCTGCTAAACTCAAGTGCAATTTACCAGTTTTATTTCATTAGAGTCACTAATTCATCTTTAGATAATACCCCCACCTAATGTATTTTTAGAGTGAAAAAGGACATCCTCTTTACCTATAGTAGATAGTAAAAAAGTCTTAAAGGAGAAACTAAACCCAGGAATTTCACTTTCCCTGGTGTTACTCCTCTAAGACAGGGCATCCCAATTTGGGATGGCCCGCTGTGTGTATCCCCACGATTCACCAGTGAAACACACACCTTTTCCTGGTTCCCATGTGGGGAACTCAGCAAATCAGCATGCTCAGTTTTGTTCGACTTTATTCGGCTCTGCTAGCTGCACAGCCGCTGTGGGGGGGAGGGGGGACAGATGCCCCCGGGTGAAGAAAAGACCCAGACAGATTGATTGAGGGGTCAGGTGAATTTTTAACTTTTGTACTTTTTTATGGGGCTCATTTTTGTGTTGTTCCGTGTGACAGACGCTCTGTCTTTTGGATGTCATCACTATTCAGTTGCCCACCGGGTCATTCACTGGCCTTTTCTTAATTAGGTCATTGTATTTTGATACTGTTACAGGCAATGTCATTGTTGCCATTGTGTATTGTTGATTACGTCACAGTCAATGGCATTGTCCTGATTGATTATAATTATATTACAGCCTGCTATTGTTCTACTGATTGCGTCACCGGCAGAGTTGAGGGATTGTTTGCCCTGCTGCTATTGGTCGGTGTGTGTGTCATGCAATAGAGACTTGTGTATATAAGGCCCAGTGTGGCACTAATAAAGGACACTTCACCTTCACCCTCAATACTGAGTTCTGTGTCTTATTGGGGGAAACGCTATATTACAATTCACTAGCCCTTGTAAGGGCTGTTCCTGTTTCCTCACGGACGACTCTGGAATTCCAGCAGCACCTCTTACGATTGGGAAAAGGACGTCTCGGGCGGTGAAGCCCTCCGGCGATAAGGGTTATCACTACAATTGGTGGCAAGCGGTCGGATGGTCCTTTGTACCCAGAGAGAGTGCTACCCTGATGGAGAGTCAGTATGACAAGTTGAAAAGGCTGACCCTGAAGGATCTACTCGAGAGCCGGGGAAGGTCAGCTAGCAACCGCCCACGTCGGGAACTGATAGCCAAGCTGATCGAAATGGATCGTGCAGCAGTGAGGACCGAAACCAATATAGAGATTGATGAAGACGCTGCTCTCGTTCAAGCGGTTCGGAACAGATTGTCGGTCTATGGCCGAATCCATCACAAGAACTGATCGACCGAGTCTTCGCCGCAGCGGAGGCAGAGGCCAGTAAGCGAAGGGAAGATCGGTGACTCGCAACCCAGCAGCCTCTCAGCCTCAGTTACACTGGGGGGAAAAAGATTCCATTTGCAGCATTTAACTCCATCCAGGAAAGTGACGTTGAGATTGATGGATTTTTGGCCGATTTTGAACGGCAGTGCACTTCACACCGGGTACCCACGGAGGAATGGGTCACCATATTATCAGGGAAACTATCGGGGAAAGCTTCTGATGCTTTCCGGGCCATCCCTGATGCGGACATACCACACTACCATCTGGTAAAGGAGGCTTTGTTAGCCCGGAACGCTGTCACCCCGGAAGCCTACAGTTGTTTTTACTAGAACATTTTCTCAATGCCTTGCAACCAGAGCTAAGAGAGTATGTGTATCATCTTCACCCTCAATACTGAGTTCTGTCTCTTATTGGGGGAAACGACAAGACCAGCACCCTGTGAGTACATGTGTGTGTACAAGACCAGCACCCTGTGAGTACATGTGTGTGTGTACAAGACCAGCACCCTGTGAGTACATGTGTGTGTACAAGACCAGCACCCTGTGAGTACATGTGTGTGTACAAGACCAGCACCCTGTGAGTACAACTGTATGTGTGTACAAGACCAGCACCCTGTGAGTACAACTGTATGTGTGTACAAGACCAGCACCCTGTGAGTACAACTGTATGTGTGTACAAGACCAGCACCCTGTGAGTACATGTGTGTGTACAAGACCAGCACCCTGTGAGTACATGTGTGTGTACAAGACCAGCACCCTGTGAGTACATGTGTGTGTACAAGACCAGCACCCTGTGAGTACAACTGTGTGTGTGTGTACAAGACCAGCACCCTGTGAGTACATGTGTGTGTACAAGACCAGCACCCTGTGAGTACAACTGTATGTGTGTACAAGACCAGCACCCTGTGAGTACATGTGTGTGTACAAGACCAGCACCCTGTGAGTACAACTGTATGTGTGTGTGGGTGTATCATCTTCACCCTCAATACTGAGTTCTGTCTCTTATTGGGGGGAAATGACAAGACCAGCACCCTGTGAGTACAACTGTGTGTGTACCAGACCAGCACCCTGTGAGTACAACTGTATGTGTGTGTGTGTGTGTGTGTGTGTGTGTGTGTGTGTGTGTGTGTATACAGGCCCGGTAGACAAAACGGTAATGCAGATGGATTATCCCGGCAAACAGAACTCTGCCCCTAACAAGAGTCCGGACAGCCCCACGTTAACCCGAACAGGGTCAATCCGGGTCTGCCGGGTGTTCCACAAAAAGGGGGCATTGTGACAGACGCTCTGTCTTTTGGATGTCATCACTATTCAGTTGCCCACCGGGTCATTCACTGGCCTTTTCTTAATTAGGTCATTGTATTTTGATACTGTTACAGGCAATGTCATTGTATTTTGACTGCCATTGTGTATTGTTGATTACGTCACAGTCAATGGCATTGTCCTGATTGATTATAATTATATTACAGCCTGCTATTGTTCTACTGATTGCGTCACCGGCAGAGTTGAGGGATTGTTTGCCCTGCTGCTATTGGTCGGTGTGTGTGTCATGCAATAGAGACTTGTGTATATAAGGCCCAGTGTGGCACTAATAAAGGACACTTCACCTTCACCCTCAATACTGAGTTCTGTCTCTTATTGGGGGAAACGCTATATTACAATTCACTAGCCCTTGTAAGGGCTGTTCCTGTTTCCTCACGGACGACTCTGGAATTCCAGCAGCACCTCTTACGATTGGGAAAAGGACGTCTTGGGCGGTGAAGCCCTCCGGCGATAAGCGTTATCGCTACATTCCGCTTTAACCTTTCTAGTTTCAACAGCGTAGTACTTTTTAAATAGTTTTTAATACCTCTTTACAAACATCTGTTTTAACAGAAGGTATGCAATGTGATTCTAATTTCCCATTCTCCTCACAACTAACCCTGATGACCAGATTAATAGAAACAAATATTTTCCCCTGTTCCACTCCAGCACTTGCCTTCTACCAGAAACCATGTATTATTCTGTCTGCAGCTGAAGCCCCAATGCTGCAAGGATCGAGAGCCAGGTATTTGCTGCAGCCAGGTGCTCCCTTGCATACAGCCTGCCATGTTTTCCTGCATCCAGATCCTCCCACTGAACTGGGGGGAGGTGGCATTCTGCTGCAAAGGTCCATTTTACCCTGCCAGGGGTTCTTATTGAAAAAACAGACTGCTCCATAGACTCTGCAACCCAGGAGACCCAAGCTATATGCCTTTATGCACTAAAGGTTCCCACCGTGACCATGACACATAAACTGTACATGGCTTTACATGATCATTTTTACATTCTGAAGTATTGCAACATATTCATTTTATGAAAAGTGCTGATCTTGGTATTCGTTTGGCAGATTATAATTAAATGCGATGAAACAAATGATATCACAAGAATTGTCCAAGACCACTTAGCTACAGGTCTGTGCTTGTTAAAAAGCCAAAGCCGCTGCCTCCTGCCAGCCAAGCCTAATTTAGTCATATGATAAGTTTGCAACCCAAGCACAAGAAGAAGCTTGCCTCCAATTAGGCCAAAGGTTTTGTTTTGCATAGTAACTGCTATTCCTTCTTGGGAAAAATGATCATAAGAGGGTTTATGCAGTCTCCTATTGGAGCTATTCTATTATTATTGATAAACGGAATGAGACAATGTGATTAGTAACAGTAAGTACAGGTAACTATGTTTTGCTGCAAACAAATCCCATATACACAAGTATTTCTATAGTATAGTAGCTTGTTAAATAATGTTTTCACTCCATAAAACGCCCAAGATGTTGGTGCATCTTATGGCGCAAATGCTCACATGATCCCTGTACTAGTTCAAAGGGCAGGGGTGGGAGTAAGTCATCTGCAAGTGACTTGCCTCCACCCCAGCCCCTTTACCCGAAACTCCTAGTCCTTGGGCTAAGAACCAGGAATTGGTGCAGCTGTGATCTTTAAAAGTGGATCAAAATTTTGACTTCCACGGGTTTTGGTCTTTGCCCACGAGCACCCCAATTTGGGATGCCCCACTATATGAAGCACCCCAGGTCGACCATAAAAACCTCTCCCCAGTCCAACAGAGGTCTCGTCCAATCAGTGCGCTTGGCTCCACTTATCTAAGAATTGTCTAAAGGGCTAAATCTAGCCAAAAGCAACCGAGCGGAGCTGAGCGCACAGGCGGCAATATCCCCACTAGCCTCAGGATGCGTGCCCCAGCTGGCCATTCATGAATGCCTGGTGTGGGCGTGCACCTTGCTAAAGGTATAGCGTGGTGCTGCCGCCATGCCTACATGTGCCCTTGGATAGGGGATCAGGTAGGTCAAGACCAGCCCACATGAACACAGGTGACTAAGAATGAGGACACTTCTAGTGCCAGCTGGCAATGCTGGCACTAGGAGTCTTCTTACTCATGGGAGCCAACCTCCATCTTTCTGAAGCCCCTGATGGGGCCAATTTCAAAGAAGGCCACTGCTGATAACTAGAGCATTGCAGGGCCGGGATAAGTTACAGCAGCTCTTCCTGCTGCGGCACCCTACGGATTTCTGTGTTCGGGTTTGAAAATCCAAACTCGCAAAGTTCGGGTTCGCTCATCACTACTGGTGACTAATCGGAGGACTGTCCAAAGTGAGATTATTTAATCCAACTAGATTATTTGGCAAATTATTCACTTTTTGTGTATAACAGTTATTTAAAATGCCACTCTGATTAACTGTTTCAAGTAAGTTAACTCACCTAGTTAGAGTTCTGTTACACAAAGCGGAACTTCAGTCACCAAGTAACCCCCCTGCCCTACCACTCTACTCTGGCGCTGAGGCAGGACGGGAGGTTACAACGGAAAAATACAATTCTGTGAAATACTCACTTGTAGAATTGGTATTATAAGTATACAGTACGTCCTGCTCCAAATGTAATACTTACACTAGGGTTATCCTCCGCCAGATGGCGCTGCACTGCAGAGACATGCAAAACAGGCTCCTCCCGGCCCCTCAAATACCCGGGGACCTCCCACAAATCCCCAGCATTGAAAAACCGTGAACGAGAAGCAGGGAGAATTTAACCATCCAAACTGGTAACTATAATAATGATAACAATCACCATACAGGGGATCCAGAATAATGCAAAACCAAGGGTGGGTTGGAGCAGGATATACTGTATACTTATAATACCAATTCTACAGGTGAGTATTTCACAGAATTGTATTATTCTTAGTATACAGTACGTCCTGCTCCAAATGTAATAGTTACACTTGGGACATCCAATAGCAGTGTCCAAACAGTAAGGGTGGGATCCCCAACAAAAAGGTAACAGCAGACAGTTTAAACCACTGCCGCCTGCTAAACCTTGCGGCCAAAGACAGCATCAAGCACAGACTCTGATACTATATATATGGGTATTCCTATTGACCACTGTTTGCAGCACAATATATATGATATGAGATTCCCCAGGATTGGGGCTTATGGATTTTTCTAGATAAGTAGATGAATTGGGACCCAACAATTGGTTTTAAATTGTCTTGTGTTATGTGTGTATATATGTTTTTATGAATTTATATGCTACAATAAACTTTGTATATTAAGCTTTGGCAGATTTTTGGTGCTCCTTGCAGGGAGGGAGGTGTGTGGATTACATGGCCACTCCCATTGGAATTGTTGGAATTGTTTAGAGTGAGCACAATATATTATAGTGATAAGTGGTGCACCCCTCAGGAGTGGTTCAAAGACAGCATCAGCTGAGACCCTAACATAAACCTTGTAAAACTTTTAAAAGGTATGAACAGAAAACCAAGTAGCGGCCTTGCAAACTTGTTCAACAGAAGCCTGGTGCTGGAAGGCCCAAGAGGCACCAATAGCACGAGTAGAATGAGCAGTAAGGCGGAAGGGAGGACTCTTCCCCTTAGCAGAGTAGGCCTGAATCACAGCCTGACGGATCCATTTGCTGATAGTAGACTTGGCAGGAGCCAAACCCTTCCTGGGCCCAGAAGGGACCACAAAAAGAGCATCAGTTTTCCTGAAGGATGCAGTGACCACCAGGTAATACTTCAAACACCTGACCACATCCAAGGAATGAAAAACCCTCTCCTTAGCGTTGCTAGGATTAGGGCACAAAGAAGGAAGAACAATATCTTGATTCAAATGAAAGGCAGACACTACCTTAGGCAGAAAATCTGTCTTAAAGCAGAACACCACCTTGTCCTGGTGTCTCTCATAGTATGGGGGCTGAATAGAAAGAGCCGCCAACTCAGACACACGCCTGACCGAAGTAATGGCTACCAGAAAGACAATCTTGAGGGTAAGAACAGCCAGAGCAGCATCCTGCATAGGTTCAAAGGGAGCACCCTGCAAGGCAGACAAAACCAAGTTCAAATCCCAATCAGGGACCACATGGTTTATGTGGGGGACGCACATGAGTAACCACCTGGAAAAAGGTCTTAACCAAAGAATGCTGAGCAAAAGACTTCTGAAAGAAAACAGACAGGGCAGAAACCTGACCCTTCAGAGTACTGAGTTGGAGTCCCGACTCCAACCCATGCTGTAAGAACTCCAGAACCCTGGGGACTGAAAACACCCGACAGGGAAGAGACCTAGACTCACACCAGTCAATGTAGGTACGCCATACCCTGTAATAGATGGAAGAAGAAGTTTTCTTCCTAGCCTTCACCATGGTATCAACCACCGAGGCGGACAAGCCTTTCTCCATCAAGATGAAGGTTTCAGCAGCCAGGCAGTCAAAGCCAGAGTTTGTAAATTGGGATGGCGTATGGAGCCCTGAGTGAGCAGATCTGGCACCCCTGGCAGAACGTACTGGTCTACTGCCATCTGAACCACGTCTGCGAACCACACTCTTCTTGGCCACCTGGGGGCCACCAGAATCGCTGGCACCCCTTCCAGAGCAATCTTGCGCAGAACCCTGCCCAGCAGGGGGAATGGAGGAAAGACATACAGGAGCCGAAATTCCTGTCATGACATGGACAGAGCATCCATGGTCAAGGCCAGAGGATCCTGAGACAGGGAGACAAAGGTCGGGAGCTTGTGATTGTGACGGGATGCAAACAGATCCACATCTGGCAGACCTCAACGGTGACACAGGGACTGAAAAACCCTGTTGCAGAGGGACCACTCTCCCTGACGAGAGGTCCCCCTGCTCAGAGAGTCTGCCAGGAGATTCTCTGCCCCCGGGATGTACACAGCCGAAATGCATTGAACATTGGCCTCCACCCACACCTCCTGGAGGGCCCCCCTGCTCCGGGTCCCTCCCTGATGGTTGATGTAGGCAACCGCCGTCCTGTTGTCTGAGCACACCTGCACAGGCAGACCCCGCAGGTGATTGGTCAACTGATCCAGTACCAACCTGATCGCTCTAAGTTCCAAAATGTTGATAGGTATGTGGGCCTCCTGAGGGCCCCACCTCCCCTGGAACCGCAGACTGGCATCCTTGGTGACCGTCTCCCAGGAGGGGGCCAGAAAGGATCTGCCCCCCAGCAAGTTCCTGGAGTCCAGCCACCACGAAAGGGACCGCCTGACCAGGGGGGAGAGCACACAGACCCCGTCCAGAGATGTTGGGTCCTTGTCCCAAACTGACAGAAGGTGAAGTTGTAGAGGCCTCAAGTGGAACTGAGCAAAAGGCACTGCCTCGAAGCACGCCACCATCAGGCCCACCAACTGCATTCCCTGCCTGAGGGAAGGATGGTGACACGACAGCAGTAACCTCACCTGCGCAGTTAGAGCTTCCACCTTCTGTTGAGGAAGGAAAATCCTTGACTGAACCGTATCCAGAATCATTCCCAGGAACGGGGTCACCGAGGAAGGGGACAGAGAGGACTTGGGGTGATTGATCACCCAGCCGAAGGACTCCAGGGTGGACACCACCAGCTGAGTGTCCAACTCTGCCTGCTGTAGAGACTGGGAGGTGATGAGTATGTCGTATGACCTGATCAGAGACATCATCCCAGCCAGCACCCTGGTGAACACTCTGGGAGCTGAAGTGAGACCAAATGGTAAAGCCACAAATTGGTAATGTTGATCTTCCAACGCGTATCTGAGGAACCTTTGGTGTCCTGAAAACACAGGGATGTGAAGGTAAGCGTCTTTGATGTCCACTGACGTCATGAAGTCCCCTGGGCGCAGGGAGCTGATGGCCGAGCGCAGAGTTTCCATGCGAAAACGCCTGTTCCTGACATATTTGTTGAGGATCTTTAAATCCAGAATGGGCCTGACTGACCCATCTTTTTTGGGAACTGTGAAGAGGTTGGAATAGAACCCCTTGCCTCTTTCTCTTAAAGGGACCCTGCAAATGACCCCCAGACCCAGAAGACCTTGCACGGCCTGCACCAATACCTGAGCTGAGACAGGGTCCTGAAGTATCCGGGACCTGATGAATCTTGGGGGGGGAGGGGCGAACAGCAAACTCTATCTTGTAACTGGAGGACACTACCTCCTGAATCCACCGGTCTGTGACGTGATTCCTCCAGATGTGTGCAAAGTGCTGTAGCTGTCCCCCCACCCGGATGGGCGAGGGTGCCCCATCATGCCTGGGGGAGCTTGGGAGAGGATTTGGGCTTGGACCCCCAGGAGGAGCCAGGACGTCCCCGTCCTCTGCTCCTATGCCAGGAATCTCCACGAGCCCCCGCGAAGGACACCCCTTTTCCTTGTTTAGCACCACGGTAGGGGGGTGAAAAGGAGCCCTGGCCCTGAAAGGGCCGATACTGCCGTCTGCGCTGGGGTAACTTACCTCCTTTAGCATAAGGGTCTAGGCGGTCCCCAAACAGGCGTAACCCCTTAAATGGAAGTCCAGTGAGGGCCTTCTTTGCAGCATTGTCAGCACTGGCGCAGCCAAACCGAGCGGCGTATAGCCACCACCAAGGCAGAAGTTCTAGCACACATCCTATTGGCATCATCCAAGGAAGATTTGTCCCCACAAATGCAAAGGCATGGGACGCCATTTGGTCAATGCCCCGGTCCTCAGCATCCCGCATAGTAGAGTCAGGGGAGTGTATGACAGAGGTGTTAGACAGCCCTAGAATAGGGGCATCCACCTCGGGAGGGGATGACCAGCACTTGACCATATCAGCAGGAAAGGGATACTTTCTGTCCCAACTCTTAGGTACACCGGGAAGTCTACTGGGATGTTCCCAATCCTTAAGCACGAGATTATTGAAATTAGCTTGCTCAGGAAATTCCAAACAAGCCTTAGCAGTATGAAAAAGCTCACCCCTTTGCCTAGGAGCCGCAACAGGGGGGGGGGAGATGGACAGAACCTCAAAAATCTGTTCCAGTAGACTGTCAGTATCATCCGGGGCCCAGGGGTCAAAGCCACCATCGTCATGATCCCTGGGTCTCTCAACAGATAACCCTGAATCGGAGAACAGCTCCCCTTCGTCCGAGGGGGTATAGGCACATAAATGCAAATACTCATCAGATTCCATAGGAAAAAGACATCAGGGGTTAAGTGACGCTTTTTAGCAGTGGCCTTACGCGCTAAGGAATTAGCAATCAATTTTTCAACACTGGCCAGTCTAGCAGACACATCAGGCTGAGAATCCCCGCTTGTATGCAAGTCAGTGGGAGTGAGACTCAAGCTTGGGGGAGTAGGTGAAGTGAGACGAGGTGCAGGCCCAGCCACAGGAGGGCCAGGTTGCAATGTTAGCACCTGCTGTGCGCAAGGAACACAGACCCGTGCATTGTCACCGTTAATGGGTGATACCCCACAAGCTACACACAGCCGGGCTTGTCCCGAAGGTCACATTATCCTGAGATGCCTCCATATGGTGATTATAAGGCACAATATGCCAGCAGGGATTGACGCTATAAAGCAACCCTGGATGTCCCAATAACCCGCTAGTGAAGTGGGAGTAATTATACTAGGCCCAACTATCAATTTACACCGGACCGGGAGAAGCCAATGGGTTCACCCGTCTGAAAGACACAATGAAAAGAAAGAGTCAGATCCATACACACTAAAAATGAGCATAAAGCCACCCACAAGGGCACTTACGGACCGCGGTAAGTAGAACCGTCACACACGCACGCACGACCAGACAAAATGGCGCCGGGAGGGCGGGTCAGAGTGAGCCGTGACGCAGAGCGCGCCAAGCCAGGCCCCGCCCCCCCTGAAAGAGCGCGAAGCCCACAGACAAGCAGCCAATGAGAACGCAGAAGCGTCTGAGGTAACGCTGCGGCGCGAAACATCCAAATGAAGGAAAAGATGCGCACGGCGGCGGCATTTTGCAAATAGTAAAAAGAACAAGTCAGCGCTGTGGCTGACACCACATATACTAGTCAAACCGTATGCACGAATCACAATACACACTCACCCACACACCCCCCCCTTCTTTCCCCCCCGAAAGCTACAGGGAGAATGAGGGAGGACAGCGGCCCTCTGTACAGGACCCACCGCTACACGGGGCATGGGGCGATAATGCGGGAGGGGCATCCCATAAAGGCTCACCATCAGCCTATACCGCCTACCCTTTGGTGGGGGATTGCGGTGGAGCAGCGCTCCTTAAGCACACATGGTGCTGCCTACCTTCACCCGACCAGTGCAGCCCAGGCTGGGAAGCACATCACACAAGGAATGGGTGGGAATAGTCCAACAGGGCCGCAGGCTAATAGCCCCGCTCCCTGCGAGAGAGTGATACTTCATGTCTTTGCAGTAAGCACTGCAGAGAAATCTGGGGATTTGTGGGAGGTCCCCGGGTATTTGAGGGGCCGGGAGGAGCCTGTTTTGCATGTCTCTGCAGTGCAGCGCCATCTGGCGGAGGATAACCCAAGTGTAAGTATTACATGTGGAGCAGGACGTACTGTATACTCAGAATAAACCCTTACCTTCTCCAGGGGCCCACGCCGCTCCTCCAGAGCTCTAGACTCTGGGCACCGCCATCCTGAATGAAAACACAGAGCCGCATCCCCGCACAGAGACCGGGGGAGCTGCGTGGCACGAAGATAAGGTAAGGATTTTTTTTTCTTTTTTTCTTTGTTACTTGGTGACTGAAGATTCGCTTTAACATGTATGGCAGCTTTACTGGAACTGAGCATCCAACAGGAGCTGGGTGCTGCCCACCAATAGTCTTTATTGTGCCAGCCCTGCTGAAAAGCAATCCTGGACAACCCTAAATGAATTAAAGAAATTTAGAATATCTTGATCTTAAAATATACTTTTAGTGCCATCTGTGATGATGAGTTAACTTGTAACAACGTGCTTGGGTGTCAGCATATCTGTAGCTCCATTTAAGATGAGCATTTTTCATTGACACGCTGTTTTATACACACAAACTAACCACAGCAAAATGATGAGTGTATACCTTTTTCTTTGTTTGTTTCCATTTTATCTTCTTTCTTTAGCTGTAATAATAAAACAATGTCAATAAAAACATAAAGAAATATATGTCTTAACATGAATGTCACCTCTGAATAAATCGCAGTCAATACCCCTTCCTGATAAATAATGGTAATGCACCTCTAACATTCTAGACCAGTCATCTGCCTGTATGGTGTTTTACATTAAAGCATTAAAGCACAGCTGTTTTACTGTATGATCATTGTTTCCTGTTAGTCAGGCCTCATATTTACACCCCTGTCTCTGGGCTTCTACCTACAGTAGCTGCCAACTAGACCCAAGGTTTGCTTGAAGGACAACTGTTGGACAATATTATATTCCTCATTTATATTTAGCCCACTCCCTAATCTCTGTTACCTAACTTGAAAATACCATATTTTTTTCTCTATTTTCGCACCTCTGCCCATAAGATGCAGAGATTTGGAGGAGGAAAACAAGGAAAAAAATATTCTAAACCAAATTTTGTGCTGAACCACCCCATTAAAAGCAGTGTGGCAACCCCCATACCATTCCCCATGGGCAGTGTGGCATTCCCCCATACCATTCCCCATGGGCAGTGTGCCATTCCCCCATCCCATTCCCCATGGGCAGTGTGCCATTCCCACATCCCATTCCCCATGGGCAGTGTGCCATTCCCCCCATCCCATTCTCCATATAGGCAGTGTGGCATTCCCCCTCCCATTCCCCATATAGGCAGTGTGGCATTCCCCCTCCCATTCCCCATATAGGCAGTGTGCCATTCCCCCCATCCCATTCCCCATATAGGCAGTGTGGTATTCCCCCTCCCATTCCCCATATAGGCAGTGTGGCATTCCCCCTCCTATTCCCATAGGCAGTGTGCCATTCCCCCCATCCCATTCCCCATATAGGTAGTGTGGCATTCCCCCTCCCATTCCCATAGGCAGTGTGCCATTCCCCCCATCCCATTCCCCATATAGGCAGTGTGCCATTCCCCCCATCCCATTCCCCATATAGGTAGTGTGGCATTCCCCCTCCCATTCCCATAGGCAGTGTGGCATTCCCCCTCCCATTCCCCATATAGGCAGTGTGGCATTCCCCCATCCCATTTCCCATATAGGCAGTGCGGCATTCCCCCTCCCATTCCCCATATAGGCAGTGTGGCATTCCCCCATCCCATTCCTCATATAGGCAATGTGGCATTCCCCCCATCCCATTCCCCATATAGGCAGTGTGGCATTCCCCCTCCCATTCCCCATATAGGCAGTGTGCCATTCCCCCCATCCCATTTCCCATATAGGCAATGCGGCATTCCCCCTCCCATTCCCCATATAGGCAGTGTGGCATTCCCCCATCCCATTCCCCATATAGGCAGTGTGGCATTCCCCCTCCCATTTCCCATATAGGCAGTGTGGCATTCCCCCTCCCATTCCCATAGGCAGTGTGGCATTCCCCCCATCCCATTTCCCATATAGGTAGTGTGGCATTCCCCCTCCCATTCCCATATAAGCAGTCTGGCATTCCCCCTCCCATTCCCCATATAGGCAGTGTGGCATCCCCCCTCCCATTCCCATAGGCAGTGTGGCATTCCCCCTCCCATTCCCATAGGCAGTGTGGCATTCCCCCCTCCCATTCCCCATATAGGCAGTGTGGCATTCCCCCTCCCATTCCCCATATAGGCAGTGTGGCATTTCCCTTCCCATTCCCCATATAAGCAGTGTGGCATTCCCCCTCCCATTCTCCATATAGGCAGTGTGGCATTCCCCCTCCCATTCCCATATAGGCAGTGTGGCATTCCCCCTCCCATTCCCCATATAGGCAGTGTGCCATTCCCCCATCCCATTCCCCATAGGCAGTGTGGCCTTCCCCCTCCCCTTCTCCATATAGGCAGTGTGGCATTCCCCCTCCCCTTCTCCATATAGGCAGTGTGGCATTCCCCCTCCCATTCCCATAGGCAGTGTGGCATTCCCCCCCCTATTCCCCATATAGGCAGTGTGCCATTCCCTCCATCCCATTTCCCATATAGGCAGTGTGGCATTCCCCCTCCCATTCCCATAGGCAGTGTGCCATTCCCCCCATCCCATCCCCCATATAGGTAGTGTGGCATTCCCCCTCCCATTCCCATAGGCAGTGTGCCATTCCCCCCATCCCATTCCCATATAGGCAGTGTGGCATTCCCCCTCCCATTCCCATATAGGCAGTGTGGCATTCCCCCTCCCATTCCCATATAGGCAGTGTGGCATTCCCCCTCCCATTCCCCATATAGGCAGTGTGGCATTCCCCCTCCCATTCCCATATAGGCAGTGTGGCATTCCCCATCCCATTCCCATATAGGCAGTGTGGCATTCCCCCTCCCATTCCCCATATAGGCAGTGTGGCATTCCCCCTCCCATTCCCATATAGGCAGTGTGGCATTCCCCCTCCCATTCCCATATAGGCAGTGTGGCATTCCCCCTCCCATTCCCCATATAGGCAGTGTGGCATTCCCCCTCCCATTCCCATAGGCAGTGTGCCATTCCCCCCATCCCATTCCCCATATAGGTAGTGTGGCATTCCCCCTCCCATTCCCATAGGCAGTGTGCCATTCCCCCCATCCCATTCCCATATAGGCAGTGTGGCATTCCCCCTCCCATTCCCATATAGGCAGTGTGGCATTCCCCCTCCCATTCCCATATAGGCAGTGTGGCATTCCCCCTCCCATTCCCCATATAGGCAGTGTGGCATTCCCCCTCCAATTCCCATATAGGCAGCATTCCCCCTCCCATTCCCATATAGGCAGTGTGGCATTCCCCCTCCCATTCCCCATATAGGCAGTGTGGCATTCCCCCCCTCCCATTGACCATATAGGCAGTGTGGCATTCCCCCTCCCATTCCCCATATAGGCAGTGTGGCATTCCCCCTCCCATTCCCCATATAGGCAGTGTGGCATTCCCCTTCCCATTCCCATATAGGCAGTGTGGCATTCCCCCTCCCATTCCCCATATAGGCAGTGTGGCATTCCCCCTCCCATTCCCATAGGCAGTGTGGCATTCCCCCCCTCCCATTGACCATATAGGCAGTGTGGCATTCCCCCTCCCATTCTCCATATAGGCAGTGTGGCATTCCCCCTCCCATTCCCCATATAGGCAGTGTGGCATTCCCCCTCCCATTCCCATATAGGCAGTGTGGCATTCCCCCTCCCATTCCCATAGGCAGTGTGGCATTCCCCCCATCCCATTTCCCATATAGGCAGTGTGGCATTCCCCCTCCCATTCCCCATATAGGCAGTGTGGCATTCCCCCCATCCCATTTCCCATATAGGCAGTGTGGCATTCCCCCTCCCATTCCCATATAGGCAGTGTGGCATTCCCCCTCCCATTCCCCATATAGGCAGTGTGGCATTCCCCCTCCCATTCCCCATATAGGCAGTGTGGCATTCCCCCTCCCATTCCCCATATAGGCAGTGTGGCATTCCCCCTCCCATTCCCATATAGGCAGTGTGGCATTCCCCCTCCCATTCCCCATATAGGCAGTGTGGCATTCCCCCTCCCATTCCCATATAGGCAGTGTGGCATTCCCCCTCCCATTCCCATATAGGCAGTGTGGCATTCCCCTCCCATTCCCATATAGGCAGTGTGGCATCCCCCCTCCCATTCCCCATATAGGCAGTGTGGTATTCCCCCTCCCATTCCCCATATAGGCAGTGTGGAATTCCCCCATCCCATTCCCCATATAGGCAGTGTGGCATTCCCCCTCCCATTCCCATATAGGCAGTGTGGCATTCCCCCTCCCATTCCCATATATGCAGTGTGGCATTCCCCCTCCCATTCCCCATATAGGCAGTGTGCCATTCCCCCCATCCCATTTCCCATATAGGCAGTGTGGCATTCCCCCTCCCATTCCCCATATAGGCAGTGTGCCATTCCCCCCATCCCATTCTCCATATAGGCAGTGTGCCATTCCCCCTCCCATTCCCCATATAGGCAGTGTGGCATTCCCCCTCCCATTGCCATATAGGCAGTGTGCCATTCCCCCTCCCATTCCCCATATAGGCAGTGTGCCATTCCCCCCATCCCATTCCCCATATAGGCAGTGTGGTATTCCCCCTCCCATTCCCCATATAGGCAGTGTGGCATTCCCCCTCCTATTCCCATAGGCAGTGTGCCATTCCCCCCATCCCATTCCCCATATAGGTAGTGTGGCATTCCCCCTCCCATTCCCATAGGCAGTGTGCCATTCCCCCCATCCCATTCCCCATATAGGCAGTGTGCCATTCCCCCCATCCCATTCCCCATATAGGTAGTGTGGCATTCCCCCTCCCATTCCCATAGGCAGTGTGGCATTCCCCCTCCCATTCCCCATATAGGCAGTGTGGCATTCCCCCATCCCATTTCCCATATAGGCAATGTGGCATTCCCCCCATCCCATTCCCCATATAGGCAGTGTGGCATTCCCCCTCCCATTCCCCATATAGGCAGTGTGCCATTCCCCCCATCCCATTTCCCATATAGGCAATGCGGCATTCCCCCTCCCATTCCCCATATAGGCAGTGTGGCATTCCCCCATCCCATTCCCCATATAGGCAGTGTGGCATTCCCCCTCCCATTTCCCATATAGGCAGTGTGGCATTCCCCCTCCCATTCCCATAGGCAGTGTGGCATTCCCCCCATCCCATTTCCCATATAGGTAGTGTGGCATTCCCCCTCCCATTCCCATATAAGCAGTCTGGCATTCCCCCTCCCATTCCCCATATAGGCAGTGTGGCATCCCCCCTCCCATTCCCATAGGCAGTGTGGCATTCCCCCTCCCATTCCCATAGGCAGTGTGGCATTCCCCCCATCCCATTTCCCATATAGGCAGTGTGGCATTCCCCCTCCCATTCCCCATATAGGCAGTGTGGCATTCCCCCTCCCATTCCCCATATAGGCAGTGTGGCATTCCCCCTCTCATTCCCCATATAGGCAGTGTGGCATTCCCCCTCCCATTCCCCATATAGGCAGTGTGGCATTCCCCCTCCCATTCCCATATAGGCAGTGTGGCATTCCCCCTCCCATTCCCATATAGGCAGTGTGGCATTCCCCCTCCCATTCCCCATATAGGCAGTGTGCCATTCCCCCTCCCATTCCCCATATAGGCAGTGTGGTATTCCCCCTCCCATTCCCCATATAGGCAGTGTGGCATTCCCCCTCCCATTCCCCATATAGGCAGTGTGGCATTCCCCCTCCCATTCCCATATAGGCAGTGTGGCATTCCCCCTCCCATTCCCATATAGGCAGTGTGGCATTCCCCCTCCCATTCCCCATATAGGCAGTGTGCCATTCCCCCTCCCATTCCCCATATAGGCAGTGTGGTATTCCCCCTCCCATTCCCCATATAGGCAGTGTGGCATTCCCCCTCCCATTCCCCATATAGGCAGTGTGGCATTCCCCCATCCCATTCCCCATATAGGCAGTGTGGCATTCCCCCTCCCATTCCCATATAGGCAGTGTGGCATTCCCCCTCCCATTCCCATATAGGCAGTGTGGCATTCCCCCTCCCATTCCCCATATAGGCAGTGTGCCATTCCCCCTCCCATTCCCCATATAGGCAGTGTGGTATTCCCCCTCCCATTCCCCATATAGGCAGTGTGCCATTCCCCCTCCCATTCCCCATATAGGCAGTGTGGCATTCCCCCACCTATTCCCATAGGCAGTGTGCCATTCCCCCTCCCATTCCCCATATAGGCAGTGTGGTATTCCCCCTCCCATTCCCCATATAGGCAGTGTGGCATCCCCCTTCCCATTCCCATATAGGCAGTGTGGCATTCCCCCTCCCATTCCCATAGGCAGTGTGCCATTCCCCCCATCCCATTCCCCATATAGGCAGTGTGCCATTCCCCCCATCCCATTCCCCATATAGGTAGTGTGGCATTCCCCCTCCCATTTCCATAGGCAGTGTGGCATTCCCCCTCCCATTCCCCATATAGGCAGTGTGGCATTCCCCCATCCCATTTCCCATATAGGCAGTGCGGCATTCCCCCTTCCCTTCCCCATATAGGCAGTGTGGCATTCCCCCATCCCATTCCTCATATAGGCAATGTGGCATTCCCCCCATCCCATTCCCCATATAGGCAGTGTGGCATTCCCCCTCCCATTTCCCATATAGGCAGTGTGGCATTCCCCCTCCCATTCCCCATATAGGCAGTGTGGCATTCCCCCTCCCATTTCCCATATAGGCAGTGTGGCATTCCCCCTCCCATTCCCATAGGCAGTGTGGCATTCCCCCATCCCATTTCCCATATAGGCAGTGCGGCATTCCCCCTCCCATTCCCCATATAGGCAGTGTGGCATTCCCCCATCCCATTCCTCATATAGGCAATGTGGCATTCCCCCCATCCCATTCCCCATATAGGCAGTGTGGCATTCCCCCTCCCATTCCCCATATAGGCAGTGTGGCATTCCCCCTCTCATTCCCCATATAGGCAGTGTGGCATTCCCCCTCCCATTCCCCATATAGGCAGTGTGGCATTCCCCCTCCCATTCCCATATAGGCAGTGTGGCATTCCCCCTCCCATTCCCATATAGGCAGTGTGGCATTCCCCCTCCCATTCCCCATATAGGCAGTGTGCCATTCCCCCTCCCATTCCCCATATAGGCAGTGTGGTATTCCCCCTCCCATTCCCATATAGGCAGTGTGGCATTCCCCCTCCCATTCCCATATAGGCAGTGTGGCATTCCCCCTCCCATTCCCCATATAGGCAGTGTGCCATTCCCCCTCCCATTCCCCATATAGGCAGTGTGGTATTCCCCCTCCCATTCCCCATATAGGCAGTGTGGCATTCCCCCTCCTATTCCCATAGGCAGTGTGCCATTCCCCCTCCCATTCCCCATATAGGCAGTGTGGCATTCCCCCTCCTATTCCCATAGGCAGTGTGCCATTCCCCCTCCCATTCCCCATATAGGCAGTGTGGTATTCCCCCTCCCATTCCCCATATAGGCAGTGTGGCATTCCCCCTCCCATTCCCATAGGCAGTGTGCCATTCCCCCCATCCCATTCCCCATATAGGCAGTGTGCCATTCCCCCCATCCCATTCCCCATATAGGTAGTGTGGCATTCCCCCTCCCATTCCCATAGGCATTGTGGCATTCCCCCTCCCATTCCCCATATAGGCAGTGTGGCATTCCCCCATCCCATTTCCCATATAGGCAGTGCGGCATTCCCCCTTCCCTTCCCCATATAGGCAGTGTGGCATTCCCCCATCCCATTCCTCATATAGGCAATGTGGCATTCCCCCCATCCCATTCCCCATATAGGCAGTGTGGCATTCCCCCTCCCATTCCCCATATAGGCAGTGTGCCATTCCCCCTCCCATTCCCCATATAGGCAGTGTGGCATTCCCCCTCCCATTTCCCATATAGGCAGTGTGGCATTCCCCCTCCCATTTCCCATATAGGCAGTGCGGCATTCCCCCTCCCATTCCCCATATAGGCAGTGTGGCATTCCCCCATCCCATTCCTCATATAGGCAATGTGGCATTCCCCCCATCCCATTCCCCATATAGGCAGTGTGGCATTCCCCCTCCCATTCCCCATATAGGCAGTGTGCCATTCCCCCCATCCCATTTCCCATATAGGCAGTGCGGCATTCCCCCTCCCATTCCCCATATAGGCAGTGTGGCATTCCCCCATCCCATTCCCCATATAGGCAGTGTGGCATTCCCCCTCCCATTTCCCATATAGGCAGTGTGGCATTCCCCCTCCCATTCCCATAGGCAGTGTGGCATTCCCCCCATCCCATTTCCCATATAGGCAGTGTGGCATTCCCCCATCCCATTCCCCATATAGGCAGTGTGGCATTCCCCCTCCCATTCCCATATAAGCAGTGTGGCATTCCCCCTCCCATTCCCCATATAGGCAGTGTGGCATTCCCCCATCCCATTCCCCATATAGGCAGTGTGGCATTCCCCCTCCCATTTCCCATATAGGCAGTGTGGCATTCCCCCTCCCATTCCCATAGGCAGTGTGGCATTCCCCCCATCCCATTTCCCATATAGGTAGTGTGGCATTCCCCCTCCCATTCTCCATATAGGCAGTGTGGCATTCCCCCTCCCATTCCCCATATAGGCAGTGTGGCATCCCCCTCCCATTCCCATAGGCAGTGTGGCATTCCCCCTCCCATTCTCCATATAGGCAGTGTGGCATTCCCCCTCCCATTCCCATATAGGCAGTGTGGCATTCCCCCTCCCATTCCCCATATAGGTAGTGTGGCATTCCCCCTCCCATTCCCATAGGCAGTGTGGCATTCCCCCCATCCCATTCCCCATATAGGTAGTGTGGCATTCCCCCTCCCATTCCCATAGGCAGTGTGCAATTCCCCCCATCCCATTCCCATATAGGCAGTGTGGCATTCCCCCTCCCATTCCCATATAGGCAGTGTGGCATTCCCCCTCCCATTCCCCATATAGGCAGTGTGGCATTCCCCCTCCCATTCCCATATAGGCAGTGTGGCATTCCCCCTCCCATTCCCCATATAGGCAGTGTGGCATTCCCCCTCCCATTCCCATATAGGCAGTGTGGCATTCCCCCTCCCATTCCCCATATAGGCAGTGTGGCATTCCCCCCCTCCCATTGACCATATAGGCAGTGTGGCATTCCCCCTCCCATTCCCCATATAGGCAGTGTGGCATTCCCCCTCCCATTCCCCATATAGGCAGTGTGGCATTCCCCCCATCCCATTCCCCATATAGGCAGTGTGGCATTCCCCCTCCCCTTCTCCATATAGGCAGTGTGGCATTCCCCCTCCCATTCCCATAGGCAGTGTGGCATTTCCCCCATCCCATTTCCCATATAGGCAGTGTGGCATTCCCCCTCCCATTCCCCATATAGGCAGTGTGGCATTCCCCCCATCCCATTCCCCATATAGGCAGTGTGGCATTCCCCCTCCCCTTCTCCATATAGGCAGTGTGGCATTCCCCCTCCCATTCCCCATATAGGCAGTGTGGCATTCCCCCTCCCATTCCCATAGGCAGTGTGGCATTTCCCCCATCCCATTTCCCATATAGGCAGTGTGGCATTCCCCCTCCCATTCCCCATATAGGCAGTGTGGCATTCCCCCCATCCCATTCCCCATATAGGCAGTGTGGCATTCCCCCTCCCCTTCTCCATATAGGCAGTGTGGCATTCCCCCCTCCCATTCCCCATATAGGCAGTGTGGCATTCCCCCATCCCATTCCTAATATAGGTAGTGTGACACCCCCCTCCCATTCCTCATATAGGCAGTGTGGCATTCCCCCTCCCATTCCCCATATAGGCAGTGTGGCATTCCCCCTCCCATTCCCCATATAGGCAGTGTGGCATTACCCCTCCCATTCCCCATATAGGCAGTGTGGCATTCCCCCTCCCATTCCCATAGGCAGTGTGGCATTCCCCCCATCCCATTTCCCATATAGGCAGTGTGGCATTCCCCCTCCCATTCCCCATATAGGCAGTGTGGCATTCCCCCCATCCCATTTCCCATATAGGCAGTGTGGCATTACCCCTCCCATTCCCCATATAGGCAGTGTGGCATTCCCCCTCCCATTCCCCATATAGGCAGTGTGGCATTCCCCCTCCCATTCCCCATATAAGCAGTGTGGCATTCCCCCCACCCATTCCCCATATAGGCAGTGTGGCATTCCCCCTCCCATTCCCCATATAGGCAGTGTGGCATTCCCCCTCCCATTCCCCATATAGGCAGTGTGGCATTCCCCCTCCCATTCCCCATATAGGCAGTGTGGCATTCCCCCTCCCATTCCCATATAGGCAGTGTGGCATTCCCCCTCCCATTCCCCATATAGGCAGTGTGGCATTCCCCCTCCCATTCCCATATAGGCAGTGTGGCATTCCCCCTCCCATTCCCATATAGGCAGTGTGGCATTCCCCCTCCCATTCCCCATATAGGCAATGTGGCATTCCCCCTCCCATTCCCATATAGGCAGTGTGGCATTCCCCCTCCTATTCCCATAGGCAGTGTGCCATTCCCCCCATCCCATTCCCCATATAGGTAGTGTGGCATTCCCCCTCCCATTCCCATAGGCAGTGTGCCATTCCCCCCATCCCATTCCCCATATAGGCAGTGTGCCATTCCCCCCATCCCATTCCCCATATAGGTAGTGTGGCATTCCCCCTCCCATTCCCATAGGCAGTGTGGCATTCCCCCTCCCATTCCCCATATAGGCAGTGTGGCATTCCCCCATCCCATTTCCCATATAGGCAATGTGGCATTCCCCCCATCCCATTCCCCATATAGGCAGTGTGGCATTCCCCCTCCCATTCCCCATATAGGCAGTGTGCCATTCCCCCCATCCCATTTCCCATATAGGCAATGCGGCATTCCCCCTCCCATTCCCCATATAGGCAGTGTGGCATTCCCCCATCCCATTCCCCATATAGGCAGTGTGGCATTCCCCCTCCCATTTCCCATATAGGCAGTGTGGCATTCCCCCTCCCATTCCCATAGGCAGTGTGGCATTCCCCCCATCCCATTTCCCATATAGGTAGTGTGGCATTCCCCCTCCCATTCCCATATAAGCAGTCTGGCATTCCCCCTCCCATTCCCCATATAGGCAGTGTGGCATCCCCCCTCCCATTCCCATAGGCAGTGTGGCATTCCCCCTCCCATTCCCATAGGCAGTGTGGCATTCCCCCCATCCCATTTCCCATATAGGCAGTGTGGCATTCCCCCTCCCATTCCCCATATAGGCAGTGTGGCATTCCCCCTCCCATTCCCCATATAGGCAGTGTGGCATTCCCCCTCTCATTCCCCATATAGGCAGTGTGGCATTCCCCCTCCCATTCCCCATATAGGCAGTGTGGCATTCCCCCTCCCATTCCCATATAGGCAGTGTGGCATTCCCCCTCCCATTCCCATATAGGCAGTGTGGCATTCCCCCTCCCATTCCCCATATAGGCAGTGTGCCATTCCCCCTCCCATTCCCCATATAGGCAGTGTGGTATTCCCCCTCCCATTCCCCATATAGGCAGTGTGGCATTCCCCCTCCTATTCCCCATATAGGCAGTGTGGTATTCCCCCTCCCATTCCCCATATAGGCAGTGTGGCATTCCCCCTCCCATTCCCCATATAGGCAGTGTGGCATTCCCCCTCCCATTCCCATATAGGCAGTGTGGCATTCCCCCTCCCATTCCCATATAGGCAGTGTGGCATTCCCCCTCCCATTCCCCATATAGGCAGTGTGCCATTCCCCCTCCCATTCCCCATATAGGCAGTGTGGTATTCCCCCTCCCATTCCCCATATAGGCAGTGTGGCATTCCCCCTCCCATTCCCCATATAGGCAGTGTGGCATTCCCCCATCCCATTCCCCATATAGGCAGTGTGGCATTCCCCCTCCCATTCCCATATAGGCAGTGTGGCATTCCCCCTCCCATTCCCATATAGGCAGTGTGGCATTCCCCCTCCCATTCCCCATATAGGCAGTGTGCCATTCCCCCTCCCATTCCCCATATAGGCAGTGTGGTATTCCCCCTCCCATTCCCCATATAGGCAGTGTGCCATTCCCCCTCCCATTCCCCATATAGGCAGTGTGGCATTCCCCCACCTATTCCCATAGGCAGTGTGCCATTCCCCCTCCCATTCCCCATATAGGCAGTGTGGTATTCCCCCTCCCATTCCCCATATAGGCAGTGTGGCATCCCCCTTCCCATTCCCATATAGGCAGTGTGGCATTCCCCCTCCCATTCCCATAGGCAGTGTGCCATTCCCCCCATCCCATTCCCCATATAGGCAGTGTGCCATTCCCCCCATCCCATTCCCCATATAGGTAGTGTGGCATTCCCCCTCCCATTCCCATAGGCAGTGTGGCATTCCCCCTCCCATTCCCCATATAGGCAGTGTGGCATTCCCCCATCCCATTTCCCATATAGGCAGTGCGGCATTCCCCCTTCCCTTCCCCATATAGGCAGTGTGGCATTCCCCCATCCCATTCCTCATATAGGCAATGTGGCATTCCCCCCATCCCATTCCCCATATAGGCAGTGTGGCATTCCCCCTCCCATTTCCCATATAGGCAGTGTGGCATTCCCCCTCCCATTCCCCATATAGGCAGTGTGGCATTCCCCCTCCCATTTCCCATATAGGCAGTGTGGCATTCCCCCTCCCATTCCCATAGGCAGTGTGGCATTCCCCCATCCCATTTCCCATATAGGCAGTGCGGCATTCCCCCTCCCATTCCCCATATAGGCAGTGTGGCATTCCCCCATCCCATTCCTCATATAGGCAATGTGGCATTCCCCCCATCCCATTCCCCATATAGGCAGTGTGGCATTCCCCCTCCCATTCCCCATATAGGCAGTGTGGCATTCCCCCTCTCATTCCCCATATAGGCAGTGTGGCATTCCCCCTCCCATTCCCCATATAGGCAGTGTGGCATTCCCCCTCCCATTCCCATATAGGCAGTGTGGCATTCCCCCTCCCATTCCCATATAGGCAGTGTGGCATTCCCCCTCCCATTCCCCATATAGGCAGTGTGCCATTCCCCCTCCCATTCCCCATATAGGCAGTGTGGTATTCCCCCTCCCATTCCCATATAGGCAGTGTGGCATTCCCCCTCCCATTCCCATATAGGCAGTGTGGCATTCCCCCTCCCATTCCCCATATAGGCAGTGTGCCATTCCCCCTCCCATTCCCCATATAGGCAGTGTGGTATTCCCCCTCCCATTCCCCATATAGGCAGTGTGGCATTCCCCCTCCTATTCCCATAGGCAGTGTGCCATTCCCCCTCCCATTCCCCATATAGGCAGTGTGGCATTCCCCCTCCTATTCCCATAGGCAGTGTGCCATTCCCCCTCCCATTCCCCATATAGGCAGTGTGGTATTCCCCCTCCCATTCCCCATATAGGCAGTGTGGCATTCCCCCTCCCATTCCCATAGGCAGTGTGCCATTCCCCCCATCCCATTCCCCATATAGGCAGTGTGCCATTCCCCCCATCCCATTCCCCATATAGGTAGTGTGGCATTCCCCCTCCCATTCCCATAGGCATTGTGGCATTCCCCCTCCCATTCCCCATATAGGCAGTGTGGCATTCCCCCATCCCATTTCCCATATAGGCAGTGCGGCATTCCCCCTTCCCTTCCCCATATAGGCAGTGTGGCATTCCCCCATCCCATTCCTCATATAGGCAATGTGGCATTCCCCCCATCCCATTCCCCATATAGGCAGTGTGGCATTCCCCCTCCCATTCCCCATATAGGCAGTGTGCCATTCCCCCTCCCATTCCCCATATAGGCAGTGTGGCATTCCCCCTCCCATTTCCCATATAGGCAGTGTGGCATTCCCCCTCCCATTTCCCATATAGGCAGTGCGGCATTCCCCCTCCCATTCCCCATATAGGCAGTGCGGCATTCCCCCTCCCATTCCCCATATAGGCAGTGTGGCATTCCCCCTCCCATTCCCATAGGCAGTGTGGCATTCCCCCATCCCATTTCCCATATAGGCAGTGCGGCATTCCCCCTCCCATTCCCCATATAGGCAGTGTGGCATTCCCCCATCCCATTCCTCATATAGGCAATGTGGCATTCCCCCCATCCCATTCCCCATATAGGCAGTGTGGCATTCCCCCTCCCATTCCCCATATAGGCAGTGTGCCATTCCCCCCATCCCATTTCCCATATAGGCAGTGCGGCATTCCCCCTCCCATTCCCCATATAGGCAGTGTGGCATTCCCCCATCCCATTCCCCATATAGGCAGTGTGGCATTCCCCCTCCCATTTCCCATATAGGCAGTGTGGCATTCCCCCTCCCATTCCCATAGGCAGTGTGGCATTCCCCCCATCCCATTTCCCATATAGGCAGTGTGGCATTCCCCCATCCCATTCCCCATATAGGCAGTGTGGCATTCCCCCTCCCATTCCCATATAAGCAGTGTGGCATTCCCCCTCCCATTCCCCATATAGGCAGTGTGGCATTCCCCCATCCCATTCCCCATATAGGCAGTGTGGCATTCCCCCTCCCATTTCCCATATAGGCAGTGTGGCATTCCCCCTCCCATTCCCATAGGCAGTGTGGCATTCCCCCCATCCCATTTCCCATATAGGTAGTGTGGCATTCCCCCTCCCATTCTCCATATAGGCAGTGTGGCATTCCCCCTCCCATTCCCCATATAGGCAGTGTGGCATTCCCCCTCCCATTCCCATAGGCAGTGTGGCATTCCCCCTCCCATTCTCCATATAGGCAGTGTGGCATTCCCCCTCCCATTCCCATATAGGCAGTGTGGCATTCCCCCTCCCATTCCCCATATAGGTAGTGTGGCATTCCCCCTCCCATTCCCATAGGCAGTGTGGCATTCCCCCCCCTATTCCCCATATAGGCAGTGTGCCATTCCCCCCATCCCATTTCCCATATAGGCAGTGTGGCATTCCCCCTCCCATTCCCCATATAGGCAGTGTGGCATTCCCCCTCCCATTCCCATAGGCAGTGTGCCATTCCCCCCAACCCATTCCCCATATAGGTAGTGTGGCATTCCCCCTCCCATTCCCATAGGCAGTGTGCCATTCCCCCCATCCCATTCCCATATAGGCAGTGTGGCATTCCCCCTCCCATTCCCATATAGGCAGTGTGGCATTCCCCCTCCCATTCCCATATAGGCAGTGTGGCATTCCCCCTCCCATTCCCCATATAGGCAGTGTGGCATTCCCCCTCCCATTCCCATATAGGCAGTGTGGCATTCCCCCTCCCATTCCCCATATAGGCAGTGTGGCATTCCCCCTCCCATTCCCCATATAGGCAATGTGGCATTCCCCCCCTCCCATTGACCATATAGGCAGTGTGGCATTCCCCCTCCCATTCCCCATATAGGCAGTGTGGCATTCCCCCTCCCATTCCCATATAGGCAGTGTGGCATTCCCCCTCCCATTCCCCATATAGGCAGTGTGGCATTCCCCCCCTCCCATTGACCATATAGGCAGTGTGGCATTCCCCCTCCCATTCCCCATATAGGCAGTGTGGCATTCCCCCTCCCATTCCCCATATAGGCAGTGTGGCATTCCCCCCATCCCATTCCCCATATAGGCAGTGTGGCATTCCCCCTCCCCTTCTCCATATAGGCAGTGTGGCATTCCCCCTCCCATTCCCATAGGCAGTGTGGCATTTCCCCCATCCCATTTCCCATATAGGCAGTGTGGCATTCCCCCTCCCATTCCCCATATAGGCAGTGTGGCATTCCCCCATCCCATTCCCCATATAGGCAGTGTGGCATTCCCCCTCCCCTTCTCCATATAGGCAGTGTGGCATTCCCCCTCCCATTCCCCATATAGGCAGTGTGGCATTCCCCCTCCCATTCCCATAGGCAGTGTGGCATTTCCCCCATCCCATTTCCCATATAGGCAGTGTGGCATTCCCCCTCCCATTCCCCATGTAGGCAGTGTGGCATTCCCCCTCCCATTCCCCATATAGGCAGTGTGGCATTCCCCCCATCCCATTCCCCATATAGGCAGTGTGGCATTCCCCCTCCCCTTCTCCATATAGGCAGTGTGGCATTCCCCCCTCCCATTCCCCATATAGGCAGTGTGGCATTCCCCCATCCCATTCCTAATATAGGTAGTGTGACACCCCCCTCCCATTCCTCATATAGGCAGTGTGGCATTCCCCCTCCCATTCCCCATATAGGCAGTGTGGCATTCCCCCTCCCATTCCCCATATAGGCAGTGTGGCATTACCCCTCCCATTCCCCATATAGGCAGTGTGGCATTCCCCCTCCCATTCCCATAGGCAGTGTGGCATTCCCCCCATCCCATTTCCCATATAGGCAGTGTGGCATTCCCCCTCCCATTCCCCATATAGGCAGTGTGGCATTCCCCCCATCCCATTTCCCATATAGGCAGTGTGGCATTCCCCCTCCCATTCCCCATATAGGCAGTGTGGCATTCCCCCCTCCCATTTCCCATATAGGCAGTGTGGCATTACCCCTCCCATTCCCCATATAGGCAGTGTGGCATTCCCCCTCCCATTCCCCATATAGGCAGTGTGGCATTCCCCCTCCCATTCCCCATATAAGCAGTGTGGCATTCCCCCCACCCATTCCCCATATAGGCAGTGTGGCATTCCCCCTCCCATTCCCCATATAGGCAGTGTGGCATTCCCCCTCCCATTCCCCATATAGGCAGTGTGGCATTCCCCCTCCCATTCCCCATATAGGCAGTGTGGCATTCCCCCTCCCATTCCCATATAGGCAGTGTGGCATTCCCCCTCCCATTCCCCATATAGGCAGTGTGGCATTCCCCCTCCCATTCCCATATAGGCAGTGTGGCATTCCCCCTCCCATTCCCATATAGGCAGTGTGGCATTCCCCCTCCCATTCCCCATATAGGCAGTGTGGCATTCCCCCTCCCATTCCCATATAGGCAGTGTGGCATTCCCCCTCCCATTCCCATATAGGCAGTGTGGCATTCCCCCTCCCATTCCCCATATAGGCAGTGTGCCATTCCCCCCATCCCATTTCCCATATAGGCAGTGTGGCATTACCCCTCCCATTCCCCATATAGGCAGTGTGGCATTCCCCCTCCCATTCCCCATATAGGCAGTGTGGCATTCCCCCTCCCATTCCCATATAGGCAGTGTGGCATTCCCCCTCCCATTCCCCATATAGGCAGTGTGGCATTCCCCCTCCCATTCCCATATAGGCAGTGTGGCATTCCCCCTCCCATTCCCATATAGGCAGTGTGGCATTCCCCCTCCCATTCCCCATATAGGCAGTGTGCCATTCCCCCCATCCCATTTCCCATATAGGCAGTGTGGCATTCCCCCTCCCATTCCCCATATAGGCAGTGTGGCATTCCCCCTCCCATTCCCCATATAGGCAGTGTGGCATTCCCCCTCTCATTCCCCATATAGGCAGTGTGGCATTCCCCCTCCCATTCCCCATATAGGCAGTGTGGCATTCCCCCTCCCATTCCCATATAGGCAGTGTGGCATTCCCCCTCCCATTCCCATATAGGCAGCGTGGCATTCCCCCTCCCATTCCCATAGGCAGTGTGGCATTCCCCCTCCCATTCCCCATATAGGCAGTGTGGCATTCCCCCTCCCATTCCCATATAGGCAGTGTGGCATTCCCCCTCCCATTCCCCATATAGGCAGTGTGGCATTCCCCCTCCCATTCCCATAGGCAGTGTGGCATTCCCCCTCCCATTTCCCATATAGGCAGTGTGGCATTCCCCCTCCCATTCCCCATATAGGCAGTGTGGCATTCCCCCTCCCATTCCCCATATAGGCAGTGTGGCATTCCCCCTCCCATTCCCCATATAGGCAGTGTGGCATCCCCCCTCCCCTTCTCCATATAGGCAGTGTGGCATTCCTCCCTCCCATTTCCCATATAGGCAGTGTGGCATTCCCCCTCCCATTCCCCATATAAGCAGTGTGGCATTCCCCCTCCCATTCCCCATATAGGCAGTGTGGCATTCCCCCTCGCATTCCCCATATAGGCAGTGTGGCATTCCCCCTCCCATTCCCATAGGCAGTATGGCATTCCCCCTCCCCTTCTCCATATAGGCAGTGTGGCATTCCCCCCATCCCATTCCCATAGGCAGTGTGGCATTCCCCCCATCCCATTCCCATAGGCAGTGTGGCATTCCCATAGGCAGCGTGGTATCCCCCCTCCCATTCCCCATATAGGCAATGTGGCATCTCCCCCCCCCCCATCTCCTTAAAGTGGACCAACACCCTGACGTTTTTTTTTTTTCATTCAAATAATAACCCATGTCATGCCCCAGGACCCGTTAAAGATAATAAAAAAAAAAAAAACTTACCTTCGATGATCTTGCGCGGCGTCGCCTCATTTTTTGTTTTGCGTCGCCATCTTTGATTTTCATGTAAGAGGAAAAGATCGTTTGACTTCTTCCTCTTGCAATTCTCGCGCATGTGCAGTAGCGCCGCTTAGGTAAAGTGAAGCGCCGCTCGCTCCCGTTGCAAGCGGTGCTTCACATTACCTAAGCGGCTGTTTTTTTTTCTTTAGGTGAGCGCGCGCTCTGCAGAGCAGGGGAAAGGCGGAGGGATTGAAAGTCGGGGATATGCCTGTGATAGGTGAGTTATTGATTTATTTTTTTATTTGTTACTTTTTTTTTTTTTCAGGAACTAGACCAGGGAGACGTGCACGCTCCCGAGAGAGGACAGAGGCCACGCCCCCGATGACATTGAGAAGAGTAGAAGAAAGTGAAATTGCGTGAGGAGGACAGCTTATCCACGGACAAGGAAGAGGGACAGCATGCTAATGAACGGACAAGAGCTGGAGGGCGGCCGCGAGGGACAGAAGGCTGCAAAAGTCATCAAATGGTAAGTGTCTTTTTATGTTTAACTGTTCAAAGACTTGTTGTTTTGGAGGGTGTTGGTCCACTTTAATCAGTGTGGCATTCCCCCCAACCCCCAGGAAAAAAAGGTATACTTACGTGAACGCTGTTCCCGCTCTGGCTTCCAGCGCCGCTACTGCCTCTCGGGTGCTCATGTCAGAGCGTGCTGACTGAAAGACGGTGGCGGCGCAGGAAGCCAGAGCAGGGACATGCAGCGTCTCTGCTCTGGCTGCCGGCTCCGCCACTGCCTCTCAGTCAGCGCATATCTAAAAGACTCCAAGACTGGCCTCAGGGGCATCCTGATTCTGTGTGAGCCGAGCTCTGTGGGTCTGTGTGAGCTGATGAATCCCAAGCATCCTTGCAGCTGGGCCCGCACTCTGCAGGGAAACCAGGGATGCGGCTACCCCCGCTCTCTATGTTGATGCTCTTCTACAATGATGCCCTTTGTACAATTAATTTTTCTTTTTCTTACCGTCTCTTCTTCACTAGGAGTAAAACTTATATCCATCATCTTAGGCCTTTGTTTATTGTTCTTCTTAAAGTTCGCAATGTTTTCTACATTAAAAAAAATGATCAGTAACGTCTATCCACTCCTCATCCAATTAAAACTTAAGAGTAGTAGACAACAGGATTTCCCCACAAAATAATTGGTAGAGCAGCTCCTTTATTCACCTGCTGCCATCTCTGCACTGATTACCACTTTTCAGAGAACCACAACTGTGGACTTTTGGCTCTCATTGTAGCTGGATGTGTGCAGAGAAGTACAAGACTAGTAGAGAATAATGTCTCATACTCCAAGGCCAAGCTCAGAAAAACAGGATATCAAGATCACTGCAGCGGTAACTCACCTGGAGGGCCCCCACAGGAGTATTGATGTGAAAGAGCAAAGATAAAACTTGTGATCGGGGTTCTCATGTAGGTCTCAATTAGAACTCAACCACCCTTTAAAGGGATTGACCACTCAATCAATAAAACAAAGGGGTACTCACTCTTTATCCCCTGCAGCTGATGGTTCCTACTCCAGCAAAGAGCTGACCTGAATTCCAATCAAAGGCACTTCCATGCTATGCTTGCTACGCCAAGGCCTGACACGCCCACTCCAGTGTAGTGAATGGAGAAGGCATGACAGCACTCCTGTGACTGATGACTGATGGAGCAGGGGTGTGAGTTCTGGCCCAGATGTCACAGGATGTGATCCAACAATCCAACGATCCAGCAATCAGGTGAGTTGGTGGAGTAGGACCGATCAGCTCTGGGAGATCCTTTTGTTTCTTTAAGTGGGGGGGGTCAATCATTTGTTATTTTTTTATAGGCGGTCTATTTGACTAGGCCAAGATCGATTTGCCATATTTGGCACACATGTGTGTTGATTTTGAACAGTGCATCACACAATACCACATGTGTCAAACTCCAGGCCCAGGGGCCAGCTGTGGCGCTCTGACAGGTGCCAGATGGCAGCAGCTGGGTGGCTCTTCTAGGCGGGGAGCCACATGTGTGCTTTAATGTTAATGCGGCCCTTCCTCTTATGTGGCCCTCTGACAGGTGCCAGATGGCAGCAACCGGGCTGGTATGTGGCGCTCCACTGTGGAGTACAGTACCGCCTCCAGTCCTGCCTCTAGGCACCTTTATAATGTTCTGGGGGAAAAGAGATACATGTCTTCAACTTTTTTTGCTATCCAAATAATAGGAGCCTAACAGACCCGAAATCTGCTCCAGGGGTTATTGCCAGCTATTGCCAGTTAAGGTGGGAAAAATGATTGTAGGGGTGTCCTTGGCATATTAGTGCAGTATATGTATCTTTCCTGAGCAAAATGATTCTGCATCTGTCCTGAGCAAAATGATTCTGTCTGTAACCATAGACTTGAATAGTCATGTTTGCATTTTGTTTTTTGTTTGTTATTAACCGACGCCTTGAGGGCAACCAGAATGCAGATGTTGCCCTCGGTGAAAATGAATTTGCCCCCCCCCTGCACTACATGATTCCACAACAATGCATCACACTACATGCACATAATTTACCATATTCTATTTACTGCTTTATGGTTTGGCATTTTGCCTCACCTCTTACAATAAGGAATCCAGCAAAGTAAAGTCCAACTTACCAGGTGGGGGCTCAACTATTTCTTGAACAAAATTTGATGGAAAAGCTCCCACTAGATCTCCCTTTTTTCCTAACCACCAACCATCTTCTATCTGTGAAAAATAAATAATATAGCAAAAATAGTACATCTATTTAAAAAAACATGAAAATATACTGAGATACTGATTTTTTGATGATGTAGTGATTATAAATCAACATCAGTTAGTAAGGTAATTGAACCAATGAACAGTCAATGTTAAGCATTTTAACATGCTTAAAAGGGGCCAGTGCCTTACCTTAGTCTGAGACTCGTCTACCCAATTCAAATAGAAACCCAAAAGCAAATGGATTCATTAGCAAGCAAAGCAAGTACATTTTTATAGAATTTGTTCTCTCTAGTTAGGTCCAAGATTCAATCACAAGGGCTAATTAAAGGTTAAACTGCAGACACAATAGAGCAAATATATAGTGGCAAACCTCCTCCAGGACTTCTATGACCTCCCCTGCAGTGAGTTCCAGCTCATCTGGCTTCCCTGGGTTGTATGAAAATTCTGCTCGACACCATCGCTGCTTCTTCTTTTGAGCCAAGGCTGAAAAATGTAGCATCCACATTTACAGACCACCATTATTATACAGTACCCTTTCTATGAAATATTTTACATTATCACAATCACATGATTTGCATTTACATCTCTAAAGATGCCATTAGCAAGGTGCAACACACTGATGTCAGACTCCCAATGAGCATGGAAAGTGGCACTGGAGGTGCTGCAGAAGGTAATAGTATTCAGGGAAAAGGCAATGTAGCTCCAGATTCCATAGATCACAATGGGCAGAACTGGATTGTAGTGTTTGCTTATGCTTATAATCAAGATTACACACATTTATTTGTACAGAACTTGCATAGGGACTTGTCAATAATTGAAATGCAGGACCTAGATGGGCCAAAACATATTTTTGGGGGAAGGTTTTTGAAATTGATTTTAATCTTCTTTTGTCTAACAATGTGTAATTAGGACACCAACAACTAAAATGCAGCCTAAGTGCACTGTAAAGTTTGTCCTCTTTGTCCTCAGCAGTGATTTCTTGCAACTGTAATGAAAAAAACTCTGACCAGCACCGGAAAAATTCACTGCCAAGGTTTGAAGGAGGAAAAAACTCCTAAATCTGCTGGGGAGTGCTGGAAAAACGGCAGAACAAAGTGGCGCTCACTGGCGCTGGGATAATCGGACAGAAGGTCCAACAGACGCTGACATAGGCGGGCCAATACCTAAGGGCAACAATCAAAGCTAATTAGTAGCATTCAGTGCAGCCACTGCTGGTGCCAATGTAATACACAGAACAGCGCCAGATAAGATGGGAATGCCAGCGCTCCGAGCTGGTACTATAGACACAAAAATTATGCTAAAAGGCGCACATTATAAATAAGGCCCATAGTATATTCCAGTGTCAATTTGACAATCTGACATTACTATCCTGTGCTTTTTGAGAATTTTATTTGTTTTACCCTGTTTGTAAATTCTACCTTGCACAATGCCATGGAAGATGATGGTGCTTTATACTGTAAGTAATTAATAATAGTAATAAATGTTTTTACACTGATAAACCATTGTACTAACTCTTTTAGTGGCAAGGCCAGAGAGTGATTAGTGTGTGGTTGCTACAGCATCTGGATAGTATCTGTCTGTATCTCTACCAGCCTTCAAGAAAAACACAGCCTGTCCAGTTTGCCTTATTTGTACATATATACCACGACTTAGATGAAGAAAACTGTTGCAGTCATATTGCAACTCATACAAGTCTAGTTACATTTTCTTATTCTTCCAGATATACCATTACCTGAATAAAATAATCTTTTCATACATCTATTATATTCTTTTTTTCTCTATATTTTCTATTTAAAATGGACCGAAACCCAGGATTTTGAAAACCTGCCCCGCTGTTTGAAACCTCCCAGTTCACAGAGCGCAACTCATCTCTTGTCCTACAGAGCATGTGCGTCACATCGTCTAAGCCTTCGTCTAAGGCTGGCGGCTCCGAGCACGCTGGCGGCCACATTCCCCACTTCCCTCTAACGGGGAGCGTGCCTGCGCCGGCCATTCACAACTGCCTGGTGCAGGGCACGCGTCCTGCTAGAAGGATAATGGGGATGCAGCCGCAGCTCGTGCATGTGCTGTTGGACCGGGAAGCAAGGTAAGTCAATGGGGCGACCCGGGGGGTTTCACATAGCAGGGCATCCCAATTTTGGATGCCCTGGGGGAATCAGTGTGGGTTTTGGTCCACTTTAAACATTTATACAAACAAAATTGAACAATAGTGTTTGGCTCCGGGTCACAGTCACAGGCATGCCCAAATAGCAGCATCATCATCAATGTGGAAAGCATTTCTTTTGTACATCAGCTCCCATCTGGCCACACTCAGGAGTAACAACATAGCCATGTTGTGCAGCCCCATTCCTGTGTGAGCTCTTATAATAATACTGGGTGGCCACCATCCTGGATCCACACTACAAGGCCGAAATGCCAGAAAGTATCCCAATAGCAGAAAGCTTGGTAAATGCCCCAATATCAGAGAGCTTGCACAAAGAATGTCCCAGTGGCAGCAGGGAAGCATCTGCTAACCGATGCTCCTCATTCAGGCAAGCAGAAAGCAGCATCAGCAGTGGGTATGAAGAGTGAAATAGAAAGGCCTTTGCAGGGCTCTGCTATTCCAAAAGATAGATTTCGCTTCGTAGGCATTTACCACCTTCAGTAAAGCCAAAATGTATCGTAAATGTAATGTATGCGATCTCCATTCAGGGAGAAAGAGGCACCTTTTTCTAGGCAGAAGTCCCCCTCTTCACTCCCAAGCCATTCATTGCAATGGAGGGGGTGGGCCGCAGTGGCCTGAGTGTGCCTCAGTATCACATTGCCTTTTTCATTGCAATGAATGGAGTGGATATGCAGAGTGGCAAATTTCTGAGGTGCCAAAAATAGAGACCAGTGCTGCATGGCAGGGTGCTCTATCCCAGTGATCGGTATGTTTTAAAATGCTGGCGCCAGACGGAAGAGCCACAGGAAACAAAAAGAGAAAAGTCATACTTACCTTTCCAGTAATTTTCCTTTTCTGTTGCCTTCATGGCACCATACTAAGGGTTAATTAGGCGTCCATTAACTCTGATAGTACCAAGTGTTTACAATCTGTGCCACACCCCCTCAAAGTGTTCCATAATATAGTCAAAGACTGTAATGTTTGTACATGGCTAGCCATCCTAGGTCTTAAACAGGACCAACACCCATGTTACATGAATGTTTTCATGGCTGTAATCAGTGTCAGGGGGGTATGTGTGGTGCTACTCCCACATACATGGGGGGGGGGGGTCATGCTAAATATTTGGTGAAGCCAGTGTGACCTCCGGTAAGCATTGTGGTGTGGATTGCAACCTGCATCCCAGTGAGATTTTTAGCAATAACACACAAAAAAGTGCAAAGTCTGTCGCACATGTTCCCCAGAAAATCATCTGCACATGTGATAAGAGCATTTTTACTGTTTAGGTACATTATTTTTTAAGTGATACTGCAGGCAAAAGTAATTGTTACACCATTGTGTCGGGCTACATTTGGCATTGCACTAAACTGTTTTCTGTTCTTAAATTGAAGCAGACAGGTTCAGCCAATGATATTCTCTATTTCATCCTGTCCCCTAATCAGATCAGCAGAATGGGACAGGATTGCTGGTCCCTCCCTCCTCCCCCCCCCCTTCTGCCTCCTCCTTTGCCTCCTCCAGATTCATCACATTGCTGATTATACTGCAGCATCACAGATGCCACGCCAACTTTTTTCAGAAGAGAAAACAAATGGCTTGATATCTCGGCCATTTCTTCTTTCATTTAAAATCGGAAAACAGTTTAGGACAGTGCCAAATGTAGCCTGATGCAATGGTTTAACAATTACTTTGCCTGCAGTAGCACTCTAAGTGACCTAAGGATATTTTTTTTAAGTTTGGAAATAAAGCACCTCATGGGTTATGGTAAAGATTTCACCAAATTCTTAAGCCTGTAGGGTGCTGTATTTCCCAAACTTAATAACAAACATCTTTTACTCATTGGAAAAATGATGTACCTAACCTGTAAAAATGCCTCATTACACGTACAGGTCATTTTGGGGGGAGAAAGGTAGGACAAACTTTTTCCTGCGTTTTTTTCTGTCTAAAGGATAAAAAGCTCACCAGCATGTGGGTGGCAATTCACATCACAATGAACACTAGAAGTCACACTGGTTTCACTAAATAATTCTCATGACCCCTATTCCTAGTTCATGGAACCTAAAATATCTAACCTTTTCCCCATGCTCCCCCAACAAAACAAGCTAACCTGTGACTGGCTACCGATGATTACATAGTCTGTGTTTGAGCTGCATGGTTCTAGTGCCCCTTTTAAATACAGGCTGTTGAAAAGAAAACTACAAGTATAGGTCAGTGTGGAGAAAAGAAAACATGTCAAGCCTATAGTATGAATGTCCCGATTCAGGGTAAAAATAAAAAGAACATGGATACCCACTTTTTCCCCCAACAGCCCTTCCATCATAGTCTGGTTGAATAAAACGTACAACCACCGTGACAACCACACAACCCAGCGGTTAACGCTAAGCACAAAGGTGGGCGTGCATGTAGCGGGACTTAGGCCCTTATTTATCACGGGCTAGCGCCAGGTAGTGTCTGACGAGCGCCAGGTAGCGGCAGCTAACGGCGACTACCGACTCAAGTACGCCCGGCGGCGCTCACAATGACGCATTTATCAAGCAAAATGAGGCTAGCGCCGGCGAGAGCGACGGCTAGCGCGGCATTCATCATGAAGCCGCCTGGACCGAACAGCGCCGCTGCAAATTCCCTCACAGCGCCAGGTATGAGCTGTCGCTCCCTGGCGATGTCCAATGCATTTTAATGGAGCAATCTATAATTAATCATAATTAATTGGTATTAATTTTTTTTTTTTTTTTTTAATGTCAAAAATTCGGAGACCACTTCTGCAATGTTAGGATTTATTTTTAAGTAAAAAAAAATTAAAAAAAAAATTTGTGCAGAATTGATCTAACAGGTCTGAGATTAATGTATTCATATTACAAAATGATTCTAAAAACATGTATAATGTTACATTCAAAAAATATGGTTGTTTAGGGGTTAAAAACTAGTTAATACCCATCGCCGCCAGCACTCTGGGGTTTAAACAAGGAATGGACAGCGACAGCACATTCGGAGCGTGATTTGTTAATGAATATGAAGCTAGCCGTTCGCTCTGGCCATTCGTTGTCAGGCGCTCACATACAACGCTGAACCTGTGAAACAGCGACCCCCCAGCCCGTATTCAACATTACCGCACACCGACTGAGTCGCTGTCATCAAGCTAACGCCGGCCAAGCACAGCGAATACTGGCTGGCGCTGAAAAAATCACGCTACAGTCGCTCATCTGTCGCTACCTGGCGCTATTAATGAATCGGCCTCTTAATCTTACCACTCGGTACATTTTATTCATCTGCAAAGAAAAGTTAAGTATTTACGTTTTTTTATTATATTATAATATATTATTTATTATTCTCCAGTGATAGAAAGTCAGTGTCCTGTTGACCATAGACCTTGGACAAACTACTGTTGGCCAGAGACTATATAATCTGATCTGTACAATCTCAAAACTCGTGAATTGTGCCTATAATACAAAGGTTTGGCAAGGCTGTAATCCAAATAGCTTGGAGCCTAAAAGCCTCTGCAATATTTTGAGAGGCTGAGCTTTAAGAGATTTTCCACCTCAATATACACTAAAGTGAAACAAATATTGTTATAAAAAATTGTCACATTTAGTTTAACTTTCAGTCCCCTCATAACAGAAAATCCCTAATTAAACAAAGTACCTACACTTGTGAGGTGTATTCTGAGCTTTTTTTATACAACTGTTATGAACAAAAGGCCATCAAAAATGTCATACGGCACATGCACATGAATGCATTACTATTGTTTGAAGCGTTCCTAATGAATTAAGCTTTATTATTCTTGTAGTAGTTTGACGCCTTCTATTTAAGTCTAGACCCGGGATCTTTTAGGCATCAATGAAACAGGCATAACACGGAGATAATTAATTCAAATGGTTTATTTTCTCCATATAACAACACTGGGCTCTAATACAGAACAGGGCTCCCATGCTTTCTTTTCAACTGAGCTCCCTGCTCCAAGTTCCTGATTGCTTTCTGGCAGATCCTTGGCTTCTTTCGGTGCTTCTGCCCTGATGGCTGCAGGCCTCTCCACAGTCTCGCCTCGCAACCCAGTTCTCTTCTTCCCTGAGAGAGCCTCCAATCCCCCCGGGGTCTTTAGCAGGGAAGAGAACACATGCCGCACATGTTTTAGGGGGCCATCCACTATGTGAGTATAGGGGGTGATTGTTGGGTTTCACACAGTGGGGCACCCAAAATCAGGGAATTAGGAAATTGGCCTCCCTGGAGTCTAAAAGAAGTTGTTCATCTTTATATGGCTGCAGGAGACCTAACATGTGAGGTTCCAGCGCTGGAGAGTCATATCCATGTGTGCTGACACACGAAAAGTTGTTGTGCTACTTATATTTTATCTCACCCCTGGCTATAGCTAACACAACACTTCTGTGTAAAAGAAGCTTTGCAGTTGGAAGAAGCTATGACACAATAGGGTCGATTCTTGGTCATGTGCAAATAAATTAAATAATTTGCGCATGTTTTTTGAGTGCCAAATCACCCTCAGGCTTACGTCTTCATGGTCTTCAAAATGGGATGCACATTTGTTTTTGCGTCAATTTGCGCCTGAAATTTTCCGCTACCACCATTTACCGCACCAAACTGTCTCTGGCACCTGATTTGTTTGTATGTTTAGAGGGCAGAAAAGTGGGCACAAATGTGGAAATTTGAAGTGTGAATTTCCTCCAGCAAAAAGGTAGAGGAAACTGATGATTCCAATGAGAAATAGGCTTATTTCATTCCGAAAACCAATGCTGGCAGCGTCAGGCATGTTTTTAAACAATGAAAGTGTCAGACGCAAGTTATTTTTAGGGACTGAACCTTTTTTTGTCTGAAAAAAATAATAAAAAGTTGTCAAAAATTATGTTCCAAGCAACATAAATGTAGATATTGGGCCCCAAAGTTTAGCAAAAACAATAGAAAATGATTGTTAATATTATTAAGCATTAATATACAAGCCAAACAGGGGAGGGGGGTTGAAGAGAACATCTGGGACAAAACATTGGGTAAAAAATCATTAAGGGTTAATTGGAATCAGAATATCACCCCTCAATAAAACACCCAAAAAAATGGAGAACATAGATTCCCCAGAGAATGCAGTCCGAAATGACGAATAGAGCTTCTCAGAAAACACAGAAGCTGGAGAGCTCAAATCGCTATAGAGAAACAGTATAGAAAAGGGGAAAAACATGGAGGGCCATCGGGAACAGTTAAGCATTTAGCCGACCAAATTAGCTTCAAAACAGCAGATTTTCATTTCGGGACTTGCAAATTGTCTTGAGAAGAGGCAATTTGCACTTCTCCGGAGTGTTTGCCATTTGGTGAGATTTGCACAGGATTGCTTGCGCTCTGTCTGAGCGTTTTTGAGAACCGACCATGAATTGACCTTGATAATGCCCTTTTTAACCATCCCACACACACTTAGAGAGCTTATACATATGATTTTGGATGAATATTCGGTTAGATATTTTATGTAGCAGTTAGAAACAAACAAGATGAGTCATTCTGAAAAGCCTGGCAGCTCCCTGATGAAAGGGTCCATTGTGTTACATTATTATAGCCAAGGAGCAAAAATTGTAAAATCATTTGCCTGACAGCTTACCTGATGCAATGTCAGTCCCATGCTGTCTCCTGTCTCTTTGCTCCAGACACAGAAAGGAAAGGGAATTTATTCTTTCTCTTTCGCCAGCGCCCCCCCCCCCCCTTATCCAGACCACAAATGCAATCCTGAGGCTTGTGTCAAGTTGACAACTCAGCCCTGCCACTCCCATCACAGAGAACATGGGAATACTTTTGATCGTGGATGGACAATGGGGGTCATGCTAAATATTTGGTGAAGCCACTATGACTTGCAGTGTGCATTGCGGTGTGGATTGCACTTGCATCTCCGGGAGTTTTTTAGCTTTTAGACACAAAATAATGCAAAAAAGTTAAAAATGACCTATAGCAAGGATGGGGCATATTTACAGTTTAGGTGCATCATTATTCCAATGAGGTAAGGATATTTGTTTTTAAGTTTGGAAACAACTATGGACTATGCAGAAGAAATGGTGGAATCCTTAGCATAGCCCATAGGGTGCTGTTATTTCCAAACTTTACACCTATATCCTTACATCACTGGAATATTTATGTACCTAAACTGTAAAAATGTGCCCCCAGATATACAGAGGCCTTTTGGGGGGAAAATGTAGATCAGACTTTATTTGCACTTTTTTGGGTTTATCGCTAAAAAGTTCGCCGGTATGCAGGTTGCAATCCACACCACAATGCACACCAAGAGTGACACTGGCTTTAGCAAATATTTAGCATGACCCCCCCCCCCCCCCCACACATGACTTAATAAGCTATATATGCAGGGAAAGACTTTGCTTACAATAACATTTTAATGGGAGCTTTTATTTCCATATACAATCAGCCATAACCGGCAGCACTAGCCAAAAGAGCAAAGCAAAACAGTTAAATAAATAGGTAGGGGAATTACACTAAATATTATTATTGAGTTATCTATAAAGGAATCAAATAATTATGAGAAGCAGACATTCAAGCTTCTCAAGTTAAAGGTGATTTTACAACACGAATTCCGAGCTGACTAGCATTTCAGAGACTGCAGTTGTCTGCACAGGGAAATGTGGGCATAAATACTAAAATACATAAAGCAAATATTCTCCAAAGTATGGTAGGTGAAGGAATGGACAGTTTGAAGACACAGAAGTCATGTGCGCATAATAAGAAAGCTGATACTGCTGGCTGTCATTTCTCACATAAAGTGCCTGGTGCCCACGGAGATCGGCCTAGGAATCTATAAGATTCCCGGGCCCATTGATTCCCTCCTCCGCCCCCCCCCCTGGGGCATCCATAATCGGGATGGCCCGCTGTGTGAAACCCCCAGGTCACCCATAAACTCATCTTCTTTCCCTCTACCAGGGTGCATGCCAGCACCAGGCATTTGTGAATGGCCACCGTGGGCATGCTCCCTGTTAGAGGGTGGCAGGGGAAGCAGCCACCAGCACGCTCAGATTGGACGAGCGGCCACGCATGCGTCGTAGGGCCAGGAAGAGGTGAGTTTGTTCGGGCAACCTGGGGGGTTTCACACAATGGGGCAACCCCGATCAGGGTGCCCCGGGGCAAGGACCAAAACCCAGCATGGTCAAAATCCTGGGTTTTGGTCCCCTTTAAATATGGATCAGTGCGAGAAATCTCAAACAGCTTTCTCAACTGCTGTTGCTACGTGTGAGATGTGTCCCCTGATTCATGCAAGAATACAAGAGTTCTCACATGCGAGTTTATGACTCTTGCTGAATCGACCCTATAGAGTTCTGTAATGAAATGCACTTATTCAGCAGGCATAAAGCATACAGAGCCCAATAAAGGCTCACTCCCATGCCAGGACTTACATTTGGCACTTGAGAAGTATCACTTGATTTTTTATTTCAGGAGCATCAGTTTGTAGGCTTGCCCGAAATATTTTTGAAATTTTTAGTGAAATCTTTATAGACAATTCGCTTTCTTACCACTGATTTTCCTGATGGATCTTGGGAACTTCTGTCCATTGTCGTTTAGAAAAAATGAAGGAATTTCCTGTTGCAGAAACATAAAATATACTTTTAACAAAAATGCAATCTCATTTGGCTTTTATCGCTGCCAGTATTGTTCCAGAAACTGGAATTCAAAGCGGTTACTCCTCCAGTTTAACTATTGTGTGACAGCACAGTATGCTTTTCCTGTCTCACAAACCTATTGGGAGGCTAAAAACACATGGTTCTATGATTTCATGAGATTTATTAAACAATAGTACATAGTATTTTTTTGGAAAATTAATTCCTTATTTTTTTACATTGCTTTTTAAATGTGCTTTTGAATGTTCAATACGCCAAGGCAGCACCTTGAACAACGGATTTAGTGTCTTCATAATATACAGAACATTTGGCTGAGCTGATCATTTTCTTATTATAGTTATTAAAGCTTAACTATTTTTCCCAGCTAATTGTAAAATCAAAGCATTTGTTCCTTACCTCCCAGGAGATAAATCCAACCTGCTATGCTGCTGCATAGCTTCTGATTACTATACCTTTTATTCAGACTTAGGAAGTGGGCGCAGACACCCGTGAAACATGTGTCACCTACTGGGGGGAAATCTGTGGTATTGTACAGCCTTCAGTTAGGCATTGCTCTATGGGCGTGGACTGTCCTTTTTCTTTGGCATTAATACATTTTCAGAAATAATGTGTACAGTGAAATTTTGTCCCTTATTTGCTCCTTTTCATTCAGAGGTACTTTAGGTACATTTTAAAGCAGAAGTCCAGTCTTGATCTAACACCCCACCCCTACAGTTACACGGGTTACCAAGAAAAAATCCTTTACCTTGTTAGTAGTCCACCATTTTCCCGGGCACACGCGGCTCAAAGTAGCTTCCCCGCTCTGTGCTTTCTGCTCAAGACCAGGCCATGTAGTGCTCAGTTAAGGTAAGGCTTTTTTTGCTTTGTAACCCCCCATCCTGCCTCAGCAGGGAAAAGTGGCAGAAGGGGTTATTCTAAGACTGGACTTCTGTTTTAACACACAGTGAGGTTATTTTTGCTTTGTAACCCCCCTTCCCAACCTGCCTCAGTGCTGGGGGGGGGGGGGGTTTACTCGCTTTAACACACAGGGAAACATTTTGCAGTATTTTTCAGTACATATTTCACAGAGTTCTATATCTTAGACAGGACATTGGGGGTTTATTATATATATATATATATATATATATATATATATATATATATATATATTACAGATTTTACTAGTATAATGTTGATAACTGTCTAAGATATGAACCTCTGTGACAATCTGGAACTTAACATTTCATGTTTACTGTTGAACTTGAAATGTTGAGTCCCAGATTGGTATCAATGGCGCATAAAGCGTAATAAAATGAAATTTAAGCTAAAGACAGGGCCGACATCACCTATCCCAGCCAGTCGATGAAACCAGTGCCTTCAACTCTCATATAAAGGAAAGAGAAGGGATGAAAGGAAGAGGGAAAAAAGGAGGGGATTGGATTGCTGGCTACTTTCTCAAAGTAACATGGAATTTTCTTGCTCAGGGAAGGTGCACTCCACCCACCCATTAACCCCCACATTCTAATAAGTTCTTATAAGAAACTTTTAAGAAGCTTGTTAATTTTATCTTCATTAAAATTCCATTTTGACAGCCTGGAATGAGCAATTGTTTTTTTTTAGCAATTCTTGGGACATCAGTTTTGGTCATGACCAATGCAGTAAAGCCATCCAGGAATCCCTGTGTATGATGGTCCCCAGCCCCTGGTCCACAATAGGTCCTCAGGTCCCCCTCTGGTGGGCTGCGGCACTGTAACTAGGTGCTGGACCCAGGGTGGTACAGGGGAGCAGGCACAGCACAGGTTTTGCTGCTGCCAGTGTCCTCACTCATGGGGTCAGCCATCTTACTAGAGCCCCTGCCATAGCCTATGTTAAATGCCTGCCTGGGAAGAGTATGAAAGAAAGGGGAGAGCTGGGCCACCACCGGGGCATTATCTAATCATTCACCTTACTCAGTCATCATACTGGGGGGGGGGTTATTTAGTTTAGAATATTTTGCTAGAACATGTTAGGGGTCAATTTAACTTTTTAAGGGAAACAAACCCCAAGATTTTGGGTTTTGTAACGCATCAGGGGGGGGGGGGCATCCCGATTTAGAATGCCCCACCATATAAAACCCAAGGTATCGCCTCAATTATTAACTGACCGTTTCTCCTCCAAACAGCCGTGCATATGAATGAGTGGCTAATCCAGCTAACTGGAGTTGTAGTGGCATGCACCTTCCCTTCATCTGTGCGTGCCAGCATCAGCCATTTATATACTGCTGGGCAATAAAAGACAGCAAGAGGTGCCGGTAACAACCACACATCTGTTGTGGAATTGCCAGTCTGGTAACAATTGCAGTGATTTATGGGGGTTTCACACAGCAGGGCTTCCCAAATCGGGATGTCCTGCAGAAGGGGAATGTCTTTTAGATGCCAGGACTTTTTTTCTCTTTTAAAGGACTGAGACTGGGTACATGGGGAAGAAAAACAGGGACTTTGCCTGTAGGGAAGCTGTACAGGAACTGGGCACGTGGGACCAGATTATAGGCACTGGGCAAAGGGTTTTAATATTTTAGAATTTGGGGTCCTTCTTTTTATTTTTGCCTAGGGCCACACTTTGTCTAAAACCAGCCCTGTGTGTATGGTAAGTAAAAAACTGAAATAAACGACTCTCTCTTCACATACTGAATGTAACAACCCTAGTGTTTGTTTCCAGAGAGTAGAGAGGAAACTGGAAGGCATTTTATAGAAAAGGATCTAAGAAAATAACAACAGGAATCAGTAGTATGGGTGGTAGGGCAGGTTTGCTTTAATACTCAGCACCAAGCTCTGGCTAAAACAAGGGCTTTCATAAAACATCTCAATTACAGGCATAAAAATGGTGTGTAATGTTTGATTCATTGCAGATTTTAAAGGAAAAATGACCCCAGGGCTTTATTCATCAAGGGATAGCGGCAGGTGGTGCCTTGTAAGCGGCAGGTAGCGGCAGGTGACCGCTGGACACGGCACGCAATTCCATATTTATGAAGCCGAATCTGGGGAGCGAACAACGCCATGTAGCGTACTATTCATCATTATCCCAGGCTCAGCGTAGAGCACCGGCGTTCATGCTTGCAGAGCGCCATGTCTTACCTCTCGCTACCTGGCGCTCTCCCATACATTTTAATGGACGTGCCTTATAATCCCTTTTCTGATCCCATTTAATTTTTTTTTTTACTCAGATGTTTATTATATTTATCCTGGCCCATAAAATGTTATTTTTGAATTTTTGGGGGGATATTTATGCATAAATGTCTGCCACTAAAGTGTTAATGTCCCACTTCACCAACAATGTCATTCCATACATTTTCACTTGTTAATGTCTTTAAAAATGCACTTTAATCACACAGCGTCCGGCGCTATGGGCCCCAGCCACACAATCTAGAATGCCTGCGTTCGCTCAGTGTCGAGTTTTAATGAATATGGTGAGAGTCGCTGAGAGTCGGTCGCACTGAGCTGGCGCTACCTCTCGCTCCCTGCAACACTGTACTGGTGTTAGAATGCCCAACATACATCTCATTCATTAATGCCGGCCAGGTTACGGGGAGGCTGATTCATTAACAGCGGCAGGTAGCGACAGTTGAGCGACTGTAGCAGTATTTTCACAGCGCCCGCTAGTAGTCGTTGTGCTTGGTCATTGTTCGGTTGTTGATAGCGACTCAGTCGGTGTGCAGTAATGTTGAATACGGGGTGACGAGTCGCTATTTGACAGGTTCCGCGATGTATGGGTGCGCATGATAGCGACTGGTCAGAGCGACCGGCTCCCACCATATTCATCAAAAAATCACACTCAAAAAATTCTTGCGCTGTGAAATGCATGTTTAAACCCCAGAGCGCTGGCGGCGATGTGTTAAAAGTAGTTTTTTAACCCCCAAACAACCATATTTTTGGAAACCAAAAAAAAAAAAATTTTTAAAGAATTTAGTAATATGAATAAAATAATATCAGACCTGTAATATCAATTCTGCACAATTTTTTTTTTTTTTTTACCTTAAAAAAATGATCTAACATGGCAGAAGTGGTCACAGAATTTTTCACATTTAAAAAAAAAAAAACACTAATAACAATTAATTATGAATATTTAAAGATTGTTCCATTGAAATGCATTGGAGAGCGCCAGGTAGCGAGAGGTCCTACCTGTCGCTGTTCAAGGTCGGACGCTGGCGCTGTGGGCTGAGGCTGGAATAATGATGAATGAGTCGCTATATGGCGCTATCTCAGTCACTAAGCAGGATCGGCTTGATAAATGTGTGATTGTGGTGGGGAGCCGGCGTTCTGATGGCGGGGCCCGTCATTACCGGTCGCTCACCAGTCGCTACCTGTCGCTATTCCTTCATAAATAAGGGCCTACATTGACTGAGACGCTCTGTTACAGTGCCCGATAGCCGATCACAGCGTATACTAGCGGCCGCTCATAGCGCCTCTGTACAGTCGCTCATCTGGTGCTAGTAATAAATCAGCCTGTCAGTTTGAACTTACTATGTAAGAGCAAAAACCTGTCCATCCATGACTCTAGAAGTGTCAGACTTCAACTGTGCACCAGGTCAGGGTCACAAATCTATAAAAATATGTATGCTAAATGGAAGGCAATAAAGGTTGCTGAGCCAAGAAGAAAGAAGTGTCCTTTACCCCTCTGCTATGTTAGGGGAAACCATAGCTTAGCTTGCATTGTTGGGATGAGCACACTTTGCTCACTACAATAATACTGTTTGGGCAGGTGAGATAATGTGCAATACAAATAATAAGTGACATGGCATTTGGCTACACGGTGTGATCAGTGTGTGAATCACAGTAATGTTCGAACAGAAATAAATGAGTGAATACTTCTGTGCACATGTACGTTTTCTGTTTTGCCAGCCACATCAGAAAACAATTAACAGAGGTAAGTTACAGTCACATTTTTCTAGCTCTGCGTACCTTAACAAAACTTTGCGGGAAGACTCCTCTTTTCCCATTGTTCTCTCCTTCTAGCCATCCATCCTCCGATGTTTTCTTTACATTTTTTATTACATCCCCTGCTTTGATGATTAATTCATCTTCTAGTTGTCCATGGAAATCCACAAGGGCCAGAACATCTCCTGTAACATTAAGTCAATGGATTATGTCTAGATCCCCAGCCACAGCTGCATGCCAACAAGTGCAGGAAATTATTATGTGCCATATCATTTGCAACAACAGCAAGTTATGAATTACATCAGCCATAAGGAACACTTGGAATATCAAGAAAATATCATTGGTAAAATATCAGTAGAAGGTGCGACTACGTAAGTAAATAATAAATGTTGGCCAGGAAAGGATGTTTTAATGTACAGCAGTCCCTCGGCATTTGCTAGGGTTAGTTGCACAGCCTTCTGATTCTGAATACTGAAAATTCGCAAATAACTTTTTGGCACCCAAAAAGTTTGGAGATGGAGTTCGGAAGGTAACTAATATGATATTGTTCCTTGTACTTATGCTACAGCCTTCAAGGGACTCTTTCATTCCACAGCTCACCTCATCATGGCTGCCCTCTCCCTTCCTGTCAGAACACAGCTGCTCCTGAAAGTAGAAACAAGGCAAAATGTAGTGGCGCCCCCCTGAATTCCTTTGCCATAGACCGCCAACAATAGAGACAAGCTGGTGGTCTAAAGCTCCGCATTATCAGAGTGTGGACACTGGGAGAGGGGGGAACAGACATGGGTGATGAGAATGCCTGTCTTACAGACAGTGTCCATTATGCTGATTATTATGTGGCATCAGAGCCAAGGGCCACACCCACATGCTTCAGAAGAGAAATCATAAGGTGAAACTGTAAATCTTGTCCATTTATTCTTCAATTTAAAAACGGAGAACAGTTTAGGACAGTGTCCTTCAAAGCAGAATTCCATTAAAAATTACCACCCGGACAAATTGAACCTGACAGACAAGGAGCTCACTGAGATATCCTGGCAAACAGCGAATAGACACTCAGAGATCCGAGTCATTACTTTATGAGCCGAGAAAAGTGAATATAAGCCAAAAACCTTCTGGGGAGACAGGAGACAATGGAGAGACGCTGTCAGTGCCTACTTATGAACTCCTGGATCCACTAGGACACTTTAGAGACACATAAACCATAAGAATGTGGGGGTTAATCATACATATGACGGGCCAGAGCTACTGTTACCTGTATGTTATTCTTGTATTTTCTTTGAACCTTCTGTACCCAATACTTTATTACACTGTATTTGAAAACTAAATAAAGAATTCAAAAAAAAAAAAAAAAATTACCACCCATCCTGCTACCCTCTCCTGGCACAGGATGGAGGGTTACACGGCAAAAAAAATTCTTAACTTGCCCGCGGTCCATCGCGCTCTCCTGTTTCTGTGCGACCATCCACATAGAAAGACCTCCTCCGTGCACATGTCCACCGCCTATTCACTTGAATGGGCAATGCGGCCAAGATCATTTTTTTTTTTAATTTGTAACCCCACGTCCTGCCTCAGTGCCAGGAGAGGGTGGCAGGGTGGGAAGATAATTCTGAGTGGAATTCCGCTTTAAATTCTGAAAGTTCCATGCTTACTGGTGCTCCATCCCCTCCATTCTCATAGCTTCCTGATATTCTTCCTCAACTTCATCCCAGAACCCAAAATATAGCAAACCTAATTGTGAATAAGTGAAACTGTGAATACAGCGGGGCGGCTGTATCTGAAAAACATTTTGTATCATTTTATAGCAGCAGAATTTGCATTTATAGTAGCTGCTGAAGAGTAATAATTATATGTACCTACAGGCACCTCATTTCTGACAGGCACTTTAGATGCCACTGGCCCTGTCCCTGCAAGGAAGATGAAGCTGAGCTAAGGAACTCCCATATTTAAATTCCATTGGGCTTAGCAGGGGCCAGGAAGGCAGCGCTATACTTTTATTCTTTGGTTTCAAAATTACAGATTTTTCACACTGTCATATAAAAAGTAAACACAAACCTATTAAAAATGATATAAGATGACCTTTTATAGCTAATAGTTTAATGAGCATAGATGAGTATGTTGGTACTTGCAAAGTATTAGGAGGATGTCATTCTGTTTTATGTATGGGTAGTTATTACAACCGGGGAATGTCAGAGGTGACGACACACTCCGTAATTTCCTTTGCTATTTATATCTTTAACAACATCAAGCAACTATGACTGTTTGAACATGTCATGTTTTTGCTAAAGGTGGATAAAGACTAGCTACTTATTTCCTATAACAATTACTCAGTGCTATAATATTTGGGCATAATTGACTGATAACAAAAGTGTTGAAATCAGATGTGTTTCTATATAGTCATAGTCATGTCACAGAATCCTGACACCAAAGCAGACCTAAAACGAAACTGTGGTGACACACGCTTTATATGTATATATAGATAAATATGTCATGAATAGTCTAGCTGATCATGATCAGACACCAATCTTGATGTTTAACATTAGGCATTGGAGTCGATTCAGGGCCTGTGAGAAAACTCACTACTTTTTTCGGAGAGAAAAGCACTTTCATTGTCTACCTTGGGGCTTATTCAGAGCCAGGTGAAAATGTTTTCTCTCCTAAAGTTTTATCGCTACGCTCTGAATCGACCCCATGGTCTGTACCACATAAGGAGCTCATAGATAAGTTATTGAAGGTAGGACTCAATCCCTGGATAGTTCAGTGGATTTCCAGTTGGCTGAGGGATCGGTATCAGAGCGTTGTTGTAAATGGCGTGCAATCTGAACAAAGGCGAGTTACAAGTGGTGTGCCGCAGGGCTCTGTCCTGGGCCCCATTCTTTTTAATATATTTGTAAGTGACATAGGAGAAGGCTTGGTAGGAAAAGTTTGTCTGTTTGCTGATGATACAAAGGTTAGTAATAGGGTGGATATTCCTGGAGGTGTCTGCAACATGGAAAATGATTTAGCTTTACTGGATAGATGGTCAAAACTAGAGTTTAATGTCTCTAAATGTAAAATCATGCACTTGGGTAGAAGGAATCCCTGCTCTGAGTACCGTATGGGCAGTACTGTGTTAGCCAGGACCTTGGAGGAGAGAGATTTAGGGGTACTGATAGCTGCAAGATGAGTGGACAGTGTAGCCAGGCAGTGGGAAAAGCAAGCAGGATGCTCGGCTGCATAGCTCGAGGCATCACCAGTAGGAAGAGGGAGGTTGTGATGCCGCTGTATAGAGCCCTGGTGAGGCCACAGCTAGAATACTGTGTGCAGTTCTGGAGACCTTACCTGCAAAAAGACATTATTCAAATAGAACGTGTCCAAAGGCGGGCAACAAAAATGGTGGAAGGACTTAAGTCTCAGGAGAGACTAAAAGAACTTAATTTGTACAGTCTGGAGGAAAGAAGGGAGAGGGGGGACATGATTGAGACCTTTAAATATGTGAAGGGATTGAATTAGGTTCAGGAGGGAAGTGTTTTTAAGAAGAAGCTTAATGATAGAACAAGGGGGCACAACCTGAAGCTAGTCGAGGGGAAGATCAGGAGCAATGTTAGAAAATATTATTTTACAGAAAGAGTAGTAGATGCTTGGAACAAACTTCCAGCAGAGGTAGTTGAAAAATCAACAGTCACTGAATTTAAACATGCCTGGGATAAGCACACATCTATCCTACGATAAAGAGTACATACAGTATACACATAAGGGCAGACTAGATGGACCGTATGGTCTCCTTCTGCCGTCAACCTTCTATGTTTCTATGTTTCTATCAGCGACACGTGTAATGGCTGCCAACAAGTACCTTTGGCAAACTCACCTATACTGATCAAAAGAGTAAAGTTTCAACCTTTGAGTCTTGAGGTTAAGCAAGGTTTGGTCCTGGGGTAAAGTAGATTCTAAGGTTGAGCAGGGTTTTCTTTGATGCAGGACTGACCATCATGTATGTTTGCAGTCCAAAGCTAAGATGTCTAGGAGAGATATCTTGCTCAAGTGCTGGAGGATTCAAAAGCTTCCTATGGACAATTTGAATGTCACACCCCTATTGGTAGAGTACCTTTGTTCTGCTCTGGCCTGTATCAGCATGTTTAGCAAACTCCAGCATATTCTCCTTCTAGTAATTCTGAATGAATGAAAACCATAGGTATACTATTCTTGGTTTGGATTTAGACGGAAATGGAGGCCCCTACTAACTTAAAGAGTCATGGGCTTTATGACATGTTCTGTCAGCATTCCATATTCTCAGTTATAGGTTTGCAATTTAAGAGGAGTTTAGTTATTTACCATTTGACCTCTTAACTAGTGGAACTCCAAAAATCCTGCATGCTAAACTGAGCCGGGGTTACACACATACATAGACAACCCTACCCCCACAGGGGAGAGAATGTACACCCCAGGAAGGCAACCCATATCCCCACACAAAAACTAGTAGCTCCACTAATGAAAATCCAGCAAATTAAATGTTATTAATGCCATAACAACATACACTAATTACATGAGGGACAATTAAAACCAAGGAACACACACACACACACACACACATACACACACACACTGCAAATCCTCAAATTATCATGTTGTACAAATTAGTACAACAAGCAATCCCAACTCCTAATACAGCAGTGCTAGTATGTTGTGCAAAACATACTAGAGAAGCACATTAAAGTACAATGTGCAAGGAAAAGCAACAAATGAGAGACTAAAAAGGTGATGACTAGCAGCAGATAGTAATAACTAAAAGATACTTAGGCCTAACAAAGCAGCAAGTAGGGGGCACCAAAACACACTCCATGCATTCTCTGGTGTGACCACTAAAGTCTGCTAAAGTGGTGCTGCCATGAAACGCGTGGGGTGTGTTTTGTTATAGTTGCTTCTCTAATCGGCATAAGTATCTATGAGTTATTACTATCTGTTGTTCCATAGTGTAAAAAACATGATTTGACCATAAACGAGCCCCAAGCTCTTGCTCTCCCCAAGATTTCGGACATGATGCCCACTCTGCGAACCCCCCCGGGTCACCCTGAAACTCACCTTCTTTCAAGCGCCCACATCCCTGCTTACCTTTAGTAGGACACATACCTGCACCAGGCATTTGTGAATGACCAGCGCGGACATGCTCTCTGTTAGAGCGTAGCAGGGGATGCAGCCGCTAGCACACTCAGGTCCGCTCACCTTGGACAAAGGCTTAGACAAAGGGGTGGAAGCAGATACTAGCACGCTGATTGGATGAGGGGCCATGCTTGCACCGCAGAACCAAAGAAAGTTAGTTTAGACATGCCTGTAAAATACTGGGAGAATATAGTCTGAATGCCATAATACACACCATGAAGGTCAAAAGGCACTGCATATCACTGAATACCAACCAACAGTGACGTTTGTTAATGGGAACATCATGATGTGGGGCTGTATTTAAGCATATGGCACTGGCATGCTTCATATAACTGAAGGAAAGAGGAATGGGCAAATGTACTGAGACATTCTCAATAAAAATCCGCTGCCATCGACCAGGATAATAAAGAAAGAATGAGGATAGACATTTCAGCAAGACAATGGTTACAAGAACATAGGCAAGAAAACTTTTTGCTTCAAAGAAAGAAAATAAATCTGCTAAAATGGTCCAGCCAATCACCTGACCTGAATCCAACTGAAAACAGAAACAAAGAATAGAAGGACTGACACAATAGAATAGAATAGAAGGACAGTGGTCAATCTGCCCCTGGCTGGCAGTCCTTAGTACTGGTTAGTGCCCAGCCCTGTGTCCTGCATAGGGGCTTCCCAGGATACAGGGGATGAGGTGGGGCCCTCCCTGTTGCAGGGGCCCCAGCACCTGCCCATGTGTGCCCAATGCTTATGCCAGCCCTATATTCATTCTTCTATGGCATAACAGTGATATTTAAGGTTAGCAAGGCTTTTTAGAAGGCTATGTGGGATTATAGCTGTAGCTGTGGCCATCTGTAGTGAACTACAAGCCCCAGATTGCTCTGCTGTATTAGTGTATTAGGGTGTGTGTGATTTTAGTCACATAAAACTAGTAGCATGCAGGGAAGGATATTCCTAATCTCACTCCAAGCCTCCGTGTGAATCAGACATGCAAGCCAGGCGTGTCTATTTGGCTGATTTAACCCATATCCAATATACAGATTAGCAGAACTACTCCTGGACTGAGCCAGGAAGTTTAAACAAGCTCATGTATTTACTAAAAACAAGTTTCAAAGCGGGGTTTTATGTTAGGCCCGATACACAAATAGAGCTAACAACCACATGTTTATACACAAAGCAGTAGATACAAGTTATACAGTACTTGCCACAAAGGAGTGGCATTAACTAAAGTAACAGCTTTACAGCTAGCGATCAAAGGTTATTTAGGGTTACTGGCTCAGTGATAACAAGGTCACACCTACACCTAAAGTGGATGTCCAGCCTCTGGGTACTCAAGTTTTCTGGGGTTTTGATGGTTCTCTTAAACTGGAACAACGCCTATTTTAAACAAAATGAGTTTTGTTTCCTTGGTCGGGGGTCACTCCAATTACCGATACCCCCAAAGTGTAACGCCCAGTATATTACAAATTGCTCCCCTGGAGAAACAGAGCCACCACAGTGATTAGGGCAAGTAACCAGAAAAGATCACGTCAGTCAACACCTGGGCTTGATTTTGCCAGGGGAGCAATTTGAAATGTAAGATTTTGTCTCTTACCGGGGACTCCAACCCGGTGTGTCCTCCAGTGTAGAGAACAACACCCATTTTGTTAAAGTTTAAGAGAACTATCAAAACCCCAGAATATTTGAATACCCAGAGCCTGGAATCCACTTTAAGTGTAGGTGTGACCCTAGACTTGTTATCAGCCAGTAACCCTAAATAATCTTTGATCATTAACTGTAAAAATGTTACCTTAGTCACTGCTGCTTCTTTGTGGCAGGTTCTGTATAACTATATTACTTTGTGTATAAACAGACAATACCCTATGGGCTCCAAAAGGCCCCAGAGTTCCTGATCAACAAAGCAATTTGTGCCCAATCAGTAAAGGAGTCTGAGGGCATTAAAGCATTCTGGAGCCCACAGGGTACTGTGTAGCTGCTGAAGACAACTGTTAATAGAGCTATACCTTAAACCTGAATAAGAGGCACATGAGCACAAGCGATAGAGGGACAGACCCTCCAAATCAGGGACAGTTGGGTAGTATGACCAATGCTCCAGTACAACTACAAAACACAGAACCTATTCACATTTCTCACAGGAAATAAATGAGCCAGAACTCCAAAATAACTCACTGATCTTTGTATTAAAAAAAAACAGTGCATGTTAATTGAATTGTAGCAAATTATGCCAAGATATGGCGTTGTCACTTGCTCGAGGCAACAGACAAACCTCAAATACACCCAGACACATGTATATATACACATAAGAGGATATGTAAGAACAAACAGGAAATCCTACTGCCCCCACTTTACCTGCCTGATATTATATAAACGTCATATGTACAAAGAACAGAGAACATATTCTGGCCCTGGATCCGTCCCCCCCCCCCCCACAGGAAATCAAACCACCCACCAGTTGTGTGGATGCCCCCCCTCCAGATATGTAGATGCCTCTATACACACATAAAGATCTAGCAATTCATTATTTGTTTACATAAGAGATTACTATGACCTGAGGTGGGAAAATGGGGAGAGGGAGGTTTCTTATTAGTTCCTACATGTTCCCTTATTTTTATCTATACATGGGTCTTGGTGTATTTGGGCCCTTTAGAAAGGGGCCCTGTGTGACCCCAGAAACGTTGGCATAACTTGGTACCACCCTGTGTTTATGGAACCATCATTGCTTAAAGCGGTCCTTCACTCTGAATAAGAGTCTATCTTATATGTTTCCCACACTCTGTACATACAGATTGCTCACATTAAAAATCATCCTAGGTGAAGGCTCATGGAACATCAGGCAGCCTGCAAACAGGAAGTGTCATCTGACTGTGCTGCTCTGCATTCTGGGATTGCTGACCTTTTCCTGACCCCAGCTATGCTCTGTCTGAGCAAAGCACAACTATAACCTGACCCCCCTGTACTTAATCCCACTCTCCTCTCCTCAGTAAGTGTGATGCTTCTGAGTCAAGATGGCGGCGCCCGTATCCTAAAGTCCTGAACAGAGTTGCAGCCCAGTGGGAATAATAAGTGACTAAAGATGTATAAATATATTAACTTTAGATGCTGGGGAATCGTTTTTTAAGGGTTTGGGCTTTTCAATAAATCATGGTGAAGGTCCGGTTTAAGCTAAAAGCTAAAAGTTCCCATCAAGGGATATGCAGACCACTGGTTCTCGAAGGGCTATCAGAAGTTGCAGACTGATCTTTACCCCCAACCTGATCTGCTGCCATCTATACGTTGCCCAAGCCTGATTTGTTTAATAAGACTGCTCCAAAAGGTGAGGAAAACTATGTTTATTTCATGCTCTTAAAATAGTTGTCTTGTTTATTTGTAACACTGTTTTAGGTAAAATAGTCCATTATTTACCACCCAGATGGTACTTGAGATAGTTTGGAAATGTAAAGAGGTACTTGAAAAACAAGTTTGGAACACCGTGTGTGGGATATTTCTAATTCTAAGACAGGGCTGCTGCTTGTGTTTTGGGGTGGGCATCCCAATTGGTGATGCCCGCCCTCTACACATGGCTCCCCACAAACTCACCTGGGTTCACTTATCTGGGTTACAAGTCTTGGTCTGGGTCCAGCTGCTGGAATAAAAACTAGGATTAAGTAGATGAAAATCGATAAATCACCAGGACCAGATGACATACATCCTCGTGTTTTAAGGGAGTTATGTACAGTAATAGACAAGCCGTTATTTCTAATATTTGTGGATTCCATAACTACAGGGTTTGTTCCGATGGATTGGCGCTTGGCAAATGTGGTGCCAATATTCAAAAAGGGATCTAGGGGGGAACCTGGGAACTACAGACCGGTAAGCTTAACATCTGTGGTGGGCAAGCTGTTTGAAGGTTTCTTAAGGGATACTATCCTGGAACACCTTGGGGAAAATGACCTTATTACTCCATATCAGCATGGATTTATGAGGAATCGCTCCTGCCAGACAAACCTGATCAGCTTTTATGAGAAGGTAAGTTCAAGATTGGATCAGGGGGAGACATTGGATATCATATATCTTGACTTTTCTAAAGCATTTGATACTGTGCCACATAAAAGGCTGGTACAAATGCTTGGACTGGGGGAAAACGTGTGCAGATGGGTGGGAAATTGGCTTAATGATCGGAAGCAGAGGGTGGTTATCAATGGTACACACTCAGATTGGGTCACTGTTACTAGTGGAGTACCACAAGGGTCAGTTCTGGGACCAATTCTCTTCAATATATATATAAATGACATTGGGTATGGATTAAACAGTAAAGTCTCAATCTTTGCAGATGATACTAAGCTGAGTAAAGTAATTAAAACAAAGGAGGACAACAGGCAACTACAAACAGATTTAGATAAATTGGAAGCATGGGCAGTTAAATGGCAAATGAAGTTTAACACAGATAAATGTAAGGTTATGCACATGGGAAGGAGAAATCTGTGTCATGATTACACACTAAATAAAGAAACACTTGGTAAAACAACAATGGAAAAGGACCTAGGGGTTTTAGTTGACAATAAGCGCAACTGTAGTAATCAATGCCAGGCAGATGCTGCCAAAGCAAATAGGATCATGGGGTGCATCAGGAGGGGCATAGGTGCTCATGACCAGAGTATTATTTTACCCCTGTACAAGTCACTGGTCAGACCCCATATGGAGTACTGTGCACAGTTCTGGGCACCTGTGCTTAAGAAGGACATATCAGAACTGGAGCGCGTTCAAAGAAGGGCAACAAAGTTAATAAAAGGAGTGCGGGGGCTAGAGTACCCGGAAAGATTGTCCAAGTTAGGCTTATTTAGTCTAGAAAAAAGACGATTGAGGGGTGATCTAATAACTATGTATAAATATATTCAGGGTCAATACAAGGATCTGTCCCACAATCTATTTATACCCCGGAGTGTAACCATAACCCGGGGGCATCCACTAAGGTTAGAGGAAAGGTGCTTTCTCCACCGACATAGGAGGGGATTCTTCTCTGTAAGAGCAGTGAGACTATGGAACTCGCTGTCAGAGGAGGTAGTAATGAGGGATACATTAAAAATGTTCAAAAGTGGCCTTGATGCCTTCCTGGCATGTAACAACATTTCCGGCTATGGCTACTAGACCACTGGAAGGAGTTAGACAGACTGAACTGGATGGACTAAAGTCTTTATTCAGCCTTACATACTATGTTACTATGTTACTATGTTATGTATTAGGGGGTTGTTGGGGTTCTCAGGCTTGCGGGGGGGGGGGGCGTCATAAATCATAATGTTCCCCCCTGCAGGGCTTGGGAACTCTTGAAACAAAAAGTGGCATATCGGATTTAATATCTGGCCTTGGCCTAGCACCATCATAACTTACTATACTGGAACTGGGTTATTAGTCTTCTGACTGGGAAAAATAAATACAGACTATTTGAAACATTCAAGTTTTTTTCTTTTTTTCTTTTTTATTCTATTGCTGTTACAGAAAACAGATCTATATCATAGAGCTGTTAATGGCTTGATTATACTTTCCCATTTTCTAAGTATACATGTCTTTATTATTACTGCTTTTGTTTTTGTGATTTGTATTGAAATTTAGCTCAATGAAATTAATGAAAATTTGGAAGAATTTTAACTGTAATGGTGAAGCAGAACAGTGCTACCTTCTTCCCAGTTTATTAGTACCTTCCAACTCCCTTCTGTGATCACACTTTTGGCACAATGTAAGGGGACGTATCTGCTTCTAGCATGAGTGGAATGGGGCACCTGCAGGCACTTTAAAGGCTTTAGCAATGATATCACATAATTCTGGTTTTAGACAATGCGTGGCTCAGGGCAAAATTAAAAAGTTCTGAACTACTGTACCATCACTTTTAATATATTTTAAAAACACATCTCTTTTATCCTCTTCTGCCTGCCCAGTCCTTACTATCCCCTATTATTGTGCGTACAGTCCCTGTCATCCTAGTGGGGACAGCAGAGGATCAACGATACTCAGAGAAAAAATATGTCTTTTAAAGCTAGCGCAACTGCTATAATGGCTATTTTTTTATGGGCATTAGTGAGCTTTACAATGGGACCTGGGTAATAGATATTCATTTCCTCGGTTTCTCAGTTCAGTATTTTAGTGTACAAAACATCAAAAGCATTACTGTGAAATCACAGCATAATTTTCATTGTGGTGCAGATGCAATAAGGAAACCCAGTGAAAGATTCAACACAGACGCTCAGTATGTCTCTGCCATCTGCAAATGAATATTGTCACCTCACCACACCTATGCAAAATGGACAAAGGTAATCTAGTATTGACTTAATGATATGATGAACAAATACGACCCTGCCCTGAACAGCCTGTAACATGTAAAACAACACTCTTAATTTGCAACACAGAAAAGATTTAAGCCCATAGAAAGTAACTGCACCATAATATAAACTGTATAGTATATCACAATCTTACCCTCAAATTATAGCCCAAAAGTCTATCGTTTCAGATAAATTGGCATGCATGACATATGAGTCAGTGGATAATAATGCAGCACCAGACAGAAAAGGATTTTTTGCACTAAGTGCTTCCTAGACTATACATGCTTGTCCTTTTCACAGAGTACCTGCAAATGATCTCTACAGAAGCTTAACATACCAGAGCATAACTTACCTAGAGAGCTCATTCTGCAACTTTGCCTTCTAGAGAAACAGTGGCTGAGAAACTTACATCCAGATATATGTGATAAGGCCTTTGAGTGGCCCCTGCTTCCTGCTTTTCGCAACCACAAACAACTTTCTAAAGAAGCAGTTCCTTAATCCTGTAGCTCACGAGAGGGAGAAAAAAAAAGCTTGCCATGACACGAGCAAAACGATTGGTTGGGAGAAAACAGGAAAGGCAAGTTAAAGGAATGAATGTGGAGGAAACAGATACTGAATGTGATACAGTTTTATACAGCACACGAGGCGTGAACAGGTTTTACGAGAGTCAGTGCTGTGTAACGCAGGTTGCGCGACAGAAACTGGTATGTATAGGTAACAAGGCTGGAATGTGTGCAGAACCAACATTCCTAGTGTTCAGCTCAATCACGTGAAGCTGTCACTACAGGAGTATTTGTGAGACACTTACTGATCACTTTTTGGTTTCAATTGCATACAAACTAAACCTAGACTAAAAGGTCATAAAAACTAACACAAAAGATCATAAGAATGTTTTTGGTGTATTTACAAAGAGAATTCTGAAAAAAGTTCAAGACACCCCAGGAACGTTTTTTGTCCTTTCTACATGCTTTAACATACAAATTTAATTTTTATTTTAGCAATACTGACAGATAAAACATACATAATTTATATTATGTAGTTAATTAAATAAACATCAAAATACATATAAGTTCTTCCCTAGGTTTATCATTTCTTTAAAGAGTTTCCCCAGTCTCAAAGCATTCTTTCCTTTTGGGGCAAACCCCTCCAGAGTTTAGGTTCAGCGAGTTCAGCCAAACTTCGAATAAATATTTGGGAATTGAAATCAATGGGGACCCGAACTTTGGGGAGTGGCTGTGTAGCAGGGGGTGCAGAGTGTGCAGTAGAAGCATGCTGCTGTGACTTACCTCTGCCCGTGATCCTCGCCTGTCAGCAGCAACAGCAGTAGCCTTTGATTCAGGCCGGAGCTACAGAAAGATGCCCACCGGCTCCCATGAGTGTGGACACTCCTAGTGTTAGGAATTTCCTCTCTCTTAGAAGCTGGCGGCCATCTTTTTGTAGCCCCTGCCAGGAGAGGATTTGTCAAAGTCACAGCAGCTTCCTGTTGCTGCAACCATAGGTGAAGTGGATTGATGAGCAGCTCAGCAGCCCATCAACTAGCTTTTTCGTGTTCAGGCCAGACACCGAACTCGAACACAAACTTGGGAACCTAAATCTTCAAAGGTCCCATGAACAGAACAATACCTAACATGCATAGCTACTTTCAAGGGTAGGGTTGTCAAACACCCCAAAGTAAAGCATGCGTGCAAGGGTAATTTTACTTGAAAATTTGGTTTCACAACCAAAACAACCCTTTAAATTTGAACTACCCCTCACAAACCATATATTCCCTAAAAGTACACAGCTTTCTAGCTGTACCCAACTTGTTTTACTGGGATAATCTTTCTGGAAGTAATCCGTCAATGAATTATTTGGTTGCACAGGTTTTCCCTAAAAAATTTATGAAAATGCAGAATAGGAAACATTTTCCTATAATATCAATATGCAAACAAGAAAAAACAAGCTAAATCTGAAAGCATAAGGTCCCCCGAACAGAACAATATCCAACGTGCATATCTATCTTTAACCTTTATAACTCTGTTACCATTTTGTGCTATGTTTAAAAAATATTTATTTTTTAAATGTGTATTTATTTAAATGTATATATTTATTTAATTTTATAAAATGGCTCAGCATTCCCAGCATAACCAGGCTGGGCATGAGCTATGAGTAACCGCAGGCTGTGGCGGACTAGTTTTCAGGCCCGGGCCGGCGTGGAACATTCCTGCTGAGGTCCCTCCAATCATGATGTCGGGGCTGTAGCACAGTTGGTTGGTACAGTGGGGTTGGGTACAGAGGGCTGACATGAAGGCTAAGGGAGAAGGGATTGAATGCGGGTGGTAAAAGCAGCAACCCTACTGGCCACCAAAGCAGTGCAGCCGACCGGCCATTATCCCGAGTCTCCATATGGCCAATCCACCCCTGGCTGCAGGTGTATTGCCAGACCCTGAGCCTTGTGAACTGGTATAGGGGTCTCATAGATCCCTTACCAGTTCACAAAGTGTTAACTGTAAAAAAAGACACCACACACATTAGAAAAAATGTCATTTATTAGGAAAAAATATAAATATATATTTTTCTACTCACCTTCGATCCTCCGCTCTCCCATGGCGATCATGTCCCTCGCCGATCCGATGACAGATTTGATTGATAGAGGGGGATGGAGAGGCAGGGGATCAGAGTCCCCTGCCCCTCAACCCCTCTCCACGATCACCGCATTTGAAGATTCTGACGCCGAGAGTGGGATGACATCAGTGTGTTGACGCCATCCACCAGCTTCCTGAAACTAAAAGAAGAGGAGACTCGGCCAGATTGATTGAGGGGTCAGATGAGTGGCTTTTTTTATTTGGCTGCTAGCGGGGGGGGGGGGGGGAGCCAGCCATTTGAAATGTAGATCACCATCAAAGAATCCATCACAAATTCTTCATTGTACCTGAAGATATTAGAGGATATTGAAAGAACACCTGTCTCAAGCCCAAGGGCACCATCAAGGGGGGTGGGGGGGTTCCCCCAGGAGGGCAATCCATGGCCTGTTCTTTTTTTGTAACAAAAAAGTTGGTACAATAGTTACAATATTAGATTGCGGGGTACAGTCTGTCAAATGGGTACATACAGTCATGGAATTTTTTCCAGAAAAGTATTGCCCCCAGAAAATGATTATGATTACACATGTTTTGTTATGCACATGTTTCCTTTGAGTATATTAAAACATCACAAAAACAGAGAAAAAAAGGCAAAAGTAATATAATTTCACACAATACCACCATACTAGCTGGCAAATTTTATATATGTATGTACAAGTTGTACTTACATCAAAGACACTTCTCTGCCTCTCATCTGATAAACCTGTTACTTTCTCCTGCTGCCGGGTAAACATGTTACACTGAGATACATTGAAATGGCCAGCTTTGTTTAGTTTGCAGCGGAAAAATGTAAAAGATTTATCAGCTGAGAGGCAGAGAAGTGTGTTTAATGAAAATATATTCAACCCAACACCAGAAGACCTGGCGATTGATAGTTGTTCTTTAACTGTAATTCTAACTCACTCTTCTTTCACAAACTGCTCCAGATCTCTCATATTTGAAGGGTGCCTTCTCCCAACAGCAATCTCTCTGCATGTGTTCAATGGGATTTAGATCAGGAGTCATTGCTGGACACTTCAGAACTCTCCAGAGCTTTCTTCCATTCCTGGACACTTCTTGAAGTATGTTGGTGGTCATTGTCCTGCTGGAAGACCCATGACCTAGGATGCAAACTCAGCTGACACTGGTCTGTACATTGCCACCAAAAATCTTTTAGTAATCCCCAGATTACCAGTCAAGGCACCCAGTGCCAGAGGAAGCAAAAAAACCCAAAACATCTTTGAACCTCCACCATATTTCACTGTAGGTACTGTGTTCTTTTCTTTGTAGGCCTCATTCTGTTTTTGGTAAACAGTATAATGGTGTGCTTTACCAAAAATTTCTATCTTGGTCTCATCTGTCCATAAGACAATTTCCTAGAGAGACTTTGGCTTACTTATGTACATTTTTGCAAACTGCAGTCTAGCTTTTTTATGTCTCTGTGTCAGCAGTAGGGTCCTACTGGGTCTTCTGCCATATCGTTTAATTTCATCAAAATATCAACGGATAGTTCTCGCTAACACTGATGCATGAATTTCTTTGAAACTTGATTGGGGTTGCATATTCACCAATCAATTCTTCTTTTCTATCCACATCTAGGGAGATTAGCTACAGTGCCATGGGTTGTAAACTTCTTGGTTACCTTGGGCACCATGGACAAAGGAACATCAAGATCTCTAGAGATGGACTTGTAACCGTGAGATTGTTGATATTTTTCCACAATTTTGGTTCTCAGGTCCTCAGACATTTCTTTCTGTTGCCCATGCTTAATGTGGCAGACAAAGACCCACAATGCAAAGGTTGTGTCAACTTTTCTTTCTTATCTGATTTCAGGTGTGATTTTTATATTGCCCACACCTGTTACTTGCCACAGGAAAGTTTGAAAGAGCATCACAGGCTTGAAACAAATTTCTTTACCCACAATTTTGAGTGAAATTATGTTTAATTTGCCTTATTTCACAGTTTTTGTGTTGTTCCAATCCTCAGTTTCACTGGGAACAGAGGAGAAAAGTAAGGGGTTAATGTGCAGGGGGAGCACAAACAATTGGGATGCCCCCGCCTTGTTCTAGCAACACCTATTCTGTGACAAATGGGTGTTCTTCCTGTTTAAACATAGATAACAAAAATAAAGATACATCATATTTACAAAATCCACTTAGAAAGACGGGTTTAATATAAATGATATGCTGATTAAAGTATGAGCATCAAACTTTGATAGAACGTACAGCACTATGTTCACACTATGGATATTACAACTTGCAATAGAAAAACTATTACTAATAATAACAAAAAAACACTTCTGCATATACATTAATTTACAACTGCACCATCTGACCTAATCAGGGTATAAAAGCAGCTATATACTGGGATACTACTAAGCCCCTAATGCAGAGGTAGACTGCCTATCCACATACAATCCCCTCGATTCAAAGAGCAAAAGTTAATTGATTTCGGATCGAGAATCGTAAGTTTGGGTGGGTGTTAGTCATTTTTTCCTGTTTTTTTGGCCATTTCCGACTCGCACGAGCCTACGTACGATTTCGTATATGCTCTTACGATCATCGGAAGTTCGTTCCTAAATTGTAGGTTCAAAACGTAAAACTTAGGTTCAAAGCGTAAAACTTAGGTTCAAAATGTAAAACTTAAGATCAAAACGTAAAACTTAGGAACAAATCCTAAAACTTAGGATCAAAACGTAAAACTTAGGATAATCGAATGGGTTTAGGTGTGATTCAAAGAACAGTTTTCAAACCTCTAAATACGTTTTAAAAGAAAGCCACTGCCGACACCTTTTAGCAGCCGGATTGCTGTTCTTGAACAGGTTTTTTGGCTATGTGGAGGAGTCTGCGCGTCTTGAGCTCCAATGAACTGCATGTATCAGCATGGCCGAGGCCATAAATTGTATGGCAATGCATACCTGATTCAATACATTTCATGTATGCTTTATAAAAGCATTTTAATGTGGACCTTAATTAGTCCTTTGCATGTAAACCTTTATTTTGCAATACATCCATATATTTGCGTTAATTAAAGAAACTTATGTCCTTTGTTATTTATTTTTAAATTGATGTACTAGAATAATATTTTTAGTTTGAATTTATTGGTGTAGTTGTTTACCTTTGCTTTGTTTAATTATTTTAGCTCATCTTTGGTCAGATGCATCACACTTACTGAGGAGAGGAGAGCGGGATAAAGTGCAGGATGTGGGTTACTGCTGTATTTTGCACAGACACAGCAGAGCTGGGGGCACGGAAAGGTCAGAAATCAAAGAATCCAGAGCAACACAGTCACAAGGCCCTTTCTGTTTGCAGGCTGCCCGATAATACCTGAGCCGCCATCTTGGCTGCTTCTAGGCTCATAACATGCAGAAGTTGCTGGGTGTTTTTTAATATTTGAGAGCAATCTGTATGGAGAGGGTGTGGGTAACCACACACAAAATTTTAAGTTGTACCATTTGAAGCCAAAATATTACAATTAAATCCACAAGTAAAAAATGCAAGTTAACTAAAAATTAAACAAAGTAAGATTTACTTATGCAAATGCATTCATTAATGGTTGGTTACTACAAAATGAATGAAATAAAGAAAAATAAAAGACCAAATATTTAGAATGCAATTTAATGAGGTAAGTTTGTAGTGCGCAGCCGCAAGATCAGAAGGATTTACGTCCAGACAAAAAAGGAAAAAGGGCAAAACCAATGTTGCAACCTGAGAAATGAAACGGAAAATTCAGGATGGAAACTGACATAGGTCTGATTCCCGAACTGCCATACGAACGGACGTACATTTTAGGATAGAAACGTATTTGCTTATAGAATCACTCGCAAGTTCATACGAACGCACGAGCGGACGGGAAAAATAGGATGATCGGCACCCAAATCAAAGCTGTTACATGTTTCTTTGAATCGACCCCAATATCTACATTACTTACTATCCCCCATTGGGGGATGATTATTGGATTAATGAGCTCTCACCTTTGCTGTCCCTACTCCAATGCCTTGACTGTTTTTTTCCCTTCTGTCTTTCTCATTTTGTTTTGTACATCCTTTCTTCTTTCTTTCTTTCTTTCCTTCTTTCTTTCATTCTTTCTTTCTCTTTGTCTCTGTTTCTTCAGTCCTTTCTTCTATTTATCAATTATCCAACATCCATAAATTATTTATTCATCCATCTATTGATCATTTATCTATCTATCTTCCCTTCCTTTCTCTTTCTTTCTTTCCATCCTTCATTCCTTCCTCTCTTTTTTCTTTCATTATATTTCTCTATCCTTCATCATTATATTTCTGTCTATCCTATATCTGTTCATCTATTTACTCATCTATCATCTATTTATATATCTTTCCTTTGTTATTTCTTTCCTTTCTACCTTCCTCTCTACTGTTTTCGTCCTTCCTTATTTCATGTAATTGTCCACCTGTCTATACTACATAGATATAGATCTCCATTTTATTCTATCTGTTCATCTATCTATCCTTATCTCTACCTATCTTTATTTTTCCTTCCGTCTCTTTACTTTTTTCTTTATTCCCTATTTATCTGTCAGTCTTTCATTCATTCTTTCCTTCTTTTAGCTTGTCTTTGTTTCTGTTTCATTTTTGTATTTATTAATTCTTTCCTGCTTTTCTAATTATTTTTTTTTCTTTTGTCTCACTCTTTCATTTATTTTTCCACTTGTCTGCTGTATATCTATTTCTATCTAAACTATATATTTTGTTCTATATGTCTGTGAGTAATATAATTAAAATATCACATTCCATTGCTGATATACCCAGGTGTCCAGGCAAAAAATACCTTAGTAACAATAGTTTTTCTGGGAACAGGAAAGACCGTATATAGAAAGCATAGCATACCTCACACTTGGCAGGGCCACTGATTCAACTCACACCTCCGCTAGCCTGTCGGTGACAGCAAAGGCTGAATCATGGCAAACTTCAGAGCTTAAACGCCAGTTGCACCAGCACCAATATTTTTTAAAAGAACTACGAGGTTTCAGTGCACATGCTTCCAAAATCCAATTACATATTTAGAATCTGCAAATCCAGTCACAGGTGTATGTGTCTGTGAAGGAATGATCCAGCTTAAGTGCAGAAACCTCACATATCCAAGTCTGGAGTTCCCCTTTATTTCCCTCCTAGTCATCAATATGCACTCAGGAAAAGGAATTAGCATTTACAGGTTAAGCAGGGCAGATCACAGACTCCCCAGTGGCAATCCTCACACCTCTAGTCTGAGAAGACTCTGCTGGGTCTGCAGCTCGCTGGACCCCTGGCTGTGAATTTGTCACATGAAAGAGGGGAGCTGCAGACATCCGGCACCAACACAAATCGGACCATAGCTGCGCCCCCATGTGTCCCAGCACCAAACCAGGTACAGAATCAGAACCGCCTCACAAAACTGCACACGGGGATAGGTTACTGCGGGCTCAGCAATAAAGGAAAACCAGGTAAACTGAGATCTAAGGTTCTGACCCACTTAGGGACCCCATTTCTGCACTCATCGGATGCCCGGCGTCCAGCCCAATTGTTTGGTACCGCTTCCAAAGCCATACGACCCCCTGCTCAAAGTTATAACCCCTAAAGGGTTTTAGGGGCTGAAGCGAGCCCCAGAACAGTGGGAGGTGACAACCCGTCCCACAGAGGGGAGGGGGTGGAGGGGTCTCGCCGCATAAATAGGGTAACCCTGAGCCAGGCATTTGTCACTTATCTGGAGAGGTCACGATTCACACGTGCTGGAGGTGTCCACCCACCCAGCTTGCCACTTACCTCTTGTGGAAGCTCTAACCACTACTCTGCAAACTGCATACTAAGGTAACTGAATATTGTTTCTCTGTGTAACTCTCTCTATCTTGTAACCGTTTCAGAACAGCATTTTGTATCATCTGTATCATTTCATATTCCATCATAGCCAAATGTTTATCACTGCCTAGTGTGCTTATAGCATTAAAACTTACATTTTAACTTGAGCGATCTGTTTGCCTTAAACCAAGAATCTGTGTGTCCGCAGGCTTTGGGCCTGGTGTTTCTGATAGGAGAACTCGGACAAAGGGTTTTGGGGAACGCGGTCTGTGTGTCAGGAGGTCCCTGGTTTATAGTTGGATCACGTGACCCGCGGTTCCCTGACAGTGTGGCTAGGGGAAGATTATGGAGAACTGAGGTCTGGAACCATAGGTCACAGCAGTGTTTGGACCCATTGGGTGCACATCATCTGACTAAGTCTGGAATCAGGGCCCTACTACTTCCTAGCAAAAAGTTATGTTCCATAATAATTTTTATTAGTTTTTTTGCTGATGGCTAAGGGGAGGGGGCTGCAACTCCTCCCAAAGGAGTGACCTGTGAATAAAGGTCTCAGTGCTTAACCCTCCTGTGTCTGTCTTCTGGGGGGGGTCACGTGATGTGTGGAGGGAGTCACAATGATCCAGCAGGCTCTACTCACCCCCTATGGTATCATTTATCTACTCATTTTTTTTTTTTTTTTTTATATTCTTTATTTAAAAGATTTTGCAATTTTAGACATACAAACAATGGGAAATACAGTACAGGACACAGGTGGGGGGGAGGGAAAGGCACATGGGAACACCAATTCAATTCAAATGTCCGTTTACATCTGAGTCACGCCATTTGCCAACAGAACACAATGCATAATAAAGATTCCTTGGCTTTCGTTGTTGCATAGGGGACCCCCTCTTAGATCAAAACTTGGTGTGGTCAAGGCCACCTGGGTCTAAGCCCCACTAGGCTGCGGGCACCCATTCCGTTCAAACGAAGAAGCTTCATCATACCACTTTGCAAAAGAAAAAAATAAATAAAGGGGGGTGGCGTTGCCCCACAGCTAGGTGTAGCCATGCTGCCCTCCAGGGGAGTGTGGAGGCACACATAAGGGGCTTGGGTGGGGAAAGGAAGTGGAGGGGGAGATGGAGAGGGAGGGAAAGGAAAATTGAGTTTGGCATGTGGGACACGGGTCCACGCAGGGCATTCATCCCTGTTCACCCATGCCCGGCAGCTCTCAAGATGACCCAGATCTCTCCCCATACACGTGGGGCGGTACCGCGCAGCACTGCCGACACACCGCAGAGCCTACTGCTCAAGCAGGCTCCTGAAGTCTGACGATTCCTCAAAGATCAACCAGGGCAGCCAAGTTACTCTGTATTGCTCATCTCTGTCATGCATAGCCAGCGTCAAGTCCGCCATCTCCCTAATACTCATGACCTTCCTTACCCAATCCCTCATGGAGGGGGCCTTCTTCTGTTTCCAAAACCTAGGGATTGTCTGCTTGGCCGCATTCAGCAGATGGGCCAGTAAGGTTTTTTTGTATTTTCCCGTCGGGGCCCTCGTAGAATGGAGCAGGATCTGGGCCGGGTCATCCTGTAGTTGTGCCCCTGTAAGTTGCTCCACAGTACGCAGGACCGTCTCCCAGTATTCCCGGATCCTGGGGCACGTCCAAAATATGTGGAATAGAGTCCCTCGCCCCTCCCCACATCTCCAGCAATTCGTGCTAACAGTGCCTAACATCTTACCCAGCCTATCCGGGGTGTAATACCAGCGTGTTAGTAACTTGTAGTTGGCCTCTTGAGTCCTCGTGGCCAGCGAGGATTTGTGTGACAAGGTCGCTATTTTGATCCTCTCCTTCTCTCCTATCGTCCTACCCAAATCAGACTCCCACTCACCCCAGAACGAGGGAGGGGGGGCCTCTCGCTCACCCATGAGGAGAGAGTACAGATTGGAGATCAAATGAGGTCGCGGTTGCCCCGCCAGGCAGAGTTTTTCAAGATCTTTGTAATCCCTGATGTTCTCCTTTCGAAAGCCTAACCTGGACAGTACGGATTGAAATCTTAAGAGAGTCCATGGGTCTAAGTCCCCGTTCTCTAGCTTAGCTCTTAGGTCGCCCAAAGAGATCCACTCCCTCTCTGTTATCAAGTCGCCCCCCCTTAGCTGGCCCACCTTTCCCCACTCCCTAAGGTCCGACCTTGAACAATTCGCCAAAAGCAGCGGGTTATCTATTAACGCGATCATGGGGGAGGGCCAAGGAGACACGTCTGATCGCTTCCTGTAGCCCCGTAGGACTCCAAGTGTTGATGCAATTGTTGGGTGGGATCTCACCTCTGCTGCACGGGTCTCTTTATTCAAAACAGATGTGTCCAAAGGGGCCGGCGCGAGAGCTAGCTCCAGCTGGACCCACCTCTTTGTTCCCCTACAGGTGTGCCACTCGCATACTCTCTGTAAGTGGGAAGCCACCCAGTACAGTTGGACATCCGGCATCGCCATGCCCCCTAAATGCTTGGGCTTGCATAGTACCTGCCGCCTGAGTCTTGCCCTCCTTTTCCTCCAGACAAAGCCCATAAGGGTTTTCTCCAGTTCCCTAAAGAAGCGCGTGGGGATATGTATCGGTAGTTCTTGGAACAGGAACAACAATTTTGGCAGGACCGACATTTTAATTATATTCACCCTGCCCATCCAAGAGAAGGTAGGGGATTCCCACCTGTCCAGGTCAGCCTTTATTCTCTGGGACAAGGGCAGGAAGTTCAACGCCAGGATCTTCGACAACCGGTTCGGCAGTTGCGTGCCGAGGTATGTGATCGAACTCTCAGCCCATTTAAAGGAAAATGTCTGCTGAACACTCCTGGCCACATCCCCCGAGAGTGATATGTTTAACGCTTCGGATTTCTCAAAATTGATTTTAAAAAAGGAGAGTCTTCCATAAATTTCAAACTCCTTCATCAGTACCGGCACCGTGATCGTGGGGTTTGTGACAAAGAAGAGGAGATCATCCGCGTAAGCAGCGACCTTATGTATGTCTCCTCTGAGTCTCAATCCCCCTATGTCCACGTTCTCCCTAATTCTACACAAGAATGGTTCCAGGGTCAGGGCAAACAGCAGGGGGTGACAGAGGGCAGCCCTGGCGGGTTCCATTACGGATTGGCAATGGGGCAGAGAGATGTCCATTGACCTTAACCCTAGCAGAGGGAATCATATAGAGGGCTTCTATAAGCTTTCTCATGTTGTCCCCCAGTCCCACATGTCTAAGGGTCTCTTTCAGAAAAGGCCAGCTCACCCTATCGAAGGCCTTCTCTGCATCTGTGGATAAGAGCATCATTGGTGTGTCGGAGTGCTGCGCAGTGTATATTGTGCTAATTGCCCGCACCACGTTATCCCTGGCCTCCCTTCCCAGCACAAAAACCCGTCTGGTCCAAATGGACCACCTGGGCCACTACCGGAGCAAGTCTATTGGCAAGGATTTTAGCGTAAAGCTTTAGGTCCGCATTGAGAAGGGAGATCGGGCGGTAACTTTTACAAGACAGTGGGTCTTTACCCGGCTTATGCAAGACAGAGATGTGGGCCGCAAGGTCCCCGCCAGAGAATGCGCCCGGCGCATCTGGATCTGTAATTGAGTTCCATGCCCTGACCATGCGTGGGCCCAACAATGAGATAAAAGTTTTATAGTAAGTAACCGAGTATCCATCTGGCCCCGGAGCCTTTCCCGACGGGGTCAGTTTGATCGCCTCCAACAGCTCCTCAAGCCCAATCGGATCCTCAAGTGGGGCAGAGACCCCCTCGGGAACCGATGGCATGCCAGAGTTCCCTATGTATTGTTCTATTTTGCCCGGGCGCGTTTGTGCCGCTACTCCCCCGCCAAGGCCGTACAAATTTGAGTAGTAGGCTCTAAAAGTATCCGCAATCCCCTCTTTTATGTTGATCTCAAACCCATCGTCCGTGTTTGTTTGGTTATAGATTCCTACAGAAATAATCCCGCACTGCTAGGTAATTTTATATGGTGCTGGCTGGCAAGGACACCCAATGGGGTGATTTGCTATATGCAGAAACTACTGTGAGTGGACTACCAGTGGAGTCCACCAAACCTTGTCAGAAAACAAGCTAGCCGCACTACATATGAATTAAAGTGCAATACAATTTATTAGAAACAAAATTATTTCACATAGCTTTACATAAGCATGATAACAATAAAGCACAAGACAAAAGTAAAATCCATTAAAAATATGAAAAGCGGGGAAGGAAAGGATTGGACCATAGAAAAAATCAGCTCTAATAAATGAATATCAAGAGATATTCATTCAATTGTTTTGATGGTATATGGAGTATCACGACACTGGTGCCTAAGGCTAAAAGAGAGAGAGAAGTGTGGGAGCAGGGAAAACCATTCCCTGTGCAAAAGAGGTGTAGAGTAGTGTCCCAATTAATCTACGGGATGCTGAAGTAAAAAGTGCATGTGCAATATAGAAAAGTGCAGAGATAGTGCATAAAGTGGCAAAGAGGTTTTGTAAGGTGCCGTGTCGGATATGCATAGAACATCAGATATAATTACAAACAAATGAAAATATATCACCAAATATAGGGAGCTAGGTCTATTCCGTCCACCTGCTGCCGACACTGACGCGTGGCGTGGTGCTGTGATCCCACCACTTCGTCAGGACTTGTTGGTTATATTTACATACTGATACTGGACTGACTTCTGGCCTGATTTCGCCCACTAACACACAAGGGTATCTAACAAAACTGGTGCCAGTTATTACGGCTGGCAGGACTCCGCTCACTTGTGGTACTGAAGGGATTCCACAGCAGGTCAAGGTCCAGACGACCTGTATTAACAAAAATGTACAGCGTGATCTAATTGACAGTGACATCAGCTGTGACCACGTTACACGGGTTTCCTCACTATTGGTGCCTTCAGATCTGTATATTAATCTGTTCATTGCATGAATAAAGCTTATTTAGTGTGCTCTTAAAGCACTTAAATACAACTTAATCTTGGAATGCTCTTTTATCTTGATTCTGAACCCACCCTCCGTGTTTTCTCTATTATATTTATACGCTGCCGAGGCTGGCTTCTGGCCTTGTTAATGGACAGTGTCTGCAGAAGTTATTATGGGCTGGCAGGATTCGGTTGGTGCCGCAGGTAACTTATCGTGTTATTTTAGTGAGAGTGGCGTCAGCTGGGGCCACATGATACGGGTTTCCTAACACTATCTGTCTCTGTATTTTCTGCTTTCTCCTTCCTTCTCTTATCTATCCATCATTTATATTTTTGCGAACCTTTTTTTCATTTGCATATCCATCTTCTGTTTATCTGTCAATCTATCTGTCACATAGCTTTCTACCCTCTATCTTTTTGTTTTTATCAACTTCCATCTGTCTTTTTATCGATTTAAATATATTTCTATCTATCTATTCATTCTATCTATCCATTTTCTATCTATTCAACTATTTATCCATCTGCCATTTTTTCCTTCTTGTGTGTTTCTCTTCTCCTCCCTCGTTCTTCTTTCTTCTCTCTACCCTTCCCTACTTCATTGACCCCTTACTATTTTTATTTTTTTCCATCTTTCATGTATAAACTCACCTGTATATCCTATATCTATCTTTATCGATACATTTCTAATATATATATATATATATATATATATATATATATATATATATATATATATCCATCTATATCTATCTCCCTCTTTGCGCTTTGGTTTAGAGAAGGCAAATAAGAAAAAATAATATTCTGAATGCTGTGCTAATATCTCCTCCCCCACAGAGCACAATAGAAGGCATTGTAGCAGAACCCCCCCACCCCAGAACCTTATAGCAGCCACTGTACAGAACCACCCCCTCCCCCAGAGACCCAAAATAGGCAAAGTGCAGACTCCCCCCACCACCCAAAAACCCATGACAGGCAGTGTGCAGAATCCTTCCCAGAACCCCATAGTGCAGAATCCCCCCAGAACTCCATAACAAACAGTGTACAGACCCCCCCAATCACCCCATATCAGACAGGGTGCAAAATCCCTTCCCCAATCACCCCGTAAGAGGCAGTGTGCAGAATCCCACTCTAATCACCCCATAACCCCATGCAGAATCCCCATTACCCTGTGTCACGATCGCACTCTATCAGCCCAGCCAAGACGCTAGAGAGAGTGTGATGGTCCAAGGGTTAAAGCCACCAGACCCCTGGGTATGCACTACTAGTCCCAGCAAGTCACCAAATTAACCCTTTGATAAACCTGTTTCACCAGAGCTTCCTTCAGAAAGGTGAGCTCATATATTTAGGCCAGAGCTGATTTATTAAACATTTAATCTGATAAAAAGGTATCACAGTGCTAGATGTAATATACAGAAACAAATGACATACAAGTACAAAAAATACATAAAAGAGTACAGCAAATATCAGTTCAGCAAATAAAAAGAAAATCCTTACAGTATAATGGCGTAGCAGTCCTTGTGAGTGAGTATCCAGTGGTTGCTTAAAGTCTTATGTCCAGCATGACCCAGCTTTCTGATTTAAGTTTGTCCTTAGGTGTCTGACTTAGTCTGTCCTTAGCATTAGGTTTTATTAGCTAAACTTTGGAGGGAAAAGCTTCACCCCTCCCCTCTGACCCCACCTGGTGAGGGCATTTCTCTCCCAGGTCTCTTATCTGAGTTCTGGTTTTATGGTGGGTGCAGAGACAGCACATTCTACTGCTTCAAAGACCTTTGACTTCAAAGAAGGAAGTGCCACAAACAGAACCCCCCATAAAACTGGAATACACAAACAGTCTGAGTGACCCCTCACCCAGGTCTTTGGACTATACATTATACAATAATAATACATATGGTTATTCTATAATCAGGCCTTGGGCCTGACACCCTGTGTGCACAATCCCCCCCAATAATCTCATAAAGGGCAGCATGCAGAATGCTTCTCAATCACCACATAACAGGCAGTTTTCAGAATCCCCCCAATTGCCCCAGCATGCACCTCCCCCATCACCCAATAACTAGTAGTGTACAGAATTCCCCTATTCACCCCATGACAGGCAGTGTGGCAGAATCCCCATGATCACCCCAATAATGTGTGAGGAGGGAGGTTCAAAAAAGGACAGTGGGAGGGCAAGGAGCAAGTATAACTGCTCCCTGCTTGCAGGTCCTCCATTGTCTGGTGCCACACGCACGCACACACTTTTTTCACAGAGCTTAGAGTTAGGGAGAGTCAGCTATGCCAGATTCACTTTATTTTATTCAGCTTTTTAGAAGAATAAATGTTGCAGGGCATTCTAATTAATATTTCATTCAATATTGCATTTGTATGATTTGAGTCATTGATTCATAGAGAACAGCTTTCAGTCAATCTGCAGTGTTCCAATATGGTTTGCTGGTGCAATCTCAAATTAGAGAAGATAGTGGAATGTCTATATACATATTACATAAACTTGTAAAATAAAAATAAAACAGTATAAAGTATAAATAACCAATGAAACCAATATGAAAATTACACTTCTCTATACATTGTAGGCATGCAGCTGGCTATACTCTGGAGGGGGTATATATTTCACCCAGAATGCGGGCCTGGGTGAAATAAGAAGTCCAGGAGGCTAGTTGCTTCAGTGTTCATATAACACTGAGGCCATTTTTTAAGTTTTCCTGGGCCTGAATTTCCATGGAGCAGCAGGTAGGTTGGCAGTGGGACCTGCCGTGCCTCTCCCTCCAGGCCGGAGTTTGCTGGCCTGGCTCATAACAGAATTTTTTGTGAAGAACCAGCACTCCAGTATATAGGTTTCATCAAAATCATATATTTGTAAATCCAACGAAATGCAAATGATGCACAACAAACTTCCAAGTCCTATGTCGACGTTTCGGGTGCGCGAGGGCCCCCTTCTTCAGGACCAACTTGGTGCCGTGTGACCCCACACAGCATAACATCAAACAAGAAGACAAGGGTGCATGTGGCTTTATATATGTTATGGGGCCATCCCTGCCCCAGGAAGTAGAAGGGATCGCACCTGACGTCAATCTGACGTCACTGGCGCCTTGGCAACCATGTAAACATTGTCTACCACCATGTAAAAACATCTAAGGTGTAAAAAACAACAAATATAAGCATAAACAAGATGCAGGCCTCATACTTACCTTGCGCTGGGCGCTCCCGTCCGTGCGAGGAGAACTCCTCCGCATGCTGGGACCTGCCGCTGACACAGCTAGGGGGCTGCAAAGCAACCAACAATGCTGTCCCCTGTAGGGGGAAGGCTGGCAGCTACGCGTCGTTCGGGCAAATCTGCCCGGCGACGCATGATGCAGCATCACAGAGCCAGATATTGGCTCCCGGGTGCTGCGAGGCTGGTGCCCCATCTGCGGCCAGCGATAGGCCGCAGACAGCGCACCAGCAGCTTTCCAGTCTAGTGCTGCGGTGTTGACTTCGTCAATGCGCCCACTGGCAAGGCAAGAGGATCCTGCACACAATTCACATTATATAATGTATATATTCAAGGGGACAGAGAGGAAAAGTGGGGGGAAAGAAGGGGGAGAAAAGAAAGGGACAAACATATGAAAGGAAGAGGGATAACGGGGGGAGTAAGGAAAGGAGGGACAAGACTAGGGAAAGAGGGACAAAAGAAGGGGAGGAAGGGTAGAACTGGGGGAAAAAAGAGAAAAAAATCAAATAAGAACAAGGGACGGGGGGTAAACAAGAGAAAAAAAGGAGAAAAAAGAGGGACAAACAGAGGGACCATGAAAGGAACAAGAGCTAAGAACAGATAAAGAGTAGGATAAAAGCAAGAGACAGGAGTGCAGACTCTAAGCTGTGGGAGCTGAGAGAAGAAAAAAGGGGGGGAAAAGAGGGACAAGCAGAGGGATCATGAAAAACTTAGAGCACGTTACGGGTAGGGGGACAGGGAGGACGGACGAAGGGACACAAATGTGGACCCTAGATGGGAAAAAGTTAAAGCAGAATGGGGACAAATAGAAAAGAGGGACAAGAAGAGAGAGGCTAGGAAGGGGACACAAAAGAGAGAGAAAGAAGGGACAAAAACAGGGGACAGGACAGAAGGTTAGGGAAGGGAGGGAAAAAAAGAGAAAAGAAAAAAGAAGAGGAAGATAATATGAGCTATATATCATTATAAACGATTACAGATATTCTGCGGGATGCCCGAGGACCTACAGTCATAATCAGGAGGAACCTAATTACAGTCCAAAGTCTATCTCTTCTCCAAAAAAACAATTATACCTAAATGCTGTATTCAGACCGCGGGGTTGTACAGTGTCCAGTCGGTGGATCCAAAACGTTTCCCGTTGGAGTAGTCGGGTATTTCTATCACCACCCCTACTTAGTTTAGGCACATGTATTGACCTTTAAGGTCTTGTGGGAGATGTCCTAACTCGGTAAAGTGCATTGCCACCGGTTTGTCGTAATCGTCTTGGCCATCATTTTTTACTCTACCCTGATGAACTCGAATATCTCTTTTGTGTTTCTGGAATCTCTTTTTGAAGGGTCCAATAGTCTTGCCCACGCAGACCAAACTACAGGGGCACTTCAGAATATAGACACAATAGTCCGTGTTGCAATTCAAATAACCTCTGATTGCGATCTGGGCCCCAGTATGTGGGTGTGAGAACTTAGGTCCAATAATCAGGGAATTGCAAATATTGCAATTAAAACACTTGTAGCAGCCCATTTTGGTAGAGAGCACCTGTCTCTGAGTTTTATATTTATCAACTGGGTCTGCTCTAATCAATAGGTCCCGTAAATTCCGGCCTCTAGTGTACACCTTTAATGGGGGACGTCTAATCACTGGTGCCAGGTTCCTATCAGAATCCAGAATATTCTGGTGTCAACGGGTGATCCGTTCTATACCTGTTGATGTGTGGCAAAATGTTTGAACAAATGGGACACGTTCCTCAATTTGTTTTTTGGGTCTCTCTTTTGTAAAGATGTTAACCGCCTTATTCCTTGCGATAGTCAATATATCTTCTGGGTACCTCCGATCTCTGAACTTCTTGTACATAAGGTCTAACTGGGTATCAGCAGTGGTGTTATCGGAATGAATTCTCAGTACCCGCAAAAACTGGGAAATGGGGAGGTTATCAATCAGGTGCTTGGGGTGAGCACTTTCATATCTAAGTAAAGTATTGCGATCCGTGGGTTTAGTAAACAAACCTGTGGTGATAATGCCTTCCGCATCCTTTGATAGGGCTACATCTAGGAAAGTCGCGTGGTCTCTAGAGACCTCCGGGTTGAACATGATGCTGGGAAAAATGGAGTTAATCATGTCCACAAATAGCCTGACTGAATCGGTGTCCCCATTCCAAATCATCACGATATCATCTATATAGCGCCCCCAAAATGACACTTTCTCCGTGTATGTGGGTGTTGGGTAGATGGAGTTCTTGCCCATAAATAGATTTGCGAAAGATGGAGCAACTGCGCTCCCCATGGCGGTCCCAGTGATTTGCTGAAAACAGGTAGATTCAAATTTAAAGGAATTGTTAGTCAACACTAGTTCAAGGCCCAGCAGGATGTACTCAGTGGGTATATTTGTGGTTTCTCTAGTAAGAAAGTGTTTGACCGCTTCTAATCCGGCTTCATTTGGTATACTCGTGTATAATGACGAGATATCCATAGTTACCAGAAGGGATGCCCCAGTGGTGGATACCCTTCTGAGTTTCTTAAGAAAATCCCCCGTATCTCTCAAATAGGAGGGGAGTTTCCGCACATAAGGTTGTAAGAAGAAGTCAATCCATTGGGCCAGGGGTTGGGTGGCCGAGTTAGTTTCTGCTACAATGGGGCAGTATTTGAGGAGGCTTAATCCTTTGTGGACCTTCGGTAGGCCATATATTACTGGTGTAATTGGGTAGTCCATTTGCAGGAATTCTGCTGTCTCCTGTGTAATCCAGCGATTCATCAGGCCTATATTAATATAGTCAGCAATCTTTGTTTGTATTTGGACTGTAGGGTTATGTTCTAATTTACTATAGCTGAGTGTGTCCATGAGCATATCTGTAATGCCTTTATGATAGTCGCGGTAATCAAGGACTACAATTGCGCCCCCTTTATCCGCAGGTTTTATTATAATCTGAGTGTCCTCCTTAAGTGATTTAAGAGCCTGTGTCTCCTGTGTAGACAGGTTACTATGGTACCGTTTTTTGGATGCTAACAGCATCGCATCAGCCCTGATTGTACGGTGGTATAAATTTTCTTTTAAGTTTAAAGGGGCACCCCAGCTCCACCTTTTCCCTTGGGGGTGCATCAGTCTTAAAGAACTGCTTAAGTTTCAGAGTCCTTTCAAACTTATACAGCTCCACATCAAACTTGAACAGATCAAACTTAGTCGTAGGACAGAATGACAAACCCCTGGATAAAACGCTTACGTCATCTGCTGTTAGTCGTCGGGATGAGAGATTCATAACGGGGTTTTCTTGGTTGTTTGTCTCGTCTGGCGCTGTGTACTTCTTGTGGTGTCGCTGGCCACCCCTCCTGGGTCGCTTTGGCTTGGGCCGGTTCTCGTATTTCCCGTGATGTAGGCTTATGGCTCCTGGTGTCACTATCAGAGGACCAATTCTCTGTAGGTAGGTCACTCTCGGAAGAGGTTTGCTCAGGTCTCCGTTGTCCCCTTGGCTTATAGTTGAATCTCCTAGGTTTTCTTCTCGTCTGTGGTGCTTCTTCTTTCACGGTCAGCCACAGGTACACGCGGCCCTCTTTATAGTCATTACATACTTGTTTAAATTTGTCACATTTGTACTTTTTCAAGCGATCTGTATATACATACAAGTCTTTTTCATGTTTGGATAGGGTTTCTGGTACCTGTGGAGTAGTGGTTGCACTATCCTGTATCCTGAGTTCTAGACTAGTGATCTCTCTGTTAAGCTGACAGAGCTGTGTCCTTACTTCTTCTATGACTAACAACATATAGTTTAAAGAGTTCTGGTTAGATATTTCACACCATCGTGTACAAAACTCAGGCTTGTTGCGTCCTATTGTAGGCTGGTTCCGGATCCTGAAGCGTCTAGGAATCTTTTTAGCGCGGTAGTACTCTGACAATGTTTGTCCATGTAGCTCTAGATCAATCTTCCTCTTTTTGAGTTTCCTCAGTTCCCGTATAAGGTCTGTAGGGATATCCTTACCGAATGCTGCTGCAGAGTCAGGTGGGAATAAGATAAATGTCCGTGTTTTAGCACACAATTCGGGATGTCCATCAATCCCATGGAGCACCTCCATATGGTGTATTGGAGGATTATAACTGGAATAGTCTTAAAGATAAGGGTAGGTGCTGGCAATCTGTGTCAGGCACAAATTTCTTTCTGGGAGGGAGTGCCGCACTCTTACCTCCATATTCCTGGGTGGGTGCACGGTTCGCGGTGACACCACAATGTCCAACATTTTTTGTGAAGAACCAGCACTCCAGTATATAGGTTTCACCAAAATCATATATTTGTAAATCCAACGAAATGCAAATGATGCACAACAAACTTCCAAGTCCTATGTCGACATTTCGGGGTGCGCGAGGGCCCCCTTCCTCAGGACCAACTTGGTGCCGTGTGACCCCACACAGCATAACATCAAACAAGAAGACAAGGATGCATGTGGCTTTATATATGTTATGGGGGATATCTGTAATCGTTTATAATGATATATAGCTCATATTATCTTCCTCTTCTTTTTTCTTTTCTCTTTTTTTCCCTCCCCTTCCATCCTGTCCCCTGTTTTTGTCCCTTCTTTCTCTCTCTTTTGTGTCCCCCTTCCTAGCCTCTCTCTTCTTGTCCCTCTTTTCTATTTGTCCCCATTCTTCTTTATCTTTTTCCCATCTAGGGTCCGCATTTGTGTCCCTTCGTCCGTCCTCCCTTTCCCCCTACTTGTAACGTGCTCTAAGTTTTTCATGATCCCTCTGCTTGTCCCTCTTTTTCCCCCTTTTTTCTTCTCTCAGCTCCCACAGCTTAGAGTCTGCACTCCTGTCTCTTGCTTTTATCCTACTCTTTATGTGTTCTTAGCTCTTGTTCCTTTCATGGTCCCTCTGTTTATCCCTCTTTTTTCTCCTTTTTTTCTCTTATTTACCCCCCATCCCTTGTTCTTTTTCGATTTTTTTCTCTTTTTTCCCCCAGTCCTACCCTTCCTCCCTTTGTCCCCTTCTTTTGTCCCTCTTTCCCTAGTCTTGTCCCTCCTTTCCTTACTCCCCCCGTTATCCCTCTTCCTTTCATATGTTTGTCCCTCTCTTTCCCCCCCCTTCTTTCCCCCCACTTTTCCTCTCTGTCCCCTTGAATATATACATTATATAATGTGAATTGTGTGCAGGATCCTCTTGCCTTGCCAGTGGGCGCGTTGACGAAGTCAACACCGCCGCACTAGACTGGAAAGCTGCTGGTGCGCTGTCTGCGGCCTATCGCTGGCCGCAGATGGGGCACCAGCCTCGCAGCACCCGGGAGCCAATATCTGGCTCTGTGATGCTGCATCATGCGTCGCCGGGCAGATTTGCCCGAACGGCGCGTAGCTGCCAGCCTTCCCCCTACAGGGGACAGCATTGTTGGTTGCTTTGCAGCCCCCTAGCTGTGTCAGCGGCAGGTCCCAGCATGCAGAGGAGTTCTCCTCGCACGAACGGGAGCGTCCAGCGCAAGGTAAGTATGAGGCCTGCATCTTCTTTATGTTTATATTTGTTGTTTTTTACACCTTAGATGTTTTTACATGGTGGTAAACAATGTTTACATGGTTGCCATGGCGCCAGTGACGTCAGATTGACGTCAGGTGCGATCTCTTCTACTTCCTGGGGCAGGGGTGGCCCCATAACATATATAAAGCCACGTGCACCCTTGTCTTCTTGTTTGATGTTATGCTGTGTGGGGTCACACGGCACCAAGTTGGTCCTGAGGAAGGCGGCCCTCGCGCACCCGAAACGTCGACATAGGACTTGGAAGTTTGTTGTGCATCATTTGCATTTCGTTGGATTTACAAATATATTATTTTGATAAAATCTATATACTGGAGTGCTGGTTCTTCACAAAAAATTTTGGACATTGCGGTGTCACCGTGAATCGTGCACCCACCCAGGAATATAGAGGTAAGAGTGTGGCACTCCCTCCCAGAAAGAAATCTGGCTCATAACAGGGCTACCAAAGATTGCTTTGCTCTGCAATCTGGGGTGTAGCCGTGTGAGGAGACAGGTGGTCTCCATTGTGGAGCCAGAGAGTGAAAGAGACTTGTGCTGCAGGCCTAAACCAATGGACTTTTGTGTACACTGGTGAGGAAACCGCTGCTTTCTTGCTGAATTTGTTGCACTCTGAATTTAGCTTGTGGTTGTGGTTTATTCTATCATAGTAGGAATAAAACCCAGGGGTGACAGGTTTATTCTATCAGGGGTAACAGAACCTGTCACCCCGGATGTCCTTTTCTTTCCATTAAAAGAAAGAAAAACAAGGCTGGCAGGTTATTTATTGATGCCGGTTTATAAGTGACCCCTCCCCCCCAAAATCCAGCATATTTATATGGATTTTTATCATTGGGCCATCTTTTCATGATAGTGCTCCTTTAAGAGACTTCTCTGTGGGACTTTGTCTTCAATAAACCGCCTACCTCACCTAAGAACTGTTCCTAGAGTCTGTCATTGTCGTTAGAAACCCCAATCCTGACAAAATGGACATTATTTTCATCATAAATTTACATTTGACTTCACATATTTTATTAATTAAGATTGAGGCTATGGAGAATGTAATTCTATTGACCATTCATGTACAATTTACAGTGCATATATTAACATTAGCATTTGACCACACTGTTCAGATCTCTGTATGCACAAATCTTTAATCCAACCCATCTTTGTTTGTCATATTTGAGTTAAAATGTTACAGAAACAGGAGCAGAGACAGGTGTTTTTTCTCACGAGAATAACTGGTGTAACAGCATTTCCCAGGGACAAAAATAGCTGGAAGGTCCAAACGGTATTTAGGCTGATGTTATCAGAAGGAAAAGGCAAAGAACAGGGAGTGTAGAATATTTGCCTGTTATGTTCGCTAGATGCTTGAAGTGAACACAATTACACAAGGCCAATGCTGCACAAGTTACTAATTTGCACTGCAATAACTTATTACTGACCTTATACAAGTACTACCTTGGAATAGATCCTCATCAGTGCTCCCTATAACACTCAGCTACCATTGCCGTCAGGAGACAGTAACAGTGGAACCCTCCTAATAGATCCTCCATAATGAAGAATAAACAGAGAATTCAGGGAACTGCCTGTAACTCTCTGGTCACACATCACTATTGCACATCAGCAGTTCAAAACTGAGCAGAGTTAATCTGATATTCTCTATCAACTGCAGTATCAAAGGATCAAGGATCACAAATCATAAAAATGTGTGAAAAATCGACTCTGGATCATTTTATAAAGCTTCTGTCTTGTAGAACTGAGTGGCTAGTAAAAGCCAGGTTATAATATCCACAAGTAGCAAGTGTAACTGCTTTGAAAAGAGATGCAGAAAAATAAGGTAAAGCTTGTGGCTTTAGTTTAAAGGGCACAATCAAGGACTAGTTGGGGAAAATTCAATCACTAAGGGCCTAATTTATGATGTGAGACCTTTAGCATAATTTTTATGGCTATATGCACCAAACACTACTAATTAGCTTTGATTGTTGTGCTTAGGTTTTGGCCGGCCGGTCAGTGCCTGTTGTACCCGCCAGCCGATTATCCCAGCACCAGTATTTGTATCGCTGTATTTTTGTATCGTTACAAGAAATCATTGATGGGGAAAAAGGGGACAAACTTTAGGTAGCGTTTTAGTTGGTGTCCAAATTACACATTGTTAAGAAAAATAAGCCATTAAAATCAATTTTGATAACCCCCCAAAAAACATTTGGGTCCATTTAGGTCCTGCATTTGAATCATTGACAATGCAGCGCGGGACTTTGCAAAGGCCAGCTAAAGCCATTCTGTCCTTTACAGCCGGCGGCAGGGGTGAGGGTCAAGCCCTGAAGCAGCCGGATGTCGACGCAGCATCCAAAAGGTAAGTAGGGGCTGACGGAAGGGGGGGGGGGGGGGTCGGCCTCTTTTTATTTTGTGTCCGAAGTTTCTCCTTAAAGGCCTATTATCACTTCTCAGAATTATTTATGATTTACCTGGTAGAATGTAGCATGTTATGGCAACAAGATTGTTTTAGCTTTTTCTGTGATGTCTGGAGGTCCTGCTATGTGATTACACCTATTTAAACACATGCAAAGTAATTGTCCAAAAAAAAAAACAAACTCTTTACTCACCGGCTTTTGCCCATGGCTGATTGCTCTTAGTCTGGCACTATGGATCTTACCTGAATGGCAAATGGTGTTCCAGATTGCCCATTCTCTATCGGGAACACCCCGTCTATTTAGGCCCTACAAGCCCTGGCATACCCCCCACAGTTCACTGCAATAGTGTCACTGACTGATAGCAGGGGATGGGCAAGCAGGTAAGATCCACAGTGCCATAAATGTCAACCGGGGTGGTGCATGTTGACTCTTTTTTGACATTTAATGTTTAGGGGTCTAGAATAAGCACACTAGGGCTACTCCTAAGTCAGAAGCTGAAGCAGAAGCACTCATAAGCCTCAGAAATAAAAAGGCTTGATTAGACTTTGCTAGATCATCTAAAAAGGCCTGCACAGTTCTGAAATAACCTTCTTTGGACATATGAAACCAAGATCAACCTCTACCAGAATGATGGCGAAGGCGTGGTACAGCTCATGATCCAAAGCATACCACTTCATTTGTAAAACATGGTGGAGGCAGTGTTGTGTCTCGAGCATGCATGGCTGCCAGCAGCACTGGGTCACCAGTATATTTTGATGATGTTACACAGGACAGAAGTAGCCAGATGAATTCTGAGCTATTCAGAGACATACTGTCTGCTCAAATGAAGCCAGACTGCGTTCCATAATACAGATGGACAATGACCCAAAACATAAAGCCAAAGCTACCCAGGAGTTTATTAAAGCAGAGAAGTGGAATATTCTTGAATGGCCAAGTCAGTCACCTGAACTCAACCCAATTGAGCTGCATTTTACTTGTTGAAGACAGGAAGGCCCACAAACAAACAGCAACTGAAACCTGCTGCAGTAAAGGCCATGGTACAGCATTTAAAAGGAGGAAACACAGCATCTGGTGGCTTCAGGCAGTCATTGTCAGCAGATTTTCAACCAAGGGGTTTATTTATCAAAGGCTTGCGCCAGGTAGTGTCTAACGAGCGCCAGGTACCGCCAGCTAACGGCGGCTACCGACTCAAATACGCCCGGCGGCGGTCACAATGACGCATTTATCACGCTAAATGAGGCTAGCGCCGGCGAGAGCGTCAGCTAGCGCGGGATTCATCATGTAGCCGACTGCAACGAACAGCGCCGCTGCTAATCCCATCACAGCGACAGGTATGACCTGGCGCTCCCTGGCGTGGTCCAATGCATTTCAATGGAGCAATCTTTAAATAATCATAATTAATTTCTATTAATGTTTTTTTTGTTTTTTTTAATGTCAAAAATTCTGTGACCACTTCTGCAATGTTATGTTTTTTTTTAAAGTAAAAAAAAAAAAAAATTAAAAAATGTGCAGAATTGATATTACAGGTCTGATATTAATGTATTCATATTACAAAATGTTTAGAAAAACTTGTATAATTTTTACATTAAAAAAAATGGTTGTTTGGGGGTTAAAAACTACTTTACACACATCGCCGCCAACGCTCTGGGGTTTAAATAAGGAATTCACAGCGCTAGAAATTTTTGAGCGTGATTTGTTAATGAATCTGCAGCAAGCCGTTCGCTCTGGCCATTCGCTGTCAGGCGCACCCATACAACGCGGAACCTGTGAAACATCGACCCCTAACCCCGTATTCAACATTACCGCACACCGACTGAGTCGCTGTCAACAAGCAAACCCCGGCCAAGCACAGCGAATACTAGCTGGCGCTGTGAAAATCACGCTACTGGCGCTCATCTGTCGCTACCTGGTGCTATTAATGAATCGGCCTGCAAGTATTAGAAATTAACATTTTATTTACAATTATTTAATTTGTCCAATTACCTTTGAGCCCCTGAAACAAAGAGAACGTGTTTAAAAATGCTTTAGTTCCTCACATTTGTAAGCAATCCTTTTGTTCAACCAAGTGAATTAAAGCTGAAAGTCTGAACTTCAACTGCATATGAATTGTTTTGTTCAAAATTCATTGTGATACAGAACCAAAATTAGAAAAAATGTCTCTGTTTGAATATTTATGGACCTGTGTATATATATATATAAATAAATTAAAGCATTTAATACTTTCTAGACTGACATTTACCACTCTGTATTTTGATTATATATTAATAATGTACCAATACATATCTTGAGCCTCAAGTTCCATCTATTCTGCACCTACTTCCAAAGCGCAAGTAAACTAAAAAAACTAGCCACCTGCTACAGAGATTGCACATCCACAGAACAATTAATGTAAAAATCTTATGTTTTAATACACAAATTCATCACAGTGACACATAGATAACATACTCAAAACACTAAACAACATTACATTTAAAAAATTATATAAGGCTGAGAGTCACTCCAACAGCAAGCTGCTGCTGAAATGAATACAATCTTGCGCTGGGTGTAAGGTCAGTTCTTTACCTAATCTACACAGCCAGTATATTCAGTACAGTAAGATAAAACAAAGTGCCAGTGCTTTCTGTACCATACAAACTCTCTAATAAATGTGAATTAATAAATGTCTGGCTACCTGGTGCCAGATACACAAATAACCACTATATAAAAGATGCAAAGATCTACTACTAATATGAATGTGCTGATTGCAAGTGAAAAAGAAGTCATACACCAAACATAGAGAAAAGGATCTTAATAACATAATAACAGCAAGATAATAGACAGAGCAACACAGAGTGAGCAAGCAAGTAAACATAACCTGTCCAAGGAATACTGAAATACTGAAACTAACAACTGTTAGTTGTATTCATGTTTAGGTTTTTTTTATAGTATATACGCTCATTAATAAAAATTATATTTTGATTAACACACTGCTTCTATATCATTTACAATTGTATTGAGCCTTCAGTTAGTGTGGATGGTTTTTCACTGATAGTTTATTCTGGGGTTTCTGTAGCATAGCCTGATTCAGGTGACATAGGATTCCTTTTGTTGTGATCCCTGATCATACTAAACAGAAAGTCCCCTTGCCTGTGGTGACAGCAGTCTCTGTCAAAATTTTGTCTGACCAGAATCTACAAGAAAATCAGTTTCTTTGGAGTAAATAATACCTGATTTTGAATTAAAGTCCACTTTAGTCCCTTGTTGATTATCCAGTGGATTTATGACTGATTACCTAAGAAGTAATGGCTGTGTCACACAATAAACTATAGAGACAAATATCTCCTGGTGAAAGAAAAGATTAGAATGTTTAAGATCCTCCAACATATTGCATAAGATCCAAAGATTCATGTATTACATTTAATATCACATTTATCCTATTATATATTTTTCCAATAATATGGTTTAAATGAAATTGTTCCAAGAGAGTATACATGGAATATGCATTTAAACATAATCATAATGGGTTTGGATTAATTGTTTTTAATTTTATGGTAATTTAACTACAAGTTTGAATTTAGTTGAGTTTTTTACATATATTAACAGTTTTAAAAATAATTTGGTTGTTGTTTGAGGTCCCATATCCACTTTTCACTGTAATTGCTATATAGCGTGGGGAGCATCTGGTTGTTTACATATTACACTGTGGGTATATTGCTGAATTTTGGATATTATATATCAATGATATTTATTAGATTTTTGAATTATTTATTTATATCACTGAGATTTATTGTGTTACCATATTTTTATACAATAAGACGCACGCTTCCCACAAAAGCGGAGGAAAATGTTAGTATGCCTTATGGAGCGAATGTAAAAAAAAAGGGAACTCACTTAACTGGCACTCCCGCAGCCACCTGGATGCTGGACAATGGTGAATTGGCAGATGGGCAGGTTGTACTTGTAATAAGGCCATGTTAGGTGACTGCCTCAGGTGGCACTGCAGAGGGGGCAGCAAGTATCCAGATTTTTTATTTATTAATTAAGATAAGTTCATCTCTGCCCCCCCCTTTTCATCTCCTCAGACATGGGCGCAAACATGCACACACGTGCCCTCCCACACACACACACTCAGGTCTGGGTGAATCCTACAGCCGGCGTCCTTAGAGAACAATGGACACTGGCCGTAGTCCTCAGTCCATTTGCTTTGCTGTTGTTTTTAAATGTCTGATGTGTTGATGTGTTTAAGTGTGTGTTTCCATGATTATATATACGTGTTGATAAATCCGATAGTATTGATAGACTTTCTGTGCATTATGCATTGATCAGGTGTTGCTGAGATAACATTGCTGACTGCACATGATGGAATGTATCGAGAGATATGGGGTTTTCCTGTCTGATCACGACTATCACTAGGGTACTAAGCCTCTCTGAAATAGACTGAGGATACTTACCCTGATTTAGGTTTTTAAGGAGGGAATTATAGCACTCAAAGTACAGGAGAGAAGGGCGGGACCTATGGGCTCTATAGGAGTAAGGGCTGCAAGTCCAGCAGGACAAATCACAGAAGAGTAGCATCCTAGAAGCGCCCCGTCTCATGGGAGTGAAGCCCTCTGGCACCCACTTCAAGCACATACAAAGATGTGGCCAGAACCGGAGCAGCACCTACACTGCCACTTGCTGACCGACAAAAAGTTTCAGCAGACTCTAGATAGCTAGAGGCCAATACTGAAGTGAAGCTGATTGCCGGTACCAGGACAGCTATTAATTCTGCAACAGACCCTTCTAGATGGCCAATAGTACTACCTGTCTAGTAGATACTAGAGGCAGGGTTAAGTGAAATAAAAAAGCTTTATTCCTCTCTGTAAAGGCTACTTTTCCCTATAATCCTGGGTTCCAATATTACCCGATTAGCTGGCTGCTGCATCCATGGCAATGGAAAGTCCTTACTGCTGATATGACTCTCAATGTCCCAAAAACCTTTCATGCTGTACGCAGGTCCCTGTGTTTGTATACTGCCAAAATGTAGTCAGCTCATAACCTCTTCTGGCCCTTTTAAAAAAGAGTTTTCCTTGGAAAAATAAAAGGAGCATACAAATCAGGGTTCATTCTTCATGGTAGTCCTGGACAGGAATAACTCCTAGACAGGATGCACCAGAAAGGCTTGCCCTTTGGCACATTATCCTTTGGGTGTGAGATGGTCCGTCCAAGTAGAGTGGCAACTGGTGTTTTCCGAGTATCAAAGCAGAAGGCAAGCCACTAACATAGGACAGACTAAAAAACCCTTACACCCTACTTCCACAGAGGCCCCATGGGGATGCCTCCACTTCTTAGCATTTTGTACTTTCCCAGCTTGCTGAGTAAAGACCCTCCTGCAAGATAGTTTGCCCATACTTGAATTAGAGTGTCATGCCCTGTTTTCACAAACATAAATTGATCGTTCGTTCCGTGAGCAAACACTGCAACTGAATGACTGCGTTCCGATGCTGAAGATTTGTTGGTTAATTGGTCAATCGTGTAGATTTTTCTCATAGCTAAAACATATTTTTTGTGGGCAACTTCTGTTTCCACATTCCAATGATCAAGCGATGAATGAGAAATTTTTGGTCAGCCAAAACAATACAACAGGCAACCAATGAACCGATTCTCGTTCATGGATTGATGGCAGCAGCCGTTTCCAAGGAGCAATTATTGCTTAATTGCGGGCACTTCAATGATTTCTCGCTCGCTATTCTGTAAACGGGCATTAGTCTCTGTTGGCAGCTTAACTTACCAATTTGCCTTAAAATGACATATATCTGTCCTTATTCAGGTGCATTTCTGCAGAAATTACAGGCATAACAATTCAACACATTTACCATTCCCCTGAGAGGACAAAATGAAGAACGAAGAAGACAGATATGATGTTACAGGAAAAAACATCAAATATCCATGTATTACAGGAAAATTACAGGTTGCATAAGAAAAATTACCATGGGTGACCAACCAACCAACTATGATATATTTATACATAGTTATTAGATAACCCCTCATGTGTCTCTTTTCCAAAATAAATAAACCTAATTTTGACATTAGGTTTGGTATTCTGTGTTCTCAGCTATTCAGATATGCTTGGGGCTGAGATCTTGCCCGCCGTTGAGGATACGGTTGCTCACATTCTCAATTGCCATACAGTAATTTGCCTAACATTTAATCTGCATGGCAAATGGCTCTGAGTGGACAAGAGCCTGCACATGCACTATAGGACCCAGGAGAGGTGAGTTTTACTGGGCGATCTGGGGGTTTCAAACCAGGGATAGTTAAAGTCCTGGGTTGTGTTCTGCGTTCACAAATGCCTGGAGTGAGCACACGCTCCCTGCTAGAGGGAAGCAGAGGATGCAGCTTCCAGAGCCGCTGCTCTTAGACAGGCCGTAGGACCGGGAAAAGGTGAGCTGGTCTCGGTCTGTCACACAGCAGGGCAGAACCAAAACCCAGGATAGTCCAATGTATTTAATTCTGTAGTTGCATGCTGCCCTCTTTTGTGTTTACTTTACACTGCTTGGTATCATCTGCAAAGATTAATGTTTTACTGTTTAACACTTTAAGTGCCAGCCTACCTTGTGATTTTGTCGCCCTCTGTTGCCAGACCATGTTTCAATATTTTGCACTATACATGTTCAACTGTGATTTTTAAAGGGATTTTCAGGGATTTCCCAAAAACATTATCTGGTATTTAACATGAAATGTCTTGTTTGGCCTTCAGTGTATTCTCATTATTTCTGGGTGAAAAAAGTGCAAAATATTTTTTGTAGTTTTTTTGTAATAAAAAAAATTAAGGTTTTTCAATAAAATCATAATGTGTGTAAAAAATAATATGCAAACAAGAAAAAAACAAGTTAAATCTAAAAAGGCAAGGTCCCCCAAACAGAAAAAATACCATTTGTGATTACTCACCCTTAAAATGGGTATTATAAGTATGTCACACACCCCGCTTCCACTATTCATGACATATGGGTTAAGGTCCAGTAGAGGGCGAACTTCTGCAGAGATGAAAGCAAAAAAGAAGCCCCTCCCGGTCCATAAATACCTGGGACCTCCCACACATTCCCCAGTATATGACAGCAGTAAGGGGACCAGGAAGAACTAATAAAACATTCTTAACAATAAAAGGTTCACCATATAAAGGATACAGAATACTAAAGGGCGGGATGAAGCGGGGTGTGTGACATACTTATAATACCCATTTTAAAGGTGAGTAATCACAAAATGGTATTATTCCAAGTATGTCACACACCCCGCTTCCACTATTTATGACATATGGGACATCCAATAGCAGTGTCCATCATGGGTGGGGATCCAAATACAGCAAAAAATGCACCAATTTAAACCACTGCAGCTTGCAGAACCCTGCGGCCAAAAACAGCATCCGCTGAGGCCCGCACATCAACCTTATAAAACTTTGAAAAAATATGAACGGAAGACCAAGTAGCAGCCTTACATCTTGTTCAACAGAAGCCTGGTGCTGAAAAGTCCAGGAAGCCCCAACAGCACGAGTAGAATGAGCAGTGATCTTAAAAGGAGGAACCCTCCCCTTAGCAGAATAGGCCCCAACAATGGCCTAGCGTATCCATTTACTAATGGTAGACTTGGCAGGCGCCAAACCTTTTCTGGGCCCAGAATGCACCACGAACAAGGCATCCGTCTTACGAAAAGGAGAAGCAGCAACCAAATAGTAATTCACACAACGAACCACATCCAAAGAGTGCAAAACCCTCTCCTTGTCATTGCTAGGCTTAGGACACAAGGAAGGGAGAACTACATCCTGATTGAGAGGCTGGGATCTGGCAAGTCACCTGCCGCTGGCAGGTGACTTGCCGTTAACCCCCGCACCCCCAATTACCTGCCTCCCCAAAGCCCAGGGGGGGGGGGCAGAAGAGCCCGGGCCCACACAGGCTATGTGGGCTCGTAGGCTGCAGGGTGGGGGGTCACAAAAGCTGGCCCCTCCACTCTGTTCCTACAAGCCCCCATAGCTGGTCCCGGGCTGGTAATGCTGGGTAAGGGGGACCCCATTAATTTTTTGGGGATTTTTAAGGGTTTTTAACCCTTAAAATTCCCCAAAAAATGGGGTCCCCCCCGGGAGGGGGGACCTTATGTCATTTTTTTTTAAATTAACCCCTTATGTTTATAGTGTGGATAGTAGTAGTATTTTATTTGTAGATGTTATAAAGTGCTATTTTCAGTTTGGGGGGTCTCCTGGGCAAGAATGGGGGGGCTACCGATACATATGTGGTACCATTGTAATCGGGAGAAATTGGGCTTTCACACGCAATATGTTTTACTCTAATAAAGTAAATGTTTTATTTAAAATAAAGGAGACAATTGTCTAAAAAATATTTATTTGTTTATTTGTGCACAAAAATATAAAAAAAAACAGTAGAAAAATTACAAACAAGACATTTCATGTTCAAGCCTAAACTCTGCTGCAAAATATATATCTATAATTTTCCTGAAAATTCCGGCAAAAATCACGGTTAAACATGCCACAGAATGGGGAAAAATGACCTGTCAACGGAGGGTGACAAAACTTCAAGTAGGGTGGCAATTAAAAGGGTTAATAGTACCTATGCATGTTGGGTATTGTTCTGCTCGGGGGACCTTGCTCTTTCAGATTTAGCTTGTTTTTTCTTGTTTGCATATTTTAACATGTTATTTATTCAGTTTTTTAATTCATTTTTTTAGGGAAACCCTGTGCAACCTAAGAATTCTTTGAGGGATTACTTCCAGAAAGGTGAGCCTACTACAACAAGCTAGGTACTCTTAGAAAGCTTAACATGTGTACTTTCAGAGAATATATGGTTTATAGGGGATATTCCAAATGTAAAGGGTTGTTTTGGTAGAAAAATCGCAAGGTGCGCATTTTGTCTGCACAGCTGACATTTTCAAGTAAAATTACTGTTATGCTTATGCCTTACTTTGGGGTGTTTGCCAACTCTTCCCTTGACAGTACTTATGCATGCTGGGTATCTTTCTGTTCGGGGCATGTTGCTTTTTGAGATTTTACTTGTTTTTTCTTGTTTGCATATAGTTTTTTTTAGGAAAATGTGGCTTGATTCTTCCTTTTTATTCTTTTTTAGGGAAACTTTGTGCAACCAAAGAATACATTGAGGGATTACTTCCAGGAAACTAAGCCCACATAAACAAGCTTGGTACGCCTAGAAAGCTTGAGGTGTGTACTTCCAGAGAATATATAGTTTGTGGGGTTTGTTTTTCTGGAAAAACTGCAAGGTGCGCATAGCGCATAGCGCAGTTGTATTTTATCTGAAAATCTCCTAAAGCTCTGTTTCAGTTTGGGGGAGTCTCCTGGGCAGGAAAGGGTGTCTACCTATACATATGTGGTACCGCTGTGATTGGGAGAAATTAGGGTTTCGCACGCAATAAAATTTTATTGACAAACTTATATTTTTTATTACAAAAAAACACTACAAATGCACTGCAAAAAATAGATTTTGTTTTATTTTTTTTGCACATATTTCACCAAAAAGTATTGAGAATACACCTAAAAAATGACAAACAAGATATTTCATGTTGAAGCCCAGACTCTCTTGAAAAAAACAATAAATAATTTTCCTGGGAAATCCCTGGAAATTCTTTCAAAAATCACAGTTGAACATGTGTAGCGCAAAATAGTGATATAGTCATAAGCCCCGCCCCCAAAGGCAAGATGGTGGTTCTCGTCGGAGGAGGAAGGGGAGAGAGCCTGACAGATAGAGAGCCCTGGGGGGGATCGGAGGCCCCCCTTGGTGAAGAGGAGGGCCGGCGAGATCGAGCGCACATGGAGGTGAGTAAATGTCATTTTTATTTTTTTTATTTTTACAGGAAAAGCCAGCGGCCGCAAAAATGGGGGGGGGGGCTATGCCGGGCTCTCCCCTTCCTCCGGAGGAGCCCCGAAGGGGGATCGGAGCCCCCCAGGGTGAAGAGGAGACCCCACCGGATCTAATGAGGGGTCAAGTAAGTGTTTTTTTTTTACATTTTGCAGGCGCTAGCAGGGGGCAAAGTCAGGCACGTAAATTTTACGTGGCTGGCGTTTAACGGTTGGAGAGGCAGCCACGTAAAATTTACGTGGCTGACGTTTAAAGGGTTAAGTTCACAATCCTTCTTGTGCTATGATTCCAGTTTTTATGGATCCCTTTTTAAAGTATCAGGAAAACATGGTTTTGCCGCCAAGGTCCAGATTTGAGAAAAGCCGCCAGTAATTTCCTTTATATAGAACAGGAAATGCAGTGTTAATTTAATGTACACATATTAGGAACCACTGTCCCGCCGTCTCTATACACCATTTAAAGAGGTACACCAGAAAAAATTAAAATCAATTAGTGAAGTGAACCAAGTCATTAAAAATAATATATACATATTTACATTGATAATCTCTTGCTGAAGAGAATGAAAATTACGGTTAAAGCCTATGTCTATATGAGTGGAGGGGCCAGCTTTTGTGGCCCCCCACCCTGCAGCCTACAAGCCCACATAGCCTGTGTGAGCCGGGCTCTTCTGCCCCCCCTGGGCTTTGGGGAGGCAGGTAATTGGGTGTGCGGGGGTTAATGGCAAGTCACCCACTAGCGCAGGTGACTTGCCAGCCCCCAGCCTTGTGAACTGGTAGAGGGGTCTCATGGACCCCTTACCAGTTCACAAAGGGTTAACAGTAAAATAAAACACACACAGAGTAAGAATAAAACACAGAGTAAAAATTATTTTATAAAAAAAAAACATTTTTTTTTCTTTACTCACCTCCAATCGTCAGCTCCTCTGCCCCTCGCTGATCTGCTGACAGATGCCGGTGATCGGCAGCCAGAGGAGGAGGGGAGGCAGGAGATCAGAGGATCTCCTGTCCCCTCCTTCTCAGGCCACCGATCACCGGCATCTGACAGCTGAGAGGCCTGGAGCTGTCATGACGCCAGCCGGGTGACGTCATAAGCCCCGCCCCCAAAGGCAAGATGGTGGTTCTCGTCGGAGGAGGAAGGGGAGAGAGCCTGACAGATAGAGAGCCCTGGGGGGGATCGGAGGCCCCCCTGGGTGAAGAGGAGGGCCGGCGAGATCGAGCGCACATGGAGGTGAGTAAATGTCATTTTTATTTTTTTTATTTTTACAGGAAAAGCCAGCGGCCGCAAAAATGGGGGGGGGGCTACTCCGGGCTCTCCCCTTCCTCCGGAGGAGCCCCGAAGGGGGATCGGAGCCCCCCAGGGTGAAGAGGAGACCCCACCGGATCTAATGAGGGGTCAAGTAAGTGGTTTTTTTTTACATTTTGCAGGCGCTAGCAGGGGGCAAAGTCAGGCACGTAAATTTTACGTGGCTGCCGTTTAACGGTTGGAGAGGCAGCCACGTAAAATTTACGTGGCTGACGTTTAAAGGGTTAAGTTCACAATCCTTCTTGTGCTATGATTCCAGTTTTTATGGATCCCTTTTTAAAGTATCAGGAAAACATGGTTTTGCCGCCAAGGTCCAGATTTGAGAAAAGCCGCCAGTAATTTCCTTTATATAGAACAGGAAATGCAGTGTTAATTTAAAGTACACATATTAGGAACCACTGTCCCGCCGTCTCTATACACCATTTAAAGAGGTACACCAGAAAAAATTAAAATCAATTAGTGAAGTGAACCAAGTCGTTAAAAATAATATATACATATTTACATTGATAATCTCTTGCTGAAGAGAATGAAAATTACGGTTAAAGCCTATGTCTATATGGGAGACCCATCTGATAGTCACCAGGCAAGGTAAGTATATATGAATCTAAATTATTAGTACAGTCTTGGCCCCAGGTTTAGAAGTAACACTGGAGCTCACAGTCCTCATGTAGCCCTGCCGGTTGGATTGTGTCCAATTTGTATATCCAATGGGTCTCTCGTTGTAATAGTTTGCGTGCCATATTAACCCCCCTCTGGGGGCGTAACACCTTTTCAATTACAGTATACCTTAACTGTGAGAGCTGATGTCCCATTTTAAAAAAATGCTTAGTGATGGAAGAGTCAGGGTTTCCCCTTCTAATATCAGATCTATGTTCTCCAATGCGTGTTTTGATGGCTCTTGAGGTCTGTCCTACGTATGCCAACCCGCAGGGACATTTGATCATATAGATGACATTTTTGCTATTACAATTAAAGAAATCCTTTAGTTCAAATTTTTGTCCTGATCTGGGATGGCTGAGTGTTGGTACATAAGACAAAGCTACATTGGGCGCATTGGCTGCATGGGTACATGCCCTGCGGTTTGGTTAATGCAGATAGCCATGTGGAGTCTGGAATTGTGGGTTCTTTTAGTGAGAAGTCAGCATGTATCAATCTGTTCTAATACTCCGAGATTTTCTATATGCCATCATAGGAGGGTCCTTAAACACAGCTTCAAGTTTATCATCGCTAGATAAAACTGGCCAATGCCGTCTGACTATACTCTTAATTCTGTTTGATTGCACAGAGTATGTAAGGACAAGAGGTATACGTGCTTCACTCCATTTAGGGTTGAATTTTAAAAGGTCAGATCTTGCTTTACCCCTTGCCTTATGCTGGTTAGCTTCAACTTTCGTTTTTTTATAGCCCAGGGCCAGAAAATCTCTTTTCATTTCCTCAGATCTAAGATCATACAGGTCATCAGTATCCACAATGCGCCTTACCCTCAAGAATTGACTGTAAGGTAGATTGTCAATCAATTCTTTGGGGTGGAAGCTAGCTGCTTGCAGGTATGTGTTTTTATCTGTTGGTTTCTTGAAAATATCTGTTCTAATACGTCCATCAACCAGTTTGACAGAGACATCAAGGAAATGTACTTGCTCACAGCTAGCCTCCAAGGAGAGTTTTATGGTGGGTATGGCCTGATTTAAGGATAAATGGAAGTTCTGTAGGGAGGATAAAGATCCCTGCCAAATCAAAAAGATGTCGTCTATAAAACAACGCCAGAGGAGTGCATGGGGGGGCACTCGCACTGGGCGCAGCGGGTCAGGGGGGCACCAAAGGGGAGCCTGAGAACAGGTGGGGCACCATTTCAATTTTTTTCCCTGGGTACCAGAAATCCTAGCTACACCTCTGCACTGCATACACTTGCACCTCACAGAGGCACTGTGGCATTTGGTGATGCGGCTTTAGCATACTTCTGCAGATGTGTGTGGACCAAGACCTTTGTTTTTAACCAGATTTAGACGCAGATAGGTTTGGCAGCAAGCTAATAAGGGTTGAGTGTTGTGGCCCCTTTAAGACTTGTGTGTCCGATTGCCCTGCTCATGTGCACCTCCCAGCTTAGTTATAAATTGGTTTGAGCGGCTGCCACCCCTCCTTTGGTCTTGTGCAAGCACATGGGGTTGGAGGTCTGAAGCTGCAAGGCTTTCAACCATTCCACCCCATGTGCTGCACTCCAGGTTATAGGGCAACCTCAGGTAAGCCTGCTCCCAATTTATCTGTTGCATTGTATGTCCCAAATGGGCTCTCAGAGATTAGAGTTAGGACTGCACCTCACAGAGGCACCATGGCGTTTGGTCCTGCAGCTTTAGCATACTTCTGCAGATGTGTGTGGATCAAGACCTCTGCAAGCTAACAGGGTTGAGTGTTGTGGTCCCTTTAAGACTTGTGTATTCTAATTGCCCTGCTCACATGCACCTCCCAGGTTAGTTATAAATTGGTCTGGGTGGCTGCCAACCCTCCTTTATTTCAGAGGCTCAAAAGTAATCGGACAAATTAATAACTGTAATAAAATGTTAAGTTTCTAATATTTGGTTGAAAACTCTTTGTTGGCAATGACTGCCTTAAAACTCATGGACATCACCAGACTCTGCATTTCCTCCTTTTTAATGCTTTGCCATGCTTTTACTGCAGCAGTTTTAAGTTGCTGTTTGTTTGTGGGCCTTTCAGTTTGAAGTTTAGTCTTTAGCGAGTGAAATGCAGCTCAATTGGGTTGAGATCAGGTGATTGACTTAGCTAATATTCCACTTCTTTGCTTTAATCAGTTTGCCTGTGTTTGGCTGAATTTGAGCACACGGTATGTCTCTGAATACCTCAAAATTCATGTGGATGCTTCTGTCCTGTGTCACATCAGTACATACTAGTGACCCAGTGCCACTGGCAGCCATGCAATCCAGAGCCATCACACTGCCTCCATCGTGTTTTACAGATGATGTGCTATGCTTTGGATCATAAACTGTATCACGCATTCACCCATTTTTCTTGCCATCATTTTGGTAGAGGTTGATCTCAGTTTCATCTGTCCAAATAATGTCATTCCAGAACTGTGCTGGCTTTTTTAGTTGTTTTTTTACCAAAGACCAATCTAGCCTTTTTATTCTTGAGGCTGGTAAGTGGCTTGCACCGTGTGATAAACCCTCTGTATTTCCTTTTTCTCTTCTCTTTAGGGTACAATTGGTTATTTATACGCCTACATCCTTTTGTGTTTTTCACTTGGTTGGCTGTTGTGAAGGGGTTTTTCTTCACCATGGAAATTATTCTTTGATCCAGGTCTTTTTTGTATAGATGAGTTTACCAGTGCTTTCTCTCTCTCTCAGGATGTACCAAAATGTAGATTTTGCCACTCCTAATCTCTTGGATGTTTTTTTTCTGTATTTGCAGTTTAATGATTGCTTGTTTCACCTGCATACAGAGCTCCTTTGATCACGTTTTCTTTACAGCACAATCTACCAAGTGCAAGCACCACCCATCAGATCAATTCCAGGCCTTTTATTTGCTTCATTCAGAATGACATAACAAAGCACCCCTGGGTCTGCATACACTCCCTCCGCTCATTTATTTAAATGAGTGGGCAGGAGCTCGCACAGGGCCAGGGGATGCGACTCAGGAAAGATGGCGGTGCACAGAATCCAAAGCACAGGGAGAGAGTCATTGACCTGAGCATCAGGTAAGGGTTCTCTTTTTCTTTGTAACCCCCACCTCAGTGCCAAAGTAGGGTGGCAGGGCAGGGGGAGTTATTGGGATGACTGGAATTCCACTTCAAAGACTCTTCATTCTTCACTCCCAAATGAAAACTGAAACTGGACTTTATGTGCATGTCCATTATTTAACTATAACTTGATGTTTCAGTACACAGGTAAAAACAATTGTGTCAGTGTCCAAATATTTATAGACCTAACTGTGTGTGTCACATTGTCCAATAGGATTCTGACTTGGAGACTCCACAGACTGCTGGACCAATAAGACAGGCACAGAAAAATATATTTTAGAATAGCTATCTCGATTTTGTAATGTGGTCCACCGAGGCCAGGGTGCTGAGCCAAGCACTGTATCTTTAACCCTTCTAGTAAAAACATTTTTTTTTTTAATAAAGTTATTTGAAAAATAACCAGTTCACAGGGCTCGGGGGTCTGGCAAGTCCCCTGCGGCTAGCGGGTGACTTGCCATTAACCCCTGGCCCCCCAAATTACCTGCCTCCCCAAAGCCCGGGGGGGGGCAGAAGAGCCGTGGCCCTAGGCTATGACGGCTTGTAGCCAGCAGGGCCAGTGGCCACTAAAGTTGGCCCCTGCGCCCTTTTCTACAAGCCCCCATAGCTGGTCACAGGCTGGTTATGCTGGGTAGGGGGGACCTCACGCCATTTTTTGGGGTGGGATTTTTAAGGGTTTTAACCCTTCAAAATCCAAAAAAAATGGGGTCCCCCTCCCTGGGAGGGGGGACCCTATGTCATTTTTTTTTTTTAATTAACCCTATGTTACATGTAACCCAGTAGGTATAAAAGGCTTCCAGCAGCAGCAGGAGAGCAGAAGCCTAAGTGATCAGCGTGGGACACAGGGATGGATGGGAGGTAAGTATTAAAGAAATATATTAAAAAACATTTTTTTTTTTTTAATAAAGATATTTTTAAAAAGTGTGTCTGTGTGTTTTTTTACTTTTAAGCCGTGGCCCTAGGCTATGACGGCTTGTAGCCGGCAGGGCCAGGGGCCACTAAAGCTGGCCCCTGCGCCCTGTTCTACAAGCCCCCATAGCTGGTCACAGGCTGGTTACGCTGGGTAGGGAGACATCACGCCATTTTTTTTTTTGGATTTTTAAGGGTTTTAACCCTTAAAAATCCAAGAAATGGGGTCCCCCTCCCTGGGAGGGGGGGACCCTATGTCATTTTTTTTTAAATTAACCCTATGTTACGTGTAACCCAGTAGGTATAAAAGGCTTCCAGCAGCAGCAGGAGAGCAGAAGCCTAAGTGATCAGCATGGGACACAGGGATGGATGGGAGGTAAGTATTAAAAAAAATTATTAAAAAAAATATATTTTTTTTAATAAAGTTATTTTTAAAGTGTGTCTCTGCGTGTTTTTGTTTTACTTTTAACCCTTTGTGAACTGGTAAGGGATCTATGAGACCCCTTATACCAGTTCACAAGGCTCTGGGTCTGGCAAGTCACCTGCGGCTAGTGGGTGACTTGCCATTAACCCAGAGACCCCCCATTACCTGCCTCCCAAAAAAAACCTTAAAATTCCCCCAAGAAATGGTGTCCCCCCCCCCCCCCCCCTGTGACGGGGGACCCCACACCATTTTTTTTATTTAACCCTTTATTATGTGGATAGTAGTTGTATTTTATTTGTAAATGTTATAAAGTGCTCTTTACTGTTTAGGGGATCACCTGGACAGGAACGGGGGGCTACCGATACATATGTGGTATCATTGTAATTGGGAGAAATGGGGGTTTCACATCCAATATGGTTTTCTTTAATAAAATAAATGTTTTTGCTAAAATAAAGGAGACAATTTAAAAAATATATATATATATATTTTTTTTTTACTTATTTATTTAAAAATATTTTAAAAAGTAGAAAAAATACAAACAAGACATTTCATGTTAAAGCCTAAACTCTGCCACAAAAAGAAAATATGCCATTTTCTTGGAAATTCCTGCAAAAATCACAGTTAAACATCACGCAAAATGGTGAAAAATATCCTGTCAGCAGAGGGTGACAAAATCTCAAGTGGGCTTTGGGGAGGCAGGTAATTGGGTGTGCGGGGGTTAATGGCAAGTCACCCACTAGCGCAGGTGACTTGCCAGCCCCCAGCCTTGTGAACTGGTAGAGGGGTCTCATGGACCCCTTACCAGTTCACAAAGGGTTAACAGTAAAATAAAACACACACAGAGTAAGAATAAAACACAGAGTAAAAATTATTTTATAAAAAAAAAACATTTTTTTTTCTTTACTCACCTCCGATCGTCAGCTCCTCTGCCCCTCGCTGATCTGCTGACAGATGCCGGTGATCGGCAGCCAGAGGAGGAGGGGAGGCAGGAGATCAGAGGATCTCCTGTCCCCTCCTTCTCAGGCCACCGATCACCGGCATCTGACAGCTGAGAGGCCTGGAGCTGTCATGACGCCAGCCGGGTGACGTCATAAGCCCCGCCCCCAAAGGCAAGATGGTGGTTCTCGTCGGAGGAGGAAGGGGAGAGAGCCTGACAGATAGAGAGCCCTGGGGGGGATCGGAGGCCCCCCTGGGTGAAGAGGAGGGCCGGCGAGATCGAGCGCACATGGAGGTGAGTAAATGTCATTTTTATTTTTTTTATTTTTACAGGAAAAGCCAGCGGCCGCAAAAATGGGGGGGGGGCTACTCCGGGCTCTCCCCTTCCTCCGGAGGAGCCCCGAAGGGGGATCGGAGCCCCCCAGGGTGAAGAGGAGACCCCACCGGATCTAATGAGGGGTCAAGTAAGTGGTTTTTTTTTACATTTTGCAGGCGCTAGCAGGGGGCAAAGTCAGGCACGTAAATTTTACGTGGCTGGCGTTTAACGGTTGGAGAGGCAGCCACGTAAAATTTACGTGGCTGACGTTTAAAGGGTTAAGTTCACAATCCTTCTTGTGCTATGATTCCAGTTTTTATGGATCCCTTTTTAAAGTATCAGGAAAACATGGTTTTGCCGCCAAGGTCCAGATTTGAGAAAAGCCGCCAGTAATTTCCTTTATATAGAACAGGAAATGCAGTGTTAATTTAAAGTACACATATTAGGAACCACTGTCCCGCCGTCTCTATACACCATTTAAAGAGGTACACCAGAAAAAATTAAAATCAATTAGTGAAGTGAACCAAGTCGTTAAAAATAATATATACATATTTACATTGATAATCTCTTGCTGAAGAGAATGAAAATTACGGTTAAAGCCTATGTCTATATGGGAGACCCATCTGATAGTCACCAGGCAAGGTAAGTATATATGAATCTAAATTATTAGTACAGTCTTGGCCCCAGGTTTAGAAGTAACACTGGAGCTCACAGTCCTCATGTAGCCCTGCCGGTTGGATTGTGTCCAATTTGTATATCCAATGGGTCTCTCGTTGTAATAGTTTGCGTGCCATATTAACCCCCCTCTGGGGGCGTAACACCTTTTCAATTACAGTATACCTTAACTGTGAGAGCTGATGTCCCATTTTAAAAAAATGCTTAGTGATGGAAGAGTCAGGGTTTCCCCTTCTAATATCAGATCTATGTTCTCCAATGCGTGTTTTGATGGCTCTTGAGGTCTGTCCTACGTATGCCAACCCGCAGGGACATTTGATCATATAGATGACATTTTTGCTATTACAATTAAAGAAATCCTTTAGTTCAAATTTTTGTCCTGATCTGGGATGGCTGAGTGTTGGTACATAAGACAAAGCTACATTGGGCGCATTGGCTGCATGGGTACATGCCCTGCGGTTTGGTTAATGCAGATAGCCATGTGGAGTCTGGAATTGTGGGTTCTTTTAGTGAGAAGTCAGCATGTATCAATCTGTTCTAATACTCAGAGATTTTCTATATGCCATCATAGGAGGGTCCTTAAACACAGCTTCAAGTTTATCATCGCTAGATAAAACTGGCCAATGCCGTCTGACTATACTCTTAATTCTGTTTGATTGCACAGAGTATGTAAGGACAAGAGGTATACGTGCTTCACTCCATTTAGGGTTGAATTTTAAAAGGTCAGATCTTGCTTTACCCCTTGCCTTATGCTGGTTAGCTTCAACTTTCGTTTTTTTATAGCCCAGGGCCAGAAAATCTCTTTTCATTTCCTCAGATCTAAGATCATACAGGTCATCAGTATCCACAATGCGCCTTACCCTCAAGAATTGACTGTAAGGTAGATTGTCAATCAATTCTTTGGGGTGGAAGCTAGCTGCTTGCAGGTATGTGTTTTTATCTGTTGGTTTCTTGAAAATATCTGTTCTAATACGTCCATCAACCAGTTTGACAGAGACATCAAGGAAATGTACTTGCTCACAGCTAGCCTCCAAGGAGAGTTTTATGGTGGGTATGGCCTGATTTAAGGATAAATGGAAGTTCTGTAGGGAGGATAAAGATCCCTGCCAAATCAAAAAGATGTCGTCTATAAAACAACGCCAGAGGAGTGCATGGGGGGGCACTCGCACTGGGCGCAGCGGGTCAGGGGGGCACCAAAGGGGAGCCTGAGAACAGGTGGGGCACCATTTCAATTTTTTTCCCTGGGTACCAGAAATCCTAGCTACACCTCTGCACTGCATACACTTGCACCTCACAGAGGCACTGTGGCATTTGGTGATGCGGCTTTAGCATACTTCTGCAGATGTGTGTGGACCAAGACCTTTGTTTTTAACCAGATTTAGACGCAGATAGGTTTGGCAGCAAGCTAATAAGGGTTGAGTGTTGTGGCCCCTTTAAGACTTGTGTGTCCGATTGCCCTGCTCATGTGCACCTCCCAGCTTAGTTATAAATTGGTTTGAGCGGCTGCCACCCCTCCTTTGGTCTTGTGCAAGCACATGGGGTTGGAGGTCTGAAGCTGCAAGGCTTTCAACCATTCCACCCCATGTGCTGCACTCCAGGTTATAGGGCAACCTCAGGTAAGCCTGCTCCCAATTTATCTGTTGCATTGTATGTCCCAAATGGGCTCTCAGAGATTAGAGTTAGGACTGCACCTCACAGAGGCACCATGGCGTTTGGTCCTGCAGCTTTAGCATACTTCTGCAGATGTGTGTGGATCAAGACCTCTGCAAGCTAACAGGGTTGAGTGTTGTGGTCCCTTTAAGACTTGTGTATTCTAATTGCCCTGCTCACATGCACCTCCCAGGTTAGTTATAAATTGGTCTGGGTGGCTGCCAACCCTCCTTTATTTCAGAGGCTCAAAAGTAATCGGACAAATTAATAACTGTAATAAAATGTTAAGTTTCTAATATTTGGTTGAAAACTCTTTGTTGGCAATGACTGCCTTAAAACTCATGGACATCACCAGACTCTGCATTTCCTCCTTTTTAATGCTTTGCCATGCTTTTACTGCAGCAGTTTTAAGTTGCTGTTTGTTTGTGGGCCTTTCAGTTTGAAGTTTAGTCTTTAGCGAGTGAAATGCAGCTCAATTGGGTTGAGATCAGGTGATTGACTTAGCTAATATTCCACTTCTTTGCTTTAATCAGTTTGCCTGTGTTTGGCTGAATTTGAGCACACGGTATGTCTCTGAATACCTCAAAATTCATGTGGATGCTTCTGTCCTGTGTCACATCAGTACATACTAGTGACCCAGTGCCACTGGCAGCCATGCAATCCAGAGCCATCACACTGCCTCCATCGTGTTTTACAGATGATGTGCTATGCTTTGGATCATAAACTGTATCACGCATTCACCCATTTTTCTTGCCATCATTTTGGTAGAGGTTGATCTCAGTTTCATCTGTCCAAATAATGTCATTCCAGAACTGTGCTGGCTTTTTTAGATGTTTTTTTACCAAAGACCAATCTAGCCTTTTTATTCTTGAGGCTGGTAAGTGGCTTGCACCGTGTGATAAACCCTCTGTATTTCCTTTTTCTCTTCTCTTTAGGGTACAATTGGTTATTTATACGCCTACATCCTTTTGTGTTTTTCACTTGGTTGGCTGTTGTGAAGGGGTTTTTCTTCACCATGGAAATTATTCTTTGATCCAGGTCTTTTTTGTATAGATGAGTTTACCAGTGCTTTCTCTCTCTCTCAGGATGTACCAAAATGTAGATTTTGCCACTCCTAATCTCTTGGATGTTTTTTTTCTGTATTTGCAGTTTAATGATTGCTTGTTTCACCTGCATACAGAGCTCCTTTGATCACGTTTTCTTTACAGCACAATCTACCAAGTGCAAGCACCACCCATCAGATCAATTCCAGGCCTTTTATTTGCTTCATTCAGAATGACATAACAAAGCACCCCTGGGTCTGCATACACTCCCTCCGCTCATTTATTTAAATGAGTGGGCAGGAGCTCGCACAGGGCCAGGGGATGCGACTCAGGAAAGATGGCGGTGCACAGAATCCAAAGCACAGGGAGAGAGTCATTGACCTGAGCATCAGGTAAGGGTTCTTTTTTTCTTTGTAACCCCCACCTCAGTGCCAAAGTAGGGTGGCAGGGCAGGGGGAGTTATTGGGATGACTGGAATTCCACTTCAAAGACTCTTCATTCTTCACTCCCAAATGAAAACTGAAACTGGACTTTATGTGCATGTCCATTATTTAACTATAACTTGATGTTTCAGTACACAGGTAAAAACAATTGTGTCAGTGTCCAAATATTTATAGACCTAACTGTGTGTGTCACATTGTCCAATAGGATTCTGACTTGGAGACTCCACAGACTGCTGGACCAATAAGACAGGCACAGAAAAATATATTTTAGAATAGCTATCTCGATTTTGTAATGTGGTCCACCGAGGCCAGGGTGCTGAGCCAAGCACTGTATCTTTAACCCTTCTAGTAAAAACATTTTTTTTTTTAATAAAGTTATTTGAAAAATAACCAGTTCACAGGGCTCGGGGGTCTGGCAAGTCCCCTGCGGCTAGCGGGTGACTTGCCATTAACCCCTGGCCCCCCAAATTACCTGCCTCCCCAAAGCCCGGGGGGGGGGCAGAAGAGCCGTGGCCCTAGGCTATGACGGCTTGTAGCCAGCAGGGCCAGTGGCCACTAAAGTTGGCCCCTGCGCCCTTTTCTACAAGCCCCCATAGCTGGTCACAGGCTGGTTATGCTGGGTAGGGGGGACCTCACGCCATTTTTTGGGGTGGGATTTTTAAGGGTTTTAACCCTTCAAAATCCAAAAAAAATGGGGTCCCCCTCCCTGGGAGGGGGGACCCTATGTCATTTTTTTTTTTTAATTAACCCTATGTTACATGTAACCCAGTAGGTATAAAAGGCTTCCAGCAGCAGCAGGAGAGCAGAAGCCTAAGTGATCAGCGTGGGACACAGGGATGGATGGGAGGTAAGTATTAAAGAAATATATTAAAAAACATTTATTTTTTTTTAATAAAGATATTTTTAAAAAGTGTGTCTGTGTGTTTTTTTACTTTTAAGCCGTGGCCCTAGGCTATGACGGCTTGTAGCCGGCAGGGCCAGGGGCCACTAAAGCTGGCCCCTGCGCCCTGTTCTACAAGCCCCCATAGCTGGTCACAGGCTGGTTACGCTGGGTAGGGAGACATCACGCCATTTTTTTTTTTTGGATTTTTAAGGGTTTTAACCCTTAAAAATCCAAAAAATGGGGTCCCCCTCCCTGGGAGGGGGGGACCCTATGTCATTTTTTTTTAAATTAACCCTATGTTACGTGTAACCCAGTAGGTATAAAAGGCTTCCAGCAGCAGCAGGAGAGCAGAAGCCTAAGTGATCAGCATGGGACACAGGGATGGATGGGAGGTAAGTATTAAAAAAAATTATTAAAAAAAATATATTTTTTTTAATAAAGTTATTTTTAAAGTGTGTCTCTGTGTGTTTTTGTTTTACTTTTAACCCTTTGTGAACTGGTAAGGGATCTATGAGACCCCTTATACCAGTTCACAAGGCTCTGGGTCTGGCAAGTCACCTGCGGCTAGTGGGTGACTTGCCATTAACCCAGAGACCCCCCATTACCTGCCTCCCAAAAAAAAACCTTAAAATTCCCCCAAGAAATGGTGTCCCCCCCCCCCCCCCTGTGACGGGGGACCCCACACCATTTTTTTTATTTAACCCTTTATTATGTGGATAGTAGTTGTATTTTATTTGTAAATGTTATAAAGTGCTCTTTACTGTTTAGGGGATCACCTGGACAGGAACGGGGGGCTACCGATACATATGTGGTATCATTGTAATTGGGAGAAATGGGGGTTTCACATCCAATATGGTTTTCTTTAATAAAATAAATGTTTTTGCTAAAATAAAGGAGACAATTTAAAAAATATATATATATATATATTTTTTTTTTACTTATTTATTTAAAAATATTTTAAAAAGTAGAAAAAATACAAACAAGACATTTCATGTTAAAGCCTAAACTCTGCCACAAAAAGAAAATATGCCATTTTCTTGGAAATTCCTGCAAAAATCACAGTTAAACATCACGCAAAATGGTGAAAAATATCCTGTCAGCAGAGGGTGACAAAATCTCAAGTAGACTGACAGTCAAAAGGTTACAGGTACCTATGCATGTTGGGTATTGTTCTGCTCGGGGGACCTTGCGCTTTCAGATTTAGCTTGTTTTTTCTTATTTGCATATTTATATTTTAGGAAAAGGTGTTTTTTATTCTGCTATTTTATACATTTTTTTGTGAAACCCTGTGCAACCTAAGAATTCTTCGAGATATTACTTCCAGAAAGATGATCCCACTACAACAAGCTGGGTACGCTTAGAAAGCTTAACATGTGTACTTTCAGGGAATATATGGTTTATGGGGGATATTCCAAATGTAAAGGGTTGGTTTGGTAGAAAAAGCACAAGGTGCGCACTTTGTCTGCAGAGCTGAAATTTTGAAGTAAAATTACCGTTTTGCGCATGCTTAACTTTGGTGTGTTTGGCAACTCTTTCCTTGACAGAACCTATGCATGTTGGGTATCATTCTATTTGAGGGATGTTGCATTTTCAGATTTTCTGTTTTTTTCTGGTTTGCATATAGTTTTTTTTAGGAAAATGTGGTTTTGATTCTGCTTTTTTATTCATTTTTAGGGAAACCCTGTGCAACCAAATAATACATTGAGGGATTACTTCCAGAAAACTGCACCCATGTCAACAAGCCTGGTACGCCTAGAAAGCCTGAGGTGTATACTTCTAGGGAATATATAGTTTGTGGGGGGTATTTCAAATGTAAAGGGTTGGTTTGGTAGAAAAAGCACAAGGTGCGCACTTTGTCTGCAGAGCTGAAATTTTGAAGTAAAATTACCGTTATGCGCATGCTTTACTTTGGTGTGTTTGGCAACTCTTTCCTTGACAGAACCTATGCATGTTGGGTATCATTGTTTGGGGGATGTTGCTTTTTCAGATTTTCAGTTTTTTTCTGGTTTGCATATAGTTTTTTTTAGGAAAATGTGGTTTTGATTCTGCTTTTTTATTCTTTTTTAGGGAAACCCTGTGCAACCAAAGAATACATTGAGGGATTACTTCCAGAAAACTGCACCCATGTCAACAAGCCTGGTACGCCTAGAAAGCCTGAGGTGTATACTTCTAGGGAATATATAGTTTGTGGGGGGTATTTCAAATGTAAAGGGTTGTTTTTCTTGAAAAACTGCAAGGTGCGCATATTGCATAGCATAGTTGTATTTTATCTGAAAATCTCCTAAAGCGTTGTTTCAGTTTGGGGGAGTCTCCTGGGCAGGAAAGAGTGTCTACCTATACATATGTGGTACCGCTGTAACCGGGAGAAATTGGGGTTTCACACGCAATAAGATTTTATTGACAAACTTACATTTTTTATTACAAAAAAACACTACAAATTGTAAAAAATAGTTTTTTTTTATTTTTTTGCACAATTTTCACCCAAAAATATTAAGAATACACTTATAAAATGACAAACAAAACATTTCATGTTAAAGCCCAGGCTCTGCTGAAAAAAACAATATATCACTTTCCTGGGAAATCCCTGGAAATCCCTTCAAAAATCACAGTTGAACATGGGGAGCGCAAAATAATCTGGCAACAAAGGGTGACAAAATCTCAAGGTAGGCTGGCAGTTAAAGGGTTAAAACTAGAGGGCCTAGTGCTCAGGTCTTCCCATAAAATGTTACTTTTATTTATTTTCATAAAAGTGGTAAAAATCCTGAAGTAAAGAGTCTAAATATCAAGTCCATGACAATAAACATGATGAATTTGAGGTGAAATGCCCCCTCCCCCCAAATTATAGCAGAAATGTTCCTCTATCTCTCCTCAATGCTCTATACCCAGGAAAGAGGAGGAGGGGAGTCACACTGGACAGCTAGCATGTCTGATGACCATCGACCCTGAGCCGTCAGTTGGCTTCATACTCCTCCATCAGACATTATATCTTTAACTAAATGCTCTTTTTCAAGGTACTCAAGGATTTGATATGGTAAGAGAGAGGGTGGGTGTGATGTCCTGGAGTGGAAGAGGAAAGAAAACAATTCTGCAGGTGAGATTTACAGAATTGCATATGCATGGGATATCCCAAAGCAGTACCCTTGTTTCAGGGTGGGTTTCCTAATATAAAACCCATAATACCTTGGCCCGCAAGGGTAGCCATCCAAACTGAGGCATCAACTGAAGAATTCACCACAATACTTTACAGCCAAAGGCAGCATCTGCAGAAGCCCTTACATCTACCTTGTAAAATTTGGTAAAGGTATGTACAGAGGACCAGGTTGCTGCCTTGCAGACTGGCCTGGCTGGAGCTAAACCCTTTCTTGGACCTTCAGGAATGACGAACAAGGAATCCGTCCTACAGAGTGCCTGGGTAGCTGGGATATAATATTTAAGTGCCCTGACCACATCCAAGGAATGGAGAACCCTTCCTTAAGGTTGGATGGACAGGGGCACAAGGATGGTAAAACCACCTTCTCATTGATGGAGACAAACTTGGGCAGGAAGCCCTGCTTGTATCGGACACTGCCTTGTTCTTGTGAAAAACCAGGTAAGGCAAACTGATCGAAAGGGATGCCAACTCAGAAACTCGCTTAACTGAGGTGATAGCAATTAGAAAGACGACCAATAAGAACAGAGAAGTCTCCCCAAAGGGTTCAAAAGATGAACCTTGTAAGACTGACTGGACCAAATTAAGATCCCATGGAGGTAAGAAAGGCTTCCTGGGAGGACGAACATGAGAGACTCTCTGCATAAAGGTCCTAATAAGCCTATCTTCTGCAATAGACCTCTGAAAAAAGATGGACAGGGCCGACGCCTGACCCTTAAGGGTGCTTAGCTGCGACCCCTCTTTGAGACCTCTCTGCAAGAGAACATTTTCAGCAGGAGAAACCCCTTCCTTCGCACCAGGCCACAAAACCTCTCCAAATTCTATAATAAATAATATAGGAAGTCTGCTTCCTTGCTTGAATCATGGTCTTAATGACCCCAGATGTCATGCCTTTTTCTGACAAGATGCTGGTCTCAATAGCCAGGCTGTTAAAGCTAGCACTCAAGAATCTTTTCCAACAGTCACCCCAGGAGCGGTAGTGGAGGAAATGCATAAAGCAGTCTGAAGGGTGACCAGGGGGACATCAGTGAGTCCTCCCCCATGACTCCATGAAAAAATCTCAGAACCAGTTGAACCAGGAGGCAAAGAGTTTGACCTTCGGCATCCCCCAAACAACTACAAAGATCCTAAAAAATTTTGAGATGGAGGGACCATTCTCCCTGATCCAGAGTCTGTCTGCTCAGAAAAATCGTCCAGAACATTTTCCACTCTGGGTATGTAGATGGCTGATATGCAGGGTACATTGCTCTTTGCCCAAAGAAATATCTGAGACACTTTCTGCTTCGGGTGCCTCCCTAATGGTTGATATAAGCTACGTCCGTGGAGTTGTCTGGCCGAATCCCGACTGGAAGTCCCTTCAAGAGGGAAGTCCTATGAGTCAGGGTCAGGAAGTCTTAAAGGAGCCACAGCACTCAACCCTGTCAGCTTGCAGGCCAGCCTATAATCTGTCTCTAAACTTGGTTAAAAACAGAGGACTCGGTCACACACATCTGCAGAAGTATGCTTAAGCTGCACCACTACGCCAAAGTGCCTCTGTGGGGTGCAGTCCTAACTCTAATCTCTGAGAGCCCATCTGGGACATACAGTGCAATAGATAAATTGGGAGCAGGCTTACCTGAGGTTGCCCTAAACCTCTCAAGTGCAAGCCATGGGGTGGAAGGGTCAAAGACCTTGCAATACAGCCTAGACCCCACACACCATGTGCTTGCACAAATTCAAAAGAAACAAAGGGGGGGTGGCAGCCGCTCAGACCATTTTATAACTAACCTGGGAGGTGCACGTTAGCAGGGCAATTAGTACACACAAGTCTTAAAGGAGCCACAGCACTCAACCCTGTCAGCTTGCAGGCCAGCCTATAATCTGCCTCTAAACTTGGTTAAAAACAGAGGACTCGGTCACACACATCTGCAGAAGTATGCTTAAGCTGCACCACTACGCCAAAGTGCCTCTGTGGGGTGCAGTCCTAACTCTAATCTCTGAGAGGGAAGACTGCTCTGGAGCATTGATGGATAATCTGCGTTCTTGTTGGTTGAATGGTCAAAAACCATTCGTTCAGGTTCATGTCAGTGGTAATTACGGTCCAAAGGACTGCAGCCAAGGACCTAACTATTAGAAGATGATGAGGGTCCAGCCACCAAGCTAAGGCCTGTCTCACTGGACTGGACAGGGAGAAGGGGAAATCAATGGACTTCAGGGTCCTCTCCCACTGTGACAATAGCTCCAACTGTAGGGGCCTCATGTGAAATTGTGCCAAAGGAACTGCCTGAAAGGAGGAGACCATCTGACTTAACAATAGCATAGTCTGACAGTTGAAGGGTGGAGATCGCCTGAAAGTAGTGACCTTACTCTGGCCTGAAGTAAAACACCCTTCTCTTCTGGAAGAAGGTCATTCTGAGAAAATACCTTACCCGTGAAAGGTAAAAGTGCAATTTGGGACAATTCATAATCCACAAAATTTCTCCAGGACTGTCTGGGTGTCTCCCCAGAAGGATGGTGCTCTGAACAAAAGATAGTCTAGATGAGGTGTGATGTGCAAACCCCTGCTTCTCAAGATAGCCATAACACCAGCTAGGACCTCTGTAAACACCCGTGGGGCTGTGGAAAGGCTGAAGGGCAGGGCCACAAACTTGAAAAACTGAGGAACTTTTGATGTTCCGAGAATATCGGTATGTGCAAATATGCATCTCGGATGCCCAATGTAGTCATCCGAGATGCAAATAAATAAAGGAGTTGGGACGGTGAGGCCTAGAATAGGCCACACAGAACCTTCCCTCTTGGGAACTACGAAAAGATTTGAGTAGAATCCGAGTCCTCTTTTGGATGGAGGTTCTGGGGTAACTACTCCCCCCTGAACTAAGCCTTCTACCACTACTTGAAGTGCCTCTGCCCTCACTGGGTTAGGGAGAGTCTTGATGGAAAATACCTTCGAGGAGGCTTGGTTACCAGTTCCAATTTGTAGTCTGAAGAAACAACCTCCTGAACCCAAGAATCCTTCACACCAATTCCCTCCAAGGAGGGGCAAAGAGTAGAAGACGTTCCCCCACCCGATTGGGTGAGGGTGTCCCTTCATGCTTGAAAAGGTTTGGGGGGAGCTGGGTTTGTTTTTCCAAAAGGTCTCAGACTTACTCTGGGAGTTAGGCTTAGCCCAGAAGTCCTCCTGATGCCCAGAAAAGGATGCACCCCTGCGTTCACAAAGAAATCCATCTTCAAAGGAAGGATTAGACTTCCTTTTTCTGTGGTAGACGAGTAGATTTTTTTTTTTTTTTTATATATTCTTTATTTTTCATTTTCAAAGAAAAAGAAACAATTTTACATACAATCAGAAGAAGGTGTTACACATAACATCAAGGACAATCCAAAGTACAGTTAATGTAAAACTTTGTCGGGCATTATTACATTTAAAAAAAAAAAGAACAAAAAAGAAGCCTCCGGACTCCCGCATCAGGCGGCCCACACCACTCTGCATGAAGGAGGAGACCGCCTCTCCCGCGTCACGCACGGTGCAATCAATGGCCAGGGGGGCAGGTCGCCCCCAAGGAGAAGTCTCCCCCCTCAGGTAATCATAAATCACACCATCAGGGACCTAAGTGGGGAGCCCGGCCCTGACTCCACTACCACATAATATGAAGCCCTGGGAGTGCAAAGGAAGGGGCTAGCGTTGTCCCAGTAACCGGGGGGAAAGAGGGAGGAAAGGAAAGGGAGGGAAACACGGTCTCGCACCCGCCTCTAACCAGCCCCTAGTAGTGTTTGAAATTCCTGGGATTCTGAGAAGATATCCCAGCTGGTCCACTTGGTGCGGTGGTCCCCAGCAGAGTCGTTGCTTGTCGCAATCATCCCCTCGAACCTCTCTATCTCTGCCACCTTACTCAGTCACAGAGACATGCTAGGGGGGGTAGGGCTGTTCCATAGCAAAGGGATTCATGCCCGTGCAGTATTCACCAGCTGACTAAGAACAGATCTTTTTTTATCTTTTGGTGGGCAACTCCGAGTGGTGGAGAAGGAAGAACTTCGTGAATCTTCGGGAATCTCCCAATCAGTCACATGCTGCAACGTGGTTCTGACCTTAGACCAAAAATCCGTCAACAAAGGGCAGGACCAAAACACGTGCAGGAGATCACCCCTAGCTCCATTGCAATGCCAACACAAGGGGGAAACAGCAGGAAACCATTTGTGAAGTAATGTGGGGACCCTGTACCACCTCGTTAGTATCTTAAAATTACATTCTTTGTATCTGGTGCAGGTGGCAGATTTGTGCGCCAGGCGTACAATGTGGTTCCTATGGTTGTCCGAGAGAGTAATTCCCAAGTCCTCCTCCCATTTCACCAGGGATGGCAGGGGGTCCTGATTCGGGGGGTTCGCCAGGATTTTATAGGCAAATGATAACACATGTTGGACTGTTCCTCACACAGCCTTTCAAATATAGTGGTCTCTCTGAGCTGCCTAGCCTGCTGTTTCAAGGTCGCTAGGAAATGGTTTAGCTGCAGCTTCTGCCAGTTGCCCCACCCAGGTAGCCCCCTCGAGGTCGAGATTGAGTCAAGGGATTCCCATCCCTCACTGTTACAGAAGTGCTTAATTCTGCCTATCCCCTCTCTTAGCCAGCCTTCCCCTTGTCCCCGGAGGAAACTCAGGATTTCCCAGGATTGGGTACAGGGGGAGAAGGCCGGTGATACTTCCTCCATCGGGAAGTACAGTACTTGTGGCAAATTCTAAGTGATGCCCCTATGGTCGGGTGTTTCGATTCTACGTTCAGCATCTCCTTGGCCAGCCAAGGGAGCAATGAAAGGGGGAACAATGAACTTCCCTGTTCTATTTGGACCCATTGTTTATGTTGTGAGTACCTACACCAGTCCACGACCCTCGTCAGGTGAGATGCTGGGTAGTAAAGATTTGGATCGGGAAGGCCTATCCCTCCTCTTCCCTTGCAAAATAAACTTAGAAAAAAGGGTGCCTACTTTTTGCATAAACCTGCTAGGGATTACCACCGGGAGCGCTTGCATGACGTACAAAAGACGGGGGAGTATATTCATTTTAAGGGTATTACACCTCCCAAACCAGGACAACTTTTTAACGGACTTTTTAAAGTCATCGTCAAAAGCCGCAGTTTTATAGTGGCCTGAGGGGAGGGATATCCCCTGTATGTCTGGATTCCTCCGCACTCTACTCAGGAAGGGTTCCAACGTCAGGATAAAAATTAAGGGGGAGAGGGAGCAGCCCTGTCTCGTCCCGTTTCCAATGTCAAATGATTCAGACAACATACCGTTGACCCTGACAGAGGCAGTGGGATGCTGATAGAGACTTGAAATCCAGGACCGCATGTTGGGTCCCCGACCAATATGTTCCAGTACTCCGTACATGAAATCCCACCGCACCCAGTCAAATGCCTTTTCGGCATCTGTTGCCAGGAGGATTGAGGGAAGCTTCCTACTTAGGGCAGCATGGATGAGGTTCAGGGCTTTTGCCGTGTTGTCCCGTGCCTGGTCTAGGTGTATAATCTGAGGTAGATGGGGGGAGAGGCGGTTAGCAATCACCTTAGCGAAGAGCTTAACGTCAGAATTGAGGAGGGATATTGGTCTATAGCTGGAACTCAGAGTGTGGTCTTTCCCATCCTTCGGTATCACTGCTATGTGGGCAGGTAGGCTGTCCAATGGGAGGGCACAGTCTGCCTTAAGCGAGTTGAAAACCCCCAGGAGCTTAGACGAGAGGGTATCTGCGAATGTTTTGTAATACAATAGAGGAAGACCATCCGGACCCGGTGCCCTCCCCTTGGCTGATGCTTTAATGGCCAGCGCCAATTCCTCCGGGGTGATTGGGTCCTCTAAGTCCTCAGCAAGTGCCTGTGGAAATTTGGGCATCCCCGACTGCTGAATATAGTCACTGATTTCCACTCTCCCTGCACCCGAGTCAGTATCAGGGATATTATATAGGGAATGGTAGTACTTTCTGTATACCCCTGCTATATCTTTATCCTTATGAACCATGTTTCCCTCTTGATTCCTTACCCGAGGCCAAAAGACGACCGCACTTGTCTCCCGACTCGTAAAAGACCTTCCTGGTTTTTATAAGCTGGAGCTTGTGTCTGTCATTTAAAATCCCCTTAAGCCGCTCTCTGAGGGAGGTCAGGGCGGCACAAGTGTTGCTGCTAATGACTGCTTGTGTAGGGACTCCAACCTCCGGATTTCTCTGAGAAGGTCCAGTAGTTGTTTATTCCTTTCCCGCTTAACCCTGGCCCCATGCTTGATCAATAATCCTCTAATTACACATTTGTGCGCTTCCCATATCATGGGTAGGCTCGTGTCGGGGGTGGTGTTTGTCGTGAAATATTCCTGGAGATTTTTCATCAAGTCCTCTTTAATTAAAGGGTCTTGTAGAAGGGCACTATTTAGTCTCCAGGTCCAGGGTCGTGGCACCTGGTCTTGTGTGGCTATGGTAAGCGAGACCGGAGTGTGGTCCGAGATTGTAATATTACCTATTGACACGTCTGCCACCCGCGGCAAGAGGTAATGTTGGACTAAGAAAAAGTCTACTCTAGAATACATATTGTTTAATCAACAAAAAGGAGATGGACGGCACCAAACAGTATTAGGCGTTATATTATCCTGGTGCCCTGCTCTGGTATAACCCAAGGAAGGTACTTAAAATGAAAAAAAGGGGGGGGGGGATGCCCCAAATCCCCTAAACAGGGAGAAAAAAAAACAGAGACTAACAATGGCACTCTATTGTGTATAAATAATATTAAAGTTTATTTTAACCCTTTCGCTGCCAGCCTACCTGAAGTTTTCGTCACCCTTGGTGCCAGACCATTTTGCACTATTTTGCGCTCCCCATGTTCATATGTGATTTTTGAAGGGATTTCCAGGGATTTCCCAGGAAAATTATATATTGTTTTTTTCAGCAGAGTCTGGGCTTTAACATGAAATGTCTTGTTTGTCATTTTTTAGGTGTATTCTCAATATTCTTGGGTGAAATATGTGCAAAAAAATAAAAAAAAATCTATTTTTTACAATTTGTAGTGTTTTTTTGTAATAAAAAATGTAAGTTTGTCAATAAAATCTTATTGCGTGTGAAATCCCAATTTCTCCCGGTTACAGCGATACCACATATGTATAGGTAGACACCCTTTCCTGCCCAGGAGACTCCCCCAAACTGAAACAGCGCTTTAGGGGATTTTCAGAAAAAATACAACTGTGATATGCGCTATGCGCACCTTGCAGTTTTTCCAGAAAAACAACCCTTTACATTTAAAATACCCCCAACAAACCATATATTCTCTGGAAGTACGCACCTCAAGCTTTCTAGGTGTACCAGGCTTGTTGATGTGGCCACAGTTTTCTGGAAGTAATCCCTCAATGTATTCTTTGGTTGCAAAGAGTTTCCCTAAAAAAGGATAAAAAAGCAGAATCAAAGCCACATTTTCCTAAAAAAACTATTTACAAACAAGAAAAAACAAGTATAATCTGAAAAAACAACATCCCCCGAACAGAACAATACCCAACATGCATAGCTACTGTCAAGGGAAGAGTTGCCAAACACCCCAAAGTAAAGCGTGCGCATAACGGTAATTTTTCTTGAAAATTTCAGCTCTGCAGACAAAGTGCGCACCTTGCGATTTTTCAACCAAAACAACCCTTTACATTTGGAATATCCCCCATAAACCATATATTCCCTAAAAGTACACATGTTAAGCTTTCTAAGCGTACCCAGCTTGTTGTAGTGGGCTCATCTTTCTGGAATTAATCCCTCAAAGAATTCTTTGGTTGCACAGGGTTTCCCTAAAAAAATTATAAAAAAGCTGAATAAAAAACACCTTTTCCTAAAATATAAATATGCAAACCAGAAAAAACAAGCTAAGTCTGAAAGCGCAAATTCCCCCGAACAGAACAATACCCAACATGCATAGGTACTATTAACCCTTTTAATTGCCAGCCTACTTGAGATTTTGTCACCCTCTGTTGACAGGTCATTTTTTCCCCATTTTGCGTCATGTTTTGCGACATTTTTGCTGGAATTTTCAGGAAAATTATATAAATATATTTTTTGCAGCAGAGTTTAGGCTTTAACATGAAATGTCTTGTATGTAAATTTTATTCTGTTTTTTACAATATTATTAAGTAAAAAAAAAAAAAAAAAAAAAAAAGAAAATTGCCTCCTTTATTTTACATAAAAAAATGTATTTTATTAAAGAAAACCATATTGCATGTGAAAGCCCCATTTCTACCGATTAGAACGGTACCACATATTTATCGGTAGCCCCCCCATTCTTGCCCAGGAAACCCCCCTAACTGAAACAAGTAATTTTTAACATTTACAAATAAAATACAACTACCATCCACACTACAAAGGGTTAAATCGGGAAAAAAAATGACATAGGGTCCCCCCTCCCAGGGGAGGGGGACCCCATTTTTTTTTTGATTTTTAAGGGTTAAAAACCCTTAAAAATCCAAAAAAAAAACGACATGGGGTCCCCCTTACCCGAAGTAACCAGCCCGGGACCAGCTATGCAGGGCTTGTAGAAACAGGGCGCAGGGGCAAGCTTTTGTGGCCCCTGGCCCTGCAGGCTACAAAGCCCGCATAGCCCGTGGGCCCGGGCTCTTCTGCCCCCCCCTGGCCTTTGGGGAGGCAGGTAATGGGGGTGCCAAGGGTTAATGGCAAGTCACCAGCTAGTGCAGGTGACTTGCCATCCCCCCAGCCTTGTGAACTGATATAGGGGTCTCATGGACCCCTTACCAGTTCACAAGGGGTTAAATGTAAAAAAAAACACAGACACACAAAGAGAAAAAATATTTTATTATTATTTTTTTTTACTTACTTACCTCCCATCCATACTGGATCACTCTGTCCCTCGCAATCACTGGCTTCTGCTCACTTGCTAGAAGCCTTTTATAGCTGCTGGATGACAGAAATCAAAGGGTTAATTAAAAAAAAAAAACGACATAGGGTCCCCCCTCCCAGGGGAGGGGGACCCCATTTTTTTTTGGATTTTTAAGGGTTAAAAACGACATGGGGTCCCCCTTACCCGAAGTAACCAGCCCGGGACCAGCTATGCAGGGCTTGTAGGAACAGGGCGCAGGGGCCAGCTTTTGTGGCCCCTGGCCCTGCAGGCTACAAAGCCCGCATAGCCCGTGGGCCCGGGCTCTTCTGCCCCACCCTGGCCTTTGGGGAGGCAGGTAATGGGGGTGCCGGGGGTTAATGGCAAGCCACCCGCTAGCGCAGGTGACTTGCCATCCCCCCAGCCCATAGGGGTCATGGACCCCTTACCAGTTCACAAGGGGTTAACAGTAAAAAATAAAAACACAGACACAAATTTCAAAAAATGACATTTATTATTTTTTTTTTACACTATACTCACCTCCAATCCTGGGTCCCACGTCGCTGTCCCGCGCCGCTCTCTCACCGCCGGCATCTGTCAGATGCCGATAGTGATCGGCGCAGGGCGGATGAGAGGAGAGGAGGCTCCGATCGGAGCCTCCTCTCCTCTCACCCGCTCTGCACCGATCACCACCGGCATCTGTCAGATCGGATGCCCCCCCCCAGAAAGAGGAGACCCCCAGCTTCCCAGGGATACCAGAGGTAAGTGTTTAATTTGTATTTATTTTTAACTGTTTGGGGTAAATGCCAAGCCCGTAGTTTCTACGTGCTTGGCACTTAAGTGGAGTGGAAGCAAGCACGTAGAAACTACGGGCTTGGCACTGAAAGGGTTAAAGTCTAAATCACATATTAGGACACATTAAAAAAGATTTTCTTTTTAAAAAAATATAACATATGTGTACATACTACCAACAAGAAAATGAGGGGAGGGGAGAGGGGAGGAGGAGGACTTTTACAGTTGTCTCTTAATATATACCAGTGGGGGACTGCTAAAAAAAACATATATAAATTCAATAAAAAATATTTTATAAATGTGCAACTATACAGAAAGTGTCAAGTGCTGTTAAAGTGCATCAAAATCAAGTACGGTTAAATAGAGCCATGTGAATAACACTGAAACTATGAAAGAAATCCAAATCACAGAACAAATACACCATTAAATACCTTTCTTATCAAAAAAGTGCTGAGTGCTTGCCACCACTGGAGCCCCCCTCGCAAAAAGGCACTGCCTTCTTGTTGGTAGTATGTACACATATGTTATATGTTTTTTAAAAAGAAAATATTTTTTAATGTGTCCTAGTATGTGATTTAGACTTTAAAATAAACTTTAATATTATGTATACACAATAGAGTGCCATTGTTAGTCTCTGTTTAGTTTTTCCCTGTTTAGGGGATTTGGGGCATCCCCCCCCCTTTTTTTCATTAGAATACATATTGTGCGGGGCTGAATAGAAAGAGTAATCCCTCGCACTAGGGTTAAAGACTCGCCATGGGTCAGTTAGCTAGTGGTAGTGGAGAAGTTTCTTGATTCTCCGGAGCTTGGAGTACGAAATATAGGAATGGCCCCTTGATGTATCTAAAAGGGGTTCTAGGGTGAGGTTAAAGTCTCCACCTACTATTAACTTAACTTCGGCAAAGCCAACTAACTTATCCAAGACCTCTTCTAGAAAAGAGACCTGCCTTGTGTTGGGTGCATAAACATTCACAAAGGTGAACATTTCCATTCCAATCCTACCCTTAACAAAAAGCCATCTGCCCTCCCCACCACCCAGAGTGCCCACCTCCTCCCACGGCATTGATCTAGCGAGCAATATACTCACTCCCCTAGATCTAGAGTCCGGGGAGTAGCTGTGATATGAGGTTGGGAATGATCTGTTCCTGAGAGATGGCGGATTAGAGGCCTTAAAGTGCGTCTCCTGGAGAAGAGCTATCTGCACCTTCGTGGCCCGAAGATTATTAAGGGCCATAGACCTCTTTTCAGGGGTATTTAGGCCCTTTACGTTGAAAGAGACCAAGCTGAACTCCTTCATCACTGCAACTGCGGACCAGCAAAGGGTGAAAACCCAGAATGTCTAAGTGAGCAAAACAGTGGCAGCACCAGCGACAGGAAAAGCACCCACCACCCAGTTGAGTATTTCCCCACTACCACCTCAGGGACGGGGGCAAGGGGGTGCGAGAGGCAGATAGTCAGATATAGGTACAGAGACAGATACAACGGAAGTCTCCCTCCGGGTTTGAAAGTACGGAAGAAGAGGGAGGGGGGAGAAGAAAACACAAGACAGGGGGAAAACCTGAGCACGAGGTCAAACCCGTGACCAGGGGGGTGTCAATCTAAGTAGCTACTGCTCTAAGGTTCAGATCACCTCCCAGCGAGAGGAATCTGAAGCCGGCCTAAGTGGGGGACTGTGTCAAGTGACGAATCTGGAAGTAGTAGCCACCTGGGCTTCCCGGGCAACACGTTTCCTGGGCTACTGGTTCTCAGAGGCATCGTGAACATGAACGTGTAAATACTAAAAATTAGGCAAGAATAAGGCATATAGAAATAATGCTGAGACTCAGGTTAATTGCCAGTCATCAACCCCTTCCGTGCAGCGAGGGAGCCGTATGCAAAGCTGTCCCCATGGGAGGACCTAGCGGATCCGAGTGGCATACCCGCCGGCCGCACCCAGCAACAAACAATCAAACCACAAAAGAGTAGGACATTCCAATCTAAGGCAACGTGTAAATGCTAAGCATTAGGCAAGCGTACACCGACATGCAGAAACGAAAACACATTCTAGGCACACAGTATTACGGCGACTCGGGTTAACAACCAATCACCGGCCCCCTCCGGGTACCGACGGGGCCACAGACAAAGTTGTCCCCAGGGGGACTCACTGGGTCCTAGTGGGTCAAGCGACCCTCACCCGCCACAAGTGATCTCAGTCAAAGCTTGCCCCACCGACGGCCTACCAGGCTGCGCCCGGTGACAAACAACAAACAGCGAAAAGCATAATATTTAAATCTAAAGCTTAAGAGAGGCAGCAAAACTTAGCGTAAAAGGAAGGCATTCGGGGTTCGCGATCCGTCGGTCTGGGGAATCTCTCATTTCTCATCCTTGGTCCGGCAGATCTGGCTCTGCGGGAGGGCTCTCCACGGGGTCCTCGCGGGATGGGTTCTGCTGATGGAATAAGCCAATTGGGAGCAGGTACTTGATCACAGCCCAAAAAGGAGAAGAGTCCATTCAAGTCCAGGTGTGATCTAAGGAAGAATGTGTCACGGCTTTTGGAGACTATCAGGTGGAAGGGGAAACCCCATCGGTAGGTGGCTCCCACGCTCCGTATAACTTCCAAAATTGGCCTCATCATTCTTCTCATTTGAAGAGTGCGTCTGGAAAGGTCCAGGAGGATTAGGATTCTGGCTCCATCAAAGTCCACCAGGCCATGTCTCCAGGCCCTGCGAGAGATCTCCTCTTTGACTTTGTAGAAGTGTATTCTACAGATCACATCCCTGGGGCGAGGGCCTAGGGCCCTGGTCCCTGTCAATCTCGATCGGGGCATCAATATTCCTCTCCAGAAGCGTGTTAAAAATGGCTGTAATAATTTGCTTTACGTCTTCTCCTGCAGAGGCCTCTGGTATTCCCCTGAGGCGAAGGTTGTTGCGCCTATGTCTATTCTCCAGGTCATCATGTTGCAATTGGAGCTATAAGATCTGGGAATTCTGCTCTTCGACGCGTGCCGTCAGGTCTGCGATAGCTGCCTCAGTTGCTGACTGGTGGAATGAAACTCTAGAGTCTAGGGCCTGGAGTTGGCCCCGCACTTCCGCGATGTCTTTCTTGCAGGCCGCCTCATATTTTGTTATAAGCGCCTCAAAGTCCGATCTAGTGGGGATTGATCTTAGGAATGAGAGGGTTTCTCTGTGTATGCTACCCATCTGAGCCGCATTTCTCGGATCTTCCATAAAATTTTGGGGTGAAGGTGCTGCATTTGAGGTAGCTGGGGACGGGAGTGTGATCCCACCTATGGGAGAGAGGGTCTCAGCGTGGTGAGGGAATTCCTCTTGCGAGAAGGATAGAATGGTTGGAGGGCTGAGAGTGGTTGTATCTCCCGGGGTGGACCAGGACATGGAAAGGTCGCTGGGGGGCTGCATCAAACATCTTGGTGGTGAAGCCGGGGTGTCGGGCATGGCATCGGCACGTGGCCCCCTCTCCTTCGCTGACCTAGAGTGGCTTCTCGCCCGTGGGAGCCTTTGCGGGAGCGCGCCTTCTGGGAGAGGGTGGCTATTGAGGGGTAATTCCTGCTCCCTGTTTGGGGACCTCAAACCCCTGGAGTCCCTCTCGCCGGCGACAAAGGCATATTTCCCTAGCTTGCCCAGGGCAGTTAGCATTATGGAAGCCTGAGCGTGGGTTTTTCCCCCGCAGCCCCCCTCCTGCTTGTCATCTAGGGGATGGGCTGCCTTCTCCTCCATGCATGCTGCAGAAGGCCCCACCACGTACCTCATATCACTTTCAGGGATGGTGCGGCAGGGTGTCATCACCTTCATAGGCACCGGCTCATCAGGCATGCCCAGCCCAGCTCCTGTGGTGTGTGGAGAGCGGGGGACCCCATCTCCGCTGTCCCCTGCTGCGTGTTGGCGGGCGTCCGAGGGGCTTCTCGCCTCATCGGAGGCGGCGGGGTTACACAGCACCGCTGTGTGAATGCTGCGGGGGGGGAGGTGTCTGCTCCCCCTCGGTGTCGGCCGCCATCTTGTCTGGAGGAGCCGTATACTCCGCCGGCTCTCTGCGGGTCGTGCCGGACAGCGCCGCCTCCTCTCTCAACTGCGGCGCTGCTGCTGGCCAGGCTTTTCCCCGCTCACCTTTCGTAGGGAGCTCTTCTCCGCCTGACGTTGACCTCGACTAGGGGGATGATGAGAGCGCAGCCCCTCGATCTCCGCCTGCGCGGTCCTGCACACCGGCCACCGCGCCTCCTCTCAAGCCGCTGCCTGCTCGAGCAGCGGTTTTCTCCTTCTCCCTACTTTTAGTCTTCTTGCCTGCCATGAGGGCAGTTTTGAGCACCAGATCGCCTGTATAATTGAAAATAAGCCCAAAGGAGCTCAGGAGCCTTACAATATTATTTATTGCAGAAAAAAAAATCTGAACACTTCCAAATTAGACTGTAACAGCTGAGAGCTAGTCAACCAAGAATGACCAATGATCCATGGCCTGTTTAGTCCAGACCTTGCCTGCCCTGGCTACCATAGAGACTGGACATGCAGGGCACAGGACAAAACCCACAATGGAAAAAGCATGGTGAGAAGACTGGTCGAATTGCTTATCGACCAGATCGTCAAGGGAAGCGCTATCAGAGGTAACCAGTCCCGAAACTGGTTCATCTAGCTCCGGAGGAAAAGGCCATTGTTTAAACAAATCAGTAGGAAAAGGATACTTGGTATTCAGTATCCTAGGTATAGAAGAAAGCTTGTCTGGCTTCTCCCATTCCTCAAAAATAAGATCCTGAAAATGCAGAAGCTCTGGGAACAAAGGCCTCTTCTTCTTTGTTTCATAGGCATCTCCCTGTGACTTCTTAGGAAGGATTGGGACAGAGATATGCAGGGAGCCTAGACGTAAGCTTATTTATATGTCCCTAACCAGCTGTGAGGTTCTATCCTCTAAGCCATCTGAGTCTTCTTCCTCCTTGCTAAAAATGATTTCCCCTTGAATTCTTTCTTAGAATCCAAGGCCACATAAAGTTCCTCTTCCTCAGAATAGGACGAAACTAAATGTTTACCCTTCTGAGTTGCCTTAAGGGTCCTGGAATTAGAATTATCATCCAGATGAAGACAATAACTCTTCAGCCTAGCCAGTCTTTCTGATAACTCCACCAGAAGTTGCAAACTGGAAGCAGGGAGTAGGGGCTCAGAACAAGATCGAACCTGAGGTGGGGATAGCAATCCTGAGCCTAATCCACTAGACAGGATGCCCTCAGAAGGGGGCAGTTGTCTCTTATAGGGGTGTCAGAAAAAATCGATTTGGTATTGCGATATTTCATTCTCCATAGTATTGATTCTGACCCCCCCTGCTACAGTAAAAATAAAAGTAATAAAAAACACTCACCTGGCCCCTCACTTGGGTCTCCTCATCACCTGGGGAGCCTCCGATCCCCTCCCTGGGCTCTGACCGGCCCTCTCCCCCTGCCTTTTCGATGGGCACTGCCATATTTAAAACTAGCCCCTTCGGGGCATCACCCCGGCTGGGCGATTCAGTCATATGCCATGATTGCTGGGCAGAGAAAGAGAGAGGCAGAAGATGAACCCCTACCTCCCCCCTCTAGCGATCACCGCATCTGTCATCGGATCAGCGAGGGACACAGGAGCTGACAGTCGGAGGTGAGTAAAGAAAAAAAAAATACAATTCTGTGAAACTCACCTGTAGAATTGTTTTTGAATATATCCAGCCCAGGTCGTCCCAGAAGTAATTACATGTGGGTATTCCGCCACTAGGTGGCGCACTCGACTGCAAGATCCAAAGCTGTCGCTCCTACCGGCCCCCTATAAAAACAGGTGTCTCACTCAGATTCCCCAGTGGTCAAAAAGCAGTAAGAAAAAGAGACAGGCCGGGAGGCCAAGAAACCATGTTACGTCACATAGCTTCAGCATGTACTCTCTCCAACAAAAAACCTTAAGGACAATGGTCCAATACAAAAAATGGTAAGCACCATAAAGGCAACAAGAGATAATGAACAAAGGGAGGGGTGGGACGACCTGGAATGGATATATTCAAAAACAATTCTACAGGTGAGTTTCACATAATTGCATTTTTCACTATATCCAGTCCAGGTCGTCCCAGAAGTAATTACATGTGGGACATCCAAAAGCAGTGTTCATTAGGGCGGGATCCCCAGTGCGGAACAGCAATGAACATGTAGTTCATTTCACTACCGCCTGAAGCACCTTTTGGCCAAAGACAGCATTAGCTGAGGCCCTAACATCAACCTTGTAGAACTTGGTAAAGGTATGAACTGAAGACCAAGTGGCGGCCTTACAAACCTGTTCAACCCATACCTGGTACTGAAAAGCCCAAGAGGCACTAATAGCTCTGGTAGAATGAGCTATGATCCGAAAAGGGGGTTCTTTCCCCTTGGCAGAATAAGCTTGCACCACCGCCTGACTGATCCACTTACTAAGAGTGGGTTTGGCTGGTGGCAAACCCTTCCAAGAACCCTCAGATAGGACAAAGAGCAAATCCGATTTCCTGAAGGATTCAGTCGCAGCCAGGTAATACGTAATGGCCCTGACCACATCCAGGGCATGGAGGGTCCCTTCCTTAGCATTAGTCCCTTCCTTAGCATTAGCACCGGTAATACAGGCTTACGCCTGGTGGACGTACGTAGGAAACACCCTGGAAAATACAATTCTGTGAAATACTCACCTGTGGAATTGGTATTATAAGTATACAGTACGTCCTGCTCCAGATAGATTACTTACACTTGGGTTATCCTCCGCCAGATGGCGCTGCACTGCAGAGACATGCAAAACTGGCTCCTCCCGGCCCCTCAAATACCCGGGGACCTCTCACAAATCCCCAGCATTGAAAAGCAGTGAACAAGAAGCCGGGAGAATTTAACCACCCAAAAGCTGGTAACTATAACAATGATAACAATCATCATACAGGGGATCCAGAATAATGCAACAAACCAGGGTGGGGTGGAGCAGGACGTACTGTATACTTATAATACCAATTCTACAGGTGAGTATTTCACAGAATTGTATTATTCTTAGTATACAGTACGTCCTGCTCCAGATAGATTACTTGCACTTGGGACATACAATAGCAGTGTCCATAAAGTAGGGTGGGATCCCCCAACAAAAGGTAACAGCAGACAGTTTAAACCACTGCCGCCTGCAAAACCTTGCGGCCAAAAGCAGCATCAGCTGAGGCCCTAACATCAACCTTGTAAAACTTTGAAAAGGTATGAACAGAAGACCAAGTAGCGGCCTTGCAAACTTGTTCAACAGAAGCCTGGTGCTGGAAGGCCCAAGAGGCACCAATAGCACGAGTAGAATGAGCAGTAGAATGAAATGAGCAGTAGAATGAAAGGCGGAAGGGAGGACTCTTCCCCTTAGCAGAATAGGCCTGAATCACAGCCTGACGAATCCATTTGCTAATAGTAGACTTGACAGGAGCCAAACCCTTCCTAGGACCAGAAGGGACCACAAAAAGAGCATCAGTCTTCCTGAAAGCCACAGTGACTACCAGGTAATACTTCAGACACCTGACCACATCCAATGAATGCAAAACCCTTTCCTTAGCATTGCTAGGATTAGGACACAATGAAGGAAGAACAATATCCTGGTTCAAATGAAAAGCAGACACCACCTTAGGCAGGAAATCTGGCTTAAAGCAGAACACCACCTTATCCTGGTGTCTCTAAAAGTATGGGGGCTGGATAGACAGAGCCGCCAGCTCAGACACACGCCTGACCGAAGTAATAGCCACCAGAAAGACAACCTTGAGGGTAAGTACAGCGAGAGCAGCATCCTGAATAGGCTCAAAGGGAGCACCCTGCAAAGCAGACAAAACCAAGTTCAAGTCCCAAACAGGGACCATAGTTTTACGTGGGGGACGCACATGAGTGACCCCCTGAAAGAAGGTCTTAACCAAGAGATGCTGAGCAAAAGACTTCGGAAAGAAGACAGACAGGGCAGAAACCTGACCCTTCAGAGTACTGAGTTTTAGACCCAACTCCAAACCATGCTGTAAAAACTCCAGAACCCTAGGGACTAAGAACTCCCTACAGGGGAGAGACCTAGACTCACACCAATCAATGTAGGTACGCCATACCCTATAATAGATGGCAGAAGAAGTCTTCTTCCTAGCCTGCACCATGGTATCCACCACCGAGGCAGACAATCCTTTCTCCATCAAGATGGAGGTTTCAGCAGCCAGGCCGTCAAAGCCAGAGTTTGTAAATTGGGATGGCGTAAGAAGCCCTGAGTGAGCAGATCTGGCGCCCCCGGCAGGACGTACTGGTCTACTGCCATTTGCACCACGTCTGCGAACCACACTCTTCTTGGCCACCTGGGGGCCACCAGAATCACTGGCACCCCTTCCAGAGCAATCTTGCGCAGGACCCTGCCCAGCAGGGGGAACAGAGGAAAGACATACAGGAGCCGCAATTCCTTCCATGACATTGACAGAGCATCCGTGGCCAAGGCCAGAGGATCCTGAGACAGGGAGACAAAGGCCGGGAGCTTGTGATTGTGACGTGATGCAAACAGATCCACATCCGGTAGACCCCAACAGTGACACAGGAACTGGAATACCCTGTTGCAGAGGGACTACTCCCCCTGACGGGAAGTCCCCCTGCTCAGAGAGTCTGCCAGTAGATTCTCTGCCCCCGGGATATACACAGCCGAAATGCATTGAACATTGGCCTCCGCCCATGTCAGAATCCGCGACACTTCCTGGAGGGCACCTCTGCTCCGGGTCCCTCCCTGATGGTTGATGTAGGCAACCACCGTCCTGTTGTCTGAGCGCACCTGCACAGACATTCCCTGCAGGTGATCGCTCAGCTGCTCCAGTACCAACCTGATTGCCCGTAGTTCCAGAATGTTGATGGGTAAGTGGGCCTCCTGAGGGCCCCACCTCCCCTGGAACCGCAGGGACTTCCAGAATCCCCCCCAACCTGACAGACTGGCATCCGTGGTGACCGTCTCCCAGGAGGGGGCCAGAAAGGACCTGCCCTTTAGTAAGTTCTTGTGGTCCATCCACCACGAGAGGGACCCTCTGATCAAGGGGGGAAGCACACAAACCCCGTCCAAGGATGTGGGGTCCTTGTCCCATACTGACAGAAGGTGAAGCTGCAGAGGCCTAAAATGGAACTGAGCAAAAGACACCGCCTCGAAGCTTGCCCACCAGCTGCATTCCCTGCCAGAGGGAGGGCTGGGGACACGATAGCAGGAACCTCACCTGCGCAGTTAGAGCTTCCACCTTCTGTTGAGGAAGGAATATCCGTGACTGAACCGTATCCAGAATCATCCCCAGGAATGGGGTCACCGACGAAGGGAACAGAGAGGACTTGGGGTGATTGATCACCCAGCCGAAGGACTCCAAGGTGGACACCACCAGCTGAGTGTCCAGCTCTGATTGCTGTAGGGAACGTGATGTGATGAGAATGTCGTCCAGGTAGGGCAGCACGCGTATGCCCCCTGACCTTATCAGAGACATCACCCCCGCCAGCACCTTGGTGAACACTCTGGGGGCTGAAGTGAGGCCGAATGGTAAGGCCACAAATTGGTAATGTTGATCTTTCAACGCGAGTCTGAGAAACCTTTGATGTCCCGGGAAAACAGGGATGTGAAGGTAAGCATCTTTGATGTCCACAGACGTCATAAAATCCCCTGGGCGCAGAGAGCCGATGGCCGAGCGCAGAGTCTCCATGCGAAAGCGCCTGTTCTTGACAAACTTGTTGAGGATCTTTAAATCCAGAATGGGCCTGACTGAACCATCTTTTTTGGGCACCGTGAAAAGATGGAATAGAACCCCTTGCCCAATTCTCTTAAGGGGAAGTGTCAGGTGGCAATTCGTCTTGGCCATCAAGTGCATTCCTGACCATGGCCCTGAGCGCCACCGAAGTAATGGCCAAGGCGCAGACAGGGCGCAACTCCGCCCCCCCAAATGCAAAGGCATGGCATGCCAATTGGTCAATGCGCCGGTCCTCAGAGTCCCGCAGCATAGTAGTGTCGGGAGAGTGCATAATAGAGGTGTTAGACAGTCCCAGAATAGGAGCATCGACCTCGGGGGGCGACGGCCAGCACTTGACCATATCAGCAGGAAAAGGATACTTCCTGTCCAAACTCTTAGGAATCCCGGGAAGTCTACTGGGATGTCCCCACTCCTTAAACACGAGGTTATTGAAATGGGTTTGCTCAGGAAATTCCAATCGAGCCTTAGCAGTATGAATTAGCTCACCCCTTTGCCTGGGAGCCGCAACAGGGGGAGAGATGGACAGAACCTCAAAAACTGAACCAGCAGTTTGTCAGTATCATCCGGGGTCCAGTGATCAGAGCCAGAATCATCATGACCCTTTGACTTCTCGTCAGATGACCCTGAACAGCTCCCCTTCGTCCGAGGGGGTATAGCCATATAGAGGCAAAAACTCATCAGCCTCTTCAGGGGTTAAGTGCCGCTTTTTTGCGGTGGCCTTACGCGCTAAGGTATTAGCAAGCAATTTTTCAACACTGGCCAGTCTAGCAGCCACATCCGGATGAGAATCCCCGCTTGTATTGGGGGTTAGACTCAGGCTTGGGGGAGTAGGTGAAGTGAGGCGAGGTACAGGCCCAGCCACCGAGGGGTGGGAAGTACCATTAGCGCCTGCTGTGCACAAGGAATACAGACCCGTGCATTGTCACCGCTGATAGGTGAGACCCCACAAGCTACACACAGCCGGGCTTGTCCCGAAGGAACCCCGGTCACAATATCCTGGGATCCCTCCATATGGTGATTAATAGGCACAATAAGCCAGTAGGGATTGACGCAGAAGCTACCCTGGATGCCCCAATGAACCGCAGGGAAGTGGGAGTAATTATACTAGGCCCAACTGGCAATTACACCGGGCCGGAAGAAGCCACTGGATTCAACCGTCTGAAAGACATAATGAGAATGAGGGGTGTCAGAACCATGTCACAGTAAGCAAAGAGCATAAAAATCGCCCTCGAGGGCACTTACAGACCAACGAAAGGAGAGGGACCGTTATCACACGCGCGCGCGACTGCATCTCAAACTGGCGCCAAACGAACCTCGAATGGCGGGCCAGATGCGGAGCGCGCCAAGCCAAGTCCCCGCCGCCCCGAAGAGCGCGAAGCTCTAGGACAGCCGTCAATGTTGTCATGAGGAGCAAAGTGTATGACACACTTAGAATAGATAACTTGCCAAGGATGACACCGCAGCGTCTGAGGCGCCGCCGCCGCCCAGCTCAGCACATCCATGAAGGAAAAAATGGCGTGCGCGGCGGCGGCCGTTACACGAGTCTGACACCACATATACAAGTCCAGGACATTACTAAGGCCGTAAGCGTGTAATCACAATACTATGGGACCAAACACACCCCCCCCTTTCTTTCCCCCCGAGCTATGGGGGGAACGAGGGAGGATGGCGACCCTTTGTACAGGGCCCACTGCTACACGGGGCATGGGCAATAATGTGGGAGGGGCATCCCCTAGAGGCTCACCATCAGCCTAAACCGCCTACCCTTTGGTGGGGGACTGCGGTGGAGCATGGCTCCATAAGCATGCATGGTGCTGCCTACCTTCACCCGACCAGCGCAGCCCTGGCTGGGAGGCACATTACGAGGAGGATGGGTGGGAGTAGTCCAACAGGGCTGCAGGCTTTAATAGCCCCGCTCACCTGCGAGAGAGTGATACTTCATGTCTTCGCAGTCGGCACTGCAGAGAAATCTGGGGATTTGTGGGAGGTCCCCGGGTATTTGAGGGGCAGGGAGGAGCCTGTTTTGCATGTCTCTGCAGTGCAGCGCCATCTGGCGGAGGATAACCCAAGTGTAAGTAATCTATCTGGAGCAGGACGTACTGTATACTAAGAATAAAGGTCTTGATCAATCTATGATTGGCAAAGGATCTCTGGAAAAGATAGCCAAGGCAGAGACCTGGCCCTTGAGGGTGCTCAGCTGGAGACCCAAGTCTAAACCGTGTTGTAAAAACTCCAAGATCCTAGAGATAGAAAAGGTGCGACAAGGGAAACTCTTGGCTCACACCAAGCAATGTAGGCATGCCAAACTCTGTAATATATCAGGGAAGAAGACTTCTTTCGTGCCTGAATCATGGTAAGATTCCCCAGTGGTCCGCACAACCGTGTCAGACAGGCCCTTTTCCATCAGGATGGAGGACTCAATAGCCAGGCTGTCAAAGCCAGCGACCCCTGTGTGAGAAATCCTGGGTCGTCGGGCATGATGTAACGATCCACTGACATCTGAACTATGTCCACAAACCAACTCCGTCGCGGCCATAAAGGAGCCAGAACTCTGTCCAAGAAATTGCCAACGGCTCGATGTGCCGCTTCTTACTCGTGGCCTTCCCAGAAGCCGTGTGAGAGATCTGCCTCTCCAGGCTGGCCACCCAGTATGCCAAATCAGCTTGGGACCCCTTGCTGACTTCCCCCTCGCTGGGGGCAGAGTGCAACAGTGGGGGTGCTGGAGAGGCAGCAGGCAATAAAGGGCTAGGGGCAGACACGCCCATCCGGTCATGCTCCAAAAGACCTAGCTCACCATCCCCAGAAGCCGCCATTATGGTGATTAGCTGACAAAAATCTTATGCAGGTTACAAGGCACTAACAGCCCAAACCGCTATATCCCTCCTATATAATCCCTCTTTTAGTGTGATCCCTCTTAATAAAAAAATACAATTCTGTGATTACTCACCTGTAGAATTGGTATTATACGTATACAGCACGTCCTGTTCCAGAATATTCATTACACTTGGGTAATAAATCCACAAGAGGGCGCTGGACTGTAGAGACAGAAAAGTGGCTCCTCCCGACCCCATATATACCAGGGACCTCCCACAAATTCCCCAGTATTAAAAAAGCAGTTAAAATGAAGCCGGGAGAACTATAACCATTATCAAATATTGAACATAAGAACAATCACCATAAAGAGGTAACTAAAAATAATGATAACAAGGGCGGGGTGGAACAGGACGTGCTGTATACGTATAATACCAATTCTACAGGTGAGTAATCACAGAATTGTATTATTCTAAGTATACAGCACGTCCTGTTCCTGAATATTCATTACACTTAGGACATCCAATAGCAGTGTCCGTAAGGTAGGGTGGGATCCCCAAAAAGTTAGAGCAGACAGTTTAAACCACTGCCACCTGCAGAACTTTGCGGCCAAAGGCAGCATCAGCTGAAGCCAGAACATCAACCTTGTAAAACTTAGAAAAGGCATGAACAGAAGATCAAGTAGCGGCCTTGCAAACTTGTTCAACAGAAGCCTGGTGCTGAAAAGCCCAAGAGGCACCAATAGCACGAGTCGAATGAGCAGTAAGGCGGAAGGGAGGATTCTTCCCCTTAGCAGAATAGGCCTGAATCACAGCCTGACGAATCCACTTGCTGATAGTAGATTTAGCTGGAGCCAGACCCTTCTTAGGTCCAGACGGCAGCACAAAAATACAACTCTGTGAAGTACTCACCTGTAGAGTTGGTATTATATGCAGACAGCACGTCCTGCTCCAGACATAGTCCTTACATGTGGGTATACCTCCGCCTTCAGTGCCGTGCACTGCAGAACATGAAGAAAACAAGCTCCTCCCGGCCCTACATATACCGGAGGACCTCCCACAAATCCCCAGCATTGAAAAGCAGTGAGAAAGAGAGGCCAGGAGAAACAACCACCCAAAAATGGCAAAAAAATATCAAGTATAACAATCACCAAACAGGGGATCCAGAACAAGTAAAACCAGGGTGGGGTGGAGCAGGACGTGCTGTCTGCATATAATACCAACTCTACAGGTGAGTACTTCACAGAGTTGTATTATTCTAAGCAGACAGCACGTCCTGCTCCAGACATAGTCCTTACATGTGGGACATCCAATAGCAGTGTCCGTAAGGAAGGGTGGGATCCCCAACAGAAGGCAACAGCAAGCAGTTTAAACTACTACGGCCTGTAAAACCTTGCGGCCAAACACAGCGTCAGCTGAGGCCTTAACATCAACCTTGTAAAACTTTGTAAAGGTGTGAACCGAAGACCAAGTAGCGGCCTTGCAAACTTGCTCCACAGAGGCCTGGAGCTGAAAAGCCCAAGAAGCCCCAACAGCTCTAGTAGAATGAGCAGTAAGATGAAAGGGGGGAGTCTTCCCCTTAGTAGTATAGGCTTGAACCACAGCCTGACGAATCCATTTACTGATGGTAGACTTGGCGGGAGCCAAACCTTTCCTAGGCCCGTGAGGCACAACGAAGAGAGCATCCGTCTTCCTAAAGGCCTGAGTGGTAACCAGGTAAGACTTGACACACCTAACCACATCCAGGGAATACAAAACCCTCTCCTTAGGGTTACTTGATTAGGGCACAAGGAAGGAAGTACAATATCTTGATTCAAATGAAATGCAGACACAACCTTAGGCAGAAAGTCTGGCTTGAAGCGAAACACCACCTTATCCCGGTGTCTCTCAAAGTAGGGAGGCTGAATAGACAAGGCAGTCAACTCAGACACACATCTAACCAGAAAGACCACCTTGAGCATGAGGACAGCAAGAGCTGCTTCATGAATAGGTTCAAAAGGAGGACCCTGCAGGGCCGACAAAACCAAATTCAGATCCCAAACAGGAACCATAGGTTTCCGAGGGGGACGCACATGAGTGACCCCCTGAAAGAAAGTCTTGATAAGAGAGTGCTGGGCAAAGGTCTTCTGAAAGAAGATAGACAGGGCTGAAACCTGGGCCTTCAAGGTACTAAGCTTCAGACCTAAGTCTAGACCATGCTGTAAAAACTCCAGCACCCTGGAGACTAAGAATTCCCGGCAGGGAAGAGACCTGGATTCACACCAGTCAATGTAGGCACGCCATACCCTATAATATATGGCAGAAGAGGTCTTCTTCCTGGCTTGGACCATGGTGGCCACTACAGAAGCGGACAAACCCTTTTCCTTTAAAATGGTGGTCTCAATAGCCAAGCCGTCAAAGCCAGAGTTAGTAAATTGGGATGCCGTAGAGACCCCTGAGTTAGGAGGTCCGGAATCCTTGATAGTAGATTGTACTGATCTACTGCCATTTGAACCACATCTGCGAACCACACTCTTCTTGGCCACCTTGGGGCCACCAGAATCGTGGGTACCCCTTCCAGAGCGATCTTGCGTAGCACTCTGCCCAGAAGGGGAATTGGTGGAAACGCATACAGGAGCCGAAACTCCCTCCAAGACATTGACAGAGCATCCGAGGCCAGAGCCAGAGGATCCTGAGACAGGGATACAAAGCTCGGGAGCTTGTGATTGTGACGGGACGCAAACAGATCCACGTCCAGGACACCCCAACGGAATTTTCCGCCCCCCGAATGTAAACAGCTGAGATGTATTGAACATTGGTCTCTGCCCATGTTAGAATCAGAGACACCTCCTGGAGAGCACCCTTGCTCCGGGTCCCTCCCTGATGATTGATGTAGGCCACCGCCGTCCTGTTGTCTGAGCGTACCTGAATCGCCAGACCCTTCAGGTGCTGGGTCAATTGTTCCAGCACTAACCTGACCGCCCTGAGTTCCAGGACATTGATGGGTAGATGGGCCTCCTGAGGGCCCCACCTCCCCTGGAAACGCAGGGACTTCCAGAATCCCCCCCAGCCCGAGAGACTGGCATCCGTTGTGACCGTCTCCCAGGAGGGAGCCAGGAAGGATCTGCCCCTTGTAAAGTTCCCGTGGTCCAGCCACCACGCCAGGGATTGTCTGATCGAGGGGGGAAGCACCCAAAACTCGTCCAAGGACGCTGGGTCCTTGTTCCAAACTGACAAAAGGTGAAGCTGCAGAGTTCTCAAATGGAATTGTGCAAAGGGCAACGCCTCGAAGCTTGCCACCATCGAGCCCACCAACTGCATTCCCTGCCGGATGGAGGGATGAGGGCTCGAGAGCAGGGACCTCACCTGCGTTGTCAGAGCTTCCACCTTCTGTGGAGGAAGGAATATCCTTGACTGAACTGAATCCAGAATCATCCCCAGAAACGGGGTTACTGAGGAGGGGGACAGAGAGGGTAATTGATCACCCAGCCGAAGGACTCCAGGATGGTCACCACCGATCGCGTGTCCAGCTCTGCCTGCTGCAGAGACTGAGATGAGATGAGTATATCGTCCAGGTAGGGCAACACTCGTATGCCTTTTAGTCGCAACAAAGACATTACTCCTGCCAGCACCTTGGTGAATACCCTGGGGGCCGACGTAAGTCCGAATGGCAGAGCCACAAACTGGTAATGCTGATCCAGCAGCGCAAACCTGAGAAACTTTTGATGCCCTGGGAACATCGGAACGTGAAGGTAAGCGTCCTTGATGTCCACAGATGTCATGAAGTCCCCTGGGCGCAACGAGGCAATGTCCGAGCGCAGAGTTTCCATACGAAAATGTCTGTTTCTCACAAATCTGTTTAAGATTTTTAAATCCAGAATGGGTCTGACTGACCCGTCCTTTTTGGGCACCGTGAACAGGTTGGAATAAAACCCCACGCCCCTGTCTTTTGAGGGGACGTTGCAAATGACCCCGAGGTCTAGAAGGTCCTGCACCGCTAGCCTCAAGACTTGAGCTGAGGCAGGATCCTGTGGGATTCGGGACCCGACGAACCTGGGAGGGGGCAGTACAGCAAACTTTATCTTGTAACCGGAGGACACTACCTCCTGAATCCACCGGTCTGGGACGTGGCGTCTCCAGACATGCTGAAAATGCTGTAGACGTCCCCCCACCCTGACGGGCAAGGCGCCCCTTCATGCCTGGGGGGTCTTGGGAGGGGCTTTGGGCTTTGGCCCCCAGGAAGAGCTGGGGCGGCGTCCTCTGTTCTTGTTCCAGGAATCTGTGCGAGCTCCGGCGAAGGACACCCCTCTTCCCTGTTTAGCCCCACGATAGGGGGTCCAGTGGGAGCTTGGGCCACGAAAGGGCCGAAGCTTGCGCTGGGGCAGCTTGCCCCCCTTAGCAAAGATATCTAACCTTTCTCCAAACAGGCGCAGCCCTTTGAAGGGAAGCCCCGTAAGAGCCTTCTTGGCGACATTGTCAGCGCCCCACTGGTGTAACCAGACCGCACGGCGTATGGCTACCACCAGAGCAGAGGATCTAGCACTCAGCTTAATAGCATCGTCCGATGCAGATAAGATATAATTGATAAAAGTCTCACAGGTAACCAAAGCATTGGCGGCATCAGATGGCAAATCATCCGCCCCTTCAAGAGCAGTCTTAACCACCGTCCTGAGCGCCACCGCCGTGATGGCTAAGGCGCAAACCGGGCGGAACGACGCTCCCCCAAATGCAAATGCATGACAAGCCAGTTGGTCAACCCGCCGATCCTCCAGATCCCGCAGCGTAGTAGTGTCAGGGGAGTGCATAATAGAGGTATTGGACAGACCAAGGATCGGGGCATCGACTTCGGGCGGTGAAGTCCAACACTTGATCAGGTCAGCAGGGAATGGATACTTCTTATCCACAACTTTAGGGACTCCCTGGAGTTTGCTGGGATGTTCCCACTCCTTTAGGACGAGATTATTAAAATGAGTTTGTTCAGGAAACTCCAATCGCACCCTAGCGGTATAGAACAGGTCGCCTCTTTGCCGAGGAGCCGCAGGCGGGGGAGAGAGGGATAACACATCAAAGATCTGGGCCAGTAATCTGTCAACGTCATCCTGGGACCAAAGATCAGAACCAGATTCATCCTGACTCCTGGACTCGTCGTCATAGGACCCTGAGTCAGAAAACAGCTCCCCTTCCTCTGAGGGGGAATGTGCATAAGACAGATGTAAGTCGTCAGATTCTACAGGAAGAATATTAGCTTCGGGATTCAAATGGCGCTTCTTGGCAGTAGCCTTGCGCGCCAAGGAGCCAGCAATTAAATTTTCTACGCTAGCCAGTCTAGTGGCAAAATCAGCATGAGAGTCCCCGCTAGTATTGGGGGTTAGGCTCAGGCTTGGGGGAGTAGGAGAAGAAAGGCGAGGTGCGGGCCCAGCCTCGGAAGAGGTGGGAAGGCCAGCTAGTGCCTGCTGGGCACAAGAGACGCAGACCCGTGCATTGTCACCACTGGTAGGTAAGACCCCACAAGCTACACACAGACGGGCTTGTCCCGAAGGAACCCCGTTCACAATATCCTGAGATGCCTCCATATGGTGATTATTATATTTTAATATGCCAGTAGGGATTGACGCTGTAAAGCAACCCTGGATGCCCCAAACACCCGCTGGGAAGTGGGAGTGGATTGATTAAAATAGTCTGGACCGGATGCTAAGCCGGGCCGGGAGAAGCCGCCGAAATCCGCGGTCTGAAAGACACAAGGGGAACAGGGATGTCAGAGCCAAGCGCGAAGAAGCCAAAGCTAGAAAAGGAATCGCCCGGGAGGGCACTTACAGAACAGCGAGGGGAGGGCCGTCTTCACCACGCGCATGTGAGAAGGAAATGGCGCCCAGCGAACCTCAAAGGGCGGGCCAGAGAGGGCGATGACGCGGAGCGCGCCAACCGAACCACGCCCCACCTCCTGAGAGCGCGAAGGGAGACCCCTACTGGGCAGATAAGACCAAGTTCAAGTCCCAGACTGGTAACATAGGCTTACGTGAGGGATGCACGTGAGTAACCCCCTGGAAGAAGGTCTTGACTAAGGGATGCTGAGCAAAAGATCTTTGGAAGAAAATGGCCAAGGCAGAAACATGACCTTTCAGAGTACTGAGTTGAAGACCCAGATCCAAACCATGTTGCAGAAACTCCAGAATCCTAGGAATAACACACGACTCGCACCAGTCAATGTAAGTACGCCAAACCCTACAGTAGATGAAAGAAGAGGACCTTTTCCTAGCCCTGATCATGGTATTAACAACCGAGGCAGGCAGCCCTTTTTCCATCAAGATGGAGGTTTCAGCAGCCAGGCCGTCAAAGCCAGCGTTTGTAAACTGGGGTGGCGTAGGTGCCCCTGAGTGAGCAGATCTGGAACCCGGGGCAGGGCGTACTAATCTACTGCCAGCTGCACAGTGTCTGCGAACCACACTCTTCTTGGCCAACAGGGGGCCACCAGTATGGCTGGCACCACTTCCTGAGCTATCTTGCGCAGCACCCTGCCCAGCAGGGGAAATGGGGGAAACACATACAGGAGCTGAAACTCATCCAAGACATTGCTAAGGCATCCATGGCTAAGGCCAGAGGATCCTGGGACAAAGAAACAAAAACTGGAAGCTTGTGACGGGACGCAAACAGATCCCCATCCGGCTGACCCCAGTGGTGGCACAGGGAGCGAAACACCCTGCTGCTGAGAGACCATTCTCCCAGACGAGAAGTCCCCCTGCTCAGAGAGTCTGCCTCCAGATTCTCCACCCCCGGAATGTACACAGCCGAGATGCAGGGAACATTGTCCTCCGCCCAGGGCAGAATCAAAGACACTTCCCTGAGGGCCCTCCTGCTCCGGGTCCCTCCCTGATGATTGATGTAGGCAACCGCCGTCTGGTTGTCCGAGCGGACCTGAACAGCCCGACCCCGAAGGTGTGGGGTTAAGTGGGCGAGAACCAACCTGATCGCCCTCAACTCCAGAATGTTGATAGGGGTGTGGGCCTCCTGAGGGTGCCACTGACCCTGGCATTTCAGGGATTTCCAAAAGCCCCCCCAACCTGTCAGACTGGCATCCGTGGTGACAGTCACCCAGCAAGGGGCCAGAAAGGATCTGCCCCCCAGCAGGTTCCTTGAGTCCAGCCACCACGATAGAGACCGCCTGGCCAGAGGGGACAGAACAAACACCTGATCCAAGGACGCGGGGTCCCGATCCCATACTGACAAGAGGTGAAGCTGAAGAGGTCTCATGTGAAACTGAGCATATGGAACCGCCTCGAAGCAGGACACCATCAAGCCCACCAGCTGCATTCCCTGCCTGATGGACGGATGAGGACAAGACAGAAGGAGCTGTGCTTGCTCTTGAAGACTCTCCACCTTCTGCTGAGGAAGAAAGATCTTGACCTGAGATGAATCCAGAATCATGCCCAGAAAGGACTTCACCATGGAAGGAGACAGGGAAGATTTGGGGTGGTTGATCACCCAGCCGCATGACTCCAGTGTGGACACCACCCGCTGGGTATCCAGCTCTGCCTGTTGGAAGGACTGAGAAGCGATAAGCATGTCGTCCAAGTAGGGAAGAATGCGAATGCCCTGAGATCTCAGCAGAGCCATCACTCCTGCCAGCACCTTGGGGAATACCCTGGGAGCCGAGGTGAGACCAAAGGCTGCAAACTCTATCTTGTAACCGGAGGACACTACCTCCTGAATCCACCGGTCTGAGAAATGACGCCTCCAGACGTGAGCAAAGAGCCGAAGCCGTCCCCCCACCCGGATGGGTGAGGGCGTCTCTTCATGCCTGAGGGGGCTTGGGGGAGGACGGCCACATCCTCTGCCCCTGCCCCAAAAATCTCAGCGGGCTCCAGCAAAGGAAGCTCCCCGTCCAATTCTGGAGTCACGGAAGGAAGGAATAAAGGCACCTGAACCCCGAAAGGACCGGGGCAGCCCCTTGAAGGGAAAACCAGTAAGAGTCTTCTTAGCAGCATTGTCAGCTGCCCACTGGCGCAGCGAGACTGAGCTGCGTATCGCCACCAACAAGGCAGATGCCCTGCCACACATTCTAATAGTATCATCCAAGGCAGAGAGAAGATTTGCAACAAATTCCTCACAACGCAGAAGAGCTCTATACTCTTTACTACCTGTATCATCAGGGGCCCCATCTAAGAGACTCTTGAGCAGGCTTTTAATAGCAACAGCCATAATGGCAGAGGCACAGACCGGACGCAGCGCAGTCCCCACACAGGCAAAGGCATGGCAAGCCAGCTGATCTATGCGCCTGTCCTCCTCATCCTTCAGGGTAGTAGAGTCAGGGGAATGCATGACGGATGTGTTGAACAACCCCAGAACTGGTGCATCCACCTCGGGAGGACATGACCAAAGTTTAACCATCTCAGCGGGAAAGGGATACCTCTTATCCCAACTCTTTGATACCCCGGGAAGCCGGCTAGGCCGTTCCCACTTTTTGAGCACCAGATTATTAAAGTGAGTTTGTTCAGGAAACTCCAAGCGTGGTTTAACAGTATGAAACAGCTCCCCCTGCTGCCGCGGAGCCACGGCAGGAGGAGAGATACAGAGTACTTAAAAAATGTGAGCTAAAAGCCTGTTAGTATCATTTGAAGCCCATGGGTCAGACCCAGAATCGGCACCATAAACCTTAGGCTGTTCCTCAGATGATTCTGAATCAGAAGATAATTCCCCCTCTTCCAGGGGGGTATAACCGGTAATGTCAAAAAATTTCTCAGCCTCCATAGGAAAAAGCGTAACACCAGGTGATAAATGCGGCTTCTTACCAGAAGCTTTACGCGGGCCAGACCCAGCAATATGTCTCTCAATGCTGGCCCCCCGTGCAGCCAAATCAGACTCCCCACTGGTTTGCACCTCACTAGGAGTCAGATGTAATCGTTGGGGGGTAGGCAAAGCCAGAGGGGGCGCAGGCCCAGCCACCGGTAACCCAGACTGCAGCGCAAGCGTCTGCTGGGCGCAGGGTACACACACCCTGACATCGTCACTTATAGGGGATACCCCACACGCCATACACAGCCGGGCTTGTCCCGAAGGAACCCCAAGCACATTATCCTGAGAAGCCATTTGGTGATTATTGTGGCACAACAGGCCAGTTGGGATTGGCGCTAATAAGGCTTACCGGGATGCCCCAATAGCCCGCTAGGGAAGTGGGAGACAATGGATCACAATAGTCCTCCAATAAGGAGGTAATGCTAAATAGAGGGGATAGGACCGTGAGAAATCACAAAAAAGTTTGACCCGCCTGCAAGACATAAAGCAAAGATTCCGTAAGCATAATGCAATGAAATACAAAGAAAAGCCAGCCCGCAGGGGCACTTACGGACCGAGATAGGGAGGCGCCAGACACGCAGCACAGGAGCTCCAAAATGGCGCCCGCATATACCTCGAGGGGCGAGCCGCGGAGAAGTGATGCGGAAACGTCATCCGCAAGGCCCGCCCCCCCCCGAAGAGCGCGAAAACGCGCCCACGTGACAAGGCCAGCCAATGACAGCGCAGCAGCGCCTGAGGCGACGTCGCCGCTGTCCGCGGAGCTAAGTACAAGCGCGCGGCGGCGATAATAAAAACCCAGTGCAACCAAATCAAACCAAACCAAAGTGGGATCACAACATGGATAAATACATAGTTATTACATACACCACCCTCCCCCCCCAAGATCTACCCAGGGAGAGGGACGGGGAAGCGGGGAAGCAGCGGCCGGCCTAAGAGGAGCCTAACTGAGGGGACAGGGGGCGAAGTGCAAACGGCCACGGGAGGGACATCCTATAAGGCTCATCATGGGCCTGTACCGCCTACCCTTTGGTGGGGGACTGCGGTTGGAGCAGCGCTCCTTAGCACCTGACAGCGGTGCTGCCTACCATCACCCGACCAGCTGAGCCTAAGCTGGGAGGCAGTGAAAAGGAACGGGTGGGAATAGTCCTACAGGGCCGCAGGCTAATAAGCCCCGCTCACCTGCAAGTACTCATCGCAGCCCAGACTGCAGAGAAGAACTGGGGAATTTGTGGGAGGTCCCGCCCAGCCCCCCCCCCCCAACGGCGCCCGCGTCCCGTCTCCTCACGGGCCAGCAAGATGGAGGCAGGCCTCCACCAGGGAGAAGAAGCCGGGCAGCCCACAGCGGGGCCCCCGCACACCGTGCCAGAAACTAGGGCCCACGGCCTCATGAGAGACTGCCGAGCTGCGTCAACCCCCCCCCCTCACAGCGCGGACCAAGATGGAGGGGAGAGGGAGCAGGAAGAGGCACTCCAATCAAGGGAGGAAAATATTACAGCGCAAGAAAAAAGTGAAGCACAATCACACACACACAATAAGTAATAAATCTTGTGGGATAAATGAGATGAAGCCAGAGGGCAAAAAGTGGTTCCCCCCCCATAGGCTCGCCATCAGCCTATGGCTGGCTACCCTTTAGACAGGGTCTGTGGCCCAGAGCCTAGCCCTGACAGACGCCTGACCCCGGTGTTCTCCCTACTGTCACTGTCCCAATCAGCCAGGGCTGGGAGGCAGTAGTGGGTCCACGGGATCAGTGGGAATAGGGTCCGCAGCGGCCGACGGGCTAGGAGGCCCCATTCAGCTGCAATATCCAGGAGAGAGTATCAAAACGATCTTCAGCAGCAGACTGCAAGATGAACTCTGGGGAATCTGGGACACCTGTTTTTATAGGGGGCCGGGAGAAACGACAGCTTTGGATCTTGCAGTCGAGCGCGCTACCTAGTGGCAGAATACCCACATGTAATTACTTCTGGGACGACCTGGACTGGATATAGTGAAGATATATATTTTTAATAAAGACATTTTTTTCTGATGTGTGGTGTGTTTTATTACTGTTAACCCTTTACGAACTGGTAAGGGGTCCATGAGACCCACAGGGCAGAAGAAAAAAACATGGTATCCTTGGCGAATGCAGCACAATTAGGAGAACCCTGGCTTACTCCAGTTTGATTGTTCTTAGGACTAAAATAACAGCCTCGTGGAGGGGGGGGGGAGCAAAACAGAGGCTGTTTTCACCCCACTGACTGCTGAATGCATCCAGACCCCAAGCCATCAGATCCCTCGAGGGAGAAAAATTTCCGGCACTTAGATTTGTTTGCCAACAACCAGAATTCTATGTCTGGTTGCCCCCATCGATTCACTATCTGAGCAAACAACTGCTGGTGTAGCACCCATTCTCCCTGGTCTATTCTTACTCTGCCTCTACATTGGATGGACCTGACCTTTCCCTCAGGGCTCTCCAACAGGGATTTGGTAAGCCTGGAGAGTTTCTGAGACCTTGTTTCTACCTGGTGTCACCACCGTGACTTTGTTTGAGACAATCTGGATGTCTCTACTCTGCACAGTACTTCCACCTAGTTGCCTCAGGGCTAGGAGTTCCCTGAAGTTGGAGGACTTACAGGTCATGGATCTGGACCACACACCCTGAAAGTATTGCCCTTGGCAATGAGCTCCCCAGCCGAAGGAACTTACGTCTGTCATCACAACTAGGGGTTCTATCTGGTGCCAAGGCTTCCTTGCCTGCCACATTCCCTGCTAAGTTCCACCATGTCGGACTTTCCCTGACCCAATCTGGTAAAGACACTAACCGATCCAGGGAGGCTTGGTCTTTGTCCCAATGCGTCCAGAAAGAAGGCCTGCAAGAGATGAGAATGAAGCTGGGCCCAGGGAACTGCTGGAGGAGATCATGAGAGTATGGCTAGAATCTGCCTCAGAGACACTGACTGGCAGGAGAGAACTTGTTTTACATATTCTGCCATCTTTCCGCCACAGCCCTGTGGACATTACCAGATTCAATATCCAACCTAACTCTTGGAGACAAAAGTAAGGTTTTCTGTAAGCCTGCTAGAAGAAAGCGCCTGTCCCTCGCAAAAAAATAACAGGTTGTTCAAATAAGCTATGATGTTCACCCGATAAAGTCTAAAGTGAGCCATTGTTTCTGATAGAATCTTTGTGAAGATACGGGGTGCTGAAGAAAGACCGAACAGCAGAGCCCGAAATTGCCAATGCTTCACCTTGTCTTCTAGCAGGATTGAGTACCTCAAACCTTTTGTGAGAATGGATAGGAATGTGGAGGTGGGCATCCTATAGGTCAACTGAAACCATCAGTGCCTCCTTCTGTAAGAAATCTAATAGATTGATTCCATCCAGAATGTTATGTATTTTATATTGCCGTTTAGGTTTTTTAAATTCAAAATCATGTGGAAAAACATGAGAGTACACCCCCTTCCTCATTTGGAGACCAGAAACTGGTTCTAACACTGCCTTGTGATAGAGTTTGCTGATGAATGGGAAAGCTTCCCTCTTGACTGGTACCTTTCTTTTAACGGGAATCTTTTTTCCTTTTTCCGAAGAAAGGGAAAGAACAGAGTCTAATCTCCATCGAGATTACCCTCAAAAGGGAAGTCCACAAAGGTGTAACTTAAGACACCTGGTCTCCCTGAAATGTCTTAAGTGTTAGTGCACGTATGGCACTGAGAGAGTGCCATGATTTTCGCATTAACCGATTGCTTCCGCAGAAGTGTCCACAATAAATGATATAGCCTTAGAGACATAAGGTATGGCATTTGAGATCTCCTTGGGAGACCCCCGAATAAGGTCACTCCTGAGGCTGTCAACCCACATTTCTAAGAAACAGCCCACAGAGTCTGTGGCAAAGGCTTTAAAAGAAAGTCATCAGTGTCCCAGACTCTTAAACCAGACCAACAGCTTGGCACAGATGGAAAAGAAAGGTGGCGGCCATTTTGGAGCTTCCTCTCCCAACTGACAATGCACAGTAACAGGAAGCTCAGCAGACTTCCTGTTTGCAGGTGGCCTGCAAATGCATGAGCCGCCATCTTGATTTTAAAATTTACCACAACAAGGGTTAAAAAATACAATTCTGTGAGTACTCACCTGTAGAATTGTTTTTACTATGCACAGCACGGCCTGTTTCATGTAGTCCTTACGTCTGGGTATTCCGCCACAAGGTGGCGCAGTGCACTGCAGAAGATTTGTGGCTCCTCCCGGCCCCATATAAAAAACGGAAATCAGCCATAGACCTCCAGTGTTGACAAGCAGTTATACAAGAAGCCGGGAGGTAATAAGGCAAAAAAGGTAAAAAAAAACCCTTAACTAACTTGGAACAATCACCATAAAGAGGCAACCAAGAATAACGATAACAAGAGAGGGATGAAACAGGCCGTGCTGTGCATAGTAAAAACAATTCTACAGGTGACTACTCACAGTATTTTTCCTAGTGCACAGCACGGCCTGTTTCATGTAGTCCTTACGTCTGGGACATCCAAAAGCAGTGTCCGTAAGGTAGGGTGGAATCCCCAAAGAGTAACAGCAGGCAGTTCAAACCACTACCGCCTGAAGTACCTTGCGGCTAAAAGCAGCATCAGCTGAGGCCTTAACATCAACCTTGTAAAACTTGGAAAAAGTATGAACAGAAGACCAAGTAGCGGCCTTACAAACTTGTTCAACAGAAGTTTGGTGCTGAAAAGCCCAAGAAGCACCAACAGCACAAGTGGAATGAGCAGTAATCCGGAAAGGAGGAACCTTCCCTTTAGCAGAATAGGCTTGTACCTCCGCCTGACGTGTCCACTTGCTAATAGTAGATTTAGCCAGAGGCAAACCCTTCCTAGGTCCAGCAGGAAGAACAAAAAGAGCATCAGATTTCCTGAAAGACTCAGTAGCAACCAAATAAAACTTCAGTGCCCTGACAACATCCAGAGAATGAAGGGTCCGTTCCTTGGAATTAGCAGGGTTAGGACACAAAGAAGGCAAGACAATGTCCTGATTGAGATGAAAAGCAGACACAACCTTAGGCAAGAAATCCGGCTTAAGCCGAAACACCACCCTATCCTGATGCCGCTCAAAATAAGGTTTAATGGAAAGCACCGCCAGCTCAGAAACTCGCCTGACCGAAGTAATAGCCACCAAAAAGGCCACCTTAAGCGTCAGAATGGGCAACGCATCCCCACGGATAGGCTCAAAGGGAGGACCCTGCAGAGCAGACAACACCAGATTGAAGTCCCAAACCGGTAGCATAGGTTTACATGGCGGACACACGAGTAACTCCCTGGAAAAAAGTCTTAACCAGCTGGTGATTGGCAAAGGATCTTTGGAAAAAAATTGCCAGAGGTGACACCTGTCCCTTGAGGGTACTAAGCTGAAGGCCCGAATCCAAACCATGTTGTAAAAATTCCAGAATCCTGGAGATAGAAAACACCCGACAAGAAAGAGACTTGGACTCACACCAGGCAATGTAAGCATGCCAGACCCTGTAGCAGATAAAAGACGATGACTTCTTCCGAGCCTGAATCATAGTAACAACAGAGGCCGGCAATCCCTTAGCCATCAAGATGGAGGTTTCAGCAGCCAAACCGTTAAAGCCAGCGTTTGTAAATTGGGATGGCACAATTGTCCCTGAGTGAGAAGATCTGGATCCATGGGCAAGACGTACCGGTCTGCTGCCAACTGCACGACATCTGCGAACCACACCTTCCTTGGCCAACAGGGGGCCACCAGAATGGCTGGTACCCCTTGCTGGGCTATCTTGCGCAGCACCCTGCCCAGCAGAGGAAAGGGAGGGAACACACAGAGGAGCCGAAACTCCGTCCAATGAATCGCTGGCGCATCTGTGGCAAAGGCCAGAGGATCCTGCAACAAGGAGACAAATCTTGGAAGCTTGTGATTGTGGCGTGATGCAAACAGGTCCACATCCGGCTGACCCCAGCGGTGACACAGGGAGTGAAATACCTTGTTGTTGAGGGACCATTCCCCCAGCCAAGATGTCCCCCTGCTCAAGGAGTCTGCCACCAGGTTCTCCACCCCCGGAATGTAGACCGCCCAAGACAGTATCAGGGACACTTCCTTGAGGGCTCGCTTGCTCCGAGTCCCCGGAGGTGTGGGGTCAACTGGGAGAGAACCAACCTGATCGCCCGCAGTTCTAGAATGTTGATGGGTGCATGGGCCTCCTGGGGGCCCCACTGACCCTGAAACTTCAAAGACTTCCAAACTCCCCCCCAACCGGTCAGACTGGCATCCGTGGTGACAATCTCCCAGCATGGCGGCTGAAAGGTCCTGCCCACTAGAAAATTCCTCGCGTCCAGCCACCACGAAATGGACTGCCTGGCCAGAGGGGACAGAGCAAACTCCTGATCCAGGGACACAGGGTCCCGATCCCAAACTGACAAGAGATGCAACTTAAGAGGCCTCATGTAAAACTGAGCAAAGGGAACCGCCCCAAAGCAGGACACCATTAGGCCCACTAACTGCATCCCCTGCCGAATGGAGGGATGACGACACAGGAGCAGAGCCCGTGCCTGCATCTGAAGGCCTTCCACTTTTTGCTGAGGGAGAAATACCTTGACCTGAGAGGTATCCAGAGTCATGCCCAGAAAGGATTTCGCCAAAGACTGAGACAGTGAAGACTTGGGATAGTTGATCACCCAGCCAAAGGACTCGAGAGTGGAGGTCACCACCTGAGTATCCTTCTCGGCCTGATGAAGAGACTGAGCAGCAATTAGAACAGTAGTCCTCAAACTTCCTCCTCAAGGGCCGAGACAGGTCAGGTTTTGCAGCTCTCCATGCTGATGCACAGATGTAATAATTAGGGCTATAGCTCTGTCTGAGCACCAGTTAATTCACCTGTGGAGTAGCGTGGAGAGCTGCAAAACCTGGCCTGTCTCGGCCCTTGAGGGGGAAGTTTGAGGACTACTGAATTAGAATGTCATCCAGATAAGGGAGGATGCGAATCCCCCGGTTCCTCAGAAGTGCCATTACGCCCGCCAGCACCTTGGTGAACACCCGAGGCGCCCAGGTGATACCGAACGGTAAGGCCACAAACTGGTAGTGCTGATCCCCCAGAGCGAACCTCAGAAATCTCTGATGAGATTGGAACGTGAAGATAGGCATCCGTGATGTCCACAGTGGTCATGAAGTCGCCCGGCCGGAGGGTACTGACAGCAGAGTGTAGCGTCTCCATACGAAAGTGCTTGAACCGGACAAACCTGTTGAGACCCTTAAAATCCAGGATGGGCCTCAGAGAACTGGCCTTTTTAGGCACTGTGAAAAGATTGGAGTAGTACCCCTGACCCTGTTCCTGGTAAGGTACCTGGCAGACGACTCCTGACTCCAACAGGCGTTGAACTGCTAGGCGCAAACCCTGAGCTGACAGAGGGTTTTGAGACATACGGGATCTGAGGAATCTTGGGGGCAGCCAGGCTGCAAACTATCTTGTAACCGGAGGACACCACCTCCTGAATCCACCGGTCTGAGACCCGAAGCCTCCAGACGTGAGCAAAGTGCCGAAGCCGGACCAAAGTGTGCTGGAAGTAATTCAAAAGGATCTTAAAAATTACTTTGAAACGAATTCTGGGCCAGAGGTCTCTCCTGGAACACTCTGGGAGGCCCACAAGTGTGTTATCAGAGGCTCACTGATAGCACAAGGGGCACGGGTTAAATAATCTCCTTAAAGAGATAGGGAGGCTTGAAGCGTTGCACAAAAAGTCATTATCAGCTGCGGTCATGCCGACCCTTACTGTATTGAGGGAAAAACTGAAGACAGTCTGCTGTGATAAAATTGAAAGCCCGGGGGCGGAGCCAACAAGCATGGCCGCGTTTTAACAGAGCTCCTCCATGTGCAGCTACAATCTACTGCAATCCGTGGAATTGGATCGTTGGAGCACATTCATGAGAGGGGAGGAAAGTTGGGGACACCCTCTGGACCTGTTTGAGACCCCCCTCCCATGATTCCCCGGAGTCCCTGCCCGTAATTGCACACCCCACGTGGCGACCGCTGAGCCACAGGTAAGGGCAGGCAAAAACTGCGCCATCAAGAACCCCTTACTCTCCCACCTACCTTCAGCGGGCTGCTCGCTTTGGCTTGCTGGGACACGGCTGCGGCTGGGGAGAGCCTGTCATTGGTGAGCCGACCGTTACATCCGGGCCGGCCCTGGAGTCCGGGAAGCTGCGGGCCCTGACCGCGGGAGGCGGGTAAGCAGTCGTCGAGTGCCCCCTGCTCTGAGTACACCCGTGAGAGAGCTGCGCTGTTGGTGTCCGGGTGAGGCGGGAGCAGGCTGGAACAGTAGCGCAGCCGGAGACTGCTGCGGAGACGTGAGGGGAGGATGCGGTGAGCCCCGGCGCCCCCCTGTTGACCCCCCTTCTCTGCATATATGCGGTGGAAGACTGAACCGCAGAGCACAGTGCCCGACGGCCCCCCACACCTCCTCTCGCACTGAGACAGCCGGTGAGGTGAGCCGGCTCTTCAATCAAGCTCATAGCCCCTCAGGAAAACCAGCTCTGGGGTGGGCCTCTCCTCGCTGCGACAGCTGGGAACTAGGGATGAGCAAATCGATCCGGACGAACCCGGATTCGATCCGAATTTCAGGAAAAATTCGATTCGGATCGAATCCGAATTTCCCCGCGATTCGATCGCTCGAGGTTTTCCTTTAACATCCATTCATTTACATTTACAGGCATTCTAAGATGGCGGACGGGACATGTCTGGACATCTATCCCGCGCCAGTGCAAGCTGGGGCAGTCACATGCAGCCTATCAGCAGCCAGCAAGCCCGGTGACGTCACAGCGCTATTTAAGTCGGCCATCTTGCTTTTCCTTCCTCATTTCTCTATTGCATTCGTGAGAGACAGAACGCTGTGTAGCTGAGGGAGAGAGGCAGTTAGACAGGCAGGGACAGACAGGGACAGGCTGGAGACAGGCAGGAGACAGACAGGAGACAGACAGAAAGTCAGCGAAAAACAGGGAAAGGTAGGAAAAATCGGAGGCTGTCACAGGGAGATTTTTTTTTTTTTTTCATCCAGCCTGAGTGTTACTAGCTGGCTGACAGGCTTTGTTAGCGTTTTCAGGCTGCTTATACTAACTAACTGTGCATATATACTGAACTGATCTTAAGTCTGCTGTGAGGCATCCCATTCTGTGACTACACCAGCCTCTGTTTAAGACCATATAACCATTTGCACTTATTATAATTGAAATTAGGCCTGATAAAGACACTTTTGCTGGGCATAGCACTACTGGACCCTGCCAGGTCCACTTCTTTTTTGGGGCATCCCATTCTGTGACTACAGCAGCCTCTGTTTAACCCTTTAAGTGCCAGCCTACTTGGAGTTTTTGTCACACTCTGTTGCCAGACCATTTTGCACTATTTTGCACTCCCCATGTTCAAATGTGATTTTTGAAGGGATTTCCAGGGATTTCCCAGGAAAATGATATATTGTTTTTTTCAGCAGAGTCTGAGCTTTAACATGAAATGTCTTGTTTGTCATTTTTTAGGTGTATTCTCAATATTTTTTGGCGAAATATGTGCAAAAAAATTAAAAAAATCTATTTTTTACAATTTGTAGTGTTTTTTTGTAATAAAAAATGTAAGTTTGTCAATAAAATCTTATTGCGTGTTAAACCCCAATTTCTCACAGTTACAGCGGTACCACATATGTATAGGTAGACACCTTTTCCTGCCCAGGAGACTCCCCCAAACTGAAACAGAGCTTTAGGGGATTTTCAGAAAAAAAACAACTGTGATATGGGCTATGCGCACCTTGCAGTTTTTCCAGAAAAACAACCCTTTACATTTGAAATACCCCCCACAAACTATATATTCTCTGGAAGTACACACCTCAAGCTTTCTAGATGTACCAGGCTTGTTGATGTGGCCACAGTTTTCTAGAAGTAATCCCTCAATGTATTCTTTGGTTGCAAAGAGTTTCCCTAAAAAAAGGATAAAAAAGGAGAATCAAAGCCACATTTTCCTAAAAAAACTATATACAAACAAGAAAAAACAAGTATAATCTGAAAAAGCAACATCCCCCGAACAGAACGATACCCAACATGCATAGGTTCTGTCAAGGGAAGAGTTGACAAACACCCCAAAGTAAAGCATGAGCATAACGGAAATTTTTCTTGAAAATTTCAGCTCTGCAGACAAAGTGCGCACCTTGCGATTTTTCAACCAAAACAACCCTTTACATTTGGAATATCCCCCATAAACCATATATTCCCTGAAAGTACACATGTTAAGCTTTCTAAGCATACCCAGCTTGTTGTAGTGGGCTCATCTTTCTGGAATTAATCCCTCAAAGAACTCTTTGGTTGCGCAGAGTTTCCCTAAAAAATGTATAAAAAAGCAGAATAAAAAACACCTTTTCCTAAAATATAAATATGCAAACAAGAAAAAACAAGCTAAGTCTGAAAGCGCAAGGTCCCCCGAACAGAACAATACCCAACATGCAGAGGTACTATTAACCCTTTTAATTGCCAGCTTACTTGAGATTTTGTCACCCTCTGTTGACAGGTCATTTTTCCCCATTTTGCGCCATGTTTTGCGCCATGTTTTGCGTCATTTTTGCTGGAATTTTCAGGAAAATTATATATATATTTTTTGCAGCAGAGTTTAGGTTTTAACATGAAATGTCTTGTTTGTAATTTTTATTTATTATTAATTTTATTTATTATTAAGTAAAAAAAAAAAAAAAAATAAAAATTATTTTTAGAAAATTGCCTCCTTTATTTTAAATAAAAAATGTATTTGATTAGGGAAAACCATATTGCATGTGAAAGCCCCATTTCTACCGATTAGAACGGTACCACATATTTATTGGTAGCCCCCTGTTCCTGCCCAGGAGACCCCTCTAACTGAAACAAGTAATGTTTAACATTTACAAATAAAATACAACTGCACTTATAAGGTGTGCACCACCTACACAATCCTATATATGGCAGGTGCCAATTAAAGGGACCTACTAATCACAACCTTCTTTGTCTGGTGTGACCCCAGGGCTGGCCCACCAATCGGTCCACAAATGCTAATTGCACACTGCTAAATCTAATATCCAATTTATTAGAGCATAAGAAATTCATACATAGTATCAAATACACATAACAACATATATACACACAGTTAAAAAACACTTATTAAAACCCAAATAAAGTGGGGAGGAACTCTAGGGCTATATTACTATCAAAAATAGATAATCAATTGATCATGTACCCAAACCTCAGTAATAATGGCATACATCTCATAGTGCAATGGCGCTTATTGAAGGTGCTGAGTGCATAAAGTGCCTAGTGTCTACTTATAAAGTGCTCAATCTATTTGTGAAACAGTTGCACTGCTGAGAACTCGCAGTGCTTACAGCGTCCAAACCCGTGCAATCATGCAATGCATATAATACAAAGAAAGTGCCATGTGCAAAAAATCAGTGCCTCTACTCTAAGACTAAGCCTAAATAGTGCTACTACAAAATCAAATAAGCGCCATTCACATATGGTGTAAGTAAATGAACATATATATATACACTCGCAGTGAACTATAACACTGCGAAGTGCCAAACAAAGCCCCCTGTCCTCCCCACTTACCTCACCGGCGCGCTGCGTGGTCCTCCACCACTTCGCTCGGGTGTCTGGGTTGAGGACGCCGGCATGTTAAATACTCCCTAGATCACGCAGGCGGAAATGACGCACGACCCCAGATGCGCGTCACTTCCGGCCGATGGGGCGCACACACCAGGAAGCCCACATGGTGTGCTACCTCAGTGAGTGCGCTCCACCAGGCGGAACCGCCGCGCCCCACACACCCGCCCACAGAAGCCAATAGAATGCTGGGTGAAGGACGCCAGCGTGTGGCATACCCCTCCAATCACACAAGCGGACATGGCATCCAGCCCCAGGACCGCGTCATCTCCGGCCGGTGGAGCGCACACACCAGGAAGCCCACATAGTGTGCTGTCACAGTGAGCGCGCTCCACCAGGCGGGCCCGACGCGCCCCACATGTCCGCCCATCAAGCCATACAACCTGTGGGACAGGCCACCCTGTCGTGCCCCCAGGCTCCTGCCCCAACCTGCGGACCTCCTAGGGCCTAGCGAGTGAAGCCAGCAATAACCAGCGTTCTCACATCCATAATGAGTGACATCAATCCAACAATAAACATAAAACCTGTTATAATCCAAACCTAGTACTATATGTGAAACTCCAACCCTGCTCTCTAATAGTCGCTCTAACCATACACATATGCCCATAATACAGATGGATCACCAAGATCATATTGTTGTTATATATTCAATCCTACCATCATTTATGACACTGTTGCAGATAGTTATCCGCCATATCAGTCTGCAACAGGGAGGAGAGAGGGGGGGAAGGGGGGGGGGAGGGGGGAAAGGGGAGAAAAAGGAGGGGGAAGGGGGGGGGGGCGCCCGAGGGCTCCTCCAAGGCTACACAGACAGTCCACATAGATGGCTTCCTATTATGCACGACTACTCCTCCTCATATGTTCTTGAACTCCTCAAAATTCCCTCTTTCGACTTTCGTCTTCATATTCCTCTCACCAACGGTCATTGTGTACAGCCTTTATCCTCTGCTTCATATCCATGTTCATATTAACCACCACTCTCTAAAACATAAATGAGAGATACATATGAGCCAAGGTGCCCCATCTGTTGGGCCAAGCCCCAGATCTCACTCATCTCCCCCCACCCATACATCCCGTACATTCCCCTATGGAAGAAGATGGCCACCCACATAGGGTATGGAACTCTACCAACCCCACTAATTGTGGCCTAAATGATCAGGAGGCAGTATGTCTAGGGGCCTCTCAGATAGTGATTACAAACCTTATATAAGGAGACGGTCATCCTCCTAAGTATGCGTCCCTTAATACTCCTCCATGGTGTGTCCGTCCCTTGATACTCACCATTACTCTGCATGATCCTTCAGATGTCACCCTATAGGGAAAGGAAACAAAAGCAGAGAGGGAGAGGGGGGGGGGGAGGGGGTTAGGGGGAGGAAGGGGGGGGGAAAAGGGGGGGGCTGGGGAGGGGAGCCACACTCCCATATCACTTCAGTCTCTGCCCAAGAAGGGGGTGAAGCTGAAATCCATATTCAAGCCTCCCGGGGACATACTATTCAACCTGTAGATCCATTCTGCTTCTCGTTGAAGCAGCTTTCTCACCAGGTTACCTCCTCTGTTATCTGCGGCTATCTGGTCCACAAAGATAACCTTTGTCCCCAGCCACTTGCCTCCATGTACCTTCAGGAAGTGTGCTGCTACTGGCGTCAGCACCTTCCCCATTTGTTCATCTCTTGATGCCAGTCTAACATTCGATATGTGTTGCTGTATGCGCAACTTGGCCATGTTTTTAGTTTCCCCTACATAGTATTTATTGCAGGGGCACAGGATGGCATAGATCACACCTATCGCCCTACATGTAAGATGTTGCCTAATCTTATATGCCTCCTGTGTTTGCAGATTCACAATCCTGTCTGTTCTCACAACCGCTGGACACACATTGCACCTCCCACATGGCTTGCATCCTCCCATCCTAGTCTTTCCAAGCCATGTGGTCGAGCGTCTGTAATGACTTTTGCACAGTCTATCTCTAAGATTCGGCGCTCTCTTGGCCGTCATAGACGGTCCCCCCTGTGTCAATGCCGCCAGGCGGGGGTCAGCCTGTAGTACTCTCCAATGCGTCTTTAATATCCCCCTAAGCCTATTCCAGTCATTGTGATATGTGGACACATATCTCACCTTACTATCGTGTCTCCTCTCCCTGTACTTCAACAGATCTTCTCTCGGGGTATCATGCGCGCGTCGTGTTGCTTTGTCAACAACCCTTCTTGGATAGCCTCGTCTTTTAAATCGATTTCTCATGTTCTTCACCTCCTGGGTAAACTCCTCTTCCCTGGAGCAGTTGCGCCGAGCCCTCAGCATCTGCCCCACTGGTATGCCTTCTTTCAAACTTCTGGGGTGAAAGCTAGAAAAATGCAGGAGGTTATTGGTGGCTGTAGGTTTACGAAATAACTTGGTCGACAAGGAGCCATCCTCCTCCAACGTGATCCTAACATCCAAGAATTCCACCATGTTTTGCGACATGGTGTACGTGAGGTGTATGTTGTAAGGGTTCTGGTTCAACCTGCCCACAAATTCTTCACATACTGATCTAGGCCCATGCCACACCACCAGGAGGTCATCAATGTACCTGTACCACCCCAAGATATGGGCGTGGTACAGGTCATTCGAATCCCCCCATACCACCTCCCGCTCCCACCACCCCAAGAAGAGGTTCGCGACCGCGGGTGCACACCTAGCCCCCATCGCTATTCCTTTTACCTGCTTGTAATAGCTACCGTCAAACGTGAATACATTGTGGGTTAAGACAAAGTTGAGTAGTTCTAATATAAAGCCATGCATTGGTCTATTGTCAATCGATTCCGTTTCTAGGTAGTACTTCACTGAGGCACCCGCCAATTCGTGGGTAATGTTTGTATACAGTGACTCAATGTCACATGTTACCAGAATCGTATTTTCTGGTACCACCATGGAGTTTAACCTATTTAAGATGTCTGTTGTGTCCCTTATATAGGAATCCAATGTGACGACATGGGGTTGCAGGGCATAGTCTATCAGTACACACGCAAACTCAGTCAGGCTTCCCACCCCTGCAACAATGGGTCTACCCGGTGGTTTGTGCATATTCTTATGCACTTTCGGTCGAGTATAAAGTGTGGGTATCCTAGGATGGTCTACCCTAAGGTATTCAAATAGACTGTTGCTAATGATAGCCCCTTCCCTAGCATCCTCAATGATCTTACTGTATTCCTCCTTATATTGTGGGGTGGGATTACCTGGTAATTTAACGTATGTCTTCTCATCTTTCAGTTGTCTCCTAATCTCTTCTACATATTGTTCCTGCGTCTGGATTACAATATTGCCCCCCTTATCTGCCTCCTTGATTATAATCCCCTCCTTACTCTGCAACGACCGGAGGGCTTCCATCTCATCCTTAGATAGGTTCTGATCACATTTATTCGGAGTTAGGGCTTTTATATCCTGACTCACCAGTGAGTAGAACATCTGTAGTGCTGGAGTGTTGGACCATGACGGTACAAACGTCGACGGCCTCTTCAGTTGTTTGATCTTAGACACATATTTCCCTGGTTCTTCCATTTCCTCAATGTCCAGTCCATAGTTATCTTGTTCCCTTGCCAGCATTTGTGGACCGATTGGTGGGCCAGCCCTGGGGTCGCACCAGACAAAGAAGGTTACAAATAAAATACAACTACCATCCACACTACAAAGGGTTAAATCGAGAAAAAAAAATGACATAGGGTCCCCCCTCCCGGGACGGGGGGGGGCCCATTTTTTGGGGGGATTTTTAAGGGTTAAAAATCCTTAAAAAAAAAAAAAAAAAAAATGACATGGGCCCCCCCTTACCCAAACTAACCAGCCCGGGACCAGCTATGCAGGGTTTGGAGGAACAGGGCGCAGGGGCCAGCTTTTTTTTGCTACAAGCCCGCATAGCCAGTGGGCCCGGGCTCTTCTGCCCCCCCCTGGGCTTTGGGGAGGCAGGTAATGGGGGTGCCGGGGGTTAATGGCAAGTCACCGGCTAGCGCAGGTGACTTGCCACCTCCCCCAGCCTTGTGAACTGGTATAGGGGTCATGGACCCCTTACCAGTTCACAAGGGGTTAAATGTAAAAAAAAAACACAGACACACAAAGAGAAAAAATATTTTATTATTATTTTTTTTTTTAATACTTACCTCCCATCCATAGTGGAGCACTCTTTCAGCCTTTTATAGCTGCTGGATGACCGAAAACAAAAGGGTTAATTAAAAAAAAAATGACATAGGGTTCCCCCTCCTAGGGGGGGGGACCCCATTTTTTTTTGGAATTTTAAGGGTTAAAAACCCTTAAAAATCCCCCCAAAAAATGACGTAGGGTCCCCCCTACCCAGCATTACCGACCCGGGCCAGCTATGGGGGCTTGTAGAACAGGGCGCAGGGGCCAGCGTTGGTGGCCTCTGGCCCTGCAGGCTACTAGCCCACATAGCCACTAAGTGGCCCGGGCCCTTCTGCCCCCCCCTGGCCGTTGGGGAGGCAGGTAATGGGGGGCTGGGGGTTATGGCAAGTCACCCGCTTGCCGCAGGTGACCTGCCATACCCAGAGCCTTGTGAACTGGTATAAGGGGTCTCATGGACCCCTTACCAGTTCACAAAGGGTTAAATGAAAAAAAACACCACACAAAAGTATTTTATTAAAAAAAAAAAAAAAATTTTTTTACTGTACTTACCTCCGATTGTAAGCTCCTTTGTCCCGCGCCGCTCTGCTGACAGATGCCGGTGATCGGCATCCAGAGAAGGGGGAGACAGGAGATCAGAGGATCTCCTGCCACCTCCTTCCCCGTTGCCGATCACCGGCATCTGACAGCTGAGAACGCTGAAGCCTGAAGTGATCGGGGCTGGGATGACGTCCCCTTTTGGGGGCGGGGCTTGGCGCGAAGACGGACCGGGATGACGTCATAGCCCCGCCCCAGCCTCTGTTTAAGACCATATAACCATTTGCACTTATTATAACTGAAATTAGGCCTGATAAAGACACTTTTGCTGGGCATAGCACTACTGGACCCTGCCAGGTCCACTTCTTTTTTGGGGCATCCCATTCTGTGACTACAGCAGCCTCTGTTTAAGACCATATAACCATTTGCACTTATTATAATTGAAATTAGGCCTGATAAAGACACTTTTGCTGGGCATAGCACTACTGGACCCTGCCAGGTCCACTTCTTTTTTGGGGCATCCCATTCTGTGACTACAGCAGCCTCTGTTTAAGACCATATAACCATTTGCACTTATTATAATTGAAATTAGGCCTGATAAAGACACTTTTGCTGGGCATAGCACTACTGGACCCTGCCAGGTCCACTTCTTTTTTGGGGCATCCCATTCTGTGACTACAGCAGCCTCTGTTTAAGACCATATAACCATTTGCACTTATTATAATTGAAATTAGCACTGATAAAGACACTTTTGCTGGGCATAGCACTACTGGACCCTGCCAGGTCCACTTCTTTTTTGGGGCATCCCATTCTGTGACTACAGCAGCCTCTGTTTAAGACCATATAACCATTTGCACTTATTATAATTGAAATTAGCCCTGATAAAGACACTTTTGCTGGGCATAGCACTACTGGACCCTGCCAGGTCCACTTCTTTTTTGGGGCATCCCATTCTGTGACTACAGCAGCCTCTGTTTAAGACCATATAACCATTTGCACTTATTATAATTGAAATTAGGCCTGATAAAGACACTTTTGCTGGGCATAGCACTACTGGACCCTGCCAGGTCCACTTCTTTTTTGGGGCATCCCATTCTGTGACTACAGCAGCCTCTGTTTAAGACCATATAACCATTTGCACTTAATATAATTGAAATTAGCCTGATAAAGACACTTTTGCTGGGCATAGCACTACTGGACCCTGCCAGGTGCACTTCTGTTGTGGCATCCCATTCTGTGACTACAGCAGCCTCTGTTTAAGACCATATAACCATTTGCACTTATTATAATTGAAATTAGCCCTGATAAAGACACTTTTGCTGGGCATAGCACTACTGGACCCTGCCAGGTCCACTTCTTTTTTGGGGCATCCCATTCTGTGACTACAGCAGCCTCTGTTTAAGACCATATAACCATTTGCACTTATTATAATTGAAATTAGGCCTGATAAAGACACTTTTGCTGGGCATAGCACTACTGGACCCTGCCAGGTCCACTTCTTTTTTGGGGCATCCCATTCTGTGACTACAGCAGCCTCTGTTTAAGACCATATAACCATTTGCACTTATTATAATTGAAATTAGCCTGATAAAGACACTTTTGCTGGGCATAGCACTACTGGACCCTGCCAGGTGCACTTCTGTTGTGGCATCCCATTCTGTGACTACAGCAGCCTCTGTTTAAGACCATATAACCATTTGCACTTATTATAATTGAAATTAGCCCTGATAAAGACACTTTTGCTGGGCATAGCACTACTGGACCCTGCCAGGTCCACTTCTTTTTTGGGGCATCCCATTCTGTGACTACAGCAGCCTCTGTTTAAGACCATATAACCATTTGCACTTATTATAATTGAAATTAGGCCTGATAAAGACACTTTTGCTGGGCATAGCACTAATGGACCCTGCCAGGTCCACTTCTTTTTTGGGGCATCCCATTCTGTGACTACAGCAGCCTCTGTTTAAGACCATATAACCATTTGCACTTATTATAATTGAAATTAGCCTGATAAAGACACTTTTGCTGGGCATAGCACTACTGGACCCTGCCAGGTCCACTTCTGTTGTGGCATCCCATTCTGTGACTACAGCAGCCTCTGTTTAAGACCATATAACCATTTGCACTTATTATAATTGAAATTAGGCCTGATAAAGACACTTTTGCTGGGCATAGCACTACTGGACCCTGCCAGGTCCACTTCCTTTTTCGGGCATCCCATTCTGTGACTACAGCAGCCTCTGTTTAAGACAATATAACCATTTGCACTTATTATAATTGAAATTAGCCCTGATAAAGACACTTTTGCTGGGCATAGCACTACTGGACCCTGCCAGGTCCACTTCCTTTTTGGGGCATCCTATTCTGTGACTACAGCAGCCTCTGTTTAAGACCATATAACCATTTGCACTTATTATAATTGAAATTAGGCCTGATAAAGACACTTTTGCTGGGCAGAGCACTACTGGACCCTGCCAGGTCCACTTCTTTTTTGGGGCATCCCATTCTGTGACTACAGCAGCCTCTGTTTAAGACCATATAACCATTTGCACTTATTATAATTGAAATTAGCCTGATAAAGACACTTTTGCTGGGCATAGCACTACTGGACCCTGCCAGGTGCACTTCTGTTGTGGCATCCCATTCTGTGACTACAGCAGCCTCTGTTTAAGACCATATAACCATTTGCACTTATTATAATTGAAATTAGCCCTGATAAAGACACTTTTGCTGGGCATAGCACTACTGGACCCTGCCAGGTCCACTCCTTTTTTGGGGCATCCCATTCTGTGACTACAGCAGCCTCTGTTTAAGACCATATAACCATTTGCACTTATTATAATTGAAATTAGGCCTGATAAAGACACTTTTGCTGGGCATAGCACTACTGGACCCTGCCAGGTCCACTTCTTTTTTGGGGCATCCCATTCTGTGACTACAGCAGCCTCTGTTTAAGACCATATAACCATTTGCACTTATTATAATTGAAATTAGCCTGATAAAGACACTTTTGCTGGGCATAGCACTACTGGACCCTGCCAGGTCCACTTCTGTTGTGGCATCCCATTCTGTGACTACAGCAGCCTCTGTTTAAGACCATATAACCATTTGCACTTATTATAATTGAAATTAGCCTGATAAAGACACTTTTGCTGGGCATAGCACTACTGGACCCTGCCAGGTGCACTTCTGTTGTGGCATCCCATTCTGTGACTACAGCAGCCTCTGTTTAAGACCATATAACCATTTGCACTTATTATAATTGAAATTAGCCCTGATAAAGACACTTTTGCTGGGCATAGCACTACTGGACCCTGCCAGGTCCACTTCTTTTTTGGGGCATCCCATTCTGTGACTACAGCAGCCTCTGTTTAAGACCATATAACCATTTGCACTTATTATAATTGAAATTAGGCCTGATAAAGACACTTTTGCTGGGCATAGCACTACTGGACCCTGCCAGGTCCACTTCTTTTTTGGGGCATCCCATTCTGTGACTACAGCAGCCTCTGTTTAAGACCATATAACCATTTGCACTTATTATAATTGAAATTAGCCCTGATAAAGACACTTTTGCTGGGCATAGCACTACTGGACCCTGCCAGGTCCACTTCTTTTTTGGGGCATCCCATTCTGTGACTACAGCAGCCTCTGTTTAAGACCATATAACCATTTGCACTTATTATAATTGAAATTAGCCTGATAAAGACACTTTTGCTGGGCATAGCACTACTGGACCCTGCCAGGTGCACTTCTGTTGTGGCATTCCATTCTGTGACTACAGCAGCCTCTGTTTAAGACCATATAACCATTTGCACTTATTATAATTGAAATTAGGCCTGATAAAGACACTTTTGCTGGGCATAGCACTACTGGACCCTGCCAGGTCCACTTCTTTTTTGGGGCATCCCATTCTGTGACTACAGCAGCCTCTGTTTAAGACCATATAACCATTTGCACTTATTATAATTGAAATTAGGCCTGATAAAGACACTTTTGCTGGGCATAGCACTACTGGACCCTGCCAGGTCCACTTCTTTTTTGGGGCATCCCATTCTGTGACTACAGCAGCCTCTGTTTAAGACCATATAACCATTTGCACTTATTATAATTGAAATTAGCCCTGATAAAGACACTTTTGCTGGGCATAGCACTACTGGACCCTGCCAGGTCCACTTCTTTTTTGGGGCATCCCATTCTGTGACTACAGCAGCCTCTGTTTAAGACCATATAACCATTTGCACTTATTATAATTGAAATTAGGCCTGATAAAGACACTTTTGCTGGGCATAGCACTACTGGACCCTGCCAGGTCCACTTCTTTTTTGGGGCATCCCATTCTGTGACTACAGCAGCCTCTGTTTAAGACCATATAACCATTTGCACTTATTATAATTGAAATTAGCCTTATAAAGACACTTTTGCTGGGCATAGCACTACTGGACCCTGCCAGGTGCACTTCTGTTGTGGCATCCCATTCTGTGACTACAGCAGCCTCTGTTTAAGACCATATAACCATTTGCACTTATTATAATTGAAATTAGGCCTGATAAAGACACTTTTGCTGGGCATAGCACTACTGGACCCTGCCAGGTCCACTTCTTTTTTGGGGCATCCCATTCTGTGACTACAGCAGCCTCTGTTTAAGACCATATAACCATTTGCACTTATTATAATTGAAATTAGGCCTGATAAAGACACTTTTGCTGGGCATAGCACTACTGGACCCTGCCAGGTCCACTTCTTTTTTGGGGCATCCCATTCTGTGACTACAGCAGCCTCTGTTTAAGACCATATAACCATTTGCACTTATTATAATTGAAATTAGCCTGATAAGGACACTTTTGCTGGGCATAGCACTACTGGACCCTGCCAGGTGCACTTCTGTTGTGGCATCCCATTCTGTGACTACAGCAGCCTCTGTTTAAGACCATATAACCATTTGCACTTATTATAATTGAAATTAGCCTGATAAAGACACTTTTGCTGGGCATAGCACTACTGGACCCTGCCAGGTGCACTTCTGTTGTGGCATCCCATTCTGTGACTACAGCAGCCTCTGTTTAAGACCATATAACCATTTGCACTTATTATAATTGAAATTAGCCCTGATAAAGACACTTTTGCTGGGCATAGCACTACTGGACCCTGCCAGGTGTACTTACTGCTGGTTTTTAGGGCATCCCATTCTGTGACTACAGCAGCCTCTGTTTAACACCATATAACCATTTGCACTTATTATAATTGAAATTAGGCCTGATAAAGACACTTTTGCTGTGCATAGACTTACTGCTGCCTGCCAGGTGCACTTCTGTTGGGGCATCCCATTCTGTAACATAGCATACCCCTCTTTATTTACACTAAGCAGCTCTCTTATTTACACTAAGCAGGCCTGTTGGAGGCTGAGTGTTACTACTCACTTTTGGTGTGCATTATATTCTGTTTCATATAGACCCACCGCTGCCCGGGGGTTCTTAAAATATCACCTACTACCACACCAGTTAGACTATGTCGTGCAGACAAGTGCCTGGAAGTGAAAAGAGGAGTGGCAGAGGCCAAGATTCCGCAGGCAGAGCTCACATCAGACTGGGGGCCAGTAGCAGCAGGAGTCACGCTGAGAGACCTAATCTGCCAGTATCTGCTAGCGGTCGGGTCTCCACCAGTAACGCATCTGCCGTGGTAGATTGGTTGACGCGCTCATCAACAAAATCATCACAACTTACGTCTGAGACCCCCAGTCTAGGGTCGGTAGGTTCCTCTGACACAACCCTGAGTTGGCATGCCCCGAGAGCAGTCCCTGTCCTCCCATTGCCTCTGGCCTACGCCGTTCCCTCCCCCAGCAACGTATCCTATGCTTTGGGTTCATCTCCACTCTTTAGTGAGGAGGACCATCAGATAGAGGACAGTCAGCAGCTACTGCCCAGCCAAGAAATGGAGGTGGCTTCTCTAGCTAGGCAGACAAATAGTGATGTGGACAGTGTCGTGGGTGCTGCGAGCGTTCCAGCTCCTGCGCCAGACACTGTTGACGAATCCACGAACATCAGTGACGTACAGCCACAACTCGGTGATGATGATGATGAAGATGAAGCCGATCGCACTTGGGAGGCGGGTGATGAAGGGGCTTCATCGTCATCATCAGGAGAAGAGGGGCGCAGGTTGCCCCGGAGTCAGCAGCTGAGGCAGCAAGGTGGTAGCAGTCAGCATGGGGGCACAATTCCAAAGGCTGGAGCCGGCCGGGGCCGGGGCCGGGGTAGAGCACCTGCTGTGCAGCAGTCTACCTTATCGGGAGGTAGTGGAGCAGGGGTTCCTGGAGTTGGCAACAGCAGCAGTGAATCAGTGAGGCCAGGGGGTGGGAAAAGTAGCTACTCGGCAGTGTGGCAGTTTTTCCTGAAGCATCCGCAGGAGGGTAACATGGCCACATGCAAGATATGTAGGCAAAAGGTGAAGCGTGGCCAGGGTCCAAATGTTGGCACCACGGCCCTGCGTCAACATATGATGCGTCACCATAAAGCGACCTGGGAGAACCGAGGCTCCCAAGGGGTGGTCCAGTCTGCTTCCTCACCAAGTGAGCTCCCAATTTCTGCCAGCCAAGGCTCCAGCACCTCAGCCGAAGGCAGCTGTGCGTCATACCCATCCTCTGTCGCTCCTGCTCCTCCTCCTCCAAGTCATGCATCCCGCCAGCAATCCATCAGCGAAGCCATGTCCAAGAGACAGCAGTATGCGCCCACTCATCCTACGGCGCAGAAGCTGAATGTGCTCCTGTCCAAGTTGCTGGTGCTGCAGTCGCTCCCTTTTCAGGTGGTGGAATCTGCACCTTTCAGAGAACTGATGGCTTGTGCCGAGCCGAGGTGGAGAGTCCCAAGCCGTCATTTCTTTGCCAAGAAGGCAGTACCAGCGCTGCACACTTTTGTTGAACAGAAGGTGGGCCAGTCCTTGAGCCTGTCATTGTGTAGCAAAGTGCATGGCAGCGCCGACATCTGGAGCTGTAACTACGGTCAGGGACAGTACATGTCATTTACGGCCCACTGGGTGAATGTGGTCCCTTTGCAGCAGCAGCAGCAACTTGGACAGGTCACGCCGCTTCGGCCTCCGCGCTCCCTGCCGTTGGGCCTGTGACACCGTGCGACTCGGCCTCCTCATCCTCCGCCATCTCCTCACCCTCCACTGTAGGCTCAAGTCTCAGTGCCCCTCCAGTCTACCATGTGTGCAGGACACGGAGGTGTCACGCAGTGCTTCACATGGTTTGTCTTGGCGAACGGAGTCACACAGGGGAGGAACTGCTTAAATGTATTCATCAGGAAATCCAAACATGGCTTACTCCAAGAAAACTTAAAATGGGAAGCATGGTTACCGACAATGGGAAGAACATTTTGTCTGCGCTGCGCCAAGGAAGCCTGACCCATGCCCCCTGCATGGCTCACGTCTTCAATCTGGTTGTCAAGCGGTTTCTGAAGTGTTCCCCCCATCTGCAAGACATCCTAACAACTTCAAGGAAACTTTGCATGCACTTCAGCCACTCCTACACCGCCAAACACACCCTTCTTGAGCTACAGCGTCAGAATGGTATCCCCCAACATAGTCTGATTTGCGATGTTTCCACCCGTTGGAATTCCACCCTTCACATGTTGGACCGATTATATGAACAGAGAAAAGCCATCACGGATTTCCTGATGATCCAAGCAGATAGGGGGACTCCCCTGTGTAACTTCAATGTCAACCAGTGGCAGCTCATACGTGACACCTGCCGTTTACTCAGGCCCTTTGAGGAAGCCACTTTATTTGTCAGTCGGCAGGATTACGGGATAAACGACGTGATTCCACTGCTTCATGTACTACAGCACATGTTGGAAACCATGGCTGGTCAGGGCACTGGAGACATGGCGTTTACATCTTACGGCCACATGAACCCCGTTGGAGCTGAACTGGAGGAGGAGGAGGAAGAGGAGGAGGAGGAGTTGCCCAGCGAAACACAGTTTAGGCTTGGCGAAATGGCTGGTTTATCTAGTCAGCGGACAGGAGAGGAGGAGCAGGAGCAGCCAGAGGAGCTAGAGGTTTTTGAGGAAGGCGAGACAGAGGACCCGGGCACACCGTGGCAGTATGCAGTGGAGATGGAGACAGGTAGTCCATCCGAGTCACTTGCGCAAATGGCACGAAGCATGCTCACGTGCTTGCATAGTGACCCCAGAATTGTTTCCATCTGTCGGCGGGATGACTTCTGGCTGTCCACCTTATTGGACCCTCGCTTCCGGCACAAAATGGGGGCATTTTTTAAACTCACCGAGAGGGAGGACAAACTCAACTACTACAAAGACATTCTACGTAGGCAGTTGGCCGATGCCTATCTGCACCATGGTCCATACTCTCGCAGGTCTGACTCGAGGGGACCTCTGCGCTCACCTTCCACTGCCATGGCCGCTGGGGGGGTTGGCAGGAGCAGCAGCAGCTCCATCAGAAGCAGCAGCCTCAGTCTTCAGTCGCTAATGAGTAGCTTTCTACACCCGCATAGTGAGGCTACTCATGAGCAGCAGGAAGACCTGGAGCAGGACCTCAACCAGCAGGTCATGTCATACTTTGACATGACCATGCCAACACACCTTGAGGATCCGCTGGACTTCTGGGCAGCCAAACTTGATTTGTGGCCGCAACTAGCAGAGTTTGCTCTGGAAAAGCTGTTCTGCCCGGCAAGTAGCGTGCCATCTGAGCGGGTGTTTAGTGCGGCGGGGGCCATAGTTACGGCGAGGAGAACTCGTCTGTCAACTAAAAATGTGGAGAGACTCACCTTTGTCAAAATGAATCAGGGATGGATCAGCCAGGATTTCCACCCACCAATGCCTGATGCATGCGACTAGATTCAGCATGGTGCCACGTTTTACACTTTCCAAATGGTGCAAAACATATTTATGTCTTTAGGCCAATTTTTGGGCTCCTGCTGCTGCTGCTGCCAACTCCAGGGTGTGAATCATCCAATTTTTGGGCTCCTGAAGCCAACCCCAGTGTCTCTTTAAAGTAATATTTGGGCTCCTGCTGCTGCCAACTCCAGGGTGTGAATCATCCAATTTTTGGGCTCCTGAAGCCAACTCCATTGTCTCTTTCAAGTAATATTTGGCCTCCTGCTGCTGCTGCCAACTCCAGGGTGTGATTCATCCAATTTTTGGCCTCCTGAAGCCAACCCCAGTGTCTCTTTTTAAAGTAATATTTGGGCTCCTGCCGCTGCTGCTGCTGCCAACTCCAGGGTGTGAATCATCCAATTTTTGGGCTCCTGAAGCCAACTCCAGTGTCTCTTTAAAGTAATATTTGGGCTCCTGCTGCTGCTGCCAACTCCAGGGTGTGAATCATCCAATTTTTGGGCTCCTGAAGCCAACTCCAGTGTCTCTTTAAAGTAATATTTGGGCTCCTGCTGCTGCTGCTGCCAACTCCAGGGTGTGATTCATCCAATTTTTGGGCTCCTGAAGCCAACTCCAGTGTATATTTGGGCTCCTGCTGCTGCTGCTGCCAACTCCAGGGTGTGATTCATCCAATTTTTGGGCTCCTGAAGCCAACTCCAGTGTCTCTTTAAAGTAATATTTGGGCTCCTGCTGCTGCTTGCAACTCCAGGGTGTGATTCATCCAATTTTTGGGCTCCTGAAGCCAACCCCAGTGTCTCTTTAAAGTAATGTTTGGGCTCCTGCTGCTGCTGCCAACTCCAGGGTGTGAATCATCCAATTTTTGGGCTCCTGAAGCCAACCCCAGTGTCTCTTTAAAGTAATATTTGGGCTCCTGCTGCTGCTGCCAACTCCAGGGTGTGATTCATCCAATTTTTGGGCTCCTGAAGCCAACCCCAGTATCTCTTTAAAGTAATATTTGGGCTCCTGCTGCTGCTGCTGCCAACTCCAGGGTGTGATTCATCCAATTTTTGGGCTCCTGAAGCCAACCCCAGGGTCTCTTTAAAGTAATATTTGGGCTCCTGCTGCTGCCAACTTCTGCCAACTCCAGGGTGTGATTCATCCAAGTTTTGGGCTCCTGAAGCTAACCCCAGTGTCTCTTTAAAGTAATATTTGGGCTCCTGCTGCTGCCAACTCCAGGGTGTGATTCATCCAATTTTTGGGCTCCTGAAGCCAACCCCAGTGTCTATTTTAAGTAATGTTTGGGCTCCTGCTGCTGCTGCCAACTCCAGGGTGTGATTCATCCAATTTTTGGGCTCCTGAAGCCAACCCCAGGGTCTCTTTAAAGTAATATTTGGGCTCCTGCTGCTGCTGCTGCTGCTGCCAACTTCTGCCAACTCCAGGGTGTGATTCATCCAATTTTTGGGCTCCTGAAGCCAACCCCAGTGTCTCTTTAAAGTAATATTTGGGCTCCTGCTGCTGCTGCTGCCAACTCCAGGGTGTGATTCATCCAATTTTTGGGCTCCTGAAGCCAACTCCAGTGTATATTTGGGCTCCTGCTGCTGCTGCTGCCAACTCCAGGGTGTGAATCATCCAATTTTTGGGCTCCTGAAGCCAACCCCAGGGTCTCTTTAAAGTAATATTTGGGCTCCTGCTGCTGCTGCTGTCAACTCCTGCCATCTCCAGGGTGTGATTCATCCAATTGTTGGGCTCCTGAAGCCAACCCCAGGGTCTCTTTAAAGTAATGTTTGGGCTCCTGCTGCTGCCAACTTCTGCCAACTCCAGGGTGTGATTCATCCAATTTTTGGGCTCCTGAAGCCAACTCCAGTGTATATTTGGGCTCCTGCTGCTGCTGCTGCCAACTCCAGGGTGTGATTCATCCAATTTTTGGGCTCCTGAAGCCAACCCCAGTGTCTCTTTAAAGTAATGTTTAGGCTCCTGCTGATGCTGCCAACTCCAGGGTGTGATTCATCCAATTTTTGGGCTCCTGCTGCTGCCAACTCCAGTGTCTCTTTAAAGCAATGTTTGGGCTCCTGCCCCTCATAGTGATGCCACTTCAACTCTCTTGAATTCAATTGTGCCGCTCTGCGATTCTATTAGCGATGCCTCTGATCTGCATGTGATATTTCTTCAAAGTATTATTTAACTAACCCAGCACGCATCCTGTGCGTGTTACAGCAAGGCAGAATGGTTTACAACCCTATTGAGGCTCTAGGAGGCTCAGAAATAGCCGTTTTTAATAGCGATTCGTCGCGAATTTATTCGGGTCGAAACGATTTTTGTCGGAAAATTCGGCGAATCAGTCGAATCGAATTTTTCAAAAGTTCGCTCATCTCTACTGGGAACGGCGGGAACAAGTTGTGTGGACCCTAAAACACCCTGCCACCTGCCCGGAGTGAGAAACCTCTTCCTAGCTGGGAGATCGGTCCCTCATCCTGTGTTCTGCCTCAGGGACTCTCTCCTGCAACGATTGTGCTGCATCGTCAGACCTGATCTGGAGACTGCTGTGGGTCCGAAGCGGGGGCCTGAACTGGAGGACACTTTTCCAGCAGAAACATAAGTATTACCTTCACGGTCCCCCAATCACTTATTTCATTTGCCCAGCAAGCCAGACTGCTATCTGGGGCTTCCCCTCACTTTGAACTGCTTTGGCACCATTGTATATAGTTATAAGTTTAACAATAGGCCACCTACAGATCTTGCTTTGCTCTGATGGGCCTCTGAATCACTGTGCATAACCCTAAGCCCATTAGAGAGCCACCTGAACGCCCCTTTCCGATTTAATTGACCCTGGTACCACTGTATATAGTATTAAATCTCTGCCTGACAACCCCCCCCCTTTTCTCCTGGTTGGCCTTTTGCACCACTGTATATAGTTTTAGAAAAATCAGCGGGCCATCTAGGAGTCCCCTTGCCCTAATCAGCCTTGGTACCACTGTATATTGTCCTGGGCCTTTTGGGGCGCCACCTGGGGCTCTCCCTCTGTCCTGATTGGCCTTTATACCACTGTAAGTGGACGCCTGGAGATTACCCCCGCACTCATCGGCCTCAGTACCACTGTATATGATTCCTGGCCTCTTGATGGGCAATGCGGTGGACCTGCCTTTGACGCCCTGATTATCTTACCATTTCTGAATCTCTCAAGAAAGCATTTCTGTACCTTCCCTAGTTTTACCTCTCCCGGTGTCCCCCCCTGTGTCTATCAGTGTACCTCCTGTAGACTCCCCATGATCGAGGTTCCCTTTGTATCACTGTATATGGTTTTCTTGAATACTGTAAATGCTATGTACAGGTCTCTGAGGTGAGCACTGGACCTCTGCTTCAGGCGGGGAAATTTTATGTAAAACTGGCTGCTGGGGGGGCCCGAGCACAGTTCATCTCTCAACCCTTTGAACGGGAGGTGCCTGTTCTCTGCTGCCTCCTGCTGGCCATCTGCTAGATTGTTTTCTTTTACCTTCATTTTTTGGCCTTTTCAAATAGCCAGTATTTGTACTTTTCCTCACAAAGCCTCAACCTGCTGACTAAGGCTTAAATTGCTACTTGAGGGGTTGGAAGCACTAATTTGCCCTTTTTTCTGTAGAGTCTCCATTTTTGATAATTCCTGTGCTTTCAAATCTCTCATATCTCTATTCACAATGTCTCAAGCTACCAGAAAGGGCTTGGACCATTACCTAGAGAAGCAACAACCCTCTAATACTACGAAAACTGACAGATCTAAGTCTAAACAGACCCAAAATAGCCAGAAAAACAACAACACCCAGGGGTCGCCCCCGAGCTCCCCATTAACCCCTGACCTACATGGGGATTCGGTCTCGGACACGCCCCTGGAGCGGGGGGGAGACGAGGGCAAGTTCATAGCTAAGGCGGTCTTGGCACAGATTACCCCTTACTTGGACAAAAGATTTGACTCCCTGCAAGACGCCATTGCCAACTCTATGACCCAGATCACATCTAATACCACGAGGGTCACGGAGTTAGAGCAAAGGGTCAGTGATTTGGAAGATAAGCTAGACCTTCTCCAAACCAGATCCTCCACTCAGGAAATGATTATTTCATCTTTAAACGAAAAGCATGAGGATCTGGAAAATAGGAGTAGGAGATCAAACTTGCGTTTTATAGGAATCCTGGAGTCGTACAAGACTACCGCATCCCTGACCAAGTTTCTTACGCATGACCTCATGCTGGCCCTTGGCCTCCGAACCATTGACTCTAGACACATAGAACGGGCGCACAGGTTGGGCAGGGAGAGACAGTCGATCAACGCAAGACGCCCTAGGCCGGTGATAGCTAAGTACTTTCACTATGCAGATAAAGAGGCGATTCTCGCAGCCTTCAGGAAGCAGAAGGAATTGACGGTGGAGGGGCATAGAATCCTGATATTTCAGGACTTCTCAGCCGCGGTCGCGCAGAAAAGACGAGAATTCGCTCCGGTGTGCAAGTACTTGGCTGACACAGGAATACGGTTCGCCCTCTTATATCCTGCTAAACTGCGGCTGCTAATCAATGGGGAGCCGAGAATATTTGAAAACCCGGCACAGGCCAAAAATGAATTACTACCACTTTCTGCTCAGGAGATGCCACCTTGATCTCCCCTTTTACCGTACATAAGTACACTAGACCCAGAGTTAACATAGTATTTTGAAATTCGAATATGAGCACTTTTAGACTACCTTTGACTCACCATGATTATGAAGAGAGTTTTGTTATTGGAGCGCGGAGATTGTCATGCAATTGCTGATTTCTTTTGCATGATCCTCTCTGTCCTTAAAGTTTGTTATTTGTTTATAAATTTGGTTACACAGTTATCTCCCTCTGATTCTGAGGGAAATGGTTATATGATGGAAAAAGGAAAATGGAGGGGAGCGACAGGCAGTTTACTACGAAATAGCATCAATACTTGCTTGTGCAGCAGGAGTCACACCGTCTCCCAGTCTGGGAGCGGAGCTCCTAACTGTATTGCTACTGGTCCATGGAACAAAATGGGGAGGGTGCCTGGGACAACCCCCCCCCCCCCTGTTTATATTGATTTCCTGGGTTTTTTATTTGAAGATTGACAATGCATCTATATTAGATGAGCCCGGCAGATAACCTAACCGCCCACCCTAAATCCCATTTAAAACTGGTTTCCTGGAATGTGGGAGGGCTTAACCACCACCTCAAACGTAGAAAAATTTTACAACACCTGCGACACCACATGGCTGATATAGTCCTATTGCAGGAAACACACTGGAAGGAAGGGGAAGAGTGCACCTTGAAAGCACCCTGGATCAATGAGGTGATCGCCACGACATTTAAAAAAAAGCAGAGGGGAGTTGCGATCTTGTTAAGCAAGTCACTCAGGTACACAATTTTGGAATCAGTTGTTGACCCCCAAAGTAGATACATTATACTGAAGTTAGAGGTTTCGGGACAAGAATATACGTTGGTGAACGTCTATGCTCCCAACACCCCAAACCTCCCCTTCTTTGTAGACTTAACACAACAACTACATGACTATCAAGATACTAAACTGCTTGTGGCAGGCGATTTTAATATAGTGACTGATGCTATACAGGATAAATCTAACCCAACAGCAAGGCATAGAAGGGGACTCACAGCACCATTCAAACACATCTATGACTACCTACCCCTAGTAGACCCCTGGAGACTCCTCAACCCCTCGGCGAAGGAGTATACTTGTTATTCCAAGGCCCATAAATCCCTATCTAGGATTGACCACATCTTAACTCATGAATCCCTTCTGTCGGAAGTCACGGAGGTAGAGATCAAGCCGATTGTACTCTCAGACCATGCACCGGTTGTGATCTCCCTTTTACTAGAGATCCCCCAGCGCAGGTCAACCTTTTGGCCTTTTCCAATGTATTTAGCAGAATCGGCTGACTTCCGGGAATTCCTGAGAGGGGCCTGGGAAAATTATAAGGATGACAATATCCAACATATAACAGAACCCGTACTTTTCTGGGAGGCGGCAAAGGCAGTTATCAGAGGTCATATTGTAGACTTCACTTCTCGAAGGAAAAAAGCATCGAAAATGAGACATAAAGAGCTCTATGAGGCGGTCTCAGAGTCCTACAAAACCTATTTACAACTAAACACGGAAGCTGCTAAAAAACAATGGTTAGAGGCCTCACTCATATTAGATACCTTCCTTAGTGCAGAGGCAAAGAAATCAAACTTCTTTCAGAGACACAAATATTATAGGTATGGCAATAGGTCTGGCAAGCTCTTAGCAGCAATGACCAACCCCTCGGGCCCCAGAAGACACATTGCCGCCATCAAAAACCCAGCTTCTGAACAGAACCTCACAAAGACCCCTGAGATAGTTAGGTCCTTTGAAGACTATTAAGTGTCTACACTTCTGCACTGCCAGACCACTCACTGGTGAACCCTGTTCTCCAGCAGGCAGAACTGGGGGGCTTATCCGATTCTCAGAAGAGACAGTTGGAAAGCCCGATCACGGAGGTGGAAGTCACATGGGCAATCCGGCAACTAAAGAACTGCAAGTCACCGGGGCCTGATGGCTACACGGGAGAATTCTACAAAATGCTAGGCCCATTTATTACCCCAACCTTACAGGACTTGTTTAACACAATCCTTCAAAAAGAGGTGGAAATGCCAAATTTCACGGAAGCATATACTACCCTAATTCTAAAACCCCAGAAAGACCCCTTCTTACATTCCTCCTACAGACCCATCTCCCTATTGAACAATGACTATAAACTCTTAGCAAAAATAATGGTGGAAAGACTGCAATCTATCCTCCCGTCCCTGCTTAGTGAGCATCAATTAGGTTTCGTCAGCAACAAATATATTACGCTGGGCATACGGACAGCTATAGCGGCCACCATTGCTGGCAGGAATTCCAGAGGAATGCTTCTCAGCCTAGATGCCGAAAAGGCATTCGATAAGGTAGAGTGGCCGTGGCTACTGGGTGTCCTGGAGGGAAGGGGGTTTGGTAGACGCTTTTTACATTACATTCGATTCATTTATAACAACCCACGAACCTCCTTGTTGATCAACGGGGAGAGATCACGGGAGGTGCGCCTGGCCAGGGGCACGAGACAGGGATGCCCACTGTCCCCCCTTTTGTTTAATCTGGCTCTGGATCCACTGTTGAGAGCCTTAGAGGCGAAACCGGGGTTTCACGGCATTGGAGTTGGATCCTCGTCAGTGAAGCTCACGGCGTTCGCGGACGACCTGATCTTGTTTATATCTAATCCGAGATCGGCCTTACCCAAGATCTTACAGTTGATAGATACCTTTGGCCAGGCCTCGGGCTATTCTATAAATCTGAACAAGTCGATGGCTATGTATTTAGGATCCGGTATCAAGCCATGGTGGGGCGACAGATATCCCTTTTCATGGAGCGGGAGTTCCCTGAGATATCTGGGAGCGATTATTCCGAAAAATCCCCTGGAGTTATACTCCTGCAATATTACACCAGCAATAAAGAACTTGGAGAGTGACCTCCGAGGTTGGGCCAAGCTTGGGCTCTCGTTCTTGGGGCGGATACATCTCCTTAAGATGATAGCCTTCCCGAGAATCTTCTAATATATACAGACGCTCCCGATTTTGCTGGGGACACAGGACATAAGGCATATTTACCGACTCTTCAGGGAATTCATTTGGGCCAAGAAGATAGCAGGTCTGGGTAGGCTCACGTTACAACAGGAGGTGAGGAACGCAGGGGTGAATCTCCCAGATATCGAAAAATATAACCAAGCGGCCCTCTTATGCGTCTTGAGAGACTGGGTGGGGAACCGCAAGGCACATACCAATACGGAATTAGATCAGGCCCTATTAGGTACAACGAGCTTAACCTTCATGATCCATCAGCACAAACAACTCCTACCCCCACAGGTGACACAAAATCCCCTGCTGTTTACGGTCTGGAAGTTGTGGCACACTATCCGCAGGGAGAGAAAATTGAGCTCACACTCCTCTCTGCTTTTGCCGTTGGCTGGAAACCCAGATCTTGGCCTGAGTAACGTGGCAACAACATACGACCACTGGCGTAAGTCTGGCATCACCTAAATTTCTGCGTTGGTAAACAGGGCCCAGAAGAAAATCTTATCTTATGAAGCAGCGAATCACTTATTTCCCTTTGGGACTCTCCGGGTATTCCCCTTTATTCAGGCCACCTCTTATATCAGAAAAATAGTCAGTCGCCTCTCCGACCCCGATTGGTCCAATGACTTGGACTCCCTTTTAGAAGACCCTCCGCCAAAGAAGGGGGCTATCTCCATGTATTATTCCCTGTTGAGGAAAAAGCTCGACTGGGGCGGGCAGAAAACGGGAATGATAAAATGGAATAGACATTTCCCTAATCTTACGTGTGACCAGATCCTGAAATCCTATAATTACTCTTGGACAACCTTATCAGCATCAACATATAGAGAGATGCTCCTTCGACAATTCCATTATAATTATGTTTCCCCGCTCCGATCCTTCCGCATGGGCATATCTCAATCCTCACATTGTTTAAAGTGTGGTGCGGAATCAGTGGACCTCTTTCACAACTTATGGGAATGCCCCGTGATCAGAAAGTTTTGGAGGCAAGTATCTCAATACACGTTCCAGAACCTGGTAAATTTCATATCCCCCTCGCCGGAATAGGCAATCTTTGGGGAACTCATGTTAGAGGGTGTGAGAGTCTCACGGGGAACTAGAAGACTGTTATTGATTATATCTGCAGTCGCACGTAAAACTATTTTGCAGGCCTGGATTCACCCCGAACCGCCTCAATTTAAAGTCTTTCTGGGGAAACTACAACAGTTCTTTAAATTTGATTGGGTGGATGTGGCCTCTCACAAGGAAACCAAGGTTGAAATCTTTTGTGGCTGACCTAATTGAGACCTTTCTGGGGTGACTGCCCGATCCCAGCGATTAGCAGAAGGCATGGCCAAAAAAAGGAAAGGGGTGAAGACCGCATCACCCCCTCACACGAGGAAGATCAGAGACTTCTTGGCACAGGAAGGCGCAGGGAGTGGGGGCCACGAGGGCCCAAAGATGGCGGCGGCCGGCGGCCCGGCGGCGACAGAGAGCCAGAACACCTTGCCGGCGGAACACCCTCACCTGTGCCGCCCGCTGGACCCGGGCGGGGAGCGGCGGGGAAGCCACACCATCCAGGCTGGATCCGATGTGAAGCGGTGCGGAGGTCGGGGGAGCGCCCAGGAAGCTGATCCTCGCGATGTGGGCGGCGGACCCCCCGGGGTGGAGATGTCGGCTGGAGCGACAGACGGGATCCTGGAGAACGGAGGGAGGAGCGGACCACTTGCCGTCTGCATGACTGACGACGGGAGGCGTGTGGACAGATCCGGCGGGGCTCACACTCCCCAGCCGGCGGCCGGAGACGCGGTGCGGCGGTGCCCCCCCCCCCCCTCGGTACCCACCGACACAACAGCCTGTCAGCCTTGGCGGAGGTGAGGAGAGCTGCGGGGTTGAGGCTGGATGCAGCGGTGTGAACACCGGAGCGCTGCAGGCTTCACCACATGGGGGGGAGGGCAGAGGGGGGTTGAGCCATGGACGCCCTGCAGTCTCCCCACACACTGCCATTATGCCTGCAGATCGGGGGGAAGGAAAAGGCGCCCAGTCTGGAGGGGTGGAGCAGCTGGACACTCCCCCTCATGTGGCACCAGATTTGGGGGGGATGGGACCCCATCATCTTCATCTCCCTACTGGCTCCCCTTGGGAATCTGAAGGTCAGCCCACCCCGCCCCACAGGGGCTGCAGTGGCTCCCCCGGAGTCGCGATCCATGAGGGCCCTGTGTCCCCCTCGGGCCGCTCAGACCCCTCTCACGACCCATGCGGGGATTGGTTCTCCCCCGGCGCCCTGCCGCGGGATGCCCCATCTCCTTCCTGGCACTCGGCGGGTGGCCCGGAGACCGCCACAGACCCAGAGACTCCCAGTTGTATGCTGGGCGGGTCGAGCTCCCTCTCGCCCCTGACCCCGGTCCCAGGTTTGGGATCACAACGCTGGATCATGCCTGCCCCCTCTGCCAAGGTGCCCCGCCCCGACATTGGAAAGCCTCCCCACGGGGGGGAATTAGGGGTTGTCCCCTCTTGGCCTGTCACGTTATCGTGCGTTCTACCCCCCGACCAGCGGATGGCTTCAGCAGCTTGCCGGGCGTTGACCTCTACTCCTACCCCAGATGCCCGTGACGAGATGCTCGCTGACATCAGGGCTGAGCTCAGAGCCCTACCCACCAAGGCGGATTTAGAATCCTTTATTTTGAGAGTGGAAAGCTCCTTCAAGAAGGACATTTCGGATCTGCAGTCTTCAGTGGCGGGCCTGGATTCCAGGGTAACGGGCCTGGAACAATCGCACCTTTCAACAACACAGAGAATTGAGGCCCTGGAGAGAGGTCTGGCGTCCCAGCGATCCATTTCTCAATCCGCGGTTTTGCACTTGGATGACCTTGAGAACCGCAGCAGGCGGAACAACATCAGAATAAGAGGCCTGCCCGAGGCGACGGGACCTGACCAGCTCCTACACACCGCCACGGGTATTTTCAACGAGATCCTGGGCCAACCCCCTAACACGGAAATCGTCATCGATCGAATCCACAGGTCCCTTGGTCAGCGCTCGGCGGACCCGGAACGCCCCCGAGACATCATCTGCCGCCTTCATTACTTTTCCATTAAGGAGGAGATCTTGAGGAAGGCGTGGGAGAGAGACAGAATATCCTTTGACGGGACGCAGATCCAGATCTTCCCGGACGTCTCCAGACGGTCCCTCCATATGCGTCGGCTCCTGAAGCCCCTCCTCGCTAAAGTTCTGGAGTGTGGTGGTTCTTACCGCTGGGGCTACCCATTCCATCTGCTTGTCCGCAGGAATCTGCAGACTTTTGCGCTGAAGTCCCCGGCTGACCTCCCGGATCTTTTCTCGTTCCTGGAGACTGAGCCCTTCGTGGTACCGGACTGGCTGGACCCCGCGCCGCTCCCGGCCCCGGGTCGGGGGGGCGGTGGCTTACCACGCCGAGCTTGTCAGGCCAGAGGAGATGGGCCTGCACGCCGGAGGGGAGCCAGAAGATCACCGGGAATGCCGCGTCCCCTAGTGCCTGAGACCTGACCTGGCACGAGCTCCGTTCCCACTATATATCCGTATTAAGTTTGCAATGTATTGAATCTCCTGCTCGCGCTTTACTTCCTCACTTTTCCTTTAACATGTTATATTTAGCTTAGGCCTTAAAAAAGTCTAGTTTCTTGGTAGTGGCTGGTGCCTTCCTTCATGCAGTGGGCCATCCGGCTGTTGCCCGGGTGACCCTTGCCGGTCCCTTGTGGGCGGGCGGGGGGGGCCGGGGCGGCAGCGGGGTGGCCACGTGGTTGGGCAGCTGGGACGTGCATCGGCTTCACCTCGGGTCACGACCCCCGGGGGGTCCTCGGGGCTCCCTCGGGGGTTCGTGGTTCTTACTCTGGGTCGGCCGGAGGGCCTCTCTCTTGCCCTTCCGGTTCGCCTCGCTCCCACGCTAGGACTGAGCCCCTTCCGCCAACCTTGTGGGGGGTGGTGGGGCCCGCTCTTGGGAAACAAACCGTATTTCCCGCTTAGGTTTTTCCTTGTGTTAATAGGCAGCACTCACAAGTGTTGCATTTTCGGTTTCAGTGTTAAGTGTCTGTCCTTTTGTGGTCTTGTCGTTGATCCCGTCTCGTGTCCTGTGTCCTCTGTCCCCCCCCCCTGCCATTTGCCCCGAACCTTCCCTCTCTCCTCCCCTCTCTTGCCCACTAATCTCGCCATGTCAAGGGTCAAGTGTACCTCCCTGAATGTTAAGGGGCTTAACTTCCCTTTTAAGAGATCCATTGTACTGCGGGAACTAGGGCGTCTACTCATCGTCTATTGGATTATTGGGACTTGAGAACCCAGGATACCGCACCCAAGGTATTGTTGCCGTTTAAGTGTGCACCTTTTCTTCTTGTTCTCATGCTGTATACTCTTTTGAGTGCACCTTACGGTCCACCTTCCCATCTCTGCTTGTCTTGTATATGACATAGCAGTTCTTCTGCAGCGTGGAATCTCCTTCCTGGCGATAAGATGGATTTAATGCTGGCTGATAAAACCAGAAGATTTGCACAATTGGATACCTTTTCCCAGAGGGTACAAGAGAATTCTGGGCATGATGCTTCACAACCAGACCTCCAGTCCCTTTTCCGTACACATGGAGAATTATTGAATAAGGAGGCACGGATCTGGTGGGACATGTCGACTCTGTCCAAGTACATCGATGATAAGATGATCCCACGGGGGCTTAGAATTAAAAAGTTCCCTACCTTTGAGCTCCCAGAACCTTTTAAATCCAGATGGGATACTATCCTATCAGAAGCCTCACTTTCACTAATGGGAATATTGGTCGAATACCAGGGTCTACGCCTGGATGATCTACAATCACAACTAGAGAAATCTACAGCAGACCTAGAGAGTAAAAAGTCTGCACCAGATTTTGATCTCCTATACAAAAGGATGTTGGAGTTACATGATAAGCTTGAATCTTCCATAGTAGCTTCCAAAAAGCGGAAGTATCAAAGGGACACAGACGACTATGCACAAAATCATGTTTATGATTGGAACACACGAGAGGGTAATAAACGCCGTCCCCGATCTATACTGAAGAAAAACAATCAATTTAAGAGAGTAACATTTTTAACCTCAGAATCAGAATCAGATTCATCTGAGTCTTCCTATACAGAACCCCCTTCTCAATCAAAACATCCAAATAGAAGGGGCTCAGCTAATTCTGCTAGGAGACGCAACCAACATCGTGACGATCATTACACGGATTTTTTAGACGATCAGAGACATTTAAGCCAGATGGTCACACGTTCCCGCCTAAGAAACCATGCAGGCGAGGAGGCAAGAGACATAAAAGATCGCCCGAAGCACTCTCAAAGATGGAGAAGATAGTACAAGCAGATAACGTCCTGAACCTTTCCGACTATCAACTATCAGAATCTGAGATCTCCGTGCTATCAAAAGGACTGTCATTCGTCCCTGATGTACATTTTGACCCCTTTCGCACCATGTTAGACATCAATAAATTTGTAAGGACATTAACTTTGAGACGTCATTTCTGCAAAACTCCTTTGGATGAGCAGCAACAGGTAAGTATAGACCAGACTCTATCCCAGCAGGTTTCTACAGTAGTAACCCCAGATAGTTGTCCTTCATTCCAGGAGAAATGTATTATTACAGATGTTGAACATCTATTTTTTGAATCAGGTCATAAATCTCCTTTCTCCTGCGCTAATTCCCCTTCTATTAAGTCTTCTTCTAATACAGATTTTTATCCTATTAATTCACGTGGGGAAGTCCTGGATTTATTTCAGGAGGCAGTGGAAAGAGACCTATATTTCCTACAGACCAAATCTGCCCATGCTAGACGTCATAATATGTCAAAACAGGAGTTTGAGGCCCTTAATAAATTGAAAAATAACAAACAGATAGTAATCAGGCAGGCTGATAAAGGTGGTAAGGTTGTAGTTCTCAACAGCAGTGCATACAAGGAAGAAGCTATGAGACAACTTCTTGATCTTACCACCTACCGCTGCCTTAAAAGTAATCCTACAAATTCATTTCAGAAGATTTTGTTTGCTTTAATAGATGAAGGAGTATCCCTGGGTGTCCTATCTACCAAAACAGCGGAACATTTGAAAGTTCCTTATCCTATTGTCCCTATTTTCCATCACTTGCCCAAAATACACAAACCAGATATTCCACCTAAAGGAAGACCTATAGTGGCAGGTATTGGGGGTTTAAATGAGCCATTAGGGCAATGGGTAGATCAGTTTCTCCAACCATTGGTCTCACAATTACCCAGTTTTATTAAGGATAGTGGCCATTTAATACGATTGCTGTCAGGGACCTCCTGGATCCAAGGGTACATATTATGTACCATGGATGTTACATCTTTATATTCGTCTATTCCCCATGATCGGGCAATTCGGGCTTTAGAATTTTTCCTATCCAAATTTTCAGATTATAACGAGGATTTATGTAGGTTCATTGTAATGACCATTGAGTATTTACTCGGTCATAACTATTTTTCCTTTGATGATGTATTCTATTTACAGTTAAGAGGAGCATCAATGGGCGCCCCATTTTCTCCTTCACTGGCCAACTTATATATGGGCTGGTGGGAACAGGAGTATATCTATGGACAGACCAATCCTTGGCGAATGAATATCGTCAGCTATTTTCGTTATATTGACGATCTGTTGTTGATTTGGAATGGTCCCCAATCTGATTTCACAGCTTTTTGTGATTATTGTAACCAAAACACTCTGAATCTAGAATTCACCTCTCAGTGTGATTCTAATAATATTGATTTTCTAGACCTTCATCTTTCAGCAGACCCACTAACTAATCAAATATACACCTCTACATTCCGAAAGCCTACGGCTGGTAACAGTATTTTACTGGCTTCCAGCTGTCACCCGCCCCACACCATAAAGGCTATACCAGTGGGTGAAATGGTACGGAGTAGAAGAAATTGTACAAAGCTAAACTCGTTTCTTACTGAGGCACAACAGATAGAACGGAGGTTATGTGAACGGGGGTATCCTTCTTGGACGCTTCAAAGGGCAAAAAAGATAGCTCTATCAAAAAGTCGGGATAACCTTATACAGGAGAAGGGAAAATGCTCAGTAGCTTTTAAATCACCTCCTCTGACATTTAGTACTCCATACAGTTTAGAGTTCAACTTGATTGCTAACATTATTAGGAGAAACATCCCTATTTTAAGAGCTGATCCCCTTCTTTCTAGGGAAATTGAAGCGGGAGTTCGGGTGGTCAGTCGTAAATCCCCGAGTCTAGGTAATGTGCTATCACCTAGTCTTTTTCGGACAGGGTCACCTACTAAGGAAACTTGGCTGTCTACTACGGGCTTCTTCCCTTGTGGAGGCCCGAGGTGTAGTACTTGCAAGCATGCATTTAAGAGTAATTCATTTACCTCTAGCATCACTGGGAGATCATACAAGATTAAATCACTTTTAAATTGCAATACCACATACGTAATATATTTGATTACCTGTGGGTATTGCAAAAAACAGTATGTAGGCTGCACTAAGCGTAAACTTAAGGTACGCATCACCGAACATCTTAGTGGCATTGGACGTCTCGACATAATTAAAAATTCCAATGTGGCACGCCATCATGATCACTGTCATCAATCACAAATCCCTCAGCTTCAAGTACAGGCGATTGAGAAGGTATTTCCAGGCCCCAGGGGGGGTGACCTTTATAGAAAACTATTATGTCGTGAGGCCTTTTGGATTTTTACTCTTGGAACCAGGTTTCCAGCAGGCCTTAACCACAAATGGGATGTTTCTTTTATCTTGGATCATTAATTTGGTTTTACTGTGGCTGATATTATATTATATGTTCATTCCATTATTGTTATTTTTTGGTTCCATAACATGATATTTTTCCCTCAACAACCCACAATTTGTGGGCAGCTACGAATTATTCAATTAACCACACTAAACTAATAATTGTGGTGAGTGTTCTCCTTTAAGGTGTTCTCTCCTTATCAATTCCCCCTTTTTTGTCCATTGACATACATATTTACCCTACTATAACCCATAATATGTGGGTATTAAGGAATCATATATTTAGTCTAATTAGATTAGTAGCTATGCCTAGTATGTTCCCTTTTTGGTGTCTTTCTTGTCCCTCTATGTTTATTGACACCGTTTGTGTACAAAATTGCTATTTTAGATATATGTTCTTGTACTCTCGCGTAAAATTGAGAGTTACCAAGTTAGGATAGATTTTAGTGTATATAACATCATCACTATAATTATAGGTATAATTTCCTGTTTAGAAAATCATTTGTTTTTTGTGGTAATTGGCGTTATTGCTTTTTTACCGCTATTTATCTCTACTGTTTATGCAGAGTTTATGTTTGGCTGCATGAGCTGTGTTTAATATCACTACTGTTACTAGAGTTAATAACTTATTGTTACAATACAGTATTATATATCTTGTATTTATTGTGACTGATTTTTCTTCTGTGCAGAATCTGTTTCCTCGGCTGCCCGATGCTCCCGCTTGGTTCCGGGTTGCTCTCGTTAGGCGTCTTGGTTGTCATGACGATGCGCCGACGTGGCCCCTCCCCTTTTTCTTCGTCTCCTCGCCCAATTGGTCCGGACGCCTTACCATCGTTGTGCGCCGTGTCAGGCGAGTTGGCGCATGCGGACTGGGTCCCGCCGACGCTTCTATCAACTGGTGACGCTACGGAGGGTCCGCATTACTATTTCTGTCCCTGCCGCCATTGGCTAGCAGTGACGGATGCGGTTTTCCCCCCTATGGCGCCCTTTTTACCATTCAGCAACCGGATTCACATATTACACTCTGTTGTCTCCGGTCTGCGCGTGACGTCAGTGACGGCCGTAACCCGGAAGTTTCAGGCGGCGGCACCAGGTGGTGAGGTAAGACTTTCATTATCTATTTACTATTTAAACAGCATAAGTTCAATATATGTACTATCTATGACTAAGGGCGCCTAGCCCGAAACGCGTAAGATGGACTAGGATTGCTTTCATTTTTTTTAAAAAACGCTGCTTTTTGATTGTTGATCATTTTATTGGATGGAAATAAAAGTGATATTTTAGGAGTGCGGACCACCCTATTTTTTGCCTCATCGTCTATTGGATTATTGGGACTTGAGAACCCAGGATACCGCACCCAAGGTATTGTTGCCGTTTAAGTGTGCACCTTTTCTTCTTGTTCTCATGCCGTCTACACACGCAGATCGCCTTCCTGCAAGAGACCCATCTGAAGGAGGGACGGCCACATAACCTCACTAACCGCTCCTTCAAAACCCAATACCTCTGTCTGTCTCCTGATTCCAAAACTAGGGGTGTGGCCATCTTGTTGGCGGGGGCTTTGCCGTGGACTCACTCTGAGACGCTCCTGGACCCGGAGGGGAGATTCCTTTTTGTAAAGGGTACCCTTTTCTCCTTGAAAGTGACGTTGGCCACATGTTATTCCCCTAATGTTAACCAATACAAGTTCTTACGCTCCACCCTTGGGAAGCTTGCGTCATTCTCGGAGGGTGTTCTCCTGCTGGGTGGGGATTTCAATGTTGCTCTGGACCCCGCGTTGGATACTTCCCGCGGGATGTCCCAGCTGTCTCCCTCGGTGCTGAAAAAACTTAAATCCCTTCTATTTAAAGACCAATTGATAGACGCCTGGAGGACGCTTAATCCCAGGGGGAGAGACTACACCTTTTTCTCCGCAGCCCACAATTCATACTCGCGCATTGACTGGTTCCTGGTGCCCCACAGATTCCTCCACCTCGTCGTCAGCATGGACATAGGTCAGATTACCGTTTCGGACCATGCCCCAGTATCACTGACCATTTCTATCCCTGACACCGCTCCCCTTAGAGGCCAATGGAGGTTGAATAGCTCCCTCTTGCAAGACCCCGGGGTAAAAGCGGACATTAAAAAAGCAATAGTTGAGTTCTTCGGGACCAACGATACGGAGGGGATATCGCAGATGTCTCTGTGGGAAGCCCACAAATGTGTGATAAGGGGCCGCCTGATTCAACACGGAGCCCGCCTTAAGAAAGAAAGGCATAAGCAAATCGACCATCTCACCCAAGAGATATTTAAACTTGAAACCCAACATAAACTATCTCTCGATGTGGCCCTGGCGGCCAAGTTGGTGAGCCTGCGGGAGTCGCTCAGGGACATCTGCTTTGTCGAGGCCAAAAATTTAGCGGTCAGATGTAGGAGATTTTTTTACGAATACAGTGACAAATGCGGAAAGGCTCTGGCTAGGGCCCTTAAAGTGCAGCGTAACAAAAACTACATCCCACTTGTTCAGGACCCAAGGGGGAACAGGCGACATCTGCCTGTGGACATCGCCCGGACCTTTAGGGGGTATTACGAGACACTTTATAACCTCCCCCGGGACAAGCCTGCCAGCTATCGGAGTGACCTTGATACTTACATTCGCGAGTCGGGACTTCCGCGCCTCAAACGGGAGGTAGTGGAGGCCCTGGAAGAGGGAATTGAGATGGATGAACTATTGAGGGCCATCAAAAACACCAAACCGGGGAGGGCTCCCGGGCCTGATGGTTTCAGTTTAGACTATTACAAGGAGTTCGTGGAAACCCTGGGCCCCCGATTCATTGCCTCGTTCGGCTCCCTGAGGGATGGCGTTCCCCCACCCAGGGATACCTTACGTGCTAACATAACTGTGATTCCCAAGGAAGGTAAAGACCCAACACAATGCAGGAGTTATAGACCCATCTCCTTGCTGAATTGCGATATTAAACTCTTCAATAAAATAATGGCTGACAGGCTTGCCCCGCTCATCCCCTCCATCATACACTGGGACCAGGTGGGCTTTGTACCCACGAGAGAGGGTAGGGATAATACGACGAGGGTGATCAACCTGATCCACCGCGCGCGCTTGGGGGACTCGGCTACGATGCTTCTCTCGACGGACGCCGAGAAGGCTTTTGACAGGGTTGGGTGGGACTTTATCTCAGCCACCCTGCGTCATATCGGCCTAGGAGATAACATGACTCGCTGGATCATGGCCTCTTATTCGTGCCCCTCGGCATCCGTCGTGGTGAATGGGTTGGCGTCTGACTCCTTCTCTCTGGCGAATGGCACACGCCAGGGTTGCCCGCTCTCCCCCTTAATATTTATCTTGACACTAGAAGATATCTCAGGGGTCTTGTCGGGCCGAGATGAACATAAGGTTGCGGCGTATGCCGATGACCTCATATTTTTTATTACCAGACCAGAAACGACCCTCCCTAATCTTCTGGCAGAACTCAAAACCTTTCACTTACTATCTAATTATAAAATAAACTATCAAAAATCCTCAGCCCTAAATATTAACATTCCACCGGGGAGACTGAAGCGGATCTCAGAAAATTTCCCGTTCAGGTGGGAGAGTGAGGCGTTGACCTATCTGGGGACGCAAATCTCGGCATGCCCCCAGAAATTATATAGCTTGAATTTCCCCCCGCTGCTGGGGAGGGTGGAGGGGGACCTCCAGAGATGGAATAAAAGTGCGTTCTCTTGGTTTGGCAGGGTTAATATCGTAAAAATGAACATCCTGCCTCGGGTGCTTTACCTCTTTCAAGCCTTGCCAATTGAGGTCCCCCACACCTTCTTCCGGCGACTGATGGGAATCTGTGCGAGGTTTGTATGGGCGGGGAAACCCCATCGTTTGGCTTCCTCAACCCTGGTGCTCCCTAAGAGACGGGGTGGGCTGGGCCTCCCGGACTGGAGGTCCTACTATGCGGCTGCGCACCTTGCCCGGGTGATTGATTGGTGTAGGCACGCACATTTGAAGCAGTGGACGGGTATTGAGCAGGGGGCGTCTTCGATCCCCCTTCCAGGACTCCCCTGGGTACCACTGGACCGAACCGTCTCACTGAACAAGCACCCCACAATTGGGCCCACTAGGAGGGTGGCAAGTAGGACGTTCCGGGGTTTGGACATTTCCCCGGCCCTTTCGCCTCTGACCCCTCTGATAGGCCACCCGGACTTTCCAGTAGGCACCTCGGACAGCACTTTTAGGACCTGGACGAAGCGCAATAGGTTTCGGATCCTCCACCTGCGAGACGGATTGGGCTGGGCGGGGCTGGAGGAGCTGGCTCGGAAGGAATCCCTGCCTATTTTGGGCTTTTGGCATACCCTTCAGCTAACACATTACCGGAACTCGATAGGCAGGGTCGCTGAGACCTCCAGGCCCCTTACCCCCTTTGAACAGGTCTGCGTGGGGGGCGGCCATTTCCGGGGCGCTCTGGCCTTCGCTTATTCGCTGGTGATCTGTCCCCCAGAGCCTCCCTCACCTTCTTTCATAGAGGGATGGGAAAGGGAACTGAACAGGAGTTTCACAGAAGAGCAAAAGCTGGCTATGATGCAGCTGGCCCACAGGTCTTCCATGTCCTGCAGATATCAAGAAACGTCTTATAAGATTCTTACTCGTTGGTATCTAGTCCCCACCAGGCTATCAAGGATTTTCCCCTCCTCCTCCCCCTTGTGTTGGAGATGTTTGAGCGCTAGAGGCTCCATGCTGCACGTCTTCTGGGAGTGCCGGGACCTCTCCGGGTTCTGGGGCAACGTCCGGAAAGTTGTCTTGGCCCTGACGGACATAGATCTGGGTGAGGATCCGGCGGGTTACCTGCTCGGTCTTGCTCCTACCTCCATCCGGAGACGAAGCAAATCCCTGCTCGCCCCCCTCCTGAACGCGGCGAGGTCCTGCATCCCGGCTTGTTGGAAATCCCAGGAGCCCCCTTCTACCGCACTGTGGCTTGCTAGAGTTAAAGATATCTGTAGGATGGAGGAGCTCACAGCCTTGCTGAAGGGCACCTCAGAGAAATACAGGATGACTTGGTGTGAGTGGGATCGTTTCACCCTCTCCGCGGAATACCTAGAATATCTGAAAATGTAATGAGGAATTGAGCAGTAAGGGAATTACCGTCCCCTAGTGCCTGCCAGCCCTCCCCCCCTTCCCGCCTCTCCTCCCATTTACCTTTCCTCCCTCCGCCCCCCTTGTTCGTCGTATCCCCCCCCCCTGATGTGTGTGTGACACTGTCGTTCGTATACCCCATGTACGTTTACTGGTTAGTGTTTGGTTCGGTTTGTGTTGGGCTAGCATTAGCCTTGTTCTATTAACTAAAAAAGAATGAAGAGGCGGGATTTGCAGGCCTCAGGCCCATCTTTTATTCCTTAAGCTTTACCGTTGCATGCCAAGGCTGGATCGGCGGGGCGCTTTATCGCTTACAGTGGTCCCCAGGAAAATGGTCTTGTGAGACACCTTTAGATTAGGGTATCGTTGATCTCCCATTAACGTCGGACCTTTCGTGGGCTGGATTGTCTCACACAGCTTATAGATTTGTTGTCCCGCGGTGCTGTAGTGTTTCTATTTTTATGTATGGCGTGTATATTTTTGTAACCTGAGAAAAGTCTGTAACCTGCTTCTCTCTAATAAAAATTCACAATTTAAAAAAAAAAAAAAGGTTGAAATCTTTTTTTTCCACCTGGGAGAGCTTCATTAATCTTTTAACGCCGGAAATCCGAGCCAAAATACACAGCGCCTTCGGAGGCACTGAATGGTACCTCAGATGACTGGTTGAAGGGGATCCACCAGTTATATTAGGTTAGGAGAGGTGGTTCATCACATGCTCTGTTTGACTTGCCAGCACCGGAGTCTTTCCAATGTACGGGAGAAGATCTGTTATTACCTCTTGATTTGGCCCTTGTGGAACAGTGAAGGGTGGGACTAGTGGGTGCATGTTAATTTATATGTTTGACCGGTAGAAATGCTGTAATCAAAGTTTAAATGCTATTCTGCTTGTTGAAATTGATCTGTATGACTGTATCTTGCCTGTCCTCAATAAAAAAGTTTTGAAACTAAAATTGAAAGCCCAGGTGGTTAGATGTCGACAGGCTTTCTACGAATATGGGGACAAATGTGGTAAGATGTTGGCAAGAGCAGAGAGAGCTAAAACCTTTGTGCCCAGGATATCGGACTCTGGAGGAAGGGTGCTACACCGTGTGGAAGATATTGCAGAAGTTTTTGCAAAGACCTTTACAACCTTCCACCCTCCCGGGACGGTGTCCTGGGGCAGAAATGTGCTCAATATATTGAGAACTCAGGTATGCCCAAACTCCCCGGAGAGGTCATCTCAGAGCTGGAAAGACCGATCTCGATGTTGGAGCTGCAGAATGCCGTGTCCAGCGCAGCCTCAGGTAAGGCGCCTGGCCCCGATGGACTGCACATCCAATACTACAAACAATTGCTCCCCCATCTGGCCCCGAAACTCCTCTTAATGATGAATTCCATTATAGAAGGGACTCCCCTTCCCAATGATACTTTGAGGGCGCACATAGCAGTGATACCCAAGGAGGGTAAGGACCCCTCCATGTGCGCGAGTTATAGACCAATTTCGTTACTTAATACTGACATCAAATTATTTGCAAAAATCCTGGCGTCGCGGATTGCTCCGCACCTGCACTCAGTGATACTCCCTGACCAGGTGGGCTTTATGCCCCTCAGAGAGGCCAGGGACAACACCATTAAGGTGTTGAACCTGATTCACCTGGCGCGGAGGCGAGACGTGCCCACCCTGTTGCTCTCCACCGACGCAGAGAAAGCCTTCGGCAGAGTAAATTGGCAATTCATGAGGGCGGTGCTTAGACATATCGGTTTAGGCCCGAACATGTTGAACTGGATCGGGAGTCTGTACGGCTCTCCCTCGGCGTCGGTGAGAGTAAACGGTTACTCGTCGGGACCCTTCGGGATCTCGAATAAAACGAGGCAGGGCTGCCCTTTGTCGCCACTGATCTTTATTCTGGTGTTAGAGCCCTTCTTGTGCAGGGTGCGCGGTAATCCGGACGTCAAGGGGGTGGGAAACACTTCCGGACAATATAAGGTAGCGGCATACGCCGATGATTTAATCTTTTTCCTGACTTGCCCTGAGGTTTCACTGCCCAACCTCATGAAAGAGCTTAGGGAATACGGGGTCCTTTCAGGATACAAGATTAATTTTCAGAAGTCTGAGGCACTTAATGTTAACATTCCCTTACAAAGATTTGAGAAGATTAAAAATTCCTTTCCATTCCGCTGGGCGAAAGAGAGTGTAAAATACCTGGGGACAAACATCAGTAGCGATCTCTCAAAAATATATGCGCTTAATTTCCCCCCACTATTAAGGAATTTTGAGATAGAAACAACTAGATGGAGCAAAGGGAAGCTCTCATGGTTCAGGAGGTGTAATGCAGTTAAAATGACTTTACTCCCCCGACTGCTTTACCTACTGCAAGCTCTGCCAGTGGCCATCCCACGCTCCTATTTTCAGAAAATCCGCTCGATTTTCACTAACTTCGTCTGGGCAGGGAAAAAACCAAGGCTAAGAGGTGTGATCCTAGCCAGGACGAAGGAGCAGGGGGGCGTGGGGGTTCCAGACCCTATGTTATACCACTCTGCAACACACCTTTGTAGGGTGGTTGACTGGTGTGTCCATGGACAGAACAAACAGTGGGTGGGTCGTGAACAAAGTTTTTTAGAAATCCCGATTGAAGGGGCGCCCTGGCTGGCGAGTGAAGGGGACAAAATGGGGAGACAACACCCCACCATAGGGCCCACGCTCGGGGTGTGTAGAACTATGTTTCAGCGCCAAGGGATTTCTCCCTCCCCCTTGTACCCGGTCCTGGGCAATCCACGTTTTACCCCGGGATGCGAAGGCCACATAGCAAAGACCTGGATCAAATCAAATGTGTATAGGGTGGGTCAATTTTTCTCAGACAGCGGATGGGCAGATCTTAACGAACTGGCTCTGAGAGCCGAGATCCCTAGCTGGTCAACTTGGCAATGTATGCAGCTCAAACACTTTCTGGCCTCCTTGCTGGAACATAGAATGGGCAGGCGCCAGCTCACTAGTTTTGAAGAGCTGTGCCAGAGTAAGGAGACAGAAAGGCATGCGCTCTCGAGGATATACAAGTTGCTGGCTGCCCCCCCTGACGCGGAGGTTCCGCCGTTTCTGCATAAATGGGAAAGAGACCTGGGGGTGGTGTGGACCCACAAGCAACGCCAAACAATATTGACGTCCCCACACAAGACCTCAATTTGTACCCGTTACCAAGAGTGCGGTACAAACTACTTACCAGATGGTACAGGGTTCCCACAGACCTGAATAGATGGTTCCCAGATGTCCCTCCAAATTGTTGGAGATGTGGCGAGGAGAGGGGCGACCTACTGCACATTTTCTGGTCCTGTAATAAACTAAAAAACTACTGGATCCTGATTAGACAGGTCACAGAAAAGGTGCAGGCATACCAATCTCAGACGACCCCGCCCTTTGCCTCCTTCATATGTCGGAGATGCCCACAAAGCGGTACCGTAAATCTGTGATTCGACATCTGCTTAACGCAGCTAAAGTTGGCATTCCACAGGTATGGAAGAGCAAGGAGCCCCCCTCTATTAGCAGCTGGTGCCAGAGAGTTAACGATATTATGAGATTCGAAAATGTCATGCCCTCTCGAGATGGTACCTATGAGAAATTTGCAGCTACCTGGTATAGTTGGATGACCTTTACCGAGTCGCCTGAGGGTAAAGAATTATTGAGCCTGAGGTGAAGGTCCTCCTCCCCCCCTGTCAACCCTGCCCCTTCCCTTCCCCACCTCTTCCTCTCCTTTCCCCTCCCCAGTTTTGTATATTCAAGTCCACCATTGGAGTTCTTATTTACCCCTGTCGTCAACTCCTTTGAATTGGTAGTCGGACGGTTAAAATAAAGCTTGAGTTTACACGACTTTATCGGTACATCCGCTCGACAGGAAAGAAAATAGTAAGACTAAATTTGTATTTTTTCTTCTTTATTATTACATTGTTACAAAGACAATTGACATGTTACTTTAATATCTGTCATTGACTGGATTTGTGTTAAGTTTCTGAAAACCTGAATAAATATAGAATTTATAAAAAAAAAAGAGCCAAAGCCGTCCCCCCACCCGGACGGGTGAGGGCGCCTCCTCATGCCTGAGGGGCCTTGGGAGGGGGTTTGGGCTTGGAACCCCATGAGAGACCGGGACGACCACAGGATCTGCCACAGCCCCAAGAGTCTCTGCGGCTACCCGAGAAGAGGGAGCCACGACCTCCTCTGGGAGCACGAAAGGAGGGGAAGGAAGCGGAGGGCCCCCGAAAGGGCCGAGGCTGCTTCCTACACTGAGGTAACCTACCATCCTTGGTCAGGACATCCAGACGCTCACCAAAGAGACGAAGCCCCACGAAGAGAAGCCCAATGAGAGACTTCTTAGCAGCAGTGTCAGCTGCACAGCCACCAAGAGGGCCGAAGCCCTACTGCCCAGCCGGAAGGCATCATCCATGGCAGACAGCACAAATGCAACAAAATCAGAGCAAAGCAGGAGGGCCCTATAATCCTCCCTCCTCCTACCAGCCATGGCGCCATCCGCGAGACGCTTGATCTTCTTCTGAAGGGCAATGGCCGTAATGGCTGTGGCACAAACAGGACGCAGGCCTGCCCCTACAAAGGTGAAAGCATGACAGGCCAGCTGATCCATACGGCAGTCCGCGCCATCACGCAGTGTAGTAGTGTCAGGGGACGGCGTGACCGAAGTGTTAGACAGCCCTAGAACAGGAGCATCCACCACAGGGGGACACGACCAGCGCTTGACCAGGTCAGCAGAAAAAGGATACTTTCTGTCCAACCCCTTGGGCACCGTGGGCAATCTGTTAGGACGTTCCCACTCCTTGAGCACCATATTGGAGAAATGGCCCAGATCCGGGAACTCCAAGCGTTGCTTGTCAGGGCGAAAGAGCTCACCCTGCTTCCTCTTCGCCACCTTAGGGGGGGCGGTGTGCAAAGTCTCAAAAATGTCCAACAACAGTCTATCAGTGTCAACAGGAAGCCCGGTATCCTCATCCGAGGCGGACCCCGGGTGACTGTCGTACCCTTCCTGATGGTCCCCAGATGAGTCTGAATCATTGAAAAGCTCCCCCTCCTCTAGGGAGTCACGGCCGCCAAACACATGAAGGCCCACATCCTCCTCGGCAAAGAGGGAAGGCGCGGTGTCAAGATGCCGCTTCTTGCCCGGGGCCTTGCCCATCACAGGTCGTGCCAGCTGCCTCTCAATGCTGCCATGCGTAGTGCCAGATCAGATTGGGACCTCCTGCTAGTATCGCCCTCACTGGGGGCTAAATGCAGGTGCGGGGGGAGTAGGAGATGCCTGGGGGAGCGCAGAACTGGGAAGAGAATCGCTCATCCCAGCCTGGTCCGCAATAATACTTTGGGCGCACGGCACACAAACCGCGCCACCACCACTCAAAGGGGATGCCCCGCACATGACACAGCCGGGATTGTCCTGAAGGACCCCCAAGCACGCCATCCCCAGAAGCCTCCATATGGTGATTAACACAGGCGCAATAGGCCAGTATAGGGTAAGGGCTAAGAAAAAGCCACCCGGGATGCCCCCCAAGGTATGCCCACAGAGGGGGCCAGGAAGGGAAAGGGGGGGGAGAGGGACCGGGAGAAACCACAACACAGTTATCCCGCCTGAAAGACATAAGCAAAAATACAATTCTGTGATTACTCACCTGTAGAATTGGTATTATGAGTATACAGTACGTACTGCACCAAATCTAGTACTTACAGATGGCGCTGGACTGCAGAGACATCAAAAATAGGCTCCTCCCGGCCCCTCAAATACCCAGGGACCTCCCACAAATCCCCAGCATTGAAAAGCAGTTAATGAGAAGCCGGGAGAATTAAACAATCCAAACTATCAACTATAACAATGATAACAATCAACATACAGGGGATCCAAGAAAATGCACACCAAGGGTGGGTTGGAGCAGGACGTACTGTATACTCATAATACAAATTCTACAGGTGAGTAATCACAGAATTGTATTATTCTTAGTATACAGTACGTCCTGCTCCAAATCTAATACTTACAGTTGGGACATCCAATAGCAGTGTCCATAAAGTAGGTTGGGATCCCCAAGAAAAATCAGCAGCAGGCAGTTTAAACCACTGCCGCCTGCAGAACCTTTCGGCCAAAAACAGCATCAGCTGAGGCCCTAACATCAACCTTGTAAAACTTTGAAAAGGTATGAACAGAAGACCAAGTAGCAGCCTTGCAAACTTGTTCAACAGAAGCCTGGTGCTGAAAAGCCCAAGAGGCACCAATAGCACGAGAGGAATGAGCAGTAAGGCGGAAGGGAGGATTCTTCCCCTTAGCAGAGTAGGCCTGAATCACAGCCTGACAAATCCACTTGCTGATAGTAGACTTGGCAGGAGCCAACCCTTCCTAGGACCAGAAGGGACCTTAGCATTGCTAGGATTAGGGCACAAAGAAGGAAGAACAATATCCTGATTCAAATGAAAGGCAGACACTACCTTAGGCAGAAAGTCAGGTTTGAAACGAAACTCCAACTTGTCCTGGTGCCTCTCACAGTAGGGGGGCTGAATGGACAGCGCCGCCAACTCAGACACACGCCTGACAGAAGTGATAGCCACCAGAAACACAACCTTGAGCGTAAGAATGGCCAAGGCAGCATCCTGCACAGGTTCAAAGGGAGCACCCTGCAAGGGTGACAAAACCAAGTTCAAATCCCAAACAGACACTATTGGTTTACATGGGGGACGCACATGAGTGACCCCATGGAAAAAAGTCCTGATCAGAGGGAGCTGAGCAAAGAACTTCTGGAAAAAAATAGCCAGGGCAGAAACCTGACCCTTCAGAGTACTGAGTTGGAGCCCCATCTCCAACCCATGCTGCAGGAACTCCAGAATCCTGGGAATAGAGAACACACGACAGGGAAGGGACTTAGACTCACACCAGTCAATGTAGGCACGCCAAACCCTGTAATAAATGGAAGAGGAAGACTTCTTCCTAGCTTTAATCAAAGTATCCACAACCGAGGAAGACAGCCCCTTCTCCATCAAGATGGAGGTTTCAGCAGCCAAGCCGTCAAAGCCAGAGTTTGTAAATTGGGATGGCGTAGTGAGCCCTGAGTGAGCAGATCTGGCACCAAGGGCAGAGCGTACTGATCTACTGCCAGCTGTACCACGTCTGCGAACCACACTCTTCTTGGCCACCTGGGGGCCACCAGAATTGCTGGCACCCCTTCCACAGCAATCTTGCGCAGAACCCTGCCCAGCAGGGGAATTGGGGGGGAAGACATACAGGAACTGAAAATCCTTCCATGACATTGCTAGCGCATCGAGGTCAGGGCCAGAGGATCCCTGGACAGAGAGACAAAAGCTGGAAGCTTGTGAATGTGGCGGAACGCAAACAGATCCACATCTGGTTGGCCCCAACGGTGACACAGAGATTGAAACACACTGCTGCATAGGGACCATTCTCACTGGCGAGAGGTCCCCTGCTCAGAGAGTCCGCCAGGTGATTTTCCACCCCCGGGACGTACACAGCTGAAATGCAGGGGGACACTGGCCTCCGCCCAAGTCAGGATCAGAGACGCTTCCTGGAAGGCCCCCTTGCTCCGAGTCCCTCCCTGATGATTGATGTAGGCAACTGCCGTCTGGTTGTCCGAGCACACCTGAACAGGCAGGCCCTGAAGATGAGTAGTCAAGCGAGCCAGAACTAACCTGATCGCCCGCAGCTCCAAAACATTGATAGGTTTGTGGGCCTCCTGAGGGCCCCACCTCCCCTGGAACCGCAGGGACTTCCAGAAACCCCCCCAACCTGACAGACTGGCATCCGTGGTGACCGTCTCCCAGGAAGGGGCAAGAAAGGATCTGCCCCCCAACAGGTTCCTTGAGTCCATCCACCACAAGAGGGACCTCCTGACCAGGGGGGAGAGCAAACAGACAATAGGCGAAGTTGCAGAGGCCTCAAGTGGAACTGAGCATAAGGGACCGCTTCGAAGCACGCCACCATCAGGCCCACCAGCTGCATCCCCTGCCTGATGGAAGGATGGGGACAAGCTAGGAGGGACTGAGCCTGTGCAATCAGACTGTCCACCTTCTGCTGAGGAAGGAAGATCCTTGCCTGAACTGTATCCAGATTCATTCCTAGGAATGGAGTTACCAAGGAAGGGGACAGTGAGGACTTGGGGTGGTTGATCACCCATCCAAATGACTCCAGAGTGGACACCACCAGCTAAGTATCCAACTCTGCCTGATGTAGAGAATGGGAAGTGATGAGGATGTCGTCCAGATAGGGAAGCACGCGGACGCCCTGACATCTGAGCAGAGACATCACTCCAGCCAGCACCTTGGTGAACACCCTGGGAGCTGAAGTGAGGCCTGAAGGGCAAGGCCACAAACTGGTAGTGTTGACCCATCAGAGCGAACCTGAGGAACCTTTGATGACCTGGGAACACAGGAATATGAAGGTAAGCATCTTTGATGTCCACAGAAGTCATGAAATCCCCTTGGCGCAGGGAACTGATGGCAGAGCGCAGAGTCTCCATGCGAAAGCGCCTGCCCCTGACAAACTTGTTGAGAATCTAACTCCAGGATGGGCCTGACAGAACCATCCTTTTTGGGTACAGTGAATAGGTTGGAATAAAAGCCCTTGCCTTTTTCTCTTAAAGGGACCTGGCAGATGACCCCCAGCTCCAGGAGACCTTGCACTGCTTGCACTAGCTCCTGAGCTAACACAAGGTCCTGAATCCGGGATCTGATGAATCTTGAAGGGGGATCGGCAGCAAACTCCAACTTGTAACCAGAGGACACTACCTCCTGAATCCACCGGTCTGAGACATGAAGTCTCCAGACGTGAGCGAAGTGCTGCAGCCATCCCCCCACCCGGATGGGTGAGGGCGCTCCATCATGCCTGAGGGGGCTTGGGAGAAGATTTAGCTTTGAGACCCCAGGAGGAGCCAGGACGTCCACGTCCTCTGCCTCTACCCCAGAAATCTCCCCGGGCCCCAGGGAAAGAAACGCCCCTTCCCTGTTTTGTACCACGGTAAGGGGAGGAGAAGGAACCCTGACCCCGAAAGGGCCGAGATTGCCGCCTGCGCTGGGGTAACCTGCCTCCCTTAGCAAAGAGGTCCAGGCGGTCCCCAAACAGGCGCAGTCCTTTAAAGGGAAAACCAGTGAGGGCCTTCTTGGCAGCGTTGTCAGCGGCCCACTGGCGCAGCCAAACCGAGCGGCGTATAGCCACCACGAATGCAGAAGTTCTGTCACACATTCTGATGGTGTCATCCAATGCTGATAGGACAAAATTTACAAAAACATCACAACTGGAGAGTGCATTAAACACCTCACAAGGCAAATCATCGGGGGCACTGTCAAGCATATTTCTGACAAGGGTTCTAGTGGCCACAGCAGTAATTATTCCTTCACTTAACCCAAGTGAAGGAATAAAGCCGCCCGCAAGGGCACTTACGGACCGCAGTTTAGGTAGGAGTCTGTCCCGCATAGGCCAACCAGGCAGTGAAAGATGGCGTCGGTATACCTCGAGGGGCGGGCCAGTAACAACGATGACGCGGAACGCGCCAAAGACGAGCCCCGCCCCCCCGAAGAGCGCGAAGCCAGCACGGCAAGCAGCCAATGATGGCGCGCCAGCGCCTGAGGTAATGCCGCCGCCAAGCGTGGAGCCAAGTCAGCGCGCGGAGGCAGCAAATTTAAAATACAGTAAAGACAAGTCAGCGCGGCGGCTGACACAAGAATAAAGGCATGTGAAAAAAACAGAATGCAAAATATACATATCTATACACATACACCCCCCCCCCCTCTTTTCCCCCGAAGAATACAAGGAGGATGATGGAGGACAGCGGCCTCTTAAATAGAGCCCACCGATAGGCAGGGGCAATAGTGCGGGAGGGGCATCCCATAGAGGCTCACCATAAAGCCTGAACCGCCTACCCTTTGGTGGGGGATTGCGGTGGAGCAGCGCTCCTAAGCACCAACAGCGGTGCTGCCTACCTTCACCCGACCAGCGCAGCCAAGGCTGGGAGGCATATTACTAGTGGAACGGGTGGGAATAGTCCTACAGGGCCGCAGGTTAATAACCCCACTCACCTGCAAGTAGAGAGACAATTTCTCGTCCTTCGCAGTCAGACTGCAGAGAAATTCTGGGGATTTGTGGGAGGTCCCTGGGTATTTGAGGGGCCGGGAGGAGCCTATTTTTGATGTCTCTGCAGTCCAGCGCCATCTGGAGGAGTATATCCCAACGGTAAGTATTAGATTTGGAGCAGGACGTACTGTATACTAAGAATAAACACATAAGCATCCCACAGTACATGCCCCAATAAGAAAAAAAAACCCACGGGGGACTTACGGACCAAAGGGTACAGCGTGTGCAGCCCACACAGACGCCCACCGCACAACCGGCCAAGCAGGAAGACAGAGCAGCCGACTGATCACACCGCAACGGGTCATTGCCATCCTGGCATGTGCCCGGCCCCACTGCCCGCTGGCTGTCAGCCGTGGTATGGGGGGGGCGGTGTGGCACCGTCATCTCATTGGGGTCAGCCTGGTTTTTAATATGTTTTGTATGTTGTCTTGTATATGGTGTTTGTAATTTTTGTGAAACTCTTGTAATAAATATTAGATTATTTTATTGGTTGTGCTTCTCTTTGTTTTGATCCCTTGGGAGATTATTTGTCCCAGGTCTCAAAAATTCTTCAAATGATCCATGGTTAGTGAGTGAGCACGCCTTTATTGTTGTTTACTAGTGGTGCACCACATTCATGTACATGTGACCATGTCAGCGCCATGACAGGTCGCAGCATGTGAAGCAATATAGCGCCGCCCGCCGCAAAGCGAAGTACACCCGCGGCGGTGGCGAACAGCAAGCGTGCCAAAACAAAACCCCCCCTCAAATACCCGGGGACCTCCCGCAAATCCCCAGCTTTAAAAAGCAGTGAACGAGAAGCAGGGAGAATTTAACCACCCAAACTGGTAACTATAATAATGATAACAATCACCATACAGGGGATCCAGAATAATGCAAAACCAAGGGTGGGGTGGAGCAGGACGTACTGTATACTTATAATATCAATTCTACAGGTGAGTATTTCACAGAATTGTATTATTCTTAGTATACAGAACGTCCTGCTCCAAATGTAATACTTACAAGTGGGACATCCAATAGCAGTGTCCAAACAGTAGGGTGGGATCCCCATCAAAAAAGGTAACAGCAGACAGTTTATACCACTGCCGCCTGCAGAACCTTGCGGCCAAAAACAGCATCAGCTGAGGCCCTAACATCAACCTTGTAAAACTTTGAAAAGGTATGAACAGAAGACCAATTAGCGGCCTTGCAAACTTGTTCAACAGAAGCCTGGTGCTGGAAGGCCCAAGAGGCACCAATAGCACAAGTAGAATGAGCAGTAAGGCGGAAGGGAGGACTCTTCCCCTTAGCAGAATAGGCCTGAATCATGGCCTGACGGATCCATTTGCTAATAGTAGACTTGGCAGGAGCCAAACCCTTCCTGGGCCCAGAAGGGACCACAAAAAGAGCATCAGTTTTCCTGAAGGACACAGTGACCACCAGGTAATACTTCAGACACCTGACCACATCCAAGGAATGCAAAACCCTCTCCTTAGCGTTGCTAGGATTAGGGCACAATGAAGGAAGAACAATATCTTGATTCAAATGAAAAGCAGACACTACCTTAGGCAGAAAGTCCGGCATAAAGCGGAACACCACCTTGTCCTGGTGTCTGAATAGGCTGAATAGAAAGAGCCGCCAACTCAGACACACGCCTAACCGAAGTAATGGCTACCAGAAAGACAACCTTGAGGGTAAGAACAGCCAGAGCAGCATCCTGTATAGATTCAAAGGGAGCACCCTGCAAGGCAGACAAAACCAAGTTCAAATCCCAAACAGGGACCATAGGTTTACGTGGGGGACGCACATGAGTAACCCCCTGGAAAAAGGTCTTAATTAAAGAATGCTGAGCAAAAGACTTCTGAAAGAAAACAGACAGGGCAGAAACCTGATCCTTCAGAGTACTGAGTTGGAATCCCGACTCCAACCCATGCTGTAAGAACTCCAGAACCCTGGGGACTGAAAACACCCGACAGGGAAGAGACCTAGACTCACACCAGTCAATGTAGGTACGCCATACCCTGTAATAGATGGAAGAAGTTTTCTTCCTAGCCTTCACCATGGTATCAACCACCGAGGCGGACAAGCCTTTCTCCATCAAGATGGAGGTTTCAGCAGCCAGGCCGTCAAAGCCAGAGTTTGTAAATTGGGATGGCGTAAGGAGCCCTGAGTGAGCAGATCTGGCACCCCTGGCAGAACGTACTGGTTTACTGCCATCTGTACCACGTCTGCGAACCACACTCTTCTTGGCCACCTGGGGGCCACCAGAATCGCTGGCACCCCTTCCAGAGCAATCTTGCGCAGAACCCTGCCCAGCAGGGGGAATGGAGGAAAGACATACAGGAGCCGAAAATACAATTCTGTGAGAATCTCACCTGTAGAATTGGTATTATATGCATACAGCACGTCCTGCTCCAGAACATATTCATAACGTATGGGTATACCTCCGCCTTCAGCGCCGTGCACTGCAGATCACGATAAAAACAAGCTCCTCCCGGCCCTACATATACCGGAGGACCTCCCACAATCCTTAGCACTGAAAAGCAGTGAAAAGAGAAGCCAGGAGAAACAAACCACCCAAAATTTCTGGTAATAACACCAAGTGAGTACAATCACCATACAGGGGATCTAGAACAAAGTGAAACCAGGGTGGGGTGGAGCAGGACGTGCTGTATGCATATAATACCAATTCTACAGGTGAGATTCTCACAGAATTGTATTATTCTAAGCATACAGCACGTCTTGCTCCAGAACATATTCATAACGTATGGGACATCCAATAGCAGTGTCCACAATAGGATGGGATCCCCATGAGAAGGCACAGCCAACAGTAAAGCGCTGTCACCCTTAACCATGTAATCAACAACGAGAACAATGCTCAAACCTCAACCTTTGAACCTTGTAAAGGGAGAATAGAACTCAAGCAGCAGACTGGCCGGCTTGATCGCCAGAATATAGTGCTACCAGGCAAGCCCAGCACCAATAGTACAAGAACCAAGAATACTAGGGAGGAAGAACCTTCCTCTAAAGGAGATAGGCCAAAATAACTGTCTAACCATGCCGCTACAAGAGGGGGTAACCATGGTAACTCAAAACCTTCCCCCCCCCCCCGGGGAATACCTGTCCCGGTCACAGGCGAGACCAACAGAAGAGCTAACAACAATATTTGGCAGAGCCAATAGAGTCCAACGAGACCAGAAGGACGAGCAACCAAACAGGACCAGGCCAGAAGGCCATAATCCATGGCCACGATCAACCCGGTACATCCAGAAGGGGGCACCGGAAGAACCCAAAATAAGATCCCATCAGGGACGAGACAGCTCCGGCAAATCTCTTACCCCAGTAAAGGGGCACAGATCCCTTATCTCATAGTAATTTGACCATAGTCCCGAGACCAGAGGATCCATCCAAAGCAGAAGGGACGAAGTAACTCCTGAATCCCAATTAGTGTGAGGCGGGTACCCTCACCTCTTGGTATAGCTCTATACCAAGGAATGCATATATATAAAAGGTATATATATATATATATAATTACTAGGACCGCCAATAGTGCCGTTCCTTATGGCACACTGCTTCCTGGGGTAACCTCCCCAGAAGAGCAACCTAATGGAAGGAGCGGGTCAGACAAGGGCCTGACTAAGAACTGTGGGAGCCCATGGTAGGGCTTCAGAATAGGTCCTCCCCCAAAGGGGGAACTAGGGATCCCCCAGGAATGCACCTGAGCAGACCCTGAGGAATGCAAACAAAAGATTGGATCAGGTCTCGTAATAGGAGAACAGATCAGGCCCCAACTATAGACAGAGTCAATAGTGAGCCCATACCAAACCCTGCTTGTAGGACCCAAATCCCGGGAGCAGGTACCATCCCGCCAGGGAAGGGGCTTAGACCCAGCGCATAGCATAGGGACAACATAATCTAAACCAGCGTGGCAGAATGAAGAGAATAAGGAGGAAGACAAGGTCCAGAACCTCCAAGGAACAAGACACCTCGAGATCTGTCATCTCGGGCAGGGTAAGCCCCAGATCCTGTCAACGCTAAAGCATGTCTAAGGTAAAGGCACCATATTATGGTAAAAAAATTGTCCTAATGAGGAAACATACCATCTAGCTGTACTCAGTGGAACTCCCTGAGAACCCACACCCCGCTGGGCCTCCCAGGCCCCAAGCATAAGGTGCTGCTTGTCATCAGGGACCAGCGCAAACTCTCCCCGCGCCCGGAAGGATAAGGTTATAACCTCTTTAAGAAAACTACCCAGCCAGAACCACTAGCCCCAACCAGGGCAGACCAGTCTGGCCAATAACAGGGGTAGACCACTGTAATAGAGGCGGGGTCCCGCAGGACCCTACCCGTATGAGCCCAGAGGCACAACAGAGAACCTCCAAGGGAGGGATACTTCAGGAAGGACAAGTAATGTCAAGTCCCCTAAGGAATCAGGGCTCCCCTGTAAGGATCCAGGCCCAAGAATTCCGCAGGAGCAAAGCGCAACCACTGTCCTATTAAGGCAGAAAGTCCCCCAATGTATGGGTACAAGAAGGAGTAGTCCCCTACTAGGACCCACAACATGCTTCTTATGACCAAAATTCACCTAGGAAACCAGAACCTTCAAGGTCCCTTCCTAGGAACCCCTGGGGGATTCAGAAGAATAGGCCCCCTTTGCCAGACTAGGTACCATGGTAACCACCAGGGAAAGGTAAGGAGTATGGAATGCTGCCCCGCGGTACCAACGAGTCCAGTAGAAGAGAAAGTGCCTCCACAAGGTGGTAGGACAGGCAAAACCAGGCCCAGGGTGCATCCCTCTCATCCAGGGCTAATGGCTAAGTTACTTCAGAGCCCAAGATCCCCGGAACAAATGGTGTCCAAGGATGAGCCGCCAATCGGCTCACCAGAAAGCGAAGCTGTCTGGAGGAATCACTACACAGGATGGAGGACCGGAGGTCTCATACCTGTAAACTCCTTATAGTCAGGGAAAAAACGGGGCACAGGGTGAAACCTACGTCTGGTGTAAACCAGGGATTAGAGGGTGGAGCTGAGTAGGACTCCGGTTTGTCAAGTTCCATTCCCACAGCTCCGTGTGAGATAACAGTAGAGCCTAAAAGGTCCCCTGTACCGAGCGCCCCTTGGTGGCGTGTGAGCCAAACACACCCTTCCGGTGCCCTGTGCATACGAGGGTGCAAACAGGGAGCTTAGGTTAAGTCTCTACGGTGTAAGTGAACACCAATACCAGTCGTAGAGGGCTCAGTATCTCGAAGGTTCCCAGAGCCTGGAAAAATCCATACATGCCCAGCGGCCAGGGGGTCCCTGGGGCATGGGGCACAGACAGCCCTGTCGAGGGCGCCAGGCCGAAAGATTATGGTACAAATGCCACACCCTCCTAGGTGTTAGGCAGATAAGCTCCCTCATCCTGGAAGGGAGAGAAAAAGGGGGAGAAGAGGGGCAGACCCGCTCAGGGGCCCCAGATTCTATATGATAATGGCGTTCAGCAGGGAAGCCATACCTGGCAGGCCGAAGATGGGCATGGAAACATAGACCCCTTAACCGACTCAGGGAAGGACTGCCCAGCAAACACCGTTCCATCTCTAGGGTAACTACCTAAAGCCACGAGAGCGAGGCAGGATGCCTCCTGATAGGAGTAGAGTGCTGCGGCCTTCCCCTCACCCAGGTGGGTGAGGGCGTCCAATCATGCATGAGGGAAATCAGGGAAGGAAAAAGACTTAGCACGACCGGAGGGCCCCGGGCCCTGAACGTCACTCCTGGGGCGGGAAATTGGACCAGGTCCAGCAGGGGGCAACCCCGGTTCCTGTGCAACGGAATGATATGGAGGGGGAGGGGTCCCTCTGCCCCGCGAGGGGCGCAGCGGCCGCCTCTGACTGGGTGGAGTGGCCTGTTTCTCAAAAAAATCCAGACGTGCCCCAAACAGCCCCGTCAAGATCCTCTTAGTGTCATCGTCTGCCCCCCACTGGCGAAGCCAGAGAAGGCGACGTATAGCCACCGCCTGGGCAGAGGTCCTAGCACACATTTTGATGGTGTCATCCAAGGCCATAAGGATAAATTTTAGAAAGATATCGCAACTAGAGAGTGCATAAAAGACCTCCCAGGGTAAATCTTCAGGCTGATGCTCTAGGGACTTACTTATAAGAGTCTTAGCGGCCACTGCCGTGATCGCCGCGGCACAGACAGGTCGCAGCGTCGTGCCAGCACAGGTAAAGGCATGGGAAGCAAGCCTATCGATACGCCGCTCCTCGGCGTCCCGCAGGGAGCTGTAAGCCGGAGAAGTAAGGAATGGGGGGTTAGGAACCCCAATAATCGGAGCGTCCACGGCTGGGGACGAGGACCAAACATCTATCATCTCGGGGGGGAAAAGGGTATTTCCAAGCCCAGTCATCCGGCGTCTTTTGAAGAGCGGCGGGACATTCCCACCCTTTAAGAACAAGTGCATGGAAGTGAGCCTGCTCGAGAAATTCCAACCGAGGAGGCGCGGTATGAAAGCGCCCCCCTCTCGGCCGGAGACCGCGCCGGGAGACGAAACGGATAGTACCTTAAAAATCCTGAGTAACATGCCGTCAATGTCAAGCTGGTCCAAGACATCCAGATCAGCGTCATCCTGACCCCTCGGTCTCTTGTCCTGGGAGCCTAGGTCAGAGAACAAGTCTCCTTCTTCCGAAGTGGTGCTAGCACATGTAGACAAGGACTCCGCAGAGCCCATAGCACAGGCCGAAGCCGCGGGAGAAGCAGGCCGTTGTCTAACTGGGCCAATCCGGCCAGCCAATCCTTCTACGATCTGGGCCAACGTGGGCCGTCTAGGAGAGGGATCTATTTGTACCCCCTCACCTGTACAAGACTCAAGGGGAGTGAGGTTTGGGGAAGGGGTAAGGGGTGGGAAGGGGCGAGGAACAACCGCAAGCGTCGCTCGCAGTTCCAGCGTCTGTTCAGAGCATGACGCGCAGACCCGTGCCCCGTCCGCCTCAGCATGGGGGAGACCACACGATATACACAGCCGGTCCTGTCCCGATGGGACCCCGGTAACACAATCCTGAGATGCCTCCATATGGTGATTGTTCGATTATAGTATGTCGATAGGGATTTATGCCGTAAGCCACCCTGGATGCCCCAACTACCCGCTGATCAATGTGGGAGATTTTGGGAAGGCCCGCTCCTTATACTAGTGAGTACAGCAATGTATACGTATAAGGTACTTATATGAATGCCCCCCTGAAGAGCGCGAAGTCCAACCGACAAGCAGCCAATGAGGACGCAGAAGCATCTGAGGTAATGCCGACGCCCGGCGCGGAACATCCAAATGAAGGAAAATACAATTCTGTGAAATACTCACCTGTAGAATTGGTATTATACGCATACAGCACGTCCTGCTCCATCTATAATACTTACACATGGGTAATCCTCCGCCAGAGGGCGCTGTTCACTGCAGACATGCGAATACAGGCTCCTCCCGGCCCTACATATACCGAGGGACCTCCCACAAATCCCCAGCATTGAAAAGCAGTGAGAAGGAGAAGCCGGGAGAAACCAACCACCCAAAAACTGTAATAATAACATTGATAACAAGCATACAGCACGTCCTGCTCCATCTATAATACTTACACATGGGACATCCAATAGAAGTGTCCATAAAAAAGGTTGGGATCCCCAACAAAAAAGGCACAGCAGACAGTAAAGGCGCTGTCACCTGCAAAGCTTTGCTACCAAGCACGACATGAGCAAAGGCTCTAACGTCAATCCCATGACAAAACCTTTGAAAAGGTATGAACAGAAATAAGCAGCTGTCTAGTAACTTATTCAACAGAAAACCTGGTGCCGAAGGGCCAAAGGTACCCAAACACCAATAGAACGGAATAAAAAGAGAGAGGGAGATTCTTCCCCCTTAAGGGAGTAGGCCAGTGTAACGGCCTAACCAGCCCAAAGGCAACGGAAGCCTCTGTAAAACTTAGAACTCTCCCCAACGGGGAAATGAAAACTGATCTCCCGCCAGACAGACGGGGATACTGACCCCCTCACTAAGAAGGATCAGCAAGAAGCCGAAATCTTTACTCAGGACCAAGAAGGCAACCATCCAGGTAAGATCAGTCCACAGGGCGCATAGGCCCTGGAAGCAAACGAGATCAGGCGCATACTTGTGGAGGCGCTCGCCGACCCCAAAGGGCATCAGTCCCCCTAAGGGACAAGAAACTACCAGGAAAAGCTCAACACCTGTTGAGGGAACATAGACCCCTCACTTCAGCATTACTAAGAATAAGGCCCATAGGCAGACTAAAAGGACTTAAATAATGATCATAAAACACCACCTTGGACAAAATGGTCCGGCGTAAGCGGAATACCACCACATCATGGTGAGTATATATATATATATATATATATATATATATATATATATATATATAAAGAACGAGGGCTAAGCAATCAGAGCCACCTTCTCAGGCACACGTCTGACTGAAACAACAGCCCCCGGAGGGGCGACTGGGCTACAAAAACAGCACAGACAGCAACCAGAATAAGACCCAAGGGAACAATCCGCAGGGCAGACAGCAAGAAAATTGATCCCAACAGGGACCATAGAACTCCTTGGGAGATGCCCTTGAGCAATCCCCAAGAGAACTCCTAACAAGGAAGACTGAACCACACTTGGAAGGCCGACAGGACAGAACCTGAACCTTCAGAGTACCTAGATGGGGAGCCAACCCCAGCCTATGCTGTAACAACTCTAGAACCCCGGGAACCGAGAACGTCCAACAGGGGAGAGACCAAGACTCATGCCAATCAATATGGGTACGCCCTAACCCACAACGGCCGGAGGAAGAGGAAGCCAAGGAAGCTTGCTCCTAGCCCCCCATATACCAGGTCACCCAGAAGAGAAGCCCGTCTCCAAGGGGTGAATGAATAAGCTGTCAAGCCCCAGACTAGAGTCTGTAGATTGGGACGACATAAGAAGGAGCCTGACAAGGGCAGAACCGTACTCCTAAGAGAGCGTACAGGACAGCTGACCTTAGCAGAAGCATCTGCGAACCACAGTTCACTAGGCCACCCAGGGGCCATCAAACACACGGGTCTCTTTATCAGCACGACCATGCGCAGAAAACCCACATAGCAGGGTAAATAAAGAGAAGACATATAAAAAAGTCTATACACAAATTTACTGAGCCCCCATGAACAGAGTCAGAATATTCTGGGACAGTAAAAACAAGGGGAGAGCCCTTGTGATATAAGCGAGACCCAACAGAGCCAACCTAGTTGGCTCTCAGAGGGACACAAGGATAGCACAACCTGCCACTGAAAGACATCCATTGGAGCGAATACCACTGAGGAGCAGGGGACGTAGACCCCCACCCAGATCAGGATCAGGAACCCTCCAGCGGAATCATCCTGCTTCAAGCTCCAGACCAATAATAAAACAGGCCATTGTCTTCCAACAGGCCAAGAGTCCCCAAATAGACAGGTCCTAAAGAGGAGAAGTCCAGCAGTATAGAGTCAACTGAAGGCTCATTGTTTTAACAAAGCCGGTAGGTAGATGGACCCTCTAGGGGACCCTACCCAGGAACCATGGGGGGATTCGGAAGAAATCCCCCCCCCCCACCGCCAGCCTGCGCGACTTGGTACCCAAGGTGACCATTCACAGGAAGATGCAAGCAAGGAAGGGGGTGCCCCCTGACAGGGTCCTTGAATATAATCAGCTCAAGAGAAACCACCGTACCAAGGGGGAATGAGCACAGACCTAGCTCCAGGGGTACTGGAACCCCATGTAGGATCAATAACCTACTGTGCCGAAGAGCCCAAGGGCTCGGTATATAAGGGACATCATCTGATACGCCACCAACGGGCCCACCAACTGCAATCCTGCCTGGTGAAAGTAAGATGTCAGCAGAGGGGGACAGAGCCCGCGTAAACAGGAGTCCACTTATTGCCAAGGAAGAAGGCTCAAGCCTGAACCGAATCCAAGGAATGGAGAAAGCGGATAAGGGACCATGAAGGATTGAGGTGACTAAGCACCCATCCAGTAACTCCCAGGGACACCGCCGGCCGACTAACCCACGCGGCCTGACGTAGAGATTGGGGAGTAAGGAAAGACAACCTGGTAGGTCCTAGTGCAGACGCCCCACAGGCATGTCCGAGACATCACCCCCATTCGCACCATGGTGAGTAGCCTGGGAGCAGAAGAGAGGCCAAAAACAAGCCCTCACCCCACAGGGCTGATCCTGCCAAACTGACTAGTAACGGGCTTGGTGTCCAGAAGACACCGGGGGAATTAACAAGATCCAGAACTCCACAGGAGGCCGGAAGCCCCCCTTGCACAGGGCGCCTGTGTCCCAAGACAAGGATATCATATGGGGACTACCTGTGAGATTAGAATTGCCAGGCCTACCATAGGCCAGCATGGCCCAGACTGCCTCATCTTTTTGAGGGAAGGAGGGAGGTTAATATAGAGGCCATAGCCCCATTCTGTTAAGGGCAACCTGTAAGTAAGCCCAGACTCTGTAGGCCTAGTACGGCCTGTACCAATTCCTGAGGGGAAAACAGGGGCTAGAAGCACCCTGACAACATCTGAGAGGGACCACCCAGCAAATGCTATCCTGTGTCCAGGGGAACTACCTCGTGGAACCACCAGGAGGAGATACATTCCTAGATAGGAGCCAGCTGCTGTAGCAGTCCCCTCGCCCAGAAGGACGAGGGCATCCCTTCATGCTTGGGAAGTCTTGGCAGATTTGGGCTTAGTCCTGCCAGAGGGCCCAGGGCGTTGCCTGCCCACCCCGTGGTGGAAATCCACACTGAACAGTTGGAAGCACACCTCAGGCTCGCGCTTGACGCTAACGTAGGGAGGGGTGTCCCTGCCCCGAGGCCGGGACGGCCTTCTGCGTAGGGGTGCCTTCAGGGCTGTGGAGTCGGTAGATAAATGTTCCGACTCCGACTCCTCAGTTTTTTGTACTTCCGACTCAGACTCCCCGACTCCTCTGTATTAATATGTGAATGTATTTTATACATTCTTTGAAGGAAAGAAAGGCAACATACATGTCATTACTTCTAGCAGAGAGAGGTAGTTGGGCAGAAGCTGCCTTCTCCTTTCTGTGTGCTGATCTTCTGCTGAAGATAGGGCAGTGGGAGGATCCAGAAAGGGGCCTTTATTATAAAACATGATTTCCCTAGTAGAATCCCATAGTCATGTTTAAAGTTTAAGCTAACAATCGAAGTTTACAAGTTTTTATAGCCTTTTGCTGAATGACAATGGTACAATTTCCAATGGTACAGCTTCAGTCTTGAACTATTGATCCTCCATTCCCTTCACTTATACAAGTGTCTCTAGTCCTGCAAAAAACATATTTACTTAATCCCTTATCAGTGAGAGGCTAGGTTACCCATGGGTTCCCTGTAACAGCAGAACACATGCAAAGTATAAGTATTGCCGCTTCTAATTGTGCGTTGCGTGCCATATAGTGAAGCACATGAAAAGCATGCTTCTTCACGGTCACTTAACGTGTTCGTTTTGCGGTTACGTGAGGCACTGCATGCATTGGTCTTTATTCTTACAATAGAGAAGTCATTAATTATAACTTTTTGTGAATTGGGACATTTAAACTTGCTAAATCAGGGGTTATCGTCCCTCCCGTTGGTCTCTCTGCCCTGGACGGGGCCTCAACCCAGGCGCATTCTTAAATCCCTACCCTTTCTGGCGCAGCACTTGTTTACAGTCTGGGACCAACTGACCTCAAAATTTCCATTGGCTCGGCGTCCGGGACCTTTGACTCCCATTTTTGGGAACCCGGACTTTGCGCCTGGAGTGGGGGTCTCGTCCTTTCTGGGATGGCAGGCGGCGGCAGACCCGCGTTTACGGCATATCATGGGGGAGTCGGGCTTCCCAAAACTGGAGGTAATCAGAGCACAACTCCCTGGGGTGCATGTGTCCTGGTTCCTTCACAGACAATTGGCTAATTATATATCTTCCCATCGCCTGGGTGAGATGATGAGCCATCCGCTGACGGATCTTGAGAAGCTTCTCTCTTCTGAGACACATGTACCCCATGCTCTCTCCGTACTGTATCAGACACTGGTGTCCAATATACATTCAAACCCAGTGGGGTACATAGCCAGATGGGAGAACGAGATGGGTCAGCCCTTCTTGGAGGAAGATCTATCTAAGATGTTTAGTCTGACGCATAAATCCACCTTGGAGGGGGCGGCGCAGGATAGGAATTTTAAGATAATCTAAAGGTGGTACAGATGTCCGGCGGACATCCATAAATATGCACCCCAGACTTCAAGTAGGTGCTGGCGTTGCCTGGCAGAGGGAAATATGAAGCACATATGGTGGGGGTGCCCAGTTATTAGATCTTTCTGGGAAAGGGTCTTGGATATACACACTGAGACAACGGGCACGAAAGTGAACAACACACCTCAGTTAACCCTCCTCTCCCTTATAGAGGGCTCCATATCTCAACACAAAAAGGGTTTACTTCGGCACTTTCTATCGGCAGCGCGAGCTGTTATACCTAGACACTGGAAGACACGGGGGTCCCCTTCCCTGGCTGAGTGGGTAGTGGAGCTTGAACATATTAGACGAATGGAGGAACTCATCCTGGGCGATAAAGGCTTGATAGGAAAATACATCACAACTTGGGCCTGTTGGATTGACTTCCGGGACTCAGATCATTTCAGAGCGCTAATACAATAATATGATGATACAGTGTGGACGCCAATGGGCAACTTACTGTACTCTAGTCTAGCACTGAGCAAAGGCTACTGCGATGAAAGGGTCGGTACTTCTGGTCCGGCTCAGGGCACTTCCCCTCCCCCCCCCCCTTTTTTTTTACCACCCCCTCCTCCCTCCCCTCTCTCTTTTTCCCTCTCCTGTTTATAGGTTTGTTACCTGGTATCTTTTATCTTGGTTACTATCACATTTTGTTGCATTATATCTACTCAGCTACTGATTTGTGCCATGCGGGATGTCCCCCCCTGGCTGGGTGGCGGGGTGCGGGGTCGGTGTGCCGGGCTCCGTGGGGTTCAGCTTGTTATCGGCTGATGTAACGTGGTTGCAGCGGTCTCCGGTCTGATTCTTGGGGCGCTCGGCTTGATGCCAATTGCTAGGGAAGAACAGGAGTCCCCTGTTCATCGTCCGGGACCCTGTCGTGCCTGGGTGGCCGTGGAGTTGGACTGGAGAGGCTTTGGTTCATTATGACACGGGGGTGGGATTCCAACAGTGCGCCGGCTTGGCGCCCCCAATGTTCCTAGGGAGGGATAACGGATATCGGGGAACTGTTATGGCACTATGTAAAGCTATTGTAATGTTGGTCTATTTAATGGATGTTCTGCTGTACTGTGTACCACATTTGGTATGTATTTTCTTTGATTTACCAATAAAAACAGATTAAACTAAACTTGCTAAATCAAAATTTAGTCGGAGTCGGTGCATTGTTTGCCGACTCCGACTCCAAAGCCCTGGGTGCCTTACCCTTTTTTCCAAAAAGGTCCAAACGGGCCCCAAATAGATGCCGTCCTCTGAAGGGAAGGCCAGTGAGAGCCTTTTCCGTAGCATCGTCAGCACCCCACTGTCGCAGCCAGACCAGGCGGCGAATAGCTACCACAAGGGCAGAGGTTCTAACACACATCTTAATGGTGTCATCCAGCGCTGAGAGGATAAACCTCACAAACACATCACAGTCTGAGGAGCGCATTAAATACCCCCCAGGGGAGGTCCTCAGATCGGTGGTCAAGTACTTTTCTAATGAGAGTCCTGGTGGCCACCGCAGTGATGGCTGCGGTACAGACCGGGCGCAGAGCCGTCCCTGCACACAAAAAGGCGAGGGAAGCCAGTCTGTAAATGCGCCGGTCCTCCGCATCCCGAAGGGTACGGTAATAAGGAGCCGTCGTGAAGGGGGGGGTTAGTAACCCCTATAATCGGTGCATCCACCACAAGAGGTGCTGACCAAAAGTTAACCACATCAGGAGGGAAAGGGTACTTCCAATCCCAGACCCCCGGGACCCCTTTAAGTTTACAAGGCGATTCCCATTCTTGGGATATAATATTCTGGAAATTCTCCTGTTCCAGGAATTCCAAGCGCAGCAGCGCTGTGTGGAAACTCTCCTTCTTAGGCTTGGAAGCCTCTCCAGGAGGGGAGATAGACAAGACCTCAAAGATCTTAATAAGTAGTTCATCTGTGTCACACAGGCCCCAAGAACCGGGCCCAGAATCATCACGGTCCGCAGACCCGTGCTCTGTCAGCATCAGCATGGGGCTGACCACACACTGTACACAGTCGGTCATGTCCCCGAGGGACCTCGGACACATAATTCTGAGATGCCTCCATATGGTGATTATCTGAGCAGTATGCCCGCAGGGATTTACGCGATAGGCAACCCTGGATGCCCCAAGACCCGCTAAGAAGTGGGAGAATTTGTTATGTGGACCCGCTATAATATATGTCAGGCCGGAAGAAGCCACCGAAATCCTGGCGTCTGAAAGACATAATGGGATAAGAGGGGGGTGTCAGTGACATGCCCAGCTCGAATAAAAGAATCATAGGAACAAAAACCGCCCCGGAGGGCACTTACATGACCAAGGGAGGAGGCGGATCGCAACCACGCCTCCCCCAAAGAGCGCAAAGCTCTAACCAGCGCAACGTGAAGACAGTAGTGGATAGTACACACATACATAATGTAATTAAGGAGATTGCTCTCACACTAGAGAATGATGCTGCCGCCCGGGCTGCCCACTAATGTAATGAAAGGACAACACGCGCGCAACCAGGTTTATGTGGAGCAAGGAGCGCAGCACTGACACCCAAATTCAAATAAAAAATCAACGGCCTTAAACGTGTTACAATACACTGGGGCTGCCACACATACCCCCCCCCTCTTTCTTTTCCCCCAAGCTACGGGAGGAAGCGGACCTGCACCCAGGGACTATCGCTATGAGGGGCACGGGCAACAATGCGGGAGGGGCATCTAATGGAGGCTCACCATCGGCCTAAACCGCCTACCCTATGGTGGGGGATTGCGGTGGAGCGTCGCTCCGAAAGCACACGAGGTGCTGCCTACCTTCACCCGACCAGCGCAGCCCAGGCTGGGAGGCACGTCTGTATCGAAGAGGGCGGGTGGAAATAGTCCCGCAGGGCCGCAGGCTGTAAAAGCCCCGCTCACCTGCGAGAGAGTTGATACTTCATGTCTTCGCAGTCAGCACTGCAGAGAAATCTGGGGACTTGTGGGAGGTCCCTCGGTATATATAGGGCCGGGAGGAGCCTGTTTTTGCATGTCTGCAGTGAACAGCGCCCTCTGGCGGAGGATTACCCATGTGTAAGTATTATAGATGGAGCAGGACGTGCTGTATGCTTAGAATAAGGTGCGAGCGGCGGCATTTGCAAGAGTAAAAAGACAAGTCAGTGCGGCGGCGGCTGACACCACATATACTAGTCCAAAAATCCATTACAAAAGGTCCATATGCACGTAATCATGATACACTGACACCCACACCCCCCCCTTTCTACCCCCCCCCTTCTTTCCCCCCCGAAGGCTACAGGAAGAATGAGGGAGGATGGCGGCCCTTTGTACAGGGCCCACCGCTACCGGGGCATGGGGCAATAATGCGGGAGGGGCATCCCATGAAGGCTCACCATCAGCCTATACCGCCTACCCTTTGGTGGGGGACTGCGGTGGAGCAGCGCTCCATAAGCACGCATGGTGCCGCCTACCTTCACCCGACCAGCGCAGCCCAGGCTGGGAGGCACATCACACGAAGGACGGGTGGGAATAGTCCAACAGGGCCACAGGCTAATAGCCCCGCTCACCTGCGACAGAGTGATAATTTCATGTCTTCGCAGTAAGCACTCAGAGAAATCTGGGGATTTGTGGGAGGTCCCCGGGTATTTGAGGGGCCGGGAGGAGCCTGTTTTGCATGTCTGTGCAGTGCAGCGCCATCTGGCGGAGGATAACCCAAGTGTAAGTAATCTATCTGGAGCAGGACGTACTGTATACTAAGAATAACTCTCTGGTGTGCTGGGTAGAATGGTACATGAAGGTAAACATCCTTGAAGTCTATAGATGTCACGAAATCCCCCTGACGAAGGGAATTGATGACTGAACGCAGAGTCTCCCTGCGTAACTTCTTGGTTCTGATGAACCTGTTGAGAAGCTTCAAATCCAGAATGGGTCTGATGGATACATCCTTTTTGGGAACCGTGAAAAGGATGGAATAATAGCCCTGGCCTCTCCCTGAGAAAAGCACCGGGCATATGACCTCCATGTCCAGAAGATTTTGCACTGCCAACAGGAGCCCCGGTGCAGCCCGGGGGACCGAGGGGACCCCGAGAACTGAGGAATCTGGGAGGAGGCCGGCACTCGAACTCCAGCTTGTACCCGGAAGAGACCACTTCCAAGATTCATTTGTCTATGACCTCCTGGGCCCAGACCAGGAAGAAGTGCCGCAGCTGTCCCCCCACCAGCAAAGGTGAGGGCGTCCCCTCATTGCTGAGCTGTCTTGGCAGCAGGCTCGGAACCCTAGTTAAGGCCTGGACGAGCGCGTCCTCTGCCTCTGTTCCAGGAATCACCTCTGAAATTAGAGTAGGCAAAGCCTCTGCCTGCTCTGGCACCGCGAAAGGAAGGATTGAAGGAGCCTGCCCCCCCCCCCCCCGAAAGGGGCGACGCTGCTACTTACGCTGAAGTAACTTTCCACCTTTCGCCACTGAATCCAATTTATCTCCGAACAGCCTCATACCCAGGAAGGGTAGCACTGCGATTGATTTCTTAGCCACAATGTCAGCCGCCCACTGGCCTAGCCAGACCGATCGGCGAATAGCCACCAGCAATGCCGAGGTTCTACTACACATAATCGCGTCATCCATAGCAGATAAAACAAAGGTCACAAATAATTTACACCGCTTAAGGGCTGTGAATTCATCACTGGCCGGGTTAAGCTGGGAACCACTCAACAAGTCCCTAACCACAGACCAGGTAGCCACAGTCGCGAGCGCCGAGGCACAAACAGGCCGCAAGGCTGAACCCACACTGGCAAAGGCATGGCATGCCATCTGATCAAAGCATTTGTCCTCACCCTCTTTAAGAGTGGCGGCATCTGGAGAATGCACAATGGAGGTGTTGGACAATCCCAGAACGGTAGCATCGACCTCGGGAGGGGACGACTAGCGCTTCACCGCATCCACCGGGAAGGGATACATCCTATCCCACCCCTGAGGAAAACCGGGAAGCCGGCTAGGTCCTTCCCATTCCTTAAGAATCAAATATTCGAAATGTATCTGATTTGGGAACTCCAGACGAGGCCTAGAGGTCCCAGAAACTTCCCCCTTCTGCGGAGGGGACCTCGCCAGAAGAGAAATAGCCAACACCTCAAATAAATGGGCCAGGATCTTGGGGGTATCCACGGCATCCCCAAGCCCCTACCCAGCATCAGCATCCAAAACTGCTGATCCTCTGAGCCAGATTCCGTAAACAGTTCCCCTTCCGCAAGCGGGGAATAAACAGACCAGTCAAGGGAATCATGATCATCAAGAACCGGCGCGGCCGGTGACAGATGCCTTCGCTTAGCCGGGGCCTACCTGGCCGCAGAGCTAGAATCAATTTCACGATGTTGGCCAATCTAGCACATACATCATATTGCGACTCCCCGCTAATGACGGTGTCACTTGGGGTACGGATCAAGGTGGGGTAGGTGATGAGGCCGGCGGCACTGACCCAGATGCCTGGGCCCCGACTGCCGCGTTATGGCCTGCTGAACACATGGTATGCAAACCAGCACATTATCCCCCGCAAGGGATACCCCCCAACCCACACACTGCCGGGATTGCCCCGAAGGGAGCCGGAGCCCAGTATCCTGGGGAGCCTCCATATGGTGATTTGTATGGCAGTCGCAATGACTAGCGGGAATTACGCTAGAAAGCTACCCGGGATGCCCCTTAAGTCCGTTAGTGGAAGGATTTGCAAGCCCTTATTTTTTGGCCAGGGGACCCCGGGACACAATACCAAAATGGGGGCCCCCGTAAGTAAGGTACACCATAGACAAGCACTCATACATGCAGAATGTACAAAGAGCGTTGGCAAAACATATAAAATAAATATATATGGATATATATTAGGTATATATAACATTGTATATAACATAGTATATAGTACTAATAGTAAATGTATAATAATTTATTGTACTACTTGCGCATACATTATACAACTAAATGGCCGCCACCGCGCTGGATAAGGCGCAAATCAAAACAACAATGCACAACAAGCAAAGCCCAGCAGGGCACTCACAGCACGACAAATGGCGATCCCCAGCCTGAACAGAAGGCAGAAAAGGAAGAAGGGCAGGCCAGCGTGGATCGCGTGTCGCGCCTGTCCCCGCCCCGCAACGCAGATTCCTATCCATTGACCGGGCGCCGCCGAAGGCGCCAGAGAGAGTGGGGCGGGCCGAGCACCCGGCCCCGCCCCCTCTCCTCATAGAAAGGAGGGGGAGAAGCTCATCCTCTAGAACTGAGCAGCCACACGTGCAGAGCCGGACAGGGCGGCCGGCTCTCAATACGGCCGCCGCATGTATCAAGCTGTACAGTAAAATCACACACACACACGAGGATCAATGGAGTTAAAATCAAGAGAGAAGTCACAGCCCCCCCCATTGAGAATAAAGGGAATAAAGTAAAGGGAGGGAGGGATCCCCAACTACGGTAGTAGAGCAGGGGGAAACGGACAGGGCATCCCAAACCAGGGTCACCAACCAGGTAGCCGCCTACCCCTTGTAATGGGGTCACACGGAGGAGCATGGCTCCTATCAGTACACCTGTTAAGGTGAATCCTACCTTCACCCGGACCTACAGCCAAGGCTGGGAGGCATTAGGGGACTTAAGCATAACTAGGTCCGGGCAGAAAGAGGGATAAAAAATGGCCGGGTGTGAACCCGGCTTACCTGCAAGGAGGAAACTTCATCTTCTGACTTGCTCGCCGCCTGCAGAGACGATTACTGGGGAATGTGTGGGAGGTCCCAGGTATTTATGGGCCGGAAGGGGCTTTTTTTCTATTCATCTCTGCAGAAGTTCGCTCTCTACTGGACATAACCCAAGTGTAATGAATATTTCCGAAGCAGGGTGTGAGACATACTTAGAATAAGAGTGACATCAGGGGTTAAGTGACGCTTTTTAGCAGTGGCCTTACGCGCTTAAGTATTAGCAATCAATTTTTCAACACTGGCCAGGCTAGCAGACACATCAGGCTGAGAATCCCCGCTTGTATGCAAGTCAGTGGGAGTGAGACTCAAGCTTGGGGGAGTAGGTGAAGTGAGACGAGGTGCAGGCCCAGCCACAGGAGGGCCAGATTGCAAGGTTAGCACCTGCTGTGCGCAAGGAACACAGACCCATGCATTGTCACCGCTAATAGGTGAGACCCCACAAGCTACACACAGCCGGGCTTGTACCGAAGGAACCCCAGTCACAAACCTGAGATGCCTCCATATGGTAATTATAAGGCACAATATGCCAGCAGGGATTGACGTTATGAAGCAACCCTGGATGCCCCAATAACCCGCTAGGGAAGTGGGAGTAATTATACTAGGCCCAACTATCAATTAACACCGGGCCGGGAGAAGCCAATGGATTCACCCATCTGAAAATACAATTCTGTGAAATACTCACCTGTAGAATTGATATTTGTATACAGTACGTCCTGCTCCAGATATAGTACTTACACTTGGGTTATCCTCTGCCAGATGGCGCTGCACTGCAGAGACATGCAAAACAGGCTCCTCCTGGCCCTCAAATACCCGGGGACCTCCCACAAATCCCCAGCATTGAAAAGCAGTGAACAAGAAGCCAGGAGAATTAACCACCAAAACTGGTAACTATAACAATGGTAAAAATCACCATACAGGGCATCCAGAATAATGCAAAAACCAGGGTGGGGTGGAGCAGGACGTACTGTATACAAATAATATCAATTCTACAGGTGAGTTTTTCACAGAATTGTATTATTCTTAGTATACAGTACGTCCTGCTCCAGATATAGTACTTACACTTGGGACATCCAATAGCAGTGTCCATAAAGTAGGGTGGGATCCCCAACAAAAACGACAACAGCAGACAGTTTAAAACCACTGTCACCTGCATAACCATATGGCCAAAACAGCATGAGCTGAGGCCCTAACATCAACCTTGAAAACTTTGCAAAGGTATGAACAGACGGCCAAGGTAGTGGCCTAGCAAACTAGTTCAACAGAAGCTTGGTGCTGAAAAGCCCAAGAGGCATGAAAGCACAAGTAGAATAAGAATCAAGGGAAAAGGAAAAGTTCTTCCCCTTGTTGGAATAGGCCTGAGTAACAGCCTGACGAATCCAATTGCTAACAGTAGATTTGGCAGAAGCCAAAAAACCCTTCCAAGGACCGGAAGGAACATTCATTCAAGTAATAACCAGGGCCAAAGCCGCCCAACTCCCCGAGAGCAGACGAGATCGGGCACATTCAGGATGTAGTGACCATAGGCCCCAATGAACATCAGTTCTCCTAAAGGACACAGTGACTACCAAGGAAAAATACAACTCTGTGAAGTACTCACCTGTAGAGTTGATATATGCATACAGCACGTCCTGCTCCAGAATAGTAATAACATGTGGGTAATCCTCCGCCTCAGGCGCCGTGCACTGCAGACATGTAGAAAACAAGCTCCTCCCGGCCCTACATACACCGAAGGACCTCCCACAAATCCCCAGCATTGAAAAGCAGTGAGAAGAGAAGCCGGGAGGAACAACCACCCAGAAAACTGGTAATAATATCAATTGATAACAATCACCATACAGGGGATCCAGAACAAGTGAACCAGGGTGGGGTGGAGCAGGACGTGCTGTATGCATATAATATCAACTCTACAGGTGAGTACTTCACAGAGTTGTATTATTCTAAGCATACAGCACGTCCTGCTCCAGAATAGTAATAACATGTGGGACATCCAATAGCAGTGTCCATAAGCAGGGTGGGATCCCCAGGAAAAAACAAGGCACAGCGGACAGTAAAGGCGCTGTCACCTGCAAAACTTGCAACAGGCATGACATGAGCAGAGGCTCTAACGTCAATCTCCTAACAAAACCTTGAAGGTATGAACAGAGACAAGCCATAAGTCTAGTAACTTAATCGAAAAAAAAACCCTGGTGCTGAAGGGCCAGTGGTACCCAAGCACCAATATAACGGAATAAACTAAAAAAGGGGAGATTCCTTCCCCTAAAGAAGGATATAGGTCAGTGTAATCAACCAGCCCACAGGCAAGGAAGCCTCGTGGCAGAACTTGTAACACCCCCTAAGGGAAATAGAACAGGTCACCCGACCAAGGCGGGAATACTGACCCCTAACTAACACGAAGCCAAAGCTTTACTCAGGATCAGGAGACATCCAAGAAGGATTAATCCAAAGGCGCAGTGGCGCTGGAAGGAGATATCAGGCGCATACATAAAGAGGCGGCCGCAGACTCCAAGAACATCAGTCCCCCTAAGGGCCATGGAAACCCATATGGGGAAAAATTGCAACACCTGTAGAGGGAATGTAGCCTCTCATATTAGTATTAAGAATAAAGTCCATAGTTAGACTAAAGGACTAAAACAATGATCCTACAGACCACTTGGACCGGAGGCCCGGGCGTAAGAAGGAACACCCCCACGGCATGAGGTGCCTGTAGCTATATAAATAATATATATAAATATATTATATATATATATATATATAATATTATATTAATATAATATATATATATCTCGAACCAAGGTTAAGTAACCAGATCCACCGTCTCAGGCACACGTCTGACGGAGTCAGGAGCACCCAGAGAAGCGACCTGGACTACAAGGCAGCTCAGACAGAATCCAGCAAAAGTCCCCAGGAAAATCCACAGGGTAAACAATGAAAATTGATCCCCACAGGGACCATGGAACATCTTGGGAGATGCAGCTAAGCAATCCCCAAAAGAATTCTCCACAAGGGCGACAGAACCAGACTCCTGCAGGAAAGGCCAGGACAGAACCTGCACCTTCAGAGTCCCCAGATGGGGAGCCAACCCCAAACTTATGCTGTAATGACTCTAAAAGCCCTGGGAACCGACGTCTAACAGGGAAGAGACCAAGACTCATGCCAATCAATATGGGTTACCACAAAAACCCCAATAGACGGAGGAAGGGAAAGCTGGGGAGCTTGCTCCCAGCCCCCCTCATACTGAGTCACCCAGAAGATAAGGCCCGTCTCCAAGGGTGAATGAATCAGCTGTCAATCCCCAGACAAGAGACCTTATATTGGGACGACAAGGAAGGGGCCTGACAATGGCAGAACTGCACTCCTGAGAGAGTGAACAGGTCAGCAGACTTCAGCAGAGGCATCTGCGATCCACAGCTCACAAGGCCACCCAGGCCATCTCACGGGACTCTATCAGGCCAACCGTGCGCAGAACCCCACAAGTAGGGTGATGAAAAGAAGGCATATAAAACAACAAGTCTATGCCTAAAATACTCAGCCCCCATGACCAGAGTCAGAATATTCTGGGACAGTAAAAACAAGGGCAGAGCCCCTGTGTTATAAGGGAGACCCAACAGAGCCACACCAGGATAGCATAACCTGCCGCTAAAGAGCATCCCTTGGAGCGAATACCGCTGAGAAGCAGGGGACGTAGACCCCCGCCCAAGGCAGGATCAGGGACCCTCCAGAGGGCGCATCCTGCCACACTCTCTAGACCAGTAATAAAACAGGCCATTGTCATCCAACAGACCAGGAGTCCCCCAATAGACCGACAGATCCTAAAAAAAGGAGAAGTCCCGCCACATAGAGTCAACGGAAGGCACACCGTTTCAACAAAAACCAGCAGGTAAGATGGACCCTCTAGGGGACCCTACCTAGGAGCCACGGGGATTGTGGAAGAAATTCCCTTCCCCCGCCAACCTGCGAGACTTGGTACCCAAGGTGACCATTCACTGGAAGATGCAAGTAAGGAAGGGGGTGCCCCATGACGGGGGCCTTGAATATGAGCAGCTCAAGGTGAACCACCTTACCAAGGGGGAATGAGCACAGACCAAGCACCAGGGTGCTGGAACCCCATGTAAGCTCAATAACCTACCGTGCCAAAGAGCCCAAAAGCTCGGTATATAAGTGACATCATCTTGATGTGCCATCAACGGGCCCACCAGCTGCCATCCCGCCTGGTGAAGGTAAGACGCCAGTAAAGGGGGGCAGAGCCCCCGTAACCAGGAGTCCCCTTATTACCAAAGAAGGCTCAAGCCTGAACCGAATCCCAGGAATGGGGATAGTGGATAAGGGACCATGAGGGATTGAGGTGACTGAGCAACCATCCAGTAACTCCCAGGGGACACCGCTGACCGACCCATCCACTCGGCCTGACGTAGAGACTCGGGAGCAAGGAAAGACGACCCGGTAGGTCCTAATGCAGTCCGAGACATCACCCCCATTCGCGCCATGGCGAGTAGCCTGGGAACGAACGAGAGGCCACAACGAATGCCTCAATCCGCAGGGTTGGTCCTGCAACACCATCTAGTAATGGTCTTGGTGTCCAGCAGACACAAGGGGAACTAAGAAGATCTAGTACTCCACAGGAGGCGGAAGCCCCCCCCCCCCCCTTGCACAGGGCGCCTGTGTCCCAAGACAGAGGTGTCATATAGGGACTACCTGTGAGAGTAGAATTGCCAAGCCTGCCATAGGCCAGCGTGGCCCAGACTGCCTCATACTGTTGAGGGAAGGAGGAAGGTTAATATAGAGGTCATAGCCCCATACTGTTAAGGGCAACCTGTACGTAAGCCCAAACTCTGTAGGCCCAGTACGGCCTGCGCCAATTCCTGAAGGAAAAGCAGGGGCTAAAAGCACCCTGACAATCACTGAGAGGGACCGCCCAGCAAAAGCTATCCTGTGTCCAGGGGAATTACCTCCTGGAACCACCAGAAGGAGAAGGTATATTCCTAGATGGGAGACAGCTGCTGCAGCAGTACCCTCGCCCAGAAGGGCGAGGGCGCCCCTTCATGCTTGGGAGGTCTTGGCAGATTTGGACTTAGTCCTGCCAGAGGGCACAGGGCGCTGCCTGCCCACCCCATGGTGGAAATCCACACCGAACAGTTGGAAGCACACCTCAGGTTCGCGTTTGACACTAACGTAGGGAGGTGGAGGGGTGACCCCGCCCCGTGGAGGCCGCAGCGGCCTTCTGCGCAAGGGTGCTTTACCCTTTTTACCAAGAAGGTCCAAACGGGCCCCAAATAACCGCCATCCTCTGAAGGGAAGGCAAGGGAGAGCCTTTTTTGTAGCCTCGTCAGCACCCCACTGTTGCAGCCAGACCAGGCGGCGAATAGCTACCACAAGGGCAGAGGTTCTAGCACACATCTTAATGGTGTCGTCCAGTGCTGATAGAATAAACTTCACAAACGCATCACAGTCTGATAGCGCATTAAACACCCCCCAAGGGAGGTCCTCAGGGCGGTGATCTAGTATTTTTCTGACGAGAGTCCTGGCGGCCACCGCAGTGATGGCCGCGGCACAAACCGGCCGCAGAGCCGTCCCAGCACACGAGAAGGCGTGGGAAGCCAGTCTGTCAATGCGCCGGTCCTCAGCATCCCGAAGGGTACGGTAAAAAGGAGCCGTCATGAAAGGGGGGTTTGTGACCCCTATAACCGGTGCGTCCACCACCAGGGGTGCTGACCACAAATTAACCACATCAGGAGGGAAAGGGTACTTCCATTCCCAGACCCCTGGGACCCCTTTAAGCTTACAAGGCGATTCCCATTCTTGGGATATAAGATTCTGGAAATGTTCCTGTTCTAGGAACTCCAAGCGCGGCCGCGCTGTATGGAAACTCTCCTTCTCAGGCTTGGGGGTCTCCCCAGGGGGGGGAGATTGACAAAACCTCAAAAATCTTAAGAATTTCATCTGTGTCACACAGTCCCCAAGAACCGGGCTCAGAATCATCACAGCCCCCGGGCATCCCGTTCGAGGAGCCCGAACCTGAGAATAGCTCTCCTTCCTCAGAAGGGTCAAGGTCCTGCATATCAGCAGAGTCATCGGTATCGTTAGGAACCGGGGAGCCAGGAGGCGTCAGGGACCGCTTTTTACCAGGGCCCATACGCTCCGCCAATCCAGAAAGCACCTGCTCCGCTGTAGGCAACACGCGCGGCACGGATTGCAGGTCATCCCCGCTCGAGTGGGACTCGTCATGAGTGATATTTGGGTTCGGGGAGACGGTAGTAAGGAAGGGAGGTGCCGCCGTTGGCAAACCTGCCTGTTCTGCACACTGTCCGCAGACCCGTGCCCTGTCAGCCTCAGCCTGGGGCTGACCACACACTGCACACAGCCGGTCATGTCCCGGAGGGACCCCGGTTACATAATTCTGAAATGCCTCCATATGGTGATTATCAAGCAGTATGCCCGCAGGGATTTACGCAATAGGCAACCCTGGATGCCCCAAGACCCGCTAGTAATGTGGGAGAATTTGTTATGTGGACCCGCTGTAATATATGTTAGGCCAGGGGGAAGTCCTGGCGTCTGAAAGACATAATGGGACAAGAGGGGTGGAGTCAGTGCCATGCGCAGCCTGATAAGACACAGAACCATGCCGCCCCAGAGGGCACTTACATGACCAAGGGAGGAGGCGAACCGCACCACGCGCGCGAAGATAGTCAAAATGGCGCCAAGCGAACCTCGAGGGGTGGGCCGGGCCAGGCCGTGACGCGGAGCGCGTCATGCCGAGTCTCCGCCTCCCCCAAAGAGCGCGAAGCTCTAACCAACAGAAAAACGTAGAACAGTTGGATATAAGGCGTATGCATAAGATGCTGACACGCTGGAATGTTAATGAAGACAAACGGCTCGCACTGTATAGCAAAGCGCGACACTGACCCCAATAAATTAAAAACCAAGGTCTAAAAGTGATACTTATCACTAGGGCTGCCACACATACCCCCCCCCTTCTTTTCCCCGAGTTACGGGAGGAAGCGAGGGAGAAGCGGACAGCGTCCATGGACCAAGTCTGAGGGGCACGGGCAAGACTGCGGGAGGGGCATCCACTAGAGGCTCACCATCGGCCTGACTGCCTACCCTATGGAGGGCGATTGCGGTGGAGCATGGCTCCGTTCAGCACACCAGGTGCTGCTTACCTTCACCCGACCCGCGCAGCCCAGGCTGGGAGGCATACTCTTCTGAAGAGGACGGGTAGAAATAGTCCCGCAGGACCTTGGGCTGTAAGGCCCGCTCGCCTGCGAGAGCGTGATACTTCATGTCTTCGCAGTTCAGCACTGCAGAGAAATCTGGGGATTTCTGGGAGGTCCTTCGGTGTATGTAGGGCCGGGAGGAGCTTGTTTTCTACATGACTGCAGTGCACGGCGCCTGAGGTGGAGGATTACCCACATGTTATTACTATTCTGGAGCAGGACGTGCTGTATGCTTAGAATAAACTTCCAACACCTGTTCAAGGAATGCAGAACCCGTTTCTCAGCGTTGCTAGGAATAAGGCACAGCAGGAAGAACAATATCTCGAATCAATGAACATAAGACACCGCCTGATGCGGAGAGTCCGGCTTCAGGTGGAACACCACCTTATCTTGGTGTATCTCAAAGAATGGGGGCTAGGTAGACAGAGCCGCCCGCTAACACACGCCTGACCAAAGTAACAGTCCCCAGAAGGACAACCTTGAGGGGAAGACAGCCAGACAGCATCCTGAATAGGACCAAAGGGACAAAACCCTGCAAGCAGACAGAATGAAATTCAAATTGAAATCCCAGCAGGGACCATAGAATTACATGGGAGACGCACATGAGTACCCCCTGAAAGAAGTCTTAACCAAGGAAGACTGAACCAGAGACTACTAAGGCAAGGTGGACAGGGCAGAACCTGACCCCTCAGAGTACTGAGTTGGAGAACCAACTCCAAATCATGCTGAAACCAACTCTAAAACCCTGGGAACTGAGAACGCCCAACAGGGAAGAGACCTAGACTCACACCAATCAATATGGGTATGCCATACCCTATAGCAGATAGAAGAAGAAGAGGCAGAAACTTGCTCCTAGCCTTCCCATAGGCTCAATCACCGAGACAGATAAGCCTGTCTCCATCAAGATGGATGTTTCAGCAGTCAGGCCGACTAGGCCAGAGTCTGTAGATTGGAGTGACGTAAAGGGGGCCCTGAGTGAGCAGAGCTAGCACTCCTGGCAAAAGGTACAGAAAACTACTGTCCTCGGTACCATAACCACACTCTACTAGGGCACCTGGGGGCCACCAGAATCACTGGTCCCCTTATCAGAGCAATCTTGCGCAGAACCCTGCCTAGCAGGGGGAATGGAGAAAAAGACATACAGAACCGAACGTCCAGTCATGACGTTACTAAGGCATCCGTACCACTGCCAGAGGATCCTGGGACAGGGAAACAAAGGCCGAGAGCCTGTGATAGTGAGGGAACACAAACATATCCACAACTGGTTGGACCCTATAGTGACACAGGGATTAGCACATCCTGTCGCAGAGGGGCTCCACCGGAGCGAATATCACCGATATGCAGGGAACATCGTCTCCACCCAGATTAGGAATCTAGACACTTCCTGGAGGGTCCACCAGCTCCAGGCCCCCTTCCAATGGTTAATGTAGGACACTGTCGTCAGACAGACCGAGCGCCCCCAAACTGGCAGGCCCAGAAGGGAAGTAGTCAAGCGAGACAGAACCAACTGAAAAACGCTCACTGTTTCAAACATCAATAGGCGTAAGGACCGTCTGTCTAAGGGCCCCACCACCCCCAGAATCGCAGGGAGTTTCAGAAGAAACCCTCCCCCTTCAACCTGATAGGTTGGCATCCATGGTGACCGTTTCCAGGAATGGGCAAGAAGGAACTGCCCCCAGACAGGTTCCTTGAGTTCATTCACTCCAAGAGAAACCTTCTTACCAGGTGGGGATGGCCCACAGACCCTGCTCTAGGGATGCCGGATCCCTGTCCTGTATTAACAATAGAAGTCGCAGAAGGGCCCAAGGGGAACTGAGCATAAGGGACCTCTTCCGAGCAAGCCACCAACGGGCCCAAAAGCTGCATCTCTGCCTGGTGAAGGGACCGGGACAGCAATGAGGGACTGAGCCCATGTGACCAGATTGTCCACTTTATTGCGGAGAAGGGAAGATTCTTGTTTGAACCTGATCCAGATTCATTCCTAGTAATGGGATTACCAATTAAGGGGACGAGGACTTGGGGTGAAAGATCACCCATCCAAATGACTCCCAATGGACGCCATCAGCCGGGTATCCAACTTAGCCTGACAAGGAGACTGATAAGTGAAAAAGGGCGTCTAGGTAAGTCATCGCGCGGACGCCCCTTGGTCTCATCAGAGACATCACCGCCGTCAACACCTGAGTGAGCACTCTGGGAGTTGGAGAGGCCAGATAACAAGGCCACAATTAGCAGTGTTGGACTTCCAACACGAACCTGAAGAGCCTCTGTGTCCTAAAGGCACTGGGATGTGAACATAAGCATTATAGAGCTCCCCAGACGGCAAGAAGCCCCCTGGGCGCAAGGCGCTGATGGCCCATCTCAGAGTTTCCATGCAGAAAACGGCCTGTAATTGGAGAATTGCTGTGAATCCAGAATGGGCCAGCCTGACACATCCTTTTGGGGGACTGTGGAAAAGTTGGCGTAGCGGTCCCTCCCTCTGCCTGTTACGGGCAATCTGCAAGTCACCCTCAGACCTCGCAGGCCTTGCATGGCCTGTGCCAGCAACTGAACAGCGGCAGGGACCAGGAGTACCTGGGACCTGATAAAACTGGGGAAGGCCGCGCAGCAAACTCTCTCATATCTGGAGGACACAACCTCCTGAATCCACCAGTATGAGGCGTAAAGCCTGACAAGAGCAAAGTGCCACAGCCATCCCCTCACCCGGACAGGCGAGGGCGCCCCATCACGCTTGAGGGGGGTTGGTGGAAGATTTAGGCTTAGCCCCGCCGGAGGGGCCAGAGCGTTGTCTGCTGCTCCCAGGGCCGGAGTCTGCGCGAGCCCCCACGAAGGACACCCCTGGTTCTTGTTTAACACGGACAAGGAAGGGGGAAATAGGGGTGCCCCTGCCCCGAGGGGGCCTAGACGGCCGCCTACATTGGGGTGACTTACCCTTTTTGCCAAACAGGTCTAGACGGGCCCCAAACAAGCGTAGCCCTCCAAAGGGAAGCCCAGTAAGAGTCTTTAGTAGCATCGTCAGCACCCCACTGTCGCAGGCAAACCAAGCGACGTATAGCCACCGCAAGGGCAGAAGTTCTTGCACACATTCTAATGGTGTCGTCCAACGCTAATAGGATGAATCTTACAAACACATCACAGTTGGAGAGTGCATTAACCACCTCCCAGGGGAGATTATCAGGTTGATGATCAAGCATCTTTCTGATGAGGGTTCTAGCGGCCACCGCAGTAATAGCCGCGGAAGAGACCGGGAGCAACGCCGTCCCTGCACAAGAAAAGGCGTGGGAGGCCAGCAGCTCAATGCGCCGGTCTTCAGCATCCCGAAGGGTATTATGAGCAGGGGCTGTAATAAAGGGGGGTTAGGAACCCCAATGATCGGGGCATCCACCACAGGGGGAGATGACCAGCAATTAACCACCTCAGGGGGGAAAGGGGTATTTCCTATCCCAATCCCCTGGGATCCCTGAGAGTCTACTGGGGCATTCCCATTCCTTGAGAACAAGAGCATGGAAGTGAGCCTGTTCTAGGAATTCCAAACGTGCTGTTGCTGTATGGAAACGCTCCCCTCTCGGCTTAGAAGCTTCACCAGGGAGAGAGAGATAGACAGAGCCTCAAAGACCTTAATCAAAAAATCGCCAGTGTCATACTGGGACCAGTATTCAGGTCCAGAATAGTCATGACTCCTCGGCCTCTCATCAGATGAGCCTGAGTCAGAGAATCGCTCTCCATCAGAAGGGGAATAGTAGAAAACTCCTCAGTTCCCATAGGAAAGACAGAAACAGGAGACTCAGCAGGAGCAAGATTTAAGCATGGGGAAATAGGTGAAATGAAGCGAGGTGCAGCCACTGGCAGACCCAGTGCTTGCTCGGCACAGGGTCCGCAGACCCGTGCCCTGTCAGCATCAGCATGGGGTTGTCCACATGCTATACACAGCCGGTCTTGTCCAGAGGGACCCCGGTCCCATAATTCTGAGATGCCTCCATATGGTGATTATTCAAGGCACAATATGCCAGTAGGGATTTACACTATAAGTAACCCTGGATGCCCCAAAGACCCGCTAGGGAAGTGGGAGAATATTACAAGGCCCGCTATAATTTTACACCGGGCCGGGAGAAGCCAATGGTGTTCACCGGTCTGAAAGACACAAGGAGAAGAAAATGGTGTCAGAATCAGGAAAACTATAATGAGAATAAGCCGCCCGCGAGGGCACTTACAGTACTGCGGTAATCAGGAGCAACCCACGCGCGAACAAAAATGGCGCCGTGTACCTCGAAGGGAGGGCCAGCGGTCCATGACGCGGGGCGCGCCAAACCAGACCCCGCCCTCCCGAAGAGCGCGAAGTCCGACAACAGCCAATGAGGACACGTAGGTGTCTGAGGTAACGCCGCCGCCCGACACGGAGCCTTAAACTAAGGAAGAAGTGCGTGCGGCGGCGGCAGTCCACAAGTAAAAAACAGAAAGGTCGCGTCGGCTGACGCCTGATCTATAAAAGTCCAAAGACAGACAAGGCCATATAATTGCAAGGGTCCAATACAGACCATACATAGAAAAGGCGCGGGTCTGACACCATATCTATAAAAGGTCCAAAGACAGACAAAGGGCCATATACGTGCAAGGAACCAATACAGACCACACAGGCACACCCTCCCCCTTTCTCCCCCCCCCCCCCCCCCCCGACTACGGGGGGAACGAGGGAGGATGGCGGTCCTTGGTACAGGACCCACCACTACACGGGGCAAGGGGCAGTAATGTGGGAGGGGCATCCCATAGAGGCTCACCATCAGCCTACACCACCTACCCTTTGGTGGGGGACTGCGGAGGAGCAGCACTCCATAAGCACGCATGGTGCTGCCTACCTTCACCCGACCGGCGCAGCCCAGGCTGGGAGGCACAACACAACGAGGACGGGTGGGAATAGTCCAACAGGGCCGCAGGCTTTAATAGCCCCGCTCACCTGCGAGAGAGTGATACTTCATGTCTTCGCAGTCGGCACTGCAGAGAAATCTGGGGATTTGTGGGAGGTCCCCGGGTATTTGAGGGCCGGGAGGAGCCTGTTTTGCATGTCTCTGCAGTGCAGCGCCATCTGGCGGAGGATAACCCAAGTGTAAGTACTATATCTGGAGCAGGACGTACTGTATACTAAGAATAGACACAATGAAAAGAAGGAGTCAGAGCCATACACACAAAAAAGGAGCATAAAGCCGCCCGCGAGGGCACTTACGGACCGCGGTAAGTAGAACCGTCACACGCGCGCACGACCAGACAAAATGGCGCCGGGAGTACCTCCAAGGGCGGGCCAGAGCGAGCCGTGACGCAGAGCGCGCCAAGCCAGGCCCCGCCCCCAGACAAGCAGCCAATGAGAACGCAGAAGTGTCTGAGGTAACGCCACCACCCAACATCCAAATGAAGGAAAAGACGCGTGCGGCGGCATTTTGCAAAAAGTAAAAAGAACAAATCAGCGTGGCGGCTGATACCACATATACTAGTAAAAAACAGACAATACACCGTATGCACGAATCACAATACACACTCACCCACACCCTCCCCCTTCTTTCCCCCCCCCGAAGGCTACAGGGAGAATGAGGGAGGACAGCGGCCCTCTGTACAGGACCCACCGCTACACGGGGCGATAATGCGGGAGGGGCATCCCATAAAGGCTCACCATCAGCCTATACCGCCTACCCTTTGGTGGGGGATTGCGGTGGAGCAGCGCTCCTTAAGTACACATGGTGCTGCCTACCTTCACCCGACCAGCGCAGCCCAGGCTGGGAAGCACATCACACGAGGAACGGGTGGGAATAGTCCAACAGGGCCGCAGGCTAATAGCCCCGCTCACCTGCGAGAGAGTGATAACTTCATGTCTTCGCAGTAAGCACTGCAGAGAAATCTTGGGATTTGTGGGAGGTCCCCGGGTATTTGAGGGGCCGGGAGGAGCCTGTTTTGCATGTCTCTGCAGTGCAGCGCCATCTGGCGGAGGATAACCCACTTGTAAGTATTACATTTGGAGCAGGACGTACTGTATACTAAGAATAAAGGTAAATGAATTGATATGCGCAGCAATCAAAATTGCCCTGGGGAAGGATGCATATGAGCACTGTTCATTTTATTGGTCTGGTTTAAGTCATTTTTGACTGTTGGTCTGCTTTAAGCAGCTTGTTTAATCAATAGGGTCCTTCAGAGACCCCATGTTTTCAAAATACATGTCAGACCTTTTAGAGACCTGGGATAAGGGAGCATCTACTCTGGGAGCCTTAGCTTAAGGTCCTCAAAAGGTAACCTGCATTTTAGTGATTTTGGGAGGAGGACCTGGCTTGTGGGTTTCTTCACTCCCTTGAAATCATTCCTTTAATTGACACATGGACCAAAACACAGGCGTTTTAGGATGCTGAAAGCCCTAATAAGGAAGGTCTTACCCCCTAGGCTGGGGTCTCAATTTTTAGCATGGTATAGATGGTCTGAGTGATATCATGTATGTCTTCTACTGAAAACCTCAATCCAAAACTGCCAACTGTCTCTAGTGCATGGCATACAGCTCCATGCTGTTGTGACGTTATCCAAATTCTAAATGGTGGCAGAGGGGGGCCATTGATCAGTGCCTAAAGGAAGGATACTCCAAAATGTTCACTACGGTCCTCTTACAGAAATTTCTTAAATTGCAGCTCTGATGGCAAATATTTTGGCAGCTCACCTTAAATTATATGATCTGTTGCACATTTTATTTTACCAAACAGCCCAGTATCAAAGAAAAATTCACTAACCCCTGGCAATTACCAATCCCAGACTTTAAATATTTAAATGGGTCATCTTGTTAGTGTATTGAAGTAGAAGGTATATAGGATTTGCTCCATACAACCATTGCCAGACTATGCCACATCAGTATAAATTAAGAGTAGTGCAAAAAATAGTTTAATATTTATTTCAGCATGTTGCTGCACCACCAATGTTTTAGCAGATGCGTGTCTTGAGGGGTAGCAACATGTCCCAGTGTATATAAAAAAAAAAAAACAACAATAACAGGCAAGACATTTCTTTCCATTGCACACCATTAATCCTGGAACCGATTATCAAAAGATGGAAAGGGGTAACACCATGCGGGTTTTAATGCCTACTCATCTAAGTGTGCATAGGAAAAAATCAAATAACTAGGCTCAATTAGTGGGAAAAACATCTTACAAATTCATCATAGGTAGATGTTGGCGTTCCTTCTCACTATTATAAAAAGAGTGGCAGTGGAAACTTTAGATTACTAGAGCCCTATACCCTTCATAGGTGTAAAAACCCTGAAAAAACTGCAGCACACTCATTGGGACAGCAGACCCCTCTTCTTACAAAAGGCACTGACTGCAGCTGCAGGAAGCTTACGATGTACAGTTGTTTAGGGCCCCACTCACCCCGCCTCCGCAGATAAACTTGGCAGCGTGGGTTTAGGTAACACAACTACCAAGTGCCAGAGATGGCAGCAGCTGTAAAACAGAAAAAATTACGACACAGTGATTGTACCCACGTGATGTTTATTTCCCCACATAGGGAAAAGCCTCAAAATGTTTAATTCTAAAAAGCATAACATCACAGGACTATATCACTTAGCAAGCTTAAAACAGGTAAAAAATAAAGAGGAAACCCTATAAAGAAATTAAACATTTTACGGATGGTATGTGATTATTTTACACACAAAAGTCACGTTTATCTTAAACAAGCGTTCAAAATGTTTGTCTGCAGTGAGCGGGGGACGGCAACTTATCAAGGTCCAAGCCTACAATACCCCTTCACGTCTACATTAGCCACCAAATTAGAATTAAAAAAAATATAAATCAATGAAGTGGAAAATATAAAATCATGTACTATGAATTAAGTGGAAAAATGTCTGCAGTCTGAATTATCCTAAATCAAAGGGCTATAAGAAAGTCCAAAAACTGCAGGAGCCTAGAACGAGCTAATCCATAGACATGTTTCCTTGCTCATCCTTTTCTGCTCCACTTTCGTCTTCCTCTATTTCTCCCTCCTCCCCGCTGAACTTGTCGTGAGCCCACTTGGGGCTGGTGCCTGGTTTTCGAAATAAGAACCTGCCCCTTCCACGAGGGAAACTGGCACGACCTCTCCCACGATTCACCCATTTGTCCTCGTTTTCCCCTTCCCGGTCGTCGTGCTGCAGAGAGATGAGAATGGATCAGGTCTGTGTCGGGATACTGATAGTCACTGTTATGCATAGACGGCTCCACACTATGCACACACGCCTTTTACCACCGCACCTGAAAATAGACACGCTGCTATAAATTGCTAAAAAATGGAAACCATTCAACGCATACTTCTTCATACGTGCAAAAATAAGCAATGTTACACAGTCTGAAACACCACTACCAACCCATATGTTAATATACACAGAAGGGATTATTAGTTGTGCACCCAATTTAAATGCTGTTGAAGAGCTTCTGGGTGCACTCCTTATTTCCCACGGTAGAGCATGTGAAAGAAAATAAGTACAAGACCATGCACAAGAGCTTCTGCAAAGACAAAAAAGGAAACCATTTCCACATATTGTAAATCAGGTTAAGAGGTTACCAAGAGGACATACCCTCAGATCTGTGTGGGAGGAATACACAGGAGGAAAACACTCCTTAACTTGGTTATACCCTAATAGTATTGGAAGATGGCCAAATGAGAAAAGGCATTTGGTACAAAGTGGTATTCCAGGAACAACAGTCTGGAATATGGCCTTGGTGGAAGATTCACCCAGGCTTAAAATCTACAGTAGGTAAACTAGGAATAAAAGGATAAATTAGGAGAACAGAGGGATGCATACCAGGTAATACTTTTTGCTTTTAGGCGTGTACTCTGGATCCCATTCTTCATCTCTGTTATTGCGTTTCTGGAAGTCATTGTTGTTATTGTTATTTCCTTGAAATGAACCTCTGCCCCATGGTCTTGATCCTCTTGCTCGGAATTGCTGTGGCAACACACAGATACAAAAGTTACTCTATGCCATTTATCTAAAGCTACCATTGTAAAAATATTTAATAAATGCATTGACCCTTTGCCTGTTTACTCCAACCACCTGCATACCTCCCTGCCAGCCAGCAAGCAGAGTGTTTCCGATTTATAAAGGGATACAGCAGGAAAAGGCAAGTGTTAGACCATAGTGTCGGGCCCAAATTATTTGTTCCATTTTTAAAAGGTAATAAATGGCCGATAACGGGGTTTAGAGTTTCACCCTAGGATTTGTCTTTTGAAATATGCGAGTGTGGCTCTTGGCTCTGCGATGCAGCATTACAAACAGCATAATAGGTTGGGGTCTGTAAGTGCACAAGATATTGCTTCAGGCACAGGTATTACCATCCTGGCTGTGCTCCTCCCTCTTTCCCAGTGTCCACACAGATGATCAATGCTGCAGGTGCGGGGGGTGATTGAAACGCTAATTAGATGCCGCTATAAATATGCTAATAAGGACTGACGCAATCGGGGAGAGGAGACAGAGGTGTGCCTTCTTTCTACTTTTAGGAGCAGCTGCGTTCTGACAGGAAGAGGAGGACATTAGGATGTGAGCTGCTGGAGGATAGTGTCTGCAAAGTGCCTACAGAGTCCATTTAAGTGTAAGTGAACAGTAAACTGAAGTATGGTAGTGAAGGGGGTGCAGCTGCTCACAAGCTGTGCTTCAGGCAGGGGCTAGTGAGAAAGCTGGACCAGTAGCCAGGAGTGCTGGAACTCTGCACCCTTGTGAACGCATGAACCAGAAGGGATGAGAAGGCAAGTCTGCTTCCGACTAGACTTTCTGTTCCAGTTTGGCCACCTTCATACCTGCCTATATGCTACACCTGAACTGGAACAGAGGCCAATCCATAATCTACATAGTTAATTTGGTTGAAAATAGACATGTCCAAGTTAAACCAAGGGCCATAGTTGAGCAAAGTTATTTATTATTTACTGATAACCTAGTAACTGTTTGTTATTTTCTTCTAATAAAGCAATGAATCCTTTTTTGAAGCAGCCAGTTGTAACAAGCTTCTGTGGGAGGATGTTCCATAAATTTGCACTTCATGATTAGAATGGTCACCTCTGGAGACTGAAATCCCCCCCCCCCCCCTCTTGTCTTTGCAGGTGACCTTTAAATGGACCACTTCATAAACACAACTGAATTGAAAGGTTTCAGTGGTGCTATGCTAAAACCAACCACAGCAGCACACGCACAGTTTCTGGAAAAAAAGTAGGGTTTTAATTTAAAAAAATGGAGCATGGGGCCCTAGTGTAAATCTATAGCCATTCGTGTGGATTTTCATGCTTGCTGGCTTTCTAGAGATAAACAGTTTCACCTATTTGATTTGTTTGATTGGTTTGTGGTGCATATTAATCGGCTGCTATTGACTAGCGTTTCCATGACTAGGAGGGAGCTTACAAAGGTTCCCCTTGCTCGTCCTCTATCACTGGTTCCTTGGAAATCCTGGTTTCCTAAACGTGCCTTGTCAGAGTTTGCAGTGCCATCTTCTTTTTCCTCACTTTCAACAGAGTACTCCTCGGGCGCTGGTGGGGCTCGCATGGAATGGGAGGAATGCGAGGAGGAAGAGGAAGAGCGAGAACGCTCCCGGACTTTTCTATGCTTCCTAGGAGGTGAAAAAAAAAATTAAAATGTAATGTACATAGTTTAAAGGATATTATAGGAGTTAGGATTATAGTTCAGGTTAATCATTTAAACATGTTGCATCAGGCACAATAGCTATGCAAAAAAAATAAAATCTGCCTTTAAGATTTATGTGGCAGCAAAGTCTGGTGAAATGCCTGTATCTAATATATACTTCAAATTTCAGGCGATCAATCCCCAATCACTACAAATGTATTCAAGGTTACCATTTTAAAACTAAACCATTGGATTTAATCACAGAAAAGCTCTCTGGGGAAACCTACCTAACATTCTCAGTAAACAGTCACACAAAAGATTTCATCATGAAATAATTACAAAGCTTTAGATTTGTTCCCCAGGTACCTCCACTTTACTATCATCAAATCTAATTTAGGCCAGGTTCACGCCTACAAACGTTGCCATGTATGTGGTATTTCGTTTTTGCGTGTAGTGTTGTACAATCCGTGGTTTTAAAATTTACGGTAAAATAGGATAATGCTATCACGCATCAATTGACTGCACTGTCATCAAAACACACAAATGAAAAAAAAAAAAAAAAAAAAAATGTAAACATATATCCCAACAGAAAAATAAAACCAACATACTTGTGTTTTTTGGAGGACTTCCTGCTCTTCTCTGGTTTCTCAGGTGACCTCTCTCTAGAATGGCTTGAATCTCTGGAATCTCCAGAGTCCCGGGAATGATCACGCTTGTCCTTGTGTTTTTTGCGGCGTTCTATATCTTGCCGCAGATCAGAAGGCTCCTCTCTGTACTTCCCTTCACCCTGAGATGGCAAAGGAAAAGGTTAGGCTAGAGAGCAAACTACTATCTGGCAAAACGGGTTCACTGAGCAACAGCATCACAGTGGCACTCCATTAATTCCGTGACGAAATATTTTTAGGCAATAACATGAAAATGAAAGCTACAACCAAAGTACTGTACACTAAAAATTATGCTTACATATAATCATACAAACAAAAGCAGTGTGAATACTACAGCTACTGCTCAATTACTAAATAACCATGAAAAATACACCCCCCCCCCCCCAAAAAAAAAAAAAAAAAAAATCACAATTCTTAACTCCTGTTTAAAAGCAGACAAAATTTAATGATTCCTTCCTGAGGTCCAATTAGACTTTTACTTACTAGTTTCCCATTCTTGCAGGAATATTCACTGACAGGGGATGCAGGGTTGCACAGCTGCCATTTCAAAGGAATAAAAGTGCACATGACATGCAGAAGGGTAGTGACGGTTAGCAATGACCCACCACATTGGTTGAGCCTTCGCTTGACAAGGATGGATCGGAGGAACAGGACAAAAAATAAAGGAGGCTAGGCCAGAATTTAAGGGAGGAGGGGAGAAGGCGAAAAATCCTTGATAAGGGTTTTACAAATCATTTGAATTAATCTTTTATTTTGATACCAAAAGTACTTTTGTCATTTTTATTGTCTGAATACAGAAAAGACGTCCTTGTTGCTATAGAGAACAAATGTTTATAAAATACAAAAGTCCAAAGTGTCTAAAGAACGAATGTCGCCAGATGTACATGACATTTGGTGCTTCATACATACACAGTTCACAGTCAAAAGTAAAGCACATCATCCTGTTTTACATTGAATACTTCATTCCACTAAGGGTTTCTGTTCAGAGGATGTGGTACAGCCTTATTGGCCAGCCATTTAGCAGACATGAATTATCTTGATTACTGGACATTTCCACAGCAGTGTTTTTGGGTTATACAAGATACAAAAGAACTTGTTTCTTCCAACTTACCCGAACTCAGAAAAAGTAAACCTCCTTTGATCAGATATTAGAGCAGATCCTTGGTAGTTTGGATGAGGTATTTAAGCAAGGCAGCTAAAGGTGGTGAAGATGAAATCTTCACCTTCTCAGACATGCATTTTTTATGTATGAACACAGAGTCTTGTATGCAATAGAGTGAGATACTTACAAGCATAACCCAAAAATACAATAGGGTCATTTGCTCATCACTGGAGATTTTGGATCCAAAATTCCTCTTTTTTTCCAAGTTCAATCACAATAGACCTTGGAGTCATTTCATTTTTACCATATCCTAAACCACTTCACAAAGGTTGTTGATATATAGATTTTGTTTTATTACAAATTTAACATTTTGCAGCTCATATTTTTTTTTTTTTAGAAATATTTCACATCCTTAAAAGAAAAACACAAACTTAAGTAGAGAGCAAGAGGGAAGCATGTCTCAAAGAAAGAACACACCTACTGACATCTTACATTCACACTATCGTGGGAGCGCTCTCACCTTGTGGCTGCCTTCTTTTGCTTGCTTGGTTTCCTCGTGCATAAATCCATGTTTCCTAAGAGCACTGGGAGACATGTCAATTCTCCTGTAGGACAAAGAAAAACAAACATGAATAAAAAGGGCGGATATACAAAGACTCCATGCAGACATATAATAGCAGAGTGCCTCCAACTTTCGGGGGAACCATACAGTGATTTTATATGGCATCTACCTGTGAATTTCAGGACTCTTTCGAGATTTCGAAGGCTCTTGCTCTTTTGCTTTCTTTAGGTAGCTTGCAAATCGCTCACTCAGCGTCATAGTATTTGCGCCAAAATGATGTTCTAGAATGATACAGTTAAAAATTATACATAAATACAAAGGAAATAGCCTGCAATATAACTAATGGGGTTCAGACACATTTAAAAAAAACATAAGGGGATTAAAACAATATACTATAGTAACTTTGTAAAAAGGTGTTGGAAATTACCTCGGACGTGATGGACAATGGTCACAATGTGCTGTGCAAATAACTCAGATGGGCTGCGCTGAGGTTGTGCAGACTGAATGTGCTGGAAAATCGATTTAAATTCTTGATCCTTCTTATTGCTGTGAACAAGGTCTCGAGAGAGTTTCCGCTCATGAGCCATTACTCCACTTGGGCTGCACAAAGAAATGAACATTTATGTATTAAAAAAATAATAAATGCTTACTTTTGCAGCGTAATTTGAGGATTTCCATCGTTGTGAAATGTAACATAAAAAATCCTGATCCTATATTGGGATGCCCCGCTGTGTAAAACCCCTGTGGTTGCCTATAAATTCACTTTTAATGGTGGCTCCCACAACATCACCTGTAGCTGTGGAGTGCTTCAGTGCCATCCATTCAGATAGGCTTGGGACAGGAGCATTTGAGATCCGCTAATCTGCTATCTCAAAACATGCTATGCAGATGTGGGCCCGGCAGTGGCATTTTTATTTTCTTTTAACACCTGGCCTAAACTTGTACTGTTTTTTTAAAAAGCAGCTTTTGTTGATGCAGTTTAAACTTTTTGCCTTTAAGTGGACCAACCATGTCCTATGGAAGGTTACATCAACAGCTAGTTTAGAACGGAATCCTGTCAGAAACCAATGGCATACCTGGGGAAATCGAAAATCAAAATCACTATATCAGGAACACAAAGCAGTATTGATGGCTTAAAACATCCAAACAGTAATGTACTTAGGGCGGAGGAGCAAAATAGTTTGGTTTTTGTGGGGGGCCCGCCTTAAGTTTCTCTCACACAGAGGGAGAGTGGGCATGAATGTAATGCTATGCACAAGCAGAGGGGCCCTTTGTCACAGGAGACAGCATTTTTTTTTTATCACTGAAGCAAAATCCAGAGGGGGGGCAGACACTAAATCTTGCTCCAAGCTGAACACAAGGACCAAAAGACAGCTAAACATTTGCCTAAGAGGCGAGAAGGCTGTAGGTTTTTTAACCCCTTGCATGGATTGTCCCTTTAAGAATCTGCAAAGTCAAACTTGAGGTAGTCATTATTGGCAGTAGGAAAACGAGGTAACATGTTTTTGCATGCACCATTCTACATTAACCAGCAGCTCCATAAAAACCGCATGCTCGCATGTGACAGAAAAGAAAGCCCAAACAGCCGAAGTCTCCACAATCGCGATGACAGTCGAACAGAAAATTTGGAAAACACTACACTATGAGATTCTCATTTGATGCTCATGGCTCTAAATACTGGCCATCTAAAGTTGGATGGCAAAAGCCTCCCCCTTCCCCAAAAGATAGTGACCAGTATACAAGTAACATTTAAAATGACAACTTACTGTGCAAGGTCCTCCTCAAAAGATTCCATATGAGCATTAGATGTTGCTTCCCGGTTAACAGAGAAATTTGATTTTGAGAAGGGCAGGTCCTCTTTGGCAGAAATCTTCTCCCTTTCAGATTTCCTAGGTGGTGGGGATTCGCTCCTCTCTTTAGAAGCCTTGAAGCCAGTGACTTTAAAATTTTTCTCAGGTTGGAATCCTTTATGGCTGGACTTAGATGCTCTTTCCTCTTTCTTAGGTTTTTCTATGAAAATATCTTCATCTGTATCCTCAGACTTTTTCCGTTTCTCCTTGGCACTCGGCATGAAAGACAATTCCTCCCATTTTGCTGGGTCATAGGGGTCTTGGTTTTTGGAGTCGCTGTCTGAGTCTTTCCTAGATCTTTGTTTCTCCAGCTCCTCTCTCATTTTGTAGCGCTTTGGAGAAACACTCTTTTTATAAGCCCTCTCCAATTCACTCATTGCAAAATCGGTGGGGCTGCAGCGGTCCTTCATTTTCTCCTTCTCCAGCTCGAAAGCCTTGTTTTTTTGTTCTTCCATAAACCTACAAAGAATCATAAGATTAACAGACTAACCGACTGATATCACTGCATAGGCAGTTAGAAAAAGTTAATTTGTATGAAATCTTTCAAAAAGTTATGCAGAAGATCTCTTTTCTCCCCTCCCCCCACAGAGCCCAATTTCAAAAGTAGATTGCAAAAGTATCTAAAAAGATAGGAGCTACTAATCTCAAGTATGTGTTTATAGTGTATTTATTGTAAAATCTTTTCCTCTCAGTATTCACCTGGGGACACCAGCTTGGAAGTGTGGCCTCCACACAAACTGCCGACGCTGGGGACCATTTGAGATGTACCGAAAAAAAAAAAAAAGGAAGAGCAGGGAAAGGCATGCATCCTTGTTCTAAACGAAGCAAGTGGAGACAGCGTTCTGAAATGCAGTACGTGAACCAGACCATTTACAAATCTAGGACTGGTCCTACTGAGCTGTCCCTGGGGGTAAACAGATGTTCACATACACAGCTGACCCTTGTTCCAGGGACAATGCAGAGTTCACAACCCATATATATAGATTATCAATCACACTACATGAAGAGAATTAGCTACTGTCAACAACCTTGTCTTAAGGAATCATGTGAAGTTTTGAAGCCACTGTGTAAAATCCTTCAACAGAGCCCAGTTGCAAATACTCATTTAGTGCAAGTTGGCTAACCAGGCTGCCATGACCTTTATGGGTATCCTGGGCTTTTAGATATCTGTGGTAGTAGTAGTAACTAAGCAATCTGAACAGTTGGAAAACTGTTGAGGAATGAGCAGGTAGGCTTAACGTCCACTGTTGATAGAAGTTCATCCAGTGAGAGATTACTTCAAGTCAGTCTTGTTTTTCTCCTTGCCTCATCTAGAATGAATTAAGTGCAGTAGGGGGGAGGATGGCACTGTAATCTTGCGACCACCTCCAGATATGCTCGACAATGTCATCCAATGCTCGACAATGTCATCCAATAGTTCAAACAGGAGACCCCAGCCAAGGAGCGACTTTGCTGTAGTTTTGAAACCACATTCACCAATCACATTCTCAGACTCTCTATAGTCTGGCATAAACCTATTGATGATGCCCCGAACCATGCTTCTCAGTGTGCCACAAAATGAAACAATGACCTAGGCTAGAGAATAAACTTTGATAAGGGTTTACCACTGGAGGGCCTGTCCATTTAAAACAAAACCCTGAAAAGATAGCACAGGTTTTATCTGGACATATTCATTTCTCCATGATTTTGTAAAATGCCTCACATACCAAGACCCAACCTTCCTGTGTCCAGGTCCAGCCTGCTCTGTGTATGTTGAATTTATTATCCCACAGTGTGCTGTAGATACCATTACAGGTCTCCAAATGTCCCTCTCTACTCCATTCTATCCACAACTATGCGCCAAATGTGGTTGCATGACCACCCCTGTACCTCAGCACTCACAGCAAACCACAGTGGTCCCTATTGCAGAGCTCACTCATATCCGAGAGACAGGAGCGACCAAGCCAATCACATTTTGAGCAGGCTCTTAGTAAAATGGAAAGTCAAGGCAAAGTTTGAAGACCTGCTATATTATCTTCAACGTACCACAGAAAATGGAGAAGAGGCACCTGAGATGGGTCAGATGAGCTACAGGTTAAATCCTTGTTGCCTTATAGCCATTACCCATACTGTCCCTAAAGACAATGTTTTGCACCTGCTCGGGATTCTGCTGTTGGTCAGATCTTTGTGGGAAGTCCTAAAGTTCAAAAAGCATCCGTTGCATACTCCAGGCACGCTGAAGATGCCTGTTCTTCTGAAGGGGACATTTGGGGATTATGCCTCCCCAGAATACAGTCCATGTTAAAAAGGCATTGACGCCTCTTCTACATCCTCAGACTTTGGCACCACTTTGTTCCTATTGCTCCCCCAAGACCCTAGGCAACAAGCCCATGGTTCAGATGAGGTTGCTGGCTGAGATGAGTGAATGAATCTGCACAAGCATAATGCAAGCTTGATAAAATGTGAAAAAACAATCACCTCACTTCTTAGGGAAAAGAAAATCTGTCTACCTTAACAGAAACCTCAAATGTGATCCAGGTGCTCCCTATGGTTGCTTGTGTTTGTATGATGAGCACAAAGTCCTTCCCATTAATACAATTCTGTGATTACTCACCTGTAGAATTGATTTTACTGTGTATAGCACGGCCTGTTTCATTTCAATCATTACATCTGGGTATTCCACCACAAGGTGGCGCAGTTGACTGCAGAAGACTTGTGGCTCCTCCTGGCCCTATAAGAAGCCAGGAATCACCCATAGACCCCCAGTGATAAAAGCAGTTATGCAAGAAGCCGGGAGATAAACCATGATAAAAAATACACAGCCTCACAAAAAATAACTTTTGAACAAATCACCATAAAGAGGCAACCAAGAATAACGATAACAAGGGAGGGATGAAACAGGCCGTGCTGTACACAGTAAAATCAATTCTACAGGTGAGTAATTACAGAATTGTATTTTTCCAAGTGTACAGAACAGCCTGTTTCATTTCAGTCATTACTTCTGGGACATCCAATAGCAGTGTCCGCAAAGTAGAGTGGGATTCCCAATGAGTAACGGCAGGCAGTTCAAGCCACTACCGCCGGAAGCACCTTGCAGCCAAAAACAGCATCAGTTGAGGCCCTAACATCAACCTTGTAAAACTTGGAAAAAAAAGTATGAACAGAAGACCACGTAGCGGCCTTACAAACTTGTTCAACAGAAGCCTGGTGCTGAAAAGCCCAAGAGGCACCAATAGCCCTAGTAGAGTGAGCAGTAACGCAGAAGGCTAGAATGGCCGGTACCCCCTCCTGGGCTACCCTAGCAGAGGAAAGGGAGGGAATACATAGAGGAGCCGAAACTCCATCCAGGGAATCGTTAGCGCGTCCGTGGCGAAGGCCAGAGGATCCTTTGACAGGGAGACGAATCTTGGAAGCTTGCGATTGTGACGGGACGCACACAGGTCCACATCCGGTTGACCCCAGCGGCGTCACAGAGCGGGAAATACCTTGTTGCTGACAGACCATTCCCCCAGACGAGACATCCCCCTGCTCAGGGAGTCTGCCTCCTGGTTCTCCACCCCCGGAATGTAAACCCCCGAGAGGCAGGGAACAGTCTCCCCCGCCCATGATAAGATCAGAGACACTTCCTTGAGGGCTCGCTTGCTCTGGGTCCCTCCCTGATGATTGATATAGGCAACCGCCGTCTGATTGTCCGAGCGGACTTGTACGGCAAGACCCCGAAGGTGGGGAGTCAACTGGGAGAGCACCAACCTGATCGCCCTCAGCTCTAGGACGTTGATGGGCACATGGGCCTCCTGGGAACCCCACTGACCCTGGAACCTCAGTGACTGCCACCCCCCCCCCCCCCCCCCCGCCGGTCAGACTGGCGTCCGTGGACCTGCCCACTAGAAGATTCCTCGAGTCCAACCACCACTAGAGGGCCTGTCTGACCAGAGGGGACAGAGCAAACTCCTGATCCATGGACTCCCAAGTCCGATCCCAAGACGACAAGAGATGTAACTGAAGAGGTCTCATGTGGAACTGAGCACATGGAACCGCCTCGAAGCAGGACACCATTAGCCCCACCAACTGCATCCCTAGACGGATGGAGGGGTGAGGACACAACAGCAGGGTCCGTGCCTGCAACTGAAGGCCCTCCACCTTCTGAGAGAAAAACCTTGGACCTGAGAAGTATCCCATGCCCAGTAAGGACTTCGCCAAAGACTGAGATAGTGAAGACTTGGGATAGTTGATCACCCAGCCGAAGGACTCGAGAGTGGACGTCACCACCTGAGTATCCCTCTCGGCCTGATGAAGAGACTGAGCAGCAATCAGAATGTCGTCCAGGTAAGGGAGGATGCGGATGCCCTGGTTCCTCAGGAGAGCCATAACACCGGCCAGCACCTTGGTGAAACCCTGAGGAGCCGAGGTGATACCAAACGGCAAGGCCACAAACTGGTAGTGTTGACCCCCCCAGAGCGAACCTCAGGAACCTCTGGTGACCTGGGAAGATCGGAACGTGAAGGTAGGGATCCTTGATGTCCACCGTGGTCATGAAATCGCCCGGCCAAAGGGAACTAACGGCGGAGCGTAAGGTCTCCATGCGAAAGTGCTTGAACCTGACGAATTTGTTGAGGCCCTGGGCCTCAGGGAGCCGTTCTTCTTGGGCACCGTGAACAGGTTGGAGTAGTACCCCCGACCCTGTTCCTGAAGAGGTACCTGACAAATGACCCGGGACGCCAGAAGACGTTGTACGGCCAAACTAAGTCCCTGAGCCGACACGGGGTTTAGAGATATCCGAGACCGGTGGAATCTTGGAGGCGGCGAGGCTGCAAACTATCTTGTATCCGAAGGAAACCACCTCCTGAATCTACCAGTCTGAGACGCGCAGTCTCCAGACGTGAGCAAAAAGCCAAAGCCGTCCCCCCACCCGGTCGGGTGAGGGCGCCTCCTCATGCCAGAGGGACCTTGGTAGGGGGTTTTGGCTTGGTTCCCCAGGAGAGACCAGGGCGACCGCGGGGATCTGCCTCGACCCCAAGAGTCTCTGCGACTACCTGAAAAGGAGGATCCACGACCTCCCCTTGAAGGACAAAAGGAAGAGGATCCCCGAAAGGGCCAAGCCTGCTTTCTACGCTGGGAAGCCTACCATCCTTGGTCAGAGTGTCAAGCCACTCAAAGAGACGAAGACCAGTGAAAGGGAGCCCAGTGAGACTTCTTAACGGCGGTGTCAGCCGCCCACTGACGCAACCAGACGGACCTACGCATAGCAAACAGCAGGCGTCATCCATGGCACACAGCACAAAGTCAGAGCAAAGCAAAAAGGTCCTTATAACCCTCCATGATCTTGCAAGATCGGGCAGCCTCAGCAAGGCGCATGACATTTTTAACAGCAATGGCCACAATAGCTGCAGCGCAGACTGGACGCAAACCGGCCCCTACAAAAGGTGAAGGCATGACAAGCCAGCTGATCCATGCGTCGGTCCGTGCTATCACACAAGGTGGTAGTGTCGGGGGACGGCATGACCGAAGTGTTGGATAGCCCCAGGACCGTGGCGTCCACCTCAGGTGGGCACGACCAGCGCCTAACCAAATCGGCCGAGAAAGGATACCTTCTATCCAACCCCTTGGGCACCGAAGGTAACCTGTTAAGGCGTTCCCACTCCTTGAGGACCATATTATAAAAATGGCCCCGTTCCGGGAACTCCAGGCGTTGCTTGCCGGGGCGGGAGAGCTCCCCTTGCTTCTTCGCCACCTTTGGGGGGGGGGGGGGGGCGATGTGCAATGTATCAAAAAAAAGCCGACAGGAGCCTGACGGTATCATCCAGGAGCCAGGTATCCTCGTCCGAGGAAGATCCTAAATCACTATCATATTTGCCCTGACTATCCCCAGAGGAATCCGAGCCACGGAACAACTCCCCCCTCCTCCTGGAAATCACGGCCACCATACATGTCAAGACCCTCGTCCTCATTGGCAAAGGGGCACAAATCCACGTCTAGGTGTCTTTTTGCTAGAGGCCTTGCCCGCAGCCGGCTGGGCCAGTTGTCGCTCAATGCTGGCCATGCACAGCGCCAGATCCAATTGCGACCCCCTGCTGGCTTCCCCCTCGCTGGGAGCTAAATGCAGGCGCGGGGGAGTAGGAGATGCTGTTGGGAGGACAGGACTGGACTGAAAAGAGACCCCCAGCCTGTTCCACGATAATACTTTGGGCGCACGGGACACAAACCGCGCCGCCTCCACTCAAAAGGGGATGCCCTGCACATGACACAGTCGAGCCTGCCCCGAGGGGGCCCCAAGCTCGCTATCCCCAGAAGCCTTCATATGGCGATTATCAAAAAAAGGCACAGTCAGCCAACACGGTGTAAGGCTAGATAAGAGCCCACCTGGGATGCCCCACAGAGAAGGGACCAAGGGAGGGGCCGCTAGAAGAACCTCGAGAGGCGGGACGATGACGCAAAACGCGCCGCTCCCTGCAAAAGGGTGCAAGAGGAGGCCAGGCCCCTCGGCAGGGAGAGGAGGCCGCGCCCGACAACCCAACCCCCCCCCCCCCCGACAGCAACAGCCTCGACGGGGAGAGGGGGTGGCGGTGTGAAGTACAGGAAGGCAGACGAGTGAAGGGGGGGGGGGGGGGCGCATACAAAAAAAAATAACCCCAGAGCAGAAATAGTCCCACACCAGACAATCCCCACAATAAAGACTCACCCCCGTAAAACACAGCAGGCACACAAGCAGCAGTGGTTCCTCCATTCCCCCTATATGCTCACCATATGCCTATGGCCGGCTACCCTTCAGTTAAAGGGTCTGCAGCCTGGAGCAAAGCTCATCGAGCACCCGACCCAGGTGCTCCCCTACCATCACCCGTTCCGTCAGCCAAGGCTGGGAGGCAGGAGTGTCCAGAAGCGGGTGGAAATAGGCATACAGGGCCGCAGGCTTAGTTGCCCCGCTCGCCTGCGAATAACTATAGAGAGCCATCTTCGGTCTCTGCAGTCATGACTGCAGAGAAACACTGGGGGTCTATGGGTGATTCCTGGCTTTTTATAGGGCAGGGAGGAGCCACAAGTCTTCTGCAGTCACATGCGCCACCTTGTGGCGGAATACCCAGAAGTAATGATTGAAATGAAACAGGCCGTGCGGTACACTTGTAAATGTTGATTTATACAGAGCCTACCAGGAAGGGAGTGGCATGTAGCAGGGAAGATGCCAACTACTTAACACCAATGGTCTATGAATGCAAGAAGAGCTTAAAATAGGTCTGACGCCAGAGCTCTACTTCACAAAATGCTCATTTAAACCGGACCTTCACCATGATTTATTGAAAAGCCCAAACCCCTAAAAACGATTCCCCAGCATTTTTAGTCACTTACTTATTCTTTCCCCCACTAGGCTGCAAATCTGTTCAGGACTTTAGGATACGGGTGCCGCCATCTTGACTCAGAAGCATCACACTTACTGAGGAGAGTGGGATAAAGTACAGGGGGGGTGTTATAGCTGTGCTTTGCTCAGACAGAGCAGAGCTGGTGTCAGGAATGTCAGCAATCCCAGAATGCAGCGCAGCACAGTCAGAAGGCACTTCCTGTTTGCAGTCTGTCTGATATCCCATGAGCCGCCATCTTGAATGATTAAAGGCTCATAACATGCAGTAGATGCAAGTAAGATGATTTTTAATGTGAGCAATCTGTATGTACAGGGTGGGGGGGAAACATAAGATGGACTCTTATTCAGAGTGAAGGACCGCTTTAAGTTGAAAGCACAGTGAATCTAGGATCTGTAAACAAGGTCAAGGAAGAAGAATGGCAGTTTGTCCAAAATGCAGGCAAAGAAAGAGCAACCACATTGAAGTCGCCACCAGATAAGCAAAATGAATTGTAACCGCTTTCCCTCATAATGAAACTAAAGTGGTTCACCAAGGAAGGGGGGTTGACACACTGCCGCTTAGGGCTATTCCCCTTTCGATTTCAATTTTAAAGGTGGTCATTGTGTGCCAAAATTAGATTATCAAAGTACCAAGCTTATCTGTTTATTCTATTTGTTTGCAACTCTGTCGTTCGAGAGTTTCTTTTTAAACAAAGTCTGTTTACGTTAGCAACCTTACACTAACTTGAGCATTTGATATACACCGGAGACTTCCCGACTCTGGCTTGCTGATCATCCACATTCCTGACCGTACAGGTTTAACTCCGCCAGCTCCAATAAATCCTCTTCAGGTGAGGGGATCCCAATCTTGTATGCCAATAGCCAAAAGGTTACCGACAGCAATGAGATGTCTTCTGACATTTATTTCCCAAAGCTCTATGTGGAGGTCGGGCAGCTCATCTGTGTCAGAAAGATCCTGGGATTTGCAGGCAGTAAAGCTATACTAAAGGGCTTTACTCAAGGCCAATAAACAATATAAGTAAATCACAGGTCTGAGGGCACAATCCTAACAGACGTTTATTTTAGTTTCCAAAATAATGAAAATAATAAGAACAGCAAAAACCTAACAAATAATGGAGTTCTCCCATTTAGGGTCAAGCTGGCTGTCTTCTTTAGGTTTTACAAAGCGGCCGTACAATCCTAAAAGCTTTAGATGGGCTCTACTATAAACTGGTCACCCATCCAGATGCATATCTAGATTACACGAGACAGGTGGCTACTGAATCATTTTCAGTGCTAAAAGAAGCCTGCCCCCAGCAATCATGTGTGCATGGTAAAACTAGTTCACTGGGTTCTTTAACATGATATGACATGGAAAATAGAATATGGCTTTAACACCACAATTCAGCATTATGAAGGTAACAAAATACACATTTTGTAGAGGAATAGTTTTAAACATACAATGGTGTGCAGTACTCTGAAAGCAGCAGTTCTACATTTGCACACTGGTGTGGCCAGCTGTTCATTTTTTTACCAAAAATGTACAATTGTTTTAGCATTTTTGCATCACAGCTCCTGTAAAATACAGGGGCCAATGCTTCAATGTTTTGGGCACTGCTTGTCTGATTTTCGGCATGGTAGAACTAATACTTTCAGGTAAAAATGGAGAAAGGTCACATGTGGCAGCCATCTGTGGCCATGTAAAACCAGTTACTTACCACAATTTGTCCTAAACTTACTAAAGTGCCTTAAGAGAAATTCTGCTTCTATCCAAGCTACACCAGTCACTTTACCAATCTCAACTGGGGTAGAACAGCAGTTTTACATGTGCTTTTGATCTGTATTTATTAGACCTGCTTTTAAGACCATGATACTTTGCTCTCCTTTGCACTGAAGTGATTCTCTTTAAAAAGAGGAGACAGGGAAAAAAAGCCTGACCAGGCTAAAAACACTTCAACACTGCTGCAAGTCTCCTAGAAAGGGTTTAATATTGTCTGCACACTGTAAACAAAACAAACATAAAAAAATAGAGAAATCACATTTGTTATTACTCTGACCAAATCTTGATCATTTTTTTTTTTTTTACGTAAAAATACAGTTTCATTGTACTCACATTTTCTTTCACTGGGGAATGCAGCATTTAATTTGCTAGTCCTGTCTGACAGAAGGTTGGACACCAAAAGGCTGTTCCTCACATCAGCCTGCCCCCCCCCCCCCCGACCAGCTTAAACTACAACATTTTTGGTGGACATTTCCAACCAGTGGTCGTGGCCACCCCCCTGTACAATAGCACATGTTTATATCACCCAATTACAATGCTGCAATACACAGGCAGCCACAGAGGCGAGTCCTATGCCTGGAGGTCTACTGTTAAGAGAAATCAGAGAGAGTATCAGGAATCCGAATCAAGTTTCTTCTTGTAGGTGGTGCTGTGAGGTTACAGGAAGGGAGAGTGCAAGTATGATTAAGGTAAACTGCCAAATGTTTTTAACATTTTGCCTGGACAGTGCCTTTAAGGAGGAATTTAACCTATCTGCTGATAACTAGTGACCCTGGTCTGTACTGCCATCCAGACAGGTTTAATAAGACTAAAATCTACACTATTGGTGCACACGTAAGAGGGACACCGAGATGGACCCATGGTAAAGGAAAGGGAGTTACAGTTGCAGGCCAGATTCTTATAGGAAGAACGAACAGTAAGAAAAGCTTTCTGAGGGAGGGGAGAGAAGTAGATCCTCTAGGGCTAGGGATTTAACTCGAGCACCGTTTTCACAACAGCAGTATTAGCTGGGATGTGATGAATAAGGGCGCCACATTTTTAAAAGCAAAGACAAAGAATAAAAAAGTGTAACAAAGTATCACAGAGCCAGGCATTAACAGCCTCCCAGTGTCCAACATTTTGATAGACAAGAGTCCAACACCTCAGAATAGTTCATGTGTTGCCCAGTAAAGGTCAGAGAACATACAGAATTAAACTCTTCAATACAAAAAAAGATCCCCTAGACATAATTGGCTTACACACACTTCTCTCTAAAGCTTTTCTGTGCATGAAAAGATTAAAAAAAAATGAAAAATAAAAAAAGGCAGTGGTCACTTCCCAAAATAATTTAGTATAGCAAGACAGAACAAAGTGCATGTAAGCAACCTTCACTAATGGGGAAAGTAGATCTTAAATTGCCAATGTGAAAAAGTAAATGCCGATTACATAAAGTGGACCCCTCATATCACACACAAACCTCTTACCTTCCGCCTTTCCCTTGGCGCGATCATGGGCTGTGGGGGGGGGGGGGGGGTTCAGAACAGAACAGGATGCCTCAAGGACAAGAACCAATCACAAGGATGGTGAAAATCCTGGTGATTGGTCCACTTGAACAGTCAAAGAAATTAGATCTAAAGCAGATCAAAACTCACAAAAAAACTTTAATACATTTGACCAAAGCTACTGCATCACTAGGATGGTGAAAATCCTGGTGATTGGTCTACTTGAACAGTCACAGCATGCAGCATTTTGTTCAAGAAATTAGATCAAAAGCGGATCAAAACTCACTAAAAACTTTTAAAATACATTTGACCAAAGCTACTGCTGGTACTTCTTAGGGTGTAGAACTAGAAATAGATATTTTTGCTCTTCGAAAAGTCCACATTTTGCGGTCTGTCTCTGTAAGATGGCAGGTGATCAGTCATTGCATCAGTGTGGCAATGACAACATTGCTACACACCACAGTGGCAATAAATTGAGGAGGTGGGAGCTTTACAGCTAAACCAGACGCCATTATCTGGGATCAGAGTGATGCGGAAGCACTGAATATTGGCAAAAAGGTTCTATTAATGTGTGGGTTTTGGTCCACTTTAAGTTCTGTTAGAATTACAGTTCATGAACCACAGGCAAACATAGAAATACCGTTTTGTGATTACTCACCTTAAAACGGATATTATAAGTGTGACATACACTCCGCTTCAATAAGTCTTGACAGTTGGGTTATTCTCCAGTAGAGGGCGAACTTCTACAGAGATGAATGCAAAAAAAGAAGCCCCTCCCGGTCCATAACTGCCTGGGACCTCCCACCAATTCCCCAGTGTAAGATAGCAGTAAAAGGGACCAGGAAGAACCAAATATTAACAAAAAATGGTTCACCATATAAAGGATCCAGAATACCAAACCGGGTGGGTGAAGCGGAGTGTATGTCACACTTATAATATCTGTTTTAAAGGTGAGTAATCACAAAACGGTATTATTCCAAGTGTGACATACACTCCGCTTCAATAAGTCTTGACATTTGGGACATCCAATAGCGGTGTCCGTCAAGGGTGGGAACCATAACAGTAAAGAATGCACCAACTCAAACCACTGCAGCTTCCAGAACCTTGCGGCCAAAAACAGCATCCGCTGAAGCCCGCACATCAACCTTGTAAAAAATATAAACAGAAGACCAAGTAGCAGCCTTACAAACTTCTTCAACAGAAGCCTGGTGCTGAAAAGCCCAGGAGGCACCCACAGCACGAGTAGAGTGCGCAGTGACCCTAAAAGGAGGAGTCCTCCCCTTAGCAGAATAGGCCCCAACAATGGCCTGACGAATCCATTTGCTAATCGTAGACTTAGCAGGTGCCAAACCTTTCCTGGGCCCGCAGGGCACCACGAAAAAAAGCGTCCGTCTTGCGGAAGGAAGAAGTAGTCAAATAGTACTTCACACAGCGAACATCCAAGTTGTGCAGAGCCCTCTCCTTGTCATTGTTAGGCTTAGGACACAAGGAAGGGAGAACAATATCCTGATTGAGGTGGAAAGCAGACACCACCTTAGGAAGGAAATCCGGTTTAAAACGAAAAACCACCTTATCCTGGTGTCTCTCAAAGTAAGGGGCCTGAATCGGCAGGGCCGCCAACTCACAGACACGCCGAACCGAGGTAATAGCCACTAAGAAGGCAACCTTCTGAGTGAGAACCCGAAAGAGCAATATCATGTAGCGGCTCAAAAGGCGGAACCTGCAGAGCCGAAAGAACCAAATTCAAATCCCAAACAGGAACTACAGGCTTCCAAGGGGGCTGCAGACGCGCCACCCCTTGGAAAAAAAGTCTTAACCAGCGGGTGTAAAGCAAAAGACCTCTGGAAGAAAACCGACAAGGCAGAAACCTGTCCTTTCAAGGTACTAAGATGGAACCCAAGATCCAGATTATGCTGAAGAAACTCCAAAATTCTGGGTACAGAAAAAACCCTGCAAGGCAAGGCCGTAGCCTCACACCAATCAATATAGGAACTCCAGGTCCTATAGTAAATGACAGAAGAGGACCGCTTCCTAGCCCTAATCAGGGTCTGAACAACCGCCTCAGACAAACCTTCCTCTTTCAAGATGAAGGTTTCAGCAGCCAAGCCGTCAAAGCCAACGTTTGTAAATTGGGGTAAAACGAACGACCCTGAGATAGCAGGTCCAGCAGCAAGGGAAGCCAGTACTGGTCCACGGCCAGCCTTACAACGTCTGCGTACCAAAGCCTTCTTGGCCACCTTGGAGCCACCAGAATCGCTGGTGCCCCTTCTAGAACCAGTTTGCGAACTACCTTGCCCAGCATGGGGACAGGTGGAAACGGGTACAGAAAGCCCAGGTCCTTCCAAGCCAGTGACAAGGCATCCACTGCCAAGGCCAGGGGATCCTGAGAAAGACACAAAGGCCGGAAGTTTGTGATTGTGCCTCGAGGCAAAGAGATCCACCTCCGGAGTCCCCCACCTGCGGCAAAGATCCAGAAAAACCTCGGGGTTGAGAGACCACTCTCCGTGGCGAGAGAATCCCCTGCTCAGAGAATCCGCCTCTGAATTCTCCACTCCCGGAATGTAGACTGCCGAAGGAACATTGCTCTCCACCCAGTGCAGGATCAGAGAGACTTCCCTGAGGGCACGCCTGCTGCGGGTCCCTCCTTGGTGATTTTTGTAGGCCACTGCCGTTCGGTTGTCCGAACACACCTGAACCGGAAGACCCCATAACTGTGGGGTCAACCAAGCCAGAACCAGACGAATGGCTCTGAGGTCCAATACATTGATGGGGGTGTGAGCCTCCTGGGGACCCCATACCCCGCTGAACTGATGACTCTTCCAATAACCTCCCCAGCCGACAGGCTGGCATCCGTGGTAACCATCTCCCAACAAGGGGCCAGAAAAGATCTGCCCTTTACCAGATTGCTCGAGTCCAGCCACCACCGAAATGACTGCCGAACCCTGGGAGACATCCTGAAAGGTTGATCCAATGACAGTGGGCTCCTGTCCCAATACATCAATAGGAGAAGTTGAAGAGATCTCATGTGAAAGTGTGCAAACGGCACCGCCTCGAAGGAGGACACCATCAGACCCACCAGTTTCATCCCCTGTCGGATAGAGGGAAAAGGACTTCCCAGAAGAAGACAGATCAGATCCTGAATCCCCTGCACCTTGGCCTGGGGCAGAAACGCTCTCGCCAGACTGGTATCCAGATTCATGGCCAGAAATGAAATCACTCGAGACGGGGAGAGAGAAGACTTGGTGCGGTTGATCACCCACCCGAACCTCTCCAGGGTCGACACCACCAGATGGGTGTCCAGCTCTGCCTGCTGAAGGGAAGAAGCAGAAATCAACAGATCGCCCAGATAAGGCACAATGCGAATGTCCTGCGATCTGAGCAGAGCCATTACGCCCGCCAAAACCTTGGTGAAGACCCTCGGTGCAGAGGACAGACCGAAGGGAAGAGCTACGAATTGATGTTGATCCTCTATCGCAAACCGGAGGAATCTCTGATGCAGATACGGAACATGCAGATACGCATCCTTGATGTCTATGGATGTCATAAAATCCCCTTGGCGAAGGGAATTGATAGCCGAGCGCAGTCTCCATGCGGAACCTTTTGGCTCTGATAAACCTGTTTAGAACCTTGAGATCTAGAATGGGTTTCACCGAACCCTCCTTTTTGGGTACCGTGAAAAGGTTGGAGTAGCAACCCCTGCCTCTCTCCGACTGAGGCACAGGGCAAATAACTCCCATGTCCAGAAGGTTTCTTACTGCTAACAGGAGCCCCTGCGCAGCCTGAGGGCCCGAGGGCACCCGAGACCTTAAGAACCTTGGAGGCAACCAGTACTCGAACTCCAGTTTGTACCCGGACGAGACCACTTCCAGGATCCAACTGTCTGATCTCCCGGGCCCAGACCTGGAAGAAGAGCCGCAGCAGACCCCTTCATTGCTGAGCCGGCTTACCGGCGGGCTTAGGCTTGGAACCCCAGGAAGCCGTCGGGCGCGCCCGACCTCTGCCCCTGTTCCAGGACGAGCCCCCGACACCAGAGACAGGCAGACCCCTAGTTGCTCTGGCCCCACGAAAGGGCGGGGTGGAAGAAAAGCCCCCCCCCCCCCCGAAAGGGACAGCGCTGTTTCTTCTGCTGAGGTAACTTACCTCCCTTAGCAATCTATCACCAAACACCCGCGTACCCATGAAGGGAAGAGCTGTAAGGGACTTCTTAGCCCCAAAATCCGCTGTCCACTGACACAGCCAGACCAACCTGCGCATGGCCACCAATAGAGCCGAAGTCCTGCTACACATGACAATGGAATCCTCCATAGCAGACAACACAAAATCAATGAATAGTTCACACCGCTTAAGAGTAGCGAACTCAGCGCTAGCCAGATCAAACTGACCGTCATTAAGCCAGTCCCTAATAAGAGAGCTGGTAGCAAGCGACACTAGAGCAGATGAACAAGCCGGCCGCAGGGCCGATCCCACACAGGCAAAGGCATGACAGGCCATCTGATCCAGGCGCCTATCCTCGCCATCCTTAAGGGAGGTAGCGTCAGGGGTGTTTAACACAGAAGAATTGGACAAGCCCAAGACAGGCGCATCGACCTCAGAGGGAGAGGACCACTGCTTGACCGCCTCCACCGGGAAGGGATACTTCTTGTCCCATCCCTGAGGAGCACCCGGCAGCCGCCAGGGCCTTTCCCATGCTTTCTGGATCAGAGCATCAAAATGATCCTGCGTAGGGAATTCTAGACGGGGCTTAAGGACCCCAAAAAATTCCCCCTTCTTTAAAGGAGACGCCTCCAGGGGATCAATATCCAACACCTCCAGCATATGCGACAAAACAGCAGCCGTATCTACGGCATCCCCAGGGGCCTGCCCCACTTCCCCCTCCTCTAAAGGGGAATAATCAGACAAATCCAAAATAATCAGACAAATCCAAAATAATCAGACAAATCCATAGAGTCGTCGTCCGCGTCCCACACGGGCTGGGCCAACGACAAATGTCTCTTTTTAGCTTGGGCCTTCTTGCCCACCGCACTAACAATAAACTTTTCAATGCTGGCCAACCTGGCACCAACATCCGACTGCGACTCCCTGCTGGCACCAATGTCACACGGGGTACGGATCAAGCGGGGAGGGGAAGGCGATGACGCGGGAGGAGCCGACCCAGAAGGCTGGGAACCAGACTTCCGCGTTATGGCCTTATGAGTGCATGGAGTACAGATCGGTACATCCACTCCCGTAAGGGATGCCCCACACCCCACACATGGGCAGGCTTGCCCCAATGAGAGCCCGAGCCCAGTATCCTGCGGAGCCTCCATATGGTGATTTTTAAGTGGTCAGTCGCAAGACCGAAGGGAATTACGCTTAAGCAACCCGGGATGCCCCTTAAAAGTCCCAGTGGGAGGATTTAGAGGAGAGTAATATTTAAAAACTAGGCACCAGGACCAGGAGGAACCCCTTAATATGCACAATATGAAGCAATCTGCAACACACAATAGGCAAATAATTACTAATAAGGCATATGCATTAATATAATCACAAGCATACCACACATACTATATACATATAAATCTACAGGTATACTGCAATAAATGGTAAAAATATACACCACCAGGGGCCCACCCCACCAGCAAGTGACCCCCAACGCACAAAGAAACAGGCCATCAGGCCCCTACCTGACCCCCAAGAGCAGCAGGGCAGCGCAGGAGATCTTCCAAGATGGCCCCTGACCAGGAGGAAACCAGACCAAGGGAGAAGAAGGGGGGCGTGCCAGCATCGAAGGCACCCTATCCTGGCCACGCCCCTTCCCTGCAGCGCAGATCTGGCCAAAGGGGGGCCTGCACAAATCGCGCCGACTAAGGGGTGGGGCTACCGCGGCCGCGCCGAGCGCCCGGCCCCCTTCTCCACCCAGACTGAGTGACTTCACTCAGGCTGAAGGAAGCCATATTGCACCAATTCATTGAGGGATCACTTCCAGATGAGCCATCAACCAACAACAAAGTGTGAAACACCTCAACCTGGTTGTACCGCCTGCCCCAATTTGAGGTCTCACGGTGGAGCAAAGGCTCCCCTATGCACCCACTGGGTGCTCCTACCCTTGCCAGGACCCGCAGCCTAAGCTGGGAGGCTCAATGGGGGACAATTTGGAAAGAATCCTGGTAGTAATAGGGACAAAAAAGGGGCCGGGCGCGAGAGAAGCTTCATCTTCTGTCTTGCTCGCTCCCTGCAGAGAATTGGTGGGAGGTCCCAGGTAGTTATGGACCGGGAGGGGCTTCTTTTTTTGCATTCATCTCTGTAGAAGTTCGTCCTCTACTGGAGAATAACCCAAATGTCAAGACTTATTGAAGCGGAGTGTATGTCACACTTGGAATATAAGGTTGTTAAAGGCATGATTTCAGTATTAACATGGTTGCATTGTATTCATCTTCGTAAGCAATAGGATAATATACATTTATTTAAACCCTATAATAAGAGTTTTGTAGTGTGTGATAGATTAGTGTGCTATTCTACCTTTTGTATTACACTGTGCCACAAGAGGGCATGGCAAGGAGCCAGAACACTGATCATCTCTTCTTTAAGGGATGCGTCACGGTTTAACTTTTGCCCACAACTTCCATTTAAAACCAGAACAGGCTGGCACAGATGGAAAAGAAAACTCTCCAAAACTCCCTTGCCCCATCTGCATGCATGATACCGAACGATTTTCTAGTGGAGCTACCTTTCCCAGCATCTTAGCCATGCCGCTGCCTGGATTCAGCTGACATAACGGACAATGCACAGTAACAGGAAACGCTGCAGTACTTCCTGTTTGCAGGCAGGGGTTAGAAAAAAAATGTATATTTTTATGTGCAGCAATCTGACTTGCCCTGGAGAGGGATACATGACCATGATTTGTTGTGTTGGTCCAGTTTAAGTAATTTTTGACTGTTGGTCCAATTCAAATACAATCATCAATGTAGTTCTATAAACTATAAATTAGACTTAATAGACCACTATCATTTGCCAGGTCTGATGGCATTGGGCCGAATAGATTTTCATTACAGACACCTCTAATTTGCTAAACTTTCCAAATGCAAAAGTTACACAACTGAACATTTTTTTTAATCACCCAATTGTAACAAGTTTATCCTGTAGTAGGAGAATGTAATATATCTCAACTCCGAGGCAGAGAATTGTCTAATAAAAATATATTCAGCCCAACGCTAGAGGACCTAGTAAATGATAGTTATCCTTTAATAAAATGGCTAATTTTCATCAAATGTATAGAAGCATACCTTTTATATCCAGTTCCGACTGGTGCCGTCAGCTCTCCAGATCTGCCTTCTTTTTGATTACTACCATAAAGAGAAGCCACTGTGGGAGAGCTCTTAGTCAAAGGACTCTTTCTTGGCGGGCTTAAGCTTCGCTCAAAAGGACTTTGGCGGGTAGCCGACCTCAGATCGCCACCGGTCGGCAATGCAGAGGGTGAAGGAGGACTGGGTTTTTGCCCAGGGCTTGGTCTGGGTGAGCATCGTCTTACCACTACCGATTGGACAGAGCTTTTAACAGCTGGTGCACGTTCAGGACTCTGCTGGGGTGCTGGACTCGTGTCAAAGGACGCCATATCTTTCCATGTTTTGCTGCCCTCTGTTTTATTATCAGCTGCCCCAGATGCAGACTGCTCCTTTGATTCATCATCCGATGCTGCTCGGGCACTACTTCTGTGATCCTTTGAATGGCTCTTTTTCTCCTTTTTTGATTTACGCTTTGTCTCCACTCTGCTGTGATTGGACGAAGACCTAGAAGAAGATGACCTCCTAGAGCGATCAGACGATGACTTATCGGAATTTCTTGAGCGGCTTCTAGACCTTGGGGTTAGGGATCTTCTCTTGGGGGAACGCGAACGAGATCTGCCCCTACGAGGACTATATTGTTGGCGGTTGTAATTCTGCCAGTTTGGGCGATAGTTCACATAACCACCGCGGTTATGCTGCCCTCGTGGATAGAACCCTCTTCCACGCCCGCGAAAATAGTATGGTCGACGATAACCTCGATTGTGCCCTCTAAAATCACGATTCTGATAAACTCTAGGATGGTTTCTCTCTCTGTACCCAGGGGAATAGGATCTTGAGCGAGACCTAGAACTGAAACAAAAATGTGCTTTGGTTAACTACAGAAAAAACACTTCTGTAAGCAATCATAAAATTGGAACAAACACAAACATTGTGGGTGTTGCTACTTCCTATTTCAGCAAGAAATTCAGCTTGCCTGTCAGAGGATATAGGTCTGCTTTAAAGTGATGGTCAATATCACTAGATATACCAACATTTCAAAATAGATTCCCAGCCATCAGCTCCAACACAGTCACTACCACCAGAAAATGCAATATATATTAACCTGGGAGATTCCAGACAGTGTAAAAATCAGCTACAGCTTAACATATCCAAACTTCTTCCACAAGGATTACTTTAATTTGTAGCCACTGCATCAGTAGCACAGGTAAGGTAAAACATGATCCTCACATACAGCACTACACTTGTGTTCAGATTTGCCAACCTGCTTTTTTTATTCACGAAGCGGTCAAGAGGTTTCATGTTGTGAGACCAAATTAACAGGTCCTTACTTTAAAGGTCATGACTTGAGAAAAGACTGGGCTGAAATCTGTCCCTTTCAGGAACTCCCAGAGCTACCGACATTTAAGACCAATTGTAGGAATGGCAAAATCATAGGATAACAGGATATGAGATCCCACATCTGGCATGTAAGAAAGTGAACAGCAGAGAAAAGCCCCTCCACACTATCAAAGCTAGTGACTGTAAATTGGAATGTCGGAAGGTGCATCCAAGGCCTCTCCACAGCCAGGAAGACCAAGTCTGGAGTCAGCCTACACTGCCCCCAACCAAGAACCCCTGATTTTGTGAGTGGATCAACCTCCCCCCCCCCCCCCCAAGGTCACCCAGTCTAACTCACCTTTTCACCTTTTGGATAGGTTCACACCCACTCATCTAAGATTCGAGCCAGACGCCATCCGCACTATCCTGTAACAGGGAGCATGCCCGCAGTGGCCATTCACAATCGCCTGGTGTTGGGACGCACACCCTGCTAAAGGTAAAGCTGGCAGCATGTGCTATTGGATTCGGGAGAAGGAGAGTTTCCTGGGCCACCTGGGGGGTTCCCCACAGAGGGGCATAAAAAATCTGGATGTCCCAGGGGTAGGGAATCAGGTGGACCTAGAGTCTAAGATTCCAGGGGCATCAGCCATGGGTTTTGTCCCACTTTAATTTCAGTTTTGTAAATTGTATAATGGCAATAGTTTTCCTAGTTCCTCATTCCTAGTTCCTCAAGATCTGCGATTCAACTGCGCCCCATATACTGCATTAGGTGGAAGCAATCCTGGCACAAACTAGGAGCAGAAGTTTACAATTAACTTACCGCACCATATACTTCCCAAGACACTAACTGCTATTTCTCAAAGCTTTAAAAAAAGTTTGTGTTACTATAAAATGTGGCAAACTTGACCCCAGGTTGCTCCCCAGCTACTTTGTTTTTAACCAATACCTTTAACCAGCCATTTCTCAATATACACCATGTCCCTTCATCCTTGCATATTTCTTAAAGCTTCTTTCAATAATGGTACAATAGCTTTTTTTACAAGTTTTGCGGAATGGGAAAAAGATGAAAGTTGCCCATCACTTAACTCAGCTTCTTTGTTCACAGGACTAGACCAGCTACTTTATTCTTCCTGTGGATACCTGAACAACTTTTTATAGAAGTTCAAATTACACAGAGAGGGTTATTGTTACTTTGCAAAATTTAGCAGTGGTAACTTTTTAGATGGCCATATTTTTGTAGTGGTGAAAAGACTGCCAAGACTATCTTTTTTGCAGTAAAATAGTAAAAAAATAGTAATATTAGAAGATCCGTTTCTGACCAGTTAAAGGACAGATAAATTGCAGAGTAACAAATCACAAAGGAATAATAGTTTAACTCTTTAGGCTTGCAGCGCTATATAAAATGATCCTTAAGATAAACAAGTCAAAGGTGTAACTACATAGGCCTGTATTTAAGGAAAAAAAAAAAAACCACGGAAAACCGCACCAATACTAATACACATAATACTAGCTATTGGAATGTAGTCCGTCTTTCAACTATGGTTATTTTAAAAATAAAGGCTCTAAAACAAGGCTTGCCTCAGCAGCGAGTTGGTTGCATTTTAGGTTTTACCAACACATATAAATGCCTTTAAATGAAAAGGGGGAAAAAAAAAAAAAAGTCAGGCTATGGTCAGCCTAAAATAAATACAAAATATATAAATACAAAGCGGAATATGCAAAACCCATGCGTTGTAATCTATTTTTGTTTTTAAACTAACCCCCCCCCCCAAATAAAAAAAAAATAAAGGAATATCAAGACATATTCTACATATTCATGGATAGTAAGCAGGCGGCTTGAAAAACATTCTGGAGGTATTTTCAGTGAGTAAATCAGGAGCATTTAGGTTCTTCTTAAAAGACAAGAACTCTAAATAGTAGCTAACAAGCCTAAGCCCCAAAAGTCTGCTAAACATATCTTCAATTCGGCAGTAAAAATATTAAACTCCAAGTGCACTAAAGAAAATGAATGCTGATAAAGATCTGGTGTCCATGTAACCCAGAAATGGATAAACTGAAGACACATTCCTGGACTTTCTTACCTCTTCTTGGATTTCATTGGCTTCCAGATAGAATTAATATGCATACAAAGCCGAGCGCAGCAGACTTGGGCAGCTGAAGTGATTTACTCTAATGCCAGAGGTTTTAGCAATGTCCATTCTAAACACACCAATTAGGTAGCATTGTATATATCAGGGATCCAAGAAAGAAAAAAAAAACTATAAGATTCAGCATTAGCAGTACAACTTCAGAGATCTTGAGTCACGGAGTGAAATGCAGGCAATTCCAAGAGGCCCAGGTGCCAAAGAGAGCTTTCAGATGTTATAGAATATCAACTGGCACAGACCGACTGATGTGTGTCACACAATACACAGATATGAGGAGGAGCAGCTTAGCCTAGAAACTCAAGTACCTAGTTCAGATGCCTCATGGGACAGAGACTATCAATTTAAACCATTTGTCAGTAATAGAGCAGAGCCTGCGCCTGGAAGATTCAATTATATTTACACATGCCTCATGGGTGAAACCAGTCAGGTCCCACAGGAACAGCACACAAGTTAACCTCTGAAGTGAAATTGCCAGGTAAATTTGTTTTATTTTTAAAACTAGGCTCTAAGAAACAGGGAAACTCAAGGTACTGCTAATGTAACAGACTAATGATGTTAACAGATGACAAAGTCAGAATGTTACATGAAATGGAGCTTTAGAGCAGGGTAGACATTTTAGATTAGTTGACACCTTTAGCACAGAGCTTTGACCAGTAGTATAGTGCATTTGCTTAAGTTGTTAAAAACACTTGTTAAAGGGGGCAGACTTCTAGTGAACAGAGTTTGAAGCAACAAGTATACAGATGAAGATTGCTGAAGAAGTCACTTCTGTGTGGCTAATTGAGCCAGGTCAGTAGTGCACAAACAAAACTGCATAGTAGTTGGGAGAGGGGGGGGGGGGGAACTTTTCCAGATCACAGTAGCCTAGATTATGCAGGATTTAAAAAAAAAATGAAAAAAACTAAGCCCCATTACTGCATGCGATTAAGAGTATGAGGCAATGGACTAAGCCAAAGAGGGCTTCTACTGGTAGCAGGACTCCCACCCCTAGTGCCAAAGGGTTTTGTTCCACTTTAATACTGTGTGATGAAAATGACTTGCCAAAAACCACTGTGCAATTAAACAACGCCCTGAAGAAAAAGAAATTACCTACTTGTCATCTGTCGTGCATTTATAGGTGTGCAAAATTAGTATTTTGTGATATATATTCTTAATAGGCAGAGCCACTTAGATGTGCAAACAAATGATAGCCTACCATGGCTGATACAAGCTATCTTCTTGTAGAATATTGCATGGTGTCAAATTTACAGGAGTCATCCGAAATGTACACACAACTGCTTCAGAAAATTTGCATATATTGACATTCGTCTGATAAGTCCTCTGTATAGAAACAGCTATGTCTCCACAACAATCATTCAGACCCATGTTAATTAACTCTCATGCAAGACCGCAACATATTTGATGATTAACAAAACCATATACTGTATATTGAAGGTACACTGCGTTTATATCTTACGAATAAACTTAGTCATAAAATCAAAAAATTGTGGTAGTTACATTCAATGTTCAAAGTAAATTACTGAATTCATAACAGATTTGGACGGTGGTTGGTTGCCTCTCTAAAGCAGGACTTGGTGGTTAGTTGAGTGTCCCTGTGGCCAAGAACCCTACCTGGCACAAAGTTGCAAAAAATACCATTTTGTGAATACTCACCTGTAAAATGGGTATTATAAGTATGTCACACACCCCGCTTCAGATAGTCATTACACCTGGGTTATACCGACCTGTAGATGGCGATCTTGCAGAGATGTCAAAAAAAGGAAGGCCCTCCCAGTCCATAAATACCTGGTACCTCCCACTCATTCCCCAGTATTAGAAAAGCACTAAGGAAACAAAGGGACCAGGAAGAGCCAAAATAACCAGTAAAAAAGGTTCACCATATAAAGGATCCAGAATACCAAAGGGCGGGTGAAGCGGGGTGTGCGACATACTTCTAATACCCATTTTACAGGTGAGTAATCACAAAATGGTATTATTCTAAGTATATCACACACCCCGCTTCAGATAGTCATTACACTTGGGACATCCAATAGCAGTGTCCATAAAGGGCGGGGATCCAAAACAAGGCAACAATGCACAACTTAAACCACTGCAGCTTGCAGAACTTTGCAGCCAAACACAGCATCCACTGAATCCCGCACATCAACCTTGTAAAACTTGGAAAAAGTGTGAACAGAAGACCAAGTAGCAGCCTTACAAACTTGCTCAGAGGCCTGGTGCTGAAAAGCCCAGGACGCCCCAACAGCACGATTAGAATGAGCAGTAACACGAAAAGGGGGTACCTTCCCCTTGGCAGAATAAGCCCCAACGGCCTGGCGAATCCATTTACTAATGGAAGACTTGGCGGGAGCCAAACCTTTCCTAGGCCCAGAGGGCACCACAAAAAGGGCATCAGTTCCACGAAGAGAGGAAGTAGCCACCAAATAGTACTTCACACAGCGAACCACATCCAAAGAATGCAAAACCCTCTCCTTATCATTGCTGGGCTTAGGACACAAGGAGGGTAGAACAATGTCCTGATTAAGATGAAAAGGAAAGGAAATCTGGCTTGAAGCGGAAAACAACCTTGTCCTGATGCCTCTCAAAGTAAGGGCCTTAATGGACAAAGCCGCCAACTCCGATACACGCCTAACGGAAGTGATGGCAACCAGAAACGCAACCTTCTGAGTAAGCGTAGAAAGTGCAATATCCTGCAAAGGTTCAAAAGGAGGACCCTGCAAAGCAGAAAGAACCAAATTCAAATCCCAAACTGGGAGCAAAGGCTTCCTAGGAGCCCGCACATGCGTAACCCCCTGGAAAAAGGTCTTAACCAGAGGATGAAGAGCAAAAAGACTTTTGAAAGAAAACCGCCAAGGCAGAAACATGCCCTTTCAGCATACTAAGCTGCAAACCTAGGTCCAGACCATGTTGCAGAAATTCCAAAACCCTAGGGATAGAAAACGCCCTGCAAGGCAAGGCCCGGACCTCACATCAATAGAAGACCTCCAAATCCTATAGTAGATGGCAGAGGAAGACTTCTTTCTAGCCCTAACCAGAGTCTGAATGACAGCGTCAGAAAGACCTTCCTCCTTCAAGATGGAGGTTTCAGCAGCTACGCCGTCAAAGCCAGCGTTGGTAAATTGGGGTAGAGCAGTGGGCCCTGAGTGAGCAGATCCGGCAGAAGGGGCAGATCTAACGGATCCTCTGCCAACCTTACCACGTCTGCGAACCAAACCTGTCTTGGCCATCTTGGAGCCACCAGGACTGCCGATGCGCCCTCTAGGGCCAGCTTGCGCACCACTCTGCCCACCATGGGAAACGGAGGAAACAGGTACAGAAACCCCAGATCCCTCCAGTTCAGAGACATGGCATCCACTGCCAGAGCCAGCGGATCCCGCGAGAGAGACAAATGCCGGAAGCTTGTGATTGTGACGAGAGGCAAAGAGGTCCACCTCCGGAGTCCCCCACCGGTGGCAAAGCGACCAAAACACCTTGGGGCTGAGTGACCATTCCCCCCGGCGAGACGAGCCCCTGCTCAGGGAGTCCGCCTCCGTGTTCTCCACTCCCGGAATGTACACCGCCGAGATGCATGGGACATTGCTCTCTGCCCAATCCAGAATCAAAGACACTTCCCTGAGGGCATGCCTGCTGCGAGTCCCTCCCTGGTGATTGATGTAGGCGACCGCCGTCCGATTGTCCGACCGAACTTGAACCGATAGGCCCCGCAACTGATGAGTCAAGTGAGCCAGAACCAACCTGAGCTCTCAGCTCCAAAACATTGATGGGATCATGAGCCTCCTGAGGCCCCCACAGTTCCTGAAACTGAAGATCCTTCCAAAAACACCCCCAACCTGACAGGCTGGCATCCGTGGTGACCGTCTCCCAACGAGGGGTCAGAAAGGATCTGCCCCTCGTCAGATTGCTTGGTGTCAGCCACCACCGAAGGGAATGCCGCACCCGGGGGGGGGGGGACGACACATCAGAAAAGACTGATCCAATGACAGCGGGGACCCAGGCCGCCAAGATATGGAGCTGGAGCGTCCTTGTGTGAAACTGGGCAAAGGGAACCGCCTCGAACGATGCCACCATCAATCCCACCAGTCGCATCCCCAGCCGGATGGACGGGCGACAGATGGAAAGGAGATGCTGAGTCAATTCCTGAATCAGAAGAACCTTGGGCCGGGGGAGGAACACCCTGGCCTGAGAAGTATCCAGACATTCCCAGGAACTCCACCACCCTGGAGGGAGAGAGGCAGGACTTGGGATAGTTGATCACCCAGCCGAATCTCTCCAGGGTGGCTACCAAAGTCCTGGTATCTAGCTCCGCCTGGTTGAGAGAAGAAGCCACAATAAGATCGTCCAGATAAGGCACGATGTGGATACCCTTGGCTCTGAGAAGGGCCATCACCCCCGCCAGCACCTTGGTGAAAACCCTTGGAGCCGAGGCCAAACGGAAGAGCCACAAACTGAAAATGCCGATTTTCTATAAAGAACCTGAGAAATCTCTGGTGTGCCGGAAAGATTGGAATGTGCAGGTAAGCATCCTTGATGTCTATGGACGTCATGAAGTCCCCTTGACGAAGTGAGTAGATGGCTGAACGCAGAGTTTCCATGCGGAACTTCCGGGGACGGACGAACCTGTTGAGTAACTTCAGATCCAGAATGGGACGAACGAACAGTTCTTCTTGCCCGGAAGAGGTCAACAGTCCTCTAACCACCAACCTGGCAGCTACCAATAAAAGCGCCAAAGCACAAACCGGCTGCAAGGCCGACCCAACACTGGCAAAACCATGACAAGCCATCTGGTCAATGCGTTTATCCTCACCATCCTTGAGAGAAGTGCAGTCCGGAGAATGCAGGATTGAGGTGCTGGACAACCCCAAAACAGGAGCATCCACCTCAGGAGGGGAAGACCAGTGCTTCACCGCGTCCACCGGAAAGGGATATTTTTTGTCCCAACCCGGAGGAGCACCCGGAAGCAGAGTAGGCCTCTCCCATTCCTTGAGAATAATGCCATCAAAATGCTTTTGATAAGGAAATTCCCAGCGCAGCTTGGTCACCTCAAAGAACTCCCCCTTCTGCGGAGGAGCCGCCTCAGGGGGAGAAATAGCCAGGACCTTAGAGGTATCCAAAGCATCCCCCTGACACTGCTCGGCATCAGCACCAACAAACTGCTGATCATCGGACCCCTCCGACTCCTCAAACAGCTCCCCTTCCTCAAACGGGGAGCAATCAGACCAATCCAGAGTCAAACTCATCCACAACAAAGGCCTGCGTGGCTGTATACAAATGTTCTCTTAGCCGTGGCCTTTTTGGCAACAGTACTGGAAAACAATTTTTCAAGATTGGCCAATCTGGCACACACCTCAGATGGCGACTCCACACCCGTGACCACATCACATGGGGTACGTATCAAGCGAGGGGGAGAAGGAGGAGAGACTGGCGGAGCAGAACCAGACGCCTGAGATCCGGACTGCCGCGTAATAGTCCGCTGCGCACAGGGTACACAAAAAAATACATCATCCCCCAAAAGGGATACCCCACACCTCAAACACAGCCTGGATTGCCCCGAGGGGGGCCCCAAGCCCAGTATCCAGGGAAGCCTCCATATGGTGATTTTTAAAATTAGGCACAATGCCCAGAGGGAATTACGCAGTAAATGCTACCCGGGATGCCCCTTTAAGTCCCACGTTGGAGGAATTTACAGACCCCTAAATTTAACCAGGGACCCTAGGAGAACCCCCCCTTTTATAGAAACAATGGTCCACCTGGAACACACAAACAGACACAGCAATCAGACCATAATAGCAAATGTCCAAAGGGGTTAATAAAAGAAGCGTTGCCAACAACCCCAAGGAGGGGCATGAATATATACAGAGAAAAAAACTAATGGGGCCACAGGCCACTCACCGACCGTCACACACACACACCTCGCAGGGGAAGGAAAAAGGCGCGTAGGCAGAGGAAGGAGGAGGGAGGGCGGGCGTGGTTCGCGCCCGGCCCCGCCCCCCCCTCTCCCTGCCAGAAGCCGGGACCTGAACAGCGGCGCCCGCAGCACGGGGGCGGGTCGTAGGCGATGGCGCGAACGCCCGGCACCGCCCCCGCCCTGAGGGGAAGAAGCTCCCCCGCCGCCATGGCAGACCACAGAGGCCGGCGCCAGTCTAAGTACCGCGTAATGTAAATTGTAAAGGAGTGGGATATGAAATCACATGCCGCATGCTACAGTAATCAAACACGCACCCACACACACATACAATAAAGGATGGGGTCTCACGGAGGAGCGTAGCTCCTAAGCACCTAGGGTGCCATCTACCCTTGCCCGGACCTGCAGCCTAGGCTGGGAGGCAAGTAAAAACAAAAGAATCCGGGCAGAAATAGATCAAATAGATGGCCGGGGGTCACCCCGGCTACCTTGCAAGGAGGAGACATCCATCTTCTGACTTGCTCACTGTCTGCAGAGATGAAAGACTGGGGAATGAGTGGGAGGTACCAGGTATTTATGGACTGGGAGGGCCTTCCTTTTTTTATTGACATCTCTGCAAGTTCACCATCTACAGGTCAGTATAACCCAAGTGTAATGACTATCTGAAGCGGGATGTGTGACATACATAGAATATGTAAAAAAATGTTTAAAAAGGATTTAGGTCCACTTTAAATACACTCATAGGATTTGAGGGATTAAGACGCACCTAGGATTTGGGGGAAGAAAATAAGAAAAAAAAATTTTAAACCAAAAACGCACCATTACAGACAGTGTGGCATTCCCCTATCCAATTCCCATAGGCAGTGTGGGATGCCCCTATTCCATAGACAGTGTAGCATGCCCCCATCCCATTCCCCGTATATCCAGTGTGGCATCCCCCCTCCCATTCCCGATATACCCATTTGCTGTGTGGCATCCCCCTCTCCCATTCCCGATATACCCATTTGCTGTGTGGCATCCCCCTCTCCCCATTAGCATGGGCTGTGTGGCATCCCCCTTTCCCCATTCCCATAGGCTGTGTGGCATCCCCCTTTCCCCATTCCCATAGGCTGTGTGGCATCCCCCTCCCCCCATTCCCATAGGCTGTGTGGCATCCCCATTCCCATAGGCTGTGTGGCATCCCCATTCCCCCCATTCCCATAGGCTGTGTGGCATCCCCCTCCCCCCATTCCCATAGGCTGTGTGGCATCCCCCATTCCCATAGGCTGTGTGACATCCCCCTCCCCCCATTCCCATAGGCTGTGTGACATCCCCCTCCCCCCCATTCCCATAGGCTGTGTGGCATCCCCCTCCCCCCATTCCCAAAGGCTGTGTGGCATCCCCCTCCCCCCATTCACATAGGCTGTGTGGCATCCCCCTCCCCCCATTCCCATAGGCTGTGTGGCATCCCCCTCCCCCAATTCCCATAGGCTGTGTGGCATCCCCCTCCCCCCCATTCCCATAGGCTGTGTGGCATCCCCCTCCCCCCCATTCCCATAGGCTGTGTGACATCCCCCTCCCCCCATTCCCATAGGCTGTGTGGCATCCCCCTCCCCCCATTCCCATAGGCTGTGTGACATCCCCCTCCCCCCATTCCCATAGGCTGTGTGGCATACCCCTCCCCCCATTCCCAAAGGCTGTGTGGCATCCCCATCCCCCCATTCCCATAGGCTGTGTGGCATCCCCCTCCCCCCATTCCCATAGGCTGTGTGGCATCCCCCTCCCCCCCCCCATTCCCAAAGGCTGTGTGGCATCCCCCTCCCCCCATTCCAATAGGCTGTGTGGCATCCCCCTCCCCCCATGCCAATAGGCTGTGTGGCATCCCCCTCCCCCCATGCCAATAGGCTGTGTGGCATCCCCATCCCCCCATTCCCATAGGCTGTGTGGCATCCCCCTCCCCCCATTCCCAAAGGCTGTGTGGCATCCCCCTCCCCCCATTCCCATAGGCTGTGTGGCATCCCCATCCCCCCATTCCCATAGGCTGTGTGGCATCCCCATCCCCCCATTCCCATAGGCTGTGTGGCATCCCCCTCCCCCCATTCCCATAGGCTGTGTGGCATCCCCATCCCCCCATTCCCATAGGCTGTGTGGCATCCCCCTCCCCCCATTCCCAAAGGCTGTGTGGCATCCCCCTCCCCCCATTCCCATAGGCTGTGTGGCATACCCCTCCCCCCCATTCCCAAAGGCTGTGTGGCATCCCCATCCCCCCATTCCCATAGGCTGTGTGGCATCCCCCTCCCCCCATTCCCATAGGCTGTGTGGCATCCCCCTCCCCCCATTCCCAAAGGCTGTGTGGCATCCCCCTCCCCCCCCCATTCCCAAAGGCTGTGTGGCATCCCCCTCCCCCCATTCCAATAGGCTGTGTGGCATCCCCCTCCCCCCATTCCCATAGGCTGTGTGGCATCCCCATTCCCCCATTCCCATAGGCTGTGTGGCATCCCCCTCCCCCCATTCCCAAAGGCTGTGTGGCATCCCCCTTCCCCCATTCCCATAGGCTGTGTGGCATACCCCTCCCCCCATTCCCAAAGGCTGTGTGGCATCGCCATCCACCCATTCCCATAGGCAGTGTGGCCCCTCTCCCCCCATTCCCACCCCCTCCCCCCATTAGTATAGGCAGGCGCCATATTAAAAAAAAAAAAAAAAAAAGTTAAACTCACCTGTCCACTGACACCACTGCGCTGAGCGGCCGGCTCCGTGAATGGGGTGGGCGTGGCCTGTGCCGCAGCGTCGACGCAGGCCACGCCCACCCCATTCACGAGCTGGCTCTGTCCCGGCCCCGCCGCTGCGATCGCTGTCTTTTCAGGCAACGATGACAGCGGCGGGGCCAGAGACAGAGCCCCTGCCGCTCCTCCATCTGCTGCTGTTCTGGGCACATGCAAGCACGAAGGTCCGGGCAGCGGGTGGGCATGGCCTGCGCCGATGCAGGCCACGCCCACCCACTGCCGGGACCTTCGTGCTCGCGTGTGCTCTGAGCCCGGCAGCAGATGGAGGAGCGGCAGGGGCTCTGTCTCTGGCCCCGACGCTGTCATCGCTGCCTGAAAAGACAGCGATCGCAGCAGCGGGGCCGGGACAGAGCCCCCGCCGCTCCTCTGGCCTCTCGCAGTGTGGCAGACAACGCGGGAGCGCCGGGGACGGGTGAGTTTTTTTTTTTTTATTTTTTTTTTTTACATTCGCCCGATAAGGCGCACTGACATTTCCCCCCCCCCTTTTGGGGAAAAATAAGTGCGTCTTATAGGGCGAAAAATACGGTAACTACTGTTCTACCAGATTTCAGTAGAAATTGTGCATGGATTATCAAAAAGGACTAAAAGTGCTGTCATTTCAAAGAGACATATCGCGCATCCATTTTCCTCACGCCTGACATCAACAAAAGCCTGTAATGCGCCCTGATCATATCTCAACTAGAATACTGCCACTGTCCTTTGGGGTCTACCAGCAAAAAGACTGGAAGCCCTCCAACTTATTCTGAACACTTCTCTAGTGCTGTTGGCTGCCATTATCTGAAAGAAAAATTAGAACAAACTTCTCATTTAAACCTACAAAGCTCTCTCTAGTCAAGCTACATTCCTACCTACATTTCATCACTAGTTCAAAGATACCAGCCCAGACACAGCCAGTAATCTGCCAATGACCTTCTCCTGTTCTCACCCATCATCAACTATCTCCACTCCACTTTTCTTCATGACTTCACACATTCACCACTCCACTTTTCTGGCATGTCATACCATTCATTACTCCCCAACCCTTTCAAGTGTGTTCTTAAAACTCACCTCTTCAGATGAGTCTATAAATTGGGCTTACGCTGCCTACTTCACATTGAGACAGCCTTTAGAGCACTTGCCACCATGCCGAGTACTACTTGTAGCCCCAAACTTTTCTCCTATTGTACTGCATTACCAGGTTGTTCTGGACTCAGAACACCCTGTACATCACAAGTATATTTGTACCTTGTACAGCACCACAGAAGATGACGAGGCTAAACAACATTATGATAATCAATAATGGCTGCCAAGGTCTGTACTTTAAACAACCCCCTGAGGCCAGAGCTGCAGGGCCTAGTGAGCACAAGATAACGCAGAAAATTTTGGGGAATTTGAGGGGAGGGGGGAGCTTACTCCCCAGGAAGCATCTTGTGTTAGCCGCAGCTTTATGACAAAAGATGATGCAGCCAATATAGATGCAGCCTAAAGCTGGCCTTTACAGGTCAAGCAGCCACTAAAGCAATAACATGTTTACAAGTAAGAAAATTTTAACTTAAAGTAATCTTACCTGTGCCGACGTTTTCTTGAGTGCGATATTGACCTTGAACGTGAGCGAGACTTTGAAAACGATCTTGATCTTGAGCGCGACACAGATCGGGATGATGCAGATCTTGATTTTGACATTTTTTCAAAGGAGACTTAAAATCTAAAAATTTGAAAAATTATAAAACATTGAAAAAAAAATGTGCAGACGTTTTAATACTAATTTAAAAAAAAAAAAAAAAATACACAACGAAAAAAAAAATCAGCAGTTTAGTTTAACACTTGGTTCCTAAACAGGTGGTGTTTGCTTGACCAGCTATGGTGCCCCAAGCACACCATACATGATTATAAGGGAACATAGTACGAGCCATTTACAGGGAGCCGTCACACATAATGAGCCAAGTTCACATAGCACTAAATCTAACGATTCAAAGAGATTTCAGTTACACCCATGTATCAAGATCAAAGCAGTGTATGAATATACAGGATACTCACACAATATATGATCATGGGAAGGTGCATTGCATTCAGATCAAATAGAACCACACAGAAATGACATTTTTAGCATTCAATCAGCATGACTATTAGTTTCAGCTTAGGGCAACTATGTGTAGAATGCTGCCTTGCTGAAATGTAAGTATGGAAGCCGATTCCAGTAAACCAGTTATTGAGAGGATTAACCAAACTTTTAGGTCAGCAGTCACTTAAAGCAGATCAACACCCGTTTTTACTTTAATGTAAATGTATAATGTAATGTATAAACTCCCACAATTGGCTGCCAGGCGGTCACATGGCTCACAGTCACGTCCCCTGCATTGGCCACTGGTAGGACCTGCCCACGTGACCGATCCTGTTCTCAGGAGAGTATTACAAGCTTAGTGTGCCGTTAGCTGCAAGGGGCTTCTTGCGATCACCAGACAGCGGGACCAACACCCATTAAAATAAGTAACGGGCATTGGTCCAGTTTAAATATTTCTACTACAATCAGGCAATATAAATTCTATCGCAACCTGTAGTTTTGGGGACACATGTGGCTCACAAAGCACTACTGTGGCTCACAGGCTCTCTGCTAGATCAGAACACATAGTTGGACCTGGAGCATGTTGACCTATCTCAGTTGACAATGTCGCACTTGGTTCACCAGCCTCCCTGAGATGAATATACATTTTTAAATAAATGGACAATCAAAATCGAAGTAGGTAAGATGTTAGGCAAAACAGGACTCCAAATTACTTTACCTCATCAAAAGTCTACCCCCAGGTCTGTGATTTAAGTGGAGAGGAAGTATATAAATACACCGTACCTTAGCATGCCAAATAACTGATTTTTATACATATATATTTGATGTGATCTCGATACTGCTCCCTGGAGTTTACCTGACCAGGGAGAGGTAGCAGGTGAAAGACTGAAAATTATTTACAACTTGGACCCTCGGGAGAAACTTTCACACACCTGAGGACAGGATGGAACAAACAGCCTCAGGGGGGTCCAATGATTCTTGGTTCATATCTAACCAATTGCAATTTAAAATGTCACAGTAAAAAGGATGATTTTTAACAAAGGGGCGACTGTGACAAGGCTGTAGACATGGCATCAAAGTAATATATAAATATTAAAGGGACCACAGCACTCAACCCTGTTAGATTATAGGATTGGCTGCCGGCTGTCTCCAAAGCAGATGTTAAAGCTGCACCACCTCCTCTGGAACTTTACGATACAATGGATAATAAGGGAGCAGCACATTTGGGGCAGGGATGGGCTTACAATATTGTTTCCTTGTTACGGTAGATGTGCGGTCCTGTGCGGTCCTGTGCGGTCCCGAGGTTAAGATAAGGTTTACGGGCGTCCTGGGGGCTATGTGCGGGGGAGGGCTCCACCATTCTGGAAGCTCCCCCGACTGTCATTTTAGCAGCAGCCACCAAAACCCTTACTGCGGAGGGCATTTGTCTGCTTTAAGCTTGGATTAGTTCAAATAGAGAACTTAAAATGGAAACTGAATAAAAGTTGACTCCGTGTAGCTAAAGTTTGTTACAGAAATGAATAAAAGCAAACAGTTATGGCAGAAAATAACATGCTATGGGGGTACAATACACTACAATCCTCACACCGCAGAAAGAATAAAAAACACTGTCCAAGAAGATCTGCTATATTTTACAATAATGTCAAAACAATGTGCTTATCCACAGGAAAAAAATTAAGAATAAAAATTAAGAATAAAAAGCCGACTAAGCCATTTTGTATTTTCCAGTAATAAAAAAAGTAGCCACCATACAAAAGAAAAATTCATAGACCAATAGCTTTGATTCTTTATTCGCAGGTCAAAAACTGTTGTACACCAAATTCTATAATTCTAGGGGGACGAGCACTATTATAAGGAATAGAAACAATATGTTAACAGACTTTCCTTTACATGAAAGATTATGTAACCACAACAGGCTGGGCGCTGTGTGCTCTGATAGATTTTAGTGTACCGAAATCCTGTGTAAAATACAACTTTGTTAGTGGGGGGGAACAGCTTTGTGAGGCATCCCAAAAATAAAAAATGGCAATCCTATCAACAAGGCTGCAGAAGCTCAGAACATATTAACCACCAACCAGAGGGACTCAAATGGCTACTAAAACAGACCTTTGAAGATGGAAAAAATACAATTCTGTGATTACTCACCTGTAGAATTGGTATTATGAGTATACAGTACGTCCTGCTCCAAATATAATACTTACAATCGGGTTATACTCCGCCAGATGGCGCTGGACTGCGACATCGAAAATGGGCTCCTCCCGGCCCCTCAAATACCCTGGGACCTCCCACAAATCCCCAACATTGAAAAGCAGTTAACGAGAAGCCGGGAGAATAAAACAACCCAAACTATCAACTATAACAATGATAATCACCATACAGGGGATCCAAGATAATGCAAAACCAAGGGTGGGTTGGAGCAAGACGTACTGTATACTCATAATACCAATTCTACAGGTGAGTAATCACAGAATTGTATTATTCTTAGTATACAGTACGTCCTGCTCCAAATCTAATACTTACAATCGGGACATCCAATAGCAGTGTACATAAAGTAGGGTGGGATCCCCAAGAAAAAAGGCAGCAGCAGGCAGTTTAAACCACTGCCGCCTGCAGAACCTTTCGGCCAAAAAACAGCATCAGTTGAGGCCCTAACATCAACCTTGTAAAACTTTGAAAAATGTATGAACAGAAGACCAAGTAGCAGCCTTGCAAACTTGTTCAAAAGAAGCCTGGTACTGAAAAGCCCAAGAGGCACCAATAGCACAAGTGGAATGAGCAGTAAGGCGGAAGGGAGGATTCTTCCCCTTAGAGTAGGCCTGAATCACAGCCTGACGAATCCACTTGCTGATCGTAGACTTGGCAGGAGCCAAACCCTTCCTAGGACCAGAAGGGACCACAAAAAGAGCATCAGTTTTCCTGCAGTAGCCACCAGATAGTACTTCAGACACCTAACCACATCCAAAGAGTGCAAAACCCTCTCCTTAGCATTGCTAGGATTAGGGCACAAAGAAGGAAGAATATCCTGATTCAAATGAAAAGCAGACACTACCTTAGGTAGAAAGTCAGGTTTGAAACAAAACACCACCTTCTCCTAGTGTCTCTCATAGTAGGGGGGCTGAATGGACAGCGCCGCCAACTCAGACACACGCCTGACAGAAGTGCTAGCCACCAGAAACACAACCTTGAGCGCAAGACTGGCCAAGGCAGCATCCTGCACAGGTTCAAAGGGAGCATCCTGCAAGGCTGACAGGACCAAGTTCAGATCCCAAACAGGCACCATACGCTTACGTGGGGGACGCACATGAGTGACCCCCTGGAAAAAAGTCCTGATCAGAGGGTGCTGAGCAAAGGACTTCTGGAAGAAAATAGCCAGGGCAGAAACCTGACCCTTCAGAGTACTGAGTTGGAGCCTCATCTCCAACCCATGCTGCAGGAACTCCAGAATCCTGGGAATAGAGAACACACGACAGGGAAGGGACTTAGACTCACACCAGTCAATGTAGGTACGCCAAACCCTGTAATAAATGGAAGAGGAAGACTTCTTCCTAGCTTTAGTCAAAGTATCCACAACCGAGGAAGACAGCCCCTTCTCCATCAAGATGGAGGTTTCAGCAGCCAAGCCGTCAAAGCCAGAGTTTGTAAATTGGGATGGCGTAGTGAGCCCTGAGTGAGCAGATCTGGCACCAAGGGCAGAGCGTACTGATCTACTGCCAGCTGTACCACGTCTGCGAACCCCACTCTTCTTGGCCACCTGGGGGCCACCAGAATTGCTGGCACCCCTTCCAAAGCAATCTTGCGCAGAACCCTGCCCAGCAGGGGGGTTGGAGGGAAGACATACAGGAACTGAAAGTCCGTCCATGACATTGCTAGCGCATCCGAGGTCAGGGCCAGAGGATCCCTGGACAGAGAGACAAAAGCTGGGAGCTTGTGATTGTGGCGGGACGCAAACAGATCCACATCTGGTTGGCCCCAACGGTGACACAGATTGGTCCCTATGCAGCAGGGTGTTTCAGTCTCCCTGGCGAGAGGTCCCCCTGCTCAGAGAGTCTGCCAGGCGATTTTCCACCCCCGGGATGTACACAGCTGAAATGCAGGGGACATTGGCCTCCGCCCAAGTCAGGATCAGAGACTCTTCCTGGAGGGCCCCCTTGCTCCGGGTCCCTCCCTGATGATTGATATAGGAAACTGCCGTCTGGTTGTCCGAGCGCACCTGAACAGGCAGGCCCCGAAGATGAGTAGTCAAGCGAGCCAGAACTAATCTGATCGCCCACAGCTCCAAGACATTGATAGGTGTGTGGGCCTCCTGAGGGCCCCACCTCCCCTGGAACTGCAGGGACTTCCAGAACCCCCCCCCAACCTGACAGACTGGCATCCGTGGTGACCGTCTCCCAGGAAAGGGCAAGAAAGGATCTGCCCCCCAACAGGTTCCTTGAGTCCATCCACCACAAGAGGGACCTCCTGACCAGGAGGGAGAGCACACAGACCTTGTCCAGGGACGCTGGGTCCTTGTCCCATACTGACAATATGTGAAGTTGCAGAGGCCTCAAGTGGAACTGAGCATAAGGGACCGCTTCGAAGCACGCCACCATCAGGCCCACCAGCTGCATCCCCTGTCTGATGGAGGGATGGGGACAAGCTAGGAGGGACTGAGCCTGTGCAATCAGACTGTACACCTTCTGCTGAGGAAGGAAGATCCTTGTCTGAACTGTATCCTGATTCATTCCTAGGAATGGAGTTACCAAGGAAGGGGACAGTGAGGTGGTTGATCACCCATCCAAATGACTCCAGAGTGGACACCACCAGCTAAGTATCCAACTGTGCCTGATGTAGAGACTGGGAAGTGATGAGGATGTCTTCCAGATAGGGAAGCACGCGGACACCCTGACATCTGAGCAGAGACATCACGCCAGCCAGCACCTTGGTGAACACCCTGGGAGCTGAAGTGAGGCCTGAAGGGCAAGGCCACAAACTGGTAGTGTTTGAGCGAACCTGAGGAACCTTTGATGACCTGGGAACACAGGAATATGAAGGTAAGCATCTTTGATGTCCACAGAAGTCATGAAATCCCCTTGGCGCAGGGAACTGATGGCAGAATGCAGAGTTTCCATGCGAAAGCGCCTGCCCCTGACAAACTTGTTGAGGATCTTTAAGTCCAGGATGGGCCTGACAGAACCATCCTTTTTGGGTACTGTGAATAGGTTGGAATAAAAGCCCTTGCCCTTTTCTCTTAAAGGGACCTGGCAGATGACCCCCAGCTCCAGGAGGCCTTGCACTGCTTGCACTAGCTCCTGAGCTGACACAGGGTCCTGAGGAATCCGGGATCTGACAAATCTTGAAGGGGGATCGGCAGCAAACTCCAACTTGTAACCGGAGGACACTACCTCCTGAATCCACCGGTCTGAGACACAAAGCCTCCAGACGTGAGCGAAGTGCTGCAGCCGTCACCCCACCCGGATGGCTGAGTGCGCCCCATCATGCCTGAGGGGGCTTAGGGGAGGATTTAGCTTTGGGACCCCAGGAGGAGAAAGGACGTCCACATCCTCTGCCTCTACCCCAGAAATTTCCCCGGGCCCCAGGGAAAGAAACCCCCCTTCCCTGTCTTGCACCACGGTAAGGTGAGAAGGAACCCTGACCCCGAAAGGGCCGAGATTACCACCTGCGCTGGGGTAACCTGCTTCCCTTAGCAAAGAGGTCCAGGCAGTCCCCAAACAGGCGCAGTCCTTTAAAGGGAAACCCAGTGAGGGCCTTCTTGGCAGCAGCCCACTGGCGCAGCCAAACCGAGCGGCGTATAGCCACCACGAGGGCAGAAGTTCTGGCACACATTCAGATGGTGTCATCCAATGCTGATAGGACAAAATTTATCAAAATTTATCACAACTGGAGAGTGCATTAAACACCTCACAAGGCAAATCATCAGGGGCACTGTCAAGCATATTTCTGATAAGGGTTCTAGTGGCCACAGCAGTAATGGTAGAGGCACAGACCGGGCGCAGCGCCGTCCCCGCACATGGAAAGGCGTGGGATACCAGCTGATCTATACGCGGGATTCAGCATCCCGCAGGGTAGTAGAATCAGGCGAATGCATGACAGAGGTGTTAGATAGCCCTAGGATCGGTGCATCCACCTCGGGGGGGAATGACCAGCATTTAACCACCTCAGCAGGAAAGGGATACTTCCTATCCCAACTCTTTGGAACCCTGGGAATTTTACTGGGGCGCTCCCATTCCTTGAGCACAAGGTTATGGAAATGAAATGTGCCTGCTCTGGAAATTCCAAACGTGATTTTGCTGTATGGAAAAGCTCCCCTCTTTGCCTGGGAGCCTCAACAGGGAGAGAGATAGACAGAACCTCAAAAATCTGGGTCAATAATCTGTCAGTGTCATCCGGGGCCCAGGGGTCAAGAGCCAGAATCGTCATGACCCCTTGGTATCTCATCAGATGAGCCTGAATCAGAAAAGAGCTCCCCTTCATCAGACGGGGTATAGCCACACAGATTCCAAAACTCCTCAGTTCCCATAGGGAAAACAGTAACATTAGACGTCAAGTGGCGATTCTTAGCAGGGGCCTACGCGCTAAGGACTTTGCAATAATCTGTTCAACAGTAGCCAGGCTAGAAGACACATCAGGCTGAGAATCCCCACTAGTATGCAACTCAGTAGGAGTGAGGTTTAAGCTTGGGGGAGTAGGCGAAGTGAAACGAGGTGCAGCCATTGGCAGGCAGATTGCAATGCAAGCACCTGCTCAGCACAGGGTACACATACCCACGCCTTGTCAGCGTCAGCATGAGGCTGTCCACACGCTACACACAGCCGGTCTTGTCCCGAAGGCAGGGGCAATAGTGCGGGAGGGGCATCCCATAGAGGCTCACCATAAGCCTGAACCGCCTACCCTTTGGTGGGGGATTGCGGTGGAGCAGCCTAAGCACCAACAGCGGTGCTGCCTACCTTCACCCGACCAGCGCAGCCAAAGCTGGGAGGCATATTACTAGTGGAACGGGTGGGAATAGTCCTACAGGGCCGCAGGTTAATAACCCCGCTCACCTGCGAGTAGAGAGACAATTTCTCGTCCTTCGCAGCCAGACTGCAGAGAAATTCTGGGGATTTGTGGGAGGTCCCCGGGTATTTGAGGGGCCAGGAGGAGCCTATTTTCGATGTCTCTGCAGTCCAGCGCAATCTGGCGGAGTATAACCCGATTGTAAGTATTATATTTGGAGCAGGACGTACTGTATACTAAGAATAAGAACACTTCATCAAGCCAAAGATCCTCATGGCCAGAAATAAGAGCAAAAACCTTTTACATTCTCTCCCCAACCCCCAATAATAAAGACATTGGGATATTTTTTCTACAAAACAGTTTCTCCATCTTTGGCTAGATTGTTTCCCCTCTATGCCTCATCCACTTAGCCCAGGAATACGTCTAATGGCCTGTTTACTTGGATCGATAATCGAGCAAATAATCGCTGAAACAACCACAATTTAAAGTGGACCAACACCCAGGATTTTGACTATCCTGGGTTTTGGTCCACTTCGGCGGGGCACCCCGATCGGGGGTGCCCCGCTGTGTGAAACCCCCCAGAAAGCCCCAAAATCTTACCTGTCCCCGCTCCCACGTGACTGGACGGTCCAATCCCCGCCAACGTCCAGGCGGGGATCAGGAACGTCCAAGCGGCTGCCGCCGCCGCCGCCTCCCTCGCGTCACTTTCGGCGCGCGCGCGCCCCCGCCGGCCATTCGCAGACAGCCGGCGCGGGCGCGAGCACGCCTACAGGGGCGCGAGGGAGGTGGCGGCGGCCGGCCGCCGCCGAAGATCAGGTAAGGTGTTTGGGGGTTTTTTGGGGGGTTTCACCCCGCGGGACATCCCGATCTCGGATGTCCCGCGGGGTGGGAGGTGATCGGCCCGGGAATCTTATAGATTTCCGGGCCGATCACCTCTCGGTGTTGGTCCACTTTAACGATCCATCTCTTCGTGGAAACAGCTGCAGCGATCAAACGATGAACGAGAATTGGTAATTGGTCGTCCATCACATTGTTTCAGCTGACCAAACATTTCAATTTTATCCCTTAATTGTTAGCAGGAAATCCAAGGTTTAAGTGGACCAAAACCCCTTTGAATGCTAAAATAAAAGTCCAGAAGCCTGACCAAAAAAGCGTCCATGTCAAAGTCTCTGTCCAGACACACTAACTCCCTCCTACCTTAAAGTGGACCAAAACCCAGGGTTTGACTATCCTGGGTTTTGGTCAGTGCCCCACTGTGTGAAACCCCCCCAGGTTGCCCGGACAAACTCACATCTTCCCGGTCCTACGATGTATGTGCAGCTGCCCGTCCAATCAGCGCGCTCATATCTCAGCGCGCTGGCACTTCATCCCCCGCTTCCCTCTAACAAGGAGCGTGCGACACACCCTGTTACATGGATATCAGGAGTTTTTCCACACAGTGGGGTATGCAGATTCTGGTTTTGGACCACTTTAAGGTAATACCATTTACTGGCCAACAAGACTGAAAATGCAAGCTTTCAAAGCAATTCAAGCTTCTTCAGGCATAATATAGATCGTTTTTAGTTAGTATATATAGATAGTTTTGCTACGAGAACGACCGATTGACCAACAAATCTTCGGTGTCTGAACTTAGTATCTCAATTGCAGAAGATTTGTATGGTCGGTCGCTTGCTAAGCGAACAGCAAATTGGTCTGCTCATGTAAACTCAGCATAAGGCACATGCTTGCAAGGAGAGGATGTCCCCTTCAGGTACAACTCATCTCTCTGCCCTGTTTTTCCATGGAGATTACACTCCATAGACTTTCTTTTAGAATAGGTAAATGTGGAGTATCTTCCTGGTAAACTGCAGGTGCGCCACAGCCATCTTTTAACTATAACATTTGTTTTATTATACAAATTGAAAGTCGTGCACATCACTCGTGAACTGTATCACATTACATGGACACCATGATGAACATACACACTGGTGACATAGTGAACAAATGTATTCCATCAACAGCTGCAACCTAGGGAAACAAATGCGCCTCAGTCACCAGCCCTGGGCAGCTGCAGTTTAACCAACAGATTAGATCACAAATGTATTAATGGCCACAGAAAAAATATGGCTTATTCTAAACATGCCTTCAGTTTTAAATAATGTAAAATTTAAAAAACTAAAATTTCTTGTACTAAGAAAAATTATTTCTGTACCCAAGAGGGATATGAGCCTACAAGAAGATGATTCGAGCCATTAGACAGCTCAGGCAAGCAGAAAAGTACCGTATTTTTCGCCATATAAGACGCACCTTTCTCCCCAAAAAGTTGTGGGAAAATATCCATGCGTCTTATCGGGCGAAGGTGGGAAAAAAAATAAATAAAAAGCAGAAACTTAACTCACCTTTCCATCGCTCGCGCTGTCCCGGAAGCCGCGGAGGCAGCCTTCTCTGCAGACCCAGACACCCAGCCTGTTACAGCGGTGGGCGTGGCCGACGCTCGAGCGTCGGCCACGCCCACCGCTATACCAAGCCGAGTGTTCACTCTATGCTGGCGCCGCAGAGGAGGCGATGGGGGCAGCTGTGTCGGAGGCGGCAGATACAGCTGCCCCAATCGCCTCCTCTCTGCAGCGCCAGCATAAAGTGAACACTCGGCTTGGTTTAGCGGTGGGCGTGGCCGACGCTCGAGCACTATTCCAAGCCAGTGTGTCTGTGTGAAGACTGCGAGGACAGCGGGGAGGATTGAAAGGCGAGTTTACTTTTTTTTTTCTCACTTTTTACTTTTGCCTATGGGGAATGGGAGGGGGATGGAAATGCCACACTACCTATATGGGGAATTGGAGGGGGGTGCCACGCTGCCTACGGGAACGGGAAAGGAGGCATGCCACGCTGCCTACGGGAACGGGAAAGGAGGCATGCCACGCTGCCTAGGGGAACGGGAAAGGAGGCATGCCACGCTGCCTAGGGGAACGGGAAAGGAGGCATGCCACGCTGCCTAGGGGAACGGGAAAGGAGGCATGCCACGCTGCCTAGGGGAACGGGAAAGGAGGCATGCCACGCTGCCTAGGGGAACGGGAAAGGAGGCATGCCACGCTGCCTAGGGGAACGGGACAGGGGCATGCCACGCTGCCTAGGGGAACGGGACAGGGGCATGCCACGCTGCCTAGGGGAACGGGACAGGGGCATGCCACGCTGCCTAGGGGAACGGGACAGGGGCATGCCACGCTGCCTAGGGGAACGGGACAGGGGCATGCCACGCTGCCTAGGGGAACGGGACAGGGGCATGCCACGCTGCCTAGGGGAACGGGACAGGGGCATGCCACGCTGCCTAGGGGAACGGGACAGGGGCATGCCACGCTGCCTAGGGGAACGGGACAGGGGCATGCCACGCTGCCTAGGGGAACGGGACAGGGGCATGCCACGCTGCCTAGGGGAACGGGACAGGGGCATGCCACGCTGCCTAGGGGAACGGGACAGGGGCATGCCACGCTGCCTAGGGGAACGGGACAGGGGCATGCCACGCTGCCTAGGGGAACGGGACAGGGGCATGCCACGCTGCCTAGGGGAACGGGACAGGGGCATGCCACGCTGCCTAGGGGAACGGGACAGGGGCATGCCACGCTGCCTAGGGGAACGGGACAGGGGCATGCCACGCTGCCTAGGGGAACGGGACAGGGGCATGCCACGCTGCCTAGGGGAACGGGACAGGGGCATGCCACGCTGCCTAGGGGAACGGGACAGGGGCATGCCACGCTGCCTAGGGGAACGGGACAGGGGCATGCCACGCTGCCTAGGGGAACGGGACAGGGGCATGCCACGCTGCCTAGGGGAACGGGACAGGGGCATGCCACGCTGCCTAGGGGAACGGGACAGGGGCATGCCACGCTGCCTAGGGGAACGGGACAGGGGCATGCCACGCTGCCTAGGGGAACGGGACAGGGGCATGCCACGCTGCCTAGGGGAACGGGACAGGGGCATGCCACGCTGCCTAGGGGAACGGGACAGGGGCATGCCACGCTGCCTAGGGGAACGGGACAGGGGCATGCCACGCTGCCTAGGGGAACGGGACAGGGGCATGCCACGCTGCCTAGGGGAACGGGACAGGGGCATGCCACGCTGCCTAGGGGAACGGGACAGGGGCATGCCACGCTGCCTAGGGGAACGGGACAGGGGCATGCCACGCTGCCTAGGGGAACGGGACAGGGGCATGCCACGCTGCCTAGGGGAACGGGACAGGGGCATGCCACGCTGCCTAGGGGAACGGGACAGGGGCATGCCACGCTGCCTAGGGGAACGGGACAGGGGCATGCCACGCTGCCTATGGGAACGGGACAGGGGCATGCCACGCTGCCTATGGGAACGGGACAGGGGCATGCCACGCTGCCTATGGGAACGGGACAGGGGCATGCCACGCTGCCTATGGGAACGGGACAGGGGCATGCCACGCTGCCTATGGGAACGGGACAGGGGCATGCCACGCTGCCTATGGGAACGGGACAGGGGCATGCCACGCTGCCTATGGGAACGGGACAGGGGCATGCCACGCTGCCTATGGGAACGGGACAGGGGCATGCCACGCTGCCTATGGGAACGGGACAGGGGCATGCCACGCTGCCTATGGGAACGGGACAGGGGCATGCCACGCTGCCTATGGGAACGGGACAGGGGCATGCCACGCTGCCTATGGGAACGGGACAGGGGCATGCCACACTGCCTATGGGAACGGGACAGGGGCATGCCACACTGCCTATGGGAACGGGACAGGGGCATGCCACACTGCCTATGGGAACGGGACAGGGGCATGCCACACTGCCTAGGGGAACGGGACAGGGGCATGCCACACTGCCTAGGGGAACGGGACAGGGGCATGCCACACTGCCTAGGGGAACGGGACAGGGGCATGCCACGCTGCCTAGGGGAACGGGACAGGGGCATGCCACGCTGCCTAGGGGAACGGGACAGGGGCATGCCACGCTGCCTAGGGGAACGGGACAGGGGCATGCCACGCTGCCTAGGGGAACGGGACAGGGGCATGCCACGCTGCCTAGGGGAACGGGACAGGGGCATGCCACGCTGCCTAGGGGAACGGGACAGGGGCATGCCACGCTGCCTAGGGGAACGGGACAGGGGCATGCCACGCTGCCTAGGGGAACGGGACAGGGGCATGCCACGCTGCCTAGGGGAACGGGACAGGGGCATGCCACGCTGCCTAGGGGAACGGGACAGGGGCATGCCACGCTGCCTAGGGGAACGGGACAGGGGCATGCCACGCTGCCTAGGGGAACGGGACAGGGGCATGCCACGCTGCCTAGGGGAACGGGACAGGGGCATGCCACGCTGCCTAGGGGAACGGGACAGGGGCATGCCACGCTGCCTAGGGGAACGGGACAGGGGCATGCCACGCTGCCTAGGGGAACGGGACAGGGGCATGCCACGCTGCCTAGGGGAACGGGACAGGGGCATGCCACGCTGCCTAGGGGAACGGGACAGGGGCATGCCACGCTGCCTAGGGGAACGGGACAGGGGCATGCCACGCTGCCTAGGGGAACGGGACAGGGGCATGCCACGCTGCCTAGGGGAACGGGACAGGGGCATGCCACGCTGCCTAGGGGAACGGGACAGGGGCATGCCACGCTGCCTAGGGGAACGGGACAGGGGCATGCCACGCTGCCTAGGGGAACGGGACAGGGGCATGCCACGCTGCCTAGGGGAACGGGACAGGGGCATGCCACGCTGCCTATGGGAACGGGACAGGGGCATGCCACACTGCCTATGGGAACGGGACAGGGGCATGCCACACTGCCTATGGGAACGGGACAGGGGCATGCCACACTGCCTATGGGAACGGGACAGGGGCATGCCACACTGCCTATGGGAACGGGACAGGGGCATGCCACACTGCCTATGGGAACGGGACAGGGGCATGCCACACTGCCTATGGGAACGGGACAGGGGCATGCCACACTGCCTATGGGAACGGGACAGGGGCATGCCACACTGCCTATGGGAACGGGACAGGGGCATGCCACACTGCCTATGGGAACGGGACAGGGGCATGCCACACTGCCTATGGGAACGGGACAGGGGCATGCCACACTGCCTATGGGAACGGGACAGGGGCATGCCACACTGCCTATGGGAACGGGACAGGGGCATGCCACACTGCCTATGGGAACGGGACAGGGGCATGCCACACTGCCTATGGGAACGGGACAGGGGCATGCCACACTGCCTATGGGAACGGGACAGGGGCATGCCACACTGCCTATGGGAACGGGACAGGGGCATGCCACACTGCCTATGGGAACGGGACAGGGGCATGCCACACTGCCTATGGGAACGGGACAGGGGCATGCCACACTGCCTATGGGAACGGGACAGGGGCATGCCACACTGCCTATGGGAACGGGACAGGGGCATGCCACACTGCCTATGGGAACGGGACAGGGGCATGCCACACTGCCTATGGGAACGGGACAGGGGCATGCCACACTGCCTATGGGAACGGGACAGGGGCATGCCACACTGCCTATGGGAACGGGACAGGGGCATGCCACACTGCCTATGGGAACGGGACAGGGGCATGCCACACTGCCTATGGGAACGGGACAGGGGCATGCCACACTGCCTATGGGAACGGGACAGGGGCATGCCACACTGCCTATGGGAACGGGACAGGGGCATGCCACACTGCCTATGGGAACGGGACAGGGGCATGCCACACTGCCTATGGGAACGGGACAGGGGCATGCCACACTGCCTATGGGAACGGGACAGGGGCATGCCACACTGCCTATGGGAACGGGACAGGGGCATGCCACACTGCCTATGGGAACGGGACAGGGGCATGCCACACTGCCTATGGGAACGGGACAGGGGCATGCCACACTGCCTATGGGAACGGGACAGGGGCATGCCACACTGCCTATGGGAACGGGATAGGGGCATGCCACACTGCCTATGGGAACGGGATAGGGGCATGCCACACTGCCTATGGGAACGGGATAGGGGCATGCCACACTGCCTATGGGAACGGGATAGGGGCATGCCACACTGCCTATGGGAACGGGATAGGGGCATGCCACACTGCCTATGGGAACGGGATAGGGGCATGCCACACTGCCTATGGGAACGGGATAGGGGCATGCCACACTGCCTATGGGAACGGGATAGGGGCATGCCACACTGCCTATGGGAACGGGATAGGGGCATGCCACACTGCCTATGGGAACGGGATAGGGGCATGCCACACTGCCTATGGGAACGGGATAGGGGCATGCCACACTGCCTATGGGAACGGGATAGGGGCATGCCACACTGCCTATGGGAACGGGATAGGGGCATGCCACACTGCCTATGGGAACGGGATAGGGGCATGCCACACTGCCTATGGGAACGGGATAGGGGCATGCCACACTGCCTATGGGAACGGGATAGGGGCATGCCACACTGCCTATGGGAACGGGATAGGGGCATGCCACACTGCCTATGGGAACGGGATAGGGGCATGCCACACTGCCTATGGGAACGGGATAGGGGCATGCCACACTGCCTATGGGAATGGGATAGGGGCATTAGGAATGGGATGGGGGAACGCCACACTGCCCATTAGGAATGGGATGGGGGAACGCCACACTGCCCATTAGGAATGGGATGGGGGAACGCCACACTGCCTGTAATGGGGTGTTTTAGCACAACATTTAGCTTAGAATATTTTTTTTTTCTTATTTTTCTCCTCCAAATCCTGGGTGCATCTTATGGGCAGGTGCGTCTTATAGGGCGAAAAATACGGTACCTTTCTGCTGGCCCCAGGGTGCATACACTGGCTCTGCTCCCAATAAGAGCTGTACTCATATTAATGCACCACATAAAGCTTTGTTTGGAACAGAGGCGCAGAATAGCGAAATGGGAGCAGCCACACCCCCCTAAGCCCCTACAGCTCGCTCCCAGCCTGAACAGAAGTGCACCTCAAACGCAGAAAGGCCGGGGATGCAGCCGTAGCACATGATAGCAATGTGGAAGCACTGGAACGCTAAGCATTTATGAGGCTATCCTGTGCGCTAATACATTCCCAATTCGCCCAATGGGTACATGCTGGTCCGCCACTGGAGTCTTTTAGACACTTGCCTTCTGCCTCAAAACTGCCAAAAACAAAAGGCACTTAAAGGGATCGAGCAGACAGAGGCAATTGTTAGACCACTGTGTCGTTTGCCACTGTCCGAAGCAGTTTTCAGATTTTAAATGGAGAAGAAATGGCCAAGATATCAAGGTTTACAGTTTCACCTTATTTTTCTTTTGAAATATCTGTAAGACAAGCATTCCCTGGCTGTGCTCTCCCTGTGTCCACAGTGATCATGCAGAGCTTATGACCACCAGCTTAACCCTATTATTGGCGGTCTATGGCAAAAGAATGTAGGAGGTATGCCAGTACTCCGTCTTGTTTCTACTTTCAGGAGCAGCTGTGTTCTGACAGGAAGGGAGAGTGCAGACATGATGAGGTGAGCTGCTGAATGACAGTTTAAGCACACTGCCTACAGAATCCCTTCAATATGCATATGGTAAATGGCTGAGAGCCCATACATGCACCATAAGAATGGGATGTCCTGAGGGCAAGGAACAAAACCTAGGATAGTCAAAATCCAGTTTTTTTTTCTTAAAAGCTTTAAAGACCATGTGTACAGGTAGTGTCTGGTCCACTGTGTCATGCCAGTTCTCCACAGATCTCAGCTTTGTTATTAAACCGGACATTCATCTTGAATAAGAGCCTATCTTAAATGTTCCCCCACCCTGTACATACAGATTGCCCACATTAAAAATCATCCTACCTACATCTACTGCATTTTCTAAGCCTTTAAATATCCAAGATAGCGGCACATGGAGTCTCAGGATGCCTGCAAACAGGAAGTGTCTTCTGACTGCCACTCTGCATTCTGGGATTTCTGTCCTTTTCCTGACCCCAGCTCTGCTGTCTGGGCAAAGCACAGCTATAATCCCGCCCCACTGAAGTTTTTCCCCCTCTCCAAGTGATGCTTCAGAGGCAAGATGACTGTGCTAGTATCCCAGTGACTAAAAACGTAAAAATATATTATTAGATGCTGGGGAATAGTTTAAGGTTTAGGCTTTTCACTAAATGATGCTGAAGGTCCGGTATAAGTCACCACTGCTGCACCTCTGAAATAAATAGCTGCTATACTGCCCCTTGCTGCGTGCAAACAAACATATCAGGTGCAGCAGGAGTGCTAGACACTACCTTGGCACACTCGCTATGAGTGAGTAGCACTGTTCTACCATTTGCAGCAGGAGTGCGGCCAAAGGACATCACTATGATTTACAGGAATGGTTTTAACCTCCTTTATCTGCTAGAAAAAGTTCAGAAACTTGACAAAAAAATAAAAAAAAAAAACTTCCATGTCAAAGTCTCCAGACACACTAACTCCCTTCCACATTAAAGTGGACCAAAACACAACATTGACTATTCTGGGTTTTAGTACTTGTCTCCAGGGCACCCCAATCAGAGACGCCCCACTGTGTGAAACCCACCAAACTCACCTCTTCCCAGTCCTATGACGCACGCGCGGCCGCTCGTTTAATCAGCGCACTAGGATCCACCCGAGCCCCGCATCCAGGAGCTTGTTTAATGCGAACTAGCCTCTAACAGGGAGCATGCCCGCGCCGGCCATTCACAAATGGCTGGCGTGGGCACGTGCCCTGCTAAAGGGATAGCAGGGATGCGGCAGTATGTGCCGTTGGGCTTGGACGGGTGAGTTTCCAGGGCGACCTGGGGGGTTTTCACACAGTGGGGCGCCCCAATTCTGGATGACCGGGGGGGAGGGAATCCAGTGGCCCTGGAATCTTTAAGGAACAACGGCTGCCTGAGTTCCACTCCTTGGGACTTCCGAGTTGGGGTGCCCAGCTGTGTGACCCGATGGTGAGCGAAACTACCATTCTCCTGGAGCCCTCGCCGCATCCCCACTCACCTCTAGCCGTGCGAGCGCCCTTTCTGAATGGCACACCTCGGCTGCAAGCGGGGGCAGGTGATTTGGGCTGGTGTCGCCACTCAACTCCCTTTAGATGGGAGGGGGCTAAGTGACAGCAAGCACGATTATCTAAGCGCGCTGCTTAGCCAATCAGCGCTATCGCCCAAGTCTGCACCGTGGAAGCAGAAGGAAGTGAGTGAAACAGGGCGACCTGGGCGTACACACAGAGGTTTATCCCAATTCTGGATGCCCCACTCAGAGGAACAATTAACGGGAAAGTGAAATTCCTGTGTGTTGTTCATGTGTGTTGTGTTGTTGAAAGTAAAATGAGCAATTTTGAAACATTTCAGAATTAGTATATGTAATTGCCTCCTGTATTCGAAACCAAGCCGTTTTGCTTCAATTTCTGGGTCATGGCCGAGCTGTGAAAGGCATATCAGGGTGCAAATTTGTGAGTGATGAGCATGCTCTGCTTAGGTTAGGGACAGCTGCGGGATCACTGGGATTTGCCAGGCTCACACATGCAGAGAACACAGAGGGGCAGAGTGTTTTTTTTTCTGTGGTCCTGGAGATATGAAATTGAAAGTAGGGCAACTTTGAAGCCCTGCTACAGCTTCTACCCTGCAATGCAGGAAATGGAGAGGTACATGGGACAGTCATTAGGTCAGCGGCTTACTGCCATTGGGTTTATAGTAACATTAACACTACAGCAAAAAATTCATGATGACTACTACTGTATGGTGCCACCGGAGACCAGTCCAGCAAACCCAATTATCTGTTGGCAGTGCGGGAGCATGGACCTAGACATTTTTCTGGTCTGTATTGGGGGTTGCTATATGGCCATCAGCAGATTTGCCTACTAACTGGACTTTTTATGTAATGATTTTCTGAGGCTGTATTGCAGTATCTTCCCATTAACATCTTGGGAAACCCACACTGCAGATGAATGATATGCAGGCTGCATACAGGCTGCTCCTTGCAAAGCCCAACCAAACAGGAACAAGTATATTGTGAAAAGTAGACGATTGGGGGGAACTGTCCAGAGGTTAAGTAAGATTAAATAAACTAGATATATAAATATTTGGTAATAGAAAAGCATAATAGATTGTACAGTGATGGAAGTGTACATAATGTATACATAAAGTATAGGACCTGGTAAGACTGTAGCCAAAACCAAATAAAGTTACATTATTTGGACCATTTAGCAGGCTGTAAGTAGACAAATGTTTACTGGGTGAACCTGGATAACATCTAACAAAATGATCGTCAGGACAATAAATTGTCAGTATGTGGGGCTTGCAAGTTTCTTCAGTGGTCCCAGACATACTTTTTCTAAAAGGACAAACAGAAGCACTTGGGCAAGCCAAGTCCTCCTGTTTATGACTGCAGCTGACCCATGCAGACATACGGTATAGAGATGTTATGTCAGGGAATTCTGTCCAAGGCCAGCATTATGGCGGCTGTTCTCAGACAGCAGCCCAGTCTTAGAGGATAGGAACATTGATGATTGAACCAGTCCCAGTAAATGCACCCTCAACCCAGCCTAAACTTGAGTTTACTGCCACCAAGGGCATTTACAAATTGAAAAGAAAAAATGCTACAGTAGCTTTCTCTTCAACACAGGGTCTGGTTTGGTACGGATGCACAGGTCTGGAACTTCAAGACAGGCAAGTATTGAAAGGCTGACCCCAAGTTAGCTGTGGTAGCAAAATACAGGCTTTTTTCATTCTTATATGGCAATGTCTTTAAACAGAATTGTCACAACACAGAAAAAGAACATGTATTGCAAGAGACAATTAGAGAGAAAGAAAATTATATACAGTTACATATAGCTGTCATCTATAAGACTACTGGGCCAATAATGCCATCCCTGGGAGGACACCCAGGTAATGTATATGATGAGTAGGCTTAGTTTATTTTAGCAGGCTATTATTACCAATGCTCTCAGTAGTGAACAATAGAGGAGCCATGTGTTGAAACTTTCCACCTAACAGGTGGTATTGCAGGAAAGCATGGCCATGGGCCTGATCATTCTTAGCTAAAGGATCAGATCCCACATGAATGACCGGTTTTTGATTTTTACAATATAAAAACCAATACGCTCCGAAAACATTTTATGACTGCCTGCAGATTGTGCCTTGCTTCTTTACAAAGAACCTTTCACCTGACCTGTAACATGCCCAAACATTCAGATATACATGTGATTTGGATGGCAAGGGTGTACTGGAGCATAGGTAAACTGAGCACTGGCTATAATGGTGATAGCAATACTTGCCTCATGTCGACAGATTTTCTTCAAGCTGACATGCTCGATATCCCAGTTTTACCAGACCAAGTTTAGAACAATCAGCAGGAATACTATACACAGTGGTTCTCAATTGTTTTACATCAAGTACCCCTAGCAACAAGAAACTCCAATCAAGTACCCCCTAGCAACCACAAATTCAAACAAGCATCCCCAAGGAGTGTATGCCGTATTTTTTTGCCCTATAAGAAACACCCAGGATTTGGAGGAGGAAAATAAGAAAAAAATTCTAAACCAAATGTGTTTTTTTAAAGCACATTACAGGCAATGTGGCATTTCCCCCCTCCTATTCTCCATATAGGCAGCGTGGCATTTTCCCTCTCCTATTCCCCATATAGGCAGCATGGCATCCCCCCTACCATTCCCCATATAGGCAGTGTGGTAAGGTGCAAGGGGCAATCATTGACGGAAGGTATGTGGCACCAAGGTACCTGGCCTTGGTGCAGTAAAACCATGTGTTTTGTTTCCCAGCATCAGCTGCTAATGGCAGTCTGGTGCTGAAGTTAGTATAGCTGAAAGGCTAACCCGGGACGGTTTTACTGGGATGGAGTAGAGCAGGGTGGGACTCCATCCCACTACCCAGGTCCGGGTTTTACAGGCTGCATAAATAGCCTGGGGAATCAGCTGTGCACTGTCTGTGACTGAAGCTCACTTGTGGAGTGAGACTCTGAGCCTGGCTGAAAACTCCTGTGCAGGCTGTTTCATGCGGACCCGAGGTGGATTCGGCTGCAAAGTAGCAAGTTTGCCCAAGGACTAAAAACGCTGTTTGCCTGTCTGACTTATGCTGCATTTTCCTGAAAATGTGATGTAACCCAAAAGGGCATATGCTTTTATGGATTTTGGTGTGAATAAACACAGACTAAGTTTAACTTTTCGCCTCTGAGCCTCTATATTGCAAACATCCTGCTGTCTACCAGAGCTAATCATCACAGCAGCATGGCATCCCCCCCACCATTCCCCATATAGGCAGCGTGGCATTCCCCCCCATCCCATTCCCCATATAGGCAGCGTGGCATCCCCCCCATCCCATTCCCCATATAGGCAGCGTGGCATCCCCCCCATCCCATTCCCCATATAGGCAGCGTGGCATTCCCCCCCATCCCATTCCCCATATAGGCAGCGTGGCATTCCCCCCCATCCCATTCCCCATATAGGCAGCGTGGCATTCCCCCCCATCCCATTCCCCATATAGGCAGCGTGGCATTCCCCCCCATCCCATTCCGCATATAGGCAGCGTGGCATCCCCCCCATCCCATTCCCCATATAGGCAGCGTGGCATCCCCCCCATCCCATTCCCCATATAGGCAGCGTGGCATCCCCCCCATCCCATTCCCCATATAGGCAGCGTGGCATCCCCCCCATCCCATTCCCCATATAGGCAGCGTGGCATCCCCCCCCATCCCATTCCCCATATAGGCAGCGTGGCATTCCCCCCCCCATCCCATTCCCCATATAGGCAGCGTGGCATCCCCCCCCCCATCCCATTCCCCATATAGGCAGCGTGGCATCCCCCCCATCCCATTCCCCATATAGGCAGCGTGGCATCCCCCCCCCAACCATTCCCCATATAGGCAGCGTGGCATTCCCCCCCAACCATTCCCCATATAGGCAGCGTGGCATTCCCCCCCCCATCCCATTCCCCATATAGGCAGCGTGGCATTCCCCCCCCCATCCCATTCCCCATATAGGCAGCGTGGCATCCCCCCCCCATCCCATTCCCCATATAGGCAGCGTGGCATCCCCCCCCCCATCCCATTCCCCATATAGGCAGCGTGGCATCCCCCCCATCCCATTCCCCATATAGGCAGCGTGGCATCCCCCCCCCAACCATTCCCCATATAGGCAGCGTGGCATTCCCCCCCAACCATTCCCCATATAGGCAGCGTGGCATTCCCCCCCCATCCCATTCCCCATATAGGCAGCGTGGCATACACCCCCTAGAAAAGAAAGAAAAAAAAAAAGAAAGTATATTTACATGAACGGTGTCCCAGCTTTGCCTTCTGGCATTGCCACCGCCTCCCAGCCCAGCACTCACTGGCTTCTGGTGCCGCCACTGCCTGTCGGGGTGTCAGAGCGGGGACAGACAGCGGAACCACTGCCTTTCATGTGTGGGAAGCCGTCTGTCCCCACTCAGACTTCCGGCACTGCCATGCCTTTCAGTTGTCAGTGCGCGCTGACACAAACACTCGAGCGTCAGCACGCACGAGACTCGTGTAAGTATTTTTTTCACATTCTTCCAATAAGACGCACTGACATTTACCCCCACTTGTGCGTCTTATGTGGCGAAAAATACAGTCACTTCTGAAAATAAGTAGGTTGTATGCCTTGAAACACTTTTAAAGTAAGGTGGAATAATGTATTACTTTTAAATTGATATACTAAACCCATCAGCCCCACCATGCTGGTGTACCCATGAACATCTGCGCACAATACTGCACAAGCTGTGGCGTGTATCGCAGGTTGAGAAACCGTGTGTGTATACAGACTGAGCACTCCTGAAACACAGATCATCAAGTAGTGAATGCAGATGAATGGTTCAGTTTATGTTTCCAAATCATTTTTCTGCCCATAGCTGCTAGATCATACAACCTGTAGATTCCGAGATGCCTGAGCAGGAGCAATATACTGCTTAGTGATCTGGCATCTACTGTTGCCAGCTTTACACAACTAGCAAAAGGGATTGAACTGCAGATGATGGAATGTATTTGAGTCATTAAAGTCTAGGCCAAATATGAAAGCAAAGCATGGATTCCATACCTTCACTTTGGTGCCTGCTACACTGCTAGGGTTCATAATTCTCCTGTTACCCAGAACACCCCAGATTTGAGAGGAACCTAAGACAACAGTTCTTGGCTCCTTGAGTGGAAAAGGGTTTTTTTCTTTATTTTGACATCCAAATAGTGCTTAGGAAGGGTGAATCGAATCGGGGAATAATCTTTATTTGCATTAGAACAGCTGCAGATGTGCGATAAGTCAACCTGGACCTTCTTTCTTGCAACTGTTTCAGGTGGCGGCCTCCTGTTTGTGTTCAACTGCTTAAAAAGACTTGCACAGCTTATGCAGATACAAGTTCGCACAAAAGGCTCGCAGACCATTTTTAACTAATCTAGCTGCATAAAAGCTAGATCTGACAAGGCCCACAGTTTATAAGCTGTTAAATATATACCTGAACCCTGCCCAGATTTAGCAGTGCCTCCCAAGTGCACTTTGCTCCAAAGCAGCAGATATTGTCATGCTTCAACTAGTTCTAGTTTCCACCCACAAGTTCTACACCAACACGCACCCATCAGAAACACGAATCACTAGCATGCTGATTTATTAACTATTACATGTGAATATGGGTGACAACACAAGCACAATTGTGATTTAATAATTCCAGCACATATCCCATCTCCATTTTGCACATGATGATGGGCAGAAAGGAAGGGCCACTTCAGCCAAAAATACAATTCTGTGAAATACTCACCTTTAGAATAGATATTTGTATACAGTACGTCCTGCTCCAGATATAGTACTTACACTTGGGTTATCCTCCGCCAGATGGCGCTGCACTGCAGAGACATGCAAAAACAGGCTCCTCCCGGCCCCTCAAATACCCGGGGACCTCCCACAAATCCCCAGCATTGAAAAGCAGTGAACAAGAAGCCGGGAGAATTTAACCACCAAAAGACTGGTAACTATAACAACGAAAACAACCACCATACAGGGGATCCAGAATAATGCAAGCAGGTGGAGCAGGACGTACTGTATACAAATAATATCAATTCTACAGGTGAGTATGTCACAGAATTGTATTATTCTTAGTATACAGTACATCCTGCTCCAGATATAGTACTTACACTTGGGACATCCAAAAGCAGTGTCCATAAGGTAGGGTGGGATCCCCAACAAAAAAAAAGGCAACAGCAGACAGTTGAAACCACTGTCACCTGCATAGCCTTGCGGCCAAGACAGCATGAGCTGAAGGCCCTAACAACAACCTTGTAAAAACTTTGAAAGGTATGAACAGAAGACCAATTAGCGGTCTAGCAAACAAGTTCAACAGAAGCCTGGCGCTGAAAAGCCCAAGAGGCACCAAAAGCAAGAGAAGGATAAGAAGTCAAGCGAAAGGGAAGATTCTTCCCCTTAGTGGAACAGGCCTGAGTGACAGCCTGACAATCCAATCGCTAACAGTAGACGTGGCAGAAGCCAAAAACCTTTCCATGGACCAGAAGGAACATCCCATCCAAGTAATGACTAGGCCAAAACCGCCACCCCCCCCCCCCCCCCCGAGATCAAAAGAGATCGGGCACAATCAAGATGGAGAGGTTGTAGACCCAAGGAGCAACAGTTCTCTTAAAGGACCCAGTGACTACCAAGGAAAGAAACTTTCAACACCAGTTCAAGGAATGCAGAACCCATTCCTCAGCGTTGCTAGGAATAAGGCACGTAAGGAAGAACAATATCCTATTACATAAGACATCACCTTAGGTAAAAAGTCCGGCAGAAAGCGGACCACCACCTTATCCTGGTGTATCTAAAAAATGGGGGCTAAATAGACAGAGCCACCCGCTCAGACACACGTCTGACCGAAGTAACAACCACCAGAAGGAGAACCTTGAGGGTAAGAACAGCCAGACAGCATCCAGAACAGGACCCAAAGGAACTTCCCGCAAGGCAGACAGAATCAATTCAATCCCAGCAGGGACCATAGGAATCCAGGGGGAACACGCATGAGTAACCCCCTAAAAGAAGGTCTCAACCAAGAAAAACTGAGCCAAAGACTTCTAAAAGAAGGCGGACAGGGCAGAACCTGACCCCTCAGAGGACTGAGTTGGAGAATCAACTCCAACTCCTGCTGTAATAACTCTAGAACCCTGGGAACGGAGAAAGCCCGGCAGGGAAGAGACCTAGACTCACACCAATCAGTATGGATACACCATACCTTATAATAGATGGGAGAAGAAGAAGAAGCACACTCCTAGTCTTCCCATAGTCTCAATCACTGAGACAGATAAGCCAGTCTCCATCAAAATGGAAGTGTCAGCAGTCAGGCCGTCTAGGCCAGAGTCTGTAGATTGGGGTGACTTAAAGGAGCCCTGAGTGAGCAAAGCTGGCACTCCAGGCAGAAGGTACAAATCTACCGCCCTCAATACCACGTCTGCGCACCACACTCTACTAGGCCACCAGAATCGCTGGTCCCCCCTTCCAGAGCAAACTTGTTCAGAAACCTGCCTAGCAGGGGAATGGAAAAAAAATAAATAAATAAATAAAATAAAAAAGGCATAAGGAACAGAACGTCCAGCCATGACAATTACCAAGGCATCATGACCACGGCCAGAGGATCCGGGGACAGGGAAACCAGGGGCGAGAGCTTGTGATAGTGACGGGACACAAAAAAGGATCCACAACTGGTTGGACCCCATGGTGGCACAGGGATTAGCACATCCTGTAGCAGAGGGACCCCCACTGGAGCGAATACCACTGATATACAGGAAACATTGTCCTCCACCCAGATTAGGATCATCCTGCTCCAGATCCCTCTCAGATGATTAAAGTAGGCCACTGTCGCCAGACAGACTGAGCGCCCCCAAACGGGCAGGCCCTGAAGAGGAGTAGTCAAGCGAAAAGGAACCAACCTGAACGCTCACTGTTTCCAACATCAAAAGGTGTATGGACCTTCTAAGGGCCCCACCTCCCAAACAACCGCAGGGAGATTCAGAAGAAAAGACCCCCCTTAAACCTAATAGATTGGCATCCATGGTGACCGTCTCCAGGAAGGGGCAAGAAGGAAAACTGCCCCCAGACAGGTTCCTTGAGTTCATCCACGCCAAGAAGGAACCAGGGGGGGAAGGCACACAGACCTTGCTCCAGGGATACAGGATCCCTGTCCTGTACTAACAATAGAATTGCAGAAGGAACCAGGGGGAACTGAGCATAAGGAACCTCTTCCAAGCGGGCCCACCAGTTGCATCCCTGCCTGGTAAAGGGACGGGGACAGCAATGAGGGACTGAGCCCATGCAACCAGATTGTACACTTTATCGCTGAAGAAGAAAGATTCTCACCTGAACCGAATCCAGATTCATTCCTAGGAATGAGGTTACCAATCAAGGGGACAATGAGGACATGGGTTGATTGAATCCAAACCCAATCCATCCAAATGACTCCCAGTGGACACAACCAGCCAAGGGACCAACTTAGCCTGACGTAGAGACTGAAAAGTGAAAAAGGAACGTCCAGGTAGGTCATAGCGCGGACGCCCCTTGGTCTCATCAGAGACATCACCCCCGTCAGCACCTTGGTGGGCACTCTGGGGGCTGAAGAGAGGCCAGATCACAAGGCCACAAATTAGCAGTGTTGGACCTTTGACACGAACCTGAAGAGCCTCGGTGTCCAGGGGACACAGGGAAGTGAACCGAAGCGTCTTTTGAGCTCCACAGACAGCGAGAAGCCCCTCGAGCGCAAGGCGCAGATGGCCCAACCCAGAGTATCCATGCAGAACTGCTCTAACTGGTGAATTGCAAACTTAGAGTCCCGTGTGGACCAGACTGATCCATCCTATCGGGGGACTGTGGAAAAGGATGGTGTAGCGGCCCCTGCCTCTGACTGTTGGGGTCACTTGCAGATTGCCCCTAAGACCCCATAGGCCCTGCACCAACACCTGAACAGAGGCAGGGACCAGGAGTACCCTGATAAACCTGGGAGAGGCCACGCAGCAGGCTCTATCCTGTATCCAGAGGACACTACCTCCTGAATCCACCAGAATGAGGCGAGATGCCTCCTGATAAGAGCAAGGTGCTGCAGCCATCCCCTCGCCCAGATGGGCGAGGGCGTCCCATCATGCTTGAGGAGGTTTGGTGGAAGATTTGGGCCTAGCCCCGCCGGAGGGGCCAGGGCGTTGTCTGCTGCTCATGGGGCAGGAGCCTGCACGAAAAATCCGGAAGGACACCCCTGGTTCCTGTTTAACACTAAGGTAGGGGGGAGGAGGGGTGCCCCTGCCCCGAGGGGGCTGAGACGGCCGTCTGCGTTGGGGTGATTTGCCCTTTTTACCAAACCGGTCCAGATGGTCCCCAAATAGGCGTTGCCCTTTAAAGGGAAGCCCAGTAAGTCTTTTTAGTAGCATCGTCAGCACTGTCGCAGCCAGACCAAGCGACGTATAGCCACCACAAGGGCAGAAGTTCTTGCACACATTTTAATGGTGTCATCCAGCGCTAATAGAATAAATTTTACAAATACATCACAACTGGAGAGTGCATTAAACACCTCCCAGGGGAGATCCTCAGGGTGATGATCAAGCATCTATGACCAACAACATTCCTTGAGCACAAGAGTGTGGAAATGAGCCTGCTCTAGAAATTCCAAGGGTGCTGTCGCAGTGTGGAAACGCCCCCTCTAGGCTTGGGGACCTCACCAGGGAGAGAGATAGACAGTACCTTAAAGAACTTAATCAACAAGTTGTCAGTGTCACACTGGCCCCAGTATTCAGGGCCAGAATCGTCATTACTCCTCGGCCTCTCATCAGATGAGCCTGAGTCGGAGAACAACTCCCCTTCATCAGAAGGGGTATAGTCACACGGAGTAGTAAACTCCTCGGTTCTCATAGAAAATACAGAAACATGAGGTGACAAGTGCCGCTTTTTACCAGGGCCCATGCGCTCTGACAACCTTGCAATAATCTGTTCAGCTGTAGGCAGTCTGGAAGGCCCAGCAGGCCGCAATTCCCCACTTGTATGCGACTCAGCAGGAGTGAGATTTAAGCTTGGGGAAATAAGTGAATTGAAGCGAGGTGCAGCCACTGCCAAGCCTGATTGCAGGGCCAGTGCTTGCTCGGCACAGGGTCCGCAGACCCGTGTCCTGTCCGCATCAGCGTGGGGTTGTTTAGACACAATATGCCAGCAGGGATTTACGCAATAGGCCACCCTGGATGCCCCAAAGCCCGCTAGGAAAGTGGGAGTAGATTTACAAGGCCGCTATAATTACACCGGGCCGGGAGAAGCCAATGGTGTTCACCAGTCTGAAAGACATAATGGGAATAAAGGGTGTCAGAACCATGCGCAGTAATCAAGGATCATGAAAATCGCCCGCAAGGGCACTTACAGACCAAGGGAGGAGGAGGACCGCTACCACACGTGCGTGCGACCAGCATCAAAATGGCACCAAGCTAACCTCGAAGGGCGGGCCAGAGCGGGCTGTGACGCGGAGCGCGCCAAACCAGGTCCCCGCCCCCCCCCCCCCGAAGAGCGCGAAGCTCTGAGATAGTTTCAACATTGTCATGAGGAGCGAAGTGTATGACACTTTAGAAAAAAGAATTTGCCAATGAAGACGCCGACGCCCGGCGCAGCACATCCAGTAAAGAGGTGCACGACAGATACACAAAAATGCAAACAGCGCGGCTCTGACACCAGGAATAACAGTCAAAGGACAATACTAAGGCCATAAGTGTGTAAACACCATACACTGAGCCCCACCCCCCCCTTTCTTTCCCCCCGAGCTACGGGGGGGGGGGGGGGGGGGGACGAGGGAGGATGGCGACCCTTTGTACAGGGCCCACTGCTACACGGGGCATGGGGCAATAGTGCGGGAGGGGCACCCCCTAGAGGATCACCATCAGCCTAAACCGCCTACCCTTTGGTGGGGGGACTGCGGTGGAGCATGGCTCCATAAGCATGCATGGTGCTGCCTACCTTCACCCGACCAGCGCAGCCCAGGCTGAGGTTTCCCTGCCAGCAACATCCATCTGGGCATTTTAAAATCTCTTTTAGAGCAGAACAAAACCCAACAGGGCATGATCTGGAACCCCTCGCTGGTGCCGCAAAACTCACCTTCTTGTGAGAGTACCCACTGCTGGGCATGCGACTGCTCATAATCCCAATAGAAAGCAGTTTTACTAGACCATAAACTGAGCAGTTCGCTGAGCAATAAAGCAGAATTTCACGCTTTCCTGGCGTGGATAGGGAGGGGGGTTTGCAAAGAAATAAAATGCTCATCTATGACATGGTTCAGCGCCGCTCCCCCAGTTTCTGTGCACCTGCTGCATAGAAAGACACAGGCTCTGTGAATGTGCCTGCAGCCCATTCACTTAAAGAGGTGGTGGGCCTGAGCACAAAGCCAGCCGATGCCACTTTGTATCTTTCGGTGTGGCACAGAGAGACATCTACCGGCTCCACAGGCATGGAGCTGGGGATGCCGATTTGTATCCTTGTGTGGTGGCCGCGCAGAAACAGGAGGAGCAGAGCTGGAGCATGGTGAAGGTACGTTTTTTACTTTGTAACCCCCATCCTGCATCAGTGCCAGGAAAGGGTGGCAGGGTGGGCTCTGACTGGAGGAGAGCCAGCACATGAGCTGTAGGACCAGAAAAGGCGAGTTTTCCTAGGAGATGGAGGGTTTCACACAGCAGGGAACAAAGCCTTATTGCCAGCGGAGGGGGGCTTTAAAAAAAAAAAATAAAAAAAAATAAAAATGGTTGGACTGGCCCTTTACAGCACCAGGAAGGAGGCTGCCTACAGCCTCTCTGATTTGATATGCAAACCCACTTGGTCACTGGTAGCAATACAATGAATAAGGAAGTTAGATGACTTGACCACAGTGCTGCTTTAGAGCAGACAAAATACTCACCTTTCCATGTTCCATTGGTGGTGCTATTTGCAGAGCAGTGAACCGGTTGCCAACTGCCAATAGGGTTCAGTTGGTGGATGGCATGCCTGGCAAACTCCATTGGCTACTGCCAATCATGTGGAACACTCAAGCAGAATAGGAGTGTGGACACCAAGTTTTCCCTGTTTTTTTTTTTTTTTACTTTCAAACAAACTTGGCATCCCAATTCTTTGAGTCAGCTGCAGCTTTTCAACCGGAGGTCAGTTAAAGTGGACCAACACCCAGGATTTGCTGCGGCCCACGCATGCGCCGTTGGAACAGGGTTAAGGTAAGGTTTGTGGGCGTCCTGGGCAGGGCTGTGGAGTCGGGAGGAAATTTTGGGTACCTGGAGTCGGAGTCGGCAAACAATGCACCGACTCCTACTAAATTTTGATTTAGCAAGTTTAAATGTCCCCAATTCACAAAAAGTTATAATTAATGACTTCTCTATTGTAAGAATAAAGACCAATGCATGCAGTGCCTCACGTAACCGCAAAACGAACACGTTAAGTGACCGTGAAGAAGCATGCTTTCCATGTGCTTCACTATATGGCACGCAACGCACAATTAGAAGCGGCAATACTTATACTTTGCATAGTGTTGTGTTCTGCTGTTACAGGGAACCCATGGGTAACCTAGCCTTTCACTGATAAGGGATTAAGTAAATATGTTTTTTGCAGGACTAGAGACACTTGTATAAGTGAAGGGAATGGAGGATCAATAGTTCAAGACTGAAGCTGTACCATTGGAAAAACTGCTGTCATTCAGCAAAAGGCTATAAAAACTTGTAAACTCGATTGTTAAGTGTAAACTTTAAACATGACTATGGGATTCTACTAGGGAAATCATGTTTTATAATAAAGGCCCCTTTCTGGATCCTCCCACTGCCCTATCTTCAGCAGAAGATCAGCACACAGAAAAGAGAAGGCAGCTTCTGCCCAACTACCCTGTTTTCCCGAAAATAAGACAGTGTCTTATATTAATTTTTGCTCCCAAAGATGCACTAGGTCTTATTTTCAGGGGATGTCTTACATTTTTCCATGAAGAAGAATTCACATGCATTCACAAAAAAAGGAAATGTATTAACTGTTAAACAGTAGTAGTTGCCATCACAAACCAGCATAACCAGACATAACCTTAGCCTCTCCAGCAAGCACTCACCTATTGTTGAAGCAGCAGGCGATCTGGCGGTCCAGTGAGCGATCAGACAGTGGGGCGGGTGATTAGAAGGCCCTCAGCCTGTGCCGCCTGATTCATTGGTGGATCAGCTGCTGGGACCACACACCCTCCCCCCCCCCCCAACTCCCGCAGCTAGCCGGCTCCGCTCTGTCAGGCGAAAGAGACAGGCGCCGCCGCGGCGGCCTCACATGGCCTTATGCCTCCTGCGGCCCTGCACTCAGCAGGCTGCTGCTGCTCCAATGGCATTCCGGGACATTTCCTGAGGGGGCGGGGCGGCGGGACATAACTCACCAATCCGTGATTGTCCTGCCCAGTTGCGAGGTATGCAAACGTCAGAACTCCGATTGGCCAGTGTCACCACCCGCCCTCCTGCACATCGGATGCTCATTCGCCGCCCTCCCACATGACGGCAGCTACAACCCTGCGGCACTCACATCGGCCTCGCTCCCGCCTTTCAGCTTGTAAATACGGTATTTTGGGGGGAGGTCTTATTGTCGGGGAAGGTCTTATATTTAGCCTTCATGCTAAAAGCACAGTAGGCCTTATTTTCGGAGTAGGCGTTATTTTCGGGGAAACACGGTACCTCTCTCTGCTAGAAGTAATGACATGTATGTTACCTTTCTTTCTTTCCAGGAATGTATAAAATACATTCACATATTAATACAGAGGAGTCGGAAGTACAAAAAAACGAGGAGTCGGAACATTTATCTACCGACTCCACAGCCCTGGTCCTGGGGGGTTTCACCCTGCGGGACATCCCGATTTCAGATGCCCCGCGGGGAGGGATTTGAGCAGCCTGGGAACCCCCCTGGGTGTTGGTCCACTTTAAAAGAAGCAGAAATTAGGTTATTAATGTAATTCCTTTCACACTCCCACTATCTGTCTGGTGAACAGTGAGATTTGGACTCCTGTTATTTCCTGCTGGCTAGGCAACAGGTCACCATCAGTAAGGCAACATGTATCGAGGGATGTACAGAGATACTCCCTGATGGGCTGGCACCATGCTGATCAGTCTTTTTATGTTGACCACTATCATCAGGTTTAGCGCCAGAGCGTGGAAAATGACTGGGGGGTCTACTCTTCAATGCAGCTCTGGGGCATCCTATTTTGTGACCCACACATTCTCTTATCAGTAAGCTCAACTCCCACTGGCAGCTGGTGGTCATGTGGACCACCTGATTCACTACTACAGTACTAAGGGAATGCATAAGTGATAAGCAGCTGTAGGTCTCCAGGTTTCGGTTAGAGTTTGTGTGACATGATACCCCAGAGTTTAAAGTGATCCTATACCCAGAAGGAAGTTTATGTGCTCATCTGCTATCCCCAGCCCCTCAAAACCCATAATGGTTCCTGTTAGTGTTTAAATATTGGGCAAAGGCTTTAGTAAAAAAACAAACAAGCTGTTTTTGAGCACTTGACTGGGGATAGAAGGTGACAATCTTCCTTTCTGGGTATAGGATCACTTTAAAGTTGAAAAATCCCAGGAATATGGTTTTGTTCCGTTCCCCGCTGCGTGAAACCACCAACTAAAACCCAGAACAACTTACCTCTTGTCCATTTCCATGGCACTTGCTTGGATGCGTAGCCAATCAAAGCCATTTGCTGTATCTATTTCACTCTGCAAACAGCTCTCATTGACTTCAGCAGCATCTCCCACCCGCCTTGATGCCATGGCGTGACCGCGCCGTCTATTCAGGAAGGCCTGGCGCGCGTATGGCTTGAGGTGAACAGGGATTTGGCCACAGCACACAAACGTGGCGAGGGCTCTGGGAGAGTCCGAGTGTTTCCGGGGTTCATGGGGGTTTCACACAGAGGGGCATGCCAATTCAGGATGCCCCATGCACTGGAACTCAGGAGGCCCTGGAGTCTTTTAGATTTTGACAATAGAATGGCTTTAAAGTGGACCAACACCCAGGATTTTGACTATCCTGGGTCTTGGTCCACTTCGGTGGGGCACCCCCGATCGGGGTGCCCCGCTGTGTGAAACCCCCCCTAACCCCCCGAAAAACTCACCTCTCCCCGCGCCGACGTACAAGGGGAGAACTGGAACGTCTAAGCGGCGGCGGCCGCCGCCGCCTCCCTCGCGTCACTTTTGACGCGCGCGCCCCCGCGCTGGCCATTCGCAGACGGCCGGCGCGGAGGCGCGCACGCCTACAGGGGCACGAGGGAGGCGGCGGCGGCCGGCCACCGCCGAAGATAAGGTAGGTGAGTTGGGGTGTTTGGGGGGGGGGGTTCACCCCGCGGGACATACCGATCTCGGATGTCCCGCGGGGTGGGGGGTGATCGGCCCGGGAATCTATAAGATCACCCGTGGGTGTTGGTCCACTTTAAGGCAATTTTATTTTTGACCGGTTTTTATTTTCTTCTCACTGCATCCCAATTTGGCACATGCCGCTGTGTGAAACGCCGCAGATTGACCACACACACATCTTTTGGCTAATCCACACCGCAGCTGCATCCCCGGGATCCCGCAATCAGCCATTCATATAGGCTGGGCACAGGAGTGCTTCACAGAGCGGGAGACCAGAGGTGCAGTTGTTCCCCTCTCTATGCTGATCGGTGTATGCTATGTATCGCTGGTTGGACGAGAGCCTGTGCATGCACCATCAAACTGGCAGAAAGGTGAGTTTTGCAGACTATCCGGGGGTTCTAATAGCGGGGCAACCCAAATCAGGATGCTCCAGGGACAAGGACTTATCACCAGACCAGGAAAAATAGTGGTAATAGGTCTACTTTAAAGCAGGATTTTTACACTCCCTGGTGTTCTAAAAGTGAAAGCCAAAAGGAAAATGGCAGAGTGTGGGCGTTTCCTCAGAATATCACAATCAAAACTCGGGGGGGGGGGGCAGTGCGCGTGAATAGTGACCATGCCGCCCGCCACAATCTACCTCAGAGGTTTAGCAGCTATACGATACAGGGGAAGGCATGAGAGGCGCCACAAGGCCGCAGAGGTGGCGGGAAGACGCGGAGTGGAAGATGGCGGCCATCAGGTGTAACGCAGTAATGAGGAACAGGAAAAGGGGAGGCGACCAAGGGCCAGAAGCCTCCGCTCGCATCGCCATTGTGTCGGGCCGCCCGCCGCTCACCTGCAAACCGTCGTTGTTTCTGCTTCTTTTCCTCTCTGGACCTGCGGTGTTCACCTAAAGCAAGGCGCTGCCACAGACACAGCCGCGCGGAGGATGCTGGTACAGAAGTCCCGCAGACTAACTCTACCGGGATGTATCGCGAGGTTTCAGCAGCCAGTCAGGGAGTTGTAAGTCAGAGCTGCGCCACCCCCCCCCAAGCTTGGATAGAAGCCACTTCCGCCCTGTTGTGGCGGGGGCCTTGCCGCTGCTGCGGTATATTAGCGCCTACCGTATTACTCGAGGCTGCTGTATGTGGGGAATCTCTAGCTGCTCAGTAACCCGGGGACATGCGCGAGTCCGGGGTGCGCCTCGCCCCTTATGCAACTGCAGTGCCTGTAGGGCGGGGGGGGGCTGCTTTCTTTTATATTGCTCTCTACACCAGGTTCCTTTATGGGCTGAACAGTGGTGGCCGGCCACCACTTGGGAAGCCATAGAAGCTTTCCTTACAGTGTCTGGAAAGATAATGGCCAGCACTTACCTGTTCCTTGTTATTACCTGTTCAGTGTTGTAGTCTTTGGTCTACAGCCAGTGCAGATTTTTGACCACCCCAGGTTTTGGTCCAGTTCCCTGGGGGATCCTTATTTGGTATGCCCCATCTGTGTGAAATGTTAACTCCACAGGGCATGCATGAGCTTTTGTCCAACCAACGTTCTATGCTGTGCTTCCTAATAGATAATGTGGGCTCCCATGCCACACACATCTGAGGGGATGTGTGCTGCCACAATCTATGCATGCACAGTGGTATTGCCATTAAAGTGGACCAACACCCAGGATTTTGACTATCCTGGGTTTTGGTCTACTTCGGCCGGGCACCCCGATCGGGGGTGTCCCGCTGTGTGAAACCCCCCCAAAAAACTCACCTCTCCCACGTGAACGCCGCAGCCAATCCCCGCCAACGTCCAGGCGGGGGACAGGAACGTCCAAGCCGATGTCCCGCGGGGTGGGAGGTGATCGGCCCGGGAGAATCTTATAGATTTCCGGGCCGATCACCCCTGGGTGTTGGTCCACTTTAAGGCAAATATACTCACCATCCCAGGGGTTTTAACACAACAAATCGGGAATTGGACAAAGGGTTTTGGTTCTCTTTAAAGCAGAACAAAACCTTGCTGGAATGGCTGGCCAGTAATCCCCTTTCTCCAATCAAATGGCGCCTGTGTGTTCTCGTGCCCAATCGGAGTGTCCTGCTGAAATGACGTAATTCGGTAAAGTGGCTCTGATTGGCGCAGGAGATGCGGGTGCTCTCTGGCCCCATTCACACTAATCAGAGCTGCTTGCTGCATTATGTCACTTCAGTGGGCAGCTCTGATTCACTCCAAGGCCCTAAAGAGGCCCTAAAGATGGGATGGTTTTCCAGACAGGCTTTTTACAGAGGATAGGTAAGCTGGACATATGATTCATCTGGTTCTAGATTTTTCAGAGACAGTGGATTTTGTGGTGGACTTCAGTCTCCTAACCCCTTTCCCTCAATAACCCTAGGAAGAGCAGAGATCAGGAGAGTCAAGGAAACAAAGTTCCTTGGTGTCCTTCCCACCGACAGCTTGCACTGGAATAAGAACGCTATGGCTATCCTATCCCATCACAGGCTCTACTTACCTAGGTAAATCAGGAATTTAGGCCTACTCAAGAAGCTTTTAAAAGCAAAGAATTTCACGTTACAACTTACAGTTAAAGAGGAACAAAACCCAAGAATTTCACTTTCTTGGGTTATGTTCCTCTCTGACAGGGCATCCAGATTTGTGATGCCCCATTAGGTGTATCCCTCAGGTTTTGGCAAAAAACCCCTCTTCCTGGTTCCCATGTGGGCTTTTCAGCCAATCAGCAGTGCCTGCTCTATGCAGATTTCCTTGCCACACTGAGCTTGGCGCAGCAAGAAAATCTGCATAGAGTGGGTGCTGCCAGCTGCATCCCTGCACACCTCTAGTGGAGGGCGTGCCCACGCCAGCCATTCAGAAATGCTTAGCGCGTACACGCCCCCAAATAGAGGTATGCTGGGAATGCAAAGGTGTTTGCCGAGGTAACTAAACTGGCCGGTATGGGGAGGATTTCACACAGTGTGCCATCCTAAATTGGGGAGACCAACCCCCCCAAGAGTCTTATAGACTCAAGGGGGGTGGTTCCTCTTTAAGGCCGCAGAAAATATTACAGATGCATTCCTACCGTTGCTTTAGTCCCTGTTTAAGAAAAGCGTAGTCTTCCATGCGATCAGGATCCTCTCCGGTCAGAGCCATCCCGACCATCCTCTTAATCTGTTGAAATCTGAAAGATGAGCTTGAGTCTCCCTGCTGAAAAAACACTCCCTCCCAGAAAAGTTTTTATCCTATTGCCATTAATCTCCTGAACAAGAGGAAAAAGACACGGACACTAACCCTAGCATAGGAAGTTGGGTAGTGGGTTCATATGAACTATGTTCAGTGAATGAACCACGCCCCCTCTATAAACCTTAGACAGTTGCCTCCACATCTCCACATTTTTTTTATTCAGTGTCTGTATCTGTACTGAGCTAAATACAGTGATTTGATTTTTAGGTTGGCCTATGGGAACAGCAAGGGAATTCTAATTGACCATTTCAGAGCCTAGTTTTTCTCGAGTTATAGTCCAGAGGGTTATGCAAAAAAAGGTAGACGTTGGCAGTTTACTGAAATAAATTGGAGCCATGAAGTAAAGAAAGAAACATCATGTCCCAGTCTTTAAAGAGGAACATTGGACTGAAAATAAAAAGGGGCCAATTCCCCCCCCCCCCCCATCAGCCCCTACTTAACTTTGGATGTCACTTTGGCAACATCCAGCTGCTTCAGGGCCTGATCGCTGCCCCCCGCGCCGGCTTAGCTGCCTGTTAGTGACAGCGCAGCCTTAGCCGTGCTCTTCAAAGTCCCGCGCCGCTCATCGAAGTCTTGCGGTTTTCGGGTAGCTCCATTGCATTTCACTGCGCAGGCGGAACTGAAGGACCTAGAAGATGGATCACTTGCCAAGGTGAGTAAATATTTCCCAAAGGTAAAACCTGAGGGGGAAGGGGGGGTAACCACCCACTAAGTTCCTCTTTAAACTATCCTGGCACTGGAATGGCTGGCATTCTGGGGACTGGACTTACATTATGCCCCAGCAAAAAGCACTGATCTTCAATGTGCACTTCTGGTAATATGAGCCTAAAGCTTGTGACAGGCTTGAAAGGAAGGCTGGAGAGAGAAGCCAGCATGCACAGGGTGGGTAGGAGGGTCCAGCAGCAGGGGAAGGAGGGTGCATAAAACCTGAGGCATCATAAAAATACCATTTTGTGAATACTCCCCTATAAAATGGGTATTGTAAGTATGTCACACACCCCACTTCAAGAAATTCATAACGTGTGGGTAATACTGACCTGTAGATGGCGATATGCAGAGATGCCAGGAAAAAAGAGAGCCCCTCCCGGTCCATAAATACCTGGGACCTCCCACTCATTACCCAGTATAAGAACAGCAGTAAGGTAAGGGACCAGGAAGAGCCCAACACAAAGCATAACAACGCAAAGTTCACCATATAAAGGATCCAGAATACAAAAGGGCAGGGTGAAGCGGGGTGTGTGACATACTTACAATACCCATTTTACAGGTGAGTATTCACAAAATGGTATTATTCTAAGTATGTCACACACCCCGCTTCAAGAAATTCATAACGTGTGGGACATCCAACAGCAGTGTCCATAAAGGGCGGGGATCCAAAACAAGGCACAACTTAAACCACTGCAGCTTGCAGAACTTTGCGGCCAAACACAGCATCCGCTGAGGCCCGAACATCAACCTTGTAAAAACTTGGAAAAAGTGTGAACAGAAAATCGTGTGCAGAGAGTTGTGGTTAATGATACCTACTCTGAATGGTTACCAGTTGTAAGCGGTGTACCCCAGGGTTCAGTGCTGGGCCCACTATTATTCAACTTGTTTATAAACGACATAGAAGATGGAATTAAAAGCACTGTCTCTATTTTTGCAGATGACACAAAGATATGTAGCACAGTGCAGTCTATTGAAGATGTTCACAAGCTTCAGGCTGACTTGGACACATTGAGTGTCTGGGCATCCACTTGGCAAATGAAGTTCAATGTGGAAAAATGTAAAGTCATGCACTTGGGGTCTAATAACCCGAAGGCAACATATGTCCTCGGGGGAGTAAAACTGGGAGAGCCACTTGTTGAGAAGGATCTGGGGGTACTAGTAGATCACAGAGGATAAATAACAGCATGCAATGCCAAGCAGCTGCTTCCAAGGCCACCAAGATACTATCGTGCATTAAAAGAGGCATGGAATCACGGGATAGAGATGTAATTTTGCCTCTCTACAAGGCACTGGTGCGCCCTCACCTGGAATATGCCGTCCAGTTCTGGGCACCCGTTCATAGAAAGGACGCCCGGACTCTGGAAAGGGTGCAAAGGAGAGCCACCAAACTAATAAAGGGAATGAAAGATCTTAGTTATGAGGAAAGATTACGAGAATTAAATCTGTTTTGTGTCTTGAGAGGAGGCGATTGCGGGGGGACATGATTAACTTGTATAAATATATAAATGGACCATACAAAAAATATGGGGGAACACTATTTCACGTAAAATCCTCTCTAAGGACAAGGGGGCACTGCCTTCAATTGGGAAAAACGAAATTTAGTCTCCGGAGGCGACAATCGTTTTTTACCATAAGAACTATAAATCTATGGAATAGCCTCCCACAGAAGCTTGTTACAGCATCAACCGCTGACAGCTTCAAGAAAATAACATTAACAGTTACTACTAGTGGTTATCAATAAAAAAAATAAAGACAAAAAATAAAATAAATAGCTTCCCCTATGAAATAAAAAATAACTTCCCCCTACCCCAACACCCTTGGTTGAACTTGATGGACATATGTCTTTTTTCAACCGTATTAACTATGTAACTATGTAACTATATGTAAGACCAAGTAGCAGCCTTATAAACTTGCTCAACAGAGGCCTGGTGCTGAAAAGCCCAGGACGCCCCAACCGCACGAGTAGAATGAGCAGTAACACGAAAAGGGGGTACCTTCCCTTTGGCAGAATAGGCCCCAACTATGGTCTGATCCATTTACTAATGGAAGACTTGGCAGGCGCCAAGCCTTTTCGGGGCCCAGAGGGCACCACAAAAGAGGCATCCGTCTTATGAAAGGAAGACGTTACCTCCAAATAATACTTCACAACACGAACCACATCCAAAGAATGCAGGGCCCTCTCCTTGTCATTGCTGGGATTAGGACACAGAGAGGGCAGAACAATGTCTTGGTTTAGGTGAAAGGCAGAAACAACCTTAGGAAGGAAATCGGACTTGAAACAAAAAAACACCTTGTCCTGATGCCCCTCAAAGTACGGGGCTTGAATGGACAAAGCCGCCAACTCAGAGACACGCCTAACCGAAGTGATGGCTACCAAAAAGGCCACCTTCTGCGTAAGTGAAGACAAGGCAATATCATTCAAGGGCTCAAAAGGAGAATCCTGAAGAGCAGAAAGAACCAAATTCAAATCCCAAACAGGGAGCAAAGGTTTTCTAGGAGGCCGCACGTGCGTGACTCCCTGGAAAAAAGTCTTAACCAAAGGATGTAGGGCAAATGACCTTTGAAAGAACACCGCCAGGGCAGAAACCTGCCCCTTCAGAGTACTAAGCTGGAGCCCCAGGTCCAGACCATGTTGAAGAAACTCCAGGATTCTGGAGATGGAAAATTCCCTACAAGGCAATGCCCTGATCTCACACCAATCAATATAAGACCTCCAAGTCCTATAGTAGATATTAGAGGAAGACCGCTTCCTAGCACTAATGAGAGTTCGAATCACAGCATCGGAAAGACCTTCCTCCTTCAAGATGGAGGTTTCAGCAGCCACGCCGTCAAAGCCAGCGTTGGTAAATTGGGATAACGTAGTTGACCCTGGGTGAGCAGATCCGGCAGCAGGGGCAGAACGAACTGATCCTCTGCTAACCTTACCACACCTGCGAACCAAACCTGTCTTGGCCACCTTGGAGCCACCAGAATTGCTGACGCACCCTCCAGGGCCAGCTTGCGCACCACTCTGGCCACCAAGGGAAACGGAGGGAACAGATACAGAAACCCCAGATCCCTCCAGTTCAGAGACATGGCATCCACTGCCAGAGCCAGTGGATCCCGTGAGAGAGACACAAATGTCGGAAGTTTGTGATTGTGAAGAGAGGCAAAGAGGTCCACCACCGGGGACCCCCACCTGAGACAAATCAAGCGAAACACTTTGGGGCTGAGAGACCATTCCCCCCCGGACATTCCTAGAAAAGACACTAACCTGGACGGAGAAAGGGAGGAATTGGGGTAGTTGATCACCCACCCGAATCTCTCCAGAGTGGACACCACAGTTCTGGTGTCCAATACCGCTTGGCTGAAGGAAGATGCCATAATGAGAAGGTCGTCCAGATAAGGGACAATGCGAATACCCTGGGCTCTGAGGAGAGCCATCACCCCGGCCAGCACCTTGGTGAAAACCCTTGGAGCCGAGGTAAGACCGAAAGGAAGTGCCACAAACTGAAAATGCCGATCCTCCACCACGAACCTGAGAAATCTCTGGTGCGCTGGAAAAATCGGCACATACAGATAGGCGTCCTTGATGTCTACGGACGTCAGAAAGTCCCCCTGCCGAAGAGAATGGATAGCTGAACGCAGCGTTTCCATGCGAAATTTCCGCGGACGGACGAACCTGTTGAGAATCTTTAGATCCAGAATGGGTCGAACCGAGCCGTCCTTCTTGGGCACCGTGAACAGATTGGAATAAAAGCCCCGACCCCTGTCTGAGGGGGGCACTGGGCAAATAACTGCCATATCCAACAGACTCTTTACTGCCGCCTGGAGCTCCTGCGTGGCCAGAAGGTCCGAAGGCACCCGAGACCTGAGGAATCTCCAGCTTGTAGCCGGAAGTCACCACTTCCCGGATCCATCTGTCCGAGACCTCCCGGTCCCAGACCTGGAAGAAGTGTTGCAGCCGTCCCCCCACCCACATGGGTGAGGGCGCCCCCTCATTGCTGAGCTGGCTTGGCAGCGGGTTTGGGCTTAGAGCCCCAGCTGTATCCTGGGCGGGCACGTCCTCTGCCCCTGTTCCAGGAATCTCCTCTGGCTGCGGGGAAAACAATTCCTCTGCCAGCTCTAGCCCCACGAAAGGAAGGAGCAAAGAAACCCGCCCCCCGAAAGGGACGACGCTGTTTTTTGCATTGAGGTAACTTACCACCCTTGGCAACTGAATCCAACTTCTCACCAAAGAGCCGTAATCCCACAAAGGGAAGAGCGGTCAGCGACTTTTTAGACACAAAAAACCCCGCCCACTGGTGCAACCAAACCGAACGCCGAATAGTCACCAATAGAGCCGACGTTCTGCCACACATCATCAGTGTGTCATCCAAGGCGGCTAGTACAAATGACAAAAACAATTCACACCTTTTAAGGCCAAGGAACTCGTCACTATCCGGATCTAACCCGGAAGAAGTCAACAGGCAAAACCATGACAAGCCATTTGGTTAATGCGTTTATCCTCACCATCTTTAAGCGTGGAGCAATCGGGAGAATTTAAAACATTAGTGTTGGATAAACCCAGAATCTGTGCATCCACCTCGGGAGGGGATGCCCAACGTTTAACTGTATCCAAGGGAAAGGGATATTTTTTGTCCCAACCCTGAGGGACACCTGGGAGCTGGGCAGGCCTCTCCCATTCCTTAGCAATAATCCCATCAAAATGCTTTTGGTTAGGAAATTCCAAGCGCGGCCTGGATTCTTCGAAAAATTCCCCCTTTTGCTGTGGAACCACCTCAGGAGGAGAAATAGCCAAAACCTCAAACATCTGAGCCAGAACATTAGGAGTATCCGAAGACCTCCCCAAGCCCCGCTCGGTATCAGCACCCACAAACTGCTGATCGTCTTATTTATCTGATTCTTCATATACCTCCCCTTCCTCAAGTTGGGAGTAATCAGACCAGTCCAGATTATCAACATCACCCAAGTCGGCCGCCGGTGAAGACGGCGACAAGTGCTTTCTCTTAGCCGGAGCCTTTCTGGTGACCGTGCTGGAGAATAATTTTTCAAGATTGGCCAATCGGACACACATCTCCGATTGCAACTGCCCGCCCATGACAACGTCAGACTGGGCACGGATCAAACTGGGAGGGGGGGGAGGAGAGACCGGCGGCGCTGAACCAGAAGCCTGGGGTCCGGACTGCCGCGTAATAGTCTGCTGGGCGCATGGTATACACAGAAATACATCATCGCCAGTAAGGGATGCCCCACACCCCATACACTTCCGGGATTGCCCCGAGGGGAGCCCGAGCCCAGTATCTGGGGATGCCTCCATAAGGTGAACTTATAGTTGGTCGCAATGACCGAGGGAATTACGCATATAAGCAACCCGGGATGCCCCTTTAATGTCCCAAGTGGGAGGATTTGCAGTAAGCCAATTAAGAACCCAGGGACCCTAGGACCGGGAGAAACCCCCTAACACCACTGTAGGTTATATCTGAAAGACATAATAAAAAAGGCTAATAAGAAAAGCGGAGTATAAAATATATATATATATGACATAAAAATATATAATTATAGGTGATGGTGGGACAGAAGGGGGGCCCACCGGGCCACTCACTGTGGTCCTGAAGACAGCTTCCTCTCTCCGTAAGGTAAAGAGCAGCTCTGAGGAGAAAAGGGGGGCGTGGCCAGCTCCTTCTGAGGAAACAGGCACAGAGAAAAGCACCTCAGTGGTGCCTGTGACACAGGGGCGGGCCGCAGCGCTGGAAGGCCCGGCCCCGCCCCCAAGAGTGAAAGCGTGAGGGGAGAAGCTCCCCTCCGCCATGACAATGCAAAAAGGCCGGCACCGCAGCCATGTGCGGCCGCGGCGCCGGTCTCAGAAGAGACAGAAGGAGGGGAGCGGGCCGTGGCTTTGCCCCTGACGCCCGGCCCGCCCCTTTTGCCTCAGGGAGAAAGCCTGCATATAAATGGCGGCCACAGCGCCGTTTTGACAGAGAAATACACGCTGTTATGAAGTAATAAATAAGTTAATAACTATTTGGAGGATAATTTAATACATTAAAACATTATTAAGAATTAATGATTACAAAATTTGGACCTAACACCGAATAAAGGGCCCTGCTCCTACCCTCCGCTATCCCGCTAGAGAGAGGGGCATTACCCAAAGGGGGGGACCACCCAAAGTGTAAGGCCAAGGGACGGGGCATCCCAAACCGGGGTCACCGTCCCGGATGACTGCCTACCCTCTTATATAGGGTCTCATGGGAGAGCATTTGCTCTTAAGCACCAAGGGTGCTATTCTAAGTATGTCACACACCCCGCTTCAAGATATCCATAACATGTGGGTAATACCGACCTGAAGAGGGCGTTCTGCAGAGATGATAGCAAAAAGAAAGCCCCTCCCTGATCCATAAATACCTGGGACCTCCCACTCATTACCCAGTTTTCCATCTCTGCAGACAGCGAGCAAGTCAGAAGATGATGGCTCCTCCTTGCATAGGGGGATTTCAGGTAGCCGGGGTAACTCCCGGCCTGTTTTTTTTTTATTATTTCCGCTCGGACCCACTTTTCCCTGAATAGTCCTTATGATACATGCCTCCTCAGTCTTGGCTGCTGGCCCGAGCGAGGGTATACTGGCACCTCTGGTGCTTAGGAGCTGAGCTCCCCCGTGAGACCCTAAATAGAGGGTAGGCGGTTACACCGGGTTGGTGATCCCGGTTTGGGATGCCCCGTCCCTTGGTATTTGTCCCTGGGGGGCCCCTTTACAGTCCTCCCTTTGGTCACAGTGGGGGTTGGGGGTCCCTTTCCTAGGGCTAGTAATTAATAGTTTTTAGTTGTTTATTCATTTTATTAGTTTTGTGTAAGTGTTGTGTGTGTGTTGCGTGCTTGTACTTCTCGGCGCCGCGGCCGCCATTACGGCCGGGGCGCCGGTCTTTTCACCTTGTGAGGGGAGCTTTCCCCTCACACACTTATGGGGGGTGGCGGGGCCGGAGCGCTGCCGCGGCCGGCCCCCGTTGACTGTGTCTCCCTGCAAGAGCGGGCGGGTGCTCCGCTGGATGCTGCGGTCGCACCCGCCTGCTATGTCACTTGACCGGCGCCGGTCTCTGTGTTTCCTGTGAGCGGGAGCTTCTCTCCTCGCGTCTTCACGGAGGGGGGGGCGGGGCCGGGCTTTCGGCGCGGCTCCGCCCCCCCTCCCTCTGCTTCTGGCGCCGATGCGGAGCTTTCGGCTCCGTGCTGTTGGGGGAAAGGGGGCGGTCTTTGCTCTTCGCGCGGTCCACGCTGACCACGCCCCTTTTTCGGCCTGCGTCTCTCTTCACGTGCTGCGAGGTCTCCATTGTCCCTGCTACATACGGATCTGTGAGTGGCCCTGTGGGCCCTATTTATTCTAGCTTACTTTCTTTATTGGTCATAGTTTGGCATTTATTGGGTTCCTTTCTGTCTTTCAGGCGGAGGTTTTATCAGGAGGATCATCATTAGCATTTAGGGGGTTTCTCCCGGTCCTAGATCCCTGGGTTCACTTGTCTTTAAATCCTCCCACTCGGGACATTAACCCTTTAAGTGCCAGCCTACCTGGAGTTTTTGTCACACTCTGTTGCCAGACCATTTTGCACTATTTTGCGCTCCCCATGTTCAAATGTGATTTTTGAAGGGATTTCCAGGGATTTCCCAGGAAAATGATATATTGTTTTTTTCAGCAGAGTCTGGGCTTTAACATGAAATGTCTTGTTTGTCATTTGTTAGGTGTATTCTTAATATTTTTGGGTGAAATATGTGCAAAAAAAAAAAAAAAAAAAAAAATTTTTACATATTGTAGTTTTTTTTGGAATAAAAAATGTAAGTTTGTCAATAAAATCTTATTGCGTGTGAAATCCCAATTTCTCCTGGTTACAGCGGTACCACATATGTATAGGTAGACACCCTTTCCTGCCCAGGAGACTCCCCCAAACTGAAACAGCGCTTTAGGAGATTTTCAGATAAAATACAACTATGCTATGCAATATGCGCACCTTGCGGTTTTTCCAGAAAAACAACCCTTTACATTTGAAATACCCCCAACAAACTATATATTCTCTGGAAGTACACACCTCAGGCTTTCTAGGGGTACCAAGCTTGTGGATGTGGCCATAGTTTTCTGGAAGTAATCCCTCAACGTAATCTTTGGTTGCAAAGAGTTTCCCTAAAAAAAGGATAAAAAAGCAGAATCAAAGCCACATTTTCCTAAAAAAACTATATACAAACAAGAAAAAACAAGTTTAATCTGAAAACGCAACATCCCCCGAACAGAACAACACCCAACATGCATAGGTTCTGTCAAGGGAAGAGTTGCCAAACACCCCAAAGTAAAGCATGCGCATAACGGTAATTTTACTTGAAAATTTCAGCTCTGCAGACAAAGTGCGCACCTTGCGATTTTTCAACCAAAACAACCCTTTACATTTGGAATATCCCCCATAAACCATATATTCCCTGAAAGTACACACGTTAAGCTTTTTAAGGGTACCCAGCTTGTTCTAGTGGGCTCATCTTTCTGGAATTAATTCCTCAAAGAATTCTTTGGTTGCGCAGGGTTTCCCTAAAAAATTTATAAAAAAGCTGAATAAAAAACACCTTTTCCTAAAATATAAATATGCAAACCAGAAAAAACAAGCTAAGTCTGAAAGCGCAAGGTCCCCCGAACAGAACAATACCCAACATGCATAGGTACTATTAACCCTTTTAATTGCCAGCCTACTTGAGATTTTGTCACCCTCTGTTGACAGGCCATTTTCCCCATTTTGCGTCATGTTTTGCGACATGTTTTGCGCCATTTTTGCTGTAACTTTCAGAAAAATTATATATATATTTTTTGCAGCAGAGTTTAGACTTTAACATGAAATGTCTTGTTTGTATTTTTTTTTTTTTTTTTTTACAATATTATTAAGTGAAAAAAAAATAAATAAATAAAAACATTTTTTTAGAAAATTGACTCCTTTATTTTAAATAAAAAATGTATTTTATTAAGGAAAATCATATTGCATGTGAAAGCCCCATTTCTACCGATTAGAACGGTACCACATATTTATCGGTAGCCCCCCGTTCCTGCCCAGGAGACCCCCCTAACTGAAACAAGTATTTTATAACATTCACAAAAAAAATACAAAAACCATCCACACTACAAAGGGTTAAATCGGGAAAAAAAATGACATAGGGTCCCCCCTCCCAGGGGAGGGAGACCCCATTTTTTTTTTGATTTTTAAGGGTTAAAAACCCTTAAAAATCAAAAAAAAAATTGACGTGGGGTCCCCCTTACCCAAAGTAACCAGCCCGGGACCAGCTATGGGGGCTTGTAGGCACAGAGTGGGGGGGCCAGCTTTTGTGGCCCCCCCACCCTGCAGCCTACGAGCCCACATAGCCCATGTGGGCCCGGGCTCTTCTGCCCCCCCCTGGCCTTTGGGGAGGCAGGTAATGGGGGTGCCGGGGGTTAATGGCAAGCCACCCGCTAGCGCAGGTGGCTTGCCATCCCCCCAGCCTTGTGAACTGGTATAGGGGTAATGGACCCCTTACCAGTTCACAAGGGGTTAAAAGTAAATAATGACACACACACATAAAGAAAAAAATATTTTATTAATTTTTTTTTTTTTTTACACTATACTCACCTCCCATCCATCCTGGAGCACTCTGTCCCTCGGCGATCACTGGCTTCTGCTCACTTGCTAGAAGCCTTTTATAGCTGCTGGATGACAGATTACAAAGGGTTAATAAAAAAAAAAAATGACATAGGGTCCCCCCTCCCAGGGGGGGCGGACCCCATTTTTTTTTGATTTTTAAGGGTTAAAAACCCTTAAAAATCAAAAAAAAAATTGACGTGGGGTCCCCCTTACCCACAGTAACCAGCCCGGGACCAGCTATGGGGGCTTGTAGGCACAGAGTGGGGGGGCCAGCTTATGTGGCCCCCCCACCCTGCAGCCTACGAGCCCACATAGCCCATGTGGGCCCGGGCTCTTCTGCCCCCCCCTGGCCTTTGGGGAGGCAGGTAATGGGGGTGCCAGGGGTTAATGGCAAGCCACCCGCTAGCGCAGGTGGCTTGCCATCTCCCCAGCCTTGTGAACTGGTATAGGGGTCATGGACCCCTTACCAGTTCACAAGGGGTTAATAGTAAAAAAATGACACACACACAGAGAAAAAAAAATCTTTATTTTTCTTTTTTACACTATACTCACCTCCGATCCGACGTCCCTCGCCGCTGTCGCTGACAGATGCCGGTGATGATCGGCGCAGGGCGGGTGACAGGCGAGGGGGCTCCGATCGGAGCCTCCTCACCTGACATCCGCCCTGCTCCGATCACCACCGGCATCTGACAGATGCCGGAGCTCGGAGGGGGTATAGGAGGAGCGGGATGACGTCATCCCGCTCCTCCCACAATGGGCGGGGCTAAGCGGCGGCGGCCGTCGCCGCCATTACAAGAGGTGAGGACCCGGAAGAGGGTCCTCACCTGAAGACTGCGCAGCCCAGGGGGGGGATCGGACCCCCCCCTGGTGAAGAGGAGACCCGGACAGAAGGCTCGGGCGCGGAGGTGAGTAAATGACAGTTTTTTTTTTTTTTTTACAGCGGCGATCGGCGATCAGCGCTGGAAACGGGGGGGGGGGGGCGGCTGGTTTCGGGCCCCCCCCTGAAGACGGAGGACGACGGGGGGGCGATCGGATGCCCCCCCAAGGAAGAGGGGACCCCAGGCTTCACAAGGATACCGGAGGTAAGTGATTTTTTTTTTCTATTTTTTAACTGTTTGGGGGAAATGCCAGGCACGTAGTTTCTACGTGCTTGGCACTTAACGGTAGGAGAAGCAACCACGTAGAAACTACGTGCTTGGCATTTAAAGGGTTAAAGGGGCATCCCGGGTTGCTTATTGGCGTAATTCCCTGGGTCATAGCGACTACTAAAAGTTTACCTTATGGAGGCATCCCCGGATACTGGGCTTGGGACCCCTTCGGGGCAATCCCGGAAGTGTATGTTGTGTGGGGTATCCATTACTGGGGACGATGTGCTTTTGTGTATACCTTGTGCACAGCAAACTATTACGCGGCAGTCCGATCCCCAGGCGTCTGGGTCAGCACCGCCGGTCACTTCATCTCCTCCTCCCACCTTGACACGCACCCCATGTGACGTCATCATGGGCAGGGAGCTGCAATCTGAGATGTGCGCCAGATTGGCCAATCTTGAGAAAATTATTTCCAGCTCGGTCGCCCGTAAGGCTCCAGCTAAGAGGAAGCATTTGTCGCCGGCCCCGCCGGTGGATGACTTTGATGAGGTTAATAATCTGGATTGGTCTGATTATTCCCCGCTAGAGGAAGGGGAGGTGTATGAGGATTCAGATATTTCGGACGACGAGCAGTCTTTTGGCGCTGATGCTGAGCTTGGTGACTTGGGGAGATTCTCGGATACTCCTCACGCTCTGGCTCTGATGTTGGAGGTTCTGAATATTGCCCCTCCAGAGGAGGTGCCACAGCAGAAGGGTGAGTTGTTTGAGGAATCCAGGCCGCGCTTGGAGTTTCCTACGTAAAGGCATTTTGACAAAATTATTGCTAAGGAATGGGACAGGCCGGCTCGGCTCCCTGGCATTCCTCAGGGGTGGGATAAGAAATATCCCTTCCCTTCGGAGGCGGTTAAGCGCTGGGCATCCCCCCCCGAGGTGGATGCACCGGTTTTGGGGTTGTCCAACTCCTCTGTTTTAAATAGACCTGATTGTTCCACCCTCAAGGATGGAGAGGATAAACACATTGACCAGATGGCTTGTCATGGTTTTGCTAGCGTTGGGTCAGCCATGCGGCCCGTTTGCGCTTCGGCGCTAATGGTGCTGGCTGCCAGATCTGTGGTCAAGGATCTCTTGACCTCTTCCGGGCTTCGTCCTGGCAGTGAAGAGTTCCTTAGCCTTAAACGGTGTGAGTTGTTTTTATCTTTTGTGTTAACAGCCTTGGATGACGCCTTGATGATGTGTGGTAGGACGTCGGCTCTGCTGGTGACTATTCGGCGGTCGGTGTGGTTGCGCCAGTGGGCGGCCGATTTTATGTCCAAGAAGTCACTGACGGCTCTACCTTTTGTTGGATTACGGCTCTTTGGAGAGACATTGGACTCTGTCACCAAGGGTGGTAGGTTACCTCAACGCAAGAAACAACGCCGTCCCTTTCGGGGGGCGCCTTCCTTTACCCCCTCCTTTCGTGGGGCCAGATCTGGCAGGGGATTTGCCTTCCCCTCTTCCAGAGGTGATTCTGGGAGCAGGACGCGCTCGGCTCTAAGCCCAAGCCGGCTACTAAGCCAGCTCAGCAATGAGGGGGCGCCCTCACCCATGCGGGTGGGGGGACGGCTGCGACACTTCTCTCAGGTCTGGGATCAAGAGGTCTCGGACAGATGGATTCGGGAAGTGGTGTCTTCCGGTTACAAGCTGGAGTTCGAGCTCCGCCCCCCTTCCAGATTTTTCAGGTCTCGGATGCCTTCGGAGCCTCTGGCGGCGCAGGGACTCCTGGTGGCAGTAGAGAATCTTCTGGACATGGCTGTCATTTGCCCAGTGCCCCCCTTGGATCAGGGCAGGGGGTTTTATTCCAATCTGTTCACGGTACCCAAAAAGGACGGTTCGGTCCGTCCCATTTTGGATCTGAAGTTTCTCAACAGGTTCATCCGGCCGCGGAAATTCCGCATGGAAACGCTGCGTTCGGCTATTCACTCTCTTCGCCAGGGAGACTTTCTGACGTCCATAGACATCAAGGATGCTTATCTACACGTTCCGATTTTTCCGGCACACCAGAGGTTTCTCAGGTTCGTGGTGGAGGATCGGCACTTTCAGTTTGTGGCACTCCCTTTCGGGCTCACCTCGGCTCCTCGGGTGTTCACCAAGGTGCTGGCGGGGGTGATGGCTCTGCTCAGGGTGCAGGGTGTCCGTATTGTGCCCTATTTGGACGATCTTCTGATCATGGCTTCTTCCTTCAACCAAGCGGAGTTGGACACCAGGTTGGTGGTGTCCACTCTGGAGAGGTTCGGTTGGGTGATCAACCACCCCAAGTCTTCCCTTTCTCCGTCCAGAGTGGTGACCTTTCTGGGAATGTCTCTGGACACTTCGCAGGCCAGGGTGTTTCTGCCCCAGGCCAAGGTTCTTTTGATTCAGGAGTTAGTTCGGCTTCTCCTGTCGGGTCCCTCATCCGGCCATCCGGCTAGGGATGAGGCTGGTGGGGTTAATGGTGGCAGTTCCCTTTGCGCAGTTTCATACAAGGACGCTTCAGCTTCATCTGTTGAAGGTTTGGGACAAGTCTCCACTATCGTTGGATCAGTCCTTCCTGATGACTCCCCGAGTTCGTCGATCCCTGCAATGGTGGCTGGGGTCTGTCAATCTGCTGAAGGGCAGATCCTTTCTGGCGCCGTGTTGGGAAACAGTCACCACGGATGCCAGTCTGTCAGGTTGGGGGGGTGTTTGGAAGGACCTCCAGTTTCAGGGTCTGTGGGGCCCGCAGGAGGCTCACGAGCCCATCAATGTTCTGGAGTTGAGAGCCATCAGGTTGGTTCTGTTTCGCTTGACTCATCAGTTGCGGGGCCTGCCAGTTCAGGTCCGGTCGGACAACCGGACGGCGGTTGCTTACATCAATCACCAGGGGGGGACTCGCAGCAGGAGTGCCCTCAGGGAAGTGTCTTTGATTCTGGATTGAGCGGAGAGCCACGTCCCGTGTATCTCAGCAGTATACATTCCGGGAGTGGAGAACACGGAGGCGGACTCTCTGAGCAGGGCCTCCTCTCGTCAGGGGGAGTGGTCCCTCAGTCCTCAGGTGTTTCGCTCGATTTGTCTCAGGTGGGGGTTCCCGGCGGTGGACCCCTTTGCCTCCTGTCACAATCACAAGCTTCCGGTATTTTTGTCTCTCTCGCAGGATCCACTGGCCCTGGTGGTGGATGCCATGTCCTTGAACTGGAGGGATCTGGGGTTTCTTTACCTGTTCCCTCCGTTTCCAATGTTAGCCAGAGTGGTGCGCAAGCTGGCCATGGAGGGCGCGTCGGCGATTCTGGTGGCGCCAAGGTGGCCAAGGCAGGTTTGGTTCGCAGATCTGGTAAGGCTGGCAGAGGATCAGTTCGTTCTGCCCCTGCTGCCAGATCTGCTCACCCAGGGTCAACTACGTTATCCCAATTTACCTTCGCTGGCTTTGACGGCGTGGCTGCTGAAACCGCCATCTTGAAGGAGGAAGGTCTTTCTGACGCGGTGGTTCAGACTCTTATTAGCGCTAGGAAGCGCTCTTCCTCTACTATTTACTATAGGACCTGGCGGTCCTATATTGACTGGTGTGAAAGTAGGTCTTTCTCTTGTCGGGAGTTCTCCATTTCCAGGATTCTGGAGTTTCTTCAACATGGTCTGGATCTGGGGCTCCAGCCTAGTACCTTGAAGGGGCAGGTTTCCGCCCTGGCGGTGTTCTTTCAAAGATCCTTTGCACTTCATCCCTTGGTCAAGACCTTTTTCCAAGGGGTTACGCATGTTCGGCCTCCTAGGAAGCCCTTTGTTCCAGTTTGGGATTTGAACCTGGTTCTTTCTGCTCTTCAGGGTCCCCCGTTTGAGCCCTTGAATGAGATTGCTTTGTCTTCACTTACCCAAAAGGTGGCCTTTTTGGTGGCTATCACTTCTGTTAGGCGTGTTTCTGAGTTGGCAGCTTTGTCCATTAAAGCTCCGTACTTCGAAAGGCATCAGGACAAGGTGGTTTTTCGTTTCAAGCCGGATTTTCTTCCTAAGGTGGTCTCTGCCTTTCATCTGAATCAGGACATTGTTCTGCCTTCTCTATGTCCTAATCCTAGCAACGAGAAGGAAAGGGCGCTGCATTCCTTGGATGTAGTTCGTGTTGTGAAATATTATCTGGTGGTTACGTCTTCCTTTCGTAAGACTGATGCTTTTTTTGTGGTGCCCTTTGGGCCTAGGAAAGGTTTGGCTCCTGCCAAATCTTCCATTAGTAAATGGATTCATCAGGCCATCATTGGGGCCTATTCTGCCAAGGGGAGGAGTCCCCCTTTTCACGTTACTGCTCATTCTACTCGTGCGGTTGGAGCGTCCTGGGCTTTTCAGCACCAGGCCTCTGTTGAGCAAGTTTGTAAGGCCGCTACTTGGTCTTCTGTTCACACTTTTTCCAAGTTTTACAAGGTTGATGTTCGGGCCTCAGCGGATGCTGTTTTTGGCCGCAAAGTTCTACAAGCTGTGGTGGTGTAAATTGTACTTTGTTGCCTTGTTTTGGATCCCCGCCCTTTTATGGACACTGCTATTGGATGTCCCACATGTTATGGATATCTTGAAGCGGGGTGTGTGACATACTTAGAATAATACCATTTTGTGAAATACTCACCTGTAAAATGGGTATTATAAGTATGTCACACACCCCGCTTCACCCGCCCTTCTTGTATTCTGGATCCTTTATATTGTGAACTTTGCGTTGTTTAACTTATATTTGCCTCTTCCTGGTCCCTTACCTTACTGCTTTTCTATACTGGGTAATGAGTGGGAGGTCCCAGGTATTTATGGATCAGGGAGGGGCTTTCTTTTTGCTATCATCTCTGCAGAACGCCCTCTTCAGGTCGGTATTACCCACATGTTATGGATATCTTGAAGCGGGGTGTGTGACATACTTATAATACCCATTTTACAGGTGAGTATTTCACAAAATGGTATTTTTCTACCCTCACCCGGACCGTCAGCCTAGGCTGGGAGGCATGAGGTAACAGAAAAAAAAAAAAGATCCAGGCGGAAATAGATAACTAAAGGGCCGGGAGCCATCCCGGCTACCTGAAATCCCCCTGTGCAAGGAGGAGACCACATCTTCTGACTTGCTCGCCGACTGCAGAGATGAAGACTGGGGAATGAGTGGGAGGTCCCAGGTATTTATGGACCGGGAGGGGCTCTCTTTTTTCCTGGCATCTCTGCATATCGCCCTCTACAGGTCAGTATTACCCACACGTTAGGAATTTCTTGAAGCGGGGTGTGTGACATACTTAGAATAGTTCACTGGGGACCAGTTTCTCACAAGCAGGGGAGGGAGAGCAGAAGTGCAGTGACGACCTTGCTGCACAAAGCAAAGGACAGCAGCCATAAGATGAGGAACGGCTACATGCCTGAACAGTCCATTTAAGGCACCTGTGTCAAACTCAAGGCCGGGGTGCCGGAAGCCCTCCAAGGCTTCTGACAGCGGCACCACATCTTCACATTTGTGTGTCTATGCCGAGTGATGCACTGGTACTGCCTCTAATCCTGACCCCAGGCATGGTGGCTATCAAATACAGCTGGTGTGCACCTTTTTAACATTCTGGGGGGTCTGCTAAACTCACCCAACTTACTTCACTACAGATGGAGCCACCGCTGATGCAGGGATTATTAATAGCTATTGCCAGTTGGCATGGGAAAAATGATTGTAGTGCTGCCCTGGGTAAAACTATTCAGTGTCTGCATCTGTCCTGAGCAAAATAATTTTGCGTCTCATTTCTCCTGGGCCAAATAATCCTGCATCTATCCTGGGCAAAATAATTCTGCTTCTGTGCTAGACAAAATGTTTCCACATCTGTATCTGTCCTGAGCAAAAAAATTCTGCGCCTGTCCTGGGCAAAATATTTGTGCATCTGCCCCAGGCAAAATAAATCAGCGTCTGCATCTGTCCTGAGCAAAATAATTCTGTGTCTGTAACCCTACATTGCAATGGTCATGTTTGTATTTTGTTCTGTGGTTGATATCAACCAACCCTTTCAAGGCAACTAAACTGCTGATGTGGCCCTCGAAGAAAATTAGTTTGACACCCCTGCTTTAACCCTTTAAATGCCAGCCACGTAAAATTTACGTGGTTGCCTCTCTGTCACTTAAGTGCCAGCCACGTAAAATTTAGGTGCCTGGCATTTACCCCTGCTAGTGGGCAAAAAAAAATAAAAAATACTCACCTGACCCCTCGTTGCATCCGGCCGGGTCTCCTCTTTAATTTGGTGCCATCCGATCCCCCGTGGGGGGTCGGATGGCTCCAGGAGAGCCCCCGGAATAGGCCACCCCCCCGCTTCTGCAGCAGCATCTGCTAACTGTAAAAAAAAAAATAAATAAAAATGACATTCACTTACCTGCGTGTGCGCTGGCTCCCGCTGTCCCTCCTCTTCACCTGGGGGGCTTCCGATCCCCCCCCCAGGACTTACCGATCTTCAGGAGAGAGCCCGGGAGGCTCTCTCCTCCTCGATGGCGGCCGCCATCTTGCCGTCATCCCGTTCCGTCTCCGCACCAAGCCCCGCCCCTTTTGGGGCAGGGCTATGACGTCATCCCAGCCCTGATCACCGGCGTCAGCTCTTTCAGCTGTCAGATGCCGGTGATCGGTGCCGGGGAAGGAGGTGGCAGGAGATCCTCTGATCTCCTGCCTCCCCCTTCTCTGGATGCCGATCACCGGCATCTGTCATCAGAGCGGCGCGGGACAAAGGAGCTTACAATCAGAGGTAAGTACAGTAAAAAAAATTTTTTTTTTTTAATAAAATACTTTTAGTGTGGTGTTTTTTTTTTCAGTTAACCCTTTGTGAACTGGTAAGGGGTCCATGAGACCCCTTATACCAGTTCACAAGGCTCTGGGTATGGCAAGTCACCTGCAGCTAGTGGGTGGCTTGCCATTAACCCCCAGCCCCCCATTACCTGCCTCCCCAACGGCCAGGGGGGGCAGAAGGGCCTGGGCCACTTAGCCCGGGTCGGTAATGCTGGGTAGGGGGGACCCTACGTCGTTTTTGGGGGGGATTTTTAAGGGTTTTTAACCCTTAAAATTCCCCAAAAAAATGGGGTCCCGCCCTCCTGGGAGGGGGGACTCTATGTCATTTTTTTTTTTATTAACCCTTTTGTGTTCTGTCACCCAGCAGCTATAAAAGGCTTCTAGCAAGTGAGCAGAAGCCAGTGATCGCCGAGGGACAGAGTGCTCCACTATGGATGAGAGGTAAGTATTAAAAAAAAAAAAAAAAAAATATTTTTTCTCTTTGTGTGTCTGTTTTTTTTACATTTAACCCCTTGTGAACTGGTAAGGGGTCCATGAGACCCCTATACCAGTTCTCAAGGCTGGGGGGATGGCAAGTCACCTGCGCTAGCCGGTGACTTGCCATTAACCCCTGGCACCCCCATTACCTGCCTCCCCAAAGCCCAGGGGGGGGCAGAAGAGCCCGGGCTATGCGGGCTTGTAGCCTGCAGGGCCAGGGGCCACAAAAGCGGGCCCCTGCGCCCTGTTCCTCCAAGCCCTGCATAGCTGGTCCCGGGCTGGTTACTTTGGGTAAGGGGGGGCCCATGTCATTTTTATTTTTAAGGGTTTTTAACCCTTAAAAATCCCCCCCAAAAATGGGCCCCCCTCCCCTGGGAGGGGGGACCCTATGTCATTTTCTTTTCTCGATTTAACCCTTTGTAGTGTGGATGGTAGTTGTATTTTATTTGTAAATGTTAAAAATTACTTGTTTCAGTTAGGGGGGTCTCCTGGGCAGGAACAGGGGGCTACCGATAAATATGTGGTACCGTTCTAATCGGTAGAAATGGGGCTTTCACATGCAATATGGTTTTCCCTAATCAAATACATTTTTTATTTAAAATAAAGGAGGCAATTTTCTAAAAAAACATTTGTATTTATTTATTTATTTATTTTTTTTACTTAATAATAAATAAAATTAATAATAAATAAAATTTACAAACAAGACATTTCATGTTAAAGCCTAAACTCTGCTGCAAAAAATATATATATAATTTTCCTGAAAATTCCAGCAAAAATGTCGCAAAACATGGCGCAAAATGGGGAAAAATAACCTGTCAACAGAGGGTGACAAAATCTCAAGTAGGCTGGCAATTAAAAGGGTTAATAGTACCTCTGCATGTTGGGTATTGTTCTGTTCGGGGGACCTTGCGCTTTCAGACTTAGCTTGTTTTTTCTTGTTTGCATATTTATATTTTAGGAAAAGGTGTTTTTTATTCAGCTTTTTTATACATTTTTTAGGGAAACCCTGCGCAACCAAAGAGTTCTTTGAGGGATTAATTCCAGAAAGATGAGCCCACTACAACAAGCTGGGTACGCTTAGAAAGCTTAACATGTGTACTTTCAGGAAATATATGGTTTATGGGGGATAGTCCAAATGTAAAGGGTTGTTTTGGTTGAAAAATTGCAAGGTGCGCACTTTGTCTGCAGAGCTGAAATTTTCAAGAAAAATTACCGTTACGCACATGCTTTACTTTGGGGTGTTTGGCAACTCTTTCCTTGACAGAACCTATGCATGTTGGGTGTCGTTCTGTTCGGGGGATGTTGCTTTTTCAGATTATACTTGTTTTTTCTTGTTTGTATATAGTTTTTTTAGGAAAATGTGGCTTTGATTCTGCTTTTTTATCCTTTTTTTAGGGAAACTCTTTGCAACCAAAGAATACATTGAGGGATTACTTCTAGAAAACTGTGGCCACATCAACAAGCCTGGTACAAATAGAAAGCCTGAGGTGTGTACTTCCAGAGAATATATAGTTTGTGGGGGGTATTTCAAATGTAAAGGGTTGTTTTTCTGGAAAAACTGCAAGGTGCGCACAGCGCATATCACAGTTGTATTTTTTCTGAAGCTCTGTTTCAGTCTCCTGGGCAGGAAAGGGTGTCTACCTATACATATGTGGTACTGCTGTAACCGGGAGGAATTGGGGTTTCACACGAAATAAGATTTTATTGACAAACTTACATTTTTTATTACAAAAAAACACTACAAATTGTAAAAAAATTTTTTTTTTTTTTTTTTTGCACATATTTCGCCAAAAAATATTGAGAATACACCTAAAAAATGACAAACAAGACATTTCATGTTAAAGCTCAGACTCTGCTGAAAAAAACAATATATCATTTTCCTGGGAAATCCCTTCAAAAATCACATTTGAACATGGGGAGCACAAAATAGTGCAAAATGGTCTAGCAACAAAGGGTGACAAAAACTCCAGGTAGGCTGGCACGTAAAGGGTTAAGGGATAGTTGGGGGTAGGGCTGGCCCTGTAAAGTGGCGAAAGCAGCCAGGGGATTATTAAAGCAGACCAAAACCCACTGAACTTGTGAAATACATTTGACCAAAGCCCCCGCCAATACTCTCTTCTTAGGGTATAGAACTAGAAATAGATTTTTTCGCTTTTCAGAACTCACTGGAACACAGTTGTTTGCTCTCCCTCTCTGTAGGATTGCAGGTGATTAATCATTGCATAAGTGTGACAATGACACACAGCGGTGACAATGGAGGAGACGGAACTTTACAGCTAAAACAGGCCTCATTATCTGGCATTAGAGTCAAGCAGGAGCAGTAAAAACAGACAAAAGTTACTTTTCCAAGTATATAGCACGTCCTGTTCCAGTAATTCCTTATGTCTGGGTTATTCTGCCACAAGGTGGCGCAGTGGACTGCAGAAAGACTTGTGGCCACTCCCGGCCTTATAAATAGCCAAGTACCTCCCACCAATTTCCAGTGTTTTTCTGCAGTCTGGACTGCGAAGATAGAAGATGGCTCTCTATTGCGCAGGGAGTGGGGCTTTTTAAGCCTAGGGCCCTGCAGTCTTATTTCCACCCGTTCTGGACCCACTGCCTCCCAGCCTCGGCTGACGGTTCGGGTGAAGGTAGGACAGCACTAGGGTCGCGCTCTTCGTTGCATCTCTTCGGTTTGACGCGTTTTGACGCGTTTTGCGGCATGCGCTCGCGCTCCGCCCCTCTAGGTGCTGCTGCCGGCGCCATTTTGTGGCCTCGTCCTTGCGGTGCTGCAACGCGGTCTGGTCTCTGAGCGATTTGTCCTCTTGGTCCGTGAGTCCCTTACGGGGGGTTTTATATTGCTTTAATATGTATACGCTGGGGATGTTTATTGTGTACTTATTGTGTCTTGCAGGCGGGTCACCTCTGACTGTGATTCTCCCGGCCCTGCCCCTTACTATTCTCTCACCTTCCCTAGCGAGCTTTAGGGGGCACCCCAAATAGGGTGGCTATTGCTAGCTGTGTCCCTGTACTGGCCGTTACACCTGTATCTAAATCACCATATGGAGGCTTCCGGGGACAATGTGCTTGGGTTTCCTTCGGGACAAGCCCAGCTGTGTGTTGCGTGTGGGGTATCCCCAATTAGTGACGGTGTCAGGGTGTGTTTGACCTGTGCCCAACATGTACTTGCGCTGCAGCCTGGGTCCTCTGCTACGGGTCCCTGTGCTGCGCCCCTTTCTGCTTCGCCTACCCCCAACGCTTGCATCTGACCCCCAGTGAGGGGCACACTAGCGGGGAGTCTCAATATGACTTGGCTTCAAGGGTGGCCAGCATTGAAAAGCTTATTGCTGGGTCAGCCCTGCGTAAGGCTTAAGAAGCGGCATTTATCTCCCGCTGCTTCCCTCTTTCCTGTGGAGGATGAGGAACTTTACTCAGAATCCTCCGAGGAACGGTCTAAGCTATATGGTGGAACCGGGTCTCCCTTTGGAGAAGACCCATGGTCCTCAGAGGACACTGACAGGTTATTGACTCACATTTTTGAAGGGTTTTGTATTTCCCCTCTTGCCGTGGCTTCGCAGCAGCAGGGTGAGCTTTTCCATTCTGTTAAACCACGCTTGGAGTTCCCTGAGCAGAATCACTTTAATAATCTGGTGCTTAAAGAGTGGGAACTAGTAAGCTACCAGGGGTGCCCAAGAGTTGGGACAGGAGGTATCCTTTTCCCGCTGATGTGATTAAGCATTGGTCATGTCCTCCCGAGGTGGACGCGCCCGTTTTAGGGTTGTCTAAAACATCAGTCATGCATTCCCCTGACACTACTACCCTGCGGGATGGTGAGGACCGGCGCTTGGACCAGCTGTCCTGTCATGCCTTTGCCTGTGTGGGAACTGCACTGCGCCCGGTTTGTGCCTCTGCCATAATGGCTATTGCTATTAAAGGGCTGCTTAAGTGTCTCTTAGATGGGGCCTCTGATTATGCAGGAGGTGAGGATTATAGATCTCTCCTACTTTGCTATGAATTTATTGCATATCTCCTTTCTGCCATGGATGATGCCATTAGAATGTGTGGTGGGACTTCTGCTCTGTTGGTGGCTATACAACGCTCTGTCTGGCTATGTCAGTGGGTGGCTGATAATGCTGCTAAAAAGGCCCTCTCTGGCTTTCCCTTTAAGGGGCTGCGGCTCTTTGGTGAATGCTTGGACCTATTTGCCAGGGGTGGTAGGCTGCCTCAACGTAGGAGGCCGTCTCGGCCCTTTCGGGGGACCAGTGCTTCTCTCCCCTCCTTCCGCGCTTCCAGGGCTGGTCGAGGAGTTTCCTTTGCTGGGGCACGCAGAGACTATTGGGGCAGGGGTAGAGGACGAGGCCGTCCGGGGCTCTCATGGGGTCCCAAGCCCAAATCCTCCCCCAAGCCCCCTCAGGCATGAGGAGGCGCCCTCACCCATCCGGGTGGGGGGGGGGGGGCGGCTTCGGCTCTTTGCTCAGGTCTGGAGGCTATGTGTAGCAGATGGATTCAGGAGGTAGTGTCCTCTGGATACAAGATAGTTTGCAGCCTGGCCGCCCCCAAGATTTATCAGATCCCGGATGGCTCAAAATCCCCTGTCAGCTCAGGGCTTGCGGTCCGAAACCTTTTGGAGTTGGGGGGTCATCTGCTCTGTGCCTCTCAGGGAAAGGGCCAGAGGCTTCTACTCCAATCTATTCACTGTTCCCAAAAAAGATGGGTTTCTCAGGCCCATCTTGGATTTAAAGCACCTCAACAAGTTTGTCAGATTCAAGCATTTTCGCATGGAGACCCTGCGCTCAGCAGTCGCTACTCCGGGCGACTTTATGACATCACCTTCATGTACCAATCTTCCCAGGTCATCAGAAATTCCTCAGGTTTGCTCTGGGCGATCAGTACTACCAATTTGTGGCCTTACCTTTCGGTATCACCCCAGCTCCCAGGGTATTCACCAAGGTGCTGGCGGGTGTGATGGCTCTGTTGAGATCTCAGGGCATTCGCATTCTTCCTTATTTGGACAACATTCTGATCTCGTCTCTGTCCTTCCATCAGGCAGAACTGGATACTCAAATGGTGGTGTCCACACTAGAGTCCTTCGGCTGGGTGATCAACCATCCCAAATCTTTCTTGTCGCTGTCACTGGTGAGGTCCTTTCTGGGCATGACTCTGGATACATCTCAGGTCAAGATTTTTCTCCCTCAACAGAAGGTGGAGAGTCTTCAAGTGCAGGCCCAGTTTCTTCTTTCTTGCCCTCATCCCTCCATCCGGCAGGGGATGTAACTGGTGGGCCTGATGGTGTCTTGCTTTGAGGCGGTACCCTATGCTCAGTTTCCCTGTGTCCCTGGATCAGGTATTTGTTCTGTCCCCCCCTGGTAAGACGGTCCCTCTCGTGGTGGCTGGACTCAAGGAACCTCTTGGTGGGCAGTCACCACAGATGCCAGTCTGACAGGTTGGGGGGGATTCTGGATGTCCTTGAAATTCCAGGGTCAGTGGGGCCCCCAGGAGGCCCATACTCCTATCAACATCCTGGAACTGAGGGCGGTAAGGTTGGTTCTCGCCCAATTGACCCCAGACCTTCGGGGTCCGGCTGTTCAGATCCGCTCGGACAACCGGACAGCGGTTGCCTACACCAATTATCAGGGAGGGACTCTGAGCAAGCGAGCTCTCAAGGAAGTGTCCCTGATACTGGCCTGGGCGGAGGAGAATGTCCCCTGTATATCGGCAGTTTACATCCCGGGGGTGGAAAACCTGAAGGCAGACTCCCTGAGCATGGGGATGTCTCGGCTGGGGGAGTGGTAGGGTGTTTCGCTCCCTGTGCAGTCGCTGGGGTCTGCCAGATGTGGATCTGTTTGCGTCCCGTCACAATCACAAACTTCCATTCCTTGTCTCTCTGTCTCAGGACCCTCTGGCCTTTGCCACGGATGCGCTAGCAATGCCCTGGAAGGGGTTTCAGCTCCTCTGTGTTCCCTCTGTTGGGCAGGGTGCTGCGCAAGATAGCCCTGGAGGGGGTGCCAGCCATTCTGGTGGCCCCCTGTTGGCCAAGAAGGTTGTGGTTCACAGACATCGTGCAATTGGCAGTAGATCAGTACGTCCTTCCCAAGGATCCAGATCTGCTCACTCAGGGACAGCTGTGCCATCCCAATTTACAAACGCTGGCTTTGACGGCTTGGCTGCTGAAACCTCCATCTTGAGGGAAAAGGGGTTGCCTGCCTCTGTTGTTGATACCATGATTAGGGCTAGGAAGAAGTCCTCGTCCTTTATCTACTACCGGGTCTGGCATGCTTACATTGCCTGGTGTGAGTCCAAATCTCTTCCCTGTCGGGTGTTTTCTGTTCCCAGAATTCTGGAATTCTTGCAACATGGTTTGGATTTGGGCCTTCAACTTAGTACCCTCAAAGGTCATGTTTCAGCTTTGGCAATTTTCTTCCAAAAATCTTTTGCCAGTCACCGTTTGGTTAAGACTTTTTTCCAGGGGGTTTCTCATGTGCGTCCGCCACGTGTTACCAGTTTGGGATCTGAATCTGGTGTTATCTGCTCTGCAAGGTCATCCTTTTGAGCCTCTCCGTGAGTCTGCTTTGCCCATTTTGACTCTCAAGGTAGCCTTTTTGGTGGCTATTACTTCTGTCAGGCGTGTTTCTGAGTTTGCAGCGCTTTCCATCAAACCTTATTTTGAGCGACACCAGGACAAGGTGGTGTTTTGTTTTAAACCAGATTTCTTGCCTAAGGTTGTGTCTGCTTTTCATCTCAATCAGGACATTAGGCTCGATTCAGAGACACATTCGTCTGGACTTCCGTAGCTGTCTGTGAAAGTTTTAGTGGGTGTTTTTGTCATTTTTTTGCTTTTTTTAGTTCATTTTTCATTCGTACGAACGTTCGGGAAAATGTGTATATGTGCTTTCGATGAACGAAAGCAAATCGGATCATTTCCGTTAGTTCGGATCATTTTCCAAACAAAATCTGATATTTTTCGTTCGTTCAGATAACTTACGTTGTTGGGATGGGCTTGCGTCTGATTCAGAGAGCTGATTTCCGACGGACCACCACCCTATAAATCCGTTTCATTTCCGATCCACTTACGGGACCTTTGAGGGCTCGGATTGCTATTGTTGAACATGTTTTGCGGCTATGTGGAGGAGTCTGCGCACCTTTAGCACCAAGGCATTGCATGTATCAGCATGGCCGAGGCCATAAATTGTATAGCAATGCATACCTGAATCAATACATTTCATGTATGACTTATAGAAGCCTTTTAATGCTGACCTTAATTAGTCCTTAGCATGTAAACCTTTATTTGCCTACACATCCATATAATTGCTATATTTTTTTAGACTTATGTCGAACTTGAATCTTTGTTGTAGGAGTTCTTGTTTTAGTCGGTTTCCTTTGCTTTGTGTAATTATTTTATATTTGGTTGCAGGAACCGCAACTCGCACAACATACAAGCAGTGTATGGTCCAGCTATGCGATTCCTCAGTGTTCTTGCAGGGCATCCAGGGTCGTCCCATGATGCTTATATATTGCAGAGCTCCGGCTTATTTCATCAGTTTGAGTCAGGAGAATTATCTGGTGGATGGCTCCTGGGTAAGTTTGCTCACATTCCATCAATCCATTTTCACTGTATGGCAATGAATATAGTTGATGACTTATGTCTTAACCTATGGCTGTTTTTAGTCCTTTATGACATGTTAAACAATATTGTAGCTTAGAATGTGTATTTTATGTTAGTATTTTTAAATTCTTTCAGGGGATTCTGGATATCCACTCCTGCCCAATCGTAAGGATTTCCGTCTGGACGATTATTTATTGAAAAAGGGAAACAAAAACTAACGGGAAACGTAAAGGATTCGTGGGAGGATACGATGGGAAAAGGGCAAAAACGAAAGCCTACATTGTAACATGTGAAAATGAAACGGAAAGTCACGCTGGAAAATGACATCTTCGTATTCGTAATCTGCCGTACGAACGGACAGAAACTTTACAGAAGGATTGCAATGCATGCATAGAATCGCTCGTACACTCATACGAGAGCGGAAACATTTAAAAAAAAGAAAAGATCGGCACTAAAACGGAAGTATTTTTTTGTCTCTCTGAATCGAGCCTATTGTCTTGCCTTCCTTGTGTCCTAATCCTGCTAATTCCAAGGAGAGGACTCTGCATTCTTTGGATGTGGTCTGGGTTCTGAAATTTTACGTGGTAGCTACTGAATCTTTCAGGAAGACTGATGCTCTTTTTGTTCTTCCTTCTGGTCCTAGGAAGGTTTCGCCTCCGTCTAAGTCCACTATCAGCAAGTGGATTCGTCAGGCGGTGGTACAAGCCTATTCTGCTAAGGGGAACGAACCTCCCTTCCGCCTTACTGCTCATTCCACTCGTGCTATTGGTGCCTCTTGGGCCCTTCAGCACCAGGCTTCTGTTGAACAAGTTTGTAAGGCCGCAACTTGGTCTTCTGTTCATACTTTTTCTAAGTTTTACAAGGTTGATGGGGGGGGGGGGGGGGGGGCTCAGCTGACGCTACTTTTGGCCGCAAAGTTCTGCAGGCGGCGATGGTTTAAACTACACGCCTTGCTCTTTGGGGATCCCACCCTACCTTACGGACACTGCTTTTGGATGTCCCAGACGTAAGGAATTACTGGAACAAAGGGGGTGGGAGCAGCTCCATCACTATTATTTATACAAAATTATCAACATTATTATTCAGGGCCTTGGAAGCAATTTACCGCCCAGTTTAACCCTCTCATCATCTAAGTATTAAGCACCAAACATGTCTAGCTATGTGGAAAGACAGAGATTTGGTTGCACATATCTGCAGATACATGTGGAAGCCACACCGCCCTGACAAGACACTCTGTGTTTAGTGTGGTCCCTACTCTTATTTTTGAGTCCCCAAAGTTGGGACATGCAATGCAGCCAGAGCTACTCACCTGGGAAGCTGCCAGCCTCCCTTTAGAACACTCCACAGGGAGAGATCCATGGTGGCTGAATCCCTCCCTGTGTGTGTTCATGGCAATTCAAACTGAGCAAAGGGGGTGGGAGCAGCGCCATCACTATTATTTATACAAAATTATCAACAGAGTGCCTTGTCGGGGCGGTGTGGCTTCCACATGTATCTGCAGATATATGCAACCAAATCTCTTTCCACACAGCTAGACATGTTTGTTGCTTGATATTTAGATGATGAGAGGGTTAAACTGGGCGGTAAATTAGTTCTCAGGCCCTGAATAATAATAATAATTTTGTATAAATAATAGTGATTGAGCTACTCCCACCCCCCTTTATTCAATTACTGGAACAGGACGTGCTGTATACTTGGAAAAATACAATTCTGTGAGTACTCACCTGTAGAATTGATTTTATAGTATACAGCACGTCCTGTTCCACCCCTCCCTTGTTATAATTTTTCCTGGTAACTGCTTGTCAACACTGGAAATTGGTGGGAGGTACTTGGCTATTTAAGGGGCCGGGAGTGGCCACAAGTGTTTCTGCAGTCCAGTGCGCCTTGTGGCGGAATAACCCAGACGTAAGGAATTACTGGAACAGGACGTGCTGTATAATATAAAATCAATTCTACAGGTGAGTACTCACAGAATTGTATTATTCGTGGGGGGGGGCAATCTAGGGGATGTGAGTTAAAAATGTGGGTTTTGGTCTGCATTAAGTTAGAAGAAGCTCTCTGTGTGCGTGAATGAGGTTTATAAGATTGGTATTTGGAATTCGATTTTGGTCTACCAATATGTTAGTAAATGTTCTATGAACCCCACCGCTTAGGAAAACTGATTTAACCATTGGAAGGAAGGAAGGGGAGATCTTGGAGATAATTAAGAACTTGGGGGACCACTAACATTTTTAACAGGTATTCTATTCTGAGAAAGGGAGAGCTAAGTAAAACCAGTGCTCCATTCCTTTTTCTGGAGCGTAGCGTGGGGAGTGCAGGGGGGCACCCAAATCGGGCGCTGTGTTGTCAGGGGGCGCCAGTTAGATGGCAGGGCAGCAGTGCTATATGAGGGCAGTATGAAGGGCAAGCCAGGCTTTCTGTGTTCGCTGGGGCCGCACAGGCAGAGAATCAGCACCAATGTGTGTCTTCCTGATTGAACATCGCATCATCACTCTGCTGCCTGTGGCTCCCGGGCTGTGAGGGGAGAGAAGGAAGTCTGCATGTCTGTGTGTGTCTCTCTCTCTGTCTCTCTCTCTGTTACTAAAGCAGTGACCAATCTGGCTATGGTTTGGATGATTGAACCCTTATTAAAACAGTTAAAAGATTCCAGGGCCAGCCAGGATATGGCAGTGCGCGCTCCCTGTAGAAGGCAATCAGAGGCCTTTGCCGAAAGTTGTAAACACGGGTTCTGATTGGATGAGAGCTCACGTTTGTGCAGTTGGACCAAGGAGAGGTGAGTTTTACTGGGAAAGTGGGGGGGTTTCAGATAGCGGGGAATCCCAATTCAGGATGCCCCAGGGGTGCAGAACCAAACTTGAAAAAGTCAATCAGGCGCAGGGTAATTCAGATTAAGCTTTATTGGGGGGGGGGGGGGCACTATTCTGTATCTTTGCCCCGGGTGCAGAAAACTCTAGCTACGCCTTTTTTTAACTGTGCTAATTAGGTCAGAAATGGTATGTTGTAGAGCACATAAGAGTCTTGGGGAATTAGGACCCCAAGTAGCAAATGGTCCCGCTGTTCCAATGAAAAAGAAATGCAGAGGCCCAGGAATGTTTCCAACGGAGACCAGGGACATGACTGCCAACAGACTGACAACAATATTGATAATATGATAAGGGTGTGGTGGGATTGGAGATACATACAAATGTGGTCCATCTGACTGTAATATTCTACCGGCCTAATACCTCTGAAAGAGGTACCTCTGAAAGAGTGCTATGTTATGTTTTGCTAATGCTATGTTAAAATAGGTTAGAGAGGGAAACCCTGACAAGGGGCTCGGGTTATTTCCACATCATTGGACAGTTGTTGGTTAACTAAAATTTGGAAGGGGTCCGATTAAGCAAGATAAAAGTGTGTAGGGACCTGGTAATAACTAGACACACTTCAATTCACTAATAAGAATCATTTAAATAGAGTTAACCATACATTAATTCACTTTTATGGTTTATACCCATTTAAGTACATTGGAAGTGCCATAATCTAAATAGACACAAGATAGCAGTAGTGGGTTTAGGCCATAGACTAATATTGCCCATAGGCTAAAATGGGGAACATTCTAGAAGGTGAGGTCAGAAGGGTTGTTGTTCATAACAGGTGATAGACTAGTAACATAGTTACAACTGAAAGCTAGTGATTGGTCAGAGGGTTTACCAACCATCCTATCAGATGTCGGACACGAGGCCGAATATGTGATAGAAGGTTCTGGAAGGTAGTCAGAAGGGATAAAGGGAAGCCCCCAACCCAAAGCCAGTGTGTGTGATTCATCATTTGAATTGTAAAGAGCAGGAGCACAGACTGGGGTTCCAACCTAGGACATTATTCTCTATGTGAAGCAATGCTGCTGATTGTACTTGATATTGGACAGAACCAGAACTGTAACTGGAAGACATGTACTTGTTCCGTGTTTGTCATTTGCTTGTGGAATAAATAAAGAGGAACTCTGCTTTCAACAGTTGAACTGCTGTACATCTTTCCAAGCGGCAACAGTGAATACTTACCTTTCCCTGAAACCCTAACCCTTACCTACTCACCACACACACACATCGGACACCTGGACCCAGAATAACCTGCTCCCTGCCGTCACGTGTCGGACACCCTGGTACGTGAGGGCTACAAGTATTTATATCTGAAACGACTGTTGCAACAATAGCAGTTCTGATGTCTATTGTGGAGTGTTTGCCCAACAAGAAACTCAACTGACACAGGGCATCTGGGGTAAAAGATGAAATATCTAATCTAGGTTTCATAGGGATCTAGGCCTACAACAAGGACTCAGTTGTGGACCTTTGTGTAGTTTCAGGATTAGGTAGATAATGGGTTGATAAACCTTTTAACTGCAAACCTACCTAGAGATTGTCACCCTCTGTTTCCAGGCCATTTTTCAACATTTTGCACTATGTATGTTTCTTGTTTTTTTGCAGGAATTACCAGGAAAATGTATATATGTTTTTTTTCAACAAAGTTTGGGCTTTAACATGAAATCTCGTTTGTATTTTTTTTTGTGTGTTTTTATTTAAATATTGTGTTGCATTTTTTTTAAAGCAGAACAAAATCCAGCAGCGGCCAGCCTGGAATTTAAAAGATTCCAGGCTGGCTTTTCCCTGGGGCATCCCGAATCGGCAAACCCCGCTGTGTGAAATCCCCCCCATGGCACCCATAAAAAATCACCACTCCAATGGTGCATGCACTGTCTCTCGTCCAATGAGAGCCAACGCTAAGACTGTCATTTGGCATCCCTGGTGTGATGCATGCCCTCCCACCCCAGCCACCGTCGGTGCGCTTTTTCCATTCTAGTAAATGAAGCCAAATAATGTCCTAGCGAGCGGCTCTCATTGGGCAAGAGCCCGCGCACGCGCAGTTGGAGCCTGGACAGAGGAGTTTTATCTTGGCTTCCTGGGTGGACACACCCGCAGCAGGATGCCCTGGGGGCATGGAATAAAACCCGGGAAAGTCAAATCCCCGGGTTTTGTTCCGTTTTAATAAAAAAAATATTTTTTTTCAAGAAAATCATCTTGCGTGCATTTCTTCTGATTACAATGGTACTACATATGTATAGATGCCACTTGTTCCTGCCCAGGAGACACCCCAAACTGAAAAGAGCGTTTTATGACATTTTCAAATAAAATACAACTACAATGTGTACTATCAAGGGTTATCCCCTTAAATGAAAAACCCCTCCCCAGTAAATCCAGCCCAGGATTGCCCTTAGACTTCAAGATGCTGGGTTGACTCTTGGGTTATGGGCAGTAGTCTCTATGGATGCCTCTATCCCCACAAACAGCGCTCCACTAGAAACCTGACAGATATATGGTTTCCACGTGCATTTGCATATGTCTGCAACTGAGACCGCAGATTTAACCCATTCAGTGCCAGCCTACCTAGAGATTTTGTCGCCTCTTGTTGCCAGTTTTCAGCATGTTGCACTTAATATGTTTAACTGTGATTTTTGCAGGAATTTCCAGAAAAACGATATATGAAAATGAAAAAATTATATATTGTTTTCGTCCTTCAGGATGGCCACTTGAGAGAAATCTCCTCCTCCTGGAGAGGAAACACAAAACTGGTACAGTTTAAAAGCTCAACCCCTTCCTCCAGGAAACAGCTGGGACCATGACTTTTTGTTATTTTCTTTTTTTTTTTCAACCCCAGGAGTCCCTAGGGTGATGTCGTCAACTCTGGGCTTTTCTTCCGCAGGATATTCTTCCTCTGGCTCTAGGGGTACACGGCATCACTTTTGCCCACCCACCTAAGCTGTGCTGCTGGAGGGCACAATGGATCCAGAGGCGTCTCAGGGCAGTAAGAGGGGATCTGTGGGTCCACCTGTGTCGCAACGTTGATATCCTCCTGATCCTGGGCATGGAGGCAGATCAGGGGAGGGATCGATCTGGGTTAGGGAACTTCCGGGTCTGCATGCGCACCTGCAACGTCACTTCCTGCACCGTCAGGGGAGGCCATGCTAGAATTCCCACTTCTGGGGAGGTCAGAGGCTGGAAATGAAGGCCCAAAATAGAGGTGGGACCTTCGCACTGTTCCCAGGCTGTGGTGGTGAAACAGACCTGCGGTGTGGGCCAGAAGAACAGCAGGGACTAAAGTGCCTTACGACAAACTGGTGAGATGCTATTTTTCCGCACTGTTTGAGCCCTAAATAAGGTTGCTAGTCAGGTTCAGGGTTAGAATGCAACATTCGGTCTCCATACTTTTCTTTCCAGCCGGGTAATTTTAACCCTAAGCCAAAGGAGAAAGAGAAGGAAAAGGAGGCAGGCCCTAGAGTAAAGTCTCAAGAGTCTAGACTAGCCAAATTGTGCCTTAGTTGTCAGGCCCTCCTTTTGAAGTCCTGGAGCAGCCCTTTCTGTCCCATGATAATAAGGGAGGCAAGGGAGCTTCTTTTATCTTAGAAACTGTGGGAGGAAAATGGTCATGGCCTCTACGTTTGAAATCTGCATGGCTGCCCTGTTGGCGAGGACAGCCCCCTCGCTCACTGTGTATCCTCTGACACAGAGTTCCACTTTGGGTTTTCCCAGACAGTCTCCTCAGAGTTTTCCTCCACTCCTGTTTTCTCTCTCTTTCATCACACCCTCCTCTGACTACGAGTCGGAGTCAGAGGGCGGACGAGAGTGAGGGTATTGTTTCCCCAGCTGAAGACTCCTTAAATGAGGGGTTTGGAGGCAATGGTTAAGAGGAGGAGAGAACCATGAAAGTACCCAGAAACAAAGTGTCTGAAGAAACTACGGCCCTATTAGTGGATATTTATGACAATATGAAAATCCCTAAAGATGAACAGACCTTTTCCCCACAAGATTCATTTTATCATAAACATCATAAACTCTCAGAAGCAGAGGCCTTTCCCTGTGCATTCCTCTATATCAAACTTAATTAAAAAGGAAAGGCAATTTCCAGAGAAAAAGATCTTCCTTTCCAATACCATTAAACGCAATTATCCCTCCGAGGAGACAGCATGTGAACCCTGGTCCAAAATTAGATGCCTCCTTGGTACAGGTGTCTAGGTCATCTGAACTGGGTTTTTAGGACTTTTGACTATCCTGGGTTTTGTTCCTTTCCCCGGGGGCACCCCGCTGTGTGATACCCCCCAGATCGCCGCAGCAACTCACCTTATCCCGGTCCCACAGCACTTCTAAGAGCAGCGGCTCTGATGGCTGCATCCTCTGCCTCCCTCTAACGGTCATTCACAAATGCCTGGCACGGGCACGCGCTCTGCTAGAGGGAATCGGAGGATACGGCCATCAAAGCTGCTGCTCTTTAGACACGCCGTGGGACCGGGATAAGGCGAGTTGGCTGCTGCAAACTGGGAGGTTTCACAAAGCAGGGCATCCCTGATCGGGGTCCCCCATGGGAAAGGACCAAAACCAAGGATAGTCAAAATCCTGGGTTTTGGTCCACTTTAAGGGATCCCATGGATAGACGAACCAACAGGATCCTTAAAGGAGCCTGGAATGCGGCGGCTTTTATTTTCAACTCAGCACTAGCGTCAGATTGTGTCGCCAGGAATCTGTTTGGCTCCAGAACCTCAAAGAGTATATTGAAAGCGACACACCCAAACAAGCTCTTTTAGAAACTGCCATGTATGTTCAGAGCTATTTCCTTCTTAGAGAGGCCTCAGCTAGAACCACGGCAAAGACTATGGCCCTAGTCAATTCCGCCAGAAGAGCCATAAGGTTAAAAACATGGCAGGGGAACCTAGCATCTAAGGCCAAGCTTTGTGGAATCCCTTGCGAAGGGAACCTTATGTTTGGCTCTGAATTAGATGCTACACTCTCCCATTCTTCGGAAAAAGGTAAAAAAAAGTGAAGGGAAAAAAGTCTATAAGCAAAGCTCCCCAGAGACAAAAGCAACAATTTTCCCAACAGGGCAGGGTTACTGAACCTAAGAAGCATTGGGGTCAACACAAGGGGGGGGAGGGGGTCGCAAGCCAAGCATGATTTGTAACCCCCCACCTTTCCCTGACAAGCCTAGTTCCTGACGCCAAGCCTCAGGTAGAGGGCAGGCTAACTTTTTTCTCGGTCACCTGGCAATCCCTAACCTCGAATCCTTTCGTTCTGCAATTGATTTCCCATCAGCTGGAACTCTGTTCCAAACTTCCAGAGAAGTTCTTGGTTACAAAATTGCCTCAAGATACCAGGAAAAGTGAGGACTTTCCCATATTGATACAGGAATTACTTCACAAGATAGACATCAACATAGTATCCAGACCTCAATAGGAAGCAGGTTACTATTCCCATGTCCTCCTGCTTCTGAAACCCTTGGGTACTTTCAGAATGATGCTCAATCTGAAGTCCCTGAAGCACTTCATCGTTTATAAAAATTTCAGAATAGTAGTAAATTTTCACTATAAGAAACTTGCTCAGATCAGGGGACTTCATGGTGAACATAGACTTACAGGAGGACAATTTGCAAGGTTTGCAATCCTCCTAGATTCAGCTGCCCTGCACTTTCAATACAGCGTCTTTCCATTTGGAATCTCCTGGGCTCTTTGGATCTTCACCAAGCTTCTGGCCGAAGCAATGATGATCCGGAGGGTTCAGGGAATTTCCATTTTCCCCTATCTAGACGACCTCCTATTTCGGGGGTAACACGGAGCTCCTACTCCTTCACAACCTCTCGGTGACACCGACCCTTTTGGAAGGGGTGGATGCCTGGTTTTTCTCTCTAGCCTTTCCCCCCCTTCAACTTCTACCACTTCTACCACTTCTACCAACTTCTTCTTTCAGAAGAAAGAGCAACAGTGATACTGATCATGCTAGCCTGGCCAAAAAGAAGTTGGTTCACAGCCCTAATGAACATGTCCAGAGACAGTCGTTAACTCAGGGTCCAATCTGGTAACCAAATATCCAGGGTCTGAATGTAACTGCCTGGATCCCGAGAGGACAATATTAAAAAAGAAGAGGCTTTCCTCAAGGGTAATAGAAACCATGTTAGAAAGTGGAAAATAATCCGCGAGAAGAATTTACATGGAAGGTCTGGAAAAGAGGCGAACAAATTGAATAGCAACAATTTTGCTTCAGTTCTGGAACTTCTACAGGAGGGATTTGAGATGGGTCTGGCAGTAAGTACTCTTAAGACTGGTTAGGTTATCAATATGTCCCACCTGAGACCAACGTTCCCTCTAAGCCGGAGCAGCTGCTGTGCGGAGTAGCGAGAGAGCTGGGCAATGTCCCATGAAAGGTGGGCAATTGGAAACCTAAGATAAAAACACTGGTATATCTACTAATTAACTATTCTATCATATCTTTTTGTTTTAATACGTTATTTTGGTTTATTTACATACTAGAGTTGTACTTGGAAATTTTGTACAATAAGCCCCCTCGTCAATGCCATGCCACACCCTATACCTCACCAAATTTCCCACCCATCAACACCATTTCACACTCAACCTTCTTCAATGATATTGAGTGTGCTAGCACTGGCATTCAGTTCAAAAGAATTGCATTGGTATGCACGGCATACGACACTGATTGGATGAGGTCCCACACATGGGAACAGCTGGTTGTGTGGGAAATCTGGGGGGATCCCACCCGGGGGGTCCCACCCAGCGGGAACAAGAACCTATCACCAGGATATAGTAAAAATTCCTGGTGATACCACTCCTGCAGCCTTAACGTATTACTTATAAATGAGAGCTTGCAGAGAACAAACACAGAATAAACCTGACCCAAATAAATCACAGAATATGCTGTATCCAGAGATAATAAAATGGAACACCTTCAACAATTCACTAACCAAACTACCTTAATTTTACCTTTTGTTGAGTCAAGAGTCAAAACCTTCGAAGTCGGCAGTTTTAAGCTCCTGGTGCAAGAACAGAGCCCACAATTATTAGCATAGTACATTCGGATCTACCCGGACCCCACAATTACTTATCAGAACCCCAAACAAGACAGTGCTATTCAGCAATTCAGCTTCTCACATTGATTAGCCAGTGGGGATTCCTCTTCTTTAACCCCCACACATACAGCTAACCTCCCAGCTACACACAACACACTATTACCCCCCCCCAAACACTTTACTATCTACACACAACACTATTAACCCCGCACATTGTTACAGCAAATCAAAAGTCTAAAGGACTCCAGGCACAGCCAATTCCTCTTCCGATTTGGGATGCCCCACTGTGTGAAACCCCCTGAGAACATACCTTTCCATCAATCCCACAGTGCACATGCAGCTAGAGATGTTATCTCCGTGGCAGCGAGCAATGCATTCATTCAGAATAGATTGTCAGGTGACGCAGTCTGCTTGCTGAAAGCCTGCACATACACCATGGGAGCAAGATAAGATTTTCAGTGTTCACTGGAGTTTCTGACACATAGAGCTATCCCCAATTAGGTTTACTAGCTTTAAAGCCACATAAAATGTTTTCCCCTCCCCACCCGAGTACCTCAGGTAATTCAGCCAGCTTGGAGGTGGCCCGACTTAAAAAATAAATAAATAAATAAAAATAAATTGCTGTTTTGCTGATCTCATGAATGCTGGCTGACCTAACCCAGTCCGCTGGCTGCATCCCTGGCTTCCCAGTAGAATTTGGAGCGCTCCCACCCCCAGCCTATCAGAATGGCTGAGCGCAAGAGCATACTAGAGCTACAGGGAGGCCAGGGATGTGACTGTTGGTGATGACAGCATTGTGGGAGGTAAAGGTGACTTTACCAGCAACCCATGGTTTTCACACAGCAGGGCATCCCAATTTTGAATGCCCCAGAGGCCGGCTAGCGGCTAGCACTCGAGTGTTTCAGAAACCCAAGGTTTCCCCTATCCTGTGTTTTGGCCCTAGCCCTGAGGGCATACAGATTTGGGATGCTCCCTGCGTGAAAAGTTTGCTCTAAATACTCACCTTTCCCCAGTCCCACGGTGCATGTACGAGCTCTCATCCAATCAGTACATATTAATGCACGTCATAAAGTGCTGTTTGTATGAAAGCTCTGGCAAAGGGGAGTGGGAGCAGGCACATCCTGGTTACCCTGTGAACAGTGGAGCGCTCCTGCCCCCAGCCTCAGCTACAGAGAGGCTGGGGATACAGCTGTGGGAGGCTCACACAACCACGCACACACAGTGTTAAGCCCCCCCCGTGCAGACTTACCAGGGTTCAACGGTGCAAGCCAGGGGCGGGCTGGGGTTAAAAAATGGCCCTGGACTTTTTTGGCCACTCCGGCCCTGCTGTACTGTGCCCGGCCTGGTATAGTAAGTTACATCATGTGCAGGTAGTGCCCCTTCTAGCTGCTGGCCTAGCATTGGGAATCCTAACATACAAAATAAATTGCTGGGCACCTCCCACTGGCTGCTCCCCTCAGTCTGTGCATGCCCACGGCGGCCATTCAGATAGGCCTGAAGCGGGAGTTTGCATCAGCAAGAGCGATGCCACCCTAGCCAATGCAAGTGCTGTGGGATCACTGAAAAAATGTGGATGCCATATAAGTGTGCATACACCTCCGGCTCCCCTGACAGGCTGAGCTCTGCAAGGTAAAGGTAAATATCTATTAAATCCAAGGCTTACTGGTGTTGGGTTAGAGTAAATATTGTATTCCTGGTACATTCGCACTCTAAGCCCCCCATTCCGCCACCAGTAAGACCAGAATTTTAAGTGGGTCAAAACTCTAACTGGAGTCCTGTTCCACTTACAATGATTGTGCCTTTTACTTACAGAACTACATCTAACAGAGGACTCCAAAGTGATTGCTCACATGTGCTGCAGCCACACTGGGGTATCAAAAATAAGTGATACTTCCTGCAGGTTTTGGTGATGAATGGGCCCTGAATCCAAGGGGTTTCCCTGGTAACCCTATGGGACAGTCTGAGCCTGGCATAGATGGAGGGTTTAGTGACAGGAATAGATTGGAAATGGGTGTGGATGGAGGGATGGGTGGGTGATAGGGGTAGGCTGAGGATAAGTGTGGATTGAGGGATGGGTGGGTGATAGGGGTAGGCTGAGGATAAGTGTGGATGGAGGGATGGGTGGGTGATAGGGGTAGGCTGAGGATAAGTGGGGATGGAGGGATGGGTGGGTGATAGGTAGAGATGAGCGAACTTTTGAAAAATTCGATTCCACTGATTCGCCGAATTTTCCGACAAAAATCGATTCGACCCGAATTTATTCGCGATGAATCGCTATTAAAAACGGCTATTTCTGAGCCTCCTAGAGCCTCAATAGGGTTGTAAACCATTCTGCCTTGCTGTAACACGCACAGGGTGCGTGCTGGGTTAGTTAAATAATACTTTGAATAAATATCACATGCAGATCAGAGGCATCGCTAATAGAATTGCAGAGCGGCACAATTGCAGAGAGTTGAAGTGGCATCACTATGAGGGGCAGGAGCCCAAATATTGCTTTAAAGAGACACTGGAGTTGGCAGCAGCAGGAGCCCAAAAATTGGATGAATCACACCCTGGAGTTGCAAGCAGCAGCAGGAGCCCAAACATTGGCTGAAAGAGACACTGGAGTTGGCAGCAGCAGGAGCCCAAAAATTGACTGACACACCCTGGAGTTTCAAGCAGCAGCAGCAGCCCAAACATAGCTTGAAAGAGACACTGGAGTTGGCTGCAGGAGCCCAAAAATTGGATGAATCACACCCTGGAGTTGGCAGCAGCAGCAGGAGCCCAAACATTACTTTAAAGAGACCCTGGGGTTGGCTTCAGGAGCCCAAAAATTGGATGAATCACACCCTGGAGTTGGCAGCAGCAGCAGGAGCCGAAACATTACTTTAAAGAGACACTGGAGTTGGCTTCAGGAGCCCAAAAATTGGATGAATCACACCCTGGAGTTGGCAGCAGCAGCAGGAGCCCAAATATTACTTTAAAGAGACACTGGAGTTGGCTTCAGGAGCCCAAAAATTGGATGAATCACACCCTGGAGTTGGCAGCAGCAGGAGCCCAAACATTACTTTAAAGAGACCCTGGGGTTGGCTTCAGGAGCCCAAAAATTGGATGAATCACACCCTGGAGTTGGCAGCAGCAGGAGCCCAAACATTACTTTAAAGAGACACTGGAGTTGGCTTCAGGAGCCCAAAAATTGGATGAATCACACCCTGGAGTTGGCAGCAGCAGGAGCCCAAACATTACTTTAAAGAGACCCTGGGGTTGGCTTCAGGAGCCCAAACATTGGATGAATCACACCCTGGAGTTGGCAGCAGCAGCAGCAGCAGGAGCCCAAATATTACTTTAAAGAGACACTGGAGTTGGCTTCAGGAGCCCAAAAATTGGATGAATCACACCCTGGAGTTGGCAGCAGCAGCAGCAGGAGCCCAAATATTACTTTAAAGAGACACTGGAGTTGGCTTCAGGAGCCCAAAAATTGGATGAATCACACCCTGGAGTTGGCAGCAGCAGCAGGAGCCCAAACATTACTTTAAAGAGACCCTGGGGTTGGCTTCAGGAGCCCAAAAATTGGATGAATCACACCCTGGAGTTGGCAGCAGCAGGAGCCCAAACATTACTTTAAAGAGACACTGGAGTTGGCTTCAGGAGCCCTAAAATTGGATGAATCACACCCTGGAGTTTGCAGCAGCAGGAGCCCAAACATTACTTTAAAGAGACACTGGAGTTGGCTTCAGGAGCCCAAAAATTGGATGAATCACACCCTGAAGTTGGCAGCAGCAGCAGCAGCAGGAGCCCAAACATTACTTTAAAGAGACACTGGAGTTGGCTTCAGGAGCCCAAAAATTGGATGAATCACACCCTGGAGTTGGCAGCAGCAGCAGCAGGAGCCCAAATATTACTTTAAAGAGACACTGGAGTTGGCTTCAGGAGCCCAAAAATTGGATGAATCACACCCTGGAGTTGGCAGCAGCAGCAGCAGGAGCCCAAATATTACTTTAAAGAGACACTGAGTTGGCTTCAGGAGCCCAAAAATTGGATGAATCACACCCTGGAGTTGGCAGCAGCAGCAGGAGCCCAAACATTACTTTAAAGAGACCCTGGGGTTGGCTTCAGGAGCCCAAAAATTGGATGAATCACACCCTGGAGTTGGCAGCAGCAGGAGCCCAAACATTACTTTAAAGAGACACTGGAGTTGGCTTCAGGAGCCCAAAAATTGGATGAATCACACCCTGGAGTTGGCAGCAGCAGGAGCCCAAATATTACTTTAAAGAGACACTGGAGTTGGCTTCAGGAGCCCAAAAATTGGATGAATCACACCCTGGAGTTGGCAGCAGCAGGAGCCCAAACATTACTTTAAAGAGACCCTGGGGTTGGCTTCAGGAGCCCAAAAATTGGATGAATCACACCCTGGAGTTGGCAGCAGCAGGAGCCCAAATATTACTTTAAAGAGACCCTGGGGTTGGCTTCAGGAGCCCAAAAATTGGATGAATCACACCCTGGAGTTGGCAGCAGCAGCAGGAGCCCAAACATTACTTTAAAGAGACACTGGAGTTGGCTTCAGGAGCCCAAAAATTGGATGAATCACACCCTGGAGTTGGCAGCAGCAGCAGCAGGAGCCCAAATATTACTTTAAAGAGACACTGGAGTTGGCTTCAGGAGCCCAAAAATTGGATGAATCACACCCTGGAGTTGGCAGCAGCAGCAGCAGGAGCCCAAACATTACTTTAAAGAGACACTGGAGTTGGCTTCAGGAGCCCAAAAATTGGATGAATCACACCCTGGAGTTGGCAGCAGCAGGAGCCCAAACATTACTTTAAAGAGACCCTGGGGTTGGCTTCAGGAGCCCAAACATTGGATGAATCACACCCTGGAGTTGGCAGCAGCAGCAGCAGGAGCCCAAATATTACTTTAAAAAGACCCTGGGGTTGGCTTCAGGAGCCCAAAATAGGGTGAATCACACCCTGGAGTTGGCAGCAGCAGCAGGAGCCCAAACATTACTTTAAAGAGACACTGGAGTTGGCTTCAGGAGCCCAAAAATTGGATGAATCACACCCTGGAGTTGGCAGCAGCAGGAGCCCAAACATTACTTTAAAGAGACCCTGGGGTTGGCTTCAGGAGCCCAAACATTGGATGAATCACACCCTGGAGTTGGCAGCAGCAGGAGCCCAAACATTACTTTAAAGAGACACTGGAGTTGGCTTCAGGAGCCCAAAAATTGGATGAATCACACCCTGGAGTTGGCAGCAGCAGGAGCCCAAATATTACTTTAAAGAGACACTGGAGTTGGCTTCAGGAGCCCAAAAATTGGATGAATCACACCCTGGAGTTGGCAGCAGCAGGAGCCCAAACATTACTTTAAAGAGACCCTGGGGTTGGCTTCAGGAGCCCAAAAATTGGATGAATCACACCCTGGAGTTGGCAGCAGCAGCAGAAGGAGCCCAAACATTACTTTAAAGAGACCCTGGGGTTGGCTTCAGGAGCCCAAAAATTGGATGATTCACACCCTGGAGTTGGCATCAGCAGGAGCCCAAAAATTGGCCTAAAGACATAAATATGTTTTGCACCATTTGGCAAGTGTAAAACGTGGCACCATGCTGAATCTAGTCGCATGCATCAGGCATTGGTGGGTGGAAATCCTGGCTGATCCATCCCTGATTCATTTTGACAAAGGTGAGTCTCTCCACATTTTTAGTTGACAGACGAGTTCTCCTCACCGTAACTATGGCCCCCGCCGCACTAAACACCCGCTCAGATGGCACGCTACTTGCCGGGCAGGACAGCTTTTCCAGGGCAAACTCTGCTATTTGCGGCCACAAATCAAGTTTGGCTGCCCAGAAGTCCAGCGGATCCTCAAGGTGTGTTGGCATGGTCATGTCAAAGTATGACATGACCTGCTGGTTCAGGTCCTGCTCCAGGTCTTCCTGCTGCTCATGAGTAGCCTCACTATGCGGGTGTAGAAAGCTACTCATTAGCGACTGAAGACTGAGGCTGCTGCTGATGGAGCTGCTGCTGCGGCTCCTGCCAACCCCCCCAGCGGCCATGGCAGTGGAAGGTGAGTGCAGAGGTCCCCTCGAGTCAGACCTGCGAGAGTATGGACCATGGCGCAGATAGGCATCGGCCAACTGCCTACGTAAAATGTCTTTGTAGTAGTTCAGTTTGTCCTCCCTCTCGGTGGGTTTAAAAAATGCCCCCATTTTGTGCCGGAAGCGAGGGTCCAATAAGGTGGACAGCCAGAAGTCATCCTGCCGACAGATGGAAACAATTCTGGGGTCACTACGCAAGCACGTGAGCATGCTTCCTGCCATTTGCGCAAGTGACTCGGATGGACTACCTGTCTCCATCTCCACTGCATACTGCCACGGTGTGCCCGGGTCCTCTGTCTCGCCTTCCTCAAAAACCTCTAGCTCCTCTGGCTGCTCCTGCTCCTCCTCTCCTGTCCGCTGACTAGATAAACCAGCCATTTCGCCAAGCCTAAACTGTGTTTCGCTGGGCAACTCCTCCTCCTCCTCTTCCTCCTCCAGTTCAGCTCCAACGGGGTTCATGTGGCCGTAAGATGTAAACGCCATGTCTCCAGTGCCCTGACCAGCCATGGTTTCCAACATGTGCTGTAGTACATGAAGCAGTGGAATCACGTCGTTCATCCCGTAATCCTGCCGACTGACAAATAAAGTGGCTTCCTCAAAGGGCCTGAGCAAACGGCAGGTGCCACGTATGAGCTGCCATTGGTTGACATTGAAGTTACACAGGGGAGCCCCCCTATCTGCTTGGATCATCAGGAAATCCGTGATGACTTTTCTCTGTTCATATAATCGGTCCAACATGTGAAGGGTGGAATTCCAACGGGTGGAAACATCGCAAATCAGATTATGTTGGGGGATACCGTTCTGACGCTGTAGCTCAAGAAGGGTGTGTTTGGCGGTGCATGAGTGGCTGAAGTGCATGCAAAGTTTCCTTGAAGTTGTTAGGATGTCTTGCAGATGGGGGGAACACTTCAGAAACCGCTTGACAACCAGATTGAAGACGTGAGCCATGCAGGGGGCATGGGTCAGGCTTCCTTGGCACAGCGCAGACAAAATGTTCTTCCCATTGTCGGTAACCATGATTCCCATTTTAAGTTTTCTTGGAGTAAGCCATGTTTGGATTTCCTGATGAATAAATTTAAGCAGTTCCTCCCCTGTGTGCCAAGACAAAGCATGTGAAGCACTGCGTGACACCTCCGTGCCCTGCACACATGGTAGACTGGAGGGGCACTGAGACTTGAGCCTACAGTGGAGGGTGAGAAGATGGTGGAGGATGAGGAGGCCGAGTCGCACGGTGTCACAGGCCCAACGGGCAGGGAGCGCGGAGGCCGAAGTGGCGTACCTGTCCAAGTTGCTGCTGCTGCAAAGGGACCACATTCACCCAGTGGGCCGTAAACGACATGTACTGTCCATAGTTACAGCTCCAGACGTCGGCGCTGCCATGCACTTTGCTACACACCGACCGGCTCAAGGACTGGCCCACCTTCTGTTCAACAAAAGTGTGCAGCGCTGGTACTGCCTTCTTGGCAAAGAAATGACGGCTTGGGACTCTCCACCTTGGCTCGGCACAAGCCATCAGTTCTCTGAAAGGTGCAGAGTCCACCACCTGAAAAGGGAGCGACTGCAGCACCAGCAACTTGGACAGGAGCACATTCAGCTTCTGCGCCGTAGGATGAGTGGGCGCATACTGCTGTCTCTTGGACATGGCTTCGCTGATGGATTGCTGGTGGGATGCATGACTTGGAGGAGGAGGAGCAGGAGCGACAGAGGATGGGTATGACGCACAGCTGCCTTCGGCTGAGGTGCTGGAGCCTTGGCTGGCAGAAATTGGGAGCGGCGTGCCACTTGGTGAGGAAGCAGACTGGACCACCCCTTGGGAGCCTCGGTTCTCCCAGGTCGCTTTATGGTGACGCATCATATGTTGACGCAGGGCCGTGGTGCCAACATTTGGACCCTGGCCACGCTTCACCTTTTGCCTACATATCTTGCATGTGGCCATGTTACCCTCCTGCGGATGCTTCAGGAGAAACTGCCACACTGCCGAGTAGCTACTTTTCCCACCCCCTGGCCTCACTGATTCACTGCTGCTGTTGCCAACTCCAGGAACCCCTGCTCCACTACCTCCCGATAAGGTAGACTGCCGCACAGCAGGTGCTCTACCCCGGCCCCGGCCGGCTCCAGCCTTTGGAATTGTGCCCCCATGCTGACTGCTACCACCTTGCTGCCTCAGCTGCTGACTCCGGGGCAACCTGCGCCCCTCTTCTCCTGATGATGACGATGAAGCCCCTTCATCACCCGGCTCCCAAGTGCGATCGGCTTCATCGTCATCATCATTATCACCGAGTTGGCTGTACGTCACTGATGTTCGTGGATTCGTCAACAGTGTCTGGCGCAGGAGCTGGAACGCTCGCAGCACCCACGACACTGTCCACATCACTATTTGTCTGCCTAGCTAAAGAAGCCACCTCCTTTTCTTGGCTGGGCAGTAGCTGCTGACTGTCCTCTATCTGATCGTCCTCCTCACTAAAGAGTGGAGCGGAACCCAAAGCATAGGATACGTCGCTGGGGGAGGGAACGGCGTAGGACAGAGGCAATGGGAGGACAGGGATTGCTCTCGGGGCATGCCAACTCAGGGTTGTGTCAGAGGAACCTACCGACCCTAGACTGGGGGTCTCAGACGTAAGTTGTGATGATGTTGTTGATGAGCGCGTCAACCAATCTACCACGGCAGATGCGTTACTGGTGGAGACCCGACCGCTAGCAGATACTGGCAGATTAGGTCTCTCAGCGTGACTCCTGCTGCTACTGGCCCCCAGTCTGCTGCGAGCTCTGCCTGCGGAATCTTGGCCTCTGCCACTCCTCTTTTCACTTCCAGGCACTTGTCTGCCCGACATAGTCTAACTGGCGTGGTAGTAGGTGATATTTTAAGAACCCCCAGGCAGCGGTGGGTCTATATGAAACAGAATATAATGCACACCAAAAGTGAGCAGTAACACTCAGCCTCCAACAGGCCTGCTTAGTGTAAATAAAGAGGGGTATGGTATGTTACAGAATGGGATGCCCCAACAGCAGAGCACCTGGGAGCAGTACTACTATACACAGCAAAAGTGTCTTTATCAGGCCTAATTTCTATTAGAATAAGTGCAAAGGGTTATAGTATTAAATAGAGGCAGGTGCAGTCACAGAATGGGATGCCCCAACAACCAGAGAGCACCTGGCAGCAGTACTACTATGCACAGCAAAAGTGTCTTTATCATGCCTAATTTCTATTAGAATAAGTGCAAAGGGTTATAGTATTAAATAGAGGCTTGTGTAGTCACAGAATGGGATGCCCCAACAGTCAGCAGTGCACCTGGCAGCAGTACTACTATGCACAGCAAAAGTGTCTTTATCAGGCCTAATTTCTATTAGAATAAGTGCAAAGGGTTACAGCAGTAAATAGAGGCTGGTGTAGTCACAGAATGGGATGCCCCAACAGGAGTGCACCTGTGAGCAGTAATACTATGCACAGCAAGTGTGTTTATCAGGCCAAATTTCTATTAGAATAAGTGCAAATGGTTATGGTATTAAATAGAGGCTGGTGTAGTCACAGAATGGGATGCCCCAACAACCAGAGAGCACCTGGCAGCAGTACTACTAAGCAAAGCAAGTGTGTTTATCAGGCCAAATTTCTATTAGAATAAGTGCAAATGGTTATGGTATTAAATAGAGGCTGGTGTAGTCACAGAATGGGATGCCCCAACAACCAGAGAGCACCTGGCAGCAGTACTACTATGCACAGCAAGTGTGTTTATCAGGACAAATTTCTATTAGAATAAGTGCAAAGGGTTACAGCAGTAAATAGAGGCTGGTGTAGTCACAGAATGGGATGCCCCAACAACCAGAGAGCACCTGGCAGCAGTACTACTATGCACAGCAAGTGTGTTTATCAGGCCAAATTTCTATTAGAATAAGTGCAAATGGTTATGGTATTAAATAGGGACCTGTTGTAGTCACAGAATGGGATGCCCCAACAACCAGAGAGCACCTGGCAGCAGTACTACTATGCACAGCAAGTGTGTTTATCAGGCCAAATTTCTATTAGAATAAGTGCAAATGGTTATGGTATTAAATAGAGGCTGGTGTAGTCACAGAATGGGATGCCCCAACAACCAGAGAGCACCTGGCAGCAGTACTACTATGCACAGCAAGTGTGTTTATCAGGCCAAATTTCTATTAGAATAAGTGCAAAGGGTTACAGCAGTAAATAGAGGCTGGTGTAGTCACAGAATGGGATGCCTCACAGCAGACTTGAGATCAGTTCAGTATATATGCACAGTTAGTGTATAAGCAGCCTGAAAACGCTAACAAAGCCAGTCAGCCAGCCAGTAACACTCAGGCTGGATGAAAAAAAAAAAAATCTCCCTGTGACTGCCTCCGATTTTTCCTAACTTTCCCTGCTTTTCGCTGACTTTCTGTCTGTCTCCTGCCTGTCTCCAGCCTGTCCCTGTCTGTCCCTGTCTGTCTAACTGCCTCTCCCTCACTACAGCAGCGTCCTGTCTCTCACGAATGCAATAGAGAAATGAGGAAAAGCAAGATGTCCGCCGACTTAAATAGCGCTGTGACGTCACCGGGCTTGCTGGCTGCTGATAGGCTGCATGTGACTGCCCCAGCTAGCACTGGCGCGGGGTTGATGTCTGGACATGTCCCGTCCGCCATCTTAGAATGCCTGTAATGTAAATGAATGGATGTTAAAGGAAAACTTCGAGCGATCGAATCGCGGGGAAATTCGGATTCGTTCCGAATCGAATTTTTCATGAAATTCGGATCGAATCCGGGTTCGTCCGGATCGATTCGCTCATCCCTAGTGATAGGGGTAGGCTGAGGATAAGTGTGGATGGAGGGATGGGTGGGTGATAGGGGTAGGCTGAGGATAAGTGTGGATGGAGGGATGGGTGGGTGACAGGGGTAGGCTGAGGATAAGTGTGGATGGAGGGATGGGTGGGTGATAGGGGCAGCTTATGAATAAGGTACAGAGGGGAGGAATAACATATTACAGCAAAAGGAGGTGAACTTACCTAATGATTTAAGCTGACTGCAGCAGCAATGAAACCTGACTTGTGTCACTGGCAATCACATGCAGCCTGTGTCTGTCCCGGGTCACTGAGCAGAGGAATCTGACACAAAAGTCACGTGTGAGGCAGACAGACCACCGTGATGATCGGTAACAGAAGCTGCCGGCTTTGAGCTGCTCGCTTCTAGGCTGGGGCCCCTCCTATCACAGTGCAGCGTGCCCGGGTGCCTCAATGACGGGCAGCTGCATGATTTATGTGATGGACAGGGCCCATCACAATCAAAAAGAACTTCCCCCCTCACCTCTGAAGGCAGCCTTAAACAGCTTCGCTGGGAACCAGAGAGGAGTCCCGCCCACTCTGGAAGGCGCCCGTCCGCTGCGCTGCACAGCCAATGTAGTAGACCAGCAGGGGGAATGGGGACAGGGACTACACTCATCGTCGCTCCGCGCAGCCAATGTTGCGGCAGCAGCGACAGATGGGGGTGGGATGTAGGGCCCCACTGAGCTACCAATGTAAAAAAAAAATAACAGCTGCGCGACGTGCGCGGACGCCGGGCAGAGCTGCGCGCCAGGGGAGCTGGCGGTGCGCGGCCGCGCTCCCGCGCACCTTACAGGGAACACTGCCTGGGACCTCACTTTGGTTCTTAATGCATTAACAGTCACCGTTTGAATGACGTACAGAGGTATAAGATAAGATCCTAACTTTAAAGATGAGTTTCCTACTAGCAATTACTACTCAAATCTGCAGGCCTTCTCTATTCGGGAACCATTCTGTACAGTCCTTACAGACAGGGCCATTCTTAGACCTGATCCCTTGTATCTGTCTCTCACAGATCTCAGGACATTATTCTTCCCTCCTTTAGGAACAATCAGCAGGATGAGGAGGATATGTCAAATTTGTCAGAGTCCTGGTGCTCTACTTAGAACAATCACACACTTGGAGAAAGACGGACACAGTCTTCTTCTCACTTAGTGGGAAAAATAGAGGGAAGTGCCCCTCCAAGTCTTTCCTCCATTGCCAGGTGGATTAGACAGGCCATCTGCCTAGCCTACACATGTATGGACACGCCACCTCCTTACATTGCAGCACATTCCACCAGGGCAGAGAGATCAGGGGCTCACTTGGAAGAAATCTTTAAGGCAACCGCGTGGTCTTCTCCTAATACTTTTCTTAGGCATTATAGAATGGACGTCCTGTCAGATCCCCAACAGGTCTTCAGAAGAAGAGTTCTTCAATCAGAATCCCCACCCTTTACCTAGATTACTTGTTTATCCTCTCAAGTGGCCGCCCTGAAGGACGAAAGGAGTTAGTCTTAAAGTAACAGTGTTTCTACAAGTCCTTCAGGACTGTCCTAGATACTCTCCCCAATGGTCCTTTGGTTTCCAGTCATTACTTGTCTTTTAAACTGTCCCAGTTTTGTGTTTCCTCTCCAAAGGGGGGATGTCGCTGTCCTGAAGGTAACATAGTAACATAGTAACATAGTATGTAAGGCTGAATAAAGACTTTAGTCCATCCAGTTCAGCCTGTTTAACTCCTTCCAGTGGTCTAGTAGCCATAGCCGGAAATGTTATTACATGCCAGGAAGGCATCAAGGCCACTTTTGAACATTTTTAATGTATCCCTCATTACTACCTCCTCTGTCTCACTGCTCTTACAGAGCAATATGTCGGTGGAGAAAGCACCTTTCCTCTAACCTTAGTGGATGCCCCCGGGTTATGGTTACACTCCGGGGTATAAATAGATTGTGGGACAGATCCTTGTATTGACCCCGAATATATTTATACATAGTTATTAGATCACCCCTCAATCATCTTTTTTCTAGACTAAATAAGCCTAACTTGGACAATCTTTCCGGGTACTCTAGCCCCCGCACTCCTTTTATTAACTTTGTTGCCCTTCTTTGAACGTGCTCCAGTTCTGATATGTCCTTTTTAAGCACAGGTGCCCAGAACTGTACACAGTATTCTCTGGTCATGAGCACCTATGCCCCTCCTGATGCACCCCATGATCCTGTTTGCCTTGGCAGCAGCTGCCTGGCATTGATTACTACAGTTGAGCTTATTGTCAACTAAAACCCCTAGGTCCTTTTCCATTGTTGTTTTACCAAGTGTTTCTTTATTTAGTGTGTAATCATGACACAGATTTCTCCTTCCCATGTGCATAACCTTACATTTATCTGTGTTAAACTTCATTTGCCATTTAACTGCCCATGCTTCCAATTTATCTAAATCTGTTTGTAGTTGCCTGTTGTCCTCCTTTGTTTTAATTACTTTACTCAGCTTAGTATCATCTGCAAAGATTGAGACTTTACTGTTTAATCCATACCCAATGTCATTTATATATATATTGAAGAGAATTGGTCCCAGAACTGACCCTTGTGGTACTCCACTAGTAACAGTGACCCAATCTGAGTGTGTACCATTGATAACCACCCTCTGCTTCCGATCACTAAGCCAATTTCCCACCCATCTGCACACGTTTTCCCCCAGTCCAAGCATTCTCATCTTTTGTACCAGCCTTTTATGTGGCACAGTATCAAATGCTTTAGAAAAGTCAAGATATATGATATCCAATGACTCCCCCTGATCCAATCTTGAACTTACCTCCTCATAAAAGCCGATCAGGTTTGTCTGGCAGGAGCGATTCCTCATAAATCCATGCTGATATGGAGTAATAAGGTCATTTTCCCCAAGGTGCTCCAGGATAGTATCCCTTAAGAAACCTTCAAACAGCTTGCCCACCACAGATGTTAAGCTTACCGGTCTGTAGTTCCCAGGTTCCCCCCTAGATCCCTTTTTGAATATTGGCACCACATTTGCCAAGCGCCAATCCATCGGAACAAAACCCTGTAGTTATGGAATCCACAAATATTAGAAATAACGGCTTGTCTATTACTGTACATAACTCCCTTAAAACACGAGGATGTATGTCATCTGGTCCCGGTGATTTATCGATTTTCATCTGCTTGAGACGGTGCCGGACTTCTTCCTTGGTTAGACCAGTGACATTTAATGGAGGGTTTCGGTTATTACCCTGCAATTCACTGGGCATGTCAAATTCTTTTGTGAATATAGAAGCAAAGAAGTTGTTAAGCAAATTAGCTTTCTCCTCATTTCCCTCTATAGGGGTCCCCTCCTTGCTTTTCAGGGAGCCCACACCCTCAGGTTTGTACCTTTTACGGTTTATGTAGCTAAAGAATAATTTGGGGTTAGTTTTACTCTCTTTCGCGACCAGTCTTTCTGTCTCCAGCTTAGCTGCCCTTATCTGTTGTTTACATTGTTTATTTTCTTCTTTATAGTTTTTTAACGCTTCCGCTGTCCCTTCCTGCTTTAAACGTTTAAATGCCTTTTTTTTTGTTGTTTATTGCCCCCTTAACCTTTTTATTTAGCCACATCGGTTTACATGTGTGTCTAATAGTTTTATTCCTGTAAGGTATATATCTGTCACACTGAAAATTAAGTATTCCTTTGAAAGTATCCCATTTAGCGTCCATGCTTTTGTTCTTAAGGACATTTTCCCAGTCAATGCAGTGTAGGGCATCTCTAAGTTGGTCAAACTTTGCCTTTTTGAAGTCCTGCGTTTTTGTGACTCCTTGATAAGGCACCCTAGTGACTGCTAATTGGAAATTAATGATATTATGATCACTGCTTCCAAGGTGTCCCCCAACCTGTACCTTTATTACTTTGTCTGGTACATTGGTTAGTATTAGGTCCAATATGGCTTTCCCCCTTGTTGGAGCTTGTCATAGCTTTCATCCAGCCAGGTCTCTGTTACCCCCACTATATCATATTGTTCTTCTGTTATTATCAGTTCTAGTTCATCCATTTTATTAGTCAAGCTTCTAGCATTTGTAAGCATGCATTTCAAATGCTTATGACAATTTTGATAATTCTGTATATTGCCCTTATTCCTGCTAGATGTGCTAACCCCTCCCCCCTCTCCACCCCCAGTTTCATGTCTACACCCACTGTCACTTTCTTTCCTAACTTCCCCTTTGTAATAGCTTTTACCCTCCCCCCCAATGCTCAGTTTAAACACTCCTCTAACCTTTTAGCCATCCTCTCCCCCAGAACAGATGCACCCTCCCCATTGAGGTGCAACCCATCCCTGCCAAAGAACCTGTAGCCCACTGTGAAGTCGGCCCAGTTCTCTAAGAACCCAAACCCCTCCTTTTTACTCCAATTTTTGAGCCACCTGTTTACATCTCTAATCTCCCGCTGCCTCTCTGGTGTGGCTCTTGGTACTGGTAGTATTTCTGAGAATACTACAGTTGAGGTCCTTGCCTTAAGCTTACGGCCTAAGTCCCTGAAATCATTTTTTAGGACCTTCCACCTACTTCTTCCTATGTCATTAGTGCCAATATGCACCATGACCGCTGGGTTCACGCCAGCCCCTCCCAACAATCTGTCAGCCCGCTCCGCTACATGCCGTACTCTTGCCCCAGGAAGGCAACACACTGTTCGGCAATCCCGGTCTTTGTGACAGATTGCCCTGTCTGTTCCCCTAATAATAGAGTCACCCACTACCAGCACCTGTCTTGCCTGCCCTGTTCTCCCATTTCCCCTCCCTTCCTTACTGGAGCCGACAGATGTGTCTTACTGCAGCTCTGCCATTCCTGAGCTAACATCCTCCTCATCTGCCAACCGGGCAAACTTGTTTGGAGGTGCCTGTTCAGGGCTAGCCTCCCTGTAACTTTTACCCCTACCCCGCCTTCTAACTGTTATCCAGCTAGCTGCCTCATTTTCCTGCTTTTCCTCTCCCCCCATACTACCACCCTCCCCTGACCCTGAGCCATGTAGTGCCAGATCAGTGAGATCCAGACTCTTTTGCATGATAACAATTTCTCTCAGTGTTGCCAATCGCTTATTTAGATCGTGAATCACGGCTTCCAAATCAGAGATTTGCAGGCATCCGGGGCATATATATTCACCATCGACCGATTGATCAAGAAGTGCATACATAGCACAAGATGTACACTGAACAGCATTGTTAGGCATGGAACCCATTGTATGAATTTGTGGGAACACCAAGTGTAGAAATACCATTACCTGAGATTTTTTTTTTAGCAGAGTTTGGGCTTCAACATGATATGTCTTGTTTTCAGTGCTTTCTCGATTTTTGGGGTGAAATATGTGAACATTTTTTAATAAAAACCTCTTCCTGCTCAGGAGATACCCCAAACTTACATTTTATGAGATTTTCAAATAAAATACAACTAACTGCACCTTGCAGTTATCCATTAAAATCAGGAAAAATGTGTGGGGTCTCCCCTCTCTGGGGGAGGGCCTCCATTCTTTAAAAATAAAAATTAAGGTTTAAACCATATTGTAGGGAGTTGGAGTGCTAGGGGTCCTTTTTGTGTATGTGCACCACCTAAGACAGGTATAAATTGTTTGAGCAGTTGCTATCTAAATTGTTTGTTTGTGCTGGAGAAATCATGTGATTGCTGCAACTTCTACCTTTTAGTGGTATATACAGGCAGCTAACCTAACTATGTAAAATTGCTGGTATAAGAAAATGCAATTTTGCATTAAGACTGTATGCAACTGTTTTCTTTAGGTGTGTAATGCTCCTTTTTACCAAAGTGCACAATGTACCATGTAGCATTGCTTAACATGTTTGGATAATCCCAAAGTTATATAGATATTATATTTCAGGCAACACATTTACAGTCTTGGATACTGCACTCCACACTTGACCTGAAGGTTGCATTCAAGCTCATTGCTTTTCTTGGCAGTCACAATACAGATAACGATGATCTGAGGGGCTTTGCCAGTTACTATGGTTAAAGCCAACACACTGAAACAAATATTATTTTCTTGACCTTTGCCTAGCAATATATTGCAGAGATTGCACCTAAAATAGAGCTAAGAGATGTCATCAAATGTTTGGCAAAATGACAGCTGGGCACTAGTGTCGTTTGAAGAGAAGATGAGAGTGGTGGCACATGTTTAACAACTTGGCTTAAATCAGTAATGCTCCACAGCCAACATGAGCATAGAGACAGAGCCTAAAATAAGATGTATTTAAATGCCTCATGAACAAGTCGTCATGCAGAGCACTGGGAAACACTCATCTTAGAAATGATACTTTGACGGAGACATGGAAATATCTGTCATCGCTTTTTTCTACGCAGATATCAGATGCAGTGCAATGCCTATGTTCTGCAGCAGTAGAGGACCGGATGGAAGAAATACCTTGCTGTTCTACTGCTGACTAGAGATATGGCTGACACTGATCTGTGATGTTGGGTGACAGCTTCCTTGGTGTTATCCAGAATTATCAGGATGCAGGATCACTGTGGGACGCTACAGAGTTCACAAGCACCTTGTGGGTGAAATAATTTGCTCATTTTCTTTTTCAGATAAAGAAGGATGTAGTATGGGCTTTAGTGGGTAGTTATGAAAATACCACCTTGTACTTTGGCACTTCAAAACCTTATAATACTGCAGTAACACCATATTAGAATTACAAACATTATCATTTCCGGACGCTCCCTGTTCAAATCCCCTCGCACCAGATTAGAAGTATGCAGAACAGCATAATGAGGTTTGTCTGGGGAAATACTAGGCCAAGGGTAGCTAAAACTACTATGTTTAGACATAGGACAGAAGGAGGGCTGGGAGTTCCGTGCGTGAACAGATACTACATGGCCGCAAAAATCGCGCAGCTACACAGCTTACATCTCGAGGTGGAAATTCCTCTTTGGGTCTCCTTAGAAGCCATGGCATGCGATCCCGTCCCCATAGACAGCTTGATTTGGATCCCACCACAACATAGACCCCGCTTTACATGCCCAATCTTAGGCCACTCCCTCCGTGTGTGGGATGGAGTGAAATACTCGGGGAAGCTGATTTCACCGCATCTCCCAGCAATGCGTCTATTTAAAAACCCCTGGTTCCCTCCGGGGATGGAGAGCTCTGAAGCATTCGCATGGTGGAAGCGGAAAGGTATTGATAAAGTGTATCATCTACTAGATCGGGAGAAATTAATTCCTTGGCCGACATTGGTGTCGAGAGAGGGGGCACCTGCCGCCGAGTGCTTCAGATATGTCCAGATCCGGCATTGGCTGGCTCCCCTACTGAAGAACAAAGCCCATGGGGTAGACAAAACAACCTTTGAGAGGATGTGTATTCGGGGGACACCGACACCAGGCCTTATCTCTATGATCTATGCTCATCTCACGTCCCTACCAGACAACATGAAACATGGATATATGACAAAATGGGAAACAGATTTGAATCGAGTCCTGGAAAGGAAGGAATGGATGGACATTTGGGCAGGGATAAACAAATGTTCTATAAACATCACCACATTAGAGGCGGCATATAAGATGCTTACAAGGCGGTACCTGGTACCATCCCGCGTGGCCAAAGCAGTCCCAGGGTACCTGGCCACCTGTTTCTGAGGTTGCTCTGCAGAGGGGACGGTCCTCCACATTTGGTGGGAATGCCCGAAGGTCAGGAGGTTCTGGTCTCGGGTCTTTGGCCTGCTCTATAGTCTCCTAAATGTTAACTTGCGCAGGGACCCTTGGGTAGCTTTGCTACACGTGAAGCCAGAAGGAATCACCAAGCCCCAACACACCTTGCTGACTCAGGTCATGCTGGCGGCCAAATTAGCTATTGCAAGCTCATGGAAGAAAGGGAGTGTTCCATTTCAGTTGGTAAAAGAGAGGCTGAATGGTATTTTCATCAACGAGAAATTAACTAGCATCTTGAGAGATTCCCATGAGAGATTCATGAAGATTTGGGACCTGTGGGTGGAATACTCGTTCCCAGACTTGAGAGAGGCCCTGTTGCGGTGAGAAATGGCTTGCAAACCCTCCCCTTTAAACGCTTATACACACTTGCACACTCCCCCCCCCCTTCCTTTTTTTTTTTTCCTCTTTCCTTCCCTCTTCTTCCCTTCATGTTTCCCGTCTGTCCCCCTCCTCCCTACTTGTCGTCTCCCGTCCCTCCCCTCCTTAGATCCCCTGTCCCCCTCACCCCCCCCGGACACCAAGGGGGTGGCGGTGTGGGGAGCATGTGGCAGGAGTGGAAATCCACCTGCCAGCCAATTTGAGTAAGGACGGATATTAGTAAATAGGTGCTAATTTTCAATCGCTCATACCGGTACATCGTTAAACTTTAGGAGCTCAAACATTCCACATGTGCCTTAGCTACTTACTGAAATTGGCATAACTGAGACACTGTATGAATAACGACAACTCATGTCCTGGAATAGTTTATTTGTAAGTGAACAAAATGTTGTACTGTTTATCTTTATACCAAAATTTCAATAAAAAAGATTGAAACAGAATTACAAACATTATTGTTTAACATGTTAAATATTCCATGACTTTGAGGCTTTTAGCCAATGCCTAGAATTAAAGCGGCCAAAACACTGTGGGAGAGGAGTAGCTAGGCTTTCTGGCACCCGGGGCAAAGATTTGAGATGGCGCCCCCACCTGTTATCAGGCCTGCCCTTGGCGCCCCCCTGACCTGCTGCACCCCGGGCAAGTGCTCCCCTGCTCCCCCTGGTTATGCCCCTGCCCTGTGGGCTCCAGCATTCTGGATGCCCCCCAGACTGTCATTTAGTGGCGGTACCAACACCCGTGCCCACACAGATGTTGGTCTGCGATAAGAACCTCTAAAGTGTAAAAATCAAATTTTACTTAATATATAATTTACCTAGCTGATTTCTGGTAGTCTTTCAGTTTAGTTGATTATTTCTTATCCCTAGTTCCAAGTGGTGCCTGATTTTCTCTTTAGTCTCTGTAAATAATGGACTGGGAGTGTTACATTAACTGTGAAAGTATATTTCAGTGTCTCCCTCACTAATAAAAACAAAAGCATAAAGTCATTTTGTTGCCAACAGTAAACTTTGCAGCAACAATATCTGTGTATAAAGAGACAGAAAAGCATAGGAAGAAGCAACTACCCACTTGAACACACAGTGAATGGTGTGTCTGTCGCTGTGTGATGCAAGAGGGCAGTTGAGCCGAACTCTTGGTCGAGATGTAGGTGGTCTTACTAGAAAAGAGATTGGGGTTTGACAAAAGAGAAGGGGCTAAGAATCAGCAACTGCACCTTTGTGCAGCAGTTTAGCAGGATGGATCAGCTGCATGGCAGCTAAGGAAAGACTGTTTTGATATTCCAAGTGTGACATACACTCCGCTTCAACTCTTCATGATATTTGGGTTATTCTCCAGTAGAGGGCGAACTTCTGCAGAGATGAATGCAAAAAAAGGAGCTCCTCCCAGTCCATAAATACCTGGGACCTCCCACTAATTCCCCAGTTCCTTCTCTGCAGGAAGGCGAGCAAGACAGAAGATGAAGACTTCTCTTACTTGCAGGTAAGCCGGGCTCGCGCCCCGCCATTTTTGTCCCTATTGCTGCCAGGACCTTTTCTAAATTGTCCCTATTTGAGCCTCCCAGCCTTGGCTGCAGGTCCTGGTGAGGGTAGGCAGCACCTTATGGGTGTTGTAGGAGCCTTGCTCCACCGTGAGACCCCATTGCAAGGGGCAAGGGGTAGGTGGTTGTCCGGTATGGGATGGCCTGTCCCTTAATCCCTATGACCGGATTCCGGCTTGGATTTCCCCCCCCCTTCCGGGTCCCTTCCTTTCCCTCCGGGGGGGGGGGCTGGCCTCACCCACGGTTGTTTAATTACTGAAGCACTGTGTGAGTATGTTTGTGTCTTTCACTTGTGTGCGTGTTGGCACTGACTGGGGTTGATTGTGGTCTCCTCCACTCTTTACCTTCTTTACTCAGCCTGGGGAGCTTCTCTCCCTAAGGCTGTGTTAGGTGGGGGGGCGGGACCGGGCCATTGGCGCGGCCGCGGTAGCCCCGCCCCCTCGTTTGGCGCGATTATGCGGGCCAGGGCTGGGATCCGCGTTGCTTCCTCTCCTCTGCTCGTGTGACTCTCCGGGGGCCATCTTGTGTGATTGCTCTGGCTGCTGCTCTGATTAACTCCTCGGTCGGTAAGCGCCTGTGCGGCCACTTCCTTAGCTTCTGCGGGGGCCCTCCTTGAGCGGGGGGCCTCCTCTTCATGCTTTTGTGCTTTCATATGGATATATAGATATTTTTAATTATAGAATATTCTGAGCATATGGTTGTATTGTGTATCAATATTAATATATTGGTATTTTTTTAGTTATTTCTTCAGTGTGATTGTATTATTGCTTGTGTGTTTCAGATTGCTTTGTGTGTGGGCTTTTTAAGGGGTTCCTCCTAGTCCTGGAGTCCCTAGGCTTAGATTGCTCACCCAAAAATCCTCCCACTGGGACTTTTAAGGGGCATCCCGGGTTGCTTATTGCTTAAATTCCCTGCGGTCTTGCGACTGACCACAAGAATCGCCATATGGAGCCTCCGCAGGATACCGGGCTCGGGCTCCCTCTGGGACAATCCCGGCCATGTGTGGGTTGTGGGACATCCCTTACGGGTGAGAATGTGCTTTTTTGTATACCATGTGCACAAAAGGCCATATCGCGGCAGTCGGGTGCCCAGCCTTCTGGGTCGGCGCCCCCGCTTCATCACCTTCCCCTCCCCGCCTTATCCGTACCCCAAGTGACATTGGTGCCAGCGGGGAGTCGCATTCCGATGTTTGTGCTAGGTTGGCCAGCATCGAGAAATTTATGGTTAGCGCAGTGGGTAAGAAGGCCCAGGCTAAAAAGAGACATTTCAACATCGTCGGTCCAGGCGACTTGGGATATTGATGATGATTCATTTGATATGTCGGATTATTCCCCGTTAGAGGAGGGGGAATTGTATGAGGAGTCAGAGGCTGACTATGTATGGTTTGGCGAGGCTGATGTTGGGCAGGCGCTGGGGGATGCTGTTGACACGGCCACGGTTTTGTCACATCTCTTGGAGGTTTTGGATATTGCGCCGCCGGAGGCGCCCCCTCTTAAGAAGGGGAAATTTTTTGGGGCCCACAAGCCTCGTTTGGAGTTCCCTACCCAGGGTCATTTTGATGCACTGATCCTTAGGGAGTGGGAGCAACCTAGTCGGCTTCCGGGTGTTCCTCAGGGATGGGATAAGAAGTATCCTTTCCCGGTGGAAGCGGTTAAGCGCTGGGCTTCTCCTCCCGAGGTCGATGCGCCAGTTTTGGGGTTTACCAACTCCTCCGTGCTTCACACCCTAGATGCCACTTCCCTAAAGGATGGTAAGGCTAGGCGCCTTGATCAGATGGCATGCCATGCCTTTGCCAGTGTTGGCTCGGCCTTGCGGCCTGTTTGTGCTTCTGCGCTGGTGTCGGTGGCTTCTAGGTCTCTGATTAGGGACTGGCTAAATGACGCTCACCTTGATCCGGCCAGCGCTGAGTTCACTACGCTTAAAAGATTTGAATTGTTCATGGATTTTGTCTTGGCTGCTATGGAAGACACTATTGTTATGTGTAGTAGGACTTCAGCCTTATTGGTGGCCATGCGCCGCTCAGTATGGCTCCGTCAGTGGACGGCGGACTTTGCGGCCAAGAAATCGCTCACAGCTCTTCCCTTCTTGGGTACGCTGCTGTTTGGAGATAAGTTGGATGCTGTGGCAAAGGGAGGTAAGTTACCTCAGCGGAAGAAACAGCGCCGTCCCTTTCGGGGGGCAGGCTCTTTCAATCCTTCCTTTCGAGGTGCCAGAGCTGGCAGAGGTTTGGCCTTCTCGGGTGACAGAGGCTCTTCCTGGAACAGGGGCAGAGGTCGGGCCTGGGGTTCCAAGCCCAAGCCTGCGGATAAACCAGCTCAGCAATGAAAGGGCGCCCTCACCCGCACGGGTGGGGGGACGGCTGCGGCTCTTCTTCCAGGTCTGGGCCCGGGAGGTCACAGACAATTGGATCTTGGAAGTGGTCTCCTCCTGGTACAAACTGGAGTTCGAGTACTGGCCTCCTCCAAGATTTTTAAGGTCTCGGGTGCCCTTGGACCCTCAGGCTGCACAGGGGCTCCTGTTAGCAGTGAAAAACCTTCTGGACATGGGAGTTGTATGCCCGGTGCCTCCGTCGGCCCGGTGCCTCCGAGAGGCAGGGGTTTCTACTCTAATCTTTTCACGGTCCACAAAAAAGAAGGTTCTGTAAGACCCATTCTGGACCTCAAGGTCCTCAACAGATTCATCAGAACCAAGAAGTTCCGCATGGAGACTCTGCGCTCGGCCATCAATTCCCTTCGTCAAGGGGATTTGCATGTTCCAATTATTCCAGCGCATCAGTGATTCCTCAGGTTCACGGTGGACGATCAACATTTTCAGTTTGTAGCCCTTCCCTTCGGGTTGACCTCAGTGCCGAGGGTCTTCACCAAGGTTCTGGCGGCCATAATGGCCCTATTCAGAGCTCAGGGAATTCGCATTGTGCCGTATCTGGACGACCTATTGATTTCAGCTTCTTCCCTCCGTCAGGCGGAGCTGGACACCCACCAGGTGGTGTCAACCCTGGAGAGGTTCGGGTGGGTGACCAACCGCCCCAAGTCGTCTCTCTCGCCATCATGGGTGATTTCATTCCTGGGCATGAATCTGGATACCATTCAGGCCAGAGTGTTTCTACCCCAGACCAAGGTGCAGGGGATTCAGGATCTGATCCGCCTTCTTCTGGCCAATCCTTGCCCCTCTATCCGACAGGGGATGAAACTGGTGGGATTGATGGTGGCCTCCTTCGAGGCGGTCCCGTTTGCGCAGTTTCACATGAGATCTCTTTAGCTTCATCTATTGACGCATTGGGACAGGTGTCCGCTGTCATTGGATCAACCGTTCAGGGTGTCTCCCGGGGTTCAGCAGTCCCTTCGGTGGTGGCTGGAGTCGAGCAACCTGTTGAGGGGCAGATCCTTTCTGGTTCCTTGCTGGGAGACGGTTACCACGGATGCCAGCCTGTCGGGCTGGGGAGGTTTCTGGAAAAGTCATCAGTTCAGCGGGGTGTTGGGTCCTCAGGAGGCTCACAACCCCATCAATGTCTTAGAGCTCAGAGCCATCCGGCTTGTCTTGTCACGGCTGACGTCGCACTTACCGGTTCAGATTTAATCAGACAATTGGACGGCGGTAGCCTACATCAATCACCAAGGGGGGACTCGCAGCAGGAGTGCCCTCAGGGAAGTCTCTCTGATCCTGCATTGGGCAGAGAGCACTGTTCCTTGCATTTCGGCAATCTACATTCCGGGAGTGGAGAACACGGAGGCGGACTCTCTGAGCAGGGGGTCCTCTCGCCAAGGAGAGTGGTTTCTCAATCCCGGGGTTTTTTGGTCTCTGTCGCAAGTGGGGGACTCCGGAGGTGGATCTGTTTGCCTCACGGCACAATCACAAACTTCCGGCCTTTGTGTCTCTATCTCAGGATCCTCTAGGTCTGGCAGTGGATGCCTTGTCCCTTGCTTGGAAGGATCTGGGGTTTCTGTACCTGTTTCCTCCCTTCTCCATGCTGGGCAAGGTAGTTTGCAAACTGGCTCTGGAAGGGGCACCAGCAATTCTGGTGGCTCCAAGGTGGCCAAGAAGGGTTTGGTACGCAGACGTTGTAAGGCTGGCGGTAGATCAGTACCGGCTTCCCATGTTTCCGGATCTGTTATCTCAGGGTCAACTACTTTATCCCAATTTACCAATGCTGGCTTTGACAGCTTGGCTGCTGAAACCTTCATTCTGAAGGAGGAAGGTTTGTCTGAGGCTGTTGTTCAGACCTTGATTAGAGCTAGGAAGCGTTTGGCATTTACTATAGGACCTGGCGGTCCTATATTGACCGGTGTGAGGCTAGGACCTTGCCTTGCAGGGTGTTTTCGATCCCTAGGATTTTGGAGTTTCTTCAGCACGGTCTGGATCTTGGGTTCCAGCTTAGTACCTTGAAAGGGCAGGTCTCTGCTCTGTCTGTTTTCTTCCAAAGATCTTTTGCCTTACACCCGCTGGTTAAGACTTTTTTCCAGGGGGTCACTCATGTTCGACCCCCTCGGAAGGCTATGGTTCCTGTTTGGGATTTGAATTTGGTTCTTTCGGTTCTCCAGGGTCCTCCTTTTGAGTCGTTACAGGATATTGCTCTTTCTGTTTTCACTCAAAAGGTTGCCTTCTTGGTGGCTATTACCTCTGTTCGGCATGTCTCTGAGTTGGCGGCTCTGTCAATTCAGGCCCCTTACTTTGAAAGACACCAGGACAAGGTGGTCTTTCGCTTTAAGCCAGATTTCCTTCCTAAGGTGGTTTCTGCTTTCCATCTCAATCAGGATATTGTTCTCCCTTCCTTGTGTCCTAAGCCTAGCAATGACAAGGAGAGGGTTTTGCACAATTTGGATGTGGTTCGCTGTGTTAAGTTCTATTTGGTGACTACTTCTTCTTTCTGCAAGTCGGATGCCTTTTTCGTGGTGCCCTGTGGGCCCAGGAAAGGTTTGGCGCCCGCCAAGTCTACCATTAGCAAATGGATTTGTCAGGCCATTGTTGGGGCCTATTCTGCTAAGGGGAGGACTCCCCCTTTTAGGGTCACTGCGCATTCTACTCGTGCTGTTGGTGCGTCCTGGGCTTTTCAGCACCAGGCTTCTGTTGAACAAGTTTGTAAGGCTGCTACTTGGTCTTCTGTTCATACTTTTTCCAAGTTTTACAAGGTTGATGTGTGGGCTTCAGCGGATGCCGTTTTTGGCCGCAAGGTTTTGCAAGCTGCAGTGGTTTAAGTTGGTGCATTATTTGCTGTTTATGGTTCCCACCCATGACGGACACTGCTATTGGATGTCCCAAATGTCATGAAGAGTTGAAGCTGAGTGTATGTCACACTTGGAATAATACCGTTTTGTGAGTACTCACCTTTAAAACGGATATTATGAGTGTGACATACACTCCGCTTCACCCCACCCTTTTGGTATTTTGGATTTATATGGTGAACCATTGTTTCTTGGTTGTTAGTTTTGTTATATTTGGTTCTTCCTGGTCCCCTTACTGCTTTCTTACACTGGGGAATTGGTGGGAGGTCCCAGGTATTTATGGACTGGGAGGAGTTCCTTTTTTTGCATTAATCTCTGCAGAAGTTCGCCCTCTACTGGAGAATAACCCAAATGTCATAAAGAGTTGAAGCGGAGTGTATGTCACACTCATAATATCCGTTTTAACCCTTTCAGTGCCAAGCCCGTAGATTCTACGTGCTCGCTTCCACTCCACTTAAGTGCCAAGCACGTAGAATCTACGGGCTTGACTTTCCCCCCTGACAGTAAAAAAAATATAAATCAAAAATACTCACCTGACCCCTCATTGGATCCGGCCGGGTCTCCCCTTTAATTTGGTGCCATCCGATCCCCCGTGGGGGGTCGGATGGCTCCAGGAGAGCCCCCGGAATAGCCCCCCCCCCGCTTCGGCAGCAGCAGCTGCTAAATGTAAAAAAAAAAAAAAAAAAAAAATGACATTTCCTTACCTGAGGCCGCGCTGTCTCCCGATGGGTGTCCTCTTCACTGGGGGGCCTCCGATCGCCCCCCCCCCAGCCTCTTCGGTGGCGAGGAGAGGGCAGAAATTGCCCTCCCCCCCACTTCCTGGAACGGGTCTGCTAGCCCCGCCCCCTGGGGGGCGGGGCCAGGTGACATCTTATGATGTCACCAGCAGCCCTCTTACTGCCGGGACGTGAGACAGACAATCAGTCTGCTCGTGTGCCTGGAGGAGGGCAGATGGGGAGGAGGAGAGGGCTGAGATCGCCCCCCCTCCTCCCCAGGCTCTCTCCTTCAAACACACGAGCAGGCTGTCAGCGGAGATCGCCGGGGGACACAGGATCGGAGGTGAGTAAAGTAAAAAAAAAAAAAAAATAAAGATCTTTTATATCTTATGTCTCTGTGTCTTTTTATTTAACATTTAACCCCTTGTGAACTGGTAAGGGGTCCATGAGACCCCTTATACCAGTTCACAAGGCTGGGGGGATGGCATGTCACCCGCTTGCCGCAGCGGGTGACTTGCCATTAACCCCCGGCACCCCCAATTACCTGCCTCCCCAAAGCCCAGGGGGGGGGCAGAAGAGCCCGGGCCCACACAGGCTATGTGGGCTCGTAGGCTGCAGGGTGGGGGGGCCACAAAAGCTGACCCCCCACTCTGTGCCTACAAGCCCCCATAGCTGGTCCCGGGCTGGTAATGATGGGTAAGGGGGACCCCATTTCATTTTTTTTTTGGATTTTTAAGGGTTTTTAACCCTTAAAATTCCAAAAAAAAATGGGGTCCGCCCCCCTGGGAGGGGGGACCCTATGTCATTTTTTTTTTTAATAAACTCTTTGTGTTCTGTCATCCAGCAGCTATAAAAGGCTTCCAGCAGGTGAGCAGAAGCCAGTGATCGCCGAGGGACACAGTGCTCCAGGATGGATGGGAGGTGAATACAGTGTAAAAAAAAAAATTAATAAAATATTTTTTTCTCTTTTGTGTGTCTGTGTTTTTTTTTACATTTAACCCCTTGTGAACTGGTAAGGGGTCCATGACCCCTATACCAGTTCACAAGGCTGGGGGAGGTGGCAAGTCACCTGTGACTAGCGGGTGACTTGCCATTAACCCCTGGCACCCCCATTACCTGCCTCCCCAAAGCCCAGGGGGGGGGCAGAAGAGCCCGGGCCCACGGGCTATGCGGGCTTTGTAGCCTGCAGGGCCAGGGGCCACAAAAGCTGGCCCCTGTGCCCTGTTTCTACATTTCTACAAGCCCTGCATAGCTGGTCCCGGGCTGGTTACTTTGGGTAAGGGGGACCCCATGTCAATTTTTTTGGGGATTTTTAAGGGTTTTTAACCCTTAAAAATCCCCCCAAAAAATGGGGTCCCCCCCCCAGGAAGGGGGACCCTATGTCATTTTTTTTCTCGATTTAACCCTTTGTAGTGTGGATGGTAGTTGTATTTTATTTGTAAATGTTATAAAGTACTTGTTTCAGTTAGGGGGGTCTCCTGGGCAGGAACGGGGGGCTACCGATAAATATGTGGTACCGTTCTAATCGGTAGAAATGGGGCTTTCACATGCAATACGGTTTTCCTTAATAAAATACATTTTTTATTTGAAATAAAGGAGTCAATTTTCTAAAAAAAATTTTATTTATTTATTTATTTATTTTTTACTTAATAATATTGTAAAAAACAAAATAAAATTTACAAACAAGACATTTCTTGTTAAAGCCTAAACTCTGCTGCAGAAAATATATGTATAATTTTCCTGAAAATTCCAGCAAAAATGGCGCAAAACATGGCGCAAAACATGGCGCAAAATGGGGAAAAATGACCTGTCAACAGAGGGTGACAAAATCTCAAGTAGGCTTGCAATTAAAATGGTTAAAGGTAGCTATGCATGTTGGGTATTGTTCTGTTCGGGGGACGTTGCGCTTTCAGACTTAGCTTGTTTTTTTCTGGTTTGCATATTTATATTTTAGGAAAAGGTGTTTTTTATTCAGCTTTTTTATACATTTTTTAGGGAAACCCTGCGCAACCAAAGAATTCTTTGAGGGATTAATTCCAGAAAGATGAGCCCACTACAACAAGCTGGGTACGCTTAGAAAGCTTAACATGTGTACTTTCAGGTAATATATGGTTTATGGGGGATATTCCAAATGTAAAGGGTTGTTTTGGTTGAAAAATCGCAAGGTGCGCACTTTGTCTGCAGAGCTGAAATTTTCAAGTAAAATCATTGTTACGCACATGCTTTACTTTGGGGTGTTTGCCGACTCTTCCCTTGACAGTAGCTATGCATGTTGGGTATCGTTCTGTTCGGGGGATGTTGCTTTTTCAGACTAAACTTGTTTTTTCTTGTTTGCACATAGTTTTTTTAGGAAAATGTGGCTTTGATTCTGCTTTTTTATCCTTTTTTTAGAGAAACTCTTTGCAACCAAAGAATACAATGAGGGATTACTTCCAGAAAACTATGGGCACATCAACAAGCCTGGTACGCCTAGAAAGCTTGAGGTGTGTACTTCCAGAGAATATATAGTTTGTTGGGGGTATTTCAAATGTAAAGGGTTGTTTTTCTGGAAGAACTGCAAGGTGCGCATATTGCATAGCATAGTTGTATTTTATCTGAAAATTCCCTAAAGCGTTGTTTCAGTTTGGGGGAGTCTCCTGGGCAGGAAAGGGTGTCTACCAATACATATGTGGTATCGCTGTAACTGGGAGAAATTGGGATTTCACACGCAATAAGATTTTATTGAAAAACTTACATTTTTTATTACAAAAAAAACTACAAATTGTAAAATTGTATTTTTTTTTTATTTTTTTTTCACATATTTCACCCAAAAATATTGAGAATACCCCTAAAAAATTACAAACAAGACATTTCATGTTAAAGCCCAGACTCTGCTGAAAAAAACAATATATCATTTCCCTGGGAAATCCCTGGAAATCCCTTCAAAAATCACATTTGAACATGGGGAGCGCAAAATAGTGCAAAACGGTTTGGCACCAAGGGTGACAAAAACTCCAGGTAGGCTGGCAGCGAAAGGGTTAAAGGTGAGTACTCACAAAACGGTGTTTTTCACTAAGTTTGGTTAAAACGTTTTAAGAGCTTCAAAGCATATCACCGGTGTTTGGTTATGTAGCGCACCCCTGGTTCCAATCAACAAACTTAGTGGAAGCAATAGAGCTGATTCAGAGCCTCTCCTGTACTCATTCCTGCATGGGGGAATGAAGTCAAGTCCTGGTTATAGCCTATTTTCTGGTTCAACATCCCAAACAATTTTGTTGTGATTGTAATTTATTGGGATAACATATCCCCAGTGCGGATTATGGCCAACACAGGCCTTACGGCACAAAAGGCCCTCCAGGCCTGCTTATGGGTAGGTAGCCAGGTACACCCTTGATGGCCTGACACACCACTTTAAAATAGCGGGTGGAATTATATGTGTATATAAGTGGTGGCAGTTTGCCTCCATGAGTTGGCACTGCCGTAACAAGGTGCCATCTGACTGCAGGGCATGGCTGGCTGACTCTGGGGCACTTGGGGGAGGTGGTGGTGCTGCCAGTGCTCCAGGGTCTGGGAGGGGGGAGGCGGGATGGACTCCATGTGGCTGCAGTTGGTGGTGGAATCTGCACCACATTTGTAGTGAGCTGCACACTCTCATGTGTGGGTGTGTCCTCCAGGTCATGGATATCTTCCAAAAGAGGTGCAGTCTGTGTGGACAAAGAGAAATATTAGTGTTTGTTTTTGGGAATGGTCCAATACTGCAAAGAAATGTCTATATTTCATTTTCCTCAAACTCCCCTCCCCCTTGTCAATTGCCATTTGCTCATTGTGGCCCCACATTTACCTCATCTGAGTCTTGGCTCCTTTCACTGTGGGGGTTGGCAGACGGTGCAGCTGGAGGCACATGTGTAAACAGGGCTGCTGGCTGGGTGGTGGCTGCAAGGCAAGGGCAAAGCAATGTAAAGCAAAAGCATTCTTTGGCTGGACTCCTTCCTAACCTCAACATGGGTTACACACAACATTGGTTACAACACCTTTGCTCCCACTTCAAGGGGCCGGCTGCCATTGTAATTGTGGTTAACCCCATCGGTGTGCTATGTGGCTAATTATGTATGTCCCAGGCAAGCACTCGTAGTTTGGGCTGGGATGGGCCCACTCATGTTTCTGCCAACTGTTAGTGGTAGGGCTTCTACTCGCTGAGTCAATCTCCATTTTGCCGACAACTCTTACCACTGGTGGGAAAATGCCACCGATCATTGTCGAAGGTCTCTGACACTCATCCCTGCCACCTCTGTAGGAGTGAAGTGCATGCTCTTTTGCAGCCCACCACCAGTTTACAACCTAAAGAAAAGCACAAATGGATGAGAGTGGTCCAATGTAAAGCCCAAACATACCTGTGATCCATCCCCACTTCAACCCCTCAGTCTTGTGCTGATTTTCTGCCAAACCACTATTTTAAGATCATTCCAATTAATTTTGGCCTGGCCACCATCCTTGGGCTCTCACTCAGCACCCATTACGCTGTGGGAAATCTGGGCCCAGATCTTGTCCCGCAATGATTTGGGGGTGGAGTGGGGCCCAACCAGCCTGTCGTAATGGTCCCACACACCATCCAGCAGGACCTCTAGTTGGGCATTATTAAAACACCAAATTCGGCTCCCTAGTGAGCTTGTGCCCAGTCTGGGGGACCGATGCTGGGGTCTGCTGGGTGGTGTGTTGGGGGGGAGGTCAAGCCACTGTGCCCACTCCCAGGCCAAGAAGGGGTGGTTTGCAGGTTTCTGGCCAGGGGACATCCCTGGGTGCTGGTCTGCTGCTTGGCCATGTGCTGAACTGTGGGATCCACAATGGGGCCTACACTGCAGTCCAGTGGCCTAACTGGTGGGTGATATGGGGTGGGATGTGCCAGGAGCCCTGGGTGTGGGTCTACCACTGCTGCCGACTCACACTGTGAGGGTGACCCGCTCTGGATGGGTAGTGTGGCTGGCAGCAGGGGAGTGCCTGCAGGGTGATCAGCAGGGCCCTGAGCTAGGGCTGTAGTGCCTTGGCTGGGTGCTGCAGTAACCTTTGGCCATGCCTGCATTCTGGGGTCTACAGTGTCTTCAATGCTTGGGCATAGTCACACCGTAAGCACTGCCATCAAAGGCCTGGTGTCAGGTGTGTACTTTTATACACAAGTGGGTGAATAATTGGCCAACAATTGGGTTTATTTAAAAGGCCAGCACAGGTGTGGCCAACTTTTAAGCTACACCATCATGGTCATCTGAATGTCGCAGCACCATGGTCCGCTAGGGCGCGACAGCGCAGGGGTGCATCACGCATACAACAAGGAACAACATGGCACCAACAGTATACGCTTGTGAACAGTAAGAATACATCACAATGGTAAGTACACATGCTATGCCATTCACCTACATGTTTGCCACTTGACAGACTGGCCGCCGGAGCCCAGATATACAAATGAAGGGACGTGGCGGAGGCCTGGTGTTCAAAGACAAACTGAGTTTGGGACGACTTGAGAGCACAAAATAGCCCTGGCCCAAACCCTGGCTGCCTGTTGAAGGGCCAGGCGTTAAACAGGCCAACACCATTAGTGTGCCAACCCACATGGGCCAAAGTGGACATGCCGTCAGGCATACCCTCTAGCCACTGTCACATGGAGTAGCTAGACTTTCTGGCACCCAGGGCACAATTTCAAAATGGTGCCTCCCCACCTGTGCTCAGGCCCCCATTTGGCACCCCTGACTTGCTGCACCTGGGCACATGCCCCTCTGCTCCCCCCCTAGCTACGCCCCTGGGCCCAAAGATGTGTGTAGGGAGAGGGGAATGGAAAATATTGGTAGGATCAGACAGGAGAGTGCACCAAGACCATACAATCCTCCGTTAATGGCGGATAGGAAAGCTGGGTGTGCCAGCCACTCCCAACTACCAGTACTGTCAGCTTGGAGAGCTGTGTCTGTGAGCACAATCTGACTCTACTTGCGGAGGGGAGAGCGAGGTGTGCCACTTGGCCTAGGCGCGTCAGCGACTCCTATCCAGACGTACTGTTGACCTAGAGAGATGTGAGCATTTTGGAGATGCCTAGGCACATGCTGGTTAGGAGTCACATCATGTGCCTACTTAGTGGTGCATATGCACAAACTGGTGTGGCAAAAGGGGACATGAATTTGCCGGCTGCATGGGGGAAAAGAGAATTCTGTGAGTACTCACCTGTAGAATTCATTTCTCTTCCATTATTACTTCAGGACATCAGATTTAATTCAGAGACGATTGGGTTAACCTCTCCCAAAGGGTGTGGTCTGCAAGAACAAAGGTGTGTCTCCACCTCCCGGGCCTATATCCACCTGGCTGACTTGATGCACTTCAGTTTAATTAAAAAGCAGTAGAACCAGCTGCCCGGGGGGCATACCTATATCTCCTGTTGGAAACAAAAGGCTGGAGACAAAATACAAGACTTTTTTATTTTATGCTGATCATTATTTACAGCAACTATTTACATATTTACCACTCCACTAAAACTAGGCATCCAACACATGGACATAGTAACCTAGCAGACAGGGAGGGTCTGATGTCCTGAAGTAATAATGGAAGAGTAATTATACAGGTGAGTAATCACAGAATTCTCTTTTCTCTTCCATTTTACTTCAGGCCATCAGATTTAATTCAGAGACGATTGGGACCTCCAAAAGCAGTACCCGAATTCGGGTGGGATCCCCAAACCTTATTCCTTTCAGGAACAAGACATTCCAAAAACCCTTATTCCTTTCAGGAATAAGACATCTCAAAAACCCTTATTCCTTTCAGGAATAAGACATCTCAAAAACCCTTATTCCATTCAGGAATAAAACATCTCAAAAACCCTTATTCCATTCAGGAATAAGACATCTCAAAAACCCTTATTCCATTCAGGAATAAGACATTCCAAAAACCTTTATTCCTTCCAGGAATAAGACATTCCAAAACCATCTAATTACCACTGTATGCAATTCCTTCATACCAAAGGCTCTACCTTATAGAATTTGGTAAATGTATGAGCTGAAAACCAAGTAGCAGCTTTGCATACTTGTTCTATTGAAGCTTGATGCTAAAAGCCCAAGAAGCTCCAATAGCTCTTGTCAAATGAGCAGTAGTCCTAAAAGAAGAATCCTTCCCCTAATGGAATATAGGCTCTTACCACTGGCTGTCTAATCTATCGCTGATGGTAGACTTAGATGGTGGAAGACCTTTCCGTGGACCCTCAGGTATGACAAAATAAGGAGTCTGACCTACGGAAAGATTGTGTAGCAGTGAGATAGTATCTTAGTGCTTTTCACTACATCCAGCAATGAAGAATCCTTTCTTTATCGAAGACTAGAGGAGGACATAAGGAAGGCAATTCACCTCTTCATTAAGATGAAAACCACTTTAGGAAAAACATCCTGTTTAAAGCAGAAGATGACCTAGTCCTTATGTAACACTAAATAAGGAGACTTAACTGATAAGCTGCTAATTCAGAAACCTTCCTTACTGAGGTTATTGCCACTAAAAAAGATAACCTTAAGAGTCAATAAACTTAATGACGCATCTGCCAGTGGTTCAAACGGAGGACCCTGATAAAGAGCTGATAAAACTAAGTTTAGGTCCCAAACCGGCAGAAGTGGCTTAAGAGGAGGCCGCACATGAGCGACTCCCTATACAAAAAGTTTTGATACATTTATTCAAAGCAATGGGTTTCTGAATAAAAAGATAGATAAAGCAGATATCTGTCCCTTTAAAAGTACTCAATTGAAAACCTTCATCAAGACCTTTCTGCCAAAAAATCAAATATTCTGGGAACAGAAAAAAATTCTACCAGCGAACCTTCTGGATTCGTACAAAGTGATAATGCTTGCCAGACTCTATAATAGATCATTGATGAAGGCTTCTTCCTGGCCTGAATCATAGTCTGCATGACTATGTCAGAAGAACCCCCTTTTTGCCAAGAAAAAGGATTCAATAGCCAGGCCGTCCAAACCAGAACATGTGAATTGGGATCCCTGTGTGAGAAGATCTGGATCGTCGGGTAACCTCCACGAGTTGCCCTCTGACATCCTTACTATGTCTGAGTACCAGCTTCTTCATGGCCACTGAGGAGCCACCATAATGGTTGGGAATCCCTTGTGAGCTAACCTTTCTTCGTACTTGACCCAGGAGTGGAATCGGAGGGAATGCATAAAGAAGCTTGAATGCTGGCCCCTGAAGAGTCAGGACATCTGTTGCTTTTGTAAGAGGATCCCTGGACCGAGACACAAACTTTGTAACCTTCTGATTGTGTCGTGATGCACAAGAGATCTATGTCCGGAATCCCCTAGTGCATGCATAGGTATTGAAAAAACCCTCTGACTAAGACCATTCCCTCTAATGCAGGACCGTTTTGCTGAGATGATCGGCCTGCAAGTTGTCCACTCCAGGTATGTGTACAGCCGAAATGCATGAAAACTGTTTCTTGGCCCAAAGTAAAAACCAGCCAACTTCCATGAGGGCTTCACTGCTTCAGGCGCCCCCATGGTGGTTGATATATACCACCGCCATCCGATTGGATTGTCTGTTTGAATCCGGACGGGATACCCCTTCAGATGGTATGTCCAATGTCTGAGATACAATAGAATCGCTCTCAGCTCCAGGATATTTATGGAGGGTTTGCTCTCCTTCGGACTCCACTGTCCCTGGAGCGTTACTCCATGACACTCCCCCAACCCGGTAGACTGGCATCCATGGTGATGATCTTCCACTGTACTGGAAGGAAGGATTTGCCAGTCTGAAGAGGCTGAGGACCAGGCTAGAGACTGCCTTGTTGACGGTGTCATGCAAAAAGAGTGATCCAGAGTGTGTGGGTCTTGATCACAGATTCTGAGCAATTCCATCTGCAGGGGTCTTGTTTGAACAGTGCAAAAGGTACTGACTCAAAGCAAGATACCATCAGGCCCAACAGACATATTCCTTGATGAATCGTTGGGTGAGGGCAAGAGGGAGAGACCCTGTACCCTGGCCTGGAATAAGAGTCACTTCTGTGTTGGAAAAAACACTTTTGCCTGAGACGTGTCTAATGACAGTCCCAGAAAAGAATAACTCTTGAAGCTATGATATGGTATTTGACTTAAGAATTCGACTGGATAGTCAAATATCCAATGTCAATCAGACAGTCTGCGTATCCTTCTGGGCCCCCTGACATGATGGGGCCCATATCAACAGATAGTCTAAGTAAGGGATTATATGTATACCCTAACTTCTTAGAGAAAACATGGGACCTGCCAACACCTTGGTTAACACCCTTGGTGCTGAAGATAGACCGAAGGGTAACGCCACAACTAGAAGATGTAGGCCACCTACAGCAATGTAGGTATGTATCCTTATATATACACTGCCCGACTGGAGTAACTTCACTGTGGATCAACAACTCCAATCTCTAAAAAATGTACACCTATGTGGTGTACCACTAATAATAGTAAATACTGCCGTGCTCACCCACTTACTCTACTAGACAACCCAGATGAAGCCTGGGTACACAGTTTCCCAGGGATCATCAATAAGGGAGCACAAACAATTGCAAATCTACCAATAGTTTATTCAATACACATAAAGGACAAACATTTAAAACCAACAATCAAGACAAATTAAAATACCCCCCCGGCCCTAGTAACCGTCTTTCCTCAAAATGACCTGTAAAATACAAGGCCGCGGTTCAAATAATATCAATCCATCTCCCTATCTATTCAATCATATTATTAAAACAATAATCCACCAAAAAACAATAACCTTCATTAATTTTCTTTGTGCCGGCACAAAAACTATCACATATGTAAAAAAAGAGGAAACCCCCCAAAAACAATACTGTGCAAAACTGTATATCTAATATCCAAAACTTAATTACATATAATCCATTGTGTATAGATATCTAAACTAATTACATATTGTACAGAATATTTAAAAAAAAAAAGGCGTACGTAGGAGAGACAAAGAATGCTCTACGCACCCGAATTCAAGCTCACGTTTCCAACATCCGTTTGGCCTAACGGGATACCTTAGCAGGTAAGACTGTTTCACCTGTAGCGCGGCATTTCCTGGAGGTTCATGGAGGGGATTTTTCATCCCTCCGTGTGGTGGGGGTTATAAAGGTTAATTTGGGCCCCTGCGGGGGGGATTTAAAAAGACTACTCCTTCACAGGGAGTTACGTTGGATTTTCCAACTTGGTACCAGGTCCCCACAGGGACTAAATGAGGACTGGTCTTTTTCCCCTTTCTTAGGTTAGGATAGGTTACATGATTCTCCCCTCATTCCCAATGAGGCTGATATATGGATTATTCTTCCAGATTGACCCACACTGGGACAACCTTCTTACACTATATTGTAGTTCGGGTTTTAGCACTTGGTTTGCTTCACTGTATGGGAGGCTTATATTCATATTTATTGTCACACATGAGGGTCACCCTTCTCCTTGTTAGGTTTTGGATTCATGTTGATGGACACTTGGGTGGGCTGTCCATTGCCATGTCTTCAGGGTATTTGGTTCTAAAGATTTTTTTGGTTCTAGCTGTTGTTACGTTTATTGGTTTTGAGCCATTAATTGATCAGCTTTGGGATAATGGCATCCCTAGCGTTGAATTTCTGGCTCTATTTTTCATTTTTCACTATTTTGTATTAGACTCACACATATATATTTTGTTGTATGTATGCTCACAGGCTCACAGGTCAATGTTTTCTCTTAGGATTGTCCCAGGGTTCAGCGGTGGTTTGACAGATGAAGAATGATGGTTGAAACATTACTCCATGCAAGTTTCCAATATACAGCCCTGTAGGAGAAGAAGGGCGAGTGTCTAGCTGGGGTTAATCTATGCTGGCACCTCTTAACCCAACGAATTTGACTCCCCAGAAGTAATTGACTACCTCGCTGCAACTTGAAGCACATGGGGTGGACTCTATACATCCCCTGTATGGGGATTCAGTACCGTGCTCTTTGGAATTGCCAGAATGCAACATTTAACTTTTGTCTCTTGGGGTGAGGACATCCAGACATACTCTGCATTCCCTCAATTGATAAATTATAGTAAATGTTCCAAGTGAAATGGCTATATAAAGAGCAATTTGCCTGGTGACAGGAAAGGCATGTGGCTGATAGGCAAGTTGATTCTGGTAATATGGAATTAATCATAATAGTGTATAGTCCTCTATAGTATTGTTTAATATCAGATATAGATTTTTTTATATTAAAATATAAAGTAAAAGTATTGTTTAGCACACAAAAAATGTTTCATTTGGCTCCGTGCTTTTGCACGCCCCCTGGCCACATGGGTGTCCCTTTAGAGACTGCCTGGGCCGGACCTCGAGGCTATGGCTCTGCTAAGCCTCTCGGCGCTGTATGCGGCCCGCGATGGGAGACGTGGCCGGGCCGCCGCTCTTTACATCCCGCTGGCGGCCCTGTCTGCCTCTACACGGGCTGCAATGACGGAGCACTGGGAGGTGGGCGTGTCGGCTGGCCTGGGCCGGGCTGTCACTGCGGATGGCGATGTCCCTGGTAATGGGCGCGTCACTCGCTGTGTCATTTCCGGCTGCGACCGGCCGGGGCGCACGCTCACATGCGTTGCTTTGTGAGTGCAGCTGTGCCATGGCCGCGAGGTTTGGGGTGAGTATAAAGGCTGAGCCTGGTTATTGTTTGTCTTCACCCTAGCAAGAAGTGGTCGTACGGACCGCGAAGCGCAGGTGGTTGACCCCCGCTGCCCCTGGCTTTCCTCCCCGGCTGCTGTGCTTCTTTATGTGTTGTCAGCTAAGTAATCTCTCTTTGCATGTTTTCACTTTGTGTACTTTGTTTACTCAATTGTCCATTGCACTTTATTTAGATATATTTCTTTAGGCACCTTGCACTTATATTAGAATTATCACTATATCATTCTATTTGTTTTAAATTTGAAAGTGGTTTTCCTTTTTTTTTTTTTAAATATTCTGTACAATATGTAATTAGTTTAGATATCTATACACAATGGATTGTATGTAATTAAGTTTTGGATATTAGATATACAGTTTTGCACAGTATTGTTTTTGGGGAGTTTCCTCTTTTTTTATATATATGTATTTTACGGGTCATTTGGAAAAAAGACGGTTACTAGGGCCGGGTGGGTATTTTAATTTGTCTTGATTGTTGGTTTAAAATGTTTGTCCTTTATGTGTATTGAATAAATTATTGGTAGATTTGCAATTGGTTGTTTCCCTGGGGAAACTGTGTACCCCAGGCTTCATCTGGGTTCTCCAATCTCTAAAAAGGCGAGATACGACAGATCTCAATGCTTCTTCTTTCTGCGGAATTCGGGATACCCCTGACCAAAAGAATATCCAAGGGGGTCTGGCTCCTAATTTGATCTTGTAACCTGAGGATACAACTTCCTGTATCCAAATATCTGTTACAGCCTCTAAATATGAGCAAAATGCAGAAGCGGTCCCCCCACACCTGCAAGTGCAGGGCCGTCCCTTCATGCCATTCTCTTTGAAGAGGGTCTGGCTTTATTCTGCCAGACACCTGTTGCCTTAATTTGGAACTTTGTCTTATTCCAAAAATCTCTTCGGTATCCCGAAGAGGCCGAAAATCTAACCGGAACCCCGGAGTATTAGAGGCCCTGCAGAAGCAGTATTAGACTTCGGCTTCTGTGGCAGATTAGATGATTTACCACAATTAGCATGCTTTACCATGTCAACCAAGCACTCCCCAGACACCCCACCTTAAAGGGGAGTCCTGTCATTCTTTTCGGAGCGTATGTCAGCTGGCCATTGCTTAAGCCATAAAGCATGCCTTAAGGCTAACACCAGAGCAAGGCCTCTGGCACTTAACCTGTTCAACCCCATATCATATAGCTGTTGTAGCCAAACTGGTCTTGATCACCTAGGAGCATGACTTCCATGAATGACCCCTATGAGCCTTCGAGTCTAGTTGTTTTAACAACCTCCTGCTCCCCAAAAATGCTATGGATGTAGCCCAGGCCGGCCGCAAGGTCAACCCCATAATAGAATAAGCAGGACATGCCACCTGATCCACGCGCTTATTCGCTGGATCCTTTGGAGAAGCACTATCCGAGGATGGCATAACCAAAATCTTAAAAGACCTGGCCCCAGAGCGTCCCCCACAGGAGGGTGAGACCATAATTTAATCTGATCTGGAGGAAAGGGATACATAGTATCTAGTACTTTAGGAATGGGCAGAAGACAACCTGATTTCTGCCATTCCCTATTGATCAGATTAGAATGCTGCGTATACTCTGCAACATCCTCCAGAATCGAGGAAATCAAACCATCCATTCATCTTAACTGAGCAGAGGACTTCTGAATACGAGTCCTTACTGGATAAATCCTCCCAACGGATAACTTCCTGGGAGACTATGGCAGCTACAATATCTTCTTCAAGTTAGAGGATAAATCTTTTCTTAAAAAAACCTTTTAGTAGCCGATCCTTCTAAATTACTCTCTAAAGGTTTAGAACCACTTGAGGGCTGCCGACAGAGTTTAAAGAATCAGAAGGAGGCTATGGCAGCCACAATATCCTCTTCAAAACTCTGAGGATTTTTTTTTTTCAAAACCTTCTTAGTAGCCTATATGACTTAAAGGTTTTAGGTCCGCTTGAAGGCTGCCAGGGGGTTTTTAAGCTCAGAGGGCACCGGCAACAAGGGTCAGAGCCCTTGCAGGGAGGAGCCAATTGGCTTCCATATCCACTACTACAGTAGCATAACCCTGCACACCGTGCTATCCTCGTCTAGTGTCTGTTTGCATACTGGACATGGGGTGAATCTATCTGCTAAAGGACCAGATCCGATTACCCCAGATGCCTCCCTCATGGTGATTAATACTAGATTACCTCCCAGGGGGGTCTAAAACCTAGTTTGTGAACAGTTCCCGATAGTCGCAAGACTATTCTGAGAGCTCAGAGGGTGAACCACATCAATATATTGCCAGTCTTATCCCACAACTATATATATATATATATATATATATATATATATATATATATTAAAAACAAGAACAATTAAAAACATTAATATGTATATATGAATAAATATCATATTAATACATATAACAATTAAAAAATGACCTACCTAAAGATTTAGGTCCACTTGAGGGTGGCCGTGCAGCGGCTCACGGTATTTTTGTGCTTCCCCCAGCCGAAAATCTTCCAGTGAAGGCGGCCGGAGAAGAACCGCGATCTCAGCAGTACTCGGCGCTTCGCCCGGCCGAAAATCTTCCATTGAAGGCAGCCGGAGAAGAACCGCGATCTCAGCGGTACTCGGCGCTTCGTCCGGCTGAAAATCTTCCACTGAAGTCAGGCGGAGGAGAACCGCGATGTTAGCGGTACTTGCCGCTTAGTCCCGGCCGAAAATGTTGCAGTACGAGCGGCCGGAGAACCGCGATGTTAGCGGTACTTACCACTTAGCCCCAGCCGAAAATGTTGCAGTGTGAGCGGCCGGAGGAGAACCATGATGTTAGCGGTACTTGCCGCTTAGTCCCAGCTGAAAATATTGCAGTGCGAGCGGCCAGAGGCGAACCGCAATGTTAGCGGTACTTGCCGCTTAGTCCCAGACGAAAATGTTGCGGTGCGAGCGACCGGAGGAGAACCGCGATGTTAGCGCAGTGGGGTAAGAAAGAACCGCACACCGGTGCTCGCTGCTATGCTAAGCCGAAAATGTTTCCATAGCGGCGGATGCAAATTTTGAATTTTTCAACCAGTAAAAACACATGGGAAGAGCAATAAAGAGGAAATTAATTCCCCTGGTTCCCCTCAATCAGGCTCACCAGACAAAAGCCTTATGGCTGCTTTTTCCTGTGGCGGAATTCTCAGCCAGATAGTGTCACTCTTTTTTAAAAAACAAAAAGGTGACAGCCCACAGCGCCCCCAGGACCCTCGCGCTTAACTTACCTTCCTGATCCGAATGCAGCTTAGCTGCAGAGGCAAAGTGGGTCCATTCAGATCCAAGGAGTATAAGGGCCAAGGAACAGTCAGGTTTCCATTACCCCCGCTTCCAAGGCACAATCTTCCTTTAAAACAAAAAAGTAAATGGGAGAGGAGTTCAGATAAGTCCTTGCAGTGACCGCTGCAAGAAAGCAAACTGAAGTGCATCAAGTCAGCCAAGTGGATATAGGCCCGGGAGGTGGAGACACGCCTTTGTTCTTGCAGACCGCACCCTTCGGGAGAGGTTGACCCAATCGTCTCTGAATTAAATATGATGGCCTGAAGTAAAATGGAAGAGAAATGTAAGAGACGTGAAAGGGAAGTTCGTGTGCATGTGGTCCTAAACTAGGCAAATACATGGCATGAATAATAGACCACTACGACTTTAAGCACAACACCCACGCCAAGGAGACGTTGGCACTGGAGGTGGCAACCTATCTGAGCAGGCGGGGGATGTCGGCTTAGACTCACACACAAGTCATGCAGCACTGGTCAGACCTCAAACAACGAAAATTGGCCTCTTGGTATGCCGGTTCTACAGCCAGAACTTTGCAGGTAAGCCGATGCCCAAGAAAGAAGGTGAGCACTGGTGCAGAACTGTGTAAGTGAATGTTCTTTTTTTCTTCTTGCGTGTTCTGGCTGCGAATTAAAGCCACCCGGAGGCAAGGTGTCTGACCAGCAAGCCCATTCTATGCAGCCGGGCTGGCATAAGGTATGCTTGATGAATCCATTTGGTTTGTATAAACCTATCCCTGGCCTCCACTACGGATGTATGGATATTCTTCATAACTTCATCCCAGTCGTCCCGATCCAGCCCCTGCCACTTGGTTTTAACCATCTACCAGGGTCTTATATAAGGAGGAGGTAGGTTTCAATAAGTCCCTTGACCTGACTGCTCACTCAACTGGGGATTCAGAGATCTGTGGGCCATTGCTGGGGAATTGGGTCCGCAGCACGTGCCTAGGTTGTAGGTATCGGAAGAAATCCCTCGGGGACAGCTGAAATATTCTGCGTAGCTGCTCAAAAGACATAAGGTTACCAGATCGTATATCTGCCCCAGCTTGTGGACTCCAGAACAGTGTGTCCAGCATGGCGTGAAGCTCCACAAGTTTGCGGTTACCCCATAAGGGAGTGAATGGAAATCTGCCCCCTGCTCGACCCTTCTCCTAGCCTAACTAACCTCTCCCAGATGTTACACACTGTCCCCATGCACCTTGTTGGACGCGGATCTCTCCCAGTGCCTCTGTATATTCTATGGCATTTTTAAGTTTCCATTATTGTGTGGCTATATGGTATAATCAATGTAGCTAAAAGGATTACTGGCAGAATTCTCAACTGGAGAGATGATTGCTGCTGTTTGACATAGCCAAAGCTTCTAATTAATTAATCTGCTACACGGGAAGGATTGTGGAAGTTGTATTCAGAAAGTTTTACTATAGGGCAAGAAAGCCACTCCTGTTTTACCACCGAGCAGCTACACCTGAAGCCTCCCCCCCTGACACCCATTAAGAGAGTATGTGCATGTGTTTGAGAGTACAGAGGTGGATGCATGTGTTTGGGAGTGCACGCATGTGCGTTTCAGAGTGTACATGCATGTGCATGTGGGAGTTTGTGCATGTAGGAGTTCACACATTTGGAAGTGTGCTCATGCGCTTTGGGAGTGCGCACATGCACATTGGGAGTGCCCACGTGTGATTGGGATAGCGGTCTTGTATGCATTAATGTTCTGGTCTAGGCTCCAATGTCACCTAGCAACAGGGGGAGAGGGAAGAAGCACAGTCAGGGTGTCTGAAGCAAGTTCTGGGACTCTTACAGACCCCGCCCATTTTGCTGATTATTATGCTGATTGTTATCACAGATCCAATACCGACGCCCACTTGCTTCAGAATAGAAATCATGAGAAACTGTTCTTTCATCGACAGCTTAGAAAATTTGGCCTGTCACGTGCCCTAATGCCCCCCGTATCTAATGCAGTCATTGGGTCGACCTTGTGCTTCTCCGTTACAGTATGGTTTGCAGATGCCACCAAAAAGAAAATTCTGAAACTTCAAAGATTATTATAAGTGGACCAATCACTATCCTTTTACAATATCTAGCACACCATTAGTATATATACAAATAAGAAGTAAAAACCAAAATGACTGGCAATGAAGGCTCAAAACAGAAAAATCAAGACAAAGGCTGGAACAGGGAAAACGACTAGAGGCAAGATGAAAGACATATACAATTAAAACGATATTCAAGGGTAACCTGGAATTCAGGGACTAAGTATGTAATCAAATAGAAGGTCTTGTTATTGAAACACCCCCTATATAAGGTCTAACCAATGAACAGCCATTACAGAAAATGTTAAAGCGCTGAAGTGAATTTTAAAGTGCATACAATAATCAAAATTCATAAACATTAAGTGTATAAATATATGTGCTATATTAATTGTGCAAATATGCCTTAAACCTAATTTTGATAGTAAACAATATACAAAAACTACACTGAAAGCTGCTAATGTATTAATAAAGTGCTAAGTGCTAAAAGAGAACATGATACATAAATACTACACAGGCCTCAAGAGTGAACATGACCGTGATCTAACAATCAAAACATCTGGGCAAAAAAGACATATATAAAGAGAATAAGTATTATATCACCATGTATAAGAAGTCCCGTCCAGGTATCCCCAAAACACACCGACGCGTTGCGTGAGCCCTATCCGTCCCACTTCATCAGGATGTAATACCAAGGTGCTGGTCTCCCATATTTAAACCCCTCAGCAAATTAACGCTGCACAGTCAGCGAGGCCGCGGCGCGCTAAGTCACGCCCCGTCCGCATGTTCATCCGAAGGTGCGTGGGGATAACGTAGCTGGCCGCCGACTCCCCGCAGCCATGGAACGCACAAGCTACGGACGTGGCGCGCTACGCGCGCATGCGCCCTTCAACCTCAACATCCAAGTTCTGGAAACGGTATAAAAGCCTCAGATCCTGCACACTTTATGGAGCGGAGACACTAGGTGAGTATTTCAGCAGCGAGGGCGGGCGGCATCCCAAAGGCTAAGCCAATATGTAACCTGGTCCCCGATGTTACTTCGAGTCCAGATATACCATTATTCCAGAGCGGACGGATCATCAGACAACAACCATAATCTGTGACATCAAAAACAACGACGACAACAACAACAAATTAACAGTGCTCAAAATGTAATGTGCATTGAATATAAGTTAATACCTGACTATACTTTGATGAAGGACGAATAACCCCAATTTAGCCATTCCTCCCCAAAAATTAAGTAAAACTAAATTCCTCATTAATTCCATAAGGTGCTCTAGTGTTTAAATTATAAATCCATTCCAACTCTTTTTGTTCTAAACGTCTTTTGAGATTGCCCCCCCTCCATCCAAGACTCACCTTTTCAATAAAGGTAATACGCGTTCCCTCCATACTACAATTGTGTTGTGTCTATTACTATTGTGTTGGTAGTGAGCACCGCTGGAGTTAAGGTCTTTCCTGTCTCCATATCCCTTTTTGCCAACTTTATATTTGATATGTGTCCATGTATTCAAATTCTAGCGGAATTTTTCGTTTCGCCTACATACTGCTTCGGGCACACACATTCTATCATATAGATAATACCTTCTGTTCGGCAATTCAAATGTTGGTGGATATAGTATGTTTTAGGAGATTGTAATCCACTAAAATTTTTACAGGTCACAACATATTTACAAATACTACATTGCCCACAAGGCCTACTCGAACCCATATTTTTGCTGGATAACAACGTACGAGGACGTGTATAATTGCTTTTGCAAAGACGATCTCTTAAATTGGGCGCTCGTTGGGGAGTCATTAATGGTCCCTTTCTTACCCACCTTGCTAAGTAAGGGTCTGTATTAAGGACCGGCCAATGCTTTTTGAAAATACATTTGAGTAAATGCCAATCACTATTGTATTCAGAGGAAAATCTTACCTCATCATCGCATCTACGGTGTCGATATTTCAAAAGATCTTCCCTCACGGTTTCTTCTGCTCTGCCTTTTGCTTGATTCAGGATATTCTTCGGGTAGCCCCGTTGTTTAAACTGGTGCTCTAGTTTCTTGGCTTCCTTCTTGAAATCCAATACATCCGAACAATTTCTTTTCAGCCTAAGAAACTGACCAGTGGGTATTCCTTTCTTTAGATTCTTAGGGTGTGCACTGGTGAAATGTAGCAGACTGTTGGTAGCAGTTGCCTTTCTGTAAGGTGTAGTCCGTATAGTGCCATCCCCCTCGAGAATAAAAGTTAAATCCAGGAAGGTGGCCTGGTGGGAGCAGATTGTATGGGTCAGGAATATGTTGTAATTATTTTTATTCAAACATTCAATAAACAAACTGCCCAATTCTTTAGGCCCATGCCACAGAATAGGCACATCGTCAATGAAACGATACCATCCAAGAATGTATTGATGGTAGTTATCAAATTCCTCTGCCCATACAACCTCCCTCTCCCACCAGCCCAAGAAAAGATTAGCAACCGAGGGAGCACACCGAGCTCTCATGGCAACGCCTCTAATTTGTTTGTAGTATCCCATGTCAAAGATAAAGATATTATGACTGAGCACAAAGTCTAATAATTCTAAGATGAAACTATGCAAGGCCCTCTTATTTGTTGTCTCCATTTCTAAGAAGTATCCAACTACATGTTTCCTCGGTTGCTAATCTTTTCTTGGGCTGGTGGGAGAGGGAGGTTGTATGGGCCGAGGAATTTGATAACTACCATCAATACATTCTTGGATGGTATCGTTTCATTGACGATGTGCTTATTCTGTGGCATGGGCCTAAAGAATTGGGCAGTACCTTTATTGAATGTTTGAATAAAAATAATTACAACATATTCCTGACCCATACAATCTCCTCCCACCAGGCCACCTTCCTGGATTTAACTTTAATTCTCGAGGGGGATGGCACTATACGGACTACACTTTTCAGAAAGGCAACTGCTACCAACAATCTGCTACATTTCACCAGTGCACACCCTAAGAATCTAAAGAAAGGAATACCCACTGGTCAGTTTCTTGGGCTGAAAAGAAATTGTTCGGATGTATTGGATTTCAAGAAGAAAGCCAAGAAACTAGAGCGCCGGTTTAAACAACGGGGCTACGCGAAGAATATCCTAAATCGAGCCAAAGGTAGAGCAGAAGAAACCGTGAGGGAAGATCTTTTGAAATATTGACACCGTAGATGCGATGATGAGGTAAGATTTTCCTCTGAATAGAATAGTGATTGGCATTTACTCAAATGTATTTTCAAAAAGCATTGGCCGGTCCTTAAAACAGACCCTTACTTAGCAAGGTGGGTAAGAAAGGGACCATTAATGACTCCCCGACGAGTGCCCAATTTAAGAGATCGTCTTTGCAAAAGCCTTTATACCCTTCCTCGTATGTGGTTATCCAGCAAAAATATGGGTTCGAGTAGGCTTTGTGGGCAATGTAGTATTTGTAAATATGTTGTGACCTGTAAATATTTTAGTGGATTACAATCTCCTAAAACATACTATATCCACCAACATTTGAATTGCCGAACAGAAGGTATTATCTATATGATAGAATGTGTGTGCCCAAATCAGTATGTAGGCGAAACGAAAAATTCCAGCTAGAATTAGAATACATGGACACATATCAAATATAAAGTTGGCAAAAAGGGATATGGAGACAGGAAAGACCTTAACTCCAGCGGTGCTCACTACCAACACAATAGTAATAGACACAACACAATTGTAGTATGGAGGGAACGCATATTACCTTTATTGAAAAGGAGTCTTGGATGGAGGGGGGGCAATCTCAAAAGACGTTTAGAACAAAAAGAGTTGGAATGGATTTATATTTTAAACACTAGATCACCTTATGGAATTAATGAGGAATTTAGTTTTACTTCATTTTTGGGGCGAGATGGATAAATTGGGGTTATTCTTCCTTCATCGAAGTATAGTCAGGTATTAACTTATATTCAATGCACATTACATTTTGAGCACTGTTAATTTGTTGTTGTCGTTGTTTTTGATGTCACAGATTATGGTTGTTGTCTGATGTTCCGTCCGCTCTGGAATAATGGTATATCTGGACTCCAAGTAACATCGGGGACCAGGTTACATATTGGCTTAGCCTTTGGGATGCCACCCGCCCTCGCTGCTGAAATACTCACCTAGTGTCTCCGCTCCATAAAGTGTGCAGGATCTGAGGCTTTTATACCGTTTCCAGAACTCTGAGAAAACAGAAACGGAGAAATGGGATGTTCGTTCTTTTGCCAACACTATACAATATATGTATTACATTCATTGTGTCCTCTCATTTGATCCTTGCTTGCAAACGGTTGCTCCTATCTGTGAATTTACACAGGTTTTGAGATATTTATTAGATTATAAGCATTTGGTTTTCAATCGGGATGTAATGGGAGAATAAGTTGTTTGGTGTCCCTTAAAAAGTTCACAATAATGGAGATTTCTCTTTTGTTGCATATCTATCCCTATATTTGGTTCTTTTCCTAATAGGTATTGGAACAGCTTGGAGACCTGTATTGGTAGATGGGATTATTACAATAATTACATCGACATATTAGAATATGCTTTATGGTGAAAAATTGTTATTAGCCCCCATGATAGAATTGCTTCATGCCCCTGTATGTTTATCTATGCACACATATTTACTGTCACAATCAGATTAATATGAGAATTGATATTTACACATAGTCAAAATTAATCAATTTATTTAGGTTGTCACTGCCGATTGTGTATAAAGTGCTAGTCTGGTCCGTGCCACCTTCCTCTCCTATATCTGTAATGGAGCCTTGCTGTCAGTTGCGAGATGAGGGGACGGGGTGGCGTGCTGCGCGCCATGTCCGTAGCTTGTGCGTTCCATGGCTGCGGGGAGTCGGCGGCCAGCTACGTTATCCCCACGCACCTCCGGATGGACATGCAGACGGGGCGTGGCTTGGCGCACAGCGGCCTCGCTGACTGTGCAGCGTCAATTAGCTGAGGGGTTTAAATATGGGAGACCAGCACCTTGGTATTACATCCTGATGAAGTGGGATGGATAGGGCCCACGCAACGCGTCGGTGTGTTTTGGGGATACCTGGACAGGACTTCTTATACATGGTGATATAATACTTTTTTGTAATGTATAATGTCTTTTTTGCCCCCGATGTTTTGATTGTTAGAGGTCATGTTCACTCTTGCGGCCTGTGTAGTATTCATGTATCATGTTCTCTTTTAGCACTTAGCACTTTATTAATACATTAGCAGCTTTTCAGTGTAGTTTTTGTATATTGTTTATTATCAAAATTAGGTTTAAGGCATATTTGCACAATTAATATAGCACATGTATTTATACACTTAATGTTTATGAATTTTGATTATTGTATGCACTTTAAAATTCACTTCAGCACTTTAACATTTTCTGTAAAGGCTGTTCATTGGTTAGACCTTATATAGGGGGTGTTTCAATAACAAGACCTTCTATTTGATTACATACTTAGTCCCTGAATTCCAGGTTACCCTTGTATATAGTTTTAATTGGTCTTAAATGTATATGTCTTTTATGTATGAATTGATTTCTGTGTAAATAAATAAATATTTAGTTTATTTTTACATAATATTCTGGTGTGCGGCTGTAATTTAGGCAGAGCCATTTTAGTTGATCTGGCAGCCCTCTTTGTTGTTGTGTAGAGGCAAGATGAAGATGATGGGCAGAGGATCTGGAGGCAAGTCTGATTAGAGAGGAAGGCAAAAGTATACATGAGCAACTAGCATAATCTGTGGAGTTTATTTTTAGGCTTGTTAATTAAGCACAGCAGAGTAAATGGACACCGGAAAACACAACCCTAAAGATAAGGCCAGAAAGTGCCACCAGCAGGTGACTAACCAGTATTACCACCAAAGGGGTAGCTTTTCTAAAAACTTTGGAAAGGAAGGTGTAGGATTAGTACAGTGTCATAAGGGTCAATTTATTTTTGGTGCGCCGTTGAGTTAGCGCCTGCTATTTGAAGTGTCAAGTCGTGTTCGGGCTTCCGTCTGATTCATGGTCATCAATTTATGCACTAGTGTTCTCCATTGCACTAATGTGCTCCTAAAATTTTCAGCTAGCGTCTTTTTTACACACCGATTTATGGTATGTTTTGAGGGCAGAAAAGCATGTGCAAATGTGAATTTGAAGAGTGAATTTCCTCCAGCAAATAGGTGGAGTAACAGGCTTTTTTCATTCAAAAAAACACATGCCGGCAGCTTCCTGCATGTTTATGAACAATGAAAGTGTCAGCGGCAAGTTCTTTTCAGCAATTGAATCCTTTTTTTGTTTGTTTGGGTTCCTACAAAAAAAAATGATAAAAGTTTTCAAAAAACACAAAATTAAGGTTCAAACAACCAAAAGGTGGCTATTGTAGCAAAAACCAAAACAATAAAAAAATTAAATTATTAAGCATTAATATGCAAACCAAAAAGGGAGGGTTAAAGAGAACATCAGGGGCAAAATATTGGGCAAAAAAGTTAAGGCTTAACTGGAAGAAGAATATCCCCCCAAAAATACACCCTCAAATAATGGAGAACACAGATTCTCCAGAGAATTAGAAACATAGAAAGTTGACGGCAGAAGGAGACCTTACGGTCCATCTAGTCTGCCCTTATGTGTATACTGAGCAAACAGATCTTTGCAGAAAACACAGAAGCTGGAGAGATCAAATCACTATGGAGAAACAGTAACGGAAATGAGAGAAACATGGTGGACCATCGGGAGCAATTAAGCGCTTAGCCGACCAAACGCGCATATGACAGGGCCATTTGTGCTTCAAAACAGCTTCTCCTGTGCTCTTGCCATTTAGTGTGCACACAGCCATGAATCATGCACATAGGCTCATTGTCTGTCAGCCTAACCATGTCTGTGAACCAGGTTCATCCTGGCAAATGAGGAGTGATTAGAACAGCCAAGACACCTTCCAGGCTTACTTCCTCCATCACCTGAGAAAGCAGCGATAGCTGCGGAAGGCATACACTAGCAGAAACTGGGACCACAGAGTCACCAGAGCATCCACCCTGAATGCAAGGGGGCCCTAGGAGAGAATTAGAAATGTCACCATCTTCCTGTTGTTTAGACGCAAACAGGTAGGGGTTGGGAACATACCACCTGTCCATGCGAAATATATCTACAAAATATATCTCTGGCAAGAGGGCTTGCTCTCCTTGATTGAGGAATTCTCTACTGAGAAAATGTGCACGGCAGTTGTCTACACCCTGTGTGTGAACATCTTCGCACGTTCTACCCATGCAATAAACCTGACAGCTTTCCAAAATCTCCTCTAGCTCCTGGTGTTCGCTAGATAATGAATATATGGCAATGGCCATCACATTGTCTGCTTTCTGATCAGAAGACCCCATGAACTGCTGGTTCAGTGGCACAGTACATGTTTGGGGACCACTGAACCTAAATCAACACTGGGTACTACACTGCTCCCAACCCCTCAGACTGCGATTGGAGCCACCATTCCAGGGATGATTGAATCACCCAAAAAAGTAACACAGTAACAATGTATCAAGCTGAAAAAAATACTTAGTCCATCCAGTTCAGCCTTTTAGTGATGGCAAACTGCAGAGTTCTGGTATAAATCTGGGCATAAGGAACTGCCTCGAAGGACACCACCAGAAGCTGCATGCACAGCCCCACTCTGGGCTGAGGATTTGAAGGCAAGTTCACCACGCTCCCCTTCAATTTCCAGGGCTTGGCTTCTGGCAAAAACACATTGGCCTGGGCAGTATACTGAAGCATTCCAAGGAAACAAGCCCATTAAAAGGGTGTTGAATGGTATATGAGATAACTGCCACTCAAATATCTCCAGGGTGTCCAAATGCACCATAATAGGAGATCAAGACAAAGGTATCGCTGATGCCCCAGGAATATCGGGATGTGTAAGTACGTACGCTTGGGGTCAATTATCACCAGGTAATCCCCCATTGGAGAACCAACACCACCCACTGCAGGGATTCTATCTGGAGTCTGGTCATGTGAATAAAGTTCTGGTGGTGTCTGAGGCCCAGAATTGGCCATACAGACCCATTCTTCTTGGGGATTACAATCTGGAATAGAAGCAGAAGCTTCTCTCCCCATGTGGAAACTGAAGCAAAACTCCAGAATGCAATAGTTGGTCAACAGTCGACCTCAGCGCAGGCGCCTTCTCTGGTGAGTGGGGCTGTCCTGACACCACAAATCGAAACGGATCTTGTACCCAAAAGGTTACAACCTCCCTGACCCAGACGTCTGTCATTTCAGCTTGCCAGATGTATACAAACTGGCATAGACATCCACCCCACCTGACAGCTTGGGGTCCCTTCATGCCTCACTGGACTAACCTGCATGCTTTTTTTTTCTAAAGGAGCCTTATTCTCTTGTCTCCTCCTTAGGACACGGACCCATATCTGTGGAAGGATCAAATGGTAGGCCTGTATCAAGTCTGTTGCCTGTGGCTCGCTTGACCAATTAATGAAGCCACTCTAAATAAGCGACTACCCCAAGGGTAGAGCAGCCAGGGTCTTCTTGAATGTAGGATCTGTAGACCACTGTTTGAGCCACAGCACACAGCGTAAAGCTACTGACAGGGCACGGTATCTCCAGAGCATCTTAGTGATATCAACCACTGCTATCCTGGTAAACCTCACCAAGATAACTAGATCTTTCAAGGGCACCCATGCCTTGCCATCTGCCCTACGGATCCTCTGGTGATCTGAAGTCTCTCTAGGCAGGCTCTACCTGCTAAACAGAGCAGAGGCAACTGTAGGTCACTGAGCAACACCATCCACTGTGGTGCATCTAGTCTGCCAAATGTATCCTTTAAAGAGGTATTGTCAGAAAAAGCAAGCAGCGTATGCTTTGCAAGACAGAGGGATAGTCCATCAATGTCGATGGGCCCACCTTTGAAGAGCCATGTTCAGGAATGGGTAACAGATCACCAAGATCCTAGGATTTGAAGGGACTCCAGCTTCTCCAATTCCCTGTTCATAATCTGATTACTCATCGGTGATCTGGAAAGCCCTCAAGGACCCACTCATGCTGCTAGACATCCGGCTTCTCATCCGACGTCTTCTTCAGACTCATCATGCCCCTGATAGATCGGATGATGTAATCCACGGCATCCCTCTGGGGGGGGGGGGACCACGAATCCCTGCAATTCAAAGAGGTCCCTCCACTAAACCTAACTTGACTGTGGAGACCGCCATAAGGTGCTTACTCCTATAAACCACCTTCTTGTCATGAATGCTTTGCACATCTTGTCCCCGCCAGCATCATGAATAAGGCAGCAAAGCCCTGACAATTACTGCAGAAACTTCCAGTCCACTCGGGACAATCCCTGGGACTGGGTACCAGAAGATGCTGTGATCTAGAAACCCTTGCACCAAGGAATGCCCTAGGGCAACCTGAGAGGGGTAAAGCAAACTCAGACCAACTCCATTGTGAGTGATTCCAAGATAACAAAGAGGGGGAATAGGAAATAGGAAAGACAGATGTCCAGAGAGCCAAACGCAGAACACTGCAAAGATTTAGTGATTAACATCTCAAAATGCACACTCGGCCGTATAGAAACGCAGGTACTAAACAAGGGTCTGGGTTTTTTACCTTCTTATTTAGGTGACCCACTTGAAATTGATATTGACTTGCGGAGATTCTTTTGTACCAACAGGTTAGGGGCCTTCTCTGACATGATAGAACAACAGGAGCCAAGACCCTCTAGAATGGACAACATCCTGACAGGCGTAGATCTAAACACATGTAAAAAAATACACTTATTTCTATACTGTAGAGACTTTTATCAATGAGGGACATATCTAGGATGCGGTGGCTACCCTCCAAGGGCGGATAAGTAAAACATCCTGCCAATGTCTCCAAAATAGAATGGCATATTGAACTATTGAAAATAGTACTTATCCAAAACTACTTTGCATATGAGGACATGAACTACTTGCAAAGACAGGGTACAGCAATAGGGTCTAATATGGCCCCATCCTAAGCAAATCTTTACATAGACAATTTTGAGATGAAGTATGTATATACTCATCCTGCCTTTGACAAACATGTTTAAATTTTGGTCAGATTTATCGATGATGTGTTCTTTATTTGGCAGGGATCCCAATCCAGTCTATTAGATTTCAAAGAGAATTAAAGGCCTTGAATGTTCTATCTTTCACAATAGACTAAAGCAAAACCAAGTTTTTTTTTTTTGGATGTACAGGTCAAAAATTGTATTGGACGATAGGTGACAGCTTTAAAAAAAAAAAAAAAAACAAGAGAGAAATACCTATTTAAGAGCAGATAAAAAAGCACTTCCCTATAGTCAATTTCACATACCATAAGGATGAAAAAGGATGACATCCTTTGTAACATATAGACCCTAGAGGGAACCCAAATGAATTCGAGAAGTCCTAACTTACTCCACAAGGAGCAGTGAGATAAGGTTCATCGTCAATAGAAATTGGCCAATATTAACCTGTTATGGAAAATTGAAAAAGTCATTTGATACTAGCCCCCAACATAACTATTTCTGCATAAAGGAATAAAACGGGCAGCACAGGCAGGTACAGTGGTCATAATTAGGGATTTCAACGTCCCAATTATTAACTGGAGCCACGGATCTGTTTCAACTGCAAGAGGGAGAGCATTGCTGAGCATTCTGTAAAATAACTTTATGAGCCAGTTTGTGGAGGCACCTACTAGGGGTGATGCGATATTGTCTCTAGTAATATCAAATGATGATGACCTGATAGGTACTGTCTGTTCATAAAAATCTTGGTAACACTGAGCACAATATAGTAGTATTTAACAAAAACTGTAAAAAACATTCTCTTTCTAAATTTTAAAAAGGCCAACTTCCACAGGTTCAAGGCTGCGCCCCAGGGCATAGACTGGGAGCATGTGTTAGGGAATAAAGATACAGATGCCAAATGGGAGTGCTTTAAAGTGGACCAAAACCCAGGATATTGAATAGCTATTTACTATCCTGGGTTTTGGTCCACTTTAATTTAATTGTAAGTACCGAAATTCCAAAATGTATTCCTATAGCTAACAAGTATAAGTGAATCAAATTAAATCCCTCCTGGCTGACACTTGCAGTTAAACAGGCAATGAAAAACAAGAAAGGGGCAATCAAAAATTACAAATCTGATCTCCCAGCAGTAACCTTTAAAAAATAAAAAAGCAGTAAATAAATCATGTAAACAATAAACCTGGCAAAAGCACACAATGAAAGATGTGGCAAAAGAAAGAAAAAACAACCCTAAATACTTATTTAAATATATAAACTCAATAAAACAATTCTGTAATTCTCACCTGTAGAATTGTTTTCTCTTCTACATCCACTCGAGGTTATCAGCATTCAGAAACAAATGGGTTAACTCCCGGCCTCTATATACTTCCAGCTGCAACTCTACAATCCAGTAATTGACAAGCAGTAGAACATCTGCCGGGGAGGCTACGGCATCTTAAGAAGCCCTATGTCTTTGTTGGATATCAGACAAAAAAAAATAATAATCTTCACCCTTCTCCGCTTATTCTCCCTTTTTTATTTTTTTTTCCTGAACACTAGGACTAGTCATCTAAGGAGTAGATACAGTAACCCAGCAGAAGGGAGGGTCTGATGGCCTGGAGTGGATGTAGAAGAGAAATTAATTCTACAGGTGAGAATCACAGAATTGTAATTTTTTTTTCCTAATCCACTCCAGGCCATCAGAAACAAATGGGACCTCCAAAAGCAATGCCCTTAACTTCCAGGTGGGGTTACAAGAATTAAAGCGGACCTTCACCCTGAATAAGAGCATATCTTATATGTTTCCCACACCATGTACATACAGATTGCTCACATTAAAAATCATCCTACCTGCATCTACTGCATGTTATGAGCCTTTAAACATCCAAGATGGCGGCTCATGGGGCTTCAGGCAGCCTGCAAAAAGGAAGTGCCTTCTGACTGTGTCGCTCTGCATTCTGGGATTGCTGTCCTTTTCCTGGCCCCAGCTCTGCTCGGTCTGTGCAAAGCACAACTATAACCCTGCCCCCTGTACTTTATCCTGCTCTCCTGTCCTCAGTATGTGTGATGCTTCTGAGTCTAGATGGCGGTGCCTGTATCCTAGAGTCCTGAAACAGAACCAACTAGTAACTTTAACAATGATAACAATCACCATACAGGGGATCCAGGATAATGCAAAACCAAGGGTGGGGTGGAGCAAGACGTACTGTATACTCATAATATCTACAGGTGAGTAATCACAGAATTGTATTATTCTTAGTATACAGTACGTCCTGCTCCAGATAAGAATCATTACACTTGGGACATCCAATAGCAGTGTCCATAAAGTAGGGTGGGATCCCCAAAGGTAACAACAGACAGGTCAGACCACTGCCGCCTGCAGAACCTTGCGGCCAAAAGCAGCATCAGCTGAAGCCCTAACATCAACCTTTTAAAACTTTGAAAAGGTATGAACAGAAGACCAAGTAGCAGCCTTGTGCTGAAAACCCCAAGAGGCACCAATAGCACGAGTAGAATGAGCAGTAAGGCGGAAGGGAGGATTCTTCCCCTTAGCAGAGTAGGCCTGAAACCCAGCCTGACGGATCCATTTGCTGATAGTAGATTTAGCAGGAGCCAGACCCTTCCTAGGACCAGAAGGGACCACAAAAAGAGCATCAGTTTTTCTGAATGGAGCAGTAGCCACCAGATAGTACTTCAGACACCTAACCACATCCAAAGATGTGGTCCTTAGCATTACTAGGATTAGGACACAAGGAAGGAAGAACAATGTCCTGATTCAAATGAAAGGCAGACACAACCTTAGGCAGAAAATCTGGCTTGAAGCCAAACACCACCTTGTCCTGGTGTCTCTCAAAGTAGGGGGGCTGGATGGAAAGCGCCGCCAACTCAGACACACGCCTAACAAAGGTGATAGCCACAACATTGAGAGTAAGAATGGCCAGGGCAGCCTCCTGCACAGGTTCAAAGGGAGCACCCTGCAAGGCAGACAAGACCAAGTTCAAATCCCAAACAGGCAACATAGGCTTACGTGGGGGGACGCACATGAGTAACCCCCTGGAAAAAGGTCCTGATCAAAGAATGCTGGGAAGAGGACTTCTGGAAGAAAACAGCCAGGGCAGAGACATGACCCTTCAGAGTACTGAGTTGGAGCCCCAGCTACAACCCATGCTGCAGGAACTCCAGGATCCTGGTAATAGAGAAAACACAACAGGGAAGAGACTTAGACTCACACCAGTCAATGTAGGCACGCCAAACCCTATAGTAAATGGAAGAAGAAGACTTCTTCCTAGCCTTTATCATGGTATCAACAACAGAGACAGACAGCCCCTTCTCCATCAAGATGGAGGTTTCAACAGCCAGGCCGTCAAAGCCAGAGTTTGTAAATTGGGATGGCGTAAGTGACCCTGAGTGAGCAGGTCTGGCACCCTGGGCAGAGCGTACTGATCCACTGCCAGCTGCACCACGTCTGTGAACCACACTCTTCTTGGCCACCTGGGGGCCACCAGTATTGCAGGCACCCCCTCCTGAGCTATCTTGCGCAGAACCCTGCCCAACAGGGGGAATGGAGGAAAGACATACAGGAGCTGAAAGTCCTGCCATGACATTGCTAGAGCATCTGTGGCCAAGGCCAGAGGATCCTGGGACAGGGAGACAAAGGCCGGGAGCTTGTAATTGTGATGGGACGCAAACAGATCCGCATCTGGTTGGCCCCACATCTGGTTGGCCCCAACGGTGACACAGATATTGAAACACCCTGTTGCAGAGGGACCAGTCTCCCAGGCGAGAGGTCCCCCTGCTCAGAGAGTCTGCCTGCAGATTCTCCACCCCCGGGATGTACACAGCTGATATGCAGGGAACATTGTCCTCCGCCCAGGCCAGGATCAGAGACACTTCCTGGAGGGACCTCTTGCTCCGGGTCCCTCCCTGATGATGTAGGCAACCGCTGTCTGGTTGTCCGAGCGTACCTGAACAGACAGGCCCCGAAGGTGATGAGTCAAATGAGTCAGAACCAACCTGATCGGCAGCAGTTCCAGAATGTTGATAGGTGTGTGGGCCTCCTGAGGGCCCCACCAACCTTGGAACTGCAGGGACTTCCAGAAGCCCCCCCCAATCTGTCAGACTGGCATCCGTGGTGACTGTCTCAGCAGGGGGCCAGAAAGGATCTGCCCACCAACAGGTTTCTGGAGTCCAGCCACCACGAGAGGGACCACCTGACTAGGGGGGAAAGCACAAGGACCTGGTCCAGGGACGCAGGATCCTTGTCCCATAGTGACAAGAGGTGGAGTTGCAGAGGCCTCATGTGGAACTGGGCATAAGGGACCGCCTCGAAGCACGACACCATCAGGCCCACCAGCTGCATTCCCTGCCTGATGGAGGGATGAGGACAAGATAGGAGGAACTGAACCTGCGCTAGCAGACTGTCCACCTTCTGCTGAGGAAGAAAGATCCTTGCCTGAACTGTATCCAGATTCATTCCCAAGAAGGGTGTCACCAAGGAGGGAGACAGGGAAGACTTGGGATGCTTGATCATCCAGCCAAATGACTCCAGAGTGGACACTACCAGCTGAGTATCCAACTCTGCCTGTTAGAGGGACTGGGAAGTGATGAGAATGTCGTCCAGATAGGGAAGCACGCGGACGCCCTGACATCTGAGCAGAGACATCACGCCAGCCAGCACCTTGGTGAACACTCTGGGAGCTGAAGTGAGACAGAAGGGCAATGCCACAAATTGGTAGTGCTGATCCTCCAGAGCGAACCTGAGGAACCTTTGATGACCTGGAAACACAGGAATATGAAGGCAAGCATCTTTGATGTCCACAGATGTCATGAAGTCCCCTGGACGCAGGGAACTGATGGCAGAGTGCAGAGTTTCCATGTGAAAGCGCCTGCACCTGACAAATGTGTTGAGGATCTTGAAGTCCAGGATGGGCCTGACTGACCCATCTCTTTTGGGCACGGTGAAAAGGTTGGAATAGAACCCCTTGCCCCTTTCTCGTAAGGGGACCTGACAGATGACCCCCAGCTCCAGAAGGCTTCACACCGCCAGAACTAGAGCCTGAGCTGACACAGGGTCCTGAGAAATCCAGGATCTGATGAATCTTGGGGGCGGCCAGGCAGCAAACTCTATCTTGTAACCGGAGGACACTACCTCCTGAATCCACCGGTCTGAGACATGAAGCCTCCAGACGTGAGCAAAGTGCTGAAGCCGTCCCCCCACCCGGATGGGTGAGGGTGCCCCTTCATGCCTGAGGGGGCTTGGGAGAAGAATTATGCTTGGAGCCCCAGGCGGAGCCAGGGCGCCCGCGTCCTCTGCCCCTACCCCAGAAATCTCCTCGGGCCTCGGTAAGGGAGACCCCCCTTCCCCTGTTTGGCACCATGGTAGGGGGAAGAAAAGGAGCCCTGTCCCCGAAAGGGCCGAGACTGCCGCCTGCGCTGAGGTAACCTGCCTCCCTTAGCAAACACTTCCAGGCGGTCCCCAAACAGGCGTAGTCAGCAGGAGTTGTCAGCAGCCCACTGGCGCAGCCAAACCGAGCGGCGTATAGCCACCACCAGGGCAGAGGTTCTGCCACACATCCTAATAGTATCATCCAAGGCAGAGAGGACATAGGTCACAAAAACCTCACAACGAGAGAGTGCATTAAACGCCTCACTAGACACATCATCAGGGGCACCATCTAGGATACTTCTAAGCAGGGTCCTAATAGCCACAGCCGTAATGGCAGAGGCACAGACCGGGCGCAGCGCCGTCCCCACACACGCAAAGGCATGGGACGCCAGCTGATCAATACGCTGGTCCTCACTATCCCGCAGCGTAGTAGAGTCAGGGGAATGCATGACAGAGGTGTTAGACAACCCTAGGACTGGGGCATCCACCTCAGGAGGGGATGACCAACGCTTCACCACATCAGCAGGAAAGGGATACCTCTTATCCCAACTCTTAGGTACACCGGGAAGCCTGTTGGGGTGCTCCCATTCCCTGAGCACGAGATTATTAAAATGTGCTTGCTCAGGAAACTCTAAACGTGGCTTAGCAGTATGAAACAATTCCCCCTGTTGCCTGGGGGCCGCAACTGGGGGAGAGATAGACAGTACTTCAAAAATCTGAACCAACAGCCTATCAGTATCATCTGGGTCCCAGGGGTCAGAGCCAGAATCATCATGACCCCTGGGCCTCTCATCAGATTACTCCGAGTCAGAGAATAACTCCCCTTCTTCCTAAGGGGTATAGCCAGACAGTTCCAAAAACTCATCAGCCTCCATAGGGAAAAGAGTGACATAAGCGTTAAGTGCCGCTTTTTAGCAGAGGCCTTACGCGCCAAGGTGTTAGCAAGCAACTTCTCAACACTAGCCAGTCTGGAAGACACATCAGGCTGAGAATCCCCACTGGTATGCAACTCAATGGGAGTCAAATTTAAGCTTGGGGGAGTAGGTGAAGCCATACAAGGCACAGGCCTAGCTACTGGTAAACCAGGCTGCAGCGCAAGCACCTGCTGGGCATAAGGTACACAGACCTGCACATTGTCAGCACTAGTAGGGGACACCCCACAAGCTACACACAGCCGGGCTTGTCCCGAAGGAACCCAGAGCACATTATCCTAAGACGCCTCCATATGGGGATTATATCGGCACAATAGGCCGATAGGGATTCACACTAAAAAAGCAACCCGGGATGCCCCAATAGCCCGCTAGGGAAGTGGGAGTAATTTACACACTAGGCCTCACAAGTTTAATAACTAAATAGAGGGAGTAGGGCCTGGAGAAACCAATAGAGGTCGCCCCGTCTGAAAGACATAAGCGAAGAGAACCCCGTAAGTGACATGTGTAATGACATAGGGTAATAAAAACCGCCCACGAGGGCACTCACAGACCGCGGTAGGTAGATGCCAGCCACGCAGCAGCCGAATCCAGAGAAAATGGCGCTCGAGGGGCGGGCCGCGGAGACAGCGACACGGAACACGCCAACCTCGCGAGGTAACGCCGCCACCAAGCGCGGAGCACAGTGGAAGCGCGCGCGGTGGCGGCGGCATATTTAAAAACGCAACCAAGTCAGCGCGGAGACTGACACCAACCAGACAAAACATAATACAGTGAAGCACCTAGGCATATACACCCCCCCCCCCCGAGAGCTACAAGGGAGAGCGAGGGAGGGCAGCGGCCACTTAACATAGGACCCACCGATAGACAGGGGCAAGGGGCAATAGGGCGGGAGGGGCATCCCATAGAGGTTCACAATATCCCTATACTGCCTACCCTTTGGTGGGGGATTGCGGTGGAGCAGCACTCCTAAGCACCTGACAGCGGTGCTGCCTACCATCACCCGGACCAGCGCAGCCAATGCTGGGAGGCACATTAATAATAGAACGGGTGGGAATAGTCCTACAGGGCCGCAGGCTAATAGCCCCGCTCACCTGCGAGAAGAGAGAGCCATCTTCTTGTCCTTCGCAGTCCAGACTGCAGAGAAAATCTGGGGATTTGTGGGAGGTCCTGGGTATTTCAGGGGCCGGGAGGAACCAATTTAGCTGTCTCTACAGTCCATCGACATCTGGCGGAGTAATACCCAAGTGTAATGATTCTTATCTGGAGCAGGACGTACTGTATACTAAGAATAACCTTAAGGCCTCATATGTCCTTGGGGGAGTAAAACTGGGAGAGTCACTATTTGAGAAGGATCTCGGGGGTACTGGCAGACCGCAAGCTAAATAACAGCATGCAATATGAGGCAGCAGCTTCTAAGGCCAAGATCTTATCATGCATTAAAAGAGGCATGGAATCTTTACAAGGCATTGGTGTGCTCTCACCTGTAATATGCTGTCCATTTCTGGTTCATAGAAAGGAAGCTGATTTAGCAAAAGAGGCAGAGGACAGCCACAAAACTAATAAGGAGAATGAAGGATCTTAGATATAAAGAAAGATTACAGGAATTAAATCTGTTTAGTCTTGAGAGACGACATCTGAGAGGGGGGGGGGGACATGATTACCTTGTTTGAATATATAAATGGCCAATACAAAAAATACGAGGAAATATTATTTAAACTAAAATCCCCTCTAAAGACACATGGGCATTACCTCCATCTGGGGAAAACATTTTTTTGGGGATTTTTTTTTTTTTTTTTTACTTTAAGAACTATCTGTGGTATAACCTCCCACAAAATCTTGTCACAACATCAACTACTTCAAAAAAGGATCAGATACTTTTCTAGCAGAAAGTAACAGTAACTATTAGCTGTTATTAGAGAATGATTTGTCTCCCTTACTTTGAACAACTCATACTTCTATCCACTAAGTATATATCTGCCTAGACTTTTTTATATTTTTTCAAAACTTTTTCCAGTTTCTCTTTAGCCAATCTCTATTTACTTTCATCATCACAATTCCAGGATTCAGTTTGGATGAATGAATTGATGTTTTAGAGTCTCTCTCATTTGTTACAATCTGACATATACTAGGGGATTCCCACATGTAGATACACTTTTTCTTTATTTAATTCATGGTATAACTGAGTGTAACTTTAGTATGAAATACATAGGTTTAGGTAGTAATTTATTGACTGACCACTAGATGGTACTACTGTTTTATATACAATAATGTGTACCAATAGTAATATTATTTCTTTTTATGATGCAGTGGAGAGCCTTTTATGTATCTGTCATGCATTTCTTTTTTTTATCATTCTTTATTTAAGGTTTTCAAAAGCAAATACAGCGTAACAATATCTCCATACAATATCTAGTCTGTGCCGTAGAAGTAATGCAGGACACATAATGGAGTAAGGAGGTTACACGATAAGACACGACAATCAGGCTTTAAATTAGTCTAAAAGAACCCTATGTGGGGTCATTGAGGGGGAAGTGGGCGGGAGTGGAGGGGTTGTACGGATATTTGGGTCTCACCAAGCAGTGCTCTACATTCATCCCATTCAGAAAATTTCAGCCAGCTAAACCGGGTGCATGTGAACTGATCAAATCTGTTTTCCCGGGAGAGGATCACACTTTCGAAACGCATAAGTTCATTTACCCTCAGTATCCACATAGCAATTGAAGGGGGGTCAGCACTTTTCCACTTTTGTGGGATGCAACTCTTTGCTGCATTTATGAGGTGGCACAGCAAAGACTTTTTGTAGGATTTCAATGGGGTCTGTGTCAGGTGGAGGGGACAGACAGCCGGATCATCAGCCACCTCCGACTCAGTCTCTTCGCTCGCCAGTCTTCTCACTGAGTTCCAGAAGAGTCTGAGGATCGGGCAAGACCAAAATGTATGCAGCATGTCTCCCCTAGCCATGTTGCATCTCCAGCATTTCTCTGAGACGTCTGGACACCATTTATTAATTGACACTGGCACTTTGTACCATCGCGTCAACATTTTATAGCTGCACTCTTGATAACGAGTGCAGATGGAAGTTTTGTGCTGCAAGGCTTTTACTCTTGTCTGGGGTGAAGGAGATATTCAAATCAGTCTCCCACTTCCTCAGAAAGGCAGGAGGATCTCCTTCTTGTGGGTCGACCAGCAGTTTATGTATGTAAGAAAGCAAAGTTTAGCTGCATGTCTGCCAGAGCACAAGCGTTCAAACCGTGTCAGTTGCCTCACACCCCCTGAAAACTCCAGCAATGAGTGGAGAAAGTGGGTGATCTGGTTTCTTTGCCAGCTTGACCAAGTCGTTAGACCCTTTGTTTGGGCCAAAGCCTCCAAATTTGCCCAACCCTCACCTGCCCAGAAATGTCCTGCTCTTGAGAAACCGGCCCCTCTCCACTCTCTCGCCTTTGGCCCTTCATTTCCTAGGGGGAAACGGGGGTTCCCCAGGATTGGGAACATGGGGGAAGGAGCTGGGGAAAAGTCCGGGTGGCCCAGGTGACGCTGACAGACCCTAAGTGTGGCACCTAACGTGGGATGTTTAAGCACCAGGCGGGTAACAGCTTCCACCATCCAGGCCGCAGCCTAAATCGGGGCTTCTAAAAACCCCTGCTCCAGACCCACCCACTGCTTGTGACCCCCATGCAGGCACCAGTCTACCACCCTGTTAAGGTGGACCGCCACATGGTATCTAGTCAGGTCAGGGAAACCCAGCCCCCCCTTCTCCTTGGTCCAGGAGAGAATAGTTTTGCTCAGCCTAGGCTTCTTACCTCCCCAAATGAATCTGACAAGAGCGCCCTGACCTTTCATAAGAAGCTCTGGGGGATAGCCACTGGGAGCGCCTGTAGCAGGTACAGCAATTGAGGAAGTAAGTTAATCTTGGTGGCGTTACATTTGCCAAACCAGGATAACCTCCCCTTTCCCCATCTGGCCGTTTCCTCCTCAAACCTCTTCAGAAGTGGTGGGAAATTCAGATTAAATATATTCGCAAGGTTATTTCCAATTTTCGTACCCAGATAGGTGACGCTCTCCCTGGCCCACCTAAACGGGAACGAATCCAGAATGGCACTAAATCTTTTCGAAGGAATGTTTATGTTGAGGGCCTCTGATTTTTGGTAGTTGATCTCGTATCCTGATACATCACCATAACACCTTCATTCGGACATCAAGTTTGGGAGGGAGACCTCCGGGCAGGACAGGCAAAAGATTAGGTCATCTGCGTAAGCAGACACCTTATAGTGAGGTGCTGCGCTATGTAATCCTTTAATGTCTGGATTTCTCCTTATCCGACAGAGAAAGGGCTCTAGGGTGAGAATAAAGATAAGGGGCGAGAGTGGGCAGCCCTGTCTTGTCCCATTGGCTATTCCAAAGGAGTCAGAGAGCATGCCATTCACCTGTACCGCTGCAGACGGGGAGTCATACAGGCTTCCAACCCAGCTCAGCATGTTTGGGCCGAGCCCCACATGTCAGAGTGGCCCGCATGAAATCCAAATTGACCCGATCGAAGGCCTTCTCTGTGTCTGTCGCAAGCAGCAGGGACAGCACCTTCTTCTTCTGAGCTAGGTGGACAAGGTTCAGCACCTTAATGGTATTATCCCTCGCCTCCCTGTGCGGCATGAACCCAACCTGATCCAATTTGATGACATGGTGAAGGTGAGGAGCCAGTCTGGAGGCCAAAATTTTAGCGAACAATTTCAAGTCAGAGTTCAAAAGGGAAATTGGCCTATAACTGGCGCATTGGGTGGGGTCCTTACCCTCTTTCGGGATGACTGAAATGTGTTCTCTCAGGGTGTCAGCTGGCAGGATCTTCCCATCTTTAACTGAATTAGGGGCAAGGATTGAAAAAAATTTCTTATAATACTGAGGGCTAAAGCCATCGGGACCTGGGACCTTCCCTCCCGCCGCCCAGGAAACTGCTTTGTGCAGCTCAGCCATTGAGATGGGGTTTTCCAGCTCAAGGGCCTCTCTCGGTAGCTTGGGCATCCCCGACTCCAATAATTATTGCTTAAGAGGCTCCCCAAGGTCTCGGATCTGGACTTTCGGGAGGTTGTATAACCGTTCGTAGTATCTGCAAAATGTTTCTCCAATTTCACTTAGTAGGTGCGTGACCTGCCCACTGGAATTAGTGTTTTTTGGGATATACGCTTTTACCCTCTCTTCCCTTAACGCCTTAGCCAGAAGTTTGCCACACTTATCTCCAGATTCATAAAAAATTCTGCGACAATTGTTCACCTGCGCTTTAATCTTGTCACAGCACATTAATTTAAGTTTCTCTCTTAGGGAGGTTAAAGTGGCCAAACACGATACTGCCAGGGACTCCTTGTGCTTATTTGTTTGGCCTTCTCCCTCTTAACTCTGGATCCTATCTTAATGAAGGTACCCCTAATAACACATTTGTTTGCCTCCCAGAGGACCCCAGGGGAGATGTCTGGAGAGATATTGGTTTGGAAAAAATTTTGATCTCAGTATGCACCTCCTCCAGGATGATCTGATCCTCGAGCAACGAGGTATTCAGCCTCCAAGACCAGCTCCTCGGGATTGGGTGAGGACAGATGACCCGTCAGCATAACGGGTGCATGGTCTGAGACCGTAATGTTACCAATGGTGGCGCTCGAAACCCGGCACAGGGAGGCATGGGGCACCAGAAACCAATGAATCCTCGAATAGGACCCATGGGGTGCCGAGTAAAAGGTATAATCACGCTCACTCAGATGGAGAATCCTTCAGGGGTCAACCAGTTGGTAGAGCGTGAGCGCACTCTTCAATTTTTTCAGTCTTGCGTAGGACTCGTGAAGACTCCCTCTAGTGGTGTCTATAAGAGGGTCAAGAGCTAGGTTAAAGTCTCCACTCAAAATTAGTTCTCCTTCTTTGAAGGAGGACAGCGTATTCAGGACCTGGTTCAAAAAAGCCACATGACCCGTGTTCGGCAAGTAGACGTTCGCAAATGTATAACTACAAGAGGCGATCTTTCCCTTGAGAAAGATCCACCTCCCTTCATCATCTGTTTTAAAGTCCTCCAGCTCCCAGGGGAGGGCGCATCTATAAGGATGCTGACCCCTCTAGACCTGGAGTCCGTGGAGTGACTATGATAAGCTCTTGAATAAAGTCTGTTGCCGAAAGAGGGTGGGTTTTTGGCCCTAAAGTGGGTTTCTTGTAGAAAGGCCACTTGTGCCTTTAGGCCTTTAAGGGTCCTAAGAATGAGCGATCTTTTTTCCGGACAGTTTAGCCCCTTGACTTTGAGGGAGACAATATGTACCTCTGCCATGGAAGAACACCGTGTATATCAACTATTTCAGTATCTACTAAAGCAAATGAACACCAGAGATCCGCACGGTAGGAGTTGAAGGAAAGGGGGATCGAAGGGCCTGCCTCTGGTGGCAGAGGCAAAAATAGAGGGGAGAAGGGGAGATAACTAAGAGGGACCAAACCAGGGAAAATCTAAGACTTTCCTCTACAGGAAAACACTCGGTCTATAAGGGCACTATGCACCCGTCGGACCAAACCTACTGGGGGTGCTGTGTCTGTCAAGGAGACAAGGCACGTCCAAGGCCATAGCAGAGTGCCTCCCAACCCAGCCTGACACATCACGCACAGCAGCCGGACGACCGGAGGGAGCCAAAGGCTCTCACGGAGGGGGCCTAAACAACAATTCAATATAAACCATAACACAAACAACCAGGATGGAATCTGCTTTAAAAAGATGGCACGCGGGCCACGAGGATTAAAGGAAGCGCACCATGAGGAGACCACGGCCCGTCAAGCCAGTGCCAGCCATAACCGCCAATTTTAGGCCGCCGTCTCCTCCCCCACCCCAGATGACTGGGCCGGGGGACAGAGGGGACGACGCGACCCGTTACCTCTGGGATCTCCGGGCCTGAGTTCCACAAATTTACTGTTGAAAGGAGCCTAGCTTCTAGCTCCAGTGGGATGCTTCGGGGGGCCCTCCAGATGCCCAAGATCTCGAAAGCTCCTCGGGCCTCCAGTTTTCCTGCTTGTAGGGCGTGGGCGCATCAGGGACGCTTTAGGATCAAGCCAGTCAGGGATACGAACTGGATCACACTGCAGGAAATCAAAAAGATCCTCCAAGTCCTGGTGGGTTCTCAGCAAGAACACTCCTCTTGCATTCTTTACAATCAGATGAAACGGATATCCCCATCTGTATGTCGCTCCGTTACTTGTAATCACATCAAGTAGGGGCTTCATTAACATGCGCATTTGGAGAGTCCGTTTAGAGAGGTCTTGAAGAATCTTCACGTCCGCTCCCTGAAACAACACCGCCCCCTTGTTCCATGCCTTCCTCAAAATTTCCTCTTTAAGTGAGAAGAGATGCACCCTGCAAACAATATCTCTAGGGTAGGCAGGGTCAGCACTTTTGGGGCCTAAAGCCCTGTGAGCTCGGTCTAATTCAATGGGAGTTAGTGTCTCTCTAATATTTCATTGAATATAGCGGTGACAATAGCTCTCACATCCTCCACGTTTCGGGACTCCGGTACACCTCTGATTCTCAAATTGTTCCTACGACTCCGATTTTCAAGGTCGTCAAGGTGTAGTTGGCAGTTTGTGATCAATGCTTCTTGTTTCTTACATCTTTCTTCCAACGCTTTCATACGGCTATCGGTTGCGCTCTCTCCTTTCTCCAGGATATTTACTCTAGATGTCACCTCGGCAACTTTGTGGCGGACCACTGCAATTTCGCGTTTAAACCCTGCTTCATATTTCTCTCTGAGATTTTCTATATCCGTTTTAGAAGGCATTCCCTTCAATAAGGAGATAGTTTCCAAGTGAATTTGCTGTTCTCGAGGAATTACATTTCTAGGAATATCAGGAGCCGTCACCGCTACCCAATCGTCTGGCGCTACTAGAGTAAGCGTTGGAGAAGCCAAAGGGGGCGCTGGGGACATCAATATTGGGCTTTTGCCAAGCCTTGTAGGGGAGGGCAGAAGAGGCGATATGGGGGACCGCATAGCTATGCGTTCCTCATCAATACCTTCCGTCACTGCTCGTTTTTCAGTCTGGTACCTCACCTGCCTTTGTGGGAGACCAGCCGCTGGGGCTCCGGGGATTGATTTTGCAGGAACTTTAAAAGACCACTGAGGAGGATCTGCTTCACCCGTCCCCCTGGGTGTATATGCATATTTGACTAAGCCTGCCGCCAGTTTACCGGAATTGCCATTTCCAGACCTGCCTGCTTCATCGTCAATCCCTCGTGAGTGGCCCCCAATATCGGCTGGGCCCTGCTGAAAGCTGTTTTCCACAGAGGAAGGGGGATCAGCCTGCAGACCCACTTCCCTATCTATTCAGCTGCCTGCATTGTGGTCCAGGGAGCTGTCATCACCTGCTGAGTTGGGAGAATCAGGGGAGCTCCTTCTCTTATTTTTTCTCTTCTTCCCCCCTACAGTGTGCCACATATCTCCCTTCGCAAGTAGATCCCTCACAACTAGGGACTCCTCAGGGGACATGTTGGGAGGGCGGGCCGTGAGCAGAGCACCAGCCTCACGTGTGGCAGCGCCCGCCATTTTGACATGCATTCCCTTGCAGGAGGGACCGCTGGGGCACTCACATAGGCTGCAATCGGGCCCCTGGACATTGCAGTCAGTCCTCAGGCACCCCCCTTCTCCACTCTCACCTCCGCTGTGTTCGCGCCGGCCCCACTCCTCCGGCTCTCCTGTATTAGCTGCGGGTGACCGGAAGGCGGCCGCCATCTTGGTACACCCGCTCTTCTCAGTACCAGAGCGTATCTCAGCTCTGCAGCAGACTTCACTCCCCGCGCTCCACCGAGCGTCTCCGCTGCTCGCAGCAGGCGTCGCTGCAGTCATCTTCCAAAGAAGAGGACCGCACCGCCTCCACGGGACGCACCAGCCGCCATATTGATCGCTGTAGCCTCCTCCATTCTCCTTGTTTTTTCTGAGAAACGCTGATCCCGCGGGGCTCCTCCCCTCTCTCTGCCTCTTCTGTGGCCTTTCAAGCGCCTGGTCATGCCAGCTGGATTCCACCCGTCGCCCGGAAAATGCTAAATGGAAGGGTTGGGAAGCAGGAGCCCACTCACAGACGTCTCATCTGCTCCAAGTCGGGACACGCCCCCCGCGTCATGCATTTCTAATGCTTCCATCTGATTGATTACTCTTGAATATTGTAATCCTTGTGGATCATGGTTTCTGTTTAACGAAAGTAGCTGCGAACTTTGAACAGCACTCCTCATGATTCATTAATGCCTGCCTTAAAGCGGACCCTAACTGACAAGGCAGCTTAATCTAGTCTATATAGTAATATTCCTTGATATCTCTATCATGTATTATTGAGAGATATTTTGTATGCCGTATGGTCATGCTGGTTCACATATTGCAATTATGCAGTTATTGTAAATACTGTATTTTTCGTCACATAAGATGCACCTTTATTCCCTAAAAAGTGTGGGGGGATGTGCATGAGTTTCATGGGGCGATTTTTTTCGAGGAAATTTGTGCACTCACCAGCAAATTTCCTTTCTCATCTTCTTTCATTCCGGGACACTACCAGTTGCAACACGTGGGTTAAAGCCATAGGCAGGGACTGCAAGCTAAAAAAACAAATTCCTCCTGGCCTATATAGGGCAGACTGTGGCAGGATATCATCAGTTAATTAAAAAGCAGTTCAGCCACAGCCCGGGAGGGGAGAAACGCTAACCTGTGCATAACGCGTGCAACAAAGCTATAGACATCAACTGCCACCAACGCAGTCATAACACAACAGAAGGGCGGGTGTGGTGCTCTGTAATGAAAGAGGACAAGAAAGGAAAATATAATTCTGTGATTACTCACCTGTAGAATTGGTATTATGAGTATACAGTACGTCCTGCTCCAAATCTAATACTTACAGTTGGGATATCCCCCGCCAGATGTCGCTGGACTGCAGAGACATCGAAAATAGGCTCCTCCCGGCCCCTCAAATACCCGGGACCTCCCACAAATCCCCAGCATTGAAAAGCAGTTAATGAGAAGCCGGGAGAATTAAAAATTCCAAACTATCAACTATAACAAGGATAACAATCACCATACAGGGGATCCAAGATAATGCAACCAAGGGTGGGTTGGAGCAGGACGTACTGTATACTCATAATACCAATTCTACAGGTGAGTAATCACAGAATTATATTATTCTTAGTATACAGTACGTCCTGCTCCAAATCTAATACTTACAGTTGGGACATCCAATAGCAGTGTCCATAAGTAGGGTGGGATCCCCAAGAAAAATCAGCAGCAGACAGTTTAAACCACTGCCGCCCGCAGAACCTTTTCGGCCAAAAGCAGCATCAGCTGAGGCCCTAACATCAACCTTGTAAAACTTTGAAAAGGTATGAACAGAAGACCAAGTAGCGGCCTTGCAAACTTGTTCAACAGAAGACTGGTGCTGAAAAGCCCAAGAAGCACCAATAGCACGAGTGGAATGAGCAGTAAGGCGGAAGGGAGGATTCTTCCCCTTAGCAGAGTAGGCCTGAATCACAGCCTGACGAATCCACTTGCTGATAGTAGACTTGGCAGGAGCCAAACCCTTCCTAGGACCAGAAGGGACCACAAAAAGAGCATCAGTTTTCCTGCAAGGTGCAGTAGCAACCAGATAGTACTTCAGACACCTAACCACATCCAAAGAGTGCAAAACCATCTCCTTAGCATTTCTAGGATTAGGGCACAAAGAAGGAAGAACAATATCCTGATTCAAATGAAAGCAGACACTACATTAGGCAGAAAGTCAGGTTTGAAACGAAACACCACCTTGTCCTGGTGTCTCTCATAGTAGGGGGGCTGAATGGAAAGCGCCGCCAACTCAGACATACGCCTGACAGAAGTGATAGCCACAAGAAATACAACCTTGAGCGTAAGAATGGCCAAGGCAGCATCCTGCACAGGTTCAAAGGGAGCACCCTGCAAGGCTGACAGAACCAAGTTCAGATCCCAAACCGGCACCATAGGCTTACGTGGGGGGCGCACGAGTGACCCCCTGGAAAAAAGTCCTAATCAAAGGGTGCTGAGCAAAGGACTTCTGGAAGAAAATAGCCAGGGCAGAAACCTGACCCTTCTGAGTACTGAGTTGGAGCCCCATCTCCAACCCATGTTGCAGGAACTCCAGAATCCTGGGAATAGAGAACACACGACAGGGAAGAGATTTAGACTCACACCAGTCATTGTAGGCACGCCAAACCCTGTAATAAATGGAAGAGAAAGACTTCTTCCTAGCTTTAATCAAAGTATCCACAACCGAGGAAGACAACCAAGCCATCAAAGCCAGAGTTTGTAAATTGTGATGGCGTAGTGAGCCCTGAATGAGCAGATCTGGCACCAAGGGCAGAGCGTACTGATCTACCGCCAGCTGTACCACGGGCAACCACCTCAGCAGGAAAGGGATACTTCCTATCCCAACTCTTTGGAACCCCGGGAAGTTTACTGGGGCGCTCCCATTCCTGTGCCTGCTCGGGAAATTCCAAACGTGATTTTGCTGTATGGAAAAGCTCCCCTCTTTGCCTGGGAGCCGCAACAGGGAGAGAGATGGACAGAACCTCAAAAATCTGGGAAAATAATCTGTCAGTGTCATCCGGGGTCCAGGGGTCAGAGCCAGAATAGTCATGACCCCTTGGTCTCTCGTCAGATGAGCCTGACTCAGAAAAGAGCTCCCCTTCATCAGACGGGGTATAGCCACAAAGATTCCAAAACTCCTCAGTTCCCATAAGGAAAACAGTGACATTAGGCGTCAAGTGCCGCTTCTTAGCAGGGGCCTTACGCGCTAAGGACTTAGCAATCAACTGCTCAACAGTAGCCAGTCTAGAAGACACATCAGGCTGAGAATCCCCACTAGCATGCAACTCAGCAGGAGTGAGATTTAAGCTTGGGGGAGTAGGTGAAGTGAAACGAGGTGCAGCCACTGGCAGGCCAGATTGCAATGCAAGCACCTGCTCAGCACACGGTACACAGACCCGCGCCTCATCAGCATGAGGCTGCCCACACGCTACACACAGCCGGTCTTGTCCCGAAGGGACCCCGGTCACATTATCCTGGGATACCTCCATATGGTGATTATAGCTATACGCCGATAGGGAATAACACTAAATAGCAACCACGGATGCCCCAATAACCCGCTAGGGAAGTGGGAGTATTATTTTTACAAGGCCTACAAGTATATACTAATACAGGGCGGGGAGAAGCCAAAAGGGTTCTTCCCGCCTGAAAGGCATAAGCAGACAAGACCTGTAAGCACACAGTAACAAAGGTGAAAGATATAAAGCCGCCCGCGAGGGCACTTACGGACCGCGGTAGGTAGGGGTCCGTCGCACATGGGCCAAAAGGCAGGATAAAGATGGTGTCGGTATACCTTGAGGGGCGGGCCGGTATCAGCGATGACGCAGAGCGCGCCAAAGACGGGCCCCGCCCCCCCCCGAAGAGCGCGAAGCCAAGAACGTGCAAGCAGCCAATGATGGCGCACCAGCTCCTGAGGTAATGCTGCCGCCAAGCGCGGAACCAAGTCAGCGCGCGGCGGTTTAAAAAGACAGTAAAGACAAGCCAGCGTGGCAGTTTACACAAGACTAACAGAATAGAAAAAAAGGTGTAAAACACAATGCATAGCATACATATTTACACCCCCCCCCTTTCCCCCAGAAGACTACAACAGCGGCCACTTAAACAGGGCCCACCGATGGACAGGGGCAAGGGGGCACTAGTGCGGGAGGGGCATCCCATAGAGGCTCACCATAAGCCTGACCCGCCTACCCTTTGGTGGGGTATTGCGGTGGAGCAGCGCTCCTAAGCACCTAACAGCGGTGCTGCCTACCTTCACCCGACCAGCGCAGCCAATGCTGGGAGGCATATTACTAGTGGAACGGGTGGAAATAGTCCTACAGGGCCCCGGGCTAATAGCCCCGCTCACCTGCGAGTAGAGAGCCATTTCTCGTCCTTCGCAGCCAGACTGCAGAGAAATTCAGGGAATTTGTGGGAGGCCCCCGGGTTTTTGAGGGGCCGGGAGGAGCCTATTTTCGATGTCTCTGCAGTCCAGCGCCATCTGGCGGAGTATATCCCAACTGTATTAGATTTGGAGCAGGACGTACTGTATACTAAGAATATTTAATCGGTGAGTGCACAAATTTTCCTTTTCTCATCTCTTCCATTCCGGGGCACCACCAGTAGCACTGTGTGGAATGTCCCAAAGCAGTACCCTCTATATTTGTGGGACCGTGCAAGAACTGAATGCGTCAAAATAACCAAGAATGGCAGCACTGACACCTCAAGCTTAGAACACTGGAGAGGGGTTCACCACCGTCTGCAACACCTTATGCCCCAGGGCGGCATCGGCAAAGGCTCCAACATCAATTCTGTACAACTTGGTGAAGATGTGGAGAGCAAACCAGGTCGCCGCCTTGCAGACCTGTTCCACCAATGCCTGGTGGTGGAAAGCTAAAGACGCAGCAGTCGCCCTGGTGGAGTGAGCAGTGACCTGGAAGGGCGCCTCCTTCCTTTCCCTTGCAGGCGTAGGCTTGTATGACTGTCTGTCTGATCCATCTGCTAAGAGTGGAACTGGCAACAGTCAGGCCCCCCCTGGTCCTTTTTGGATCACAAACACATCACATCTTACATACTTCTCGAGTAGCGGCCAAGTAATACTTTAATGCCCTGACCACATCAAGGCCCCGAAGCTGGGCAGACCAATGCCTATAAACCAGCAGAATTGCCCTCAGTTCCAACACTTTGTTTGTAAGACTGGACTGACACTGGTTCCAGAGACCCTGAACTGCCTGGTTTTCCAGAACACCACCCAATCTATCAGACTGGTGTCTGACCAGGATGACCCACCGAAACGGCAGAAAAGACTGTCCCACTGCCAGCGATTGTTGGTCCAGCCCCCAATTCAGGGATCGTCGGGCATTGTCTGCCAATATGAAGCGACGGTCCAATGTCTGCACAGTCCTGCACCATTTCGATAGGAGCAGCATTTGTAGAGGCCTGGGGTGGAACTGGGCATATGGAACTGCCTCGATGGTAGACACCATCAGGCCAAGGAGACACATGCCATGGCTGATCATGGAATGTTCGCCTGTCAGCAGCGACCTCACCACCTCCTGAAGAGCCATGCACCTCTGCACTGGAAGAAGGACACGTGCCCATTGAGTATCCAATGTAATACCTAGATCGTCACCATGGAGGGAACCACCTGGGACTTGGGGTAGTTAATCACCCACCAAAAAGGTCCAGCATGTACAGGACTGCCTGAACATCCTGCAGTGCCTCTGCTAGAGATGGGGCTCAGATGGGCAAGTCTTCCAGGTATGGGGTGCCTCCACAGGAGTGCCATCACCACTGCCAAAACTTTCGTGAACACTTGCATAGTAGTGAACAGTTCGAATGGCAGTGCCACAAACTGGAAATGTTTGGGGCCCACCACAAAGCGCAGGTATTGTTGGTGACCAGGAAAATTGGGACATGCAGATAAGCATCTTATGTCCACCGTGGCTAGAAAATCCCCCTGCTGCAGCAACGTAATGACCGACCTTAGAGATTCCATGCAGAATTTCCGCACCTGAACGTAACCGTTCAGATTCTGGAGATCCAGGATCAGCAAAACGGACCCGTCCTTTTTGGGGATGAGGATTATTATTGAATAGAAGCCACAGCCCCGCTCTGAGGGGGCACAGGTACTACAACTCCCCGGTCCAACAAGAGCTCTAGCTTTTGTCACGAGATGCCACCCTTTCCACGACGAGAGAAGGCTTGGACGCCACAAACCTGTGTGGAGGCCTGGCCCCGAACTCAATCTATTCCTTCCACACCAGCGCATAGTGCAAAGCCGCCCCCCACCTGATCAGATGAGGGTGCCCCACTGACCCTGAGAGGGCTTGGCTGGGGGCCTTGGCTGGCTGGCCCCGTGGGGTCTAGGTTTCTTATGTGGCTTTCTCTTACCTGAACCTTCCGGAAGGGACGAAAGTTTGACGACCTGCGAAACAAGGTCCTCGGTTTCCGTTTCTGTGGAAGCCTAGTCGACTTCCCACTCGTGGCATTCCGGACTAGGTCATCCAGAGGCTCACATCTTCTTAGAGGCAATCTCGGCCAGTTTCAGCCAGATTGTGCATTGCAAGGTGACCAGCGAAGCCAGCCCCCTTATGACCAGATGCACCAAGTCGTCCATAGCCGGCACCCTGTATCTGAATACCTCCATAGCAAAGAAGTTCAAATGAAGTGCAGAGGAATATGAACCTCTATGTGGCAAACGCCTCCTCTGCTGCTATATCCAGACCTTGCCTACGGTAGCCTCCTTGGACGTGGCGCAAGCTGGGTGCATGGCCAACCCCACCATGGAGAACGTATGCCTGGCCAGCTGGTCCAACTTCCTATCCGCCGTGTCTCTCAAGGCTGCACTATCCGTAGCCACCCTGTCCGCCACTTCTGAAAGAAGGAAGCCCATCTGTGGGGGCACCCTGGGACACAAATGGAACTGGCAGTCCCCCCCGAGGGGGTATCCTGCTCTGACGAGTCCGAACCTAAAGCCGTAGGGGAAACTGGACAATCCAACTGAGGCGCGGAACCTGTCAGCTGCAAAAGGCGGTGCAGGACAGTAGTGCACACAGGCCAGGACTGAGGTCAGGCGGCACCACTCAGTTAAAAAATTAAACCCTGGTGCCTCCGACATGGTAAAGTGGCTGCTCTAACTGCTAAACAATACAGCTGGAGCGCTGGTCCCCACCCTCCTGCCTGAGGACTACTGGTCAGACCTGCCTGCACTACCTGGAAATTAACCTCCCTGCAGCTGAGATAAACCCACCGGCCAAGGATGCAGCAGCTTCTGGACCCCCACCCTGCAACAAGAACAATTTCAGATTACTAAATCAGTACCAGGCAAAAGGCCTTGCCCCCAGAGGGAGCCCTACCTGACCAGGGAAAACTGTGGGGCGGCAGCCGCATTGGAGCCGATACTCAGGAGAACAGGGAGGCAGTGAAAGAGCTGCCAAGTGACGATCTGGGGATGCAACAGGGATCCCCGGTCACCGCCTCATGCGGAGTGAGGAGGAGGGCGCAGCCGCAGACCTCGCAAATGCAGCTATCCCACCCCCTCCTCCCATCTTCCAATGTAAGTTCTGACCCCCGGCGCGCTTAACTGGACCCATGCACGCACCCCTCACTCTGCACGATCCTACGTTATCAGTTTAGTAACCAACTTCAGGCATCTAACAACCCTACGGCTGGTGAAGGCCAAAAAACAGACATCCCTTGTGACTGCAAGTTCCCACCTATGGCTAAAATAGATGCGGCCGGCGGAAAGTGGTCAACAATTATTTTTAAAGGTCTTTAGGGTGGTAGTTCATATCTGTCCTACTGTTGGATAAGGAATTAATTATGACTCTGGAGGTTTCCCAGTTAAATTGGAACTAAATAAATAGAGAAGAAAGATGTGCTGCCATTGGTTGAGGTGTATTGAACAACAGAAGGTATATAGGGACCCCCTTAGTTATTTAACACATGGGAATCTAACACATGGGAGGTAATGGGTTAGTTAAAAAAATGGAGACTCTACTCATTATTGTAGTAACCGGGAGTGAGGAAGGTACCAGCAGGGTCTACTGGGTGCTGATGAAGGAAGCTAAGGCCTGAGTATCCTGCTAAGGGGACCAGAATGTGTGACCACCACCTGCAAGAGTTCATCTGGATGTAATGCTGTTATGGAAACTGCTAATGAAACAACTGTTGGATTAGGACTGTATGACCTGCTACATTCAAATGCACATTCAAAAGTCCTGCTAATAAAGTAAGTGCCCTTTTCATAATGTTGGTCTCATTGGCATTATTAGATACAAACCCACATTGGGAGGTCACCCAAACCCATGACAAAGAACCCACTCCCCACATGCCTGAGTAACTAAACCCCTCAGGTATATGTGTGCTACATCAACCCATGGATTGCTACTAGAGGTGCCCCAGTGCCCCATGAGAATGTAATGCCGCAGACTTGCTCCTTTCCATGCAAAAATGACATTTTGTCACAAATGTGGATGTAACACTGTGAGGTTTTATTTACAGAATTCACATACAGCATTGTACCCAGCAGTCTCTTCTCATTAAATAGCTACATTATTAGAACACCACGAAGCTCATTCACACATTTCAGATGGGGCTGGGTTATTCTTTAAGAACGGTTTCCTCATCTCTTGTCCTTGTGAAATAAACCTTGTCAGTTTTACTTTAATATAAGGTGCATGTTAGACACAAAAAACACAAAAATTATAATAAACGCTAAGAAGTGTCCAGTATTTCATCAATGGTGGGTAGATGTGGCACTTGTAATATCTGTCCCAGGACCAACCACATTGATCATGGGCAGCACGTTCAGTTTATCTCCCTTTGACATTCATTTTGTAATGGCCTCTCTGGAGGAAATTGCAGCTGTATCATGATGGCAGCAGGAATTGACCCTAAAAATCTACGGTTGTTCTTAGATCATGGTCATCATGAAATTCTTTCAGCCAACAGGAGCTCAGACTCAGCCTTATGAAATGTTACAGGACCTCTGTAAAGCAAAAATAAAGAGGAAAGCATAAAGCCAATGAGGTGTGACAAATATTATTGTTACAAAGAATTCTAATATTGAAAATCTTAAAGAAGCAAACTCTAAGTTAAGTTAGGAGATATTTGCTTTTCATCACTTCAGAAAATTATTTACTTCAGAAAGTTCTTCAGTACGGGTAGGCTTCTATTGGAGCTGGAACGTCTGTGTACAGAGGCCCCATTGTTTTCAATGGGAGCTGACTGTACCCAGGCCACACCCACCCACCAGCCTGAACCCCTGAAGTGCTGTTTCCGGCAAGGGCTGTGGCCTCTAGCCAATATGGGCTCACATTCCATTCATCTTTATTTTCCCCACTCTCAGCTCAGAGTGGCACGAAAAAGTTATATAGAACACAAGCTGCTGGCAGCACTCCTAATGAGTCCATATACCCATGCCAGGGATTTAGAAATGCCGGCTCATGTGTGGCTTAAATACAGAGTGTTCCTATTAACTTCAATAGGTACCTCCGTATACTGAAGCTCCGATTCAGATTTAATAAGGGGACTGAATTGTCCCTCTAGACATATAAGTGCACAAGTGAAAGTGCTATGTAAAGATTGTGCAGTAAAAAACAAAAAGGTAACGTGACGCCAAGGCATATATCACAAAGATGGCAAAAATGATAACTTTAGCTGAACGTTATAGCCATATAGCGATAAACATTACCAGATAAAGAAGTCTAAGTCCACCTTAATACTCCACACGCCAGCACCTGGTGGAGTATGAAGGTGGACTTAAGACTTCTTTATCCCTTATTAAATCTTCTGCGGTCCTTGCACATTCTTGCTTTTTGCACAATTATTTATCTTTTGCACTTTCTTATGATATAATTCATTCTATCCTTTATATTGCACCAGCACTTTCTGAGGGGGAGACCCCAAGGCATAACTTGTATTTGTGGCATTATTTTAAAGTATTTAGATTACTACACTTAGTATTATTAGTCTATATGTCCCTAATCTCCTGCGCATAAGCTTTTTAATTAAGTGGTCTTGCTTGGCAAGATCACTTATTGTTCTTGCTGATATATTATTAAGTGGTCTTGCTTGGCAAGATCACTTATTGTTCTTGCTGATATATTATTTTTATTCTTATTCCAAGCATTTTTGCACTGTAACTCCTCCCACAGTTTTGACACTACATAGACCATAATATACCAAAACGTGCGGATCGTTCCCGAATGGTGTGCTTATATTTTGTGGAACGTTTCGCCAAACGGTTTCCGAAATATTGGCGTTTTCCTGGCGCAATTTTCCCATAGGAATGAATGGGAGGTATTTTCAAAGCTAGAGTGGGAGATGCGTGTGAAATGAAAAATCAGGACATGATTTCTAAACTGCGACCTCTCCCTCATTTTTAATCCCACCTACACAAATCTTATATCAAAACGTTCAGCTATCCCTGCTGCCGCTAAAAATGTCCAAGGCTAAGCCATAGCCCGAACAGATTTCACAATATGACCTTTTGTTTGCAACTCACACCTCCCATTGACATTCATTGAAACTCCACTCTAGACACCACAAATTTGAATGGCAATTTCTAAACTGCGACTGTGCCTTCATTTTTAATATTTCAGAGACATGTTATACACCACATTGTTCGCCTAGCTCTTGTGATTCTTACAGTATAAAGCTCTTTGCTGTAGGATGTATACTTTCTAAGCTACAGTCATTTGAATATGGCAACCACCAGTGCATTAGAAATGTGTTTTAATGTGCATTCTCAGTTTACCTCAGAGTGAGTTTCCATAGCAACACAGCTGCAGCCTGGCTCGTTACAGCTGCTCCGCCCACACACCAAGTCTCAGGAAACTCCCCTTAAAGGAGCAGTATCGCGAAATTGGCATTAAAAAAGATAAATAATTAAATAGCCACACAATAGCTTCTAACATGTCTATAAATAATCTGGCAATAGAAAAAAGAAGAATGCTTACTATCTTTACTCCAAACAATCCATACAGTTACTCTGCCTACTCCATATAGTTACTCTGCTCAGTCAAACCTTTCCACAGTTACTCCAGTGACTCCAACCACACAACAGTTACTCAAGTCACTCCACCCAGATACTCCGCCCACTCCACCCAGTTACTCCGCCCACTCCACCCAGCTACTCCGCCCACTCCCCTCAGTTACTCCGCCCACTGCACCCAGTTACTCCACCCACTCTGCCCACTCTACCCAGTTACTCCGCCCATTCCACCCAGTTACTCCGCCCACTCCACCCAGTTACTCCGCCCACTTCACCCAGTTACTCCGCCCACTCCACCCAGTTACCCCGCCCACTCCACCCAGTTACTCCGCCCACTCCACCCAGTTACTCCGCCCACTTCACTCAGTTACTCCGCCCACTCCACCCAGTTACTCCGCCCACTCCACCCAGTTACTCCGCCCACTCCACCCAGTTACTCCGCCCACTCCACCCAGTTACTCCAGCCACTCCACCCAGTTACTCCAGCCACTCCACCCAGTTACTCCGCCCACTCCACCCACACAACAGTTACTCAAGTCACTCCACCCAGTTACTCCGCCCACTCCAACCACACAACAGTTACTCAAGTCACTCCACCCAGTTACTCCGCTCACTCCACCCACACAACAGTTACTCCGCCCACTCCACCCAGTTACTCTGCCCATTCCACCCAGTTACTCCGCCCACTCCACCCAGTTACTCTGCCCACTCCACCCAGTTACTCCACCCACTCCACCCAGTTACTCAGCCCATTCCACCCAGTTACTCTGCCCACTCCACCAAGTTACTCTGCCCACTCCACCAAGTTACTCTGCCCACTCCACCCACTCCACCCAGTTACTCCGCCCACTCCACCCAGTTACTCTGCCCACTCCACCAAGTTACTCTGCCCACTCCACCCACTCCACCCAGTTACTCCACCCACTCCACCCAGTTACTCTGCCCACTCCACCCACTCCACCCAGTTACTCCGCCCACTCCACCCAGTTACTCCGCCCGCTCCACCCAGTTACTCTGCCCGCTCCAGTTGTAGAGAACTGGCGGAGGCAAGACCACTTCACGCAATTTCCCCGGAAATTGCACTTTGTCTAGTTAAGTGGTCTTGCTTGGCAAGATCACTTATTGTTCTTGCTGATATATTATTAAGTGGTCTTGCTTGGCAAGATCACTTATTGTTCTTGCTGATATATTATTAAGTGGTCTTGCTTGGCAAGATCACTTATTGTTCTTGCTGATATATTATTATTATTCCAAGCATTTTTGCACTGTAACTCCTCCCACAGTTTTGACACTACATAGACCATAATATACCAAAACGTGCGGATCGTTCCCGAATGGTGTGCTTATATTTTGTGGAACGTTTCGCCAAACGGTTTCCGAAATATTGGCGTTTATCTGGCGCAATTTTCCCATAGGAATGAATGGGAGGAATGTTCAAAGCTACAGTGGGAACTGGGTGTGGAGTCAAAAATCAGGACATGATTTCTAAACTGCGACCTCTCCCTCATTTTTAATCCCACCTACACAAATCTTATATCAAAACGTTCAGCTATCCCTGCTGCCGCTAAAAATGTCCAAGGCTAAGCCATAGGCCGAACAAATTTCACAATATGACCTTTTGTTTGCAACTCACACCTCCCATTGACATTCATTGAAACTCCACTCTAGACACCACAAATTTGAATGGCAATTTCTAAACTGCGGCTGTGCCTTCATTTTTAATATTTCAGAGACATGTTATACACCACATTGTTTGCCTAGCTCTTGTGATTCTTACAGTATAAAGCTCTTTGCTGTAGGATGTATACTTTTTAAGCTACAGTCATTTGAATATGGCAACCACCAGTGCATTAGAAATGTGTTTTAATGTGCATTCTCAGTTTACCTCAGAGTGAGTTTCCATAGCAACACAGCTGCAACCTGGCTCGTTACAGCTGCTCCGCCCACACACCAAGTCTCAGGAAACTCCCCTTAAAGGAGCAGTATCGCGAAATTTGCATTAAAAAAGATAAATAATTAAATAGCCACACAATAGCTTCTAACATGTCTATAAATAATCTGGCAATAGAAAAAAGAAGAATGCTTATTATCTTTACTCACTCAAAACAATCCATACAGTTACTCTGCCTACTCCATATAGTTACTCTGCTCAGTCAAACCTTTCCACAGTTACTCCAGTGACTCCAACCACACAACAGTTACTCAGGCACTCCACCCAGTTACTCAAGTCACTCCACCCAGATACTCCGCCCACTCCACGCAGTTACTGCGCCCACTCCACTCAGTTACTCCGCCCACTGCACCCAGTTACTCCACCCACTCTGCCCACTCTACCCAGTTACTCCGCCCATTCCACCTAGTTACCCCGCCCACTTCACCCAGTTACCCCGCCCACTCCACCCAGTTACCCCGCCCACTCCACCCAGTTACCCCGCCCACTTCACCCAGTTACTCCGCCCACTCCACCCAGTTACTCCAGCCACTCCACCCAGTTACTCCGCCCACTCCACCCACACAACAGTTACTCAAGTCACTCCACCCAGTTACTCCGCCCACTCCAACCACACAACAGTTACTCAAATCACTCCACCCAGTTACTCCGCTCACTCCACCCACACAGCAGTTACTCCGCCCACTCCACCCAGTTACTCTGCCCACTCCACCCAGTTACTCCACCCACTCCACCCAGTTACTCCACCCACTCCACCCAGTTACTCTGCCCGCTCCAGTTGTAGAGAACTGGCGGAGGCAAGACCACTTCACGCAATTTCCCCGGAAATTGCACTTTGTCTAGTTTTTATTATTATTCCAAGCATTTTTGCACTGTAACTCCTCCCACAGTTTTGACACTACATAGACCATAATATACCAAAACGTGCGGATCGTTCCCGAATGGTGTGCTTATATTTTGTGGAACGTTTCGCCAAACGGTTTCCGAAATATTGGCGTTTTCCTGGCGCAATTTTCCCATAGGAATGAATGGGAGGTATTTTCAAAGCTAGAGTGGGAGATGCGTGTGAAATGAAAAATCAGGACATGATTTCTAAACTGTGACCTCTCCCTCATTTTTAATCCCACCTACACAAATCTTATATCAAAACGTTCAGCTATCCCTGCTGCCGCTAAAAATGTCCAAGGCTAAGCCATAGCCCGAACAGATTTCACAATATGACCTTTTGTTTGCAACTCACACCTCCCATTGACATTCATTGAAACTCCACTCTAGACACCACAAATTTGAATGGCAATTTCTAAACTGTGACTGTGCCTTCATTTTTAATATTTCAGAGACATGCTACACACCATTGTACAGGTCTCGGCCTCGTGATTCCTACAGTATAAAACTTTTTGCTGTAGGATGTATACTTTTTAAGTTACAGTCATTTGAATATGGCAACCACCAGTGCATTAGAAATGTGTTTTAATGTGCATTCTCAGTTTACCTCAGAGTGAGTTTCCATAGCAACACAGCTGCAGCCTGGCTCGTTACAGCTGCTCCGCCCACACACCAAGTCCCAGGAAACTCCCCTTAAAGGAGCAGTATCGCAAAATTTGCATTAAAAAAGATAAATAATTAAATAGCCACACAATAGCTTCTAACATGTCTATAAATAATCTGGCAATAGAAAAAAGAATGCTTATTATCTTTACTCAAAACAATCCATACAGTTATTCTGCCTACTCCATATAGTTACTCTGCTCAGTCAAACCTTTCCACAGTTACTCCAGTGACTCCAACCACACAACAGTTACTCAAGTCACTCCACCCAGCTACTCAAGTCACTCCACCCAGATACTCCGCCCACTCCACTCAGTTACTCCGCCCACTGCACCCAGTTACTCCACCCACTCTGCCCATTCCACCCAGTTACTCCGCCCATTCCACCCAGTTACTCCACCCACTTCACCCAGTTACTCCGCCCACTCCACCCAGTTACCCGGCCCACTCCACCCAGTTACTCCGCCCACTCCACCCAGTTACTCCAGCCACTCCACCCAGTTACTCCGCCCACTCCACCCACACAACAGTTACTCAAGTCACTCCACCTAGTTACTCCGCCCACTCCACCCAGTTACTCTGCCCACTCCACCCAGTTACTCCACCCACTCCACCCAGTTACTCCGCCCACTCCACCCAGTTACCCCGCCCACTCCACCCAGTTACTCCGCCCACTCCACCCAGTTACCCCGCCCACTCCACCCAGTTACCCCGCCCACTCCACCCAGTTACTCCGCCCACTCCACCCAGTTACTCCGCCCACTCCACCCAGTTACTCCGCCCACTCCACCCAGTTACTCCGCCCGCTCCAGTTGTAGAGAACTGGCGGAGGCAAGACCACTTCACGCAATTTCCCCGGAAATTGCACTTTGTCTAGTTTTTATTATTATTATTCCAAGCATTTTTGCACTGTAACTCCTCCCACAGTTTTGACACTACATAGACCATAATATACCAAAACGTGCGTATCGTTCCCGAATGGTGTGCTTATATTTTGTGGAACGTTTCGCCAAACGGTTTCCGAAATATTTGCGTTTTTCTGGCGCAATTTTCCCATAGGAATGAATGGGAGGTATTTTCAAAGCTAGAGTGGGAACTGCGTGTTAAATGAAAAATCAGGACATGATTTCTAAACTGCGACCTCTCCCTCATTTTTAATCCCACCTACACAAATCTTATATCAAAACGTTCAGCTATCCCTGCTGCCACTAAAAATGTCCAAGGCTAAGCCATAGCCCGAACAGATTTCACAATATGACCTTTTGTTTGCAACTCACACCTCCCATAGACATTCATTGAAACTCCACTCTAGACACCACAAATTTGAATGGCAATTTCTAAACTGCAACTGTGCCTTCATTTTTAATATTTCAGAGACATGTTATACACCACATTATAGGTCTTCTTCTTGTGATTCTTACAGTATAAAGCTCTTTGCTGTAGGATGTATACTTTTTAAGCTACAGTCATTTGAATATGGCAACCACCAGTGCATTAGAAATGTGTTTTAATGTGCATTCTCAGTTTACCTCAGAGTGAGTTTCCATAGCAACACAGCTGCAGCCTGGCTCGTTACAGCTGCTCCGCCCACACACCCAGTCTCAGGAAGACTCCCCTTAAAGGAGCAGTATCGCGAAATTTGCATTAAAAAAGATAAATAATTAAATAGCCACACAATAGCTTCTAACATGTCTATAAATAATCTGGCGATAGAAAAAAGAAGAATGCTTACTATCTTTACTCAAAACAATCCATACAGTTACTCTGCCTACTCCATATAGTTACTCTGCTCAATCAAACCTTTCCACAGTTACTCCAGTGACTCCAACCACACAACAGTTACTCAAGTCACTCCACCCAGATACTCCGCCCACTCCACCCAGTTACCCCGCCCACTCCACCCAGTTACCCCGCCCACTTCACCCAGTTACCCCACCCACTTCACCCAGTTACCCCGCCCACTTCACCCAGTAACTCCGCCCACTCCACCCAGTAACTCCGCCCACTCCACCCAGTTACTCCGCCCACTCCACCCAGTTACTCCGCCCACTCCACCCAGTTACTCCGCCCACTCCACCCAGTTACCCCACCCACTCCACCCAGTTACCCCACCCACTCCACCCAGTTACCCCGCCCACTCCACCCAGTTACCCCGCCCACTCCACCCAGTTACTCCGCCCACTCCACCCAGTTACTCCGCCCACTCCACCCAGTTACTCCGCCCACTCCACCCAGTTACTCCGCCCACTCCACCCACACAACAGTTACTCAAGTCCCTCCACCCAGTTACTCCGCCCACTCCACCCACACAACAGTTACTCAAGTCACTCCACCCAGTTACTCTGCCCACTCCACCCAGTTACTCCGCCCACTCCACCCAGTTACTCCGCCCACTCCACCCAGTTACTCTGCACACTCCACCCAGTTACTCTGCCCACTCCACCCAGTTACTCTGCCCACTCCACCCAGTTACTCTGCCCACTCCACCCAGTTACTCCGCCCACTCCACCCAGTTGCTTCGCCCACTCCGCCCACTCCACCCACTCCACCTCGCCCACTCCACCCACTCCACCCAGTTAGCCCGCCCACTCGACCCAATTAGCCCGCCCACTCCACCCAGTTAGTCCGCCCACTCCACCCAGTTAGCCCGCCCACTCCACCCAGTTACTCCGCCCACTCCACTCAGTTACTCCGCCCACTCCAACCACACAACAGTTACTCAAGTCACTCCACCCAGTTACTCTGCCCACTCCACCCAGTTACTCCGCACACTCCACCCAGTTACTCCGCCCACCTCACCCAATTACTCCGCCCACTCCAACAACACAACAGTTACTCCGCCCTCTCCACCCAGTTACTCCGCCCACTCCACCCAGTTACTCCGACCACTCCACCCTGTTACTCCACCCACTCCAACCACACAACAGTTACTCAAGTCACTCCACCCAGTTACTCCGCCCACTCCACCCAGTTACTCCGCCCACTCCACCCAGTTACTCTGCACACTCCACCCAGTTACTCCACCCACCCCACCCAATTACCCCGCCCACTCCAACACCACAACAGTTACTCCGCCCACTCCACCCAGTTACTCCGCCTACTCCACCCAGTTACTCCGTCCCCTCCACCCAGTTACTCCGCCCGCTCCAGTTGTAGAGAATTGGCGGAGGCAAGACCACTTCACGCAATTTCCCCGGAAATTGCACTTTGTCTAGTTAAGTGGTCTTGCTTGGCAAGATCACTTATTGTTCTTGCTGATATATTATTTTTATTATTATTCCAAGCATTTTTGCACTGTAACTCCTCCCACAGTTTTGACACTACATAGACCATAATATACCAAAACGTGCGGATCGTTCCCGAATGGTGTGCTTATATTTTGTGGAACGTTTCGCCAAACGGTTTCCGAAATATTGGCGTTTTTCTGGCGCAATTTTCCCATAGGAATGAATGGGAGGAATGTTCGCAAGCTAGAGTGGGAGATGGGTGTGGAGTCCAAAATCAGGACATGATTTCTAAACTGCGACCTCTCCCTCATTTTTAATCCCACCTACACAAATCTTATATCAAAACGTTCAGCTATCCCTGCTGCCGCTAAAAATGTCCAAGGCTAAGCCATAGCCCGAACAGATTTCACAATATGACCTTTTGTTTGCAACTCACACCTCCCATTGACATTCATTGAAACTCCACTCTAGACACAAATTTGAATGGCAATTTCTAAACTGCGACTGTGCCTTCATTTTTAATATTTCAGAGACATGTTATGCACCACATTATAGGTCTTCTTCTTGTGATTCTTACAGTATAAAGCTTTTTGCTGTAGGATGTATACTTTTTAAGCTACAGTAATTTGAATATGGCAACCACCAGTGCATTAGAAATGTGTTTTAATGTGCATTCTCAGTTTACCTCAGAGTGAGTTTCCATAGCAACACAGCTGCAGCCTGGCTCGTTACAGCTGCTCCGCCCACACACCAAGTCTCAGGAAACTCCTCTTAAAGGAGCAGTATCGCGAAATTTGCATTACAAAAGATAAATAATTAAATAGCCACACAATAGCTTCTAACATGTCTATAAATAATCTGGCAATAGAAAAAAGAAGAATGCTTACTATCTTTACTCAAAACAATCCATACAGTTACTCTGCCTACTCCATATAGTTACTCTGCTCAGTCAAACCTTTCCACAGTTACTCCAGTGACTCCAACCACACAACAGTTACTCAAGTCACTCCACCCAGATACTCCGCCCACTCCACCCAGTTACCCCGCCCACTCCACCCAGTTACCCCGCCCACTTCACCCAGTTACTCCGCGCACTCCACCCAGTTACTCCGCCCACTCTGCCCACTCCACCCAGTTACTCCGCCCATTCCACCCAGTTACCCCGCCCACTTCACCCAGTTACCCCGCCCACTCCACCCAGTTACCCCGCCCACTCCACCCAGTTACCCCGCCCACTCCACCCAGTTACTCCGCCCACTCCACCCAGTTACCCCGCCCACTCCACCCAGTTACTCCGCCCACTCCACCCAGTTACTCCGCCCACTCCACCCAGTTACTCCGCCCACTCCACCCAGTTACTCCGCCCACTCCACCCAGTTACTCCACCCACACAACAGTTACTCAAGTCACTCCACCCAGTTACTCCGCCCACTCCAACCACACAACAGTTACTCCGCCCACTCCACCCAGTTTCTCCGCACACTCCACCCAGTTACTCCGCCCACCCCACCCAATTACTCCGCCCACCCCACCCAATTACTCCGCCCACTCCAACAACACAACAGTTACTCCGCCCACTCCACCCAGTTACTCCGCCCACTCCACCCAGTTACTCCGCCCACTCCACCCAGTTACTCCACCCACTCCAACCACACAACAGTTACTCAAGTCACTCCACCCAGTTACTTAGCCCACTCCACCCAATTACTTTGCACACTCCACCCAGTTACTCCGCCCACCCCACCCAATTACTCCGCCCACTCCAACACCACAACAGTTACTCCGCCCACTCCACCCAGTTACTCTGCCCACCCCACCCAATTACTCCGCCCACTCCAACACCACAACAGTTACTCCGTCCGCTCCACCCAGTTACTCCGCCCGCTCCACCCAGTTACTCCGCCTACTCCACCCAGTTACTCCGTCCGCTCCACCCAGTTACTCTGCCCACTCCAGTTGTAGAGAACTGGCGGAGGCAAGACCACTTCACGCAATTTCCCCGGAAATTGCACTTTTGTCTAGTTCTTATTCTTATTCTTATTTTTATTCCAAGCATTTTTGCACTGTAACTCCTCCCACAGTTTTGACACTACATAGACCATAATATACCAAAACGTGCGGATCGTTCCCGAATGGTGTGCTTATATTTTGTGGAACGTTTCGCCAAACGGTTTCCGAAATATTGGCGTTTTCCTGGCGCAATTTTCCCATAGGAATGAATGGGAGGTATTTTCAAAGCTAGAGTGGGAGATGCGTGTGAAATGAAAAATCAGGACATGATTTCTAAACTGCGACCTCTCCCTCATTTTTAATCCCACCTACACAAATCTTATATCAAAACGTTCAGCTATCCCTGCTGCCGCTAAAAATGTCCAAGGCTAAGCCATAGCCCGAACATATTTCACAATATGACCTTTTGTTTGCAACTCACACCTCCCATTGACATTCATTGAAACTCCACTCTAGACACCACAAATTTGAATGGCAATTTCTAAACTGCGACTGTGCCTTCATTTTTAATATTTCAGAGACATGTTATACACCACATTGTTCGCCTAGCTCTTGTGATTCTTACAGTATAAAGCTCTTTGCTGTAGGATGTATACTTTTTAAGCTACAGTCATTTGAATATGGCAACCACCAGTGCATTAGAAATGTGTTTTAATGTGCATTCTCAGTTTACCTCAGAGTGAGTTTCCATAGCAACACAGCTGCAGCCTGGCTCGTTACAGCTGCTCTGCCCACACACCAAGTCTCAGGAAACGCCCCTTAAAGGAGCAGTATCGTGAAATTTGCATTAAAAAAGATAAATAATTAAATAGCCACACAATAGCTTCTAACATGTCTATAAATAATCTGACAATAGAAAAAAGAAGAATGCTTACTATCTTTACTCAAAACAATCCATACAGTTACTCTGCCTACTCCATATAGTTACTCTGCTCAGTCAAACCTTTCCACAGTTACTCCAGTGACTCCAACCACACAACAGTTACTCAAGTCACTCCACCCAGATACTCCACCCAGTTACTCCACCCAGTTACTCCACCCAGTTACTCCACCCAGTTACTCCACCCAGTTACTCCACCCAGTTACTCCGCCCGCTCCACCCAGTTACTCTGCCCACTCCACCCAGTTACTCCGCCCACTCCACCCACTCCACCCAGTTACTCCGCCCGCTCCACCCAGTTACTCCGCCCACTCCAGTTGTAGAGAACTGGCGGAGGCAAGACCACTTCACGCAATTTCCCCGGAAATTGCACTTTTGTCTAGTTGTTTTTAACATGTATGTTTTGTTTGGCTACCATTATTATTTACTACAATAAAATACTGATTTTTAAATATACTTCCTGTAGTGCAGCTGACGTATACATATAGGGGTGAGCAGTTGTGGTCTGTACTGGCAGCCCACTTTCCTTTTGAAAATTTAGACACGCCTACTTTGGGCGGCAGCTCTCCCCCAGCCAGCATCCAGGTTAATGAGATTATAATATTTTCTTGCTGTGCGGGTAACTCTTTACCTATTGGTCATTCCCAGGATTAAACTGCATGCTTTTATAAAGTGGACAAAAATACCATTTTGTGAGATACTCACCTGTAAAATGGTTATTACGAGTATGTCACACCCCCCACTTCCCGATATTCATGACACTTGGGAACCCGGCCTGTAGAGGGCGATCTTGCAGAGATGACATGGAAAAAAGGAGCCCCTCCTGGTCCATAAGTACTGGGTTCCTCCCACTATTCCTCAGTCTTTTTAAACAGCAGTGAAGAACCAGGAAGAGCCAATTATATTCAATAATTGTAAAATTATTTTAAATAATAATACCAAATAAAGGATCCCTTAGAGCAAAAAGAGCCAATTATATTCAATAATTGTAAAATTATTTTAAATAATAATAAAAATCACCATATAAAGGATCCCTCGAACAAAAAAGGGCGGGGGAAGTGGGGGGTGTGACATACTCATAATAACCATTTTACAGGTGAGTATCTCACAAAATGGTATTATTCCTAGTATGTCACACCCCCCACTTCCCGATATTCATGACACTTGGGACATCCAATAGCAGTGTCTATAATGGGTGGGGATCCCAAAGGAATAATGCATAACTTAAATTACTGCAGCTTGCAGAACTTTGCGGCCAAAAACAGCATCCGCTGAGGCCCGCACATCAACCTTGTAAAACTTAGAAAAAGTATGCACAGAAGACCAAGTCGCAGCCTTGCAGACTTGTTCAACAGAAGCTTGGTGCTGAAAAGCCCAAGAGGCTCCAATAGCACGAGTAGAATGAGCGGTGACACGAAAAGGGGGAACCTTCCCCTTCGCCATATAGGCCCCAATGATAGCCTGACGTATCCACTTACTAAGGGAAGATTTGGCAGGAGCAAATCCCTTCTTGGGCCCAGAAGGCACAACAAAAAAGGCATCCGTCTTGCGGAAGGCAGAGGTGGTAACTAAATAATAATTCACACAACGAACTACATCCAAAGAATGTAAGACCCTTTCCTTGTCGTTTAGGACACAAGGAAGGAAGAACTATATCCTGATTTAGGTGGAAAGCAGACATCACCTTAGGAAGGAAATCCGGTTTAAAACGGAAAACAACCTTATCTTGATGCCTCTCAAAATAAGGGGCTTGAATAGACAAAGCCGCCAGTTCAGAAACTCGGCGGACAGAAGTAATAGCAACCAAAAAGGCAACCTTCTGAGTAAGAATAGGAAGAGGAATATCCTGCAATGGCTCAAAGGGAGCAGCTTGCATAGCCGAAAGCACCAAATTAAGATCCCAAACAGGAAGTAAAGGCTTTCTGGGAGGCCGCACATACGCGACTCCTTGGAAAAAGGTCTTAACCAAAGGATGAAGAGCAAACGATCTTTGAAAGAAAATTGCCAAGGCAGAGACTTGCCCTTTTAAAGTACTAATCTGTAATCCCATATCCAGACCTCGTTGCAGATATTCCAGAATTCTAGGAATAGAAAATACTCTACAGGGCAAAGCCCTGGATTCACACCAATCAATATAGGACCTCCAAGTCCTGTAATAAATGACAGAGGAAGACTTCTTCCTAGCTCTAATAAGAGTCTGAATAACCACATCAGAAAGACCTTCTTCTTTCAAGATGGAGACTTCAGCAGCCATGCCGTCAAAGCCAGCGTTTGTAAATTGGGGTAACAAAGTTGACCCTGAGTGATGAGATCTGGAAGAAGAGGTAGATGGACACGATCCACTGCCAGCCTTACGACGTCTGCGTACCACAGACGTCTTGGCGCCACCAGAATTGCTGGCACCTCCTCCAGTGCTAGCTTGCGCACCACCTTGCTGATCATGGAGAATGGGGGAAACAGATATAGAAACCCCAGATCCTTCCAGGCTAGAGACATGGCATCCGCTGCCACTGCCAGAGGATCCTGGGATAGAGACACAAAAGCTGGCAACTTGTGATTGTGGTGAGAAGCAAAACAGGTCCAACTGTGGAGTCCCCCACTTGTGACAGAGGAACTGAAAGACCCTTGGATTGAGAGACCATTCTCCCTGGCGAGAACATCCCCTGCTCAGGGAGTCTGCCTCCACATTCTCTATCCCGGGAATGTAAACTGCTGATATGCAGGGAACATTGATCTCTGCCCACTGAAGGATCAGAGACACTTCCCGGAGGGCACCCCAACTGCGAGTCCCTCCCTGGTGATTGATGTAGGCAACAGCTGTTCGGTTGTCTGACCGAATCTAAACTGGCAGACCCTGTAAGAAATGGGTCAGTCGAAGTAGAACAAGACTTATGGCCCGAAGCTCTAATACATTGATTGGAGAGTGAGCCTCCTGAGGCCCCCACAATCCTTGGAACTGATGCTTCTTCTAGAAGCCCCCCCCCAGCCCACCAGGCTGGCATCCGTGGTAACCAGTTCCCAACGCGGAGTCAGAAATGACTTGCCCTTCTGGAGGTTGTGCGATATTAACCACCACTGAAGGGACTGCAAAACGAGGGGAGAAAATAGACAAGTCTGATTCAATGATAGTGGGCACCTGTCCCACTTTGCCAGGAGGAAGAGCTGAAGCGTCCTTATGTGAAACTGGGCAAACGGGACTGCCTCGAATGCAGCTACCATCAATCCCACTAGTCTCATCCCTAGACGGATAGACTGACGAGGGTTGGACAAGAATAGACGAATCAAGTCCTGAAACAGAACCATTTTAAACTGAGGAAGAAAAACCTTGGCCTGAAATGTATCCAGAATCAGGCCCAGGAAGGGAATTTCCCTGGACGGACAGAGAGAGGATTTGGGGTAACTTATTACCCATCCGAACCTTTCTAGCGTAGAGACCACCGTCCTGGTGTCCAACTCTGATTGTTCGAGGGAGGAGGCCGCGATAAGAAGATCGTCCAGAAAAGGCACAATGTGGATGCCCTGGACCCTGAATATAGCCATCACTCCTGGCAGCATCTTGGTAAAGACTCTTGGGGCCGAGGTAAGGCCGAATGGCAGGGCCACAAATTGATATTGCTGGTCTATCGAGAACCTGAGAAATCTCTGGTGACCCGGAAAAATAGGAATGTGTAAATAAGCATCCTTGATGTCTATGGATGTCATGAAGTCCCTCTGACGGAGAACATCGATCGTTGATCGCAGAGACTCCATGCGGAATTTTCTGAAACGGACAAATTGATTGAGTCTCCTTAGGTCTAGGATAGGCCGAACAGAGCCGTCCTTTTTGGGTACCGTGAATAGGTTGGAATAAAACCCCAAACCCCTTTCCGCTGGAGGCACTAGGCAGATGACAGCCATGTTTAACAGATTTGCTACTGCTGCCCGCAGTCCCTGCGCAATTGCCGGATCTGACAGCATCTGGGACATGAAAAATCTGGGAGGAGGCCGGGACTCGAATTCCAGTTTGTAACCAAAGAGACTACTTCCAGAACCCAATTGTCTGATACCTCCTGAACCCAGACCTGGAAGAAGAACCACAGCCGTCCCCCCACCCATAAGGGTGAGGGCGTCCCCTCATTGTTGAGCAGGCTTAGTGGCAGATTTGGTTTTGGATCCCCAATTCTGACCTGGATGGCCACGTCCCTTTCCTCTATTCCATGCATTCCCTCTAGGGGCTGAAAAGGCCGATCCTCTACCGGATCTAGACCCCCGAAAGTAAGGGTTAAAAGAGGCCATTCGACGAAAGGAACAACGTTGTTTCTTACGCTGAGGTAATTTACCTCCCTTAGTGACAGAATCCAATCTTTCTCTAAAGAGGCGCAATCCCACAAAAGGGAGCGCTATAAGTGATTTCTTGGCTACAATATCAGCTGTCCACTGCCGCAACCACACCGACCGCCGAATGGCGACTAACAAGGCAGAGGTTCTGCTGCACATGACCAGAGTGTCATCTAAGGCAGAAAGTACAAAGCATGAAAACATCTCACATAGCTTAAGAGCGGCGTACACATCAGAGGCTGGATCAAGCCCTGAGTAATTCATTAGGTCTCTCACAACAGACCTTATAGCTACTGTCATGAGCGCTGAAGCACCAACACGCAGCAAGGCCGAGCCCACACTGCAAAAAGCATGGCACGCCATTTGATCAATACGCTTATCCTCTCCATCTTTAAGTGTAGCGGAGTCAGGAGACGGGAAGGGATACTTCTTGTCCCAGCCCAAGGGAATGCCAGGAAGCCACGCAGGCTTCTCCCATTCTTTAAGAATAATATCAAAAAATGCTTTTGATCTGGGATTTCTAAACGAGGTTTAGAGGCTCCAAAGAATTCCCCTTTTTGAGGAGGGACTACTTCAGGAGGAGTAATAACCAAAACCTCAAATAACTGAGCAAGAGCTTTTGGGGTATCCACAACACTTGCTTCACCCTGCTCAATCTCAGTACCAACAAATTGCTGTTCATCAGAAACATCTGATTCCTCATATAATTCTCCTCATATAATTCTCCTTCTTCTAACTGAGAAGGATCAGATCAATCAAGCAATTCACAATTGTCTGACTCACTTGCTGGAGCGGCATGAGTCAAGTGCTTTCTTTTAGCTGAGGCCTTCTTAGGCACAGAGGTAGACATTAATCTTTCAAGATGAGCCAATCTGGCACATAAATCAGCATGCGACTCACCACCCATGACAACATCATTGCGGGTACGGACAAGACATGGCGGAGTAGGAGATGAGGCATTAGCCGCAGGCCCTGAAGCCTGGGCCTCAGTTTGCTGCATAATAGTTAATTGTGCACAAGGGACGCAAAGAATTGCGTTATCCCCAACAAGGGATGCCCCACATCCAAAACATTGCAGAGTCTGTGCATGTCCGTTATCCAGGGATGCCTCCATATGGTGTTTAGTATTATACTATAATTGATTATAGTCGCCAAGTATATATGGGATTTACGCAATTGCTACCCGGGATGCCCCTTTAAATAGTCCCAAGTGGGAGGATTGAAACACAAATGGACCCCCAAATAAGGCTTAAGGGCTTTTTTTTTTTTTTTTTTTTATAAGGACCAGGAGAAACCCCTTTTTAAATAAGGAGTTTCCACCTACAGAGAAAACAAAAAAACAGTCACCAAATGCACACAATATAAATAAGAGACAGAAAAAAACTCCCTTCAGCCAAACTGAAGGGTACTCACAGCCCATGCAATAAGCTCACATCATGAGGTAAGGCCAGGGGGAAGCAGGAAACAGGAAGTCAAACAGAGCATACCAGGTGCTCTCTGAATAAAAGCATGCCTAAGCCCCGCCCACTTCCAGGATCACATGGCCAAAAATGGAGGGAAAATTCAAATCTGAACACAGCCAGAAACAAAGCTTTAATAGGTAAGCAAAAAATGCTGCCTAGACAGAGATAGGAAAATCTAAATAAAACATTTCCTATTAAATAGTATAGTAAAACATACATAATAAAAATAAAAAATAAAGACTTATTTTATATATCTCTTTTTTTTTTTTTTGTGCATGGTGACAAATAAGCCCAGATAACGCCCCCCCTTCCCCCCTCCTTTTTACCCAGCAGGGTTAAAGGAGAACTAAGGGGAGAGGATAGAAATGCACCCATAAGGCACAAGGGGATTACAAAGGGACAGGGGCATCCCATGCCGGGAACACCAACCCGGAAGCCGCCTACCCACATTTGGGTCTCACGGGGGAGTAATACTCCTGTATACACCAGAAGGTGTATGTATCTACCTTTGCCTGAACCACACAGCCAGGGCTGGGAGGCATACAATATAACCAAACAGGTTTAAAGAGTTTCAGACAGAAATAGAGAAAAAAAGTGGCCGGGAGCAAGCCCGGCTACCTGCAGCTTGAAGGAGAGTCATCTTCTGAATGCTTCGCCGACTGCAGAGACAAAAAGACAGAGGAATAGTGGGAGGAACCCAGTACTTATGGACCAGGAGGGGCTCCTTTTTTCCATGTCATCTCTGCAAGATCGCCCTCTACAGGCCAGGTTCCCAAGTGTCATGAATATCGGGAAGTGGGGGGGGGTGACATACTATCCCGGGTTTTGGTCCTTGCCTGCCGGGATGCCCCGTTGTGTGAAATCCCCCACACAATCGCCCACTAAAACTCAGATTTCCCTGCCTACGGTGCCTGCACAGGCTCCTGTCCAAACAGCTCGGCCGAGCACAGTAGCTGCCGCATGCACGTTGTCCACTGACAGGGAGCATGCCCGCACCAGCCATTCGCAGCAAAACAGCCACTGCTAGTGCATGCACAGTTGGATAGGGGAGAAGGCAAGTATACTGGGCGACCTGGGGGTTTTACACAGAATACCCGAATCTGGATGCCCCAGGAGGAAGAAGTATGCCTGCCCTGTCTCATAGACTCCAGGGTGGCTTTTGGTTCATTTTAATTATGAAACTATAAGATTTTATTTGGAAAAGTGAATTATATGCCTGCTCGGCATCTACAGTTGGTGAGTAGATTTGCTTACTGGTGTTTGTGGTGGCATATTTAGGATCCGGTGGAAGATAACCAGGAATGTGATTGTTTTATTGAAAGACTGGACTTTATTAAGGACTTTTCCTTCATGTTACTTGTATATTTCTTGAGGATTTAACCTTAATACTACAGGTATTATGAGCATGTATTTGAGCTGTTGAAAACGTCAACAGTTTTTGTTGGTGTTATGAAAACAGTGTGATAATCACATTACAGTACATGGTGTGCATCCTACAACTGTAACACAAGCACAGACATACAGCAAAGTCATCAGCTAAATGCTGCCTAGGACGGATTGTTTCCTACCTGCTACTTGTGGGGGCTGTACAGTAGAATTCTTAATAAATGTATCCTTGCTTGCGAAGGCAATTATGGGCTCTGCAGGCGGAATCCCCTTCTCTCCATTAGAACTGTTAATGTCGGACAGAGTTATCACCTCCTCAAATGCCGGGGAGGACTCTTTGGAAGAGAACCCATTTTCCTGTTTGGATGGAGGTACCCCATTCACTAGAGAAACCCTAAAAAACAAAGCAAAATGATAACCTTTATTATTGTCTCTTATGCTGGTCATACAGAGTGCTTGGTTTACCAAACACTGAGCAAACATACCAAAACTATTCTTCCATAAAGGATTACAAATTGTATACATCAATTATGCAGGCCTTCATTTTGCATGGTTTTGAGCTCCATGATTTGATTCTATGAAACCTGTGAAAAAACCCTCCTTGGCACAGTTGAATGCACTGCTGCCAGGGAGGGTCCAGGGTCCATCAGCAAACCCCTGCATTAGGGAGATGCACCTGGTTTTCTCTAGAAAACACAGAGTATCATGTGTAGATATTTTTGTAATACCCCCCAGTTCACCCTAAGTTCACCTTAACCCATTGATTAAATGGGTACAAGGAAGAAACCCTGCTACGGCTTCTACCCTGTGCTACAGAAAATGGAGGAGAGCCACATGGGACAAGTCATAAGGTAAGCTGCTTGCTGCCCTATTATTGCCATTAATTTTAATGTCCCTTAAAAAAAAAAAGACAACATTCGTTAAACGTAACTGTTGTAAAAGTGTGTTTAGGGTATCTTCTTACAGAAGCCAGCCACAAGGGTGTACAGGGGTCAAACAAGGCTGAGAAGCAAACAAAAATCCCTGTTAAGTCTTACCGCCTTCTCCTGGAAAGGAAACACAAAACTGGGACAGTTTAAAAGCTTTCCTCCCAATCCTCAGTATTTTAGACAAGTAATGACTGGAAATTGAAGGACCATTGGGGAGGGTAGCTAGGGCCATCCTCAGACATACAGTTACCAGTAAGGCTAACAGGGATTTTCTCCCTTCGTCCTTCAGGACGGCCACTTGAGAGGATAAACGAGTAATCTAGGTTACCGGCGGGGATACTGATTGAAGGACCCTTCTTCCGAAAGCCTGTTGGGAATCTGACAGGATGACCATTCTATAGTGCCTAAGAAAAGTATTAGGAGAAGACCACATGGCTGCCTTGAAGATCTCTTCCAAGTAAGCCCCTGATCTCTCTACCCAGGAAGTGAAGACTGCCCTGGTGGAATGTGCTGCAATGTAAGCTAGTGGTGTGTCCATACATGTGTAGGCTAGGGAGATGGCCTGTCTAATCCACTTGGCAATGGAAGACTTGGTGGCAGTCATCCCTATATTTTTCCCACTAAAAGAGCATGTCCAACTTTCTCCAAGTGTGTGACTGTTCTAAGTAGAGCACCAGGACGCTTCTGACATCTGACAAATCTGACATATCCTCCTTATACCGACGATTTTTCCTAAAGGATGGGAGAATAATGTCCTGAGATCTGTGAAAGGTAGAGGCAACTTTTGGCAGATACAAGGGATCGGGTCTAAAGATGGCCCTGTCTGTAAGGACTATACAGAATGGTTCCCATATGGAGAGGGCCTGCAGGTTGCTGACCCTGTGAGCTGAGGTGATTGCTATTAAGAAACTCATCTATAAAGTTAGGATCTTATCTAACACTTCTGTAAGTGGTTCAATAGGTGACTGTTATTCCCTGAAAAAGTGAGGTCCCAGGTGGGACATTTTGATGCCCTAACCAGTCTCTTCCTAGCAAAAGAAATAAAAAAAAATACAATTCTGTGAGTACTCACCTGTAGAATTGATTGTATAGTATACAGCACGTCCTGTTCCAGTAAATTCCCTACACTTGGGTTATTCTGCCACAAGGTGGCGCAGTGGACTGCAGAAAGACTTGTGGCCACTCCCGGCCCAATAAATAGCCGTGTACCTCCCACCAATTTCCAGTGTTGACAGGCAGTTATACAAGAAGCCGGGAGAATAAAAAAATGGATAAGAACCCAAAATGAACTTTTGAACAATCACCATACAGAGGCAACCAAAATGATAACAAGGGAGGGGTGGAACAGGACATGCTGTATACTATAAAATCAATTCTACAGGTGCTCACAGAATTGTATTTTTCCAAGTATACAGCACGTCCTGTTCCAGTAAATTCCTTACTCTTGGGACATCCAAAAGCAGTGTCCGTAAGGTAGGGTGGGATCCCCAAAGAGCAACGGCAGGCAGTTTAAACCACTGCCGCCTGAAGAACTTTGCGGCCAAAAGCAGCATCAGCTGAGGCCCTAACATCAACCTTGTAAAACTTGAAAAAAGTATGAACAGAAGACCAAGTAGCGGCCTTACAAACTTGTTCAACAGAAGCCTGGTGCTGAACCCAAGAGGCACCAATAGCATGAGTGGAATGAGCAGTAAGGTGGAAGGGAGGCTCCTTCCCCTTAGCAGAATAGGCTTGCACCACCGCCTGACGGATCCACTTGCTGATAGTGGATTTAGCCAGAGGCAAACCCTTCCTAGGTCCAGAAGGGAGAACAAAAAGAGCATCAGTCTTCCTGAATGATTCAGTAGCTACCAAATAAAACTTAAGAACCCTGACCACATCCAAGGAGTGCAGAGTCCACTCCTTGGAATTAGCAGAATTAGGACACAATGAAGGCAAGACAATGTCCTGATTGAGATGAAATGCAGACACAACCTTAGGCAGGAAATCTGGCTTATACCGAAACACCACCTTGTCCTGGTGTCGCTCAAAGTAAGGAGGTTTAATGGAAAGCGCCGCCAACTCAGAAACACGCCTAGCAGAAGTGATAGCCACCAAAAAGGCTACCTTAATAGTCAAAATAGGCAAAGCAGCCTTACGTAGAGGCTCAAAAGGAGGACCCTGCAAAGCAGATAACACCAAATTCAAATCCCAGACTGGTAACATAGGCTTACGTGGCGGGCGCACGTGAGTAACCCCCTGGAAAAAAGTCTTACCAAACGGTGGTTGGCAAAATATCTTTGGAAGAAAATATCCAAGGCTGAAACATGTCCCTTGAGAGTGCTAAGTTGAAGGCCCAAATCCAAGCCATGCTGCAAAAATTCCAGGATCCTGGGAATAGAAAACACCCGACAGGGAAGAGACTTAGACTCACACCAAGCAATGTAAGCATGCCATACCCTATAGTAGATAAATGACTAGGACTTCTTCCTAGCCCGAATCATGGTAGTAACAACAGAGGCAGGCAGCCCCTTATCCATCAAGATGGAGGTCTCAGCAGCCAGGCCGTCAAAGCCAGCGTTTGTAAATTGGGATGGCGTAGCTGCCCCTGAGTGAGCAGGTCTGGAACCTTGGGCAGGACGTATTGATCTACTGCCAACTGCACAATGTCTGCGAACCACACCCTTCTTGGCCAACAGGGGGCCACCAGTATGGTTGGCACCCCTTCCTGGGCTATCTTGAGCAGCACCCTGCCCAGCAGAGGAAACGGAGGGAACACACAGAGGAGCCGAAAGCTCTTCCAAGACATAGCTAGTGCATCCATGGCTAAGGCCAGAGGGTCCTGGGACAGAGAGACAAAGACTGGAAGCTTGTGATTGTGACGGGACGCAAACAGATCCACATCCAGCTGACCCCAGTGGTGGCACAGGGAGCGAAACACCCTGCTGCTGAGGGACCATTCTCCCTGCTCAGGGAGTCCGCCTCCAGATTTTCCACCCCCGGGATATACACTGCCAAGATGCAGGGAACATTCTCCTCCGCCCATGACAGTATCAGAGAAACTTCCTTGAGGGCCCTCTTGCTCCGGGTCCCTCCCTGATGATTGATGCAGGCAACTGCAGTCTGATTGTCCGAGCGGATCTGAACAGCCCGACCCCGAAGGTGTGATGTCAATTGGGCGAGAACCAACCTTACCGCCCTCAGTTCCAGAATGTTGATAAGAGTATGGGTCTTCTGGGGGCCCCACTGACCCTGGAATTTCAAGGACTTCCAGAATACCCCCCCCAACCCGTCAGACTGGCATCTGTGGTGACAGTCTCCCAACAAGGGGACAGAAAGGTTCTGCCCACCAAGAAGTTCCTTGAGTCCATCCACCACAAGAGGGACTGTCTGGCCAGGGGGGACAGAACAAACACCTGATCCAGGGACACAGGGTCCCGATCCCACACTGATAAGAGATGTAGCTGCAGAGGTCTCATGTGAAACTGAGCATAGGGTACCGCCTCGAAGCAAGACACCATCAGGCCCACCAGTTGCATCCCTTGAGCTTGAAGACTCTCCACCTTCTGTTGAGGGAGAAAAACCTTGACCTGAGATGTATCCAGAGTCATGCCCAGAAAAGACCTCACCAGTGACGGGGACAGAAAAGACTTGGGATGGTTGATCACCCAGCCGAAGGACTATAGTGTGGACACCACCATCTGGGTATCCAGTTCTGCCTGATGGAAGGACTGAGACGAGATCAGAATGTTGTCCAAATAAGGAAGGAATTGTATTAGTTTGGGGTAACCTCTACACCCCCTGCCAAAAAGCCCAACAGAGACTCACTATTGCACTCAATAATCAATTAGTGAGTCTCTGTTGGGCTTTTTGGCAGGGGGTGTAGAGGTTACCCCAAACTAATACAATTGGTTTTTGGGTATTAACCCACAGAGCAGTGCACCTATAGAAATATTGACTAGTGCTGCCCACATTCCTTATCCGTAGCCCAACGGATGTATATTACTGGTCAAATAAGGAAGGATGCGAATGCCCTGAGATCTCAACAGAGCCATCACACCCGCCAGCACCTTGGTGAATACCCTGGGAACTGAGGTGATACCGAAAGGTAAGGCCACAAATTGGTAGTGCTGATCCTCCAGAGCAAACCTGAGGAATTTCTGATGACGTGGGAAGATTGGTACGTGAAGGTAAGCGTCCTTGATGTCTACGGATGTCATGCAGTCGCCCGGGCGCAGAGTAGCGACTGCCGAGCGTAGGGTCTCCATGCGAAAATGCTTGAATCTGACAAACTTGTTGAGGTGCTTTAAATCCAGGATGGGCCTGAGGGACTCATCCTTTTTGGGAACAGTGAGTAGAAGCCTCTGTCCCTTTCCCTGAGAGGCACAGACACAGATGACCCCAACTCCAAAAGGTTTCGGACCGCAAGCCCTGAGCTGACAGGGGGTTTTGAGCCATCCGGGATCTGATAAATCTTGGGGGCGGCCAGGCTGCAAACTCTATCTTGTATCCGGAGGACACCACCTCCTGAAGCCATCTGTCTGCTACACGTAGCCTCCAGACGTTAGCAAAGAGCCGAAGCCGCCCCCCCCCCCCACCGGGATGGGTGAGGGCGCCTCCTCATGCCTGCAGGGGAGGATTTGGGCTTGGGACCCCATGAGAGCCCGGGATGGCCTCGTCCTCTACCCCTGCCCCAATAGTCTCCGCGTGCCCCAGCAAAGGAAACTCCTCGACCAGCCCTGGAAGCGCGGAGAGGAGAAAAGCACCGGTCCCCCGAAAGGGCCAAGACGGCCTCCTACGTTGAGGCAGCCTACCACCCCTGGCAAATAGGTCCAAGCGTTCACCAAAGAGCCGCAGCCACTTAAAGGGAAAACCAGTGAGGGCCTTTTTAGCAGCATTATCAGCCACCCACTGACGTAGCCAGACAGAGCGTCGTATAGCCACCAACAGTGCAGAAGTCCTACCACACATTCTAATGGCATCATCCATGGCAGAAAGGATATATGCAATAAATTCATAGCAAAATTGGAGAGATCTATAATCCTCACCTTCTGCGTCATCAGAGGCCCCATCTATAAGACACTTCAGCAACCCTTTAATAGCAATAGCCGTTATGGCAGAGGCACAAACCGGGTGCAATGCAGTCCCCACACAGGCAAAAGCATGACAGGACAGCTGGTCCAAGTGCCGGTCCTCACCATCCCGCAGGGTAGTAGTGTCAGGTGAATGCATGACTGATGTGTTAGACAACCATAGGACGGGCGCGTCCACCTCGGGAGGACATGACCAATGCTTAATCACATCAGCGGGAAAAGGATACCTCCTGTCCCAACTCTTGGGCACCCCAGGTAGCTTACTAGGGTGTTCCCACTCTTTGAGCACCAGATTATTAAAGTGATTCTGCTCAGGGAACTCCAAGCGTGGTTTAACAGAATTGAAAAAAGCTCATCCCCGCTGCTGCGGAGCCACGGCAGGAGGGGAAATATAAAGCACTTCAAAAATGTGAGTCAATAACCTGTCAGTGTCATCTGAGGACCATGGGTCTTCTTCCAAAGTGAGACCCGGTACCACCATATAACTTAGACTGTTCCACAGAGGATTCTGAATCAAAGAATAATTCCCACTCCTCAAGGGGGTAAAAGCCAGAAAATGAGTAAAGTCCCTCATCCTCCACAGGAAAGAGGGAAGCAGCGGGAGATAAATGCTGCTTCTTAGCAGAAGCCTTATGCGGAGCTGACCCAGCAATATGCTTTTAAATGCTGGCCACCTGTGAAGCCAAGTCATATTGAGACTCCCCGCTAGTGTGCCACTCACTGGGGGTCAGATGCAAGCGTGGGGGGGTAGGCGAAGCAGAAAGGGGCGCAGCACCGGGACCCGTAGCAGAGGACCCAGGCTGCAGCGCAAGTACATGTTGGGCGCAGGTCAAACACACCCTGACACCGTCACTAACAGGGGATACTCCACACGCAACACACAGCTGGACTTGTCCTGAAGGAACCCCAAGCAGATTGTCCCCGGAAGCCTCCATATGGTGATTTAGATACAGGCATACCGGCCAGTACAGGGACACAGCTAGCAATAGCCACCCTTTTTGGGATGCCCCCCAAAGCCCGCTAGGGAAGGTGGGAGAATGGTAAGAGGCAGGGCCGGGAGAACCACAGTCAGAGGTGACCCGCCTGCAAGACACAATAAGTACAAAATAAACATCCCCAGCGCATACATAGTGAAGCAAGATAAAACCCCCCGTAAGGGACTCACAGACCAATTGGACAGATTGCTCAGAGATCAGACCGCGTCGCAGCACCTCAAGGACGAGGCCACAAAATGGCGCCGGCAGCAGTACCTAGAGGGGCGGACCGCAAGGGTATGACGCGAAACGTGTCAAACCGCAGTTCCTGCCCCCTCCCCGAAGAGCGCGAAACTATGATCACGTGGGACGCCGGCGCCATGACAGCAACCTAAAAAATACATAGCGCCAACCACCGCGGAGCGCCGTACAACGGTCCGCACAACACCAAAAAGGAACACAAAACACACAAATCACAGACCCTCCGGGCGCCCCCTGCCGGCCAAGCGGGCAAGAGGTAGCGCACAACCTTCTAGAGGGGAGGGGAGACGGGTGAAGGGAACAAGGACCCAAGGTTTGAGGCTGTGGCATCCCAATGAGGCTCACCATAGAAAGCCTGTCGCCGACTACCCTTTGGTACAGGCGGTCTTGCGGCCCGGAGCAGAGCTCCTTCAGCACCTGACCCTAGTGCTGTCCTACCTTCACCCGAACCGTCAGCTGAGGCTGGGAGGCAGTGGGTCCAGAATGGGTGGAAATAAGCCTGCAGGGCCCTAGGCTTGAAAAGCCCCACTCCCTGCGCAATAGAGAGCCATCTTCTATCTTCGCAGTCCAGACTGCAGAGAAACACTGGAAATTGGTGGGAGGTACACGGCTATTTATGGGGCCGGGAAGTCTTTCTGCAGTCCACTGCGCCACCTTGTGGCAGAATAACCCAAGTGTAAGGAATTTATTGGAACAGGACGTGCTGTATACTTGGAAAAATCTGTTGATTAAGTTATATTTTTAGTTTTACCTTGATACACTGAGATTACAGAGGCCTGGGTCTTAAGAGTACTCCCTGACAGACCCATGTCAAATCCCTCCCGTAGAAGTACCAGAACTGACCCTAATTGGATTGTGAATTATTTTCTACTTACTACTAGGGTTTCTATCACCCTTGAGGAAAGTCCCTTAAGATTGTCCTCTCCAGGCAGTTAAATTCAGATTCTGGGTATTTGGATACCAGATTGGACCCCAAGTTAATAAATCTGGTTTCTGGGGTCATGGACTGTCTTGGCCATGGACAGTATCTGGACATGTTCATTAGGGCTGCGAACCAGCTTCTTTTTGGCCAGGCTGGCATGATCAGTATCACTGTTTTTCTTCTGCAATCTTTCTTATTATCTGCAGTAGAAGTTGAATGGGGGAAAGGCGTAGGCTAGGGAGAAATTCCATTCTTGTGCCAGGGCGTCCACCCCCTGTGACCTGTCTCCCCGACAAAGAGAAAACTGTTGCTTTTTCTTCCGCAATCTTTCTTATTATCTGCAGTAGAAGTTGAATGGGGGAAAGGCGTAGGCTAGGGAGTAATTCCATTCTTGTGCCAGGGCGTCCACCCCCCTGTGACCCGTCTCCCAGACAAAGGGTTTGACATTTCCTATTCTGGGCTGTTGCAAACCGATCTATTTGGGGATTCCCCCCCATCTTAGATCAGGAAGCTTTTCAGCAGATAGCACCAACACCCATTCTGACTGAGATACTTTGGCTCGGATTAGAAAATCTGCCACTACATTCATTCAAGTGCACAGCTGAAAGGGATCTTAAGTGCTGTTGGAGGGGCAGAAGGGAGGATGCCAGCTCTTGCAGGACTACAGATCTGGTGCCGCTTTGCCGATTTTCATAGGCTACTGTATTGGTATTGTCTGATCTCACCTGAACATCAAAGGATGACAGAAATGGAGAAGGGCCTGCTCTACCGCTTTCATTTCCCTGAGGTTTGAGGATCTTCATTGAAACTCCTTTGACCACTGTCCCTGGGTATGTAGGTCGTCTAGATTGCTCCCCACCCCAACCACAAGCACTGGCGTCTGTTAATATTAAAGGATGTGTTTGTCTCAAATCCCTGCCCTCCTGCAAGGCCTAGGAATCGAGCCACCAGAGCAGACTGTCTGAGTGATTTAGGGAGACTTACCTGACTGTTTAGACTCTGGGGATTGTGGATATCTGGAAGTTGATACCAGATATATCAAATCTATTCAATTGCAGATGATTCAGTTCTACATCTGTAGAATTGCTCTCTCTCATCTTTCACTCCAGGGCGTCACCAAATTAGAAACTCATGGGCTAACACTAAGCAACATCTAAAGTTGTGGCCGCTTCCGATCTACAGACTTCTGGCCGTGCCTCCCACTCTAGGAGGCAGTACCACCTCTTTGTTAAAGTCAAAACTAGAAACTACCTTTGTTAGAAAATCCAGTCTGAAGCAAAAAAGAATGCCTTGTCGATGTGCAGTGATTTAACAGTTAATGCTGCTGATTCTGAAAGCTGCCAAATTAAGGTGATCACCACCAAAAAAATTACCTTAAGACTCATTAAAGGTCCTTCACTCACATTACATTAAACATTACATGACATTAATGCTCACATTAAACATCATCCTACCTGCAACTACTGCATGTTATGAGCCTTTAAACATCCAAGATGGAGGCTCATGGAACATCAGGCAGCCGGCAAACAGGAAGTACCTTCTGACTGTGCAGCTCTGCATTCTGGGATTGCTGTCCTTTCCCTGACCTCAGCTCTGCTCTGTCTGTGCAAAGAACAGCTATAACCCTGCCCCCTGTACTTTCTCCTGCTCTCCTCTCCTCAGTAAGTGTGATGCTTCTGAGTCAAGATAGTGGCGCCCGTATCCTAAAGCCCTGAACAGAGTTGCAGCCCAGTGGGAGAAAGAATAATAAGTGACTGAAAACTTAAAATATATTAACTTTAGATGCTGGGGAATCGTTTTTTTAAGGGTTTGGGCTTTTCAATAAATCATAGTGAAGGTCCGGTTTACTGTAAGAAAGCCACCCACCCGTGACTTGGGGGAAATTGCTTAGTGCTCCTAAGAGCCCTGGCCCTAACACTCACAATTCAAGCCTTTGCTCCGACACTATTGGTTTAGCAGACTCCAAAGGCATCCAGGCTGGGTCCAACTAGAATGGGGTGCTGGTGAAGGTCTGGAATACAGACAAGGTTAAAGCCTGAAGATGAAATCCTTGCCATATCTTCAGACCCAACTAACTGCAAGAATGATTTGGAGTGCAAGGCACAGCTGGAAGTATATGTGGACTGGGAGGAGTCTACAGCCGAGTATTAACCCAATGATTTGGTGGCATCTTGGAGTGGAATGAGAGAAAACACACATCACTGCGCTGCAAAGCAACCAAATTCATACATCTGGCTTGAACACCACCTGGCTGAGTAGGTGAAAAGAAAAACGCTAAGCAAAAGCTAACCACAGAACAAGCAGAACATTTGATCTGCTTTTAAATATACAAAACAAATATTTGAGATGAGATGAGTGAGTGACTGTTTTCCCTGATGGGACATGTGTAGTTAATATGAAAAAACTAAACTTACAAAGTTTGTGCAAAACCTTACCCCTGAGGTATGTCAGATGTTCCTGACTTGTCTTGTAACCTTCCTGGTTTCTTCTCTGGAAGCTCAATCTTCATAATATCAGCAGGCACCAATTCACCTGTAGATTGAATAGATGTACTTATATAGATAACTTCCATAAATATAGTCTTGCTTGCAGACACATACAAAAGTGCCACAAGTTTTGCTACCATGCTGCTTTCTGCGACCCTGGCTGGGCTACTCTCCCCAACCCCCCCCAACCCCAGAAACACTTTCAGTTCAAGGGGGGACGTTCAGTTAATCTGAGGACATTTTGAACATGGGATAGATTCAGAATCACTTGGAATAGAATACTGAAGATGTTCTACAACAATCAGGATACCCACGATCTCCACAAACTCCACTAGTATGTCCTTCCACCACACTCCTACATTCATATGGAACAAGACCTATGTTCCGGTTGGGTCTCTCATCTATAGCCGCCCCCCCCACCAGTCCCACACCTTAACCATGTTCCCCAATACTCCACCCATCTAAGCCCCCTCCAATGTTAAGCATAATTATAGAAGAAATATTTTATCAAATTATTATGCCAAAGATTTAACCCAACCCAACATCACTGTGTTCTTCCAAGCTACCGCTGTCTCCTCTATTTGCCAATACAACCCCTCCTATATCACTCTCCGTGCAATCGCCCATCCTTACTGTACCCCTATTCAACTATACTTACAGTAAATGCTTAAATAAATACACTTTCTCCTCCCACTTTCCCCACAGCAGGTCAGGGGCCACATCAGATGGCTCCAAGGGTCACAAGTGGCCCCTGGGTGGCAGGTTGAGTTTTAGGGTGTCTGAATTGGGCTCCGTGGCAGTGTCTATTTAATGTTTTCCTTAAAATCACCTTTGACAGGATCAGATTCCTGTTTGGTCTCTTTTCCATTGAGTGTTTGCTTTTCTTCCTTTTTCTGCAAAGAAAAAAAAAAAGTAAAGTAAAGTTGAAAACCCACAGCAACATAATTTTTGAAAATACCATAAAAATCATATTGTAATACTGAACTCAGAAAAACATTTGCTGTCAAAAATCAATGATTTATAAGGGACAAAGGTTTAATGTGGAAATTTGGCTGCACTTCCCCAGTAATTCTATTTGGCAAGCGAGTATATTAAATACCACAGTGGTAGGCAGCATAGAGACATTGGTACAGGTAGTAAACTACTACTATTGATGGTCAAATATCCTATTAACTTACTTAGTTGATCTACTTGCATGTAGTTTGGTTTATTGTGCTGGATCAGTCCTCAGATTAAAATCAACATTTGATATTATTTAGAAGTTGGATGGCCAGTGGGAAATAATATACTTAAATCTGGATGTCCTTTGTGAAAGTACATGATAGCAGCAGCCAGAGGGATGGAGAGAGAAAAAAAAACAGATGGGCCAGATTAGAATCATCAGCAATGATCCTCATGGCTCTGGAATATTTTCTGCAAGCTTAGGGGTTCTTTAAGTGGAACCAGTGGGGAGCTAATGATCCTTCCTGCTGTTTCAGTTACTCTATCCCACCTCCGTTTATCCACCTCCGTTTATCCACCTCTCTACCTTAAACAGTAATTTTATGAAAGCCATAGCGTCATAGGCATTAATAAGGCATCACTGGCCAAGGAACTAATTTTGTTACCAATTGCCATTAAATGGTCCTTTTGACACACATTTTCTGTTCCAGTCTTAGGTGACCAGGCAGATCTCCCCAGTGGGGCTACTGGTAGCAATAAACATGATATTGGCCCTAACCTTTTCTGGTCCATTAAAAAACAGGGTTTTAAAGATTGCAAAAGACCTGGAAGGTTAAAGAGTGGCTCAAAAAGTGTGAAGTGCAAGTGCCTTTAGGAGTCTCTACTGTCCACAAATATAAAACTTTAAGGTTTACAAAGGCTAAAGATACTTCCCTGGAACATAGAAGGTCAGCAAAGCAAGTCTAAAAGAGGGACATATTGCTCCCACGTGCTCCATTGCTGGACTTGCAAACAAATATTATAAGGCACTTTAAAGTTTTAAATAGTTCTATTAAGGGTATATAGTATATCATGTGGATCATTAAATTAAGGTTGATTATATTTTCACAAAGCATGTAGCACTTTACATAGGTGCCGGGAGATCATTGATTTAACTGTACAGATAATGCTCTTAAGTGGCCCGTTTTGTATTCAATAGCAGCTGAGGTGTTATTTTTAGCAGACCATTGTGTGTTCGTGTGTTTTTGGTATAGTTGTGTGCACCACCATGGGTATTTTATACTAGGGATGCTAATGTTTAGGGGGAAACTTTGGAACTCTAACATACTAGGTCCTAATAGCCCAATAGCGCAATGCAGCATACCTTTTGGATGATGGCATCTTCCAGATGGCCGTCATCCTACTGCTTTTTACACCCCCGGTGTCTTAGCCGCCCTCCCCCTCTGCCCTCACTAGTCGTGGCGACATCTCGCTGCCATTCAGATCCTCCCTGCAGCTGCCCTGGCACGAGATGAGGACTTCACTGCGCAGGCGCTAGATCTCCTAGGTGGCGCAGTGCATCATGGGACAGAGAAGACAACAAGATGGCGCTGCCCTACAGAAAGCGCCTTAGAAGAAGGCCCAGCACAGGAGGAAGAGCAAAAGACAGGTAAGTTAAACCTGCCGGAAGACAGTCCAATGTTCCTCTTTAAGACTCCTGTGGCAGCACACCTATTCTTTCCTGTTGAATAACTTTACTAGCATATTCTTTAGGTACTCCAGTTATTTATGGGTGCCGTAGCAAAAATTTCAAATCACAGTTTACTGCCGTGTAATCATTTCGGGTTATTCTATGCCAGGTAGCACTGGTAACAAAAAGACAATTCTGTGAGTACTCACCTGTAGAATTGTTTTTGTTCTTGCATGGCACGGCCTGCTACAGTATCCATAACAGTTGGGTTATTCCGCCACAAGGTGGCGCAGTGTACTACAGAAGAGCTGTGGCATCTCCCGGCCCCCTATAAAAAAAAACGGGATTAACCATAAAGTTCCCAGCGTAGACAAGCAGTGAGACAAGAAGCCGGGAGAGAATAAAGGTGAAAAAACCCAATTAACTTGGAACAATCACCATAAAGAGGCAACCAAGAATAACAATAACAAGGGTGGGGTGAAGCAGGCTGTGCCATGCAAGAACAAAAACAATTCTACAGGTGACTACTCACAGAATTGTATTTTTCTTATTGCATGGCACGGCCTGCTTCAGTATTGATAACAGTTGGGACATCCAAAAGCAGTGTCCAAAAGTAGGGTGGTATCCCCAATAAGTAACGGCTGGCAGTTCAAGTCACTACCGCCTGAAGAACCTTGCAGCCAAAAGCAGCATCTGCTGAGGCCTTAACATCGGCCTTGCAAACTTGTTCAACAGAAGCTTGGTGCTGAAAAGCCCAAGAGGCCCCAATAGCACGAGTGGAATGAGCAGTAACCCTAAAGGGAGGTTCCTTCCTTAGCAGAATAGGCTTGTACCACCGCCTGACTGATCCACTTGCTGATAGTGGATTTAGCCGGAGGCAAACCCTTCCTAGGTCCAGAAGTGAGAACAAAAAGAGCATCAGATTTCCTGAAAGGCTCAGTAGCGACCAAATAGATCTTCAGAGCCCTGACCACATCCAAAGAATGCAGTGTCCGCTCCTTGGAATTTGCAGGATTAGGACACAATGAAGGCAAAACAATGTCCTGATTGAGATGAAAGGCAGACACAACCTTAGGCAAGAAATCCGGCTTAAGCCGATACACCACCTTATCCTGATGCCGCTCAAAATAAGGAGGTTTGATGGAAAGCGCTGCCAGTTCAGAAACGCGCCTGACAGAAGTGATAGCCACCAAAAAGGCTACCTTAAGAGACAGAATGGGCAAGGTAGCCCCACGAATAGGCTCAAAGGGAGGACCCTGCAGAGCAGACAACACCAGATTCAAGTCCCAGACTGGTAGCATAGGCTTACGAGGTGGACGCACATGAGTAACACCCCGGAAAAAGGTTTTAACCAACCGGTGATTGGCAAAGGATCTTTGGAAAAAAATTGCCAGAGCTGAAACATGGACTTACACCAGGCAATGTAAGTATGCCAGACCCTGTAATAGATAAAGGACGAGGACTTCTTCCTAGCCCGAATCATGGTCACAACAGAGGCAGGCAACCCCTTTACCAACAAGATGGAGATTTCAGCAGCCAAGCCGTTAAAGCCAGCGTTTGTAAATTGGGATGGCGTAGCTGCCCGAGTAAGAAGATCTGGATCCTTGGGCAAGATGTACTGATCCACTGCCAACTGCACGATGTCTGCGAACCACACCCTTCTTGGCCAAAAGGGGGCCACCAGGATGGCTGGCACCCCCTCCTGGGCTATCTTGCCCATGACCCTGCCCAGTAGAGGGAACGGAGGGAACACATAGAGAAGCCTAAACTCCGTCCAAGGCATTGCCAGGGGATCCGTGGCGAAGGCCAGAGGATCCTGTGACAGGGAGACAGACTTGGGAAGTTTGTGATTGTGACGGGACGCAAACAGGTCCACATCCGGCTGACCCCAGCGGTGACACAGGGAGAGAAACACCTGGTTGTTGAGGGACCATTCCCCCAGACGAGACGTCCCCCTGCTCAGGGAGTCCGCCACCTGGTTCTCCACCCCCGGAATGTATACCGCTGAGATGCAGGGAACATTGTGTTCTGCCCAAGACAGTATCAGGGACACTTCCTTAAAGGCTCACTTGCTCCGAGTCCCTCCCTGATAGTTGATGTAGGCAACCGCCGTCTGGTTGTCGGAGCGAATCTGAACAGCCCGACCCCGAAGGTGTGTGGTCAGCTGAGAAAGAACCAACCTGATCGCCCTCAGTTCCAGTACATTGATGGGAGCATGGGCCTCCTGGGGGCCCCACCGACCCTGGAACTTCAGAGACTTCCAAATGCCCCCCCAGCCTGTCAGACTGACATCTGTGGTGACCGTCTCCCAGCATGGGGGCAGGAAAGTCCTGCCCACCAGAAGGCTCCTTGAGTCCAGCCACCACGAAAGGGACTGTCTGGCCAGAGGAGACAGAGCAAATTCCTGATCCAGGGACACAGGCTCCCAATCCCAGACTGACAAGAGGTGCAACTGAAGAGGTCTCATGTGAAACTGAGCAAAGGGGACCGCCTCGAAGCACCATCAGGCAAACTAACTGCATCCCCAGACGGATGGAGGGATGGGGACACAAGAGCAGAGCCCGTGCCTGCTTCTGAAGGCCCTCCACCTTCTGCTGAGTAAGGAACACCTTGACCTGAGAGGTATCCAGTGTCATGGCCAGAAAAGACCTCACTAAGGACGGGGACAGTGAAGACTTGGGAAAGGTGATCACCCAGCCAAAGGAATCCAGAGTGGAGGTCACCACCCGGGTGTCCTGCTCGGCCTGATGAAAGGACTGGGCCACAATAAGGATGTTGTCCAGGTAAGGAAGGATGCGAATGCCCTGGTTCCGTAGCAGAGCCATCACCCCCGCCAGCACTGGTGAACACCCGAGGCACCGAGATGATACCAACGGGTAAAGCTACAAACTGGTAATGCTGATCCTCCAGCGCGAACCTCAGAAATCTCTGATGACCTGGGAAGATAGGCACATGAAGATAAGCATCGTTGATGTCCACGGTGGTCATAAAGTCGCCTGGGCAAAAAGTACCGACAGCCGAGCGTATTATCTTCATGCGAAAATGCTTGAATCTGACAAACTTGTTGAGGCACTTCAAGTCCAGGATGGGCCTCAGAGAGCTGTCCTTTTTGGGGACCATGAAAAGATTGGAATTGTACCCCTGACCCTGTTCTTGAGGGGGCACCGGACAAATGACCCCTGACTCCAACAGGCATTGAACCGCCGAAAGCAACCCTTGAGCTGACAGGGGGTTTAAAGACATCCGGGATCTGATGAATCTTGGGGGCGGCCAGGCTGCAAACTATCTTGTAACCGGAGGACACCACCTCTTGAATCCACCGGTCTGAGACGTGGAGCCTCCAGACATGAGCAAAGAGCCGAAGCCACCCCCCACCCGGATGGGTGAGGGCGCCCCCTCATGCCTGAGGGGCCTTGGGAGGGGGTTTGGGCTTGGAACCCCAGGAGAGACCGGGACGACCACGGGATCTGCCACGGCCCCAAGAATCTCTGCGGCTACCTGAGAAGAGGGAGCCACGACCTCCTCTGGGAGTACGAAGGGAGGGGAAGGAGGCGGAGGGCCCCTGAAAGGGCCGGGGCTGCCTCCTACGATGAGGCAGTCTGCCATCCTTGGCTAAAACATCAAGACGCTCACCGAAGAGCCGCAGCCCCGCAAAGGGGAGCCTAGTGAGAGCCTTCTTAGCAGCAGCAACAGCTGCCCACTGACGCAACCAAACAGAGCGGCGCATAGCCACCAAAAGTCCAGAGGCCCTACCGCCCAGTCTCACAGCATCATCCATGGCAGTAAGGATAAATGCAACAAAATCAGAGCAAAGCAAGATGGCCCTATAATCCTCCCTCCTCCTACCAGCCATAGCGCCATCACATAGACGCTTGAGCAGTTTCTTAAGGGCAATAGCCGTAATGGCAGCAGCACAAGCCGGGCGCAGCCCCCACACAAGTAAAATCATGGCCGGCCAGCTGATCCATCGCTGTCCTCGCTGTCCCTCAGAGTGGTAGTGTCAGGGGAAGGCATGACCGAGGTATTGGACAGACCTAGCACGGGAGCGTCCACCTCAGGGAGACATGACCACCGCTTTACTAGATCAGCAGGAAAGGGATACCTCTTATCCAATCCCTTGGGCACAGCGGGCAGCCTGTTAGGACGTTCCCACTCCTTAAGCACCATAATAGTGAAATGCCCCTGCTCAGGGAACTCAAGGCTCCATTTATCAGGGCGAAAGAGCTCACCCTGTTTTTTCTTAGCCACCTCAGGGGGGAGCAATGTGCAAAATTTCAAAAATGTGAGATAGCAGATTATCGGTGTCCTCAGGGTACCATGATTCCTCCCCGGACGCAGACCCAGGGTCACTATCGTAACCCTCCTGCTGGTCTCTAGAGGAGTCAGAGTCCTGGAACAGTTCCCCTTCCTCTAGGGAATAACGTCCACCAGTTGCCCAGTGAAGGAAATGAAAAAGACACAGCCCCCAAAACTCACCCCCTCAGAAGCCCGGACAGGAACTCCGCATCCCTAGTAGGCTCACCATAAAGCCCATGGCCGGCTACCCTTTGTGGAACCGGGTCTGCTCCTGGAGCACTTGACCCCTCACCTGATCTGTCAGCCAAGGCTGGGAGGCAGAGAGGGTCCAGAAACATGTGGAAATAGACTTGCAGGGCCGCAGGCTTGGTTGCCCCGATCACCTGCGCATAGAGAGAGCCATCTTCTATCTTAGCAGTTTCACTGCAGAGGAAACACTGGGAACTCTATGGTTAATCCCGTTTTTATAGGGGGCCGGGAGATGCCACAGCTCTTCTGCAGTAGACTGTGCCACCTTGTGGCGGAATAACCCAACTGTTAAGAATACTGAAGCAGGCCGTGCCATGCAATAAGAAAAAGGTAGTGTATGTTACCTTTTTAGTGAATGCCCTTGTATGTTATGTTATCTATTATTGTATCCCATTGCAAGGCATTGGAGGAAATTTTAATATTTATATATTTTCTATATTATATATTTATATACATACATACATACATTTATGTATTACATTTATTTTTTGTACTCACTTTGCCAGAAGCATCAGCCTTTCTTGTCCTTTTCATGATTTCCTCAAGACGCTTAAATAAGAAAAACAATTGATGCATTTTATATAAAATAATCAGCATTTGTATTTTTTAAGGTATGAGGTTCCTTATTGTTTTTTATTTATTATTTAACACAATCGTTAGATATGGCTCTTTGCTGTTTACTTTGGGAAATTGGTGTGGGGGATCGAGACAATGGAAAACAGATTAATTTATATGAACCAATCTACCAAGGAATGCAGAGCAGAGATCACGTGGCAGATAGAATATGGTAGGTTTTCATTCATGTTATGCCCAGGAAAGGATATGGTTAGTGAAACAAAAGCTAAGCCTCAGTTCTAGCTCATCTTTGAAGTGATTTCCTAAGTATCCTGCACATTCATATTATGTGTAGATACAGGGCCAGCTCCAGGTTTATGTGGGCCCTTGGGTGACAGCCTCAATCGGCACCGAGTGGTGTGGTATGACATTTCATACATAGTGATAACATTGTTTGGTGAATAATGTTAAAGAATAGAAAAAAAAATAATAGAAGGAATGACAAAGTATAGAAGGAATGACAGAAATAAAGAAAAAAAAAAGAAGGAATGACAGAAAAATAAGAACAAAAGCACATAATGAATGACACAAACAAAGAAAGAGAATGAATGAATGAATGATTGACAGATACAAACTATAAAAAGAATGAAACAGAAAATAAGGAAATAGAAGGAATGACAGACAGAAAGAATAGATAGAAAGAATGAAAAAAGGGATGGCAGCACCAACGGATGAAAAAAATACAAAGAATAGATGAAACAAAAGCAAGAAAAAGATAAGAAGGAAAGAAATGAAAAATAGAAGGGACAGAAATAGTAACAGGAAAGAAAAAATAAAGAAAAGGAATGGCAGCATGAACAAAAAACAAGAATAGAAGGACCGACAGAAAGAAAGTCTCTCCCAATGGCCAATCTTCTTAGTCCTGGTTACTGCATTGCCCTGCATCCTGCAAAGGGTTTGCCCAGGGTAGAGGGAATCAGGTGGGACCTTCCAAGGTGCAGGGGCCCCGGTACCTGTCTGGTACACCCAGTGCCGACGCTTGCCCTGTGTAGATATATAACATAAGTGCAGAATTATACTGCCAGCAACAAATCAAAGATGATTACCTTTTTACGCTCTAAGCGCTCTTGTTCTTCTCTCTGGAAATGTTGCTCTCTCTCTAGCCTCTGCTTTTCTGCCTCTTCTCGAGCTTTGGCTTCAGCTTCCTCCTTCTATAAACAGTTGAAAAGTTTACACAGAGTTTCCAACACACATTAACTATAGTGTAATAACTAATGTTTCTTAAAAATACAATTCTGTGAAATACTCACCTGTAGAATTGATATTATTTGTATACAGTACGTCCTGCTCCAGATATAGTAATTACACTTGGGTTATCCTCCGCCAGATGGCGCTGCACTGCAGAGACATGCAAAACAGGCTCCTCCCGGCCCCTCAAATACCCAGGGACCTCCCACAAATCCCCAGCATTGAAAAGCAGTGAACAAGAAGCCGGGAGAATGTAACCACCAACTGGTAACTATAAAAATGATGACAATCACCATACAGGGGATCCAGAATAATGCAAAAAAACAGGGTGGGGTGGAGCAGGACGTACTGTATACAAATAATATCAATTCTACAGGTGAGTATTTCACAGAATTGTATTATTCTTAGTATACAGTACGTCCTGCTCCAGATATAGTAATTACACTTGGGACATCCAATAGCAGTGTCCATAAAGTAGGGTGGGATCCCCAACAAAAAAGGCAACAGCAGACAGTTTAAACCACTGTCACCTGCAAAACCTTGCGGCCAAGGACAGCATGAGGCCTTAACATCAACCTTGTAAACCTTGAAAAGGTATGAATAGAAGACCAAATAGCGGCCTAGCAAACTTGTTCAACAGAAGCCTGGTGCTGGAAGGCCAAAGAGGCACCAATAGCACAAGTAGAATGAACAGTAAGGCGGAAGGGAGGACTCTTCCCCTTAGCAGAACAGGCCTGAAAGATCCATTTGCTAATACTAGACTTGGCAGGAGCCAAACCCTTCCTGGGCCCAGAAAGGACCACCAAAAGAGCATCAGTTTTCCCGAAGGAAGCAGTGACTACCAGGTAACACAGACACCTGGCCATATCCAAGGAATGCAGAACCCTTTCCTTAGCATTGCTAGGATTAGGTCACAATGAAGGAAGAACAATATCTTGATTCAAATGAAAAGCAGACACCACCTTAGGCAGAAAGTCCAGCTTAAAGCGGAACACCAACTTATCCTGGTGTCTCTCAAAGTATGGGGGCTGGATAGACAGAGCAGCCAGCTCAGACACACGCCTAACCGAAGTAAAAGCCACCAGAAAGACAACCTTGAGGGTAAGTACAGCCAGACCAGCCAAAGGGAGCACCCTGCAAGGCAGACAAAACCTAGTTCATATCCCAAAAGGAACATAGGTTTACGTGGGGGGACACACCTGAGTAACCCCCTGAAAGAAAGTCTTAACCAAAGAATGCAGAGCAAAAGACTTCTGAAAGAAGACAGACAGAGCAGAAACCTGACCCTTCCGAGTACTGAGCTGGAGTCCCGACTCCAACCATGCAGTAAGAACTCCAGAACCCTGGTGACTGAAAACACCCGACAGGGAAGAGACCTAGACTCACACCAGTCAAAGTAGGTACGCCATACCCTGTAATAGATGGAAGAAGTTTTTTTTTTTTTTTTTCTTAGCCTTCACCATGGTATCAACCACCGAAGCGGACAAGCATTTTTTCCATCAAGATGGAAGTTTCAGCAGCCAGGCCGTCAAGGCCAGAGTTCGTAAATTGGGATGGCGTAAGGGGCCCTGAGTGAGCAGATCTGGCACCCTTGGCAGAACGTACTGGTCTACTGCCATCTGCACCACGTCTGCGAACCACACTCTTCATGGCCACCTGGGGCCACCAGAATTGCTGGCACCACTTCCAGAGCAATCTTGCACATAACCCTGCCCAGCAGGGGGGATGGAGGAAGGACATACAGGAGCTGAAAGTCCTGCCATGACATTGCTAGGGCATCCGTGGCCAAGGCCAGAGGATCCTGGGACAGGGAGACAAGGGCCAGAAGTTTGTGATTGTGATGGGACACAAACAGATCCACAACTGGTTGGACCCCATAGTGACACAGGGATTAGCACATCCTGTCGCAGAAGGACCCCACCGGAGCGAATATCACTGATATGCAGGAAACATTGTCTCCACCAGGTTAGGATCATAGACACTTCCTGGAGGGTCCTCCAGCTCCAGGCCCCTCCCAAATGATTAATGTAGGACACTGTCGTCAGACAGACCGAGCGACCCCAAACTGGCAGGCCCAGAAGAGGAGTAGTCAAGCGAGATAGAACCAACTGAAAACGCTCACTATTTCAAACATCAATAGGCGTAAGGACCTTCTAAGGGCCCCACCTCCCCCAGAACCGCAGGGAATTTCAGAAGAACTTCCCCCTTCAACCTGATAGATTGGCATCCATGGTGACCGCTTCCAGGAAGGGGCAAGAAGGAACTGCCCCCAGACAGGTTCCTTGAGTTCATCCACTCCAAGAGGGACCTCCTTACCAGGTGGGAAGGCACACAGACCCTGCTCCAGGGATGCTGGATCCCTGTCCTGTATTAACAATAGAAGTCGCAGAAGGGCCCAAGGGGAACTGAGCATAAGGGACATCTTCTGAGCAAGCCACCAACAGGCCCACCAGCTGCATCCCTGCCTGGTGAAGGGACCGGGACAGCAATGAGGGACTGAGCCCATGCAACCAGATTGTCCACTTTATTGCTGAGAATGAAGATTCTCGTTTGAACCGAATCCAGATTCATTCCTAGGAATGGAGTTACCAATTAAGGGGACAATGAGGACTTGGGGTGATTGATCACCCATCCAAATGACTCCCAATGGACACCACCAGCCGGGTATCCAACTTAGTCTGACGTAGAGACTGGGAAGTGAAAAAGGGCGTCCAGGTAGGTCATCGCGCGGACGCCCCTTGGTCTCATCAGAGACGGCACCCCCGTCAGCACCTGGGTGAGCACTCTGGGAGCTGAAGAGAGGCCAGATAACAAATTAGCAGTGTTGGACTTCCAACACGAACCTGAAGAGCCTCGGTGTCCTGAAGGCACAGGGATGTGAACATAAGCATCTTAGAGCTCCACAGACGACAAGAAGCCCCCTGGGCGCAAGGAGCTGATGGCCCATCCCAGAGTTTCCATGCAGAAACTGCCTGTAATTGGAGAATTGCTGAGAACCTGTGAATCCAGAATGGGCCAGACTGACCTATCCTTTTGGGGAACTGTGGAAAGGTTGGTGTAGCGGCCCCTGCCTCTGCCTGTTAAGGGCAATCTGCAAGTGACCCCTCAGACCCTGCAGGCCTTGCATGGCCTGCGCCAGTACCTGAACAGATGCAGGGGCCAGGAGTACCCGGGACCTGATAATCTTGGGGGAGGCAGCGCAGCAAACTCTATCTTGTATCCGGAGGACACTACCTCCTGAATCCACCAGTATGATGCGTGATGCCTCCTGAAAAGAGCAAAGTGCCGCAGCCATCCCCTCACCCAGACGGGCGAGGGCGCCCCTATCATGCTTGAGGGGGCTTGGTGGAAGATTTAGGCTTAGCCACGCCGGAGGGGCCAGGGCGTTGTCTGCTGCTCCCGGGGCAGGAGTCTGCACGAGTCCCCGCGAAGGACAGCCTGGTTCTTGTTTAACACTATGGTGGGGAGGGGTGCCCCGAGGGGGCCGAGACGGCCGCCTGCGTTGCGGTGACTTACCCTTCTTACCAAACAGGTCTAGACGGGCCCCAAACAGGCGTAGCCCTCTAAAGGGAAGCCCAGTAAGAGTCTTTTTAGAAGCATTGTCAGCACCCCACTGTCGCAGCCAGACCAAGCGATGTATAGCCACCACAAGGGCAGAAGTTCTTGCACACATTCTAATAGTGTCATCCAACGCTAATAGGATACATTTTACAAACACATCACAACTGGAGAGTGCATTAAACACATCCCAGGGGAGATCATCGGGGGGATGAGCAAGCATCTTGCTAATTAGCGTTCTAGCGGCCACGGCAGTAATAGCCGCGGCACAGACCAGGCGCAGCGCCGTCCCTGCACATGTAAAGGAGTGGGAGGCCAGCAGATCCATGCGCCGGTCCTCAGCATCCCGAAGGGTAGTATAAGCAGGGGCTGCAATAAAGGGGGGGGGGGGGTTAGGAACCCCTATGATTGGGGCATCCACCACGGGGGGGATGACCAACAATTAAACACCTCAGGGGGGAAAAGGGTACTTCCTATCCCAGTCCCCTGGGACCCCTAGCAGTTTACTGGGGTACTCCCATTCCTTGAGCACAAGAGTATGGAAATGTGCCTGCTCCAGGAATTCCAAACGTGCTGTTGCTGTATGGAAACGCTCCCCTCTCTGCTTGGGAGCCTCACCGGGGAGAGAGATAGCCAGAACCTCAAAGACCTTCATCAACAGATCATCAGTGTCACTCTGGGCCCAGTATTCATGGCCAGAATCGTCATGGACTCCCCAGCCCATCAGATGAGCCTGACTCAGAGAAAGGCTCTCCTTCCTCAAAAGGGGTATAACCACATCGAGTAGTAAACTCCTCAGTTCCCATAGGGAAAACAGTAACATGAGGCGTCAAGTGCCGCTTCTTACTAGGGCCCTTGCGCTCTGACAACCTCGCCATAATCTGTTCAGCCGTAGGCAGTCTAGAAGACACAACAGGCTGCGAATCCCCACTTGTATGCGACTCAGCAGGAGTGAGATTTAAGCATGGGGAGATAGGCGAATTGAAACGAGGTGCAGCCACTGGCAAGCCTGATTGCAAAGCCAGTGCTTGCTCGGCACAAGGTACTTAGACCCATGCCCTGTCAGCATCAGCATGGGGTTGTCCACACGCTATACACAGCCGGTCTTGTCCCAGGGGGACCCCGGTCACATAATTCTGAGATGCCTCCATATGGTGATTATTTAGGCTCAATATGCCAGTAGGGATTTACGCTATAAGCAACCCTGGATGCCCCAATGACCCGCTAGGGAAGTGGGAGTAATTGTACAAGGCCCAACTATCAATTACACCGGCCCGGGAGAAGTCAATGGCTACACCCGTCTGTTTTCATAACAGCGGCCATTGATCCTTATATATAGGATGACTAGGCTGCGCTCCTCGGTTACAAGTGCTGTCGTTAAGATGAACGTGCTCATAGCACATAGCTCTCGAAACAGACAGGGCGAAGGGGTGTCAGAACCAAACACACTACAATGAGCATAAAAACGCCTGCGAGGGCACTTAAGGACCGCGGTAAGTATAACCGCCACACGCGTGCGCTGACAAAATGGCGCCGAGAGTACCTCGAAGGGCGGGCCAGAGCGGGCCGCGACGCAGGGCGTGCCAAGCCAGGCCACGTTCCCCCGAAGGGAGCGAAGCCCACAGACAAGCAGCCAATGATAAAGCAGGAACGCGGAACATCCAAATGGAGGAAAAGATGCGCGCGGCGGCGGCATTTGCGGTAGTAAAAAAAACAAGTCAGCATGGCGGCAGACACCTACATATACTAGTCCAAAAGACATTACAAAAAGGCCATATGCACGTAATCACGATACACAGACACCCACACCCCCCCCCCCCTTTCTTTCCCCCCGAAGGCTACAGGGAGAATGAGGGAGGATGGCGGCCCTTTGTACAGGACCCACCGCTACACGGGGCATGGGGCAATAATGCGGGAGGGGCATCCATAAAGGCTCACCATCAGCCTATACCGCCTACCCTTAAGCACACATGGTGCTGCCTACCTTCACCCGACCAGCGCAGCCCAGGCTGGGAGGCACATCACAAGAGGACGGGTGGGAATAGTCCAACAGGGCCGCAGGCTTTGATAGCCCCGCTCACCTGCGACAGAGTGATACTTCATGTCTTCGCAGTCAGCACTGCAGAGAAATCTGGGAATTTGTGGGAGGTCCCTGGGTATTTGAGGGGCCGGGAGGAGCCTGTTTTGCATGTCTTTGCAGTGCAGCACCATCTGGCGGAGGATAACCCAAGTGTAATTACTATATATGGAGCAGGACGTACTGTATACTAAGAATAAAGGGACAATCCAGGCAATGACATTAAGGAAACATGATGCTATCCCAAAATATTTGCCATGTGCCTCTTCCTCATTACTTACTGCACACTGCATGCACTGCAGCAGGATTCCAAAATGTGCCCACCGTTTTCGTTCCATTTCTCCACGGCCACACTAAAATGTGGTTGCACAGCTGCCCTTATCTCTTGGCGTTACCAGTGTGCGTGAGCTGCCAAGCAAATATGGTTGTGCTTGCTGGGAGCACTAACAGGCAGGGGTTGCCATGGAAATATGGAAAAAGGAAAGGAAGGACAAAATTTGGAGACCTCAAGATTTATTTAGCTCTGAATATTAAAAAATTCAAAACAAGTTGGCTAATGAGAGGAGGGGTTAAGCTCCCGCTGAGCTGGTGGTTTTATCTCTTCTGGTAGGAAGAAAATCCAGGGGCGACAGGTTAGGTATATCACCCATCATTTCCTCTTCTTTACATTAAAAAAAGAAAAAACAAGCCTGGATGCATATTTTCTTGATGCTGGGTGTATAAATGACCCCTCCTCCTGCCATCCAGCATATTTAAATTGATTCTTTTTTTATAATTGCGGACATTTTTTGAGATAGTGCTTCTCACAGTGATCCCAGGAGTGACTTAAATTTCAGAAGATTGCAAGGGCCCACTCAATCCATCAACCAGGACACCCATCTCAAGGTTTTAGCCCAATGAAGGAGAAAAATCATTGCACTCCACTCCAAGATGTTGACAGGGAGCCGCTTCTTTTCCCAGGACCATTCAGAAAAGGAGTGACCATGGGCTGTCCTCAGACCAACCACCATCAAAGCAGACGGGCCTGCATTACCAAACAGGTTTAATCCTGTAAAGGGGGGGGGGGCGGAAACTAAGCTGTCAATACTGACATTGTAGGGGTCCAGAATGGAACTGGGTATCTATAATACGGCCATCTTTATTTGTAATATCCCCATTTACCCAGTTCCCAAAGAAGACAATCCTGACTCTGCCAGGAGATAACTCCTTGCCTATATTGTGCAATGAACACAAACGGCACCATAGTTGGCAGGACCAAAGTGGGTGTAGAGTCAAACGTCAACAAAGCTTCCAGCCACTTGGTGGCTTCCACCTGAGTGTAAGCCTTCAGTAAAAGGTTCACCAGGTAACGAATTATGCAGAACTAGAATAGAAGTGCCACAAACTGAAAGTGCTGATCTCACTTTTTTTTATCTATAACATTTTTTTAAATCTATAAAGTGTTATCTATACTACAACTAATCCTTTATTTGTTCTTTTAATATTTACTAGGTAAAAAAGAAATGGCACTGGAAACATTGAGACTAAGACAGATGTATTCCCACTAGGGGGCAGTAAAATGACACGCTCACTTTAGCAAAGCAAACAATTGTGTGGAAGGCCTTAAGAAACAACAGAATGTGTGTCATCTGAGTTTTGTCATATGATCGGGGAACAGGACATCCGTGCTTGGAAGATTTGTGCAACTGCAGGGCCCAGGAAAATAATACTTTGTAGCCTAAAATAAAAGGGCAAAAGTGTCTGACACAGACTAGAAGGAAAACTTTGGACTAATATTGATATAAAAAGGTTTTCTCTAAGAGATGCAAGCCTTGTGTTAAAGTGATCTGATACCCAGAAAAGAAGGTTTATGTCACCACCTGCTATCCCCAGCACAGTGCCCCAAAAAGTGCCCCAGTGTTTAACAGTAAGCAGTATGATGACGAATGGCAGCCGTATGCTAATTAACCCAGTTACAACTAAAATGTCACATAATGGCAGTTAAGTTGACGTAATCCCAATGCTGAGCAGTGTGCACTATAACGAAATGCATCATTGCTAGAAAGCACCAGAGGATGGGGCTGCTCGGCCAGGAAGGCAGACGGCACTCATTTCCTGTTATGAATATTGGGCTTTAGTAAAAAAAAAAAGGCTGTTTTGTGGCACTGGACCGGTGATAGAAGGTGAAGGCATACACTTAATTCCTGGATATAGGTGCACTTTAATTATTGGGATGGATTTGACTTTGCTTTCGCTGCTGAACAAAAGTGGTTTACACATTAATGCATCAGGCCCCTCATGGTTTCATAAGTATCAACCTGTTTTTGAAGTTTTTCCATCTCCTCCTGTTCAGCCCTGGCTTTTTCTTCTGCTTCCTTCCTCTGTTGTTCCTCCTCATTCTGTAGCCTCTCCACTTCCTCCAATTTTCTCTGTTCTTCCAGCCGCTGAACCTCGGCTTCTTTCTGCATTCTCTCCTCAGCCTCCTTGCGAGCACGCTCTTCACGCTCTCTCCTGTGTACAAAAAACTATGCATTTAGTGACCACTATAACAACATGCAAATGGTACAATAGCCAAACGTGAGGTCCTTCAACCCTCATTTCAAGCATCCCCACTTCTTTAAACCAGACCAACAGTTATGTCTGGAGCAAGGCAAGATTCAAAATCAGAAAGCCCTGCTGCTCATGCTGCCATGAAAGCCTGACACAATTTTTAACGTGTTTATTTGAATTGTGGATTTTTCAAAAGGGTCTGTCCAAAATTTTTTTTTCTTAGCCTGCCTTTTGTGCCCTGATGCTCTGAAACCTTGCCTGGTCATGAAAATTCCACACCATCCAGGTCGATCTCTAGTGACCAGTTTCTTCACAGTCCCTTAGCTGTCAAAAATATTGACAGGTGATATTTTTCATCCAATCATCTGTCAAGTTTTAATGTTTGCCGAATTTGACATCGCTCGACACAATAGGGGCTCTGGAAGAGGTTATACCCACAGAGGCAGAACAATAAAGAAGTGAATAGGACAAGAATGTTGCTAGTCATGTCATGTGAATTGGATGATTGTTCAAGGTAGTTACTGTCTGTATTCTGACTGCATTTCTGTATCTAAAGGAACTACTGTAAAATCCTGGGGAGGGAGGTCGTTCCTGAGGACAAGCAGCAGTAGCGCTGGCGGCCTGGGACAGCTGGCAGGCAGGGATCACAGTTACCCTACCCGCCCGCTGCTTTTCCACTGTGCGCCAGCCTGGTGGCATAATTGGGGGGGGGGGGGGTCCACACTGTCTATAATGAGGGGGTTTTGGTGGGGATTCTGACCCACTGCCTATAATCTGGGGATTGGGGGGGGGTATTCTGCCACACTACCTATAATGGGGGGGGGGCGACTATTATGCCACACTGCCTATAATTGGGAGGGGGTATTCTGCACGCTGCCTGTTATGGGGCGATTTGAGGCGCGCATTCTGTTATAGAGTGATTGGGGTGCCTGTTATGGGGCGACAGAGTCCATTCTCCACACTGCCTGTTGTGGGTTGATTGGGGGCATTCTGCACACTACTTGTTATTGGGTGATTGAGAGGGGCATTCTACACGCTGCCCGTTATGGGGTGATTGAGAGGGGCATTCTGCAAATTGCCTGTTATGGGGTGATTAGGAGGGGATATTTTAGCACACAATTTGATTAAAATATTCTTCTTATTGTCCACCTCTAAACCCTAGTAATTGCCGAGAATTTTTTTTCTTTCTCACTTAACACACTCCAGTGGCCATCCATTTGTATAAAAACTTCAGTGTTTTATATAACATTATCCAGCCTCTAGCTTTTACATGTTCCACTTGCAGTGATTATGTATCAATAGAGTAGCATACATGTAAAGAGCTTAGAAATCTTAATGGTCAGCCTCAAGAAACCAGTCACATCTGGGTACCATCCTATGAATACAATCAAGCCCTGTAAGGAATTTGTACTGTACCTTACATTGCACCTACAGAGAAAACTTACCTTTGCTGCTCCTCTTTCTCCCTCCTCTCTTGCTCCTCCCGTTCCCTCTGCTCTCTAGCCTGCCGCCTCTTTTCTGCCAGAAGACGAGCAGCTTCCTCCTTATCTGTTGTGCCGGCCATGGGCTTGCTTGGAGAGGGAGCAGGTGATGGAGTCACTACTGCAGCAGAAACAGGTATAGAAGCAGGGACAGTGGAAGGCACGGGCTCTAAAAAGAACACCATTCAATTAGATCAAAAGGAGAAAAATTATCAAAAGCTACAACACAGTTTTGTCTCTTTGTATTGCACATCGATAAAGGTTAAGAATCCCCCCTCCATGTCCATTCCCTTTCAGTGACATCAGTAGTTACATGGGGGGAGGGGGAAACACTCCACGGAGGTTCCTCCCCTGTGGTATAAAAGCCGCCCTGGCGGGCCAGCATTAGCTTGGCGGATCACCAAGGTGGGAGGAGGGGGATTTCACTAGAGATGCCGGCGGGGCAGCTGCAATAGCAGCCCCCGACAATAAGATCACCAGGAGGGACAGGCAAACTCAGCTGCTGTATGCTCTTTATGCCACTATCCCAAATAGTACTTTGTTAATATTAAAATACAGCATTAAAGCGTAACCCAGGATTTTCACTCTTCTAGGTTTTGTTCTGCTTTACAGGGAACCTCCAGGTTTGAGATACTCCCGCGTGTCAAACCTTTAGGTTTGTGCCCAGTGATCTGGATCCAGGTTTCTACAACACAAATGCAAAAGCTCTCCTTCAATCATCATTCATTGCCATGCATATCAACGCCCAGCATGAATTCTGAATGAATGCCCCTGGGCTGCTCCCTCCAGCTGTGCAACAGATGCGGCGGTGCTGGGGATGCTGGCATGTGCTATACGGATGTCTGATTGACGTGAGCACAGGCGAACCAGGGGGGTGATGCAATGATGCATCCCAAATCTGGATGCCCCCAAGCGAAATCTGTAAACCGTTACATTGGTTTTGGTCCACTTTAAACTTATAATAAATGGGCAAGGTGTTGTGTAAACAAAGAAAATGCAAATATTTCTTCTGTAGTATACTTCTTAATTAATTTGTGCCCTGCACTGCACTGATTAAATACCACAAGAGAACATTTTAAAAACGTTTAGATAATAAATGAGCTAAATTTTTTTTTAGTCATGTCCAAATATCCTCTTTAGATGGGGGACGTACCCACGCCAGCCATTCACAAATGACTGTTGCAGGTACGCACCCAGCCAAAGGTATAGTGAGGATGCGGCCTGCACATTCAGTTGGATCACAGCTATGCGAGTTTTATTCCGAAGGGCATCCCAAATCGGCTGGCTCTGGAGTCTTTTAGACCCCAAGGTTCCTCTTTAATAATAACCTATGCTATTTGAGAGTTTTGATGCCTGATGTGGAAGGGGAGGCAATTATTAGCTGCCATGGGAATAATACAGGGGGTGCAGAGGTAGGGGCTGCATTGGGCCCTACCTATGAGATTGGGGGTGTTGTCCCTCTACCTTATTCATGAAAGTACATGAAAGTTAAAATACCATTTTGTGGGGGGCGTGGCTTGGCCGGAGAGCGGAATGGCTGCTTGAACTGTGTGCTCTTGGCGGAGTCTCCACTAACGCAGCTTTTTGAATACTTCTGACGGGCGATGGGCCGAATTAGCAAAGCCGGGGCTCCCGCAAAGACCCCCCGACCCTCGCAGACTGCAAAATCGGGGAGCAGGAACTTACAGGAGATGTTTTCTAGTCAGCGCTCGGAAGACGCAGCTCCTCGTGGGCCTAAAATGGCGGACGCCTCCTCCCCTCATGGCTCTCCAGACAGGAGAGACGAGATGCTCTCAGACGACGAGGAACAGGGCTTGGCGGCTCAACTAAGCCAGCTACCTACCCGCAGCGAACTGGCCAAATTCGCTCGAGACATCAAGTCCTCCATTGCGGAGGCGGTCGCAGATCTGAAGGCAGACATGCGGTCTCTTTCCCACCGCATCGACAAGGTGGAGCGCGAGGAGGCCGACACCAGCAAGAGACTTACGGAGGTTAAAGAGGTGGTCCTGGCTCATAATCAGCACTTACTGGGCTTTCACCGACATCTAGAGGACCTAGATAACCGCAACAGAAGATGCAACATCAGAGTGAGGGGTGTCCCAGAGGCGGTCGCACCGGACCAAACCCAGGAGGCCCTGACGTCCATCTTTAATTCGCTGTTGGAAAGGCCCCCGGACACCCCAATAGATTTTGTGAGAGCACACAGAGCCCTCCGCCCGCGGAGCACGGGGGATTCCTCCCCACGGGATATTATATGCTGCTTACAGAGCTTCCAGCTCAAAGAGGACATACTCTCTAAGGCCAGGAACAGAGATATGATCACCTTCAATAACAGTGAAGTGCAACTTTACCAGGACCTCTCCTTAATTACACTCCAACAACGTCGGGCCCTGCGACCTCTCACTGCTGCCCTAAGAGAAAGGGGCATCCCTTACAGATGGCGCTTCCCGTTTGCCCTTTCCGCTTCCTACAATGGTAGGTCTGGTGTCCTACGCTCACCTGAGGATCTTTCTGAGTTCTGCGAGTTGCTACACCTGCCACAGATCTCCGTGCCAGATTGGCTCAGCGACTTTTCGATCCCCCTGCTGGTGCAGAGAGCGGGACGCCGGGGCCGTGTCGACGCCTCCCCCGGCCGGGCTCCGGAGGTCTCCCCCCCGCGAGACAGGAGAGAACGAAGCAGATCTGGACAACGTAGATGAACAGTTTGCAACCAGCTAGCACGCCACACCGACATTATACGTGATGTATATAGTTAACTATCTGTGTTGTATATAGCTAGGTCGATGCTTCTGACGTAGGCCATTTTCTACTTAGCTATAGCTTATGTAGGCTTGTTATCCCTATCAGAATAGTAGTTTTTTGTAAGATTCGCTCTCCTATGGTCCTCACCGGGGCTTTCGGCGCATTTGGCGTGGGGGTTTTGGGGGGGGACCATGGCGATGGCAATAGGAGGTTTGGTGCACATGCTGCTAGTGGTTTTATTGCACAGACTGCAATCGGTCCCTCCGTCATAGTGACACTACTCTCTAATGGTTCTGCTTATAATGACATCTGTGACGTGGGCCACCTATTGCTTATTCCCTTGACTATGTATGCTTGTTAACTCTATCATATAGGCAGCTGCTGTGTACCTCGCTCTCCTATGATATCCCCCGTGGCCCTCTGCGCTTGTAATGCGGGTGCTATAGAGGGATCCATGGCGACAGCAACAAAGACATTGATGTACATAACTAGAATGCCAAACCGACATTATACGTGATGTGTATAGTTATCTTTCTATATTGTATATAGTTAGGTCGATGCTTCTGACGTAGGCCATTTTCTACTTAGCTATAGCTTAGATAGGTTTGTTAACTCTATCAGAATAGTAGTTTTTGTAAGATTCGCTCTCCTATGGTTCTCACCGGGGCTCTCGGCGCAATTGGCGTGGGGGATTTGGTGGGGACTATGGTGATGGCAATAAGAGGTTTGGTACACATGCTGCTAGTGGTCTTATTGCACAGACCGCAGTTGGCCCCTCCGTCATAGTGACACTACTCTCTAATGGTTCTGCTTATAATGACGTCTGTGACGTGGGCCACCTATCGCTTAATCCTTTGATTATGTATGCTTGTTAACTCTATCATGTAGGCAGCTGCTGTGTGCCTCGCTCTCCTATGGTATCCTTCGTGGCCCTTTGCGCATGTAGTGCGGGCGCTATGGAGGGGCCCATGGCGACAGCAACAAAGACATTGATGTACATGGTGCTCACGATCTAATAGCAGCATAATATGTCTAATTGACTGGACGATGTGGGGAATTGACTGCACGCTCCCTCTCGGATATCCCGAGATCGCAACCCTGCCCCCCCCCCATTCCTGCTGCGGGGCGGACTACCTTGGAGGGGACTCTAGGCTTTTCATTGAACAACGCTAGCGGCACTGGCACCCCTCTGGGGGCCCTGCGCTGGGCAGACCAGCTGCGCTGCGGCTGGGAGGCCTGGGTGGCTCCTTCGGGGCGGCCCGTTCTCCTCAAATGGGATACATAGGATTCATTGGACACCTATCGCCAAAGACCAACTGCTGGGATGTTGTAGATAATATGGCCGACTCTATTGTAAAAATATTATTGTGTGGTCTGTTCCCCCGCTCTCTCCCCCGTGGCGTCCCCCTGGGGGTGCTGGGGAGAGATCGGGGAGCAGTCATTAAAGTGTGAGGGGTGCATACCGTTGTATGCTTATGGAGACTATACTCTGCTTATTTGTCCGGGCTACTCTGCGACCTTATGTCCCGCTACTCACTTGATGCACGGAGACCGGGGCCCCTCCCTCTCGGGCGGCGGGACGGGTTGTCCTAGAGCTGTGACAGGGCAATATCAATAATGATGCCGCTCTGTGTATCCTCCTCCGGCTGGGACGCGGCTGGAGATTCCTATGGATGGGGCTCTGGGGCTGGCCGCCCCCCCGTCTGTGATGATTGACTGGCCTGCGGTCGTGCTGGTCGTAGCCTGTCTCTCGCTTGACTTGAGATTTGCATGTCATTGCTTATAAGTAGATGTAACGGCGATATCTGCCTCCCTGGGGTCTCCGCGGCGGTGTCCCCCGGCCGTGCTCGGCTGGTGAGGGTGCTTCGGCGATGACCACAGTGACAGCACTAAGGATCTCCATTGCAGAGGTGATCTATTGGATGTACTGAACACCTATCTGAATTATCAGGCGGTTATTTAACATAGCATTTACACCCTTCTTTTGTGCCAATTCATGCCGTGGTTATGACCCTGCTTAATGTCTACTTGGGGTTGGAGAGGAGAATTCACTTGAAGGTCTGTGGGTGATGTACCATACTCTATCCGCACAAGACGCCCCATGGATGCACGTGTCACCTAGCTTAGTATACTCAAAATGGCGCTCTCAATGCCTAAATCCCAATTTGGAGCCTGGAAAGCGGGGGGGGAGTAGAGAAGCAGGGGGGGCAACGAGCCAATTCTGCTTGTTCTCCTTATGACTGGGGGTCACCTCTCAAAAATAACAAAAAGGGATATCTACATAGGCTGGGCGGTACGGGCTTGAGCGCAGGTCCACGGAAATGGTGCCTATCTGCTACCTCTCTCTTTTGGGTGTTGGAGTGGGGACTCCGCCAGCACTTCTGTTTTCCCCCTGCTCTTATCTCACATAGACTTGAGTAGTTGGACGGTGTGTCTCGCTCTTCGGCCTTTCACAGTTCCCCCAAAAGGGGCAACACGCTATAGTGGTGCAGTGGAGAGCCGGTCTCAGCGCTCTCCTCTGATAGGGTCTTGTGGGCTTTGCCCCAGATCGTGGGGGACAACTGAGGAGACTAGCCCTCTGGGCTCTTAACAGTTGTTCCAAGAGTATCCACCACTCTTAAGGAGGGGATCTGCCCCTCATTGCCTCCTTCCCTTTTTTCTCCGTCCTTTTTTTTTTTTTTTTACCTTTCCCAATATCTGTTACTTGTCCCTGTCTTGGTCCGCGTTTTGTGGCTGTTGGTGTGTTGTCAGTGTTCTCTGTCTGTACCCCCCCTTTCTTTCCTTCTCTTTCCTTTTCTTCTTCTTCTCCCTCTATTTCTAACTTTCTCTCCCTACCTTGCCTCCCCCTAATACCTCCCTGGGCTGGTGGGGGTGGTTGAGGAGGGAGCGAACCCGATTTATACCGAGATACTTGCGGAGTGGGGCACCACTCTGTGGCCAGTTCTAAAATAATGGGGCCCCTGTGTCTAAATGTGGTTACTATAAATGCCAAAGGGTTGAATTTCCCTCAAAAACGTCACGCCCTATTTAGAGAACTCAGGAACTTTAAGGCACATATTGCATTGGTACAAGAGACCCATTTCCAAAGACATAAGGCTCCCTACTTGGGTAACAGAACTTACACGTCTTGCCACTCATCCCCTTCCCCCAACAATAAAGCTAAAGGGGTTGCTATTCTAGTGGCCCAGGAGGTAGGCCTTAAAGTGCTTGCGGTCGAGAGGGATCAGGAAGGCAGATTTATATTCTTAAAAGGGAAGCTCCCTAATGATCAGGTGATCACTGTGGCCAGTATATATGCTCCCAATAGAGACCAACACACTTTCTGTAGGACGGTCCTCGGGAGGCTACGGAATTTCCAGGAGGGAATTCTGATCCTTGGCGGGGATCTGAACTGTGCCATGAACCCCTTGATGGATACCTCGGACGCTAAAACAGCCATATCCTACAGAGCACTGAAACAAATTAAAAGGGCTTTACAGGACCTTACGTTAGTAGATACGTGGCGTATGATGCACCCGTCTACTAAAGACTACACCTACTACTCACCCATACATACCAAATATTCCAGAATTGACTATATCTACTTATCCCAGAGGGACCTTGAGAGAGTGGATTCGGTGCGGATCGGAAACATTTCTTTCTCTGATCATGCCCCGGTCTCGCTCTCCCTGACCCTTCCATTCAGAGAGTGGAGAGAATGGAACTGGAGAATGAACGAAAGTATTCTGAAAGAGCCCGGCGTAGTCGAGAAGCTCAAAGATTCCATTTCGTGGTACATCAAAGAAAATGATACGGGCGACGTAGACCCTCTGACTCTTTGGGAGGCTCAGAAATGCACATTAAGGGGGGTTCTGATCCAGGAGGGGGCGAGGCTTAAGCGTGAGAGGGGGATGAGGCTGGAGGGATTGAATAGGCAGATAGCAGACCTGGAGGCTCAACACAAGCGCTCTCTTCTGCTGAAACATTTAGAGGAGCTGGACTCCAAGCGACAGGAATTGAAAGATCTTTTGACCAGGGAATCGGGCAGATTCTTCACCCGACGCTGTGGACTGTTTTATGAGCAAGGTAACAAGTCGGGGCGTTTATTGGCTAGAGCCATCCACCCGAAACACACACGGTCAAGGGTCGAGGGTATAAGAGGCCCTGATGGAGCTATATTCCAGAAAAACAAAGATATTGCAGGAGCTTTTGGTAACTATTACTCCTCCCTGTATAACTTGCCGGGATGTGGGAGGTCGGGAGCTAGGGATTGCGACATGGAAACATACCTAAGAGAGTCCATGATGCCATCTCTGCCAAAAGGAGTTGTAGAGCAGCTTGAAGCGCCTATATCGGTCCTGGAGGTTCACGGGGCAATTAAGGCCTCCAGGCCTGGGAGGGCCCCCGGGCCTGATGGTTTCCCTACTCAGTTCTACAAAATGTTCTCTGACCGATTGGCCCCTCTCATGGCCCGTGCTTTTGAGTCTACTGCCTCTTCGGGTGTCTTGCCGGGCACGGCTCTGGAAGCACGGATCGTGGTGATCCCAAAGGAGGGTAAGGACCCCTCAGACTGTAAGAGTTACAGACCGATCTCTCTTTTGAACGTTGATATAAAAATTTTTGCAAAGATATTGGCGGACAGACTGAGGGAATTCTTGCCTTCCCTGATAGGTCAGGACCAAGTGGGCTTTGTCCCGGGAAGAGAGGCTCGAGATAATGTAATTAAGGCCCTGAATATCCAGTGGTGGTGCAGATCCAAGGGGGTGCAGGCCATGATGTTATCGACCGACGCCGAGAAGGCATTTGATCGGGTGGACTGGGGCTGGATAGAGAAGGTCTTAGAACATGTCGGCTTAGGTGAGGCGGCCAGAAATAGAATTTTGGCCTTATACTCGAACCCCGTTGCCAGAGTCAAAGTCAATGATTGCTCCTCTCCCACCTTCCACATCCGAAACGGGACCAGACAGGGATGCCCGTTGTCTCCATTGATCTTCGCGCTCTCGCTGGAACCCTTCCTGCGGAAGGTTGATCTATGTGATAGTATCAGAGGTGTCCTGATAGGGGACAGAGAGCGAAAAGTAGCTGCATACGCTGACGATATGCTTTTCTTTTTGCGCTCACCGAGAGTGACGGTCCCTAATTTACTTAAAGAATTTGAGGTTTTCGGTCAGCTTTCAAACCTGAAAATTAACTATAGCAAATCTAGCGCCATGAACATATCACTGCCAGAGATAGAGGCAAAAGCTCTTCAAAGCTTATTCCCATTTAGCTGGGAACTGAAATGCCTCAAATACCTGGGGATTCTGCTGCCGGTCAATCCCTCCAGTCTGCTGCAGCTGAATTTCATGCCTCTGGAATCTAGGATTAGGAAAGATCTGAATAAATGGTCCAGTCTGAGACTCTCTTGGTTCGGGCGTATGGCAGTCTTAAAAATGAACGTGCTTCCGCGGATGCTATATCTGTTGCAGTGCATACCCATTAAGCTGCCAGACTCATTTTTCAATTCTCTGTTGAGAGGCCTGCGATTTTTTGTATGGGCAGGCAAACCGCCCAGGATTAGACGCAACCTCCTTCTGCTCCCAAGAGATCAGGGGGGGTCGGGCATGCCATGTATGAAATCTTACTACCAAGCCGCCCATATTGGGAGAGTGGTGGACTGGCAGATTAATGGGGCACAGAAGGATTGGGTGAGAATTGAGGGTGAGGCTGCCACGGGTGGGGGTCTTGATTCGGTGTGCAATCTGAGGTGGTGTGATGTCCCGATAGAGGCCAGGTCTCATCCTTACATAGGCTCTTCATTGTCTGTGCTACATCTCCTCTGCAAGGGGGAAACTGCTCTGACCTCGTTTCCTGGTCCTCTATCCCCAATCTTGGGCAACCCGGCCTTCCCACCGGGTACACAGCCATCTAAACTGCACGATTGTGGGGGCCCCAGACCTCTGCGAGCCTTTCACCTCCAGAGTGGTGGCATGTTCCGGGACAAACTGAGTCTACAAGAAGTAGTTGAGGCAGAGATCCCCGCCTTTACATATTTTCAGCTACGACACTTTTTCTTATCGAAGGCCGTGAAGGACAGCCTGAAGAGAGAGCTGACAGAGTTTGAGAGAGTATGCCTAGGCCAGGGCCCCAAAGCGCATCTTTTGTCATGGGCCTATAACCTGATCAGGAGTAAGAGGAAACGGGACATTAAACCATGGGAAGCAAAATGGGAGGCGGATATTGGTCGGCCCCTATGTGAAGATGACTGGAAGAACATATACAGAAGCGCCCACAGAGGATTAATGAGTAGCTCGATGCAAGAAGCTAATTACAAATTGGTCACACGATGGTACCGCACCCCTGAGCTGTTGCATTCAATTTTTCCAGCAGTTCCAAATGTCTGTTGGAGATGTGGAGCGGCGGGCGCCTCGATGGTTCACATCTGGTGGTCCTGTCCTGGGATACGTGATTATTGGGAGCAGGTGAGAGACATCTGTACTGAGGTTCTGGGTGAACCTATGGACTGGAGCCCCGAGAGTGTCCTTCTGGGGTGGTCATCGGACGGCAGGGGCATAGCAGGGGGCGCTCCCTTAGGAAGGCACCTTCTAAATGCTGCTAAAGTACTGATTCCAAGGAATTGGAGATCCCAAAAACCGCCCTCTATTAAGGACTGGTTCAGGCAGATAAACCATGTGGAAGTAATGGAGGAAATCTGCCATGCCAAGCAGGATAGGATAGCTGCATACCTGAATATTTGGACGATCTGGGTTGTCTTTAAGGACTCCATCACCTACAAGCGGGTGTGGGATCCTTGATGGCATTAGACTGCTCCAGCGCTGACCTACAAAATATTATTCGGGAGTTCTGGGTCCCGCCTTGGAAAACCTCTGAACAGGAGTTGCAAGTACCTCTCTAGCATCAACGGGGACAGATGGGTGGGCGTTGCCCTCTCTCCTCACCCCCACCTGCCCATCACCCCCCCCCCCCCTCTCCTGACTACCTACCTAGGTCTTTCTGCTCCTCTCTCCCCCCCTACTCCTTTTCTCCCCCCCCTCAAGCCCTCTGTGCCTTCTTTTTATGTTCTCCTGTGTATCTGTCTTAAGTCTGTTTTGTCGGTCGGTCTATGTTAAATGTCACTTAGATGATGTTCAACCTCATGTCCAGACCTCAGCCCTTTGACTATATGCACTGGGGCAGCGATCAATCCTTGGCCCAGGTGGGCTGGGATGGGGGGTGGCCCTGGGTGCCCAGCCCTGGGATGTGGGCGCTTGGAAGGCCTGAGGAGCGACTCGTTTGCTTTGACGGGGGTGCTACAGAGTGGGAGTGAGACACTGGATCGGCCCCCCCTCCGTTAATATGACCAGGGCCCCTTGGTTTCCCGGGGGTGGTGTCCCTGGGGTACTCCTGCCAGCTCATCTCCTCATATGTGTTATAGGATTTCTTTCTGCACTTTATATTATGCAATGTAAACAAATGCTGTTATACAGTTTTGATGCCAAATAATACCTGGACAATTTGTATTTGTTTCATGTCTCTGTATTGTATCGTACTGAAAACCTTCAATAAAGATGAGTATGTTTAAAAAAAAAAAAATACCATTTTGTGAGTACTCACCTGTAAAATGGTTATTACGAGTATGTCACACACCCCACTTCCAAATAAATATTCATGACACTTGGGAACCCGACCTGTAGAGGGCGATCTAGCAGAGATGACATGGAAAAAGGAGCCCCTCCTGGTCCATAAGTACTGGGTTCCTCCCACTATGCCTCAGTCTTTTTAAAAAGCAGTGAAGAACCAGGAAGAGAAAATTATATTCGATAATTGAAAAATAGTTTGAAAATAATAATCACCATATAAAGGATCCCTTAGAACAAAAAAGGGCGGGGGACGTGGGGTGTGTGACATACTCGTAATAACCATTTTACAGGTGAGTACTCACAAAATGGTATTATTCCTAGTATGTCACACACCCCACTTCCAAATATTCATGACACTTGGGACATCCAATAGCAGTGTCTATAATGGATGGGTATCCCCAAGGAATAATGCATAACTTAAATTACTGCAGCTTGCAGAATTTTGCGGCCAAAAGCAGCATCCGCTGAGGCCTGCACATCATCCTTGTAAAACTTAGAAAAAGTATGCACAGAAGACCAAGTCGCAGCCTTGCAAACTTGTTCAACAGAAGCCTGGTGCTGAAAAGCCCAGGAAGCTCCAATAGCACGAGTAGAATGAGCGGTGACACAAAAAGGGGGAACCTTCCCCTTAGCCATATAGGCCCCAATGATGGCCTGATGTATCCACTTACTAAGGGAAGATTTGGCAGGAGCAAAACCCTTCTTGGGCCCAGAAGGCACAACAAAAAAGGCATCCGTCTTGCAGAAGGCCGAAGTAGTAACTAAATAATACTTAACACAACGAACTACATCCAAAGAATGTAAGACCCTTTCCTTGTCGTTACTAGGTTTAGGACACAAGGAAGGAAGAACTATATCCTGATTTAGGTGGAAAGCAGCACCACCTTAGGAAGGAAATCCGGTTTAAAACGGAAAACAACCTTATCTTGATGCCTCTCAAAATAAGGGGCTAGAATAGACAAAGCCAGTTCAGAAACTCGGCGGACAGAAGTAATAGCAACCAAAAAGGCAACCTTCCGAGTAAGAATAGGAATATCCTGCAAAGGCTCAAAGGGAACAGCCTGCATAGCTGAAAGCACTAGGTTAAGGTCCCAAACAGGAAATATAGGCTTTCTGGGAGGCCGTACATGCGCGACCAAAGGATGAAGAGCAAACGACCTTTGAAAGAAAATAGCCAAGGCAGAGACTTGCCCTTTCAAAGTACTAATCTGGAATCCCATATCCAGACCTCGTTGCAGATATTCCAGAATTCTAGGAATAGAAAATACTCTACAGGGCAAAGCCCTGGATTCACACCAATCAATATAGGACCTCCAAGTCCTGTAATAAATGACAAAGGAAGACTTCTTCCTAGCTCTAATAAGAGTCTGAATAACCACATCAGAAAGACCTTCTTTCAAGATGGAGACTTCAGCAGCCATGCCGTCAAAGCCAGCGTTTGTAAATTGGAGTAACAAAGTTGACCCTGAGTGATGAGATCTGGAAGAAGAGGCAGATGGAAACGATCCACTGCCAGCCTTACGACGTCTGCGTACCACAGATGTCTTGGCCACCTTGGCGCCACCAGAATTGCTGGCGCCTCCTCCAGTGCTAACTTGCACACCACCTTGCTGACCATGGAGAATGGGGGAAACAGATATAGGAACCCCAGATCCTTCCAGGCCAGAGACATAGCATCCGCTGCTACTGCCAGAGGATCCTGGGATAGAGACACAAAAGCTAGCAGCTTGTGATTGTGGCGAGAAGCAAACAGGTCCAACTGTGGAGTCCCCCACTTGTGACAGAGGAACTGAAAGACCCTTGGATTGAGAGACCATTCTCCCTGGCAAGAACATCCCCTGCTCAGGGAGTCTGCCTCCACATTCTCTATCCCCGGAATGTAAACTGCTGATATGCAGGGAACATTGATCTCTGCCCACTGAAGGATCAGAGACACTTCCCGGAGGGCACCCCAACTGCGAGTCCCTCCCTGGTGATTGATGTATGCAACAGCTGTTCGGTTGTCTGACCGAATCTGAACTGGCAGACCCTGTAAGAAATGGGTCTGTCGAAGTAGAACAAGACGTGTGGCCCAAAGCTCTAATACATAGATTGGAGAATGAGCCTCCTGAGGCCCCCACAATCCTTGGAACTGATGCTTCTTCCAGAAGCCCCCCCCCAGCCCACCAGGCTGGCATCCGTGGTAACCAGTTCCCAACGCGGAGTCAGAAACGACTTGCCCTTCTGGAGGTTGAGCGATATTAACCACCACTGAAGGGACTGCAAAACGTGGGGAGAAAATAGACAAGTCTGATTCAATGATAGTGGGCACCTGTCCCACCTTGCCAAGAGGATGAGCTGAAGCGTCCTTATGTGAAACTGGGCAAACGGGACTGCCTCGAATGCAACTACCATCAATCCCACTAGTCTCATCCCTAGACGGATAGACTGACAAGGGTTGGACAAGAATAGACGAATCAAGTCCTGAATCAGAACCATTTTGGACTGAGGAAGAAAAACCTCTATGGATGTCCTGAAGTCCCCCTGACGGGGAGCATCGATCATTGATAGCAGAGACTCCATGCGGAATGGATAAATTGATTGAGTCTCCTTAGGTCTAGGATAGGCCGAACAGAGCCGTCCTTTTTGGGTACCGTGAATAGGTTGGAGTAAAACCCCAAACCCCTTTCCGCTGGAGGCACTAGGCAGATGTTTAACAGATTTGCTACTGCTGCCCGCAGTCCCTGCGCAATTGCCGGATCTGACGGCTTCCGGGACATGAAAAATCTGGGAGGAGGCCGGAACTCGAATTCCAGTTTGTAACCGGAAGAGACTACTTCCAGAACCCAATTGTCTGATACCTCCTGACCCCAGACCTGGAAGAAGGACCGCAGCCGTCCCCCCATCCGTAAGGGTGAGGGCGTCCCCTCATTGTTGAGCAGGCTTAGTGGCAGATTTGGTTTTGGACCCCCAATTCTGACTTGGACGGCCACGTCCCTTGCCTCTATTCCATGCATTCCCTCTAGGGGCTGAAAAGGCCAATCCTCTACCGGATCTAGACCCCCGAAAGGAAGGGTTAAAAGAGGCCACTCCACGAAAGGAACGACGTTGTTTCTTACGCTGAGGTAATTTACCTCCTTTAGTGACAGAATCCAATTTTTCTCCAAAGAGGCGCAATCCCACAAAAGGGAGCGCTGTAAGCGATTTCTTGGCTACAATATCAGCTGCCCACTGCCGCAACCATACTGACCGCCGAATGGCGATTAACAAGGCAGAGGTTCTGCTGCACATGAGCAGAGTATCATCTAAGGCAGAAAGTACAAAAGATGCAAACATCTCACATCGCTTAAGAGCGGCGTACTCATCAGAGGCCGGATCAAGCCCTGAGTAATTCATTAGGTCTCTCACAACAGACCTAATAGCCACTTTCATGAGTGCAGAAGCACCAACAGGCAGCAAGGCCGAGCCCACACTGGAAAAAGCGTGGCACGCCATTTGATCAATACGCTTATCCTCTCCATCTTTAAGTGTAGTGGAGTCAAGAGAATGCAACACAGAAGAATTGGATAAATAAAGCACAGGGACATCCACCACAGGTGGTGATGACCAAAGCTTAACAGTATCAGCTGGGAAGGGAAGGGATATTTCTTGTCCCAGCCCAAAGGAATACCAGGAAGCCGTGCAGGCTTCTCCCATTCTTTAAGAATAATTTCATCAAAATGCTTTTGATTTGGAAATTCTAAACAAGGTTTAGAGACTTCAAAGAATTCCCCTTTTTGAGGAGGGACTACTTCAGGAGGAGTGATAACCAAAACCTCAAATAACTGAGCAAGAGCCTTTGGGGTATCCACAACACTAGCTTCACCCTGCTCAATCACAGTACCAACAAATTGCTGTTCATCAGAAACATCTGAACCCTCAAAGAATTCTCCTTCTTCTAACTGAGAAGGATCAGACCAATAAAGCATTTCACAATTATCCAACTCACTTACCGGAACGGCCTGAGTCAAATGTTTCCTTTTAGCTGAGGCCTTCTTGGCCACAGAGCTAGACATTAATTTTTCAAGATGAGCCAATCTGGCACATAAATCAGAATGCGACTCACCACCCATGACAATATCACTGGGGGTACGGACAAGACATGGCAGAGTAGGAGATAAGGCAGAAGCCGCAGACACCGAAGCCTGGGCCCCAGTTTGCTGCATAATAGTTAATTGAGCACAAGGGACGCAAAGAATTGCGTTATCCCCAACAAGGGATGCCCCACATCCAAAACATTGCCGAGTCTGTGCAGAGGGAACTAGATGCCCGTTGTCCTGAGATGCCTCCATATGGTGTTTAGTATTATACTATAATTGATTATAATCGCCAAGTATATATGGGATTTACGCAATTGCTACCCGGGATGCCCCTTTAAATAGCCCCAAGTGGGAGGATATTAACACAAATGGACCCCCAAATAAGGCTTTAAGGCTAAAGACCAGGAGAAACCTCTTTAAAACAAAGAAGTCACAAACAGTCACCAATGCACACAATACAATAAATGACAAAGCATGAAAACAAATTACAGAAACTCCCTTCAGCAAGCTGAGGGGTACTCACAGCACCTTTAAATATGGAACGCTTCATGAATATGCATGTCATCCTTGCGCAGGGGCCATGCTAATCTTCTCTGTATCGTTCCAATTTTAGTATATGTGCTGCCTAAGCAAGCACAATGAGGGAAGACCATAGGGAAACAGCAGGAGCCAGGCAGACAAGGAGAGCACACCAGGTGCTCTGAGAATGAAATGATGCTGTGTGCCTAAGCCCCGCCCACCCCCAGAATCACATGACCAAGAATGGAGGGAAATTCAAATCTGAACATAGCAGAAACAAAGAGCTTTGAAAGGTAAGCAAAAGAATGCTGCCTAGACAGAAATAGGAAAATCTAAATAAAACATATCCTATTAAATAGTATAGTAAACATACATAATAATATATATGTAATAAAGATTTATTTAAAATTTCTTTTTTTTCATTATTTGTGTGCATGGTGACAAATAAGCCCAGATAATGCCCCCCCCCCCTCCTTTTTACCCCAGCAGGGTAAAGGAGAACTAAAAGGGGAGAGGATAGAAATGCACCCATAAGGCACAAGGGGATTATAAAGGGACAGGGGCATCCCATGCCGAGAACACCAACCTGGAAACCGCCTAACCACATTTGGGTCTCACCGAGGAGTAAAACTCCTGTATACACCAGAAGGTGTATGTATCTACCTTTGCCTGAACCATACAGCCAGGGCTGGGAGGCATACAATATAACCAAACAGGTTTAAAGAGTATCAGACAGAAATAGAGAAAAAAAGGGGCCGAGAGCAAATCCGGCTACCTGCAGCTTGAAGGAGAGTCATCTTTTGAATGCTTCGCCGACTGCAGAGACGAAAAGACTAAGGAATAGTGGGAGGAACCCAGTACTTATGGACCAGGAGGGGCTCCTTTTTCCGTGTCATCTCTGCAAGATAGCCCTCTACAGGCCGGGTTCCCAAGTGTCATGAATATTTGGAAGTGGGGTGTGTGACATACTAGGAATAAATTGGCACTTTAGGGGCTGAATGGTATAGGAAAGATTCCTGTATGAGCAAAGGGGTCCTGACTCTGCCAGGGCCTGGTCACATTTAGTTTTGCCCAGGTTAGAAATATTTAGAATAAGAAACGCAAAAACACAAAAGCAATCATCATACAAACCTGTACTAGCTACACTACTGCTTTCTGGTGTTTCCTGTATCTTGGTTTCCTCCGGATGAGGAATTGGAGGTGGCCTTTTCTCCTTCTCCACCCTCTGTTCCACTTTCTTCTCTTTAGATTTTATAGGAGTTTTCTCTTCCTTCATTTTTTCTTCCTTTGGCTTCTCCGTCCTTAATTTAGATTTTGGGGTTCCCTGGGTGCTCTTTGGAGAAGTCGCCTTTGGAGTAAGTGGTACTGAAGGAGATGGGCAAGGCGATGCTGGTCGTCGGGTGGGTGTAGAAGGAGAACGACGCGTAGAAGGAGAGGCTGGGCGGTTTTTAGTTTTTAGACTGCTGGCAATTTAAAAAAAATAATAATAATGTTAATAATAATAAATATATATATTTAAATTTAATAGCTTCATAATAATGAACAGAATCATTAGTCTCCTCTATTAAACTAACCTTGTGTCGTGTGTGAGAGAAGCACGAATCCTTGTTGCAGGGAGGGACTGCCTTTTCTTAATGATACGCTCTCTGCTTAGAGCATTTCTCTCAAGCTCATTTTCCCTATCTTTTTCCTTCTTTTCTTTCTTTTTCTAAAAAGACAGTATGGTAAAACTCAGGACCGCCAATATGTTCAACACAACAGTGTAATTAAATGTGCAGGTTTCCTTTTTGATTTTCACAAGTTGGTCATTATCTAGTCCTGGCTGAACACATTAAGGATTAAAACAAGAATATCTGCAGCCACACCTTCATTGCTCGCACCTTAGTAACAAATGTGTTATTCCAACTTATACATATAAATGAAGACCATGATCAGCATGTCTAAATTAGTGATGGTCACTAGCTCCTGATGGGAAAGACCAAGCTACAGTAGTTATATATAAAAAATACAAAATGTTGTTATTCTTAAGGGATATGTTATCCTGCTGGTGGCTACGTAGAGGTGATCTTCCGACACCTTTCGCATGTGCACTTCCTCAGGGAAGACTCAACCAGCCAAAAAATTCAGGGTGCTCCTTAAGTGCCCCTGCTCTTCCTCGTGGCCCATCTAGGTGGAGTCTGAGTGCATCTCCATAAAAAAGGCAACACAGTTGAGGTTGAGACAATTATATGAGAATTTTCTTTTTCAGCTATAACACTATGTCTAAACTGTAACTGCTAAAAAAATAGAAGTCCTACCTTCGTATGTCTTCAAACAAAAATACTGTTTTTGGGTAAACCAACCATTCAGATATAAAAGCCAGTAAGAGAGCATTATAAAAGAGATAAAACATGGTTTTACAACTAGTTTTACTTTCTCAAAGAGGCAAAGGAGTCTAATTGGTTGTTTTCCATGTTTTCCCAACATCCACACTTTACTTAAAAAAAAGAAAAAAAAAAGAAGAAATAAAGAAAGAAGTCCCTAATTCTAAAATATATTCACCAGGATTACAGTATCCATTTTAGTGCCACTCACTGGAGAGTCATTTCTTTTCCTTGGTGTTATATCAGGGCTGCTGGCAATGGTCCTGCGACGTTCCGAACATCGATGCTTGTGACCATTACATGGAGTTAAAGGACTTGCAGAGGCAGAACGAGGACACACTAGAGAACCTATCAGGTATAAAACGTATGTAAGTATGGCACAGAAAGTCAATCACAAAGCAGACTTCTAGGGGTGGGGAGTTGAAAAACAAAACCACACCTAGTGATCCTAAAGTTTTTTGGGACTTGATCACAAAATGAGGTGTATGGGGGCATGCTGAATTTGGATGCTCCTCATAACAAGCTTGAAACCAGCTAAAGCTTACTCTGCTGCTGGTTCCCATGGCCTGGGTGTGCGGTATCACTCCACAGCATGGAAAGCACATGCCTGCTACCTCTGTCTGCTTTTGTCCACCAGCCTTAATTAAACCCAAAAGGTCGGAGGCGGTCAGATGGTATCCAGGAGTAAGCTTTAGCTGAGGAGAGAGACCATACAACCTCTCTACAGGAACAAGAATCAGGTAGGCCTTAGACCGTTTTTAGGCTTGGTATTTATTTCAAGGAAAAGTCCACTATCGATGGCATTTTTGAAAGTGTATAATATTGTGTGCCAAAAGGAAGTTCTCAAGGTGCTGAAATTATCTAGCATTTTAAATGTTTTTCATTTTGTTAGCAAACGTGTTTTATTGATGCACTTTTTACTACCTGCATTATGTTGCTATTAGCAATAGTACAACTAGATCTACAAGAAGGTTCTGACAGAAAGCTGTTGCTGGACATGTACATACTTTGCGTACGGTTGCTAATAGTAACAGATTGCAATTAATTAAAACTGCTTCCATGAAACATGGAAGAAAGGCTTAGCAGCCTCGAAGTCCACTATAGCCAGATGGATAAAACAGGCTATTGCACAAGCATATTCTACTAGGGAGGTTATAGACTTTATCTGCTATCTGCAAAACACCAGGCCTTCGGGAGAAGGGTACTACTTGCAGCTTCCCATCCCTAAGGTATAATTACTTGCCTAATCCTCTCCATGTGGTCACATTGAAGGATGGCATGGAAAAACCACTGTTAAACTTACCGGTAATGGATTTTTTAGAAATCCTTAAGTGTGACCGATTATTACCCACCCGTAGTCCAAGGGTTATTTATGTTACTTTATAAAAACTGAGGTGGGCAGGAAGGGGGTGGGGCTTTTAACCTCTGTTCACGATTGTGTTTCCTCCCAGGGGGTGGGGCATATATCTATCCAGGTGGTCACACTGAAGGATTCCTAAAAATACAATTCTGTACTCAGCTGTAGAATTGGTATTATGAGTATACAGTACGTCCTGCTCCAAATCTAATACTTACAGTTGGGATATACTCCGCCAGATGGCGCTGGACTGCAGAGACATCGAAAATAGGCTCCTACCGGCCCCTCAAATACCCAGGGACCTCCTTCAAATCCCCAGCATTGAAAAGCAGTTAAGGAGAAGCCGGGAGAATTAAACAATCCAAACTATCAATAACAATCACCATACAGGGGATCCAAGAAAATGCAAACCAAGGTTGGGTTGGAGCAGGACGTACTGTATACTCATAATACCAATTCTACAGGTGAGTAATCACAGAATTGTATTATTCTTAGTATACAGTACGTCCTGCTCCAAATCTAAAACTTACAGTTGGGACATCCAATAGCAGTGTCCATAAAGTAGGGTGGGATCCCCAAGAAAAATCAGCAGCAGGCAGTTTAAACCACTGCCGCCTGCAGAACCTTTCGGCCAAAAACAGCGTCAGCTGAGGCTCTAACATCAACCTTGTAAAACTTTGAAAAGGTATGAACAGAAGACCAAGTAGCAGCCTAGCAAACTTGTTCAACAGAAGCCTGGTGCTGAAAAGCCCAAGAGGCACCAATAGCACGAGTGGAATGAGCAGTAAGGAGGAAGGGAGGATTCTTCCCCTTAGCAGAGTAGGCCTGAATCACAGCCTAGGACCCTAGGACCAGAAGGGACCACAAAAAGAGCATCAGTTTTCCTGAAAGGTGCAGTAGCCACCAGATAGTACTTCAGACACCTAACCACATCCAAAGAGTGCAAAACTCTCTCCTTAGCGTTGCTAGGATTAGGGCACAAAGAAGGAAGAACAATACCCTGATTCAAATGAAAGGCAGACACTACCTTAGGCAGAAAGTCAGGTTTGAAACAAAACACCACCTTGTCCTGGTGCCTCTAATAGTAGAGGGGCTCTATGGACAGCGCTGCCAACTCAGACACACGCATGATAGCCACCAGAAACACAACCTTGAACGTAAGAATGGCCAAGGCAGCATCCTGCACAGGCTCAAAGGGAGCACCCTGCAAGGCTGACAGAACCAAGTTCAAATCCCAAACAGGCACCATAGGTTTACGTGGGGGACGCACATGAGTGACCCCCTGAAAAAAAGTCCTGATCAGAGGGTGCCGAGCAAAGGACTTCTGGAAAAAATAGCCAGGGCAGAAACCTGACCCTTCAGAGTACTGAGTTGGAGCCCCATCTCCAACCCATGCTACAGGAACTCCAGAATCCTGGGAATAGAGAACACACGACAGGGAAGAGACTTAGACTCACACCAGTCAATGTAGGCACGCTAAACCCTGTAATAAATGGAAGAGGAAGACTTCTTCCTAGCTTTAATCAAAGTATCCACAACTGAGGAAGACAGCCCTTTCTCCATCAAGATGGAGGTTTCAGCAGCCAAGCCGTCAAAGCCAGAGTTTGTAAATTGGGATGGCGTAGTGAGCCCTGAGTGAGCAGATCTGGCACAAAGGGCAGAGCGTACTGATCTACTGCCAGCTGTACCACGTCTGCGAACCACACTCTTCTTGGCCACCTGGGGGCCACCAGAATTGCTGGCACCCCTTCCAGAGCAATCTTGCGCAGAACCCTGCCCAGCAGGGGAATTGGGGGGAAGACATACAGGAACTGAAAGTCCTTCCATGACATTGCTAGCGCATCCGAGGTCAGGGCCAGAGGATACCTGGACAGAGAGACAAAAGCTGAAAGCTTGTGATTGTGGCAAGACGCAAACAGATCCACGTCTGGTTGGCCCCAACGGTGACACAGAGATTGAAACACCCTGCTGTATAGGGTCCATTCTCCCTGGCGAGAGGTCCCCCTGCTCAGAGAGTCCGCCAGGTGATTTTCCACCCCCGGGATGTACACAGCTGAAATGCAGGGGACATTGGACTCCGCCCAAGTCAGGATCAGAGACGCTTCCTGGAGGGCCCCCTTGCTCCGGGTCCCTCTCTGATAATTGATGTAGGCAACTGCCGCCTGGTTGTCGCACCTGAACAGGCAGGCCCTGAAGATGAGTAGTCAAGCGAGCCAGAACTAACCTGATCACTCGCAGCTCCAAGACATTGATAGGTGTGTGGGCCTCCTGAGGGACCCACCTCCCCTGGAACCGCAGGGACTTCCAGAAACCCCCCCAACCTGACAGACTGGCATCCGTGGTGACCGTCTCCCAGGAAGGGGCAAGAAAGGATCTGAGCCCCAACAGGTTCCTTGAGTCCATCCACCACAAGAGGGACCTCCTGACCAGGGGTGAGAGCACACAGACCCTATCCAGGGACGCTGGGTCCTTGTCCCATACAGACAATAGATGAAGTTGCAGAGGCCTCAAGTGGAACTGAGCATAAGGGACCGCTTCGAAGCACGCCACCATCAGGCCCACCGGCTGCATCCCCTGCCTGATGGAGGGATGGGGACAAGCTAGGAGGGACTGAGCCTGCGCAATCAGACTGTCCACCTTCTGCTGAGGAAGGAAGATCCTTGCCTGAACTGTATCCAGATTCATTCCTAGGAATGGAGTTACCAAGGAAGGGAACAGTGAGGACTTGGGGTGGTTGATCACCCATCCAAATGACTCCAGAGTGGACACCACCAGCTGAGTATCCAACTCTGCCTGATGTAGAGACTGGGAAGTGATAAGGATGTCGTCCAGATAGGGAAGCACGCGGACGCCCTGACATCTGAGCAGAGACATCATGCCAGCCAGCACCTTGGTGAACACCCTGCGAGCTGAAGTGAGGCCGAAGGACAAGGCCACAAATTGGTAGTGTTGATCCATCAGAGTGAACCTGAGGAACCTTTGATGACCTGGGGACACAGGAATATGAAGGTAAGCATCTTTGATGTCCACAGAAGTCATGAAATCCCCTTGGCACAGGGAACTGATGGCAGAGCACAGAGTCTCCATGCGAAAGCGCCTGCCCCTGACAAATTTGTTGAGAATCTTTAAGTCCAGGATGGGCCTGACAGAACCAGCCTTTTTGGGTACTGTGAATAGGTTGGAATAAAAGCCCTTGCCTTTTTCTCTTAAAGGAACCTGGCAGGTGACCCCCAGCTCCAGGAGGCCTTGCACTGCTTGCACTAGCTCCTGAGCTGACACAGGGTCCTGAGGAATCCGGGATCTGATGAATCTTGAAGGGGGAACGGCAGCAAACTCCAACTTGTAACCGGAGGACACTACCTCCTGAATCCACCGGTCTGAGACACAAAGCCTCCAGACGTGAGCGAAGTGCTGCAGCCGTCCCCCCACCCGGATGGGTGAGGGCGCCCCGTCATGCCTGCGGGGGCTTGGGAGAGGATTTAGCTTTGGTACCCCAGGAGGAGCCAGGACGTCCACGTCCTCTGCCTCTACCCCAGAAATCTCCCCGGGCCCCAGGGAAAGAAACCCCCCTTCTCGGTCTTGCACCACAGTAAGGGGAGGAGAAGGAACCCTGACCCCGAAAGGGCTGAGATTGCCGCCTGCGCTGGGGTAACCTGCCTCCCTTAGCAAAAAGGTCCAGGCGGTCCCCAAACAGGTGCAGTCCTTTAAAGGGAAACCCAGTGAGGGACTTCTTGGCAGCGTTGTCAGCAGCCCACTGGCGCAGCCAAACCGAGCGGCGTATGGCCACCACGAGGGCAGAAGTTCTGGCACACATACTGATGGTGTCATCCAATGCTGACAGGACAAAATTTACAAAAACATCACAACTGGAGAATGCATTAAACACCTTACAAGGCAAATCATCAGGGGCACTATCAAGCATATTTCTGATAAGGGTTCTAATGGCCACAGCAGTAATGGCAGAGGCACAGACCGGGCGCAGCGCCGTCCCCGCACATGCAAAGGCATGGGATGCCAGCTGATCAATATGCCGGTCTTCAGCATCCCGCAGGGTAGCAGAATCAGGGGAATGCATGAGGTGTTAGATAGCCCTAGGATCGGGGCATCCACCTCGTGGGGGGGGGGGGGGGGGGGGGGGCGCGCGGGGATGACCAACATTTAACCACCCCAGCAGAAAAAGGAATACTTCCTAACTCTTTGGAACCCCGGGAAGTTTACTGGGGAGCTCCTATTCCTTGAGCACAAGGTTATGGAAATGTGCCTGCTCTGGAAATTCCAAACGTGATTTTACTGTATGGAAGAGCTCCCCTCTTTGCCTGGGAGCCTCAACAGGGAGAGAGATAGACAGAAACTCAAAAATCTGGGTCAATAATCTGTCAGTGTCATCCGGGGCCCAGGGGTCAGAGTCAGAATCGTCATGACCCCTTGGTCTCTCATCAGATGAGCCTGAATCAGAAAAGAGCTCCCCTTCATCAGACGGGGTATAGCCACACAGATTCCAAAATTCCTCAATTCCCATAGGGAAAACAGTAACATTAGGCGTCAAGTGCTTCTTATTAGCAGGGGCCTTACGCGCTAAGGACTTTGCAATAATCTGTTCAACAGTAGCCAGTCTAGAAGACACATCAGGCTGAGAATCCCCACTAATATGCAACTCAGCAGGAGTGAGATTTAAGCTTGGGGGAGTAGGTGAAGTGAAACGAGGTGCAGCCACTGGAAGGCCAGATTGCAATGCAAGCACCTGCTCAGCACAGACCCGCGCCTTGTCAGTGTCAGCATGAGGCTGCTCACACGCTACACACAGCTGGTCTTGTCTCGAAGGGACCCCGGTAACATTATCCTGGGATGCCTCCATATGGTGATTATAGCGGCGCTATACACCGATAGGGAATAACGCTATATAGCAACCCTGGATGCCCCAATAACCCGCTAGGGAAGTGGGAGTATAATTTTTAAAAGTCCTACAAGTAATCTACTAAAACAGGGCCGGAAGAAGCCAAGAAGGGTTCGTCCCGCCTGAAAGACATAAGCAGACAAGACCTTAAGTACATCGTAACAAAAGTGAAGGAGATAAAGCCGCCCGCGAGGGTACTTACAGACTGCGGTAGGTAGGAGTCCGTCGCGCATAGGCCAACCAAGCAGAAAAGATGGCGTCGGTATACCTCGAGGGGCGGGCCAGTAAAAGCGATGACGCGGAACGTGCCAAAGACGGACCCGCCCCCCCGAAGAGTGCAAAGCCAGAAAGGCCAACAGCCAATGATGGCGCACCAGTACCTGAGGTAATGCCGCCGCCAAGCGCGAAACCAAGTTAGCGCACGGCGGCGGCAAATTTAAAAAGTAGTAAAGACAAGTCAGCGCGGCGGCTGACACAAGAATAAAGGCAAGTGAAAAATACCATTTTGTGAAATACTCACCTGTAAAATGGGTATTATAAGTATGTCACACACCCTGCTTCAAGATATCCATAACATGTGGGTAATACCGACCTGAAGAGGGCGTTCTGCAGAGATGATAGCAAAAAGAAAGCCCCTCCCTGATCCATAAATACCTGGGACCTCCCACTCATTACCCAGTATAAAGAAGCAGTAAGGTAAGGGACCAGGAAGAGGCAAATATAAGTCAAAACAACGCAAAGTTCACAATATAAAGGATCCAGAATACAAGAAGGGCGGGTGAAGCGGGGTGTGTGACATACTTATAATACCCATTTTACAGGTGAGTATTTCACAAAATGGTATTATTCTAAGTATGTCACACACCCCGCTTCAAGATATCCATAACATGTGGGACATCCAATAGCAGTGTCCATAAAAGGGCGGGGATCCAAAACAAGGCAACAAGGTGCAACTTAAACCACAACAGCTTGCAGAACTTTGCGGCCAAAAACAGCATCCGCTGAGGCCCGAACATCAACCTTGTAAAACTTGGAAAAAGTGTGAACAGAAGACCAAGTAGCGGCCTTACAAACTTGCTCAACAGAGGCCTGGTGCTGAAAAGCCCAGGACGCTCCAACCGCACGAGTAGAATGAGCAGTAACACGAAAAGGGGGACTCCTCCCCTTGGCAGAATAGGCCCCAATGATGGCCTGACGAATCCATTTACTAATGGAAGATTTGGCAGGAGCCAAACCTTTCCTAGGCCCAAAGGGCACCACAAAAAATGTATCAGTCTTACGAAAGGAAGACGTAACCACCAGATAATATTTCACAACACGAACTACATCCAAGGAATGCAACGCCCTTTCCTTGTCGTTGCTGGGATTAGGACATAGAGAAGGCAGAACAATGTCCTGATTCAGATGAAAGGCAGAGACCACCTTAGGAAGAAAATCCGGCTTGAAACGAAAGACCACCTTGTCCTGATGCCTTTCGAAGTACGGAGCTTTAATGGACAAGGCTGCCAACTCAGAAACACGCCTAACCGAAGTGATAGCCACCAAAAAGGCCACCTTTTGAGTAAGTGAAGACAAAGCGACCTCATTCAAGGGCTCAAACGGAGGACCCTGAAGAGCAGAAAGAACCAGGTTCAAATCCCAGACTGGAACAAAGGGCTTCCTAGGAGGCCGTACATGTGTAACTCCTTGGAAAAAGGTCTTGACTAAGGGATGAAGAGCAAAGGACCTTTGGAAGAACACCGCCAGGGCAGAAACCTGCCCCTTCAAGGTACTAAGTTGAAGCCCCAGATCCAGACCATGTTGAAGAAACTCCAGGATCCTGGAAATGGAGAACTCCCGACAAGAGAAAGACCTACTTTCACACCAGTCAATATAGGACCTCCAGGTCCTATAGTAAATAGTAGAAGAAGAGCGCTTCCTGGCGCTAATAAGAGTCTGAACCACCGCGTCAGAAAGACCTTCCTCCTTCAAGATGGCGGTTTCAGCAGCCACGCCGTCAAAGCCAGCGAAGGTAAATTGGGATAGCGTAGCCGACCCTGGGTGAGCAGGTCCGGCAGCAGAGGCAGAACGAACTGATCCTCTGCCAGCCTTACCAGATCTGCGAACCAAACCTGCCTTGGCCACCTTGGTGCCACCAGAATCGCCGACGCGCCCTCCATGGCCAGCTTGCGCACCACTCTGGCTAACATTGGAAACGGAGGGAACAGGTAAAGAAACCCCAGATCCCTCCAGTTCAGGGACATGGCATCCACCGCCAGGGCCAGTGGATCCTGCGAGAGAGAAACAAATACCGGAAGCTTGTGATTGTGACGAGAGGCAAAGAGGTCCACCGCCGGGAACCCCCACCTGAGGCAAATCGAGCGAAACACCTGAGGACTGAGGGACCACTCCCCCTGACGAGAGGAGGCCCTGCTCAGAGAGTCCGCTTCCGTGTTCTCCACTCCCGGAATGTAGACTGCTGAGATACACGGGACGTGGCTCTCCGCCCAGTCCAGAATCAAAGACACTTCCCTGAGGGCACTCCTGCTGCGAGTCCCCCCCTGGTGATTGATGTAAGCAACCGCCGTCCGGTTGTCCGACCGGACCTGAACTGGCAGGCCCTGCAACTGATGAGTCAAGCGAAACAGAACCAACCTGATGGCTCTCAACTCCAGAACATTGATGGGCTCGTGAGCCTCCTGCGGGCCCCACAGACCCTGAAACTGGAGGTCCTTCCAAACACCCCCCCAACCTGACAGACTGGCATCCGTGGTGACTGTTTCCCAACACGGCGCCAGAAAAGATCTGCCCTTCAACAGATTGACAGACCCCAGCCACCATTGCAGGGATCGACGAACTCGGGGAGTCATCAGGAAGGACTGATCCAACGATAGTGGAGACTTGTCCCAAACCTTCAACAGATGAAGCTGAAGCGTCCTTGTATGAAACTGCGCAAAGGGAACTGCCTCGAATGAGGCCACCATTAACCCCACCAGCCTCATCCCTAGCCGGATGGCCGGACGAGGGACCGACAAGAGAAGCCGAACTAACTCCTGAATCAAAAGAATCTTGGCCTGGGGCAGAAACACCCTGGCCTGCGAAGTGTCCAGAGACATTCCCAGAAAGGAAACTACTCTGGACGGAGAAAGAGAAGACTTGGGGTGGTTGATCACCCAACCGAACCTCTCCAGAGTGGACACCACCACCCTGGTGTCCAACTCCGCTTGGTTGAAGGTAGAGGCCATGATCAGAAGATCGTCCAAATAGGGCACAATGCGGATACCCTGAACCCTGAGCAGAGCCATCACCCCCGCCAGCACCTTGGTGAACACCTGAGGAGCCGAGGTGAGACCGAAAGGGAGTGCCACAAACTGAAAGTGCCGATCCTCCACCACGAACCTGAGAAACCTCTGGTGTGCTGGAAAAATCGGAACGTGTAGATAAGCATCCTTGATGTCTATGGACGTCAGAAAGTCTCCCTGACGAAGAGAGTGAATAGCCGAGCGCAGCGTTTCCATGCGGAATTTCCGCGGCCGGATGAACCTGTTGAGAAACTTCAGATCCAAGATGGGACGGACCGATCCGTCCTTCTTGGGTACTGTGAACAGATTGGAATAAAAACCCCTGCCCTGATCTGAGGGGGGCACTGGGCAAATGACAGCCATGTCCAGAAGATTCTCTACTGCCACCAGGAGTCCCTGCATCCGAGACCTGAAAAATCTGGAAGGGGGCGGAGCTCGAACTCCAGCTTCTAACTGGAAGACACCACTTCCCGGGTCCATCTGTCCGAGACCTCCTGATCCCAGATAAGTATCGCAGCCGTCCCCCCACCCGCATGGGTGAGGGCGCCCCCTCATTGCTGAGCTGGCATAGTAGCCGGCTTGGGCTTAGAGCCTCAACTGTATCCTGGACGGGCACGTCCTCTGCCCCTGCTCCCAGAATCTCCTCTGGAAGAGGGGAAGGCAAATCCCCTGCCAGATCTGGCCCCACGAAAAGAGGGGGTAAAGGAAGGCGCCCCCCGAAAGGGACGGCGTTGTTTCTTGCGTTGAGGTAACCTACCACCCTTGGTGACAGAGTCCAATGTCTCTCCAAAGAGCCGTAATCCAACAAAAGGTAGAGCCGTCAGTGACTTCTTGGACATAAAATCGGCCGCCCACTGGCGCAACCACACCGACGGCCGAATAGTCACCAGCAGAGCCGACGTCCTACCACACATCATCAAGGTGTCATCCAAGGCTGTTAACATAAAAGATAAAAACAACTCACACCGTTTAAGGCTAAGGAACTCTTCACTACCAGGACGAAGCCCGGAAGAAGTCAACAGATCCCTGACCACAGATCTGGCAGCCAGCACCATTAGCGCCGAAGCGCAAACGGGCCGCATGGCTGACCCAACGCTAGCAAAACCATTACAAGCCATCTGGTCAATGCGTTTATCCTCTCCATCCTTGAGGGTGGAACAATCAGGTCTATTTAAAACAGAGGAGTTGGACAACCCCAAAACCGGTGCATCCACCTCGGGAGGGGATGCCCAGCGCTTAACCGCCTCCGAAGGGAAGGGATATTTCTTATCCCACCCCTGAGGAATGCCAGGGAGCCGAGCCGGTCTGTCCCATTCCTTAGCAATAATTTTGTCAAAATGCCTTTGCGTAGGAAACTCCAAGCGCGGCCTGGATTCCTCAAACAACTCACCCTTCTGCTGTGGCGCCTCCTCGGGAGGGGAAATATTCAGAACCTCCAACATCAGAGCCAGAGCGTGAGGAGTATCCGAGAATCTCCCCAAGTCACCAAGCTCGGCATCAGCGCCAAAAGACTGCTCATCGTCCGAAATATCTGAATCCTCATACACCTCCCCTTCCTCTAGCGGGGAATAATCAGACCAATCCAAATTATTAACGTCAGATAGGTCATCCACCGGCGGAGCCGGCGACAAATGCTTTCTCTTAGCTGGAGCCTTACGGGCGACCGAGCTGGAGATAATTTTCTCAAGGTTGGCCAATCTGGCGCACATCTCAGATTGCAGCTCCCTGCCCATGACGACGTCACACGGGGTGCGTGTCAAGGTGGGAGGGGGAGATGAAGCGACCGGTGGTGCTGACCCAGACGCCTGGGGTTCGGACTGCCGCGTAATAGTTTGCTGTGCACAAGGCATACACAGAAGCACATCGTCCCCAGTAATGGATACCCCACACAACATACACTTCCGGGGTTGCCCCGAAGTGGTCCCGAGCCCAGTATCCGGGGATGCCTCCATAAGGTGAACTTTTAGTAGTCGCTATGACCCAGGGAATTACGCCAATAAGCAACCCGGGATGCCCCTTTAATGTCCCGAGTGGGAGGATTTATGATCAATAAAATGAACCCAGGGATCTAGGACCGGGAGAAACCCCTTAAATACTACTGATGATCCTCCTGATAAAACCTCCGCCTGAAAGACAGAAAGGAACCCAATAAATGCCAAATAGGACTACTATAAGGAAGTAAAGAGAGAATAAATAGGGCCCACAGGGCCACTCACAGATCCGTAGGAAGCAGGAGCAATCTAGACCTTGCAGCATCCGTGAAGTAAGACGCAGGCCGAGATTGGGGCGTGGTCAGCGCGGACCGCGCAAAGAGCAAAGTCCGCCCCCTTCCTCTATCAGTACGGAGCCACCAATACCAAGGGACGGGGCATCCCAAACCGGGATCACCAACCCGGTGTAACCGCCTACCCTCTTATTTAGGGTCTCACGGGGGAGCGCTGCTCCTAAGCACCAGAGGCGCCAATATACCCTCGCTCGGGCCAGCAGCCAAGACTGTGGAGGCATGTATCTTAAGGTCAATTCAGGGAAAAAGGGGTCCGAGCGGAAATAATCAAATAACAGGCCGGGAGTTACCCCGGCTACCTGAAATCCCCCTGTGCAAGGAGGAGCCATCATCTTCTGACTTGCTCGCCGTCTGCAGAGATGGAAACTGGGTAATGAGTGGGAGGTCCCAGGTATCTATGGATCAGGGAGGGGCTTTCTTTTTGCTATCATCTCTGCAGAACGCCCTCTTCAGGTCGGTATTACCCACATGTTATGGATATCTTGAAGCGGGGTGTGTGACATACTTAGAATAGAGAAAGCACAGATGCATAACACACATATCTATACACACACACACCCCCCCCCCCCCTCTTTTCCCCCGAAGACTACAGGGGGGATGAGGGAGGACGGTGGCCGCTTAAATAGGGCCCACCGATAGGCAGGGGCAAGGGGCAATAGTGCGGGAGGGGCATCCCATAGAGGCTCACCATAAGCCTGAACCGCCTACCCTTTGGTGGGGGATTGCAGTGGAGCAGCGCTCCTAAGCACCAACAGCGGTGCTGCCTACCTTCACCCGACCAGCGCAGCCAAGGCTGGGAGGCATATTACTAGTGGAATGGGTGGGAATAGTCCTACAGGGCCGCAGGTTAATAACCCCGCTCACCTGCGAGTAGAGAGCCAATTTCTCGTCGTTTCGATCTGGCGGAGTATATCCCAACTGTAAGTATTAGATTTGGAGCAGGACATACTGTATACTAAGAATAAATCAGTTACCGGTAAGTCTAATGGTGGTTTTCTAACATAAGAAATAAATGCTAGATAAAGCTCAGCACCTTGATGACATCCTTTTGGGAACATTTAATAGCACTGACCGTGGGCTTTCCCTTTTCATATGTGGGGCATTCCGATTAAGAGAGTGTAAATTCTATACAGATTTAGGAGCACTTTAATAGATTTTACACTTACTCAAATCTCTGCTGTTTCCTGGAAGGTTTGCTGCACTTCGGCTTCTTGCTAGGAAGGACAGGGTCTAAGTGACGCAGCAGGCGGGTGCGACCGCGGCGTCCAGCGGAGCACCTGCCCCGCTCGCTGCAGGGAGACACAGACAACGGGGGGCTGGCTGCAGCAGCGCGCCGCGGGCCGGCCCCGCCCCCCCAGAAGTGTGTGAGGGGAAAAACTCCCCTCACAAGGTGAAAAGACCGGCGCCCCGGCTGTAATGGCGGCCGCAGCGCCGCAGACAGTAAAAAAGCACACATACAATAAAGACACAACACACAATAAAGTGCATAGCAGAATAAAATGAATAAGGACTAGCCCTAAGATAGAGACCCCCAACCCCCACTGTGATAAAAAGGGGGACTGTGGAGGGACCACCCAGGGGCAAATACCAAGGGACGGGGCATCCCAAACCGGGATCACCAACCCGGTGTAACCGCCTACCCTCTTATTTAGGGTCTCACGGGGGAGCGCTGCTCCTAAGCACCAGAGGTGCCAATATACCCTCGCTCGGGCCAGCAGCCAAGACTGTGGAGGCATGTATCTTAAGGTCAATTCAGGGAAAAAGGGGTCCGAGCGGAAATAATCAAATAACAGGCCGGGAGTTACCCCGGCTACCTGAAATCCCCCTGTGCAAGGAGGAGCCATCATCTTCTGACTTGCTCGCCGTCTGCAGAGATGGAAACTGGGTAATGAGTGGGAGGTCCCAGGTATTTATGGATCAGGGAGGGGCTTTCTTTTTGCTATCATCTCTGCAGAACGCCCTCTTCAGGTCGGTATTACCCACATGTTATGGATATCTTGAAGCGGGGTGTGTGACATACTTAGAATAGAGAAAGCACAGATGCATAACACACATATCTATACACACACACACACACACCCCCCCCCCTCTTTTCCCCCGAAGACTACAGGGGGGATGAGGGAGGACGGTGGCCGCTTAAATAGGGCCCACCGATAGGCAGGGGCAAGGGGCAATAGTGCGGGAGGGGCATCCCATAGAGGCTCACCATAAGCCTGAACCGCCTACCCTTTGGTGGGGGATTGCAGTGGAGCAGCGCTCCTAAGCACCAACAGCGGTGCTGCCTACCTTCACCCGACCAGCGCAGCCAAGGCTGGGAGGCATATTACTAGTGGAATGGGTGGGAATAGTCCTACAGGGCCGCAGGTTAATAACCCCGCTCACCTGCGAGTAGAGAGCCAATTTCTCGTCCTTCGCAGCCAGACTGCAGAGAAATTCTGGGGATTTGTGGGAGGTCCCTGTGTATTTGAGGGGCCGGGAGGAGCCTATTTTCGATGTCTCTGCAGTCCAGCGCTATCTGGCGGAGTATATCCCAACTGTAAGTATTAGATTTGGAGCAGGACATACTGTATACTAAGAATAAATCAGTTACCGGTAAGTCTAACGGTGGTTTTCTAACATAAGAAATAAATGCTAGATAAAGCTCAGCACCTTGATGACATCCTTTTGGGAACATTTAATAGCACTGACCGTGGGCTTTCCCTTTTCATATGTGGGGCATTCCGATTAAGAGAGTGTAAATTCTATACAGATTTAGGAGCACTTTAATAGATTTTACACTTACTCAAATCTCTGCTGTTTCCTGGAAGGTTTGCTGCACTTCGGCTTCTTGCTAGGAAGGACAGGGTGGGAGTCATCAATCGATCCACAATACTGCTCTCCCAGGGGCTGAGCTGCAAACTTCTATCTGCAATGAGATGGAAAGTAAAGTTACAAACCTGAAAAGAAATAAACAGGAAGAGATTTGGCCCATTAGGTCAACACTACTTCCCTTACTTCAGGGACCAAAATGTAAAGAAAAAATAAATATATTTTAAAATAAAATATACACGAGAGCTGGAATGACCTGCTTCTCCCCACCATAAGAGGGTTTGTGTAACACTGCAGTTTTCTACAGCAGCAACTACAATGGAATGTTTTACCAAGTGTGTGATACCAAGTCCCAGCATATGCATTTCATATATTCTGGAAATGGAAATGTGACTCAGACAGTCTACACACAATAAAAACCATAGGAGTGACATGACAACTGATAACTGACACATAGCTAGATGTTAAAGCAGACCCAGCACCACCGTTTTATTGCAGTGGTGAGTGTGAAAGAAAAAAAATAAGCCCTGGATATCTAAAACACTAATGCTAATTCAAGTATTAGATTCTATTGCCAATACATGTTCAACTGTCATGCCTATTTTACTTGCCAAATGCCTAATCATACCCTCTAGTGCCAGTCTCCATTAACCTGTCCTGCCATTACTGCAAGGCCAAGTCATGTGGGCAGCTTTAACCACTAAAAAGGCATTCCTTCCTGGCTAGGAGACAGGATAAATAGTTGATATACAAGGCGGACAAAATAGGAAGGAACACTCCAACATGAACACTTAACAGAGTTAGAAATTAGAAATAAGTTTAGTTAAAGTTAAAAAGCACAAAATATACAAAGTATTGCAAGTGAAAAGTTATGGCAAGCCAAGAGCATCTAAGCAAATAGCCATGTCTCCCTTTCTCTCTATTTTATGCAATGTACATTAAACATCCAGACGTTCAACTAAAAGCCCCATTAGAGAATGTCTGGAAAATACTGGAAAGGCGATCCCTGGGGGGTTCATACAGCAGGGCATCCGAAATTGGGATGCTCCTGTGGTATTTAGTCAGCTAGCCCGGAGTCTTAAGTACATGGTTGGCCCTTTTTAAGCAATTAATGCTCCGCTTCTGGTTTGAATGTAGAGCAGGGCACCTTGAGTGATGGGCTAGTCATCCAATAATTGCAGCAGGGGGGCCTACTTGTGTTATGTATATATATATATATATATATATATATATATATATATATATATATACACACACGTCTAGGTCAGGTGCTTTAAAAATGATTCTGCTATTCCTGGCTAACTGTCACAGAAGTGGGAGAGTGGAAAGTCGTCTTATAGTAACCTCCATCCTGGCCGCCCTCAGCCGGTGCTGTGCTTGCTTTCATTCCGTGTTCAAGTGAGTGAAGGATGCCACTTTGTGCAACGTGGCCAAGATAACCACACCCAGTGCCATAAACGTTAAGGGAACTCCACAGCATTCTCATCACATCTGTTTAAAGCTGTGCCTGGATCAACCACCTTCACACATTGCATTCTGGCCATGTCTCTGGTAGACCTTGGCAAGACTAGAAGAGCCAGCAGAGGTGTGTGAGGATGAAGGAACTATATAATTTGCTGACCTATAGGAGACCGTTGTGGCATTAGAAGAGTATTTTATTTTTTTTAATTGAACCTACAGATGCAAACCTATTGTGTACGGAGCTCCAGTATCACAATGACATCTTCAACAATCTAATTCATATGATTGTTAGCTTATGGGTAGCTTCCTAAGAGTGTTTACAAAATTAAAAAAAGAAAAAAAAGACAAGGCAGCTACGTCTCTGTTTCACAAGGATGAAACTTCCTCCTCTGTTATCCGCCCTGGAAATATTTGGGAGGCCACAGCTGGTAACGAGCTACATTCCTGAGAAACTGAAACCCCGCCAGAGCTCCTGCAACGTAGTTGCTTACACCAGCAGCTCTATTTAAACTACACAAATAAACAAGCTTGTCCTCCTGCAGCAAACACAGGAACCGATTTTCTAAATGTAAGAAGAAAACAAGGTCTGCAAGCAAGAAACTGCTCCATAGTGCATGAAGTACATGTAAATAAAAAGGAAGACATGAACAATGTGGACGCTGCGCACTGATCTTAAAGTGAAATATGAACACTAGAAAAATACAAGTTTTTCCTGACATGTTCATATGCACCACTAACACATCCAGCTTATTAACCCATCTATACATTTTCTAAAGTGTAGTGCCTCCAGTAATAACCAATGGTAGCTCTAGGTTTATACATCACAATCTAACCAGACTGAAAGTGGGCCTAGAGTCAAAAATGACTTAGGTACCCTTTTAAAAAAACACCCTCCCAGAATCCAAATTGGAGATGCTCCTATAGTGAAGGGTCATTAAAAAACTAAAAGAGCTTTAAGCTCTGTAGTACAGGGAGTCAGAACATAGCTGCACATGGCAGTGAAGCATGCCTTCTATTGGAGGACATGCAGCTGCTACATGTGAGCACAGCTACTCTATGTCCCCCCATCAGGCGGAGTTACAGGTTGAAAAAGGTTAGTATCTCTCGAATGCAGTGATCCCCGATGGAGTGGGAGGGTAGGTTCAATTAGTTTATGGTCACAGTGAACCAAAACCCTCAGGGTTGCCAAAAGGAGGTTTGATCCTATTAAAGAGTAACGTAAGGCCTTTCATCAAACCCAAACAAGTCTAACTAATAATTAAAACGATCAAAGTGTAATGTAAATCAGTCTTTATCTAGGAATAATAAAGACCACGCAAAAATAAAAACAGTTGTGTACTCAAACTGCCACTTGAGTCATTGCGCAGCTTCTGTACAGCAATTTGAAGAGATAGTAGTGGTTCAAAATGAAGTCATTCTGTCATCAGAAAGGCAGAGAATGACAATAACAGGCCACTGTACAATGTATTAGAAGGTTTACATACATATTTTTTTGGGACAGATTTGGTGACAGGTGAACATTAACACTTATATTATCAGTGGTTGTATGTGACTATAGCTGGACAGCTGCTTATGGAGGAAAAGAGCAGAGAACCCAATGTGACCATGTCTCCCAAACTTTCCAACTACACATACACAACCGCCCCTGCTTGCGAAGTGCCAGGTCCAATGTATATACAGTAAAATCATTTCCACATGCCTGATGTTATGCCCATACTTCAGTTAGGATTGTTCACCATAACTGAACTCAATCACCACCTACTTGGCACAAATGGTGATCCAACTGGCAAAATCCAAAACTAAATATGGAATCAGAGGTCAACACAGGCTATGTTTAAACGGTGCTAAATGCAGATGCATATTTAAAGCTCATGTCCCTATAGAACGGCATTCGCAAATAAAATAGGTACACATGCCTGGCAAAAAATATTAATATGGTAAACTGAAATCAAGGGGCAAAGGAACATAAAACATGGAAACCTGTTCAAACGCCTGTTTACACAAAACCTGTAAATGCCAAGTAGATGTGGTTCAGCCTACGCTGGTTCAAAAAACGGAAATTCCATCACAACAACAAGGCAAAGTTCTTACTTCTGCTTGGAGAGTTCCACAATGTGGCAGAGGATTTAGATAATCGCTTGTTGATTATAGAGTCAACATGTCTGGGAAGGTTCACTGCCGACACTGAACATCTGTTTGGGCCTGAAGTAAAGAGACAAATTAAACACCAACTTGTCCCGTCCAAGTTCATCTTCTTTCAAGGTACATGCAATAACCAACTTTTGACTGAGATTTTATATAAAATTTAGCCAACACATTTGAGGTCTTCATTTCATTATTTCGTATGCATTGGAACAAAAGAAGATAGTACTCAACATTTGATGATCAAATACATAACCACCAATGTTGTTCTAAAGAACATACTGAAAGAAGCCCTAATTCCTGGCACTCATCAGCCTTTCCATTTTAGTGGACCTTTTAAGAAAGAGTGCTGCTCACAATTCAAAATTCTTGACCAAGATTTTCCTGCTTTATAAACCGTTTGCTGAGCTTGGTGCCAGTTTGCACAGTGATTTCTAGTTCTGTCGCCAACTGATTGATTTTAAAATCCTATCAATTTGAAACTGGCAGAAGTGAAAACAAGTGCATATACTCTGCATTACAAAATGAATGTTTGTGCTAGTATAAGGTTTTTAATACAGAATTCTGACTGGAGGAAGTAAATTAGGAATATTTCCAGTTACCCCTGTTCCTTCTAAGAAAGAGCACATTTAGTGACTGTACAAACGTCATCAATAAAAAGGAATTTGTGTGCGATATCACTAAATGTACAGCATGTCCAGCCAGCGTAAGTTGCTATAGCACACACAAAAGTCCAGTTCTACAAAAGAACATTTAGTAAACAATTACAGTGGAACAAAACCCAACCAAGATTTCTCAAACTGGAGTCACAGTGAGAAACTTCCTGGTTTCCCCATATACTCCCCCCAATCCCACACATGCGTGGGGCCCATGGCCCCTGCTCTGCATATGTTCCTCTGAATTGTCTGCCGGAAGGACTATGCAGGTCAGAGGGAGTGGGCATGATGTGGGATGCATTCAAGCTTAGCTGCAGCCACTGGCGTTCACAAGGTGGGAAATGCCAAATCAGGATGCCCCTAGGGGAATCTATTTCTGATTTATTGGAGTTTTGGTCCACTATAAGGTCTAATCATACAAAAGTAAAATCCTTTATAATAAGATACATTTGTTAGTTATCTGTAAATTGGAAGCCTTCACTAAATTTAGAATTGAAATTATTTGTCTATATACTAGGAAAAACAAATGGATCTTTTCAAATGATCTTTAGTCAAGAGATTTCCATCCAATGGTACTTTACAAAAGATATTGTTCAAGCCTGACCCTGCTTTTAGATTGGGTAAGTGTATAGCCATTCAAAATGTGATGCTTTACATGCGTTTTATTTTTAGGACACACATATATTCATCACCAAAGATCGAGGCTGGGGTTCAGGTAAATGACTCAACTGTAGCTCTAGTCATGTCAAATTAACATTTATTGTCAATGAAGAGTTCACACAGATTGCGTGTTGTGATCTTTGTTGTATTTGCTATATATATTAAAAAATTGCAGAATCAAAAAGCGCCAGCAGCACCATTTCTTAAAACAAAGAAAAGCTTAACCAGAGTAAAAACAAACAAATATTTCATCCTCTTAATGTTGTTAACTGGCAGCTCTTAGGTCAATACTTTGCTCAGCCCAGCTGTCATTCAATTACAGCCAGTGATTTGCTGCCTCACATTAGGCAGCGCCACAGTCTGGGGTATTTTTACATACCAAGGTAATGCCTTTAGTGTAGGCAGCTGTAAATTAGTGGGGCTGAAATACCGGGCGGAAATTGGTGTTTTTACCCTGACCAGATTTCGACAAGCTTAGACATTAGGTTAGATGTTAGCATTAGGGTTAGAGATAGATTTAGAGGTTTATAAAAGCCTCGGGGGTTGCACACTCAAAAGTTTTTGTGTTAGCTAGTAATTCATTCCCAATTGGCCTCACCCCCTCCTCTAGGAGAATTCTGATTGAGAGCTCCTGCCCAGGACCACCTCTGCTGCCGAATTTCTGCCCAAGTCTTCTTTGATGTCCGGTTGACTGCAGATTCATATTTCTCCTAAAAATAGACACATCTTAGTTTGATAGAATTAAAACGTGTGTAAAATATGCAATCATGTTTTAGTGCAACATCAGAACCTCAGTGTTATGGTTACGGCTACAGTGGTCAGCTGTAAAAAGCATCAATGTTTATATACCATATTTTTTGCCCTATAAGACACACCTATTCCCTAAAAAATGGGGGGAAATCTGGGTGTATTTATACACATATACAATTAAATTCCCAAGCTCCCAAGCGCATCAGCATCTACCGCCGACTTAAAGAGAGAGAGCTAGACACACATAACCTCACTGTCTAATGTGGGTGCACCCCTCGCTGCCGATAACGTGAGGTGCTACAGGGTGATGGGGGGGATTCTGCACACTTTTTAATGGGGTGACTGGGAGGAAGGTCTTTTAGCAGACCATTTGGTTCAGGATACTTTTTTCTTATTTCTCCCTTAAAATTTCTGGGTGCGTCTTATATGGTGAAAAAATACAAAAATTGCCATTTTGCAGCTATGTCTTTTGCTGGGCAAAATATGTGTATACTTCTGGATGAAGATAAACACAGGCTTTTAATGCTAACCTACAAAGCCCTCTATGGCTAAGCCCCTTCTTACATTTCATATCTAGTCCAAAGATAAAAACCCAGACGCAGTCTCTAAACTGCCAGCCATTTCCTCCTGTCCTCCACCCTGATCACTTCCTCCTACTTCCTTGTCCAGAACTATACATGTGCTGCTCTATTCCTCATCCTCCTGCCTTTCCCATACAATTTGCCACTCTCCGGACACTCGGAGCACTTGCTACTATTCTTAGTACATACTCATCGTGACCCCAACCTTCTGACTCTTAATAATGTGTGTATTATCAGTATGTATGCATTTGTTGCTTTATCTGTTATATACAACTAATAATGGCCTCGATTAGAAAAAAAGTCTCATGGTAGCAAAAAATTAAATTCATGAGAAAAAAGCCTGAGAATTTCACTGTTACTGAATCACTAGAAAAACAGACAACGAAAGTCAATGGCGCCTTTTACTACAGTGTAGAAAGAAGTAAACAGTTCTCTACTTTTCTTAGGAGTAAAAAAGTGCCATTGACTTTCATTGTATTCCTATCTGGTGATTCAACAACAGTGAAATTCTCAGGCTTTTTTTCTCATGAATTGAATCTTTTACTACCATGAGAAATTTTGTTCTACCTTTATTGAATCAAAGCCACTGTCCTGTGTATTGTAGATACCCTCCTGTAATTTCTATTTTGTACAGTGCCATGGAACACACCGGTATATATATATATATATATATATATATATATATATATATATATATATATATATATATACACACATATATATATATATATATATATATTCACACACACACACACACATATATACAATATTATTGCATATATATTTAGATGTGGAAAGGTTAGGTCCAATGCAATGTTTTGTTTTTGTAGTCTGTAAATGCACCCCCCCCCCCCCCCCGTCCTTACTTGCATGCAGTTTGGTCACAGAGGACAAGAAGTCCTAGGATCTGAAAGTGGGTACTACCGACCAAATATTGCAAGAAAATAAATCCAGCTTACTGAAGACCACCCAAAAAGATTAAAACTTTGTGTTTAATATAATTCCATTAAAAGTAAAGATGTACAACAGATCTACAACATGCAGATACTGGTAACATCAGGGGATCTCTCCCTCGCACAAGGAAGGCTTAAACTGAAAAGGCCTGAATAGTCTTAACCTGGTAATTACCTGCATAGCAATGTCTTTACTTGTACATAGTCCTTTTGCATACTGAAATACTGAAAAAAAAGGCCTATGCACCCAGGATAGGGGAGTAGGGGGGCTAAACATTTTGCCCTTTGAGAGACATTTGTGTTAAAGCAGGTTAAAAACCTTGTGGCCCTCTAAATCATTCTGGGCCCGGCTGCTAGATTATTCCTGAGGCATCCTACACCAGATGCCCCGCTGTGTGAAACCTCCCGGGGCACTGGTGATCTTACCTGACCCTGGCATGACACAATCTCCACCAGCGCTGCATCGTGTGCCCAAACAGAGTGCTGTGGATGCGGCCAGCCAGCTGCCCCTCCTCACAGGCCAGTAGACTCTCTAAAAAGTGCTGCTGTGCATGGCTTCAGCGGTAGATCCAACGCCGAGCTAACCGCAACGTTCGGCTGCTCGGCAGGGGGCCCAGCAGATGAGCTGTGGACCCAAAAAAAGGCTTTTCATATGCTTTAACTTCTCCGCTGCCCTAACCACTCTGCAGGCATGTGTTCATTTTACTTTAACAAAGTGGATCGATATGGTTCTTTCACTAGAGTTAGCATCATAATTATTAGATTAGCTGACCACCCCAGACTCTACCGCAGGGTTACCATCACCCAATCCAGGATGATTATCTTTACCTTGTTTTTCTCATGTTTTAACCTTTGTCGTTCCTCCAGCAAGATCCTTTTCCTCTCGGCCTTGATTCTCTGCTCCTCCAGTTTTTTCCTTCTGTCTTGCAGCTGCTTCTCCCGGAGTTGCTTGGCCTTCTCCTCTTTCTCGAGCCAGACATTCTTCTTGGCAGCTGAAGAGTTAATTTTTTTTTTTAATAAAAAGGTTGCGCAAAGAGCTGTTAATACTAAATTAATGTCAGATGTCGGTATTCGTGATTTATCTGAAACACTGGAACACTAAGGGCACAGATAGTTTTGTTTTGGCACCTGCATTCCACCAAAGGAAGCGTTTGGGTGTGGGCAAGAATTATTTTGTTGAAATATACAGGACTGCTGTGATAAATTGACAATGCTATTCATCAGTTAATATAAGCACACAAGTTCAATTATGAACATCAAAATACATAAATGTTCCACCTCAGTCATTAAGCTAAGGTATCTTTAGGGAGATGTAGGAGGGGGGCTGCAGAAATGCACAAGGCACTGCCTCAAGTTCTGCAGTAAGCGTGAATCAATTTTAATGAGCGAGATAAAACATTATAAAATGAAATCTGATCGATAGCTGTATTCCGGCAAGACCTGGAGGGAAGCCAGGTAGGTGGGCTACCCAGGATTTCCTTTAATGCCATCATGCCCTTGTGAATGGCCAAAGGCACAAAGCCTCTGCAGTGATGCAGCTTTCCTATCAACAAAACAGCTTTTGCCATTAAGCAGATAAACAACAAACTCACTCTTAAGAATTTTTTGGTCCACAGATTTTTTTTCATATTTTAAAAAGCTCAAAAAAAAGAAGAGAAATGAAAACAGAGCAGATTGTTGAGATAAAAAGCAGGCCAACAGTATCATTTTATTAGCAGCCTATTGAGCTTAGATAGGACAGAAATTATTTGAGTACCCTGAATCAAAAGATATCAGCTTATCATTCTGGCCATGTCCCCTCATACAGAAAAATGACATCTATAGTGCCAGCAGTGGAAGAAATGGTTTGCTCCAGACTCAATAAATAGGATCAGGAAGAGAAGGATTTATTCCCAAAAGATGTGTATTTTCTCTATTCCAGATAACTGCTCCTAGATTGCTTGGTATCCTACAGATCCAACTGTAAGCTGGCCACACATAGCAAAATACAGTTCAGGCCAGTCCAGGCCGTCCCAATATCTTCATGATTGGGTGTTCGCCTCTAGAGGGCGCTTGACTGCAAGATCAAAGATGTAGCTCCTCCCGGCCCCCTATAAAGGCAGCTGCCCCTCTATCATTCCCCAGTGGTTTAAAAGCAGTATTCAATAAAAGAGGGCAGGCCGAGAGGACTAAGAAACCATGTTACTTCACATAGCTTCAACTTGAACTCTCTCTAAGCAAAAACTAGAAAAAAACAGTGTCCTTGTGAACAAAAATGGTTGATCACCATAACAGGCATACAGGACATAATGACCACAAGGGCAGGGTGGGACGGCCTGGACTGATGTATACAAAAACAATTCTACAGGTGAGTTTCACAGAATTGTATTTTTCTCTCCATCCAGACAAGGCCGTCCCAATATCTTCACGATTGGGACATCCAAAAGCAGTGTCTATATGGGCGGGATCCACAGTGCGGAACATCATGCAGTTCATTTCACTACCGCCTGGAGCACCTTTCGGCCAAAAACAGCATCAGCTGAGGCCCTGACATCCACCTTGTAAAACTTTGTAAAAATACCATTTTGTGATTACTCACCTGTAAAATGTCTCACACCCTGCTTCGGAATGATTAATAACACGTGGGTTATAGTCCAGTAGAGGGCGAACTTCTGCAGAGATGACTAGAAAAAATGGAAGCCCCTCCCAGTCCATAAATACCTGGGACCTCCCACGCAATCCCAGTATAAAAAAGCAGTAAGGGGACCAGGAAGAGCCAATAAAATCTATGAGAAAAACTTTTCACCAAAAAGAGGATCCAAGATACAACTCAGGGTGGGACGAAGCAGGGTGTGAGACATACTTGTAATACCCATTTTACAGGTGAGTAATCACAAAATGGTATTATTCTAAGTATGTCTCACACCCTGCTTCGGAATGATTAATAACCCGTGGGACATCCAATAGCAGTGTCCACAAAAGGGTGGGGATCCCAACAAGCATTAATGCACAAATTAAACCACTGCAGCTTGCAAAACTTTGCGGCCAAAAAAAACAGCATCCGCTGAGGCCTGCACATCAACCTTATAAAACTTGGAAAAAGTATGAACAGAAGACCAAGTACAGCACGAGTAGAATGAGCAGCGATCTGAAAAGGGGAATCCCTCCCCTTGGCAGTATAGGCCCCAACAATGGCCTGACGTATCCATTTACAAATGGTAGACTTGACGGGTGCCAAACCCTTCTTGGGCCCAGAACAAGGCGTCCGTCCTACGGAAAGGAGAAGTAGCCACCAAATAGTACTTCACACAATGAACCACATCCAAAGAGTGCAGGACCCTCTCCTTGTCATTGCTAGGCTTAGGACACAAGGAAGGGAGAACCACATCCTGAATGAGATGGAAAGCAGAGACCACTTTAGGTAGGCTTAAAGCGGAAGACCACCTTGTCCTAGTGTCTCTCAAAGTAAGGGGCCTGAATAGACAGAGCCGCCAACTCAGAAACATGTAGAATGAAAGTAATGGAGGTATCAACAGTATCCCCACGCTTCTGCCCAGCATCAGCATCCAAAACTGCTGATCCTCAGAGCCTTCAGATTCAGAAAACAATTCCCCCTCTTCCAGAGGTGAATAATCAGACCAGTCAAAGAAACCATATTCCTCAAAATCCAAACCCGGCGCAGCCGGTGATAAATGCCTTCTCTTAGCCGGGGCCTTTCTGGCCGCAGAGCTAGAAATCAATTTCTCGACGTTAGCCAATCGAGTGCAGACATCAGAATGCGACTCCCCGCTAATGACGGTGTCGCTTGGGGTACGGATCAGGCGTGGTGGAGAAGGTGATGGGGCCGGCGGCGCTGACCCAGACGCCTGGGACCCCGACTGCCGCGTTATGGACTGCTGTGCACATGGTATGCAAACCAGCACATTATCCCTCGCAAGGGATGCCCCACAACCCACACACTGCTGGGATTGCCCCAGAGGGAGCCCGAGCCCGGTATCCTGGGAAGCCTCCATACGGTGATTTTTATGGTAGTCGCAATGACCAGAGGGAATTACGCTAGTAAGCTACCCGGGATGCCCCTTAAGTCCGTTAGTGGGAGGATTTGTAATGCCGCAAATTTAGCCAAGGGACCCAAGGACCAGGAGAACCCCCCTTTTTTTTACAAAGCAGGGAGTCCTCCTGAAAGACATAAAGAAGGGGACCCCGTAAGCAAGGCACACTCTAACCATAAGACAAGCAATCATACAGGGCACTCACAGTACTGCGTAATGGCGACTCTCAAGCCTGAGGTGAAGGGAGAAGAGGAAGAAGAAGAGCGGGCCAGCGCGGATCGCGCACCGCACCTGGCCCCCAAATCCGATTTCCTGAAAGATTCAGTCGCAGCCAGGTAATACTTTATGGCTCTGACCACATCCAAAGCATGGAGGGTCCGTTCTTTGGAATTAGCCGGTGATGGACACAAGGAAGGTAAGAAAACTTCCTCATTAAGGTGAAAGGAAGAAACGACCTTAGGCAAAAAGGTTTAAAGCGAAAAACCACCTTATCCCTGTGCAGTTCAAAGTAGGGTGGTTTCATACAAAGTGCGGCCAGCTCTGATACACGACGCACCGAGGTGATCGCTACCAGAAAGGCCACCTTGAGAGTCAGCATAGACAATGCAGCATCACTCAATGGCTTGAAGGGAGGACCCTGAAGAGCAGATAGTACCAAATTCAAGTCCCACACCGGTAATACTGACTTACGTGGTGGCCGGACATGGGTAACTCCCTGGAAAAAGGATTTGATCAATCTATGGTTGGCAATGGATCTCTGGAAAAAGATGGCTAAAGCCGAGACCCGACCCTTGAGGGCGCTCAACTGGAGACCCAAGTCTAAGCCGTGTTGTAAAAACTCCAGAATCCTAGAAATAGCTCATTTTTGGCAAGGAAGGCTCTTGGCCTCGCACCAAGCGATATAGGCCTGCCAAACTCTGTAGTATATAATGGAAGAAGATTTCTTCCGTGCTTGAATCATAGTCTGCACAACCGTGGCCGATAACCCCTTCTCCGTCAGGATTGAGGTTTCAATAGCCAGGTCGTCAAAGCCAGCGTCCGTAAATTGGGGGCCGCAGCGACCCCTGTGTGAGAAGCCCTGGATCGCCGGGCACGATGTAGTGATCTATTGACATCTGGACTATGTGTGCAAACCAACTCCTTCTCGGCCAGCAAGGAGCCACCAGAATGGTTGGTACCCCTTCCTGGGCTATCTTGCGCAGCACTCTGCCCAGGAGCGGAAACGGAGGGAATGCATACAAAAATGTGAACTCCGTCCAAGGAATCGCCAGAGCGTCTGTTGCAACGGCCAGAGGATCTCTTGAGAGGGAGACGAACCTTGGAAGCTTGTGATTGTGTCTGGACGCAAAAAGATCCCCGTCCGGCTGACCCCAGCAGAGACACAGAGCCTGAAAGGTCTCGCTGCTGAGGGACCATTCCCCCATGCGCAAGGAACTCCTGCTCAGGGAGTCTGCCTCCTGGTTTTCCACCCCGGGGATGTAGACCGCCGAGATGCCGGGAACATTCTCCTCTGCCCAAGACAGAATCTGAGTTACCTCCTTGAGGTATATCTTGCTCCGAGTCCCGCCCTGGTGGTTGATGTAGGCGACAGCAGTCTGATTGTCCGAGCGAACCTGGATCGCATGGCCTCTTAAATGGGGAGTCAAGCGTAGAAGAACCAACCGGATTGCTTGCAGCTCCAGGAGATTTATGGGTAAACGGTTCTCCTGCGGACCCCATTGACCCTGTATCTTCTGGGTCTGCCAAACGCCTCCCCAGCCTGTCAGACTGGCATCGGTGGTAACCATCTCCCAATGGGGAGTCAGAAAGGACCAGCGTTCACCCTACCGTCACGGATCCCCGTAGCAGCCAGGGGCTGGGAGGAAGGAATGGGTCAGGAGAGATCCATGGGAATAGAGTTTGCAGCGGCCGACGGGCTAGGTGGCTCCGCTCTGCTGCCAAAATCTGAGAGAGAATGCCAACGATCTTATGCAGCCAAACTGCAAGATGAACAACTGGGGAATGATAGAGGGGCAGCTGCCTTTATAGGGGGCCGGGAGGAGCTAAATCTTTGATCTTGCAGACAAGCGCCCTCTAGAGGCAAACACCCAATCGTGAAAATATTGGGACGGCCTGGACTGGATGGAGAGAAAAGTAAGGTGGGCCAATTACCCAGACAGTACATTCTGAATTTACATTAGAGATTAAGCCCCTCTACCAATTGTTTATCAGCAATTTTAATATCTACAGGTCACAAGATACAGGGAACCGTGTGCAAAGGTATTATATATTCCTCCTTTCAGGGGTAATTGACAGAGCTTTATGGATGAAGAGTCAGAAGACAAGTCATGCTTCTGCCTTGCAGGCCTCTCCAGTCACAACTGTGTGATAAAGAATAAGCAGTTAAAGCCAACCTGCACAGAATTTGTAGCCTTAGTGCTCCTTTTCTGCATACAGGAAGCTGAACCTTTAATCAAACCTATAAATACTTATTAAAATAAGAAAATAACAGATATACCGTAATTTGCTCCTGCTTGCTCCCCTTATAATAAACAGTGGGAAGTAGAAATCAAACAGATGAGCAGTACTAAGCAGAGTGGGATAAAATCAGGGTATTTCTGTCAACATTTCAAAAGTTTGGGCTTAGTGAGGCAAAATATTGGCTTCTGGGCTGCACTGCAAAGCTCGGAATAATCAGCGATATAATGGTGGATTCTGCCCAGAAATGCAGATTCAAACATGCAGTTAGAGCTTGGACTACCTCAATACAAGTAGGGAAGAACCTGATGAAAAGGTGAAAGGTGTACTTAAAGTTTCACTTGTTATGGAATATTTATAAGTGTATATTTTTGTGTGCCAAAAGTCTTCAAGGTTCTGAGCTTAGCTAGTTTTTTAATTCTTAGATTAGCAAATGTGTGTTTTATGAAAGCAGTTTTCTCTGTCTCTGATCTGTTGCTATCGCCAACTGTACACCAAAGTATACAGAGTCCTGTACACACAGAACATGGCTTCTGGGCGCATGCAAGTTTGAGTTAGCCGCCTCACCTAAGTAGCCACCATAGCAGCAGCGTTCTGTTTGTACATGGCTCATTTTTCTCTTCTTGTTGTACAGTTGTCTATAGTAATAGAATGCAGTAGCAATAGCATTTGCGAAAAATAAAATACTAAATCAGCTCAGTACCCCAAGGACATCCTTTTGGCATAAAAATATACATTTTCAAATTTTCAATAAAAGTGGCCTTTCCTTTTAACCCCAGGTCTTCAAAATGTACTTGCCAGGCTTGTGTAGTACCCTGAGTCAGAATGGTAGGACAGAGACCCAAGACAGGGCAGATGAAAAAACATTAAGAGCAACAGGAGATGGCTGAGATTTTGTATATAAGCATTTTATTCCCTAAGAGAATAAAAGAAAAGAACAATGCTTCACAGCGAATGGCTTCTACGTCAGTTGCCCAGGTGGAAGAGCTTCAGAAAAGGGTAATCTGAGGGCCACTGCCTGTAGGTTGCTGTCCAATAGGCAGAATGCCCATCACCAATGTGACGCTGAGTCTAAAGAGACGAGTATAGCAACAGGAGGATGGAGCTTTCCTCAGTGTCTGATTTTCAGCCATCATATACCTATATATACCTTATAGGAATACTTGTGCCCCCCCACAGGGCATTAAGGAAAAAATACCTGCCACTCATGCTTGAACCCTTAAGTTTATTACGTTGTTTAAAGTGTTTCATGGCCACGGTCTATGAACTTTAAAATATATGCAGAGAAAAAAAAAACTGAGCTTTTACCTAATGCACGAAGAACAATTAATTACCGGTATATGCTCAGTAGACAAACCTAACAATTTCTTGTTTGACATTTCACCAGAAAGGGAGGTTTGTGCCTAAATTTAATATGGACACCAGACTTCATCTGGCCTACAGAAGATTGAAAACATCAAAGGGGGAAAAAATCTCTAAAAATATCCTATCTATAAGAAGCATACATTTGGAACCTTTTTTTTTTTTTTTTTACATACAGTATATCTTTAAACCGGACCTTCACCATGATTTATTGATAAGCCCAAACCCTTATAAAATGATTCCCAAGCATCTAAAATTAATACATTTTACGTTTTTAGTCACTTACTTATTATTCTTTCCCCCACTGGGCTGCAACTCTGTTCAGGACTTTAGGATACGGGCGCCGCCATCTTGACTCAGAAGCATCACACTTACTGAGGAGAGGAGAGCGGGATAAAGTACAGGGGGGTGGGTTATAGCTGTGCTTTCCTCAGACAGAGCAGAGCTGGGGTCAGAAAAAGGTCAGCAATCCCAGAATGCAGAGCAGCACAGTCAGAAGGCACTCCCTGTTTGCAGGCTGCCTGATGTTCCATGAGCCGCCATCTTGGATGTTTAAAGGCTCATAACATGCAGTAGATGCAGGTAGGATGATTTTTAATGTGAGCAATCTGTATGTACAGGGTGTGGGAAACATATAAGATAGACTCTTATTCAGAGTGAAGGTCCGCTTTAAATAGCAATGCCAATATTAAAAATAAAACGTAAAAATATGAGATAACAGAGATGGGCCAGTTCATATAGGACCAGACATAGCACCACAGTTCATTCTGCCTGGATTTCCTGAGGCCTCTTAAACAAGTAAAACATTTATAGCGTGCAGCATTCTCAACTAATATATTATTAATGTGTCCGACTTTGAGCTTCGCCAGGAAGAACAGTTTTAGAAAAAACACATAACCCTTCCTTGTCCTGGAAACAAATCAACTCGACAGAGCATAGAACAAGTCATGTCTATTGCAAGCTATTAGAATGAATTGCGGATCAATGTCTATCACTTTTCTTATAAAAACGGAAAAAACACAGTGAAAAAAATTACCCAAATACTTGGCCCTTTCTTCTCTTCTTTCCTTTGCCTGCTTCTGACGCTGTTCTGCTTTCTGAGTGTCTGGAGGGCAAAGCAAATTCATTCATTAAATAAGTCTTAGATTCTTTAGGCAATAGCTAACACATTGGTTTATTTGATAAGTTTAGATATGCTATAGAACTGAAATGAATTTAAGAGGACCTAAAAATCTAAATATATGGCGTTTCATGCTCTAGGCATCCATATTTGGGAAGTCTTTCTGCAAGCCCAATGGTAAGCAGAAAAACGGGAATACTCACCCCTCCAACATCCGCAGCAATGGACACATGCAGAGCATTAAAGAGGACCAAAGCCCACTGAACTTGTGAAATACATTTGGTCAAAGCCCCTGTCGATACTACCTTCTTAGGGACTAGAACAAAAAATGTACATTTCTGTTCTTCAAATAGCCCCAGAATGTTTTTTTTTTTTGCAGCCCCTCTCTTTAAAGTGGACCAAAACGCACGCGGACCAGCCCAAGAATCTTTAAGATTCCCAGGCCGATTGACCCCCCCAGGCATCCAAAATCGGGATGCCCCGCTGTGTGAAACTCCCCAGGTCTCCCTATTCACTTACCTTGTTTCCCGGTCCAACAGCGTATGCGCGCGCCGTGGCTGCATCCCGCTATGCCTTCACCAGGCATTTGTGAACGGTTGGTGCATGCACGCTCCCTGTAAGAGGGAAGTGGAGGATGCGCCTCTTAGACGCGCTGTAGGACCAGGAAGAGGTGAGTTGCATTAGGTGATCTGGGGGGGTTTCACGCAGCGGGGCACCCACCATTGGGGTCCCTTGGGTAAAGGACCAAAACCCAGGATAGTCAAAATCCTGGCTTTTGGTCGAGGCAGGCTGATCAGTCATTGCATAGATGTGGCAATAACATCATTGCCACACACAACAGTGGCAATAAATGGAGGAGGTGGAGCTTTGCAGCTAAAACAGGAGCCATTATCAGGGATTTGAGGGAAGCAGTAGCAGTAAAAATAGGACAAAGGTGCTCCCTCATGTACTGGAATAATTCCTTATATCCAGCTCATTGACAAGAGTATCTTCTAATAAAACTGCATCATGTGAACACCATGACCATTGGAATAATACAAAATGATGTCCGTCCATCCATTCCAAAGCCAAGAGATGGACATCCATGCAGAGAATCGGAGCTAACAAGTCCTGTCATTAAAAGGTCTATCGGTTTTGTGGCTCATATGCTTTGTAATAGTTGTACATACTACAAACTCCACGAGAAATCTGGCAAATTGCTTAAAGTGGACCAAAACCCATTTTCTGTCCCGGTCCCTTCCATCCTACCCCCACCCCCAGTAGCTGGAGGCGATCCTTAGACAATCATGTCTGTGTTTTTGACAATCAGGCGTTCTCCCCTCCTTAGCCACGCCCATGTTAAATTGGTCCCCGTTAAACAGATCAGCGCTTACCAGCAAAGCCTTAGGATAACTTAGCCTCTGTCCGCCACAGACTAAACTTCTCCCCACCACATCTCCCTTGTAGACTGTGTACATTCCAAGGTATTGCGCAGCCTCTGATTTGCAAACCCGATTCTTGGCTTTAATTTCTGGGTTGTGGTTGAGCTAGGAAGGGCCTATCATGTCACAACTTTAGGAGTCATGAGCATGTTCTGCTGTGTTCATAGACAGCTGTGGGACCACAGTGGTTTGCTATGCTAGCTTGAGCTGAGCACAGCACTTTTTTGCAAAGTCCTGTAGAAAATGAAAGGAAAAACTTTGGAGCTCTGCTACAGTTTTTCCTGGTGCTGCAGGAAACAGAGAAGAGGCACATGGGGCAGGCATCAGGTGAGCTGCTTGCTTACCTACTATTTCCCTTGGGTTTAAAGGCCCTTTAAATAGTCATAGTTTGCATATCTGAAGACCCATGCCCATCTCGGATCCATTTATAGCTGAACATTAGAGGTATAGATAAATGCCAAGAGGTAGCAGTATTAGAATTAGATGTGGCTTTTCCCTGCAATAGAATGGTCTTGAGCATGATTTGCTTGACTTAATATGCAAATAAGGTCAGGAATCTCTACCCAGGCCCCTAAATGTGCAAGCCTTCCTATTTATAGAAGGAGTTTACAAGATGCAGTAGCCAAGAAGTGCTAAGGAGCTAAGCATACAGAGCACACAGAAATTGCTGGTCATGGTAGGTGAAGAGTAGGTGTAAGCAGAGTGAAAGAACAATGGATTCATTTAACCCCTTCCTGACATAGGACATACTTTTACACCATGTTCAAATGAAACTTCCTGCCATGTATTAATTCCTGGTAAAGGCCTACAGTGTTAATAAAACTTTTTAAAAGTGGTCTTGCATGTTTTAGGGTACACTATTAAAGCAAACAAAACCCAGGGCAGTTGGCTGGCCTTCCCCGGGCATTCCAAATCAGCTGTGAAAATTCCACCAGGGGTGCTGGTAAACTCACCTTTTTCCTGGCCCCCTTGCAGATTAAAGTGGACCAACACCCAGGATTTTGACTATCTGTGTGAAACCCCCCAGAAAGCCCCGAAAACTCACCTGACCCCGCTCCCACGTGACTCGCTCGTCCAATCGCTGCCGGCGTACAAGGAGAGACAGCGGCGAACAAGCTGAGCGCGGGTCGCCGCCGCCTCCTGCGCGTCCCTCTTACAGGGAGCGCGCCCGCGCCGGCCATTCACGAACGGTCGCTTCTGTCCCCAGCCATTCAGATAGTCTGGGGGCAGGAGCGTGTTCACTGCTGGGGTTGTGGCCGCTCCTGCTCCCAATTGCCACAAACGTTACATATACACAACAAACATCTGTCATTAGACGAGAATACGCACATATATGCCGTAGGACCAGAGAAAAAGCAATTCTGTGAGTACTCACCTGTAGAATTGTTTTTGTTCTTGCATGGCACGGCCTGCTTCGGCATTCATAATAGTTGGGTTATTCCGCCACAAGGTGGCGCAGTGGTACTGCAAAAAGCTGTGGCATCTCCCGGCCCCAATAAAAACGGGATTAACCATAGAGTTCCCAGCGTAGACAAGCAGTGAGACAAGAAGCCGGGAAAAAAAACCCAATTAACTTGGAACAGTCACCATAAAGAGGCAACCAAGAATAACAATAACAAAGGCGGGCCGTGCCATGCAAGAACAAAAACAATTCTACAGGCGAGTACTCACAGAATTGCTTTTTTCTTGCATGGCACGGCCCGCTTCGGTACAGTTGGGACATCCAAAAGCAGTGTCCAAAGGTAGGGTGGGATCCCCAAAGAGTAAAGGCCAGTAGTTCAAGTTACTACTGCCTGAAGCACCTTGCGGCCAAAAGCAGCATCCGCTGAGGCCTTAACATCAACCTTGTAAAACTTGGAAAAGGTATGAACAGAAGACCAAGTAGCGGCCTTGCAAACTTGTTCAACAGAAGCTTGGTGCTGAAAAGCCCAAGAGGCACCAATAGCACGAGTGGAATGAGCAGTCACCCTAAAGGGAGGTTCCTTCCCCTTAGCAGAATAGGCTTGAATCACCGCCTGATGGAATTCACTTTCTGATCCTGAATCCACTTGCTGATAGTAGACTTAGCCGGAGGCAAACCCTTCCTAGGTCCCGAAGTGAGAACAAAAAGAGCCTCAGACTTCCTGAAAGTCTCTGTAGCAACCAAATAAAACTTCAGAGCCCTGACCACATCCAGAGAATGCAGTGTCCGCTCCTTGGAATTAGCAGGATTAGAACACAATGATGCCTTCATTGTGTTCTAATCCTGCTAATGTCTTGATTGAGATGAAAGGAAGACACCACCTTAGGCAAGAAATCCGGCTTAAGCCGGAAAACCACCTTATCCTGATGTCGCTCGAAATAAGGAGGTTTGATGGAAAGCGCCGTCAGCTCAGAAACTTGCCTTACAGAAGTGATAGCCACCAAAAAGGCTACCTTAAGAGTCAGAATGGGCAAGGCAGCCTCATGGATAGGTTCAAAGGGAGGCCATTGCAGAGCAGACAACACCAGATTCAAATCCCAGACTGGTAGCAAAGGCTTACGGGGTGGACCCACATGAGAAACACCCTGGAAAAAGGTTTTAACCAACCGATGATTGGCAAAGGATCTTTGGAAAAAAATTGCCAGAGCTGAAACATGGCCTTTTAGGGTACTAAGTTGAAGGCCTAGATCCAGACCATGTTGCAAGAATTCCAGAATCCGGGAATAGAAAAAACCCGACAGGGAAGAGACTTAGACTCACACCAGGCAACGTAAGCATGCCAGACCCTGTAATAGATAAAGGACGAAGACTTCTTCCTAGCCCTAATCATGGTATCAACAACAAAGCAGGCAACCCCTTTTCCATCAAGATGGAGGTTTCAGCAGCCAAGCCGTTAAAGCCAGCGTTTGTAAATTGGGATGGCACAGCTGCCCCTGAGTGAGAAGATCTGGATCCTTGGGCAAGACGTACCGGTCTACTGCCAACTGCACGACGTCTGCGAACCAAACTCTTCTTGGCCAACAAGGGGCCACCAGGATGGCTAGTACCCACTCCTGGGCTATCTTGCGCATGACCCTGCCCGGGAGAGGAAACGGAGGGAACACAAAGAAGCCGAAACTCCGTCCAAGGTATTGCCAGGGCATCCGTGGCGAAGGCCAGAGGATCCTGAGATAGAGAGACAAATCTGGGAAGTTTGTGATTGTGACGGGACGCAAACAAGTCCACATCCGGCTGACCCCAGTGGTGACACAGGGAGAAAAACACCCGGTTGTTGAGGGACCATTCCCCCAGACGAGACGATCCCCTGCTCAGGGAGTCTGCCTCATGGCTCTCCAGCCCCGGAATGTAGACAGCTGAAAAGCAGAGACCATGCCATTCCGCCCAAGACAGAATCAGGAACACTTCCTTGAAGGCTCGCTTGCTCCGAGTCCCTCCCGGATGATTGATGTAGGCAACCGCCGTCTGGTTGTCTGAGCGGATCTGAACAGCCCGACCCTGAAGGTCAGTGGTTAGGCGAGAAAGAACCAACTTGATCGCCCTCAGTTCCAGGACATTGATGGAAGCATCTTGTGGGACCCACCTTCAGGGACTTCCAGAAGCCTCCCCAACCGGTCAGACTGGCATCTGTGGTGACCATCTCCCAGAAGGTTCCTTGAGTCCAGCCACCACGAGAGGGACTGTCTGGCCAGAGGAGACAGAGCAAATTCCTGATCCAGGGACACAGGGTCCCGATCCCAAACTGACAAGAGTTGCAACTGGAGATGTCTCATGTGAAACTGAGCAAAGGGGACTGCCTCAAAGCATCCCCTGACAGATGGAGGGATGAGGACACGATAGCAGAGCCCGAGCCTGCATCTGAAGACCCCCCACCTTCTGCTGAGGAAGGAACACCTTGACCTGAGAGGTATCCAGAGTTATGCCCCGAAAGGACCTCACCAAGGACGGGGACAGAGAAGACTTGGGATAGTTGATCACCCAGCCGAAAGACTCTAGAGTGGATGTCACCATCTGAGTGTCCTGTTTGGCCTGAGGAAAGGACTTGGCCACAATCAGGATGTCGTCCAGGTAAGGAATGATGCGTGCCCTGGTTCCTTAGCAGAGCCATCACCCCCGCTATTCTGACTCACCAGATGGCAGCAAATGGAATCCTGTAGACAGCTCCACGTTCCTTGTGAGTGTCTGTGCTGGATGATTTCTTCACTCCATAGGGCTCGGCAGATAGCTCACTCAATTGTTGCTTAGACCGTGATAGGTTTTCAAAAGCTTTATTTTGGTACAGAATCTTGGTACAGGAGACATGTACTTTCAATGCAGCTGGAAAACTTGTGGTGAATCTATACAGCAACAACAGGTGAAAGAACTATAGCTGAAGACGGCAGCAGCAGCTGTGCACTCCTTGGATGTTAGAGCAAGAATGGCCACCAGGGAGAGGAAGAGGGGAGGAGTTACTAACATCAGAGTAAGACTAAGGGAGCCTGGAGGGGACAAGGGGAATTAACCCTTCTAGTGCCAGCTACGCAAGTCTCATGTAGCTGCCTCTCCAACCGTTAAGTGCCAGCTATGCGAGACTCATGTAGCTGACTTTAGAGCCCCATAAAAAAAAAGTAAAAAAGAATCAGCTGTTTGATTTTCGCCCCCGGGCCTCTGATCTTCAGGAGGGGGCCCGGAATAAAGCCCCCCCCCCCCCCCCCCCCATCTGAAAGAAAAAAATAAAAATGACACAAACTCACCTGACAGCCCGATCGCTCTCCCCGGGTCTTCTCTTCACCAGGGGGGCTCCGATCCCCCCCCCCCCCGGACTTACCACTCTTCGGGTGAGGACCCAGCAATGGGCCGTCCTAATCACCGTCCTCTTCGGTCGGCGCTGGCCCCGCCCCTAGCCCCGCCCACTTGTGTCATCCCACTCCTCATAGTTTCACACCGGGGCTCCGATCTGTCACTTGTCAGTAGCTATTAGAGCAGGGAGGGTGGCAGGCAGGGTGGCTCTGATCTCCCTGCCTCCCACCCTCCCTGCTCCGATCACTACCGACAAGTGTCATCTGCAGCAGCGCGGGACACTGGATCAGAGGTAAGTATAATTGAAAAAAGAATAAAGAATTTTTTTTGGTGTCTTTTTTTTTACTTAACCCTTTGTGAACTGGTAAGGGGTCCATGAGACCCCTTATACCAGTTCACAAGGCTCTGGGGCTGGCAATCCCCTGTGGATAGCGGGTGACTTGCCATAACCCCCAGCCCCCCCATTACCTGCCTCCCCAACGGCCGGGGGGCAGAAGGGCCCGGGCCACTTAGTGGTTATGTGGGCTAGTAGCCTGCAGGGCCAGGGGCCACCAGCGCTGGCCCCTGTGCCCCCTGTTCTACATGCACCCATAGCTGGTCCGGGTCGGTAATGCTGGGTAAGGGGGACCCTACGTGATTTTTTGGGGGGGATTATAAGGGTTTTTAACCCTTAAAATTCCAAAAAAATGAGGTCCCCCCCCCCCCCCCCGGGAGGGGGGACCCTATGTCATTTTTTTTTTTTTTTTTTTAAGTTAACCCCTTATTGCATAGTTGTATCTGTATCTGAAATCTCCTAAGCTGCTGTTTCAGTTTGAGGGAGTTTCAGTTTGAGGGCAGGAAAGGGTGTATAGCAATACATATGTGGTACAGTTGTAACCGGGAGAAATAGGGCTTTCACACGCAATAATATTTTATTAACAAACTTACATTTTTTATTACAAAAAACACTACAAATTGTAAAAAATAGATTTTTTAATTTTTTTGCACATATTTCACCCAAAAGTATTGAGAATACACAAAAAAAAGGCCAAACAACACATTTCATATTGAAGCCCAGACTCTGCTGAAAAAAACAATATATCATTTTCCTGGAAAATCCCTGGAAATTCATTTTAAAAAAATCAAGGTTGAACATGTGTAGCGCAAAAACGAGAAAAGTAGTCTGGCAACAGAGTGTGACCAAAAATCTAGGTAGGCTGGCACTTAAAGGGTTAAGGGCACAGTGCTGAGCCTATGCAAATAAACATATATTTTAAACTATTACCCCGGGTAGAATGAAATGTAAGTCGTGGGACATGACACCCGCCAGTACCTTGGTGAACACCCGAGGCGCCGAGGTGATACAGAAGGGTAGAGTCACAAACTGGTAATGCTGATCCTACAGCTCGAACCTCAGAAATCTCTGATGACCTGGGTAGATACGCATCCTTGATGTCCACATTGGTCATGAAGTCGCCCGGGCAAAGGGTACCGACAACAGAGCGTAGTGTCTCCATACGAAAATGCTTGAATCTGACAAATTTGTTGAGGCCCTTCAGGTCCAGAATGGGCCTCAGAGAGCCGTCCTTTTTGGGGACTGTGAAAAGATTGGAATAGTACCCCTGACTCTTGTTCTTGATGGGGCACCTGACAAATGACTCCTGACTCTAACAGGCATTGAACCGCCAGAAGCAACCCTTGAGCAGACAGGGGGTTTAAAGACATCCGGGATCTGATGAATCTTGGGGGCTTGTAACCGGAGGACACTACTTCCTGAATCCACCGGTCTGAGACGTGAAGCCTTCAGACGTGAGCAAAGAGCCGAAGCCGTCCCCCCACCCGGATGGATGAGGGCACCCCTTCATGCCTGAGGGGGCTTGGGAGAGGGTTTGGGCTTGGAACTCCAGGAGAGACCGGGGCGACCACGGGATCTGCCACAGCCCCAAGAATCTCTGCAGCCACTAGAGAGGAGGGAGTCACGGCCTCCTCTGGGAGCACAAAAGGAAGGGAGGGGGACGGAGGACCCCCGAAAGGGCCGAGACTGCCTCCTACGCTGAGGTAGCCTGCCATCCTTGGCTAGAACATCAAGATGCTCCCCAAATAGCCGCAGCCCCGTGAAGGGGAGTCCAGTGAGAGCCTTCTTAGCAGCGGCGTCAGCTGCCCACTGACGTAACCAGAGCGGCGCATAGCCACCAAGAGTGCAGAGGCCCTACCGCTCAGCCGCACAGCATCATCCATAGCAGTAAGGATAAAGGTCACAAAATCAGAGCAAACCAAGAGTCCTATACTCCTCCCCCCCGCTACGATCCGTAGCGCCATCAAGGAGACTGTAATAGCTGTAATGGAAGCCGCACAGGCCGGGCGCAATCCAGCTCCCACACAGGTAAAGGCATGGCAGGCCAGCTGATCCATGCACCGGTCCTAGCTGGCCCTCAGAGTGGTAGTGTCAGGTGACATGACCGAAGTATTGGACAAGCCTAGCATGGGAGCGTCCACTTCAGGGGGAAATGACCACCTCTTAACAAGATTAGCAGGAAAGGGATACCGCTTATCCAAACCCTTGGGCACAGCAGGCAGCCTGTTAAGACGTTCCCATTCTTTAAGCACCACAGTGGTGAAATGTCCCTCCAGACGCTGTTTACTAGGACGAAACAGCTCACCCTGTTTACTTTTAGCCGCCACAGAGGCAGCAATGTGTAAAATTTCTAAAATGTGAGACAGCAAATTATCAGTGTCCTCAGGATACCATGAGTCCTCCCCAGATTCAGGGTCACTATCACAACCCTCCTGCTGGTCCCCAGAAGAGTCCTGGAGCAGTTCCCCTTCCTCTAGGGAATAACGTCCAGCAGTGACATCAAATTCCTCATACTTCTCTGTAGAGCATGAGGGAGTGGAAATCAGGTGCCGCTTCTTGCCAGAGGCCTTCCTAGGAACAGTCCTGGCAAGCTGCCTCTCAATGCTGGCCACCCACAGAGCCAAATCAGAGTGTGACTCCCTGCTAATATCCCCTTCACTAGGGCACAAATGCCGGAGCGGGGGAGTAGGTGAAGCCGAGGGAGGCGCAGAGCTGGGAAGCGCAGCAGGCAAACCATCTTGAAGCGCAAGTACACTCTCAGCGCACGGCACGCACACCGTGACACTGTTACTCACAGGGGATACCCCACACATGGAACACAGCCGAGCTTGTCCCGAAGGACCTCAAAGCACGCTATCCTCAGAAGCCTCCTACATGGTGATTAACACAGGCACAATAGGCCAGGCACAGACCACAGGATGAAGCGACACACCGGAGGAAGCAGCGCTGCAGCCAGGAAGGGAGAAATCTAGACGTGCAGCTAGTCCAAAATGGCGCCGGCAGAGGTACCTCGAGGGGCGGGCCGCGGGGAGACGACGTGATATGCGTCATCCCAAGGCCCCGCCCCCGAAAAGCGAGAAAACGGCGATCACGTGACCCCGCCGGCGCCATGACAAAGCAAAAAACGTCTCAGGTTATAGCGCCAACCGCCGCGGAGCGCAGTACAAAGCGCGCGGTGGCTGAAAAACACCAAAAAACACAATAAACGCCAAAACACCACATATAATACCACTCGCCGATGCCACCCCCCCAAACAAAGCCAGAGAGGGGGGGGGGGAGAAGAGAGAGACGAGAGGCCAGCGGCGAGCATCCAGGCCGGGGAGGGGACCCCTGAAGGAAAAGAAGGAGACATAGTCCCCAAAAACTCTCACCCCCTCAGAAGCCAGAACATGAACTCCGCATCCCTATCAGGCTCACCATAAATCCTATGGCCGGCTACCCTTTGTGGTACAGGGTCTGCGGCTGGAGCTGCGCTTCTGGAGCACTTGACCCTAGTGCTCTTCTACCTTCACCTGATCTGTCAGCCGATGCTGGGAGGCAGTGAGGGTCCAGAAACGGATGTGAATAGACTTGCAGGGCCGCAGGCTTGGTTGCCCCGCTCACCTGTGCAAGAGAGAGAGCCATCTTCTAAATTCGCAGTATCACTGTAGAGGAAACACTGGGAACTCTATGGTTAATCCCATTTTTATAGGGGGCCGGGAGATGCACAGCTTTCTGCAGTACCACTGCGCCACCTTGTGGCGGAATAACCCAACTGTTATGAATACTGAAGCGGGCCGTGCCATGCAATAAAGAAAAATACCATTTTGTGAGTACTCACCTGTAAAATGGGTATTACAAGTGTCACACACCCCGCTTCCAACTAGTCATAACACTTGGGATACCGACCTGTAGAGGGCGATCTTTGCAGAGATGACTTGAAAAAAAGGAGCACCTCCCGGTCCATAAATACCTGGGACCTCCCACCATTCCCTAGTTATAAGACAGCAGTAAGGGGACCAGGAAGAGCCAATTACAAGAGTACAACAAAAAAGTTCACCATATAAAAGGATCCCAGAACAAAAAAGGGCGGGTGAAGCGGGGTGTGTGACATACTTGTAATACCCATTTTACAGGTGAGTACTCACAAAATGGTATTATTCCCAGTATGTCACACACCCCGCTTCCAACTAGTCATAACACTTGGGACATCCAATAGCAGTGTCCATAAAGGGTGGGGATCCAAACCAAGAAAATAATGCACAAACTTAAACCACTGCGGCTTGCAGAACTTTGCGGCCAAAAACAGCATCCGCTGAGGCCCGCATATCAACTTTATAAAACTTAGAGAAAGTATGAACGGAAGACCAAGTAGCAGCCTTGCATACTTGTTCAACAGAAGCTTGGTGCTGAAAAGCCCAAGATGCTCCAACAGCACGAGTAGAATGAGCAGTAACACGAAAAGGGGGAACCTTCCCCTTGGTAGAATAGGCCCCAACAATGGCCTGGTGTATCCATTTACTAATGGTAGACTTGGCGGGTGCCAAACCCTTCCTAGTCCCAGCGGGCACAACAAAAAAGGCGTCCATCTCACGGAAAGCAGAAGTAGCCACCAAATAATATTTCACACATCTAACCACATCCAGAGAATGCAACATCCTCTCCTTGTCATTGCTGGGCTTAGGACACAAGGAGGGTAGAACAATGTCCTGATTAAGATGAAAGGAAGAGACCACCTTAGGCAGGAAATCCGACTTAAAGTGGAAAACAACCTTGTCCTGATGCCTCTCAAAATAAGAGGCCTGAATGGACAAGGCTGCCAACTCCGAAACCCACCGAATTGAAGTGATAGCAACCAAAAAGGCTACTTTCTGAGTAAGCATAGAAAGAGCAGTATCCTGCTAGGGCTCAAAAGGAGGTCCCTGAAGAGCAGATAGCACCAAATTCAGATCCCAGACAGGGAGCAAAGGTTTCCTAGGAGGCCGCACATGCGTAACTCCCTGAAAAAAAGGTTTTAACCAGAGGACGAAGAGCAAAAGATTTCTGAAAGAAAATCGCCAAAGCAGAGACCTGTCCCTTCAAGGTGCTAAGCTGGAACCCCAAGTCCAGACCGTGTTGTAGAAATTCCAGAATTCTAGGAATGGAAAAAACCCTACAAGGCAAGGCCCTAGCCTCATACCAGTCAATATAGGACCTCCAAGTCCTATAGTAAACAGTAGAGGAAGATTTCTTCCTTGCTCTAACAAGGGTTTGAATTACCACATCAGAAAGACCCTCCTCCCTTAGGATGGAGGTTTCAGTAGCCACGCCGTCAAAGCCAGGGATGGCGTAATTGACCTTGAGTGAGAAGGTCTGGAAGCTGGGGCAGATACAATTGATCTACCGCCAATCGCACGACGTCTGCAAACCACAGGCGTCTTGGCCACCTTGGGGCCACCAGAATTGCTGGTGCACCCTCTTGAGTTAGCTTTTGAATCACCTTGCTTAGCATGCAGAAGGGGGGAAATGGGTACAGAAGACCCAGATTCTTCCAGCTCAGTGACATGGCATCCACTGCCAATGCCAGAGGATCCAGGGATTGGGACACAAAAACCGGAAGCTTGTAGTTGTGCCTTGAGGCAAAGAGGTCCACCTCCGGAGTCCCCAACTTTTGACACAGGAACTGGAATACCCTGGAATTGAGAGACCATTCCCCTCTCCGAGCTGAGCTCCTGCTCAGGGAGTCTGCTTCCGCGTTTTCCACTCCCGGAATGTAAACCGCTGATATGCAAGGAACATTTTCCTCGGCCCAGGCTAGAATCAGAGAGGCTTCCCTGAAGGCACTCTTGCTGCGAGTCCCTCCTTGGTGATCGACGTAAGCGACAGCCGTCCGATCGGACCTGAATTGGCAGCCCCTGTAAATGAAGAGTTAAACGGGACAGAACCAACCAAATGGCCCGTAGCTCCAGAACATTGATGGAGGTGTGAGCCTCCTGAGGTCCCCAATCCCTGGAACTGAAGTTTCCTCCAGAAGCCCCCCCCAGCCCATCAGGTTGGCATCCGTGGTGACAGTTTCCCAACAAGGGTTCAGAAAGGACCTGCCTTTCAACAGATTGCTCGACACTAGCCACCACTGAAGGGACCGCAGAACGTGGGGAGACAACAGACAAATCTGATCTAATGACCACGGACACTCGTCCCAAGTCGTCAGGAGATGGAGCTGAAGTGCCCTCATGTGAAACTGGGCAAACGGGCTGCCCAGAAGGAGGCCACCATCAATCCCACCAGTTTCATCCCTAACCTGATAGACTGGCAAGGGTTGGTTAACAAGAACCGAACCAGATCTTGAATCAGAAGAATTTTGGGCTGTGGAAGAAACACCTTGGCCCGAAAGGTATCCAGAATCATGCCCAGAAATTGAATCTCCCTGGATGGAGAGAGAGAGGATTTGGGGTAGTTGATCACCCAACCAAACTTTTCCAGCGTGGATACCACCGTACCGCTTGGCTGATGGATGAAGCCATTATGAGAAGGTCGTCTAAATACGGGACAATGCGAATACCCTGGATTCTGAAAAGGGCCATCACTCCCGACAGGACCTTGGTGAACACTCTTGGAGCTGAGGTAAGCCCGAACGGAGGGGCCACAAACTGGAAATGTTGATCCTCTACTAAACTTGAGGAATCCTTGGTGTGCCAGAAAGACAGGCACATGCAGATAAGCATCCTTGATGTCTATGGACGTCATGAAGTCCCCCTGCCGAAGAGAATTGACGGCCGAGCATATGGTTGGGCCGAACGGAGCCGTCCTTTTTGGGCACCGTAAAAAAATTGGAATAGAATCCCAGGCCTCTTTCTGCAGGAGGCACGTGGCAAATGACAACCATGTCCAAAAGATTTTTTTACTGCAGCCCGGAGTCCCTGGGCGGCCAACAGATCCGAAGGCATCCGGGACCTGAAGAATCTGTGAGGGGGCCGGGTATCGAAGTCCAGTTTGAAACCGGAAGACACTACTTCCAGAATCCATCTGTCTGAAATATGCTGGACCCATATCTGGAAAAAGTACCTCAGCCGTCCCCCCACCCGCAAGGGTGAGGGCGTCCCCTCATTGTTCAGCCGGTTTGGCCGCGGGCTTAGGCTTGGACCCCCAGCTACAACCGGGACGACCTCTGCCCCTATTCCAGGAATCGCTTCTGTGGGCAGAAAAAACTGATATTCTAGCAGTTCTGGTACCACGAAAGGAAGGGTTAAAGGAGGCCGCCCCCCCCCCCCCCCCCCCCGGGCAGGGCGGCGCTGTTTTTTACGCTGAGGTAACCTACCTCCTTTTGTGACAGAATCTAACTTTTCTCCAAAAAGCCGTAAGCCTACAAAGGGAAGTGCTGTAAGTGATTTTTTAGCCACAAAATCAGCCGCCCACTGACGCAGCCAAACAGATCGTCTGATAGCCACGAGCAAGGCCGAAGTCCTACTACACATAACCATAGTGTCATCCAGAGCGGATAGTATAAAGGACAAGAATAATTCACATCGCTTAAGAGCGGCAAACTCATCACAATCCGGATCAAGACCAGAAGTGTTCAACAGGTCCCTGATAAATGACCTGGAAGCAACTGCCATAAGAGCTGAGGCACCTACAGGCCGTAAGGCTGAACCAACACTAGCAAAAGCGTGGCAAGCCATCTGATCAATACGCTTATCTTCACCATCCTTTAGAGTGGCGGAATCCAGAGAATGTAACATGGAAGTATTAGATAAACCAAGGGATGACCAGCGCTTGGCTGCGTCAATAGGGAAGGGATATTTTTTGTCCCAACTGGAAGGAATGCCTGGAAGCCGAGCAGTCCTCTCCCACTCCTTAAGAATATCTTCAAAATGTTTCTGATTTGGGAATTCTAAGCGCGGCTTAGAGACCCCAAAGAACTCCCCCTTTAAGGGAGGAACCTCTTCTGGAGGAGAAATCACCAGAACCTCAAAAAGGTGAGCAAGGCCCTTCGGGGTGTCCACAACATCCCCCTGCCCTTGCTCAGTACCAGCACCAACAAATTGCAGAACCTTCAGAATCTTCAAACAATTCCCCCTCTTCTAAAGGGGAATAATCAGACCAGTCAAGCAACTCATATTCCTCACCTTCACCAACTGGAGTGACAGGGGTCAAGTGCTTTCTCTTAGCTGAGGCCTTCTTAGCCACAGAGCCACATATAAATTTCTCAATGTTCGCCAATCTGGCACACACATCAGGATGCGACTCACCGACTGTGCCCACATCACTAGGGGTACGGGTAAGACAGGGTGGGGTAGGAGAAGGGGCCAGCACCCCTGACCCGGAGGCCTGAGCCCCAGATTGTTGTGCAATAGTCTGCTGAGCGCAAGGTACACAAATAAGCGTATTATCCCCAACAGGGGAAACCCCACAACTCAAACACAGCCTGGGTTGCCCCAAAGGGGACACCCAGCCCAGTATCCTGAGACGCCTCCATATGGTGTTTTTATTCAACAGAAGGGTAGTCGCAATACCCAGAGGGATTTATGCACAAAGCTACCCGGGATGCCCTTTAAAGTCCCAGGTGGGAGGATTTAAATTATTTGATAATATATATAAATTAATATATATTATTATTATTTTTTTGTAATAAACTTATATACTATAATAAGGGGGGCCCCAAAGGACTCCAAGGACCTAAGGACCGGGAGACAACCCCCTTTTTTAAGGGAGATTCCACCTGAAAAACATGAGGAATAATATAAGACTCAAACGAAAAATTACATCTAGACAACATAAGAGGACATACCTCTATAAAAAATATAAATGCAAAAGGCCATAGTCCAAGAAGAAATGGCTGCTTTCTCTATAAACAGGCCTAATACTCATAAAACTTTTTATATATATATAAATTTATATCTCCCCTTTTTTAAAAAAAAAACAAAAAAAAAACAAGGAGGAGCATAAACGGAGAAAATACCCCCCACAACCGAGTAACAAAGGGTTACTCACGGACCACCGTCTGGAGCGAAAAAGGGCCCCCGCCGCTCGCAGCATGATAGCTTAAATATCAGAAGCAGACAGGCAGCACGAGATGCATGCCGCGTCTAAGCCCCGCCCCCAACATGTAGCCAGAACAACAGCGCACCGCTATAGAGAGAGAGAGAGAGGACGGCCGCGTACCCGCGCCAGACCCCGCCCCCTCAAAGACGTCAGCTGCAATCAGCTGTGGGGGGAAACACCTGCTACAGGCAGCACAGGCTGCCGGAGAAAACACACAGCCGTAATGGACACAAAGAAAATCATGTTACACAGTGAGTCCTTCCTCATAAACATATATCCACAATATATATAAAAAATTGTCTATTATATAAATAAATGTATACATGTATATTCCTTTTAATTAGAAAATCCCCCCCCCCTCTAGATGCCCCAAAGAGCCTGAAGGGCAACACAGGGGGGATAGCGGAGGAATAAATCCCAACCTCCAAGGGACAGGGCATCCCAAACCGGGGGACACCAACCCGGACACCGCCTACCCCTTAGTATGGGGTCTCACGGGGGGAGCAAGCTCCCCTATGCACCCAGAGGTGCTACTACCATTGCCCGAGCCTGCAGCCTAAGCTGGAAGGCAAATCATCAAGCATAACAGAAGTCCGGGCAGAAATAGTACTTAAAAAAATTGCCGGGAGTTACCCCGGCTACCTGCAAGGAGGAGAGAGTCATCTTCTGACTTGCTTCGCCGATCTGCAGAGATGAAAGACTGGGGAATGGTGGGAGGTCCCAGGTATTTATGGACCGGCAGGTGCTCCTTTTTTTCAAGTCATCTCTGCAAAGATCGCCCTCTACAGGTCGGTATCCCAAGTGTTATGACTAGTTGGAAGCGAGGTGTGTGACATACTGGGAATAGGTGAGTTTTCTTGGTCTGGAGAGTTTCACACAGTGGGGCATTCCAAATTGGGCATGTAACAAAACCTGGGATAGTCAAAATCTTGGGTGTTTTGTTCCTCTTTAATAGAGGGCTTTTAGACCCAATTAATGCCTCTACAGGTCCTTCTCAAAAAATTAGCATATAGTGCTAAAGTTCATTATTTTCCATAGTGAAATGATAAAAATTAAACTTTCATATATTTGAGATTCATTGCACACCAACTGAAATTTTTCAGGTCTTTTTTTGTTTTAATACTGATGATTTTGCCATACAGCTCATGAAAACCCCAAAATCCTATCTCAAAAAATTAGCATATTTCATCCGACCAATAAAAGAAAAGTGTTTTTAATAAAAAAAAAGTCAACCTTCAAATAATTATGTTCAGTTATGCACTCAATACTTGGTCGGGAATCCTTTTGCAGAAATGACTGCTTCAATGCGGCGTGGCATGGAGGCAATCAGCCTGTGGCACTGCTGAGGTGTTATGGAGGCCCATGATGCTTCGATAGCGGCCTTAAGCTCATCCAGAGTGTTGGGTCTTGCGTCTCTCAACTTTCTCTTCACAATATTCCACAGATTCTCTATGGGGTTCAGGTCAGGAGAGTTGGCAGGCCAATTGAGCACAGTAATACCATGGTCAGTAAACCATTTACCAGTGGTTTTGGCACTGTGAGCAGGTGCCAGGTCGAGCTGAAAAATGAAATCTTCATCTCCATAAAGCTTTTCAGCCGATGGAAGCATGAAGTGCTCCAAAATCTCCTGATAGCTAGCTGCATTGACCCTGCCCTTTATAAAACACAGTCGATCAACACCAGCAGCTGACATGGCACCCCAGACAATCACTGACTGTGGGTACTTGACACTGGACTTCAGGCATTTTGGCATTTCCTTCTCCCCAGTCTTCCTCCAAACTCTGGCACCTTGATTTCCGAATGACATGCAAAATTTGCTTTCATCAGAAAAAAGCACTTGGGACCACTGAGCAACAGTCCAGTGCTGCTTCTCTGTAGCCCAGGTCAGGCGCTTCTTCCGCTGTTTCTGGTTCAAAAGTGGCTAGACCTGGGGAATGCGGCACCTGTAGCCCATTTCCTGTGCATGGTGGCTCTGGATGTTTCTACTCCAGACTCAGTCCACTGCTTCCGCAGGTCCCCCAAGGTCTGGAATCGGTCCTTCTCCACAATCTTCCTCAGGGTCCGGTCACCTCTTCTCGTTGTGCAGCATTTTCTGCCACATTTTTTCCTTCCCGCAGACTTCCCATTGAGGTGCCTTGATACAGCACTCTGGGAACAGCCTATTTGTTCAGAAATTTCTTTCTGGGTCTTACCCTCTTGCTTGAGGGTGTCAATGATGGCCTTCTGGACAGCAGTCAGGTCGGCAGTCTTACCCATGATGGTGATTTGGAGTAATGAACCAGGCTGGGCTTTTTTAAAAGCCTCAGGAATCTTTTGCAGGTGTTTAGAGTTAATTAGTTGATTCAGATGATTAGGTTAATAGCTCGTTTACAGAACCTTTTCATGATATGCTAATTTTTTGAGATAGGATTTTGAGGTTTTCATGAGCTGTATGGCAAAATCATCAGTATTAAAACAAAAAAATACCTGAAAAATTTCAGTTGGTGTGCAATGAATCTCAAATATATGAAAGTTTTAATTTTTATCATTTCATTATGGAAAATAATGAACTTTAGCACTATATGCTAATTTTTTGAGAAGGACCTGTATACTACTTAAAATGGGTTTCTCCGTAACCAGGCTTATGATGATGTTCGGGCTCTCCATGTAAATAGTGTAGATGACACTAGAATAAAAACTTCTCATGAACACAGGCTGGGGTGACTGGGTCTCTGTACTTTTAAGTGGTAATATTTTGGTTTCCTGTAACATCTAGGTATCTAGGTAACATCTAGAGCCCAGTAGATTAAGCAACAACATGTATTTACATCCTGGATAATAGTTTGTTATACCTGACTGTAATATGTGTTCACAATGGTCCACCATATACAGTAGATCAAGGGTACTCAACCATTTCTTGTAGAGGTCCAATTACAGGCATCCGGTGAGAGGTGAAGGTCCGAACAGGGGGCTCGTGTGGGTCATGCGGAGGGGGGCGGATAATAAGAAATCAGCGTACTGGGTGGGAGGGCTATAGATTCCACTGGCAAAGCTAAAAAAGGCTGCTTGCCCCCACCCCAAGAACGCTATTGGGCACTAGGAAAAAACAGGAGCGTTTCTTTGGGCCCCACAGAACCTACAGCTCTGGCCCATGGCACACTGCTATTAATCCCCTATGCATTCTGTAAAAGGGTGGACTAGGGCTGAAAATGTTACTGGCAATAAGGTCCGGTAACAAGTAAAGGGGGCAGCACTGAGCACGACAACACAGAAGTAACTGAGTGCAGGACTGTCAGGACAGGGGTCCGGAAATCTGGTGCCGAGGTCCGCATTCGGACCCCGGTCCGCCAGTTGAGTACCACTGCAGTAGATAGTCCTTTAAAAAACTGAGTTGTAAAATATACAGAAACCACAGGATTCTTGCGACTGAGGCTATTGCACTATTATAAAACCAAGGGTGATCAATAGGATTAGGGGAATAGAGAAGCAAACAGTAAGCGGCAGGTAGATACACCATCTTAGAGCCATAAAAACTTGTGACTGGCTAATGAGAGGAGGGGTCGCTTATACACCTGCACTGAATAAAACTCCTGCCAAGCTTGTGGTTTATTCTCTCTTGGTAGGAATAAAATTCAGGTGTGCCAGGTTTAGTCTATCAGGGGTGACAGAACCTGTCACCCCTGATTTCCTTTTCTCTCATTAAAATAAAAACAAGCCTGGTTGGATATTTCTTTATCTCAGGTGTATAATTGACCTCTCCTCCCACCATCAAGCATATTTATAGGTTTTTTTTTAAATTGGTCGATTTTTCTCGATAGTGCTCCTTTAAAGAGGAACATCAGACCTTTTCTGATTTTCCTTTCTAAACATTCCTCCCTCACAGCTTGGATATTGGCGTGCCGGCAGTATTCCTGGCCCCTTTCCACCCCCCTTAGCCGTCCCAGAGTGAAGGCTGCAGGCTTAGCCGGCTTCTCCGATCTTGCGCTCTTCTGTGCTGAGTGTCATTGCAGCTTATGCATTGACACCGCACATGTGCGAGATCTGAGGGGTGGTTCAGTGCATGTTGGGATTCCAAGATGGCGCTGCCCGACCGGGGAGTGAAGGGATGCAGAGCCCGATACGACCAGAGGAGTAAGTTTACATGAACGTTTTGTAAACCAGAGGGGCAGTGGAGCGGGGCAAGCCAGGTCTGGGAAGTTTTTACTAACGCCTCATGACCTGTAATGTTCCTCTTTAAGCCAAGCCTTAGATTAGCCTTGGAGACTGGTTGTAAACATGGTCTGGGATCACCAAGCAGCACCAGCTTAACACATAAAAGCATGAAGTATGCATACCAATACAGATACAAACAATCATATAGTTTGCACACCTAATTTTTGCCTTGGAGTAACAGCTGCCACAGGGGACAAAGTAGCTAGAGGGGATGAGGAATCACATTTTTGGATTTTTCCTTCTTTTGGAGAGTTCAGGCTTTCTGCCAGTTTTGATGTGGTAGGGGTTTCTGTATTCAACAACGAACTGTGGTCTTCATGGGATAATCGGGGTCCTTCCTCTGTGTTATCACAGGAACCAGCTATCTGTGGGGAAGAGGAAGGCCCTTCAGTTGCTGGTCCTGAAGTGGCTTCGGGAGTCTTCTGGGAAGAGACATCATGGCTCCCAGGCAAAGATGTAGAACTGGCTCTTTCTTGCTCTGGCTTTATGCTTCGCTGATCAGCTTCAAGTCGTTTGTCTGGGCTCTCGATCGCAAGCTGTACATCATCTTCTAATGCTGCACCTTTGCTACCTGGAAAAGTAAATACTAAGGTTAGGAGAAATTAGGTAGCTGAGGAAAAATGCAGACACACAGAACACAGTGACTCTACACCAAGAACAAATGCAATTCAAACATTTACATATAGGATGCTTGGCTTTACAGGAATAACCCGCAGTGTGTAGAAAGTCTTTATAACTACACGTTGGAGCTGGTCTACCAAATCTTGCACTGTAGAGAAAAGGACTGAAAAGATTCTTTTCTTCTGGCGTTTAGGCGGGACACAGAGAATATTGGCTTTATACTGTGCCCGAGTATACCTCACAGTCACCTATTAATAATATATTAGGACCAGGACAAGCATTGCTGTCGCCCAGGGTCCCCAAAGAGGCAGGGGGGCTCCAACTTGACTGCAGAGTCTGGCTCTTAGCACAGAACCCCCTGCATTGTATTGGACTACCTTGTCCTGGGGAAGTGTGTGTGTTGAGAAATGGGGCGTTTAATGGAGAGCAGCAGAGTGTGGCTGGGAAGCATGCCGTCATATTCACCCCAGCTCCTGCATTCTGCTTCCTGTCCTCCGTGGTCCAGATGAGTAACATAAGCAGTCATGGGATGCCTATGTCACATGCCTGAGATGCAGATTATGGGGAGCAGAATGCAGGAGCCAGGGCAAGTATACCAGCACTCTTACCAATCTGCACTGTGTACAGGTCAGTGTTGTTGTCCATCCCCCCCCAAGATGAATTGATTTAGATTTTAGAGGGGCCAACTTGTACTCTGCATATAAATGTATTTTGGTTTTCTTCGCCTAGAATACTATTTAGCCTAGAAACTGTACCAATTAGCACTACACATGGGGCAATCCCTACTCTTGTCATTCCATTGTGTACACAGGTAATATTTCATCTGCATATCTGTCACATTACAATACACCCCCTCACTATGAATGCAGATACAAAGATAATCAAAATAAATATAAATCTATGGGCAGTACGTGGAATATCATGCCCGATCCCTTTAAATACATTTAGATATTAATCCCATTTTCACCAGCAGCACACAAGAACATGAAGTCTATATATCTATCCAAAGTGAAGAGTGATCATTCCAGCTGTCTGTCCTCTATGAATTCAGTCCACAGCTGTCCTCTCCAGGACCGCCAGCAATGCAGCACCTGTCAAGCTAAAGCCAGTCTGGGGCCACAGCCCTAACCACCAAGCTCTGGACAGTTGCTGGCTAAATTGTAAGAACATTCTACCCAACTAAACCAAGATTGAGTCCTTCATTCACATACAGCTTTGGATCGGTACGTTTCATTATTTTAAACGCCGTTTGGAAATCCCACAAAAATAAACGCTTCAATATGAGGATACGCCTTGTAGCGATAACCCTTATCGCCGAGACGTCCTTTTCCCAATCGTAAGAGGTGCTGCTGGAATTCCAGAGTCGTCCGTGAGGAAACAGGAACAGCCCTTACAAGGGCTAGTGAATTGTAATATAGCGTTTCCCCCAATAAGAGACAGAACTTCAGTATTGAGGGTGAAGGTGAAGTGTCTTTATTAGTGCCACTCTAGGCCTTATATACACAAGTCTCCATGCAATGGGACCTCCCCCGTGGACCTCATGACAAATACACAGACCAATGGGAGCAGGGCACACAATCCCTCAACTCTGCCGGTGACGCAATCAGCAAAACAATAGGCGTCTGTAATACACTCAATCAGAACAATGCCATTGCCTGTGACGTAATCAATTAACACAATGGCAGTTTATAATACAATCCAAACTACAATGACATTGCCTGTAACAGTATCAAAATACAATGACCTAATTAAGAAAAGGCCAGTGAATGACCCGGTGGGCAACTGAATAGTGATGACATCCAAAAGACAGAGCGTCTGTCACACGCCTATACTGCCATGGTCTCTAACGCCCAAAAGTGGAAAACCTACAGTACCCAAGACCATTTTTTTGCTGTACAATTACCATTGTACACACAATTACAATTGTTAAACATTAAGACACTTTGGCTTTGCAATGGTCCTCAGAGCTGATGCATCCCACACCCCCGAGCATCTGCCCATACCACATCTACCCCAAATGCCTAAACAAAGCTGAATACTTAAAAGTGTGTTAAACAGCCATTTACACAGTTGTAAAACCAGTGGGGCCACAGAAATAAAGCCAAATGGCCAAAATACTTTCTCACTGTATTTTATATATAAAGAGCACTTCGGTTTAACTAAGCCTCTTATGAGGTGAAATCCATAGATGCACTATTGCCCATTGTGAAAGCATAATTTAGCCCCAATTACACCATGTATTTTGGTGCAACACATTTGAGATGGATCAAACCTACTTAAAAAGTACATAGCTATTGACCTAAATACAAAAGCGTGTGCAAAAAAGATCAATGTCCAAAAAGCTCAAAGCTAGCTATCCATGGAGTTGAAACCAGTTTATGCCGGTACCAGATGAGCATTGCTTTGGGATGGCTACCAAATTTTTTTAGGTGGCAAGCTGTAGGAGCCACTGCCAACCTAGGCAACACTACGTGCTCTTTTCAGTTCATATTCTGCTAGGACAATCATTGTTTTCCACCAGGTTGCTGGGTGTGTACATCTTTCAGTACAGTTACATTGTACATCCATCCCTCTGGCTTGGCAAGGCCAGGAATCAGATGACATAAGATCCCTTGCTGTCTGACCTTACTCTCAGCTGCCAGCACCCATCAAAGGGCTGGGAAAGCTCCACACTGCCAGGCCTTTCTATGTACCGCCCATCTATGAATAACCCAGGCAGAAAACTCACAGCTCATGCAGCCTGACACTTGCTGTACAAATGAATGGAATATTTTATCCTAACACTTTACAGGAATCAGAGGAAGCAGCAGACGGAGGAAAACGTAACGGGTCATGCTGGGTGCAAATCACTGTCTATATCAACTGAAAATGTGCCTGTCATATGGCAGGGTTGTTTTTATCCAGCTAGACAAATCCATGGGGACCATTCTTCTGCTGACTGTCAAAGAGAACTGCAATGCAATTTTTTTCAACATTGATGCTAGTGTAGCCTGGAACATGGTTACAAAAGTCATACTCCAATAAGATTATCCTCAAATTTCAGCTTCTGGTTGACAAGCTAACCTGATAAGTAAAGATGTATATACTAAACTTGCAGAAACGCACATCTGATTGGTGCCAAAAAAAAAAAAAAAAAAAACTCAACTCAGTAACAAAAGACTGCATAGGGTCATCATGTCAAACACAGCACATTCCCTCTCTGCTTGGGATGCCTGGGAGATGCCATTTTGAATACTGATGGAGGAATGTCTTCACTAGTAGATATACTATTCTGAAACTCAAAGTTTGCAAACTCTGGACTGCATCAAATTATACACAACATGCATTGTCAGTTCTTACTCTTACTAGGACCCTGTCCAGGCGAACGCTAACTTTGCCCCACCCTTTGGGAATAATATAAAATAAGGCATTTCAAAGCACCACAAAATCTCTGATTATATGTAAATACCTTATTTTAGGCAAAATGGATTTCTGAGTCATGGCTGAGCTGGGAAGGGAAGGGGTGTCATGATGCAGCTACATGAGCCTTGAGCTGTGGTCAGGATAAAGCTGCGGGACCACTGTGGCCTGCCGTACTCACTCACACTGAGAGTACCAAGGGACAGCATAGTTGTAGGACAACATTTTCATGCAAAACTTTCAAGCCCCACTACAGCTTCTACACTGCACTGCAGGAAATGGAGGAGAGGCATATAGGACAGGTATCAGATCAACTGATTGATGGCTAATTATTGTTGTTGGGATTAGAATCCTTTTAACAGACTAGTACTAACCCAATACACTATTTTAGAGAAAATGGCTCTTCTCATCAGTGAATGGCTGAATTCTGTGTAAATCACATGTTGAAGTGAAATGATTTAGGGAACAGAGTAAACCCCAGTGAATATTTGAAGGCCCCTCAATGTCTGTTCATATAGAGGAAGATTTGTGTTGCATTTCTGTAAAAAGTACGTACGGTAGATGGTTAAATTCACCCTGTGTAGCTAATGCAGGTATAACGGGGCATCCCATGTCAGGATGACTTGCTGTGTAAAGCCCCAGTTCCCCTCCCCCCAGGGCTCCTGCAACACTCACCTGCTCCCGGGACTCCGTCACTGATGTAAACAATGGTGGCTGCATCTATTCAGATAGGCTGGGGGTGGGATTGTGCACACGGCAGGGGATGCTGCCATTCTTGGCCCTTTTGCTGAAGGCAAACAGCTCTGATTGGATGGAAGTCCACACATGTGCTGTAGGACCGGGGAAAGGCGAGTCAAAATCCTGGGAGTTGCTCCGCTTTAAAGTGGACCAAAATTCTAAATAGACTTTTGGACTGCTCTGCATGATTCCTAGGGTTCCCTGCTGTGTAATTGGTAACAGATACCCCTGGCCTGATCAGCCTATACCCACTATTTCCAGAATTCCCTGCCAGTCAAAATGCAGCATTAAGCAAAATGGCATCTCTGTAGCCACATCCCTGCGCTGGCAGGAAAGCTGACAGCAATGGGAGCAGGATGTGGCTGCAGAGCAAAGCTATACCGCAAGTGATCGGCATGGGACCCCAGAGATGGCAAATTATGCCAGTTAATACAGGGCATCCCTAATAGACACTTCCTATTTAGACTTTTGCTCTTGTTTAAAGTGGTTCTGATACTGTAAAAATAACCCCATCCGGTCTCTCCACAGCCTCTAACCCTAGTTACAGTAATAACAAAAAAAGCACCACAACCACAAGTGACATTTTCGTCACCACTGCAACAGCTGGGATTGTTCGTACCGTGCACAAAACTTCTAGAGAATAGACCAGGTGAGTACAGAATATACTTAATTGTAATTGTAGTAAGTTGGGAGATATTTATGTTAACAGTAAAGGACTGCTTTATGGACCTATACTCAAAAAGAGAGAGAACAGGGCTGCTTTTTCCACAGCCACCCAATCCTGAATATGAATGCCCATCCACTCAAGACCCCTATGAAAAAAACAATTCCACTTTGCCCTATGAGAGTGTTTGTTATGATCTGCATGGGCTTCTGGACCTCTGTTAGGGGGAACCTGGGATACATCCCAGCCATTCCATGGCTATATAAGTAAACGTATACATCTGTATCACTACATGCCACACTGAGGCCCGCTTGTTGTCACAGAGAAGTTCACTTCTGTGGGTGTATGGCACTAGCCATCTTGTTACTGCCTCATCTTCCTAGCCCTAGCGCGCAGGTTTCTACAGAGCGGGGCATGAAAGCCGGAGAGAGAGCCGAGGACGCTGCAGGTGTGTTCTTTTTTATTAGGGGCTCTGGGCTCTGGCAAAAATCCCAACCTCATTTGCCTGGAATTCCGCTTTAAGACGCAATGAGTAGGTCCACTATAAGACAAATCTTGTACATTACAAGAAATAAGTGAAACCATTATACATTTTCACACAGCATATATCAAAAAGTCAGTTCTCCTTTTAGTATTTCTTCCGTGGACAAGCACAGATCAGGCCTGCGGTATAGACAGATACACAACAAGAACTTCAGACCTTCGGGGGAGACAGATACACAACAAGAAGATGAATGCACTAGACCACCATGAATGCTTTTTACATAACAGTTCAGCATGCGACCAACCCCAGTCTCAGAGGACAGCCATGTCACAGCTTCCTACCCCCTCTCCCTACTTCACAGGCCTTAGCTAATGCTGGAAGAATGCAGTCGCTAATCACTCCTTCAGTGAAGGGCCTGCGTGTCTGCTGCCATCATTGCTATTCAACTCATAGCCAAACTAAAAGTACAGAGCCTGTGTTAAGCCTAAGGCTTCCTGCCCACCCATTACCACACATTTTTATGTCCTGAACAAGGGTTTCAACTAACCAATTTTACCCCACAATATTAAAACTAAACAGACTTACACAATAAATCAAATCCCTTCCCCATATATGGAAAAGAAAATCCCTGTTAGACCTACTGGTAACCGTTTTTCTACGAGTCCTTCAGGACGACCCGCGAATAGTGTGGTCCCACCCCCTGGGAGGAAATACAAACTGAACAAAAGGTTAAAACCCCACCCTTTCCTCTCCCCCTCAGTCTTAATCAAGTAACATACCATAAGACAATGGGAGGGAACTAAGGGGTCGCCCTGAAGGACTAGTAGAAAAAACGGTCCAACAGGGTCTGTCCTTCAGGACGACTCACGGAGAGCATTAGCAAGTAATTATACCTTAGGGGTGGGAACAAAGACCCTTCTACCAAAAGGACTGATGTTTTGCAGAAAGGTGATCTAGTCTATAGTGCTTGAGGAAGGGGTTGGGTGAAGACCACATTGCTGTTTTACACCTGTCCTCTCTGCCCAGGAAGCTGACATGGCTCTGGTTGAATGTGCTAATACTTGTGGAGGTGGAACTCCTGTGTATGTGTAAGCCTGCACAATAGTCTATTTATCCATCTGGAAATAGTGGATTTAGAGGCAGCTAGGCCTCTTCTTTTGCCGCTGAAAATTATCAAAAGCTGTTCAGCCACTTTCTAGAGCTCCTTAAATAAATTATTAGAGCTCTTCTCACATCTAATAGTGAGAGATAGCTGAAAACAAAAAAAAAAATGGCTACAGTGGTTCCTTAGGGAGGAAACACAAAAAACTGAGGTGGGGGGAAGGGGTGTTTCCTCCCAGGGGGTGGGACTGCTCTCTCTGTCCTGAACGACAAAGGGAGAAAAAAAAGCCTCAGCAGCAGCCCCTCAATCACAGGCCATTAATTTTTCAGGCACCATAAGTGTAACAGAGTTCTGGAACAAAGTATTTTGATGGATGGCCTGACCCGGCAGTGACTCTATGCAGTTAAGATTTCTCTTTGACAGTTGTAGTAAACAATAGTTGGGCCAGTAAATAAAAAAGATATACCATTAGAGGCTCAATACAATAACCTCTGTGTCACAAGGACCCAAAAAGGTCACCAGCTATTCATCTTAACAAAATATCTACAATTCTATTTTAGTTATTGCTGTCTCAGAGGAAAGTTTATGTTGTCACCATCCATTTCCAGCCCAGGGCCTCAAAACAGCATGTTTTTTTTTTTTTTACTAAAGCCTCTACCCAATATTGCTGAAATAACTAGCAGGAAGTAGCATTGTGGTGAATGGTAACCATATGCTACTTAGTTCACATAATTGCAGTTAGGTTGAAGTTTATTATAGCTGATTAGGCTGACCCCCAATGCTGAGCTGTGTGTACTGTAACTAAATGATAATTGCTGGAAAATACCAGAGGGTGGGGCTGCTTGGCCAGGGAGCAATATGGCAGACTTTCACCAGTTCATGTTATGAATATTGGGCAAAGGCTTTAGTAAAAAAAAAAAAAACTAAAAAAAAAAAAAAAAAAGAAATTTTAGGGCACTGGGCTGGAGACTACATAATCTTCCCACCGAGTGTAGGTGTTGCCATCTACATCAAGCTCAGTTTGCCACATAAAAGGAACCTATACACACACACACGAGGACAGGTACATCAATGCAGAAGTAGCCAAGTTTTATAGCTGAAAATTGTCCCTTTTCTTGTTTTTAAGTGCAGGGTATTCCAAAATGGGATGCCCCCCTGCCACAGTTAAGTGATCGAAAAATCATAATAGACTTTATTGCATAAGGCAGTACAGACTGGCCATAGAGAGGTTTGAGAGAGTACACCTGTTGGGTATGAAGTTGCAACGCACTCATCCTGTCCAGCAAATCCAATGGATGGCTGCCATTGTGGAAAACATGGTGGTAAGTATGGGCTACCAGGGTCTGGGGAATGTGTTGCGGGAAAACACTGCTGGGCATGCCAAATTATATATGAGTTGTTGAGATTTGGACTTCTTCCCTGGATTTTTAGATATCTGAAAGATAAGTATCAGAGTGTTGTTAAAAGTGTGCAATTTGAAGAAGTGATGTAGCCCAATCCTCTGTCCTGGGCCCCATTCTTTTTAATATATCTTTGTAAGTGGCATAGGAGAAGGCTTGGTAGGAAAAGTAGGATACAAAAGGTTAGTAATATATGATTTGGCTTTACTGGATGAAATGGTCAGACCAGTCGAAACTGGAGTTGAATGCCTCCAAATGTAAAAACATGGGCATTATTGTGTTAGCCAGGACTTTGGAGGAGAGAGATTTAGGGATCCCGATTACTGAAAGCTGCAAGATGAGTGGACAGTGTAGGAAGAGGGAGGTTATGATGCCACTGTATAGAGCCCTGGTGAAGCCACAGCTAGAATTCTGTGTGCAGTTCTGGAGACCTTCCCCGCCCCCCCCCCCTCACTGAGGGAAGTAGGTTGCGCTCCCCGGCCAATATGGCCGCGGAGCCGACCATAAGAGTACCGGCTCGCCGCCGCACGAGAGCGTTCGTGCGGGCCGAACGTAAAACACACACATATACAATGGCCAAAACCTGGATAACCGCCTAACACATGGTGGAGTGGAGCTCCTACTGCACCCATAGGGTGCTCCTACCTTTACCAGGACCCGCAGCCGAAGCTGGGAGGCTCAATACAGGGACAATTTAGGAGGGTCCTGGCAGCAATAGGGACAAAAATGGCCGGGACCTGCAAGTAAGAGAAGCCTTCATCTTCTGTCTTGTTCGCTCCCTGCAGAGAAGACAACTGGGGAATTGGTGGGAGGTCCCAGGTAGTTATGGACCGGGAGGGGCTTCTTTTTTTGGCATTCATCTCTGCAGAAGTTCGCCCTCTACTGGAGAATAACCCAACTGTCAAGAAGTATTGAAGCGGAGTGTATGTCACACTTGGAATAAGTGAATGTAAACATGCCAAGTATAAGCATACATCCATTCTAAGATAAAGAAAACATAAGAGTATATACATAAGGACAGACTAGATATACCTCCTGCCTTCTAGGTTTGGGATTTGGGATGCTCCTGCTGCTAGGTTGGGGTGGGTCTCCCTAATTTAGCAGAGGGAACTGCGTAACATCCTAAAAACACATTGCTAAAAAAAAGCCATAGAAAGGCTTTCAATTAAACCAATTAGGTGGCTAATACATTTTGCAAGTAGAAAACAGGAGCACCCATAGTGGGTCCTTACAACAGTTAGAATGATCTATGAATAATGTTTTTTCATGGCTGTAAACCTAATGCCCGTGCAGTGTTCTTTGATTTCGAGCAGTTTTGATCCAGGTCACTAGAATCAGTGACAAAAGGCAAAAGGCAACTTCTGCTACCACTTCCGGTGGTCAGAATTAGGTTCTGCATGGTTGGTCAACTATAGACCAAAGGAGAACTAAAACAACACATACAGAGCTTCAAGAAAAGCGGCTAAGGTGCAGAGTTGTAACAATTAGCCACTAGTCTGACTCAACCCTGGCATGCGACAAGTGAGAACATGACTGAAGATTGTGTGAAAGGGGTCTCATTTTTATAAACATGCTTCTGGAATGTCCAAGGATGCTGGGAAATCAACAATAAGTAAACTTAAACATGCCTGGGATAAGCCTAGATCTTTCCCAAGATGAAAAGAATAAGAAGCACATAGGGGCAGACTAGATGGTCGTGTGCTCTTTTTCTACCACCAGCCTTCTGCTTCTCAAAAAAAGAGATTCGTGACTGATGTACAAAAGAATCACAACTGATGAAAGCAAAATGCAGAAACGTCATTGCAGGCAATGGTAGGATTTAGGTTCTAGAAGAGCCCTAATTCAAAAATAGTTATGTCCACATTTTATTGCAACATTAGGCCTAAACTGGGTCTCTCTCTTGGGACCATCAACATTATGCCAATGAAATGGGCCAAAAAAACGTGTGTGTACTAGAAAAGAACACTAATAACACATACTGAGACCAAAACAAAGAGCAACATTGATTTAACAGCACAATAATATTTAATGTAGTTTAAATCCATCCTTTACATTCCTATATGACATCAGTCACAGGAACTGGCTCATGTTCAGACACAGTCCATTAACTCATCGCTCAAACTAGATGACATCATTTTACGCAATCAGACTCCGCTTCTTGGCAGTACACACACATCCCGAGGAGAGAAGCAGCCTGTGTAGGGTACAGGTTGGAGCAGGAGTTGCTAGGCAACACACTAAAGATAATTGCTTGCATTATATATATTATATATGTATGTGCCACTGCTTGGCTAGCTGGAGCCTGGCGATACCAACCCGAGGCAAATATATAAATCATTATCCACACATAAGGTACAGGCACAGGTCGTAACAGCAGCCCAGGTGGCTCCATGGCAAAATGTGTCTTGTCCTACTCAAAGACTATGGCCTTGATTCACAAAGAGTTGAAAAAAACTCTCAATGTTAGTAAAAAATTCAATTAATGAGAAAAAAGCCTGAGAATGTCACTGTTAGTGAATCACTAGATGGGAAGACAATGAAAGTCAATGGCACTTTTTACTACAGGTAGAAAAGGGGTAAAAAGTTCAATACTTTTTTCAGGAGAAAAAAAGACAATAAAAGTCAATGGCAATTTTATCTAGTGAGTTAGTGGGGATTTTTATTTTTACAACATAAATACCACTTTAAAGTCATCCGGGGGTGATCGGCCCGGGAATCTATAAGAGATCGGGATGTCCCGCGGTGAGGGACCCCCCCCAAAACCCCCAAAAAACGTACCTCATCGGCGGTGGCGGTGGCCGCCGCCGCCCGTTTGTGAATGGCCGGCACGGGCGCGCGCACTGTCAGAGGGGCGCGCGGGAGGCGGCGGCGGACGCGCTGTGTTGTCCGCCGCTGTCACCCGCTTGTCCGTCGGCGGGGATTGGTCAGCGCGGCCACGTGGGAGCGTGGTGAGGTGAGTTTTGGGGGCTTTCTGGGGGGTTTCAAACAGCGGGGCACCCTTAATCGGGGTGCCCCCCTGAAGTGGACCAAAACCCAGGATAGTCAAAATCCTGGGTGTTGGTCCACTTTAAAGGCAAAGCCCACAATTGCAGTTTTGAAAAACTGACAAAAAGGAGGTCTTCAAGGTGCTGAGCTGATCTTGTATTTTGTCTTGTGTTAGTAAATGTGTGTTTTATGTGTTCATTAGCTGCAGTATGTTGCCATTGGCAACTGTAGGCAACATCTGTTTACCAAGATCTACAAGGAAAGTGTGAGGCCTGTACACCCAAGATCACAAGTGCTGAGGTGAGGGAGCTCACTCACACTTACATATGCCCAACAGCAGTGTTCTGTGTGTGAAGTCCTCCCTTCTTTCTTTGTAGATTGCAGTGTAGATCGCACTTGCCAAAAGAACATATTGCAGGTAGTGAAAACCGCTTCCACAAAACATTTGCCAACAAAAGAAAAAAAAAATAGATAGGCAAACATAAATATACACAAAAACTCCATCGAAAGTGGACTTTCACTTTCTGTTTCTCCTTGAGCCAAGACCAGTTTATACCCTTTTTATAGGCAACAAACATTGGACATTCCTAGTAAGTCCCATTCAGTAATCGAAATAGGACGAAACGTGCATTTGTCCATAATATATGACTAAACCACATAGAAGCCACATGGGCTGGTGAAAAAGGTGCTACTTTTTAGGAGAGAAAACTGCTATTAACTTTATTTGGCCTTGATTCACTAAGAGTTGAAAAAAAAATCTCAAGGTAGTAAAACATTGAAATGATGAGGAAAAAGCCTGAGAATTTCACTTTAATGAATCACCAGACAGGAAGTCAATGGCACTTTCTTACTCCTGAGTAAAGTAGAGAACTTCTTACTCTGTAGTAAAAAAAACACCGTTCGAGCTACCGGTAACTGATTTTTTAGGAAACCGATCACATGGAGAATAAGCGATCAAGCTGAAGGATGACTTGGAAAAGTACCAATGACTTGCATTGTTTTTTTTATTTGGCGATTCACTAAAAAAGGGACACCCTCAGTCTTTTTCTCATGAATTAAAATATTCACTACGAGATTTTTTTTTCACCTCATGTAGCGTATATGTTTATCAGCCAAACGGTGAGCTAAGCAAGATTTGTTTTATACAGCAATATGTGCGATGGCCAGCCTAAACCAGCACGCCAAATAAAAGCTATTCTGGAGTGACAGAACTGTCTGTGATATGAGCAGCCATAATACACAGACACACAGGGTTTCATATTTCCCATACCTGTGATGACATTCTGGAGGGTCTGGAAATGATACATCTAGCCTCAAGGAAAACTACATGTATTACTACAAAGCGCCTTACCTGGAACTGAATCATCCGAAGCCACTTTCCACCCCTCCCACGTTACAACAGGAAGGTGAGCTGCAAAGTATGGAAAAGGTCAGGACAAGCACCTCAGCCAGTGACTTAGCTCAAATTATATCCGTCCGTCTGTCATAAACCAGCAAATGATATGAACTATACAGGCATGCCATCAATTTCCAGGAAAATTGGCTGAATGCATTATATATATATATATATATATATATATATATATATATATATATATATATATATGATAATTCCACTTTTAATGGCATTTTTAAACGATTCCATTATTGTGCGGCAATATGATGTCTTCAATGTGCTAAGCTTATCTGTTTTTTTCTATTTGTTTACAAATTTGTGTTATAAAAGAAAACGTTTTCCATAGCGACAATGTGTTTACCTTTGCTACATACACCAAAGTGTTGATTTCGAGTACATATCTGACTTTCTCGCTCTAGCTTGCTAATCATCTGATTGGCTAAGGCATGGGTGACAGGTTTAACCCATTCTGCTGAAATTCAGCTTCTTCGGTTTGAAACCACCACAGTCTTGTGTTCCAGAAGCAACGGTTAATGGCCGGGTTCTCAGCCTGATAGGTCATTAGGCTGCTTAGGCTTAGACAAAACTGCTAAAGAGTTCACCTGTTACACTGGAAGAATTGTGGGACATGTAGTCCATGGTTTTTGCTCAAGGTCATGAAAACCACCCCCACTATAGCAAAACAGAGTCCCAGGAATATGGGAATTATGGAAACAGCATGCTGATAAGTAAATCACAGGTCTGGGGGCACAATCTTAACACAAATGATTATTTTACATCCCAGAAGAGGAAAACAATAAGACAGAACACAAAAAACATGCCTAAAAGGGAGTTTCCCTCTAACCCTTTAACTGCTTACCCCTTTGGTAAAAGAACCTTTTAGGCTCGGCTAAGCAGACCGACGATACTTACTGCCCCTCACTTTAAACTTTGCTAAGCAAAGGCATTAGGGAATTCTAACTCTAAAGGCAACCACCTTGTCAGCTCTGCAGTATCCTGTTTAAAAAGGAGACTAGGACACCATCCGTTTCTATTCTAGGATCCACCTTCATAACAGCAGCTTTTAGGAAAAAAGCAATCCCACTTGAAAGATTCACCTTGCGAACTGTAGCCTGTGGTTACATGGTAAACAAGGCAATCTGGGAATTGGGGAGGGGGTTCCCGTTTCCTGCTATCCGATGTCACTGTGTGTTCAGGGAGTTTACAGAGCCAAGTCCCCCATTCTTGTTCCATCCCAGCCATGCTGTTAATTGCTTCTTTGAGAGAACAAAAGCCCCATCAGTCACAAAACTACCCCCAAAACCCAATTTGCATGAGAATAGAAAGTCAATGATTGGCGTTTAAAATGATGACATTTATTTGGGAAGTTGATTGCACAGATGAGATTTTACAGTGCGCTATTTTTGGCCTCACTGTGTATCACCACATTGTTAGATTCCTGGAAGGGGTGATGGGAAATATCTTCCGCTGCTCTGGTACTAAAAACAGCACTTTTATTACAAAAGACCTAACATACAGGTCCCTCTCGTACAATATTGCTTACGTATAAACAAGGTAGAAATGACAATGCATATAATACACAATATGGTCGATTCAGTAAGAGTTGGAAACATTTCCCATGGTAGTGAAAAAAATCCCTTTAAGTGAAAAAAAAAAAACAAGCATGAGTTGTAACGGTTGTTGCTGAATCACAAGCCAGGAAGACAATGAAAGGCAATGGCACTTTTTTCACCCAAAGTGATTTTTCTTTTTCTACTCTTACTAAATCACCCCCTATGGTATTATGAGGCAGATTTAACAGAAGTTAACTAAACACATAGATGCAGCAGTACGTTAGGAGAGAAACCGCCAGATCACCCATAATAACATTCGTCATCCTGGTGCAATGGTGCATGTATGGGCTCTCGTCCAATCAGAGCAGTTTGCCATGAAGATGTCATTTGGCAAACTACCATGGTTTGCTTCAATGGGAAGGGCAAGTGGCCGCATCCCTGGCTGGGGCGAGAGCATGTGTACAGCCCGAAGATGCAGGGGATTTAGCCGTCCCCATAAAAATAATCCGAGCCATTTGCTGAATGACGTTGTCACAGCAAACAGCTCTGATTGAACGAGAGCCTATGCATGCACCGTTGGACCGGGATAAGGCAACTTATTATGGGCAATCTGGAGGGGGGCTAGCGGCCGGCCCTGGGATCTTTTACATTTAGATAACCTGTCAAAAATGTATTGCTATACACCCCCATTATGACTGAAATTAAGACGTTGGCTGGGGTTGGGGTTTAACTATAAACCAAGAAACTGCTTTTAATCCATTAAATCTGTTCATTATCCTCAATTTCAAACTAAAAGGCATTACGGATGCAATTTAATAATAGCCACAATGTGTTCTCACTCCAAGGCCTTGTGCTTCGAAACTGTACATATTATCTACAGCACAGACTTAGATGTAGGTTGCAATCTACCAAGCAGGCGCCCAAAAAAAATATCACTGGACAGACAGGTCAAGGGTAAAATAAGGTCACTCTCCAAGCTCTCAGCGCATACGCATTGGGAAACACAATGATCACTGTACTGTCTTGTAACATCCCAGCAAGCTGATCATTTGCATTTTAGCTGATGCCTAATAGGAATAATATTTAGTCTCTGCCAGATTTAGTGGTGTGAAATCAGATGGCTACTCCCAGCAAGCAGTATCCTCTTCAGAGACGTAGCTAGGCTTTCTGGCACCCGGGCCAAAGATTCAAAATGGCGCCCCCCACCTGCGCTCAGGCCCCCCCTGACCTGCTGCACCCGGGCCCCCCTGTCCCCCCTAACTACGCCCCGATGCTCTTTCATATCTGTACAATTTAAATAGTGAACACCATGTTATTCCTAAGCATTGTGCCTAGACCTTGATTCGTAGCCATTACTTTGTAAAGTTTAGGTTAATTAACCTAGTTATATTTTTTAGGCAAACACCCCCCCCCCCCCACACACACCCACACCCTAAGCCTGTTTGGAGAAGAGCTCGCTTATTTGTAGGTGGAGAATGTAGTTATTTTGGGTGCTGTACCGCAAGCAGTCAGCAAATTTCTAAGAGGAACAGTCCATAAAAGGATAACAAAGCCTTCTCCAAAACCACAGAATGTCTCCAACACAATATCAAGTAACATAGTGATCATGTTTTACATTACAGGGTCACCAAGTTACCTGTGTGTGCAAGTGTCATTGCTGCACATAGTTAGCACACATGAACCGTTTCCAAATGTAAGTAGCAGCCTTAAAGCCCAACTGCAACCAAAGCAAAGAGGATTTTGTGACGGGTGAAAGGAGTATGGCCAAACAATTATTCTTGTTGCCACCTCTGACAGCATAGGAAATAATTCACATAATTTTAGTCACCAAAGACAGTCCAGGCAACAATTATACAGCTCCTCTGAAGCTGGTCCCATGTGCCTCTCTTCCATTTCCTGCAGTCCGATCTAGATGCTGTAGCAGGTCTCCAAAATGTGTCCGCCCCAGTCTCGCAGCCACAGTGGTCCACCCCAGTTCCTCATGCTTTTTTTTTGGGGGGGGGGGGGGCATAGATGGCCACTTAACCTATCTGTGCAGTGCATGCCCAGAGCAGTTGGGGGGGGGGTAGGTGCTATGCTCAAGAGAATAACCCACCGGTCACAAGTCCGCTCCCGTATCTCTAGGGCACAATTGCCGCTAAAAAAAAGATGCTGGGTCAACGGTGCAATCTCATTTGGAAAAGGTTGTGGAAGAATAGAAAAGGAAAAAAGGGACAATACTCTGGAATTTTGCTACATCATCTACAGCCTACTGCAGGAAATTGAGGAGAGGCACCATTGGACAGGCTTCAGGCGAGTTGCTTGCTGACTCATTGCCAATGCCTGGACTGTCTCTTTAAACAGGAAATACAGAGGTCACCAGCACCCCTCTGATCCCAATGACATAGAGACTTGAGACCTGTTCAATGGTGCCCACCATGTTGTATGGCTGCCCCCATCAGCCACAGCGACTCCAGCACAACCAACAATATTGACTTCAATGGAGATGGCAGGCCTTGGCAGTGTCATGGTGCACACTGGCGATTCATCTCAGGACCAAGCATGTTCTATTCAACTAGACAGAAAAGTAGAGTGTTAATGTTTTTTAATTTTTTTTGCTCGTCTTGGATGCCAGGCTGGGGGGGGGGGGGGGGGGGCAACACCAAAAATTACTTTAACCCTACTATATAGAAGTAAAAACTGCAATACATTTTAGCTGAAAAAGGACAAACAGCTCAATTTCCAATCAGTTCCAGTTCCTGTCCAGTTCTCTCCGCCAGTACAAGAAGTGAGTCAGTACATCCATTTTGCTCGTGTGATGACTGACAAATGCAAAGCCGTGACTAACACACACAATCACTACTAAGGTGTGTAGCTCGCTTCCGGAAAGCATTTCATCCTAATACAGCTCAGGTGTCAGGAATCTGTCCCCTCTAGCTGTACACTCTCCAGTAACAGGTGGGACGCTTAACGGCAACTACATGATTCATTCATCTAAACGGGTCTAGAAGTCTTAGGACATACTACTACTATGCTTTCAACATCTTCCTACATGTGTTAGGGACAAGGTCTGCATCACGTGCGATCCCGCCCATTTATGTGAATGGGCAGAAGAGTGCACCATGCGGAGAGCGCCACTTCAAGCGGCTGTCCAGGACTTCTGGGAAGACTTCAGGGGCTAGTAAGTGAGCTTAATCACTATATGGCACGGGTTATTTTTATTTTGTTGGAAGGGGCTGGAGTGGCCCTTTAAATATGTCATTAGTATCGGAACAGTGTAATGGATTCAGCCCTCCTTCACACCTGTCAAATACTGCATGCATTTTTGCGTGGCAGATGCAGATGCTGTGGTACTGCAAAATAAATCCAATGGCACCTCTATGACCCTTTTCAGACCTCTCCGATGTGGCAAAAAAATAAATAAAAATAAAAAGTAGCAAGAGGTCCTGGGGGTCGTGAACGCAAGTGAGTTTTGCATTTGTGTTTTGCATTTGCGGCACCATAGATTTTAATTGGATTCAGTAGACAGGAAAAAAGGCATAGGAACGGTAAACAGGGATTTTCTTTTTTATAACAGACACAAACGCAGATGTAAATAAAAACAGAATTCCTACCACAAATCCTGCCACAAAACACATGCGGCAAACGTGGCCGGACAGGTGTGAACGTAGCCTCATGGATGTCACTGTTTAGTCAAGCAGCAGCCGGTGAGAACAAAATATTCTCAAATAACATCTGCACTCAAGGCATCCCCCCTCTGGTTACATATCACTAGGAAGACCCCAAATCGGGCAGGATTTGCATGGACAGTGCTTCCATGCCACTTTAGCGCCCCATGTGACCACAGATTGCCAGGCTAGTAGGCTCAGCCCACTTGGTGAGCCGCAGCCCCAGAACTCAAGAGTATTAATGCCCTTTCTAGGGATCTATAACCAGAGAGGCATCCCAAATTAGGATGCCTATGGAATGGGTGTAAAAAGGAGTCATAGCAGTAAAGCCAAAGCAGCCACACACTCATCCAACTGCTTTCATTCTTGCAGAATCCTGTCTGGGCTACAAGGCACATGGCCTGCCAGTCCAAAGCGTCCTGTGTGGTAACAGCTCCAGCACATGCAAGCAGTCACCAACCCTCACTAGATATGCCTATGGAAGCTGCATCACGTTACATGACAGAGCTCTCTCTAGCATCACCATCCAGGACAACACAGGTCAAAAAGAGAACGACTCGGAATTTAGCATGACAAACATGGCTGGGAGGTCTTCAAGTGTCATGCTTACAAGTGCTAGTTTAGTTACTAGTAACTTTACATCCAAAGCCTCTATAAAACTTAAAATCTCATGTACAAACTATAGCCTCTATAAAACTTAAAATCTCATGTACAAACTATAGCCTCTGTAAACTTAAAATCTCATGTACAAACTATAGCCTCTGTAAACTTAAAATCTCATGTACAAACTATATTTTTCAACTAAAGCAGGTTTAAGCCACAGTAAGTTTATTGCTTTCCAGCTGCACTCTGCACATTCGATTTGGGAGAGGGGCCACAATGTTACACACTGCAAGTGTTGGGTTATAGGGATGCCTGCACTTGATTTACTAACACATGTTTTGCTTCTGCAATTCAAAGTTATATTCATGGTTATACAACTAGGAAAACCATCATTTTTCAGCAAATAACCTTTAGACTAGAAAGGTCATTTACAAGAGGTTTCATTTGTACGAAGCTACATCAACACAATGAGTGAATCACTGCAAGCACTTCTCTATTTTACATACATAGTCAGCACAAAAAGTAACTTAATAGGGGAAATGAAAGACTAGAAGACCATAGGAAAACTGTAACTCTATAACACTATACTGGCCAAACACCATTTTAGAAGATCACCGTCCATTTGAACTCAAATACTTGTGCATCGCCATGCACGATCGCCCGCCCGATGAACTATTTTTGTACTGAATGTGGAACATTTAGCCATCACGAGACTACGAAAGTGTGAGATTAATGTATCGTTGTTGGCCGTGTAGAGGGGGGGTTATTAATGGGACATACCAAGTCAGGATGCATGTGGGTGGCTGCACTGGGGGGGTCACTGTTGGGTATAGGTCCAGTCTAATATTCACCTGAATTACCCCAACACACACAGCCTCCATCCGAATGCACCTCTATTCTGAGACTGTTGTTGGGGCAGAGAGTACCCTTTTCACAGTGAAAACAGGAAGAGTCAAATCCACAAAATTAGCAAATTTAGTTTTTTTTGGGTTAAAAAAAAAAAAAAAATTCATAAAAATACATAACAATATTTGGGTGTTAGAGTGTGATGGTCACCTATTTGTCCTAACAGTACAAAAGGTTTTTCTGTTAAATGTAGCCCTCGACGCGGCTAACCAAACTGGTAAGGAGGCCCAACCTCTCAAAGCAGTCTCACATACACACAGTAGTAGCCCAAACTGTACTCCTCTATTTAGGGTACAAACATTAGCTGAAGATCAGTAGCAGGGCACTCCCATACTGTCAACTGCTCTCCTTACAAGGGCCATTTCTCATTCCGAGGGTAAACGATATTTATCAACTGTCTGTGTCTAAAGCCCATTTGTGCTGGCACAGTGTGCCTAGGCCGGCTATGAAACATTCAACGGCAGTAGATGTGAGCAGCAGAGCATTCATCCTTAGGATAGCACTGGGGAAAGGAGAAGGGGGGGGGGGGGGGGACGATGAAGGAAACTGCAGATCAGGCAAATAAACATGCACCATTGTGAAACGCTACAGAGAGAAACAAATTATATATGCAGAATACTTTGGTAAGGAAAAAAAATCCCTGTTAGACTTACCGGTAATGGTATTTTTCTTCAGGACTGCCATGGAGAGGGAGGCCCCTCCCCAGAGAGGAAACACAAACTGGGACAGGTTATAAACCTCCACCCCTTTGCCCCAGTATTGGGCAAGAAAAGAATATTACACCCAAAAAGTTTGGGGGGGGGGGGGGGGGGTTGTAAGGGCCGTCCTGAAGTACTCACAGAAATACCGTCACCGGTAAGTCTAACAGGGATTTTCTCCCATCATCCTTCAGGACGGCCACGGAGAGAGCATAATCAAAGAAATTAAGATTTTAAGGGTGGGATACTGCCTGTATTTTATTTCTACTAGGGCTTATATGTCTCATAAAACGTTTCAATAGTGCTTATAGAAGGTGTGGGGCATAGACCTAGTAGTATCTCAGCAAAATTATTTTATGAAAGCTTCTAATCTTTCAACCCAAGTGGAGACTGCTATGTAATGAGCCCAAATATATGGAGTGCAAACATCCAGTGTAGGCCCAGGATCTGGCCCATATATTCAATAGCTATAGTGGCTTTAGAAGCAGATAGCCGCCTATTCATTTCTGAACAGGAAACAAACAGGTGATCTGTGAAGAAAACTTGGGAGTGTGTTGGGAGCAAGGACACAGAGGACAAGATAACTAGCTGTTGTATGCAAGGAAGAGGCTGTTTTAGGCAGAAAAAAGGGGATCTGAACTTTTCAAGAGGATCGAACAGTGGGGATCTAGGAACCGGACTTTAATAACCAAATGTCCTAATGATGAGGCGACCCTCAACCGAAAACAAGATTTAAGTGTTAGAATGTTATGTGAAGTTATGGGCCCTTTAGGAACTAACAATAAATCCCAGGAAGAACCATCTACGATGAAACCAGGATCTTGTGGGATCGACAAATCTGATGGGGAACAAATTTAGACGCTTGACCAATAAGTCTGAAGCCTGAGTCTTAAAATATTTATGGCTAGACCCAACTTGACAATCAAGTCTGCCGAACATAATCTGACGATACATGGACAAAACAAACAAGAATAGGCCAGGTTCTGCACAGGTACAAGACTCGGTATCCCTCCTGGAAGGTTAAGTATGCTACAAGGGTGACATTGTCCTGGCCTGCATGGACATCTCTGCCCTAACAGGGTCTGCCTAGCGGTGTATTCTTGAAGTAACCTCTAATATTGATAAACTAAGCTTCTGGGTGCTTAGCCATAGCTGAAACTAGAGAGGGTCTTAAATGGCAAGGATGATACATTGCATGCCCTCTATTTACCAATTACCTGAAATTTGGGGCAATAACTCACTAGGTCCAGACATGATTCCCAAGTGACCTCTGGTGGCCAAAAGGTTTTATAGGCCAGGTGACAACATGCTCAACACATGCACACCTGTCCTATGAACCTGAGTGGTTGCCAGTCAAAGAGGACCAACCTAATGGTCTGCCACCAGAGCCAGCTGCTTGGGGGATTAATGGATAGTTTGGCTTTTTTTTCCAAGAACAAAATATCCCCTTAAGGCAGACCTAAAGTCAATTAGATTAAAGAGGAGCCACTCTCACCCTTGAGTCTTTAAGGCTCTTGAGGGCGGGGTGTTTAACCTCTTTATGGGGCATCCTAAATTGGGTTGAAGTGAAAAGGGAAAGGTTGAATTTGTCGGCGATCTATAGGGATACACAAAGCAGGGTATCCCAAATCAGGATGCCCCATCAGAGAGAACCACTACCCAAAAAAGTAAATTTCTCGGGCGTTGTTCCCTTTTAACCACATAGTTAAGCACTAAAAACACTTGCCTGGTCCACGTAATCAGCCTTTTCCTCTGTTGGAAGCTTTTTCCCACAAGATCACTGTAGTAGCTGGCTACCCCCCCTCCCAAAAACAAATCATATCCCTCCTGGCAAGCAATGCACCATGTGAGCAAATACATTTAGCACCTTCCTGTTGTACATACTGGTAAAGTTTCTCTTGCAGAAAGCCCACATTTCTGGAAGTTCATTCAAACGGCATGTTTGGGCGTGCATTCGATTGCATCAGGGAATGGGAAGAATGGATATTCCACCATTCTTTCCATTATCATTGTCAGAATACCAAGGACATGAAATGATATTCCCGCTTACTGAAATATTTGTTATGAATACTTTGATAAAGACTCTACATGCAAAGGGAACACAAAATCAACTACAGAAACCCCTTCAAGTAGCTCATGTGTAACCTAGATTTATCTATTAAAGAAAGAAAAGTACACCAATGCCTTTGCTAAATAAATATCTGCCACACACACAGCTTGCTCGTAGTCTAGCTCTTTAAAATGTACCCCATTATGAGATTGCACATGCATGTCTCATTCTGGAGGCCATTTTTTTTCATCAAACACCATCATGCTGACTGGAGTGTGACACTACTTACAGACTTAGTGTGAACATTTCACGGGACCCGAACTGCAAACTAGGTACGTTTTAGGAGAACTGGACCCAGAGGAAGTTGTGGCAGGGGAGAGAAGGTCCTTGCATTTATGGCCATAAAGGTACTTTAACTGCATGTCATTTGAAACATCTGGAATAAAAGTGTATAGCTCTGAAATGAAAATAAAATACATGCCAATTGTCTTACCTGGGGCGGATGGGGTTTTCCCGCAAGACAATGCAACATGACATTGGAAGAGCTTGACTGAGACTTCCAAGTACTACCCTGGGACCACCTAGATGGCCAATTTCACTCAATGACTCCTCCCCCATGCACCCTCTAGCAGCTGCGGGAGGCACTGCAGTCAGTAAGGCTCCAGATACCTGTGACGAGCTACCTTACAGAGTCACTCCCACCCTATCTAGCTTCTGTCTTGCACATGGCAGTAACTCTAGTCATAATAATCGATCCTGTACATAAATTATAACAAATGTCGGCGGCAGCTACATCTGTCAATATGTGCACTGGGAACCAGAGTGCTGCTAGATTTACCCCTTTACCCTGTACCACAATTAAAACAGCTGGAAAAATAGAATTTAGGATCACATCATTATTAGGATTGTCAGCTAACCCACAGGAATTATTAGAACATTTATAAAGCCATGCCTTCATGTATACAGTTATTTAACAGCAGACTACTCAACAACCAATCATGATTTCCAGAAGTTCTTTCTAGAGACACAGAAGTTACTACAAAGCTATCAAAGTGACTATGAGGAATCTGTACCTCTTGGCCTTGACTGGCATCTTGATACAGACCCTTCAAGGCCCTGACAGGCTGCAGGGCCCTTCCACTACCACCAGTGAACAGAACTCTGCCAGCCCTGTAGAAATGCCTCCAGCTTTGTTTTATATGGCCCAGTCCTCCCCTGGCAGTTGCCAGATACAAGCTCCTAAAACGGGAAAACTGATGGAAAGTCATAGGAAGTCAGTGCTGCTCACAATGGGTACAACTGGGTTCTGGACATGCTTTAAGACCAAACAGTGCTGTTCTAGATGGATCTTAACCCAAGTTGTGTGGATCTCAGGCCCAGAGCATGCGGGAATAATGTACGCACGTGTTATGAATTTCAGATTCTAAAAATGTGTTCAGTTAATTCCTTATGAACTACCGGCTCCATCATGTCCGGACTTATGCTTTGAAGCATGCTTGCCAGAAAATCCTTACAGAAGGGGTTCCTGCGAGCTTAGTTGTGGTCCCATTCGGTCAGAAAATGTACATACAATAATGTAAACAAATACTGACAAATAGGGGTGATTTTTTTGTTGCTTCCTCAGCCAGTCCCTAGAAATCAGAGACTGTTGACATCTATAGGAATGTCACGTCAGCCTGAGAAGGTGGAAGCAATCTGTCAGCAGTTTATTATGCTTCGGGGCATTTTGGATTTTAAGCCGCGTGGGAGATGTTGCTATTGCTTTAAATGCCAAAAGAAATGAGAAGCACAAGGAAAACATTACACGGCCTGCATTTATCTAAAACCGCTGCTTATAAGGTTTTAAACTAGAATTTGATTGTAGAGGGATAACTATACACTAGCCAGTCCCACAGTAAAATAATTATGGGGAATGTGGGACTCCTACATGCTCGGTTCTAAAATTAATACTAGAACAGTGTACCCTGCACCATTCATTTTATTCATGCAGATAGTTTGCAGTTATAAAAGACAGCCTACAATATTCAATGTAAAATATTGTTTAATATTATAGTTAAAGGGATTGTCCTGGCAACTACATAGACCATATATAATCACACTGCCCTGACATCCCTAATGTTCCTGTTTCTTTCATTCAAAAAGAAGCTCCCAAAGCGAAGACATTTTTACGTTTTAATTTCCAGCCAGTGGGCGTGGCCGCTCTCCAGTACAATAGCAGACAGGGTGTTTAAAATTAGAATACTTTGAACCTAATCACAATGCTGCTAAACCCAGAAGGCCATGGTGGGCAGAGTTATAGACCACCAGTCAAACCCTCCGATTGGTGGGCTACTGCTAGGGGAATCAGGGGGGGAAGTACCAGAAGTCAGCGCCAGGTATCCGCTTCAAGGATACAGCAAGGGAGAGGGCAGATATATATGGTGGTAAACTGCTGAATCAGGTTTTCCACATCTTGCCTGGGCAGTCCCTATAAGCAGATTTTTGCTACTGTTCACTAAGCATAAAACAAAAAAAAAACACATTTGAATGATCTATACATCTACTGTTTGTGTGGAATATACATCTTAAAAAGTCAAGAGCACACATTCACTTAGAAATTCTGCTCATAGCAAGATGATGAACAATGGACTCTGCTGGGTATTTGGAAGGAACATTTAAGAGGAACACCATACCACTAGACCTTTAGGGGTCCTTGCTTTGGCAGGTGGTTATGTGTGGAATGGTCTTATAAGGTTCTATTCATTAAATTTACTTTTGGAGTGCTTAAAGGGATATTCCAGGCAAAGAGTTAAATTAGCGTTCTGCTCTGCAACCTCCATACACCAGCACTTTTCATTCCATGATATTAAATAGTGCAAATTGTGGCCATTGGGTGCTAATGCACACATGTAATTCTTTCTCCACATTACCATGAACACACCAGTGAATAAAGACTATATTAGTGACTACACACAATGGACATGCCAGTGAATAAACACTATTAGTGATTACAGACAGGTGAATAACACACTAAGGGGAGGTGCACCACCCTAAACTTAGGTGCCTTGCTCAAGGGCACTTCAGTCATGTTCCAATGGCTGGGAATCTAACTTGTCGCTTTCCAGACACAAGCCCAATTCCCTTACCTCTTTGCCATAACTGCTCCCTCCTGCTGAATCATTTTTCTCAGTCCATTGAGATATACATGGACTAGTCATCCTCTGCTACTGAGGAGGACCTGCAGAAGTAACAGTTGACTAGGATTTTAAAAAATTGTGTCATAGCTACTGCACTGATTAAAGCACATATTGTGACTGTTTCAAACACTATTTCTGACCTGTTCGGGACATTTGCTGTCTTCAAAAGTGATGAAATCTACAGCTGATGTAATGACTTATTTGAATAACTAGAACAAATAAATTATAGCACTATGTAGATTTCTAGACTGAGTACACAGATTGTGTAAGGGTGGTTTAAAGTGGAACTCCAGGCACAATAAAACTTTACACAATCTTAGTAGTGTTCCCTCATTGGAGTGTATTGTATGGTGGGAGGCATTTGATCTAAATGTCCTCTTGTAACGCCAGATTTTGCCACTCTGCAACTTCACTGCACCATTTTTGAATGTTCTTAAATAGGTCTTAAATGCCGGTCCGCTCTCGGATACCTGCCTAAAGTTCAGCTTTAAAAGGGACAAACACATACTCCTGCTCAGCTGATCAAACTGGGGGTTTGAAACCTACCTCTGCTGCAGATTCAGACCACCCCATCCCCGTGCCGAACCACGGCCTATGGACACTGGCACTTTCTCCTGGCATCAGTCATGATGAATGACCGCACCAGCTCCATTAATTTCAATAAAGGGGCGTGCCAGCCTGTCCATTGTAGTCTATAGAGTGGGCGTGACTGGTCACCAGGACTGAAGCGAGGAGAGCAACGCTGGACTCTGGACAACGGGGACAAAATTGCCAATGCTGGCAAGATTTAAACTGCCAGCACTGTGGGATTCAGCTGTGCGGGACTGTAGATGAATATGTGGCATTTATTGTGTTTGCCCTAAATTAGGTCTATCACTAAATCTGAAAAGGAACATACATATACTTCCTAATTCATACATACTAATTTACCCTTGTGGTGGAACCAAGCAAAAGATCGCTGGTTCAAATCAAGGAGCAGCCATGAAGAAGACTTCCCCAACAAAAGAGAAACCGCGTTCGCCAGCCCATCGATCGCGAAATCTCGGGCAAGGAGATTGCCAAGCTGCATCATGTGAGGGCCAAGACAGTTGGAAGAATGCTTTGGCAAGAGGTAGACATCCAGGCAGAATATTGGATTCAACATGTCGGCTCATCACAAGGTCTATTAGTTCTATAGTAACAAACATGACAGTGGAGGTGGTCCATATGCTTCATAATAGTGAGATAGCAGATGTCCATGCAAGCAATGTGTCTTACACAAGTCTGCCATGGTGGATGGAAAAATGCAAAGAAGCCTCAACTTAAATATCCTCATACGAAGCGTGGATTTGCAAAAAAGTATAAAATAAGGCCAGTAGAATATTAAAAAAATGTGTGATTCGGAGCAATGAGACAAATGTCAATAGTGTGACTGTAGATGGATTCAAATGGGTCTGGAAGAACCAAGTGGAAAAGGGTCTAATAGATCAAGAAATTGAAGTACAGTAGAGAAAGCCTGATGATATGGGGTTGTTTCACAGCCAAAGGCATTAGATACTTGACAATGATTGATGGTGGTCTCAGTGGTAAGCTATATGTGCACTATAGACAGGACAACAGCCTGAAGCATACATCAAGAATGCTGAAGACTGGTTCCATGACAATAAAGTAGAGGTGCTGGAATGGCTCCAACAGTCCCCAGACCTCAACTCAATTGAACATTTGTGGGTAGATTTGAAGAAAAAGCCGAATCCGTATCCAAGCGAGGTCGAGAGCATGCCCAGAAGGATTCAGGCAATGCTGAAAGCCAAAGGTTGCTATCCAAAATAAAATTTAGAATTTCAGGAGCAAAACAGTAACAATGCAGCTACATGACAATAATTTGTCAATATGCTAAATAGTCCAATTTACATATGAGACAACCAAGATGACGGTCTACAAATTGATAGTAGTCTTACATTCTATACTGTAGTGGATGCTGAGATATGGAAGTCAACATTTAAAAACATTACTCTTTTGCCCTGCAGTGGTGCTGAATCACCCCCATAGGTAGACGATTTTTTTGCACCCAGTGCCAAATCCACATTATCATCATGTTGCATTTACTAAACAGCAACTAACACAACTGTATCCATGATAAAGCTTTTCTAACAGATGCCATTCATACCCGTTGCTCTGTCCCTAGATAACCCATGCTCAAGGGCTTAAAATACGGGGGTGGCATTTAGCAGATGCTCTGCTGCAGGCAGTCTCTTTTTGATGATACTGGGTAAGGAAGCCAGCAAGCACCTTTCTAATGTGATTTTACTTCAAGAGAAACAATCACCTCCTAACTATTACTGGAGCAGCTGGTTAGGAGGTCAGAAAGGCAAAATTCTCAACAGGTTTGCCAGGTAGTGGTCGAACATTTTGGTTATGGTGCAGGTTGCACTAAGAAGTTCCAGTGCAGAGATACAGGAGGTTCAATAGCACAAAGAAGGGAAGGAAGACCTTACATGAGGGGGGGTATATGCATTCTGCTGGCTTCCTTCCCACTCAGTGCCCTGCCCTGAATTTTTATCTCCTCTCTTGGCCTACATTTTAAACCAATCACTAAACACACAATATAAACATAGTGAACACACATGTATGCTGTGCTCCTAATTAAAAAGTACAACTCTCAAATGTTACCACCACAAATACATTGTATCTATTTACACATTCAAAACATTGCTGCAGCTGCAATACCTATGGACAGAGACAACCTTTCTACAAGGAATTTAACTAGCCCCGACAAACCCAGCAGATGAAAGACATACATAAACAAAGCATAATAAAGGGAAGGAACTAACTTGCCTTCCTATTGTCTCCTGTACTCACAACACTTGGTTTGAACCTCGTGGCATCTAGTTTTGTATTGTTCCTAGTACTATATGTTTTACCTTGTCTGTAATCATACCTTGTAAAGCGCTACGTAAAGATTATGGTAAGATGATACTAATAATAAAAGCACTGTAAAGATGAAGCAAAGTATATGCCTCCTCTTTAAAGTCCCTTTTCAGGAAAATACATAGATACTAAATCTTAGTTTTATTGAACCAGACTGGCACAGATAAGCTATGCTGTAGTTAAAAAACGCCTGGTATGCAGAATACAAACTGTGTGAAATTTGGACCTGGCTTCCCATTATACCCTACAGCAAACCTCATTCTTGGCCACACATACCACCACAACTACTCAAGAAAGGCTATGGCCTACACATGGACTAGGTAGGGAGTAGCTTGCAATAGTAAAGAACAGCCACATGGATTCCTTTTTAGACTAAGCAGACAAGTGATTCGAAAGTCAAATCTGTAGACAGGTCCATTTTAACTTCCACTGCCAGAAACACCCCAGACATCAATAAGATTCCTTCAGACATGCACCCATGTCCATTGCAGGTAACATACCAGTCTGTCTGCTTTGATGGAGTTGCTCCAGTTGCCTAACTTGGTACCAAGTAGAGAATGCACAGATATGACAGAAGCTAGGAACTTTTTTTCAAACCTTCAGATGGGATAACAATGAAAAATGACACAACTGTGCAACATAAGGTGTATGATCAATTTGTAAGTTTCCTGTGTCCAATGTGTCCAAATAAGCCAGCTAATCAGGGTGAATCCAACAAAAAATTTGAAGATATTAGTGGAGAGACAATCAGGGACAACGTGAAGAGAACAGATAGGCCATGTCTAAACCTTGTACGCTGATGAAACAAGGCTGGTGTAAGGGCTGTGTGACATTTCAAAATAAAAGGGCATGGATAAAATACACTTAGCAATTCAACCACTTGGCACAACCAAACAGAACAGCAGGTGCAAACAGACAGAGGAGTTGCAAAACATGTGGAGACAGCAGCCTGGCAATTTTGCAGGAAGGTGAAGGCTAGACTGACACCCAATGAGAATCACCACCCTCTGGACAAGCCAGGGAAATTAAGGACACAATAGGGTATTTGAGCTAACCTACACATTTTGTGCTCTGCTATGTTAATGTACAGTGAAGATCTAATTAGTTGCTGTGGGAAACACATCCTATGTATACCACACTTTTCTCTGATCAGTACTGCCTAACAAAATTGCAACCCGTGTATTTATTTAGTATCCACTTAGAAGACTTGAGGTTTTTTTCTGACCAACAAGATAAAATTCTCTGTGTTTGGAAATGCAACTAAACTTGCCCTATATATTGTTAATGCAAACACTGGAAAAAGAAAAAGATCCACCTTCACCTGTTTGTGCAATGGAGATTCAGAAATGCTGTGTTTCTCACCCACCATATTACTGTGTGAGCTAGAGAGGAATACAATACACCAGGCAGGGTCTTGGCATCTCCGTATGACTATAATTAGGGAAATATAGAGCAGCATAGAACATGAAAAAAAAAAAAATTCTGCTGTGTTTTAACTGGACCTATCACCTCAGACCCGAGAGCTGGCCAACTAAGTTCCCCTGGAACATCCCAATTCGGGTTGCCCCACTATGTGACCCTCCCACGCAGGTCCACAATCACTCAGCTTTTTGGTGGGCCACGTCTGCATCCCTGTAGCTGAAGTGCGCGCCCGTATCCAGCCATTCAGATAGCCTGGGTCCAGGAATGCAATACACACCACAGGGAAACCGGGGATGCGGCGGCTCCCACTTCCTATGCGCTCAGTGCAAAACAATGCGTTATGCCGTGCATTTGTATACATGGCAAAAACACTGTTTGGACGATGGCCGAGTATGCGCCATGGGAAAAACAGAACAGAAAGTTGTGTTAGCGATCTGAGGGGTCCACTTTAAGTAAGGCTAATCCAGCTGAAGCATATGTTCAGCTCAGAAAGATTGGAGATATGCAGACACCTCCAACCCTGGGACATCTCGATTTGGAATGCCCCTCCAATTGTCAATATCTGTCCAAGAACACAGAAAGGGGTGTATTAAACCTAAATGTGCTGACCAATCAGAGCGCTGGATTTTTTTTCGGTGGACCAAGGTGAAAGGTAAGAAGACTTCCCACATCCGCAATCAGAATGTTTTCCTATGTCTGGTACAACACCAATGTTGTGAAACCTGAATTTGGGCTTTCAAGTCATTCTTAACTAGAAGGGCACCCAAAATCAAATTAGGGATGTTAGCAGCTCTTTTTTTTTTTTTTTTTTTTTTTTTTTTTACTGGAGGTAGTTTGTGAAAAATTGTGTTTTTCCTACTGATAGGACAGAAATAAGTATCCAATGATTCCAGAGAGGAACAAGTAATCCCACTGTACACAACACATCAGGTGATAGATACTAGTTTCCAGCCCTCAATGTGTGTTACATTATTTAGGCCAGCATGTTTCAGCATTGCCCAGTGTTCCACTTCTTCCTCTAACCAGTCACACTGTTGGGCTGGCCATGCCAGCCTCTCTGCAGACTCCAGAGGTCACGCGACCAGCTGGTACTGTCAGCAGCACTAGGAACAGCCATGACAGCATGGGAGTGGTGCAACTGAAAGGAGGAGAAAATTGACACAGGCACCTCTGGAATCCTGGCTGTAATTAAATTATGCCACTATGAAAAGTTAGTAGACTGCAGACATGACTAGTGAGCATTATTGCAGCTTCCAGAGGCTAACATTGCAGAGATATATAACAATAATAATCCCTAATACCCCAATGACACTGGAGAGCTTGGCCGTGGCAGCAGGTTCATTCCGATTGCCCCACAATCGCCTTCAGAGTGTTGCCCATAGTTACCTAGGGGCAATTGCTCAATAGAAAATAGCTATTGTGGCGAAAACGGCCCCAAATCGCGGGTTCCCAGGTGGTCGCCCAGGTGTGAAGCCGGCCTAAGACCAGCCCAGTCACACTGCATACAGGTGGACTTGGCCAAACGGAGTACATTCACTGTGGGTCACACAGCTTTAGGGTCAACTAATCTGGGAGTAGCCCCTAGAGCATGTGTCAGAATTCACACCTTCTTCTTAAGGTTGACCAAAACCCACGTCAATCGATTCCCTCCCCCCAGGGCATCCAAAATCAGGATGCCCCACTGTGAAACCCCTCAGGTCACCCCATGCATTAACCTTGTTTCCCAGTCCAACGGTGCACGTGCAAGCCGCTCCCCTACTATCCTTCTAGCAAGGCACATGCCCATGCCAGGCATTTGTAAATGGCCAGTGCGGGCACGCTCCCTGTTAGAGGGAAGTGGAAGGATGCGGCCTGCCAGTGCACTCGGAGCCCCTGGCCTTAGACTACGTGACGTTGGCATGCTCCGAGCGCGCTGATTGGATGAGTGGGCCCGCATGCGTCGTAGGACCGGGAAGAGGTGAATTGGCATCGACAATTTGGGGGGTTTCACACAGCAGGGCACCCCCGATCCAGGTGCCCTGGGGGAAAGGGCCAAAACCCTGGATAGTCAAAATCCTGGGTTTTGGTCCACTTTAACACCCTCCTCCATTCTCTGCCTCTAAAGTCCCACCATACTTGGTCCTACTGTACCCCCCCCCAGTATTGTAAAAGCCTCAGAATAATGGCAGCCTGCCACAGTATCTGCCCTAACAATATTAAAATGTCAGTACTTTCACTTTAAAGTGGAACAAAACACTGTCCCGCATTTTGTTCCCTGCCCTGAAACATCAAGAAATGCTTGAAGTGCGTTCTACTTTCCTAAGGCATCTGGGGACCTGGTATATATGGGCTCTTGGTGCAGGTTCCACCTATCATGGTGGTGCCCATGATGGAGGTGGTGACATGATGCCACACACGTGACACTCTCCATCTGTTTATAAAGGGATGTTAATAGCTATGCAGACACCATTAGTGAGGAGGGCACCCAGACACTCCCTTTAAAAAGAGTTAGTGCACCCACAATGTTTTTGTGGGTCTCTATATTTTTCAGTTCCATGTGCACAAGGGGGATGAGTTCTATTTGTAACTGGGGTGGCACAATACCCTGTGCCCATCAGAGGCCATGCAGTGATACACGATTACATTGCTACATAATAAAACATGGCAAGTTTGTTACCCAAATATAACTCAGTGAATAAATAACTGGGCACACTGGGTACTGGGCAGGTGGTGGCCCTGGGCCAGTGATTTAAAGGGACAGAAGCTGAGATTTCCTCAGACTGGAGGGTGTAACAGCAGTTACAGGGCACAAGTAGTCATGTCGGTGTCCCCCCAGATGGGAGCGGCCATTGGGATGCAGCTGTTGGATAGTGGGGAGGCACTGCGCCCCCTCTCGCCTCAATCCCTCCATTGTGTGTATAGCCGGGCTGCACGGAGCAGCATTGTGCAGGAGGGAGAGGGGGGGGGCACAATGCGCACAGTCACCGGCCAGAGTCACACAGGGGCCCCGATACCCAGCCCCACCCCCTCTCTATAGGGCACAGTGGCATCTCCCTACCTTGCTCGGCCGCTCCGTCCATGCCCTCCGCGTATAGAGCGAGTGCGGCTCCGGATCGGTGTTGTTAGTCCCGGGCGGGCTGCTGCTACTGATGGGGGAGGCGGTGATGGTGGAAGTCAGGGCTCGCCCCTCTGGCTCATTCCTATAAGCAGCAGCGAGCTCCGTCTATTAGCTGTGAGGAAAAGCCTTCATCCTCCCCGCTGCCAGTGCCGGGCTCGGGCTATGGCCGCTCTCTCTATCTGTAACAGCAAACTTCTTCCCAAGAGCAGCTGATGGAAGCGCTATTGTGCCGACACAGAGCAAGCTCCAGCACCGGACCGCACCAAGTGCGCCGGTAGGGGGGCGCCGGCTTCCTGCGCTCACAGCCACTGCAACCCGCAATAATGTCAGCTTGTCTGACAGTAAATAAGCTCAGGCTGCAGCTTCTTTCTCAGTATACCGTGCTGCTGGTCTTCCACGTCTGGGTTTATTCACATAACCCCGTGCAGGACACAAGGCGAATCCCCCCTCCTATGAGGAATGGTAGAGTCCAGCAGCGTGTTGAGACTATCTAAGGAAAGTTGCATTCTTTCAGGATTGGGAAGCGCAGATGGTGACTCACTGAGCTCCAGACACGGGGCTCAGCCCTGCCCGCCTCACTCAGCGCCCGCCTGTGACGTCACCCGCTGCAAGCCGCTCTCTGGGGCGAGGCGGTGTGCCCGAATCTCCCTCTATAGAGTCACTATGGGGAGGGGGCTTCGCCTCTATAGACCCGCTCTTCCCATTCATTCCACTATGTAGCACATGGCATGGGGAGGGGGCATCGCCTCTATAGACCTGCTCTTCCCATTCATTCCACTATGTAGCACATGGCATGGGGGGGGGTATCGCCTCTATAGACCCGCTCTTCCCATTCATTCCACTATGTAGCACATGGCATGGGGAGGGGGTATCGCCTCTATAGACCCGCTCTTCCCATTCATTCCACTATGTAGCACATGGCATGGGGAGGGGGCATCGCCTCTATAGACCCGCTCTTCCCATTCATTCCACTATGTAGCACATGGCATGGGGAGGGGGTATCGCCTCTATAGACCCACTGGCCCCATTCATTCTACTATGTAGCACATGGCATGGGGAGGGGGTATCGCCTCTATAGACCCACTGGCCCCATTCATTCCACTATGTAGCACATGGCATGGGGAGGGGGTATCGCCTCTATAGACCCGCTCTTCCCATTCATTCCACTATGTAGCACATGGCATGGGGAGGGGGCTTCGCCTCTATAGACCCGCTCTTCCCATTCATTCCACTATGTAGCACATGGCATGGGGAGGGGGCTTCGCCTCTATAGACCCGCTCTTCCCATTCATTCCACTATGTAGCACATGGCATGGGGAGGGGGCTTCGCCTCTATAGACCCGCTCTTCCCATTCATTCCACTATGTAGCACATGGCATGGGGAGGGGGTATCGCCTCTATAGACCCGCTCTTCCCATTCATTCCACTATGTAGCACATGGCATGGGGAGGGGGTATCGCCTCTATAGACCCACTGGCCCCATTCATTCCACTATGTAGCACATGGCATGGGGAGGGGGCTTCGCCTCTATAGACCCGCTCTTCCCATTCATTCCACTATGTAGCACATGGCATGGGGAGGGGGCTTCGCCTCTATAGACCCGCTCTTCCCATTCATTCCACTATGTAGCACATGGCATGGGGAGGGGGCTTCGCCTCTATAGACCCGCTCTTCCCATTCATTCCACTATGTAGCACATGGCATGGGGAGGGGGCATCGCCTCTATAGACCCGCTGGCCCCATTCATTCTACTATGTAGCACATGGCATGGGGAGGGGGCATCGCCTCTATAGACCCGCTGGCCCCATTCATTCCACTATGTAGCACATGGCATGGGGAGGGGGTATCGCCTCTATAGACCCGCTCTTCCCATTCATTCCACTATGTAGCACATGGCCTGGGGAGGGGGTATCGCCTCTATAGACCCGCTCTTCCCATTCATTCCACTATGTAGCACATGGCATGGGGAGGGGGCATCGCCTCTATAGACCCGCTCTTCCCATTCATTCCACTATGTAGCACATGGCATGGGGAGGGGGCATCACTCTATAGACCCGCTCTTCCCATTCATTCCACTATGTAGCACATGGCATGGGGAGGGGGTATCGCCTCTATAGACCCGCTCTTCCCATTCATTCCACTATGTAGCACATGGCATGGGGAGGGGGCATCACTCTATAGACCCGCTCTTCCCATTCATTCCACTATGTAGCACATGGCATGGGGAGGGGGCATCGCCTCCATAGACCCGCTCTTCCCATTCATTCCACTATGTAGCACATGGCATGGGGAGGGGGCATCACTCTATAGACCCGCTCTTCCCATTCATTCCACTATGTAGCACATAGCATGGGGAGGGGGCATCGCCTCCATAGACCCGCTCTTCCCATTCATTCCACTATGTAGCACATGGCATGGGGAGGGGGTATCGCCTCTATAGACCCACTGGCCCCATTCATTCCACTATGTAGCACATGGCATGGGGAGGGGGCATCGCCTCCATAGACCCGCTCTTCCCATTCATTCCACTATGTAGCACATGGCATGGGGAGGGGGTATCGCCTCTATAGACCCGCTCTTCCCATTCATTCCACTATGTAGCACATGGCATGGGGAGGGGGTATCGCCTCTATAGACCCGCTCTTCCCATTCATTCCACTATGTAGCACATGGCATGGGGAGGGGGTATCGCCTCTATAGACCCGCTCTTCCCATTCATTCCACTATGTAGCACATGGCATGGGGAGGGGGTATCGCCTCTATAGACCCGCTCTTCCCATTCATTCCACTATGTAGCACATGGCATGGGGAGGGGGTATCGCCTCTGTAGACCCGCTCTTCCCATTCATTCCACTATGTAGCACATGGCATGGGGAGGGGGCATCGCCTCTATAGACCCGCTCTTCCCATTCATTCCACTATGTAGCACATGGCGTGGGGAGGGGGTATCGCCTCTATAGACCCGCTGGCCCCATTCATTCCACTATGTAGCACATGGCATGGGGAGGGGGTATCGCCTCTATAGACCCGCTCTTCCCATTCATTCCACTATGTAGCACATGGCATGGGGAGGGGGTATCGCCTCTATAGACCCACTGGCCCCATTCATTCCACTATGTAGCACATGGCATGGGGAGGGGGTATCGCCTCTATAGACCCGCTCTTCCCATTCATTCCACTATGTAGCACATGGCATGGGGAGGGGGTATCGCCTCTATAGACCCGCTCTTCCCATTCATTCCACTATGTAGCACATGGCATGGGGAGGGGGTATCGCCTCTATAGACCCACTGGCCCCATTCATTCCACTATGTAGCACATGGCATGGGGAGGGGGTATCGCCTCTATAGACCCGCTCTTCCCATTCATTCCACTATGTAGCACATGGCATGGGGAGGGGGTATCGCCTCTATAGACCCGCTCTTTCCATTCATTCCACTATGTAGCACATGGCATGGGGAGGGGGTATCGCCTCTATAGACCCACTGGCCCCATTCATTCCACTATGTAGCACATGGCATGGGGAGGGGGCATCGCCTCTATAGACCCGCTCTTCCCATTCATTCCACTATGTAGCACATGGCGTGGGGAGGGGGTATCGCCTCTATAGACCCGCTGGCCCCATTCATTCCACTATGTAGCACATGGCATGGGGAGGGGGTATCGCCTCTATAGACCCGCTCTTCCCCTTCATTCCACTATGTAGCACATGGCATGGGGAGGGGGCATCGCCTTTATAGACCCGCTGGCCCTATTCATTCCACTATGTAGCACATGGCATGGGGAGGGAGCATCGCCTCTATAGACCCGCTGGCCCCATTCATTCCACTATGTAGCACATGGCATGGGGAGGGGGCATCGCCTCTATAGACCCGCTGGCCCCATTCATTCCACTATGTAGCACATGGCATGGGGAGGGGGCATCACTCTATAGACCCGCTCTTCCCATTCATTCCACTATGTAGCACATGGCATGGGGAGGGGGCATCGCCTCTATAGACCCGCTCTTCCCATTCATTCCACTATGTAGCACATGGCATGGGGAGGGGGCATCGCCTCTATAGACCCGCTGGCCCCATTCATTCTACTATGTAGCACATGGCATGGGGAGGGGGTATCGCCTCTATAGACCCGCTGGCCCCATTCATTCCACTATGTAGCACATGGCATGGGGAGGGGGATACTGAGGGACCACCTAGTATTGTTAGGGCACCTTCAGACCTCAATGTTTTTATTTATACTTGCAATAAAAGCAGACAAGTCGTGCACCATTGGAATCCGTGCTGCACGATCAAGTGTAACACAGCTCCTAGACGTTGTGGTAAGGTGCAAGGGGCCATCATTGACTGAAGGTATGTGGTACCAAGGTACCTGGCCTTGCTGCAGTAAAGCCGTGTAGTTTGTAGCTGCTAATGGCAGTCTGGTGCTGAAGTTTTAGTATAGCCGAAAGGCTAACACGGGACGGTTTTACTGGGATGGAGTAGAGCAGGGTGGGACTCCATCCCCTACCCAGGTCTGGGTTTTACAGGTCGCATAAATAGCCTGGGGAGTCAGCTGTGTCTGGAGCTCCCTTGTGAAGTGAGACTCTGTGAGCTTGGCTGAAAACCCCTATGTAGGCTGTTTCATGCGGACCCGAGGCGGATTCGGCTGCAAAGTAGCAAGTTTGCCCAAGGACTAAAAACGCCGTTGCCTGTCTGATTTACTTCTGCTGCATTTTCCAGAAAAGGTGATGTAACCAAAAAGGACATTCGGTTTTATTTAACTTTAGCTGCAACATCCCGATTTAGGGTGCTCCACTGTGTGAAATCTCATAGATCAATTCGCTGCAATTCCACAACACAAGTGTGGGTCGCGGCTGTATCTCTCACATTTCTGGTTGGGTGGCCTGGGGGAGCAGCTAGAAGCTTGTGCTTCATCTTTATAAAGTTTCTCTGATGTCAGATTGGCTTAGTAGAGCTGAATAGGTGTAAGGCACTGATTGGCTGTTGGCTCATGCATGCTCATTGGGATAGTAGGAGACTTTTTACAGTGGTCCCTGTAGTTCCCTGGATGCTCTACTAGAGAGAAACAATACCCAGGAGACCAAGGTTCCTCCTCCACAATGCCAGGTGCTGCCGCAGCCTCCTCTGTGATGCCGGGCGCTGCCCCAAGTTCCTCCTCCTCCACAATGGCAGGCGCTGCCGCAGGTTCCTCCTCCACAAGGCCGGGTGCTGCCGCAGGTTCCTCCTCCACAAGGCCGGGTGCTGCCGCAGGTTCCTCCTCCACAATGCCGGGCACTGCCACAGGTTCCTGCTCCTCGACGATGCCGGGCACTGCCACAGCCTCTTCAATGATGTTGGGCGTTGCCGCAGCCTCCTACTCGATGCCTGGTGCTGCCGTAGCCTCCTCCACGATGCCAAGTGCTCCGCCTTCCAAAACTCACCTTTTCCAGGACTGGATGAACCAGCAACTGGTCCTGGACCCACATGGCTCCATGCAGCCAATTAATAGGGCCCTATCTGAAACAGCAGTTGGCCACTGGTGGTGATGTGTGTCCAAAGCCTCGAAGAGGAGAGCGGAAGAGGTTCATTCCAGAGTCCAGATTTGGGTAATTTCAGGTGGGGCATCAGCAGTCGGGCTGCCCCCCCCCCCCCCCCCAGATATGAGGAGCAAAACATTGCCTCACAAGCCAACCTGTCGCAAAGTCCTTCCAATTTCACGGCCACCAGGTCCTCCTGCAGGGGACAGAAAACTGTGGATTCTGGAGGACGACTCTGCAGAGGCACAGTAATGCAAAGTCACTATTTGTTTTTTTCAAATGAGGCCCCATCCCAAAAAAATTGCATGAATAGCCCAACTTTTTCTGAAAATCTCAAAAATAGTCTAATGATTCTGATAGGGCCTCTTACTTTATGCGTAGATACAAAAGTCATCCAGAACTTCCTTGACAGAAAGTCATAAAAGACCAACCCTTTATGCATAAGTCATCCCGATTTGGTGTGACCTGCCACTTAAAACCACATACAAAGTCCAGAAATGAGGCAGAATATTCACCCATCTAAGTTCCTGAAGCTGTGTCCATGTGCCCTCCTAACCCTATTTGCCGCTGGCACTTATATGGACAGGTGAGTATTGCCTGGTTACTATGCTTAATTTTCCAAAATGGCATCAAGCAAAGGGTGATTCCAGATGGAGATGGAGGGGGCACTTTAAAGACTGGTCTCTGTATATTTGTGTAGACAGCCAGAATGTGGGTGCTGAAAAGTTCCTGGTATGGCTGTCATGCGGGTGTTTCTCATGTGTCAGTAGCTGGGGAAGTTTTACACTCAGCAGAGCAGCAGAAAGTCACTGGACATCTCTGCAGCTGGACTTGGGGGATGTCTCACCAATGCCTATCCCGGTGATATCAGTGATGATTCAGTGTGTGACAAGGCCAGTGCCTAAAATAAACCAGTGATAAGGAGTTTTCTTAGACATGCCTTAAAGTAGACCCGAACCTCTAAGGTTTAGGAGGCAAATCTAATTGGTCACCATTAGTCGCATGATTGTCAGCCATACAAAACACTGAGGATGTTGTAAACACTGGCTGACTTGACATTAGCTCTTCTTCAAAGGCATTTGTAAAGCCGTGGCGTGATCCTGGAGCTGGGGCGGACTGGCCATAAGGTGACCTGGAAGAATTCCGAGTGGGCTGCACTACATTGGGGGCCAGTTGGGCCACTGCTAATTACACATGCATACAATTCCTGCCCCCCCTAGTCTCCCTCCCAGCCCCCTTGTACCAGACCCAACTGTAGCCTGCTAGCCATAAAAACCCAGCCCATATTCTGCCCCCAACACTAGAGCCTTAGAATCATAACTGGCTGGGGGGGGGGGGGGGGGGGCTGCCAAATGATATGCCCCTACAATACTAATACTTCAGTAGCAAACAAGTACCATGACTTTGTCATGTCTCACCCCCTGGCTGATATTTGGTCTCATTCCACCACTGTTCTTTTTGCTTGAATGGGGAGGGCAATTAGATGGTTTCTGCCACTTCAAAGTGGACCAAAACCCAGCATTTTCACTATCTGGCATCCCTATGTAAGATGCTCCTCTGTGCGAACCCCCCCCCCCATTCACCCCAAAATCTAAGCTTTTTCTAGTTCCACGGTGCATGCGGTCAGCACTTTATGCCAAGCATATTAATACTTGGCATAAATCGCTGTTTGCACGAGAGCTCCAGCCCATGGAAGCAACAGCATCCATGGTATCCCTGTGATATGTAGCGCACTCCTGCCCCCAGCCTATCCAAATGCCTGGGTGGAGGGCGCGCCTCAGCTACAGGGAGGCCAGCGAGCATGGCACTGGAGCCCCAGAAAGGTGAATGAATCTTGGTGATCTTAGGGTGCTCACACAGCAGGGCATCCCAAAGTATTTTTGTCACCCCTGATTTAAGGTCTCCTTGGTAAGTTCATGAAATTGGACTTACCCTTTAAACTTGTGTGCGAAGGTTCTTGTATAGCTGTACTAATAAATCAACTGGGCTTGCTGTTTTATTTTCATTACATTTCTTTAGTCATTCCACTGGCTGTACCCATTTCAGAGTCTCCATAGGAGAGGGAATTGATAAAGGCAGCCAAACTAGCGAAATGTTTTTAAAGTGGAACATCAGTCAAAAAGTGCCCCCCCCCCCATGTTAGAAACAAAAAGACCCCTTACCTTATCCAGGGGCCCGCGCCACTCTCTCGGCGCTCCAGATCCTGGGCTCCGCCATCTTGCATGAAGGCACTGAGCCGCTTCCCCTGGCTCCATGCATGCTCCTGCCACCCATTCAAGTGAATGGGCAACAGGAGTGCGTGCGGACATGGGAGGTGCACAGAGACTGGGGGAGCAGCGTGGGCCTGTGGAGAAGGTAAGGGGTCTTTCTCCTTTTAACCCCCATCCTGCCTCAGCAGCAGGGCACTTATTTGACTGAAATTCCACTTTAAAGTGATTTACGTGCCAAATAAAAAAACTAAGGGGGGCTTACCTTTTGTTCCCCACAGCTGATCCTACTGTGGCGATCAGCAACTCTGGAACATATCCCACGCTGGCCGGGTCAGAACTCCAATCGCCAGTGCTTCTATGTTTGTATATTGCTTCTCTGTAAGCAGAAACGGGCACAGCTATTCCCTTTCCATTCACTGCAATTGATGGGGGTGTGCCGAGGCCTGACACGCCTGCCCAATTTCAGTGAATAGAGAATAGAGAGGGCATGACTGCTGCCCTGTGGCAATGGGGGAGCTGCACGATTCCAGCAAGGAAGTGCCGATGACTAGTGCTCCTACCTGGCTGGCCGACATGGGATGTGATCTATTGTTCGGGTGAGTGCTGATTGCCAATCAGCTGCGGAGAATAAAAGGTGAGCACTTTTTTGTTTTTTTATTTGTCCATTTGCTTCCGATCAAACCTCAGTGGCTGCTGGAAGTCATGTGAGGCTGCATGGGAACAATGAAGCAGGTGGATACCTAGGCTGGGGACTGGCCTTCCCATACAAGTATGTGTAGCGGAGCTCTGCTCAGTGGGATGCCCCCCTTCTTCCTAGTTCAGTGACCCTCCAGTCTTATACAACTGAAAGTCCCCTTTAATGAGGATCCAGCGTTGTCACCCCTCCTAGTCCCCACAATCCTAAGTGGAGTTAGGACCTGCTGTGACCCCTGAGTCAGCCAATCACAGTAGCAGCCACAGCTAGCTTCCACTGCTGCTGACTTAAGGAGGCTGGAAGTGGGTCGCTGTATTCCCAAGCTCAACGATTAGGGCTGCGCAGTTATATCAATTTACGGGTACATTTCAATTCAAGGTATTCTTTAAAGGCAAGCTAGAAAGTAGACTGTTAAAATAGTTGATACACTGATAATAAACAATAAAAGTAACTACTGTTGTTTAGTAATTGGCCCCAAGGGCCTGTCTGCCAGACATACCAGTCTGTGTACCGTAAACAGCGGTATTTCATGACTGTAAAAGTACACATGCCCCTAAGCTGGGGATTGCAGAAAGAAAGAAAAATGCAGGTGCAGTGAGCTAAACCTCAGCTCTGCTTAGCGCCGACACACAGGAGACTCTGCCTTTATGTCACTTTAGCTGATGGTGTGAAGACAACGTGTTCTGAACTTAGCCTGCTGATGAGTCCGAAGAATCATTTGGAGGGAAAGTTCTGTATTTACAAAATGTTCAACTCATCTGCCACTGCATAAAACAGAATAAATAAATATATATATATATATATATTATAATGTTAATGCTGTATAATATGTTTACATCAGCTTCTGAAATGTATGTATTTAGAGCATGGATCTCCAACTTGTAGCTCTCAGCACGGCAATCCTTCTCCCAGCATTCTTAGAAGAACTCATAGAGGCAGTATTTTATGGTGCAGGAGATCTATATCCATATGCACTCTGCTTCAGGGACCAGGGTCTGGGTGCTAACTGAATTTGTCAAGTTTGATGCCCCAGGTGGATGCTCTTCAGCAGACCTAAAATCTTTTAAGTTAAGGTCCACTTTAAAAGTAAAGGATCCTGAAGCAGCCCATTTTTGAGCTTGCTAAGGGCTAGAGTGTACAAACAGTATTTTCCAAACAACAGAATGAATTAGGAACTTATGGTATCTTGGGGGGGGGGGGGGGGGGGCTCATTGGTGATATGGGAGGCCCATACTTGCCAGGACTTGACTATACAGACCCCAAAACTGTGCGCCCATTCACCTGGTGAAACCAATTGGCTGATGGAGGTCACCTGGGTCTGGGTCCTGGCAGTTGAATTGAAGATGTTCCAGAAGTATGAGACCACCCATATTGGGGCATTTGGTGGTATGCACAATCCGTGTGCCCCTCAATGCAGAGAAAATAACCCGATAATTGCTTTAAAATGATGATTGGGACAAGGGGTTACCTGGTGCCTCCCGGGAATCCCAATTTCAGGGTGCCCCATTGTGGGAGCCACCCAGATTGCCCGCAAACCCCTTACCTTTCCACCGATCCCTTGCCACATCTCCGTCATCCCTGCAGCTGTGCGTGCTTCTGTTGCCAGCAAAGAAGGAACTGGAGATGTGGCTGCCCCCTCTCCCTATGTCGAAGCTCAGTCCCAAACAAAGGCTTTATGTCATGCATTAGTATACACAGCATAAATCACTGATTGGATGAGAGCCCACGTATGCACAGTGGGAGCCGCGGAAAGGTGATTTGAGTTGGCAATTTGGAAGTCTCACACAGTGGGGCATCCCAAATATGGACAAGTGAAAATCCTGGTGGTTGGTTGAATTTAAATGGGTGCTGAACCACATTGTGATAGTTGCTAGGCGGGGCTTCCAGGCTGCTGGAGCATTCCCTGGTGCATAGATCCCCGGAGACTCCACTTTCACTTAGCTTCACCGCAATCCTCCTGAGTCACTTCCACTTTTACTGGCCGCCAGATGATACATGGGCCACGTAACCGCTTAGCGGCCAGTCGCAGCCCGGATTTTGATTTTGCAGACTGGATTACCCAATTAGGGCAAAATGAGTGTTGGACCACTTTATAGCCAATTTGCACATACTGTTAGGATACCAAAATGTTATCTCAGCATTGGTATCTCAGTCATTTGGCTGGGTAGAACTATCAGCTCTATTCTTTGGAGTTAAAAAGGAGCATTGTGTTCTGCATGCGGCAGAACTATTAGCTTGCTGCCTGTGGTGCACATTTTGCCTATCTGCTGTGCTCTACAGTCAGTTTCTAGGGGGTAAGTGTGTCAGGCAGCTATAAATTATGTCCAAGTGAGAGCGCCTTAGCTGCAATCATTCATTATTGACAGGAAACCATTTGCAGAGTACTTGGCGTGAGGAGGTTTGACAGAATCTTCTGGCTTATTCTGAACATAAAACAAAGGACTTGATAACTGAAGGTGTTTACCTTATATTTCTGAATCTTCACCGGGCTAAGCTTGCCTGCATGCCTCCATGCAAACACAGCGTATAGACATACACTGTATTGAAGCTTGGCAGCTCTTTGATTTACCCATCAACTTGACAGCCTCAGGGTCAAAGCAAAAAGAGTAATTACATTGTTGCCTAGGAAAAAAAATGTAATTAGAACAGTGTATTGATGCATACATAATCCTCAGGGCCTTACCACCGCTATCTATCTGCTTTACCTCCTGTAATGTACCAAATAGTCTTTAAATGAAGAAAGGGTTTTTAAATGGACTATCAATAGGTTGGCCCAGTGGCGTATCATGGGGGGCAGATGACCTGGGTGCTGAGTTGTCAGTGGGGCGCAAGTTAGATGGCAGGGCAGCATGAATGGCAAGCCAAGCTGTTTATTGTGCAGTTGCTGGGGCCACAGAGGCAAAGCTGTACACAGAATGTGTTATTCTGATTGAGCAGGCTCCACCCCCAGGTGCATCATCACTCTGCTGCCTAGTCTCCCGGGCTGTGAGGAGAGAGGAGGAAGTTCTGTTGTAGTGCTGAGAAGCATCATATACCAACGTATATGTGTGTGTGTGGCTATCTCTCTGTGAGAGTCTCTCTCTCTGTCTCTTTCTCTGCCTGTGAGTCTCTTTCTGTCAGCCTTTATTTGAGTCTCTCTCTCTGTCTCTTTCTCTGCCTGTGAGTCTCTTTCTGTCAGCCTTTATTTGAGTCTCTCTCTCTCTCTCTGAGTCTCTGTCTGTCGGTGTCTCTTTCTCTGTGTTTGTTAGACTTAATATGTTTTCACAATACCAAGAGAGAGGGTGCACTACGTACATCAATATATGTGCTCACTAAACCAAAGGTTACACGAAAGCATAAGGAGGACTGTGCTCCACGCACCCTATCCATCCCAAATAGGAGCACCAACCAATGCAAATTTCTTATAAACCACTTTATTAACAATCAATATACAGGCAAGGAGACTAACAATCGCTACATAAAATACATAAAGACACAATTAAAAACAGCTGCATCTGCCCAAATCCGTATCTATAATCATCACAATCTTGTCATTTCTGGGGAACAGGACCCCCTAATACTCTCCAAAAAAAATGAGGGAGCAGGGGGACTCTAAGGGTTCATTTGTGCCGGCACAAATGATCAATCTTCAAATTCAAGTATGAAGTGACTGGTGCTGTACTAAAGTGAAGTTAATACAAGGTATACAATAATTACAAATCAATAACTAATAAATAGTAGTGAAACCCACATACACTGTGTACATATAATACAGAATAATGTGCAAATATCGCAATAATCAATCATAATCGTGAACACGAACAATAACAAAAGGCACAAACCAGACCCAAAATGTGCAAAAATAGCAATCCAACAGGTAAACAATCTTCTGTAAAGTGCAGATAACCAGACCAATATGTCACATAAGGCAGCAGCACATATGTTCCCAGGAGTGAAAGGGTATCAGGGCAGGATTGCAGCAGGAGACACCTGCACACCTTTATATGTTTTTACCATTTACTAAAGCACTATCCAATATGGCTATGGTTTGAATGATGGAACCCTTATTAAAGTAGCACAAAACCCAGCAGCGGCTGCTCTGGAATCAGATTCCAGGGCCAGACGCTGGCTTTTCCCAGGGGCATCCCGAATTGGGATTCTCCACTGACTGACCCCCCCCCCCAGGGCGTACATAAAAACTCACTTTTCCCCGCTCCAATGGTGCATGCACAAGCTCTCGTCCAATGACACCCGTCTGCTATGTCTACGTCATTTGGCAACTCTCATTGTTTACAATGGAGAGAACTCCTCGACATCATGTCATTCAGGCACATGCGCACGGTCAGGGATGTGTCAGCGTGCGCTCCCCATTCTAGTAAATGAGAACCTTCTCAGATTCTACTAGGCGAACTAGGGGATTTCACATAGTGATGTATCCCAGTTCAGGATGCCCCGGGGGCATGGAACAAAACCCGAGAAAGTCAATTGGGCCTGGGGCAATTCAGTTTATTTGGGGGGGGGGGCTATTCTGAATCTTTGCCCCGAGTGCAGAAAAGCCTGGCTCTGCCTCTGGGCTGGCCTGCTCTATCAGTCTGGCAGGAGTGCAGACTTGTAGGTATCTGTGCCAGTAGTTCCAACCATTCCAATGGGAGTGGCCGTGAAAAGCACACACCTTCCTCCCTATAAGGAGCACCAAAAACGTTTTTAATATCAAATCTCAATGTTCAAAATTTATTGTAACATGTAAACACATAAAATACATATACACATATAGCACAAGACAATTTAAAACCATATGTTGGGTCCCAATTCATCTTCTTATCTTCATGTATCTACCAACCCCCATCCAGGGGGTGCACCCCATAGGAGAGGTTGGTATCTGTGCCAGTAGCACGCATATCTCCAGCAAAATTCTGGTCAGATTAGCTGAGAACTTGCCAGCAATAGGCATTTTTAATAACGTAAATAGACAAATTAAAGATCGTCCACAAACCATTACCTTTCCTCTGGTACCTCGCCGCATGTCCGTCATCCCTGCAGCTGTGCATGCCAGAGATGCGGCTGCCCCTGCTCCATATGCCAATGCTTAGTCCCAAACATTTAGCAGTGCATTAATATGCACAACATTAAAGCACTGGTTAGATGAGAGATGAGAGCCCACCCTTGCACAGTGGGAGCGGCAGAAAGGTGAGTTGAGTGAGCAAGCTGGGGGGTCTCACACTTCTACTTTATGACTATTTACTATGAGGCTAACTATAATCTAAAGCAGTGGTGCTCAACTGTTTTATGCCAAGTACCCCCTAGTGACATGAAACTCCAACCAAGTACCCTCTAGCAACAAGTGAAATCAAGCATCCCCGAGGAGGGTATAACTGTAATGAAAAAAGGCTTAATGGTCAACTGTGTATGAAAAGAGCATGTTAGGGAGGCAGAGTCTCTCAGAAACAAAGGTGGACAGAGGTTCACCTATGTATGAAAATCTTATTGTTGAACAATTTGACAAAAATGTAAAAAATCCCACCATCTACAGTACACAAAGGAGAAGGATGATGGCCAATATTGGATGCTTGTGATCTCCAACCCTCAGACAATGCTGCATTTAAAACAAGCATGAATTGGTAATCCAAGATAGGGATGCCACATTGTGCAATGCGGCCCTATACTGACAGTATTTGAAACAGTAATCTAATCTATCATATTCTCATAGGTCACCTTCAAATATGCTCGATTAAGCCTACAAAAGGAATTGCCTTATTTCATCATATTTAACAGAACTGAAAGATCATGATAATCTTTTAGACACAGGCAGAAATTCTGCTGAAACATTAAAGTGGACCAAAACCCAGGATTTTCACTACCCTGAGTTTTGGTCCATCCCCCCTGGTTTGGTATGCACTGCTATGTTAATCCCAGCAGTTTACTCAGGGCTTTATTCATCAAGCCATAGCGCCAGGTAATGACTGGCAGTGACAGGTAATGACAGGTAGCGAATGGTGACCGCCGGGCGCTGTACGCAATGCCACATTTATCAAAGCGAATCTGGTGAGCGACTAACAGCGATACGTAGCGACCGATTCATCATCACAGACGGCTCACCATATACCGCCGGCGCTCTGGATTCCAGAGCACCTGGTATTACCTTTCGCTACCTGTAACTCTCCCAAACATTTCAATGGATGTTCTTTTCATTCTCTTTAAACAGGGTTTTATTTTTTTAATTTTTTTTTATAATTATCAAATATTTGTGTGACCTCTCCTGGCCTATTTAAAGTCATTTTTGGACATTTTTTAGAATTTTAATTTTTTTATGCAGAATTGTCCTTACATGTCTGGTATTAAAGTGTTCATGTTACAATGTAATTCCATATGTTTTCGCTTTGTTACTAGTGGATACATGTTCAAAAACAGACTTTAATCACACAACCTCTGGCTGCTCTGGGCTACAACGACACAATTTTGAGACCCGTCGCTGTGTGAGGCTATTTTTTTGATGAATATGGTGCGAGTCGGTCGCACTGAGCTGGTGCTACCGTTTGCTCCCATACAGCGCTGTACTGGTGTTAGAGCGACTCACACAATATATTCATCAATGCCGGGCAGCGACTAAGACGCTCTGAAACAGCAAACCATGGCCGAGCACAGCGTATACTAGCGGTTACTCTCAATGCCTCGCTACAGACGCTCATCTGTCGGTACCTGGCACTAGTAATGAATCAGCTTGCCCGTAAACTCACCTCTCCTCAGCCCAGCGGGAGCATCAGCTTATCCGGCCACCCATATTAATGTGACTAGAAGCTGAATGCAATCCCAGCCGTACACAGCATCACTTGCATCCTTGAGCTGTGCGAGTCCATACACAGTCATTCAGTTGTGGCGGGCATGGCTGCGCACAACTGAAAGAGGACGCAAGTGATGCTGCTGCCATTTGCACTTGTGCCGTGAGCTCGTTGGACAGTTAAGATTTCTGAGCGAATGGCAGGGGAGAGGGAATCGGCCGGCCCTGCACTTCATAGACTCCTGGGCCGGTTTTGGTCCACTTTCATAATCCACCCGATTATTACTATTCCTATTTATAGTCAAATGCTAGAGTATGCTGTAGAGCTGCCCTACCAAATAACTCAATAGTAATTACTGTGAATAGTAGTAATATTAGTAGAGGGTTAAAATTTACAAAACAAGTGTACAAGCTGTATATTGGGATCAAGCTATGTAGAAATATAAGGAATGGAACCACTTAGGGTAGTGGTGAGATGCTTGATCAGCGGTAAACAGTTTGATCATTACAAGTTAGAACATTAAAGTGGACCAGAATCCACGTCCCCACAGCCCTGGAATCTATAAGATATATACCTGGAAACTCACCTTCTTTCCCGGTCCAATGGCACATGCGCAAGCAGTGGCCGCCTCCCCGCTATACCTTTAGCAGGGAGCGTGCCCATGCCAGGCATTTGTGAATGGCTGGCGCGGTCACGCTCCCTGTTAGAGGGTAGGGGGGATGCGGCCGCCAGCGTACTCGGATCTGCTTGTCTTAGAGGAAGGGACGGGAGCAGATCCAATGCAGACGGATTGGATGAGAGGCTACTCATGCGCTGTAGGACCGGGGAAAGGTGAGTTAGTTTGGGCGGCCTGAGGGGTTTCCCACAGCAGGGCGCCCCCGATTGGATTGTCCTGGGAGCAAGGACTAAAACCCAGGATAGTAAAATCCTGGGTTTTGGGCCACTTTAAGAGTAGTGTTGGGCAAACCCCTAGGAGTTTGGGTTCAACAAGTTCAGCCGAACTTTGAACAAAGGTTCGATTCGTGTACCTGGCACGCCCATGGATAAAGATAATGAGGACACTCAGCAGCCCATCAACTAGCTTTTCTGAATTTTGTGGTTTGAATTCGCTTAATACAGAGCATAGAGTATGATAGAAAAATATCGGGAAAGCAAGACATTTTGTTTTGAATTTTATGATAATCATGCTATACCAATATAATACAGAGAAATTAACTTCAATCCTCTTCCCATTTTCCTGTTCAATGTTTGTGTCAATAATGAATGTTTTTATGGGCCAATTTTGAGCATGTACACTAGAGTGGGTGTTGTATAATAAAATATATAAAAAGATAAAAATATATATATATATATATTATACCATGCTCTATGATTAATGTCCTAACTTTCAAACTGTATATCGAGGGCCAAGCATTTTACCACTATAGCCCTACCAAATAAATCAGAGATGTCAGTCTCCATACTATGAAAGCATTGAAAGCAGCATGAAATATTCTGGTTGGGTTTAGAATCAAATAACAAAGTTATTTATGAAAATGTATCATTTATGAGCACTAGGGTGATGTCTGTTTACAATGTTGTATTTGGTGAGAGATGTACTTTAATTTTGTTGCGCTTCTTGAATGTTCACACATTTCTATAATGTCTAAATAGCTGCTTGTCCCAGGCATTTATTAAATGGCTGCTAGTGAATTAAATACTGTAATTAAAGTGGACCAACACCCGGGGGGGATCGGCCCGGAAATCTATAAGATTCCCGGACCGATCAGATCCCTCCCCGCGGGGCATCCGAAATCGGGATGTCCCGCGGGGAGGAACCCCCCCCAGGAGGCCCACAAACCTTACCTCAGCCCCGTTCCATCGGCGCATGCGCGAGCCGCGTCTCACGCTTCCCTCTAGCAGGGCGCGCACCCGCGCCGGCCGTTTGTGAATGGCCGGTGCAGGCGCGCTCCCTGTTAGAGGGAAGCGCAAGACGCGGCCTCCAGCGCTCAGAGCCAGCTGAGCTGGTATGCGCGTCCAGGCGGCCTTGGACGCGCATACCACAGCGGCTCTGAGCGCTGTGATTGGCTGGCGCGGTCACGTGGGAGCGGGGAGAGGTGAGTTTTTTGGGGGGTTTCAGACAGCGGGGCACCCCCGATAGTCAAAATCCTGGGTGTTGGTCCACTTTAAATGTCTAACAGTTACTTGATGTCTGTAGTCTATACTCGTTCGGCTTAATATGTAATGCAATTTATGTTGTAATTTTCTGTTACATAAAATCTATTTGCAGATGCTTATTATAAACTATTATACATTTACATGTAAATGTATATCTATAGGACACACACTGAGGAACCCTTTGAGGCATGAAACATGCATCTCTGATCCCTCTGCTCTGACACCACCTGACAACAAGTCTACTGGCCTGGGAGAAAGTACAGAGAGGGGCAGTCAGCTGATTTCCCATATGATTGCTGCAAGATCCCAACACTAGGTGAGTTTTACATAGCGTGGCATCCCATATAATAATGTCCAATGGAAGGTTTTCACTTGGACCAGGATTTGGTCCCATTTGGTGAGTGTAGTCCATAAGCCACGTGAGTATTCAAGTCTCTGGTGTGCATCTAGCCTTGTTCTCCTGCTACTATGAAATACCATATAGTCAATTAATCCCACTTAATCCAGAACAACACCCTGATAAGAAAGTTTCTTTATCTGGATAGCACACCTAGGCTATGAGTGAGCAGCGAGGGGCCCCCTTACAGCTGGGCATGTGCAATCAGCAATTTCACAGCCAGCAGGAGTGCGCTGCTCACTTGGGAGCCAATCTGAGCTTCTGCTTTGCCGTCCACTATTCACACTGGGGCCGCAATTATTGCGAAATAAGTGAATTTTTCACTAGAATAAAAAAGGCGAGCCACATTTTTTTCAGCAATCTGGGTAGCATGGGTTCGCTATGCAGATAAAGAAACTTTCTGGTTTCTGGTCTGGTTGTTCCGGTTTAACTACTATTTGGACTTGGCTTTGGACTTTCCATCCAAGCACCTTGTCTGGTCATTGGTTCTAATCTTGGCTTACAGTAGACCAGCATCATCCCAAGATGGTCCATGCCCACAACTTGTTGACTTGATCACCCAGCACCATCCTGTTGTAGCAGTAGTCTGTCTGCAGTGCTCTATGTCGCCCCTCCTGACTATTCAACACTTACGTACCACCAGAGGATAGCTTGAGTACCACTAGTGGTATTAGTACCACTGGTTGGAAATCCCTGATCTAGATCATTTGTCCTTTTTACTTCAAGCCAAAAATAAAAAAAAGGTTAAGAACCAATAGTCCTGCACAGCTGGTTGGCCCTATACCACGAGTTTCAAGCTTACCACAGCCAGAACGTGCCATCTCTGCTCACAAGCACAGCCTGTAGTCGTCTGGCTGCCTCCTTGCATTACTCACAATGATTGGTCCCCAGCTCCAAGCCGACCGGGATGTGGGGATAAGATTGCAGATGTCAGTATGTTTAAACTGCCATTATAGGGTGAATAATCTGCGCAGGACTACTGGTGAGTATCTATTGTCTTTTATTTTTGCCCAGACAGGGCCTTTAAGTTTAATTCTCTGATTAGAAAATGACCTGAAAGTCAGCTCTATAGATACAGCCCCAAGTATATGTCATTTAGGTCAAAACCCATTTGGCAGTGTTTCCAGGGTAAAGCGTGTAGGTAAAGTCAGTGGCTGTGTAGCAGGTGAAGTTGAGTGTGCATGGGAAACAGAATAGGCACAACAAGCACGCTCCTGCTTCCAGTCATTCTGAGGCTCCGGATGGAAGTGTGCCACACACTGAAGGGAAACCAGGGATGTGGCCGCTTCCTCTCCTAAACGGTTCCATATGCCATAAATGAATATGCACGGCATACAGCACTGATTGGACCAAAGCCTGCACATGTTCAGTGGGACGAGGGAAACGTGCATTTTTCCTCAAACTCAACAGCAACTATATATGAGTGCAATGAGAAAGATCTGTGTAACTCATTGAGCTTAAAGCAGAACAAAACCCAATGGGGACCACCTTTTTGGCTCCCTCACCAAACATTGGACGTCCGCAACCCCAGCATCCTTGGGCTGTGCACTCACTCCCACCCCAGCCATTCAGATAGACTGGGGACGAAAGCGCATCCGATGCTGAGATCGCATCCACTTTCGCTCCCGATTGCTATGTACAGAGCCACTCCAGTTGGACAGGTTCTATCACCCCTGATACACTAAACCTGTCACCCCTGGATGTTATTCTTACTATGAGAGAATAAACCACAAGTTTGGTGGGCGTTTTATTCAGTTCAGGTGTATAAGTGACCCCTCCTCTCATTAGCCGACACGTTTATATGGATTTTTAATATTATGCAATTTTCAAGTGGTGCCAACACTTGCATGCAACTGTATAGGGGAAGATTTGCACCATGATGACTGCACGTGACAAGCAGTAACACTAGTGCGATTACATATTTGTAAAGACAAATGGTCATAAATAAATATGACCTGACTGCAATGTTGAGTGCCCTGAACATCCTGGCAGCATGATTAGAGATGAGCGAACTTTTGAAAAGTTCGATTCGGCCGATTCGCCGAATTTCACAAAGAAATTCGGGTTCGGGCGAATCGAACTTTTACGAAGTTCCCCATCAAAAATGCCGGCATGGTGGGAGCGGGCCGGCCGGTTCCGCCGACAGCGGAGCCGGCCGGCCCGCTCCCACCATGCCGGCAAAAATGCTTTTTTTTTTTTTTTTTTTTAAATGCCGGCATGGTGGGAGCGGGCCGGCCGGCTTTACCGGCCCGCTCCCACCATGCCGGCATTTTTTTTTTTTAATTTCAGGAAAAATTTGATCAGCACGAACCACAAAATATTCGGGTTCGTGCCGAATCGAATATTTCCTGAAATTCGGAGCGAATTCCGGTTCGTCCGAACCGGTTCGCTCATCTCTAAGCATGATCACTAGTGGCATCGAGCAAGTAGCCTTGTCTCATAAAGGGACAGTCCAGGTTAATAAACAAAAAAAAAACCTCACTTTCCTGCTGACCCGTAAGCTCAATCTTATATAGTACTACAGAGCTGTGCCAGCCCAGTGTCATTTCTGTTACCGCCGAAGGTGACAGCCTCCTGACCAACTTAAGATGTGCATTGAAGTGTTCACCAGTTTTAACACATCAGGGGTGATGTGCCCCTTGTTGCCAATCAACAAGAGTGTCTGCTCAAGGCCAGACGGAGAGGACATTGTCTGAGCCCAACAGCACGGACCGCTGCAACGTGCAGCACTTTTTAAAAATTAAACTGAATAGGGACTTCAATGGTTTCACTTTCCATGATTTTTATGAAATGTGAGTTTCCTTTTAGAATAAATACAACAGTATTTTTAGCCTAGGATGGGGGTATTACTATATGAGGATTATCGGGGTCAAAATCCCTAAACCTATACAAAAAAAATGTAAGAATAACGTAATGTAAAAATAATTTATATATATATATATATATATATATAAACTCCCACATGGTGCCTTTGAAATGTTCTTTAGATTTGTAAAAAGAAAAATGTCGTGGATAGATCCTTTTTTTCATGCTAACTGTTCAATGTTGTCCATTACTTACAGTATCTGAGAATTTTTGGGATGATACAGGAATAGGATAAATTTGCCCTCATTGTTATCTAGATAGGTTGTTATTACTCGTCTAAACCAGAGGGATAATCTACGACTTTTTTAACTACTATATATAGGGCAGATGTTCAGTAAATGTTATATGTAATGTATTTTGGTACATTTCCTGCTTACCCAATATACAAAAACCAAGATAACTGAATATGATTCTTACAAGTTCAAATATGTACATAGAGAAGAAAAAAATAGCTGTGCCTCAGAATTTATGCTCTAGCCACCCTGCTCTGATATTTTCAGTGGATCTCATCCATGGACAGTAATTGCTTCTGTCACCTTGATCCATCGGGATTTCCTAGCTGCAGTAGTGACTTTGCCTCATTCAGTATTACTCAGCCTTGGGCAAAGTTGAAGCCTGTAGCAGCTTCTCACAGGGCTACACAATTATTTCACGTAACCATGAGATTGTAGACGCCACACAGACAAAACAAACACACTGCTTTGAGGTGATGTCAGCGCGCAAAGTCCACACTGCTGTTTTCTTTCTGATTGAACAGACTGAATCTTATACTCCATTATCATCCATAAAAGTTGCACGTTAAAGCTATAACACATAGGCTGTAATTAAATAAACACACCTAACAGAGGGGCACATGATCCTGGAATCCCTGCTATGCTGATACTGCTGCTGATACCAGTCTGTATGCCCTTTAGGATTAATGGCTCTGTCAAAGGTTTCCATAAGATATCATTGACACCCTTTGCAAAGCACCCAGTCTACAGCTGATGTGAAAATTCAGGGGTTATGGTTATTAGCAGCTGGAATCCCCCTCCTCCCGAGCTTGTTGGGGTTCCCTTAACCATCACAACAAGGGTTGTAAAGTAAAAGAAAAAACCTTATTTAACCCTTTAAGTGCCAGCCTACCTGGAGTTTTTGTCACACTCTGTTGCCAGACCATTTTGCACTATTTTGCGCTCCCCATGTTCAAATGTGATTTTTGAAGGGATTTCCAGGGATTTCCCAGGAAAATGATATATTGTTTTTTTCAGCAGAGTCTGGGCTTTAACATGAAATGTCTTGTTTGTCATTTGTTAGGTGTATTCTTAATATTTTTGGGTGAAATATGTGCAAATAAAAAAAAAATAAAATACAACTATGCTATGCAATATGCGCACCTTGCGGTTTTTCCAGAAAAACAACCCTTTACATTTGAAATACCCCCAACAAACTATATATTCTCTGGAAGTACACACCTCAGGCTTTCTAGGGGTACCAAGCTTGTGGATGTGGCCATAGTTTTCTGGAAGTAATCCCTCAACGTAATCTTTGGTTGCAAAGAGTTTCCCTAAAAAAAGGATAAAAAAGCAGAATCAAAGCCACATTTTCCTAAAAAAACTATATACAAACAAGAAAAAACAAGTTTAATCTGAAAACGCAACATCCCCCGAACAGAACAACACCCAACATGCATAGGTTCTGTCAAGGGAAGAGTTGCCAAACACCCCAAAGTAAAGCATGCGCATAACGGTAATTTTACTTGAAAATTTCAGCTCTGCAGACAAAGTGCGCACCTTGCGATTTTTCAACCAAAACAACCCTTTACATTTGGAATATCCCCCATAAACCATATATTCCCTGAAAGTACACACGTTAAGCTTTTTAAGGGTACCCAGCTTGTTCTAGTGGGCTCATCTTTCTGGAATTAATTCCTCAAAGAATTCTTTGGTTGCGCAGGGTTTCCCTAAAAAATTTATAAAAAAGCTGAATAAAAAACACCTTTTCCTAAAATATAAATATGCAAACCAGAAAAAACAAGCTAAGTCTGAAAGCGCAAGGTCCCCCGAACAGAACAATACCCAACATGCATAGGTACTATTAACCCTTTTAATTGCCAGCCTACTTGAGATTTTGTCACCCTCTGTTGACAGGCCATTTTCCCCATTTTGCGTCATGTTTTGCGACATGTTTTGCGCCATTTTTGCTGTAACTTTCAGAAAAATTATATATATATTTTTTGCAGCAGAGTTTAGACTTTAACATGAAATGTCTTGTTTGTATTTTTTTTTTTTTTTTTTTTACAATATTATTAAGTGAAAAAAAAAATAAATAAATAAAAACATTTTTTTAGAAAATTGACTCCTTTATTTTAAATAAAAAATGTATTTTATTAAGGAAAATCATATTGCATGTGAAAGCCCCATTTCTACCGATTAGAACGGTACCACATATTTATCGGTAGCCCCCCGTTCCTGCCCAGGAGACCCCCCTAACTGAAACAAGTATTTTATAACATTCACAAAAAAAATACAAAAACCATCCACACTACAAAGGGTTAAATCGGGAAAAAAAATGACATAGGGTCCCCCCTCCCAGGGGAGGGAGACCCCATTTTTTTTTTGATTTTTAAGGGTTAAAAACCCTTAAAAATCAAAAAAAAAATTGACGTGGGGTCCCCCTTACCCAAAGTAACCAGCCCGGGACCAGCTATGGGGGCTTGTAGGCACAGAGTGGGGGGGCCAGCTTTTGTGCCCCCCCCACCCTGCAGCCTACGAGCCCACATAGCCCATGTGGGCCCGGGCTCTTCTGCCCCCCCCTGGCCTTTGGGGAGGCAGGTAATGGGGGTGCCGGGGGTTAATGGCAAGCCACCCGCTAGCGCAGGTGGCTTGCCATCCCCCCAGCCTTGTGAACTGGTATAGGGGTCATGGACCCCTTACCAGTTCACAAGGGGTTAAAAGTAAATAATGACACACACACATAAAGAAAAAAATATTTTATTAATTTTTTTTTTTTTTTTACACTATACTCACCTCCCATTCATCCTGGAGCACTCTGTCCCTCGGCGATCACTGGCTTCTGCTCACTTGCTAGAAGCCTTTTATAGCTGCTGGATGACAGATTACAAAGGGTTAATCAAAAAAAAAAATGACATAGGGTCCCCCCTCCCAGGGGGGGCGGACCCCATTTTTTTTTTATTTTTAAGGGTTAAAAACCCTTAAAAATCAAAAAAAAAATTGACGTGGGGTCCCCCTTACCCACAGTAACCAGCCCGGGACCAGCTATGGGGGCTTGTAGGCACAGAGTGGGGGGGCCAGCTTATGTGGCCCCCCCACCCTGCAGCCTACGAGCCCACATAGCCCATGTGGGCCCGGGCTCTTCTGCCCCCCCCTGGCCTTTGGGGAGGCAGGTAATGGGGGTGCCAGGGGTTAATGGCAAGCCACCCGCTAGCGCAGGTGGCTTGCCATCTCCCCAGCCTTGTGAACTGGTATAGGGGTCATGGACCCCTTACCAGTTCACAAGGGGTTAATAGTAAAAAAAATGACACACACACAGAGAAAAAAAAATCTTTATTTTTCTTTTTTACACCATACTCACCTCCGATCCGACGTCCCTCGCCGCTGTCCCGCGCCGATCACCTCACTGACAGATGCCGGTGGTGATCGGCGCAGGGCGGGTGACAGGCGAGGGGGCTCCGATCGGAGCCTCCTCACCTGACACCCGCTCTGCTCCGATCACCACCGGCATCTGACAGATGCCGGAGCTCGGAGGGGGTATAGGAGGAGCGGGATGACGTCATCCCGCTCCTCCCACAATGGGCGGGGCTAAGCGGCGGCGGCCGTCGCCGCCATTACAAGAGGTGAGGACCCGGAAGAGGGTCCTCACCTGAAGACTGCGCAGCCCAGGGGGGGGATCGGACCCCCCCCTGGTGAAGAGGAGGCCCGGACAGAAGGCTCGGGCGCGGAGGTGAGTAAATGACAGTTTTATTTTTTTTTTTACAGCGGCGATCGGCGATCAGCGCTGGAAACGGGGGGGGGGGCGGCTGGTTTCGGGCCCCCCCCTGAAGACGGAGGACGACGGGGGGGCGATCGGATGCCCCCCCAAGGAAGAGGGGACCCCAGGCTTCACAAGGATACCGGAGGTAAGTGATTTTTTTTTTCTATTTTTTAACTGTTTGGGGGAAATGCCAGGCACGTAGTTTCTACGTGCTTGGCACTTAACGGTAGGAGAAGCAACCACGTAGAAACTACGTGCTTGGCATTTAAAGGGTTAAATACTACACAACTCTCTTTAATCAATGTATTAGGTAACAATGAAATAATCCATACCACCACTGTAATTCAACAAACTGCAATGACACATAATTGACCATACCTTGCTGGAATGTAACTGCTATGCAGGTTCTGCCAGCTGTACATGTTCATATGTCTCTATTCAGCTTCTGAAAATATGTATACCAGTGTTCTCTGTATTTAAACCAGTTACGAATGATTGAAGCATATACAATCCATACTGCATACTGCATTTTCTTCACAATGTATACCGACCAACCCCCCCAACTGCTGGTGTCTCATGACATTAGTCATGAGTAGACAAGTCTGCTTTAAAGCAGAACAAAATCCAATAATCTGACTTTCCCGGGTTTTGTTCCATGCCCCACGGTGTGAAACCTGCCAGATAGCCAATGAGAACTGTCTTTGGCAGGTTGCTTTTATTTATAGAATTCAGACGGGACAGGACGGTGAGAACCGCCTGTGGAATGACGTAGTCACAGCAGACGGCTCTGATTGGGAAGGTGATTTTTTGGGGCTTGCGGGGGGGTTTTAACAGTGGGTGGGTTTTGTTCCACTATGCCGACATGTCACCTGCCAAGGCTAGCAGACCATATGCTGCCCCCCTGGACACAGTTGGTGCCAGTTCACCAGCATTAGCAAAAACATTTTTAATATTCTAAATTTAATTACTTAAAGGTCCGCGGTTTCTCCTTTCCTTCCCCATCAGATGGCGTCCTCTTTGCCAGGGGAAGGGGGCTTTTGGGCCCCTTGCAGGGTTTTTCTCATCATTGCTGAGGTCTTCAATGCTTGCGGTGGCCTTAAACGAGCAAAGAAGTAAGGAGGGCGGCATCAATAATAAGGCGCATCTGCATTCACAATGGGGTGCAGTGAAAGAAGCGAGTGTATTTCTGTCACTGTAACTGATGGCAGGGAATGACACCCTGTCATGAATGCTAATGCAAATATCAGTGCCAGGCGGCGCATGGCTTGGATGGGCAGGCTGATTCATTACTAGCGCCAGGTATCGGCAGATGAGCGTCCGTACAGAGGTGCTAAGAGCCATCGCTAGTATACGCTGTGATCGGCTATCGGGAGCTGTAACAGAGTCACTGTAGTAACCTGGCCAGTATTGATGAATGAGATGTATGTTGGGCATTCTAACACTATTACAGCGTGGCAGGGAGCGAAAGGTAGCGCCAGCTCATTGCGACCGACTCTCAGCGACTCACACCATAATCAACAAAAAACACACACACAGAGCATCGGCGCTCTATATCTGGTTGCTATAGCATAGAGCGGCAGACACTGTGTGAATAAAGTCTGTTTTTGAACACATATCCACCAGTAATGGAATTACATTGTTATAACATTGTGACATTAATACTTTAATGCCCGACCTGTAATGACAATTCTGCATAAAAATATAAAAAATCCAAAGAGTTATCAAAAATGACTCTTTAGGACTGACGATATGACACAATTATTTGAGAGAAAAAAAATAAAAAAACAAAAAACCTTTTTTAAACATAAGAAAAGGAACGTCAGTTGAAATGTGAGTGAAAGGTAGCGACAGGTAATACCTGGCGCTCTGGAAGCTAGAGTGCCGGAACTATACGCTGAGCCACCTGTAATGATAATTAGTACGCTACATGGGAGAGTCGCTCACCAGAATTGCCTTCATAAATGTGGTATTGCGTACAGCACCCAGCGTTCACCAGATGCTGCCTGACGCTACGAGGCACTACCTGCCGCTATCCCTTGAAGAATAAACCCCTTAGTGATCAGGTAAGAGTCCAAGTGCCGGACTTACCTTGTTGTGGATCGGTTGATGTAGACACAAACTACTGTTAGAAGCACGGCCCGCAGCTTCCCCTGATAGCTGTTAATGGGGAAATGCAGGAGAGGGGAAGGCCAGAGTGTCAGGTAATGATAATTTGCAGATTCCGGTGAGCTGAACTGGAAGGTAAGACAGGGTTAACGCTGACTGAGCTGGGGGGCAGCAAGGAATGTCTGCAGTACTATACCACAAGGCAGCTTCAGAGTTCACCAGACAGGCCCAAGTCCATTCCAGAGTATGTGCAGAAGCAGAGCTCAGAGTCCAGGTACAGTAAGTGCAGAAGCAGAGTGGGCTGTTCGGAGTTCAAGTGCATGTAGGAACAGAGCTGGGCATTCAGGTGCATGCAGGAACAGGGCAGGTTTTCAGTGATCCGGTGCGTGCAGGAAAAGAGCTGGGCATTCAGAGTTCAGGTGCATGCTGGAACAAGGCCATAGTATGGATGAAGATCTGCAGGCAGCTTTCCAGTGCATCAGGCCTCCTTTTAAAGGCCATTAGCACCAGGAAATGCCTGCTGGACATGCTCAGTAGTGCTTAGCACACGCAGGATCAGATCGGCTATAGGGACACGGACTAGGAATGATCATCTGTGGGGGACAAAAGGTGAATATAGAGTTTGTTGTTATCTTGCCTGGACATTGACTTTTTTTTAGCATCCACAAAGAACCATCCATATCTTTACATAATAAAATCCAAATGACCTCACAAAACTTGAGTTTTCACTTTTATTGCAACCAATGTGTTAAAAAAGCATTTGGTTTATATCCAACAGCAAGTAGAACTGAGGGAAGGACAGGCACAGGAAGTCCTGGGGAATAGTGGACACCCAGCCAGAGAACTGACCATCAGCTCAGATTGGAATTTTGGGAAGAACTTCAGTTCAGAGCCCAGGAAAATCTGTGGTGATGCAGCTGGAAATGTTTGTACTGCCCTGCGTTGGGCTAGAAGGTAAAACACTGATCAAATACATAGTGGAAGGACAGGTTTACTGTTTTACCTTCCACATTCTCTTCACAATCCTGTTATTTACAGTATGTCAGCACATCCCAACATATTCTGAGTTATATGGACCTGGTGATCAGCTCATCATTTGGCTTCTTCTTAATATATACAAATCACTGTTATATTGCATATTTGGAAAAAAAGTAGGTTATCTATGATTTTTTAGGTAGTTTGAATCTTTTGCAAAGAAGGCTTATTGTTAATTACCTAAAAATGAATGGCCAGATCGCTTTTAAACAGAAATAAAAGAATTACTAGGCTCCTTTGTATAGTGTAAGAAAGGTTATTGTATTCAGTTATTTAAGGTTTATATGACAAATAACATTTATACATTGATCGGTAATCACAAGGCATTGGCTGTATTCATAGGCTGCATTCTTTGAAAATGTATCTAATCCATCATCTGCTACTCATGTGTTTTACAGCTGTGTCTTCTGTGAACAAAAACCTGGCAAAGAAACTAGTTTTAATACATCATTTCAACGTCATCATTCGCTTTAACTGTCTGTGAGTCTAAGTTGTGCCCTTAAACTGTCTTCCTCTAAGAAAAGACGGCTGCCTAAAAAAGAAAAGGAAAACCTAGTTTCTTCAGACACCAATACACCAGCTGGTGCTCTCGAACAAATACGATTTGATGGTTTACCAAGTCAAAGGCTGAGAAGCTTTTGGCTTTTTATTTTTAGCTGGCAGACGGAAACAATCTTATGGCTCTTAATACAGGAGTCACTAAAATATCAAGAGAAATTCAATATGTTTGAGTACAGTTTGTTAGAGAAAAAACAAGGATACGAGCGAGCACATCCAGGATGATGATTATGATGTATTTTACAAGGAGAGGTTGTTCCAGGATAGTCTTTATGGCACTCACTGACTGACTCCAAGCTTGCTGCTCTTGAGAAAGTTGTGGCTTATTAGTGTAGCACCATACAATGGTATTTACTGAACAAAGATTGCTTGCTCCCTGGGTTTTTCCACTTCCCATCGAGGTGCACAAAAGGTTGAAACCTGACTGTGTGCAGCTGAAGAAATACAAGCCAGTTACATGTTTCAGATACATTGCTTGTAGATCCCCTATGAGGGGTATTGTGTATAATTGGGTGCGTTAATTTTTTTTAATCTTTAAATTCACTTTTTGAAAATTTCCTTGGATGTTTGTCAGTGTACAGCCAGGCTCACTATCCTGGCTGCCAAGGTAGGCAATGGAATGTTGTTCAAAGCTAATTGCGCATTTGAATTCTAGAATCGATGGAGCATCACGCCTGTAGAGTTCAATGCATGCCAGTAGGAGTGGCACACGAAGCAAAGGACCACATGCCGTGCTGGCCAAGCAAGGGTGCACAGCCACCACAATCAATAACAATATCAAAATACATTGAGAAACATATACACACACATAATTCACAAGACAAGAACATGTTAAAAAAGCAGGGAAGCCCTTGAATACCAATCAATAAATGTCTATACAAAAACAACATGCATCACAGTATTAAACCCTATCCAATATCACTAAGCTCCTATAAACATGAATTCTTCTAATAAATTATTTCAAATAAATATAAAGTGTATAAATCGCCAGAGCCAAATGGATTAAATAAAGCATATATATTTTCCACAACATCTATTCTAATGTGACGATCAGGTGCAATATCAAACCAATAAACAACACAGCACTGGAGACATCAAAAAGTATAACTAATATCACCAAGGTGTCAGGGTGCACTCCCAGGGCACCCTTGTGACCGTGGTTACCACTCACAAAGGAATAGCCATAGAACATATATTTATTAAATTAGATTTTGATTATCCTGGGTTTTGGTCCTTTCCCCGATCGGGGGTGCCCTGCTGCGTGAACCCCCCAGAACGCTGAGACCAACTCACCTCTTCCCGGTCCTACGAGAGCAGAGCAGCGGCTCCAAGCACGCTGACGGCCGCGTCCTCCGCTTCCCTCTAACAGGAAGTGTGCCCGCGCTGGCCATTCACAAATGCCTGGTGCGGGCACGCGCCCTGCTAGAGGGGTTGCGGCTGCGGCTCGCGAATGTGCCGTTGGACTGGGAAACAAGGTAAGTGACTAGGACGACCTGGGAAAATGAAACAAGTCAGCCCTTAGAATGTATTCCTTATCTCTGTATAGCTGATCTGCAACTTTACACTATTTGTACCCATCATCTGCAATAAAAGATTTTACATATTTTATATTATGTATTTAATTGTAATGACCTGGAATGAGCGATGTTGGATTTAGTTCTTGTATTTAACCACACAATAGCCCATGCCAGTCTTTTCCTATATTAGCAGTATTATCCTCCAGTTTCACACATACATTCTTAAGCAGATGCTTCTGGCTCAGATGCTTTGCAGACAGCACTTTGTTTTTGGCTGCCGCTGCTGCTTTTTTGTTGTTTCAGATTTCCGACTATAAAAAAGGCAGAAGAAACAATATGGACACGAGTTCATTTGAATGCACCATGAAAACCGATACGCAGCATTTGTTGTAGCAGTATACAACCAAGCAAATTTTGCAAACACTGGATTAGAACAATAACATTCAGGGGGTTATTTAAGAAGCGCTAGTGCCATGTAGTGCCAGATGAATGTTAGGTGAACGTCAGATCCTAGTGCAAAAGGTTTAGTAATCAAGTCAAAAATCCAGAGCGCCTCTGATAGTGCCGGTTAGTGTCCCATCTATCATCAGTGCCGGAAATGGGATGAGTGCTGGTTCCCTACAGTGCCAGATAAGACCAGGCGCTCACCCTGCACTGTGTGGCCTTATCCCTGGGCTGGGTTGGTTATAATTTTTTGGGCCAATTTGTGTGTGTGTGTGTGTGTGTGTGTGTGTGTGTGTGTGTGTGTGTGCGCGCGCCACGGGATCCGTGGTCTGTTTGGAATTGTGTTGCGCTGTACACTTGTGATTTTGGCCATGCAAAACCTGTGTCATATCTTTCACATATCCCCAATGCAATTCCCATTTTATTTAATTTATTGTGCTGCCATCACCCCTAAAAATACAAAATGGGGATTGCAACAGGAGCTGAACGCCTGGAATTCCCTTTGACAGCACCCTTACTGGCGCTGTGTATGTTAGTGATGAATGTGTACGGGGTCGCTAGCGCATCTGCTTTTAACAGCTCTGCGCTAGCACCCAGCAGTGTGGTACCGGCACAGAGAGTGTCTTGCAAAAGGCGCTCATCTAGCGCCCTCTGGAAAAAAAATAAGGTTCCCGGTCACATACAATCATGCTATAAACAGTCGACTTCAAACACTAAATCCATAACCAGATGAGATTTCATTATAAGGACAATAGTTACAAAAAAACTCTTAGCCTTCTACGTGGGAGTTAATGAGGACTATAGGCGAGTACTGATTCCTGTAAACCTATACACTTTTCACAACTTTTTGTAGTTTGTCCTCCCATCCTCTGTGCTGGACTCTGGCTTCAACTGAACTGTAAAACCCAGAAGCCCCTTCTCCATGATTATCTGATGCAGTGTAGCTTTTTGCTGCAGGGCAAAGAGTTATCATAAAGAAAAAAGAAACATACTAACCTTTACTCCATTGTGGCTCAGGCTCCATATGCAGTGCTAATCTTCTGCCCTCTTCAGTACAGTTATTGGGGAGCAGACATACCCACTAATTGGAGGTAAGGGTTTTAAGCCTACATTAACCCTTTAATGTGATGGGAGTTGTGGCTGATGCTTTAACTTTTCTGAGGCAGTGAGGAACCTAAGAATTGCTGTAACTATATACACACACACACACTTTTGTCTTGTTTTTAGTACTGGCTTTCCTGCTGCTTTAAGATGTTGGTGCAGCTGAATTTTGGAAAAAATCCATGATGCTAATTTTTCCAGGGCTAAGAAGCATCTTTGTTGCCAAACCCCAGAAAGAAATCTATAAACTACCATAATTGCATTTTGTTGTTTTCTTAGTTATTGCTTTACTATACATAGGGCTCATGATGCTGCTTTTGGTAAACCATTGTGCTAATGCTTCCTGATGACCATGGAAAAAAACATGGATCTTCATCGTCATCATAATGATTATTCTCATCCAAGCTATATCTGCTGATGCTGTGCCAATGCCGTGAAGAAAAATGCTTGTTATTGGTCTTCATTTACATAATCATTCTCATTCTGATTTTTTCCTAAAATGAGGTGGATCATTTTTATCATAGCTGACCTTTTGAGTGTGTGAGCTGTGCGGCTGCACAGGGCGCCATAACAACTGGCCTTTAAGGGGGCAACAAGTAGCACTATTCAGACACTGCCTAAAGGCCCTCATCTGGCTCGGCAGGACCCTCTTTTCTTTATTTAGCAAGAGTTTTACATGTTTCTTAAAACATACATAGGGATAAAAAAAATTCAATTTTGTGATTACTCGCCTGTAAAATGGTTATTATAAGTATGTCACACACCCCGCTTCCAATATTCATGACATATGGGTTATGTCCAGTAGAGGGCGAACTTCTGCAGAGATGACAGTAAAAAAAAAAGCCCCTCCCGGTCCATAAATACCTGGGACCTTCCACACATTCCCCAGTATATGACAGCAGTAAGGGGACCAGGAAGAGCTAAATATAAACAATCTCTAAAAGGTTCACCATATAAAGGATCCAAAATACCAATAAGGGCGGGATGAAGCGGGGTGTGTGACATACTTATAATACCCATTTTGCAGGTGAGTAATCACAAAATGGTATTATTCCAAGTATGTCACACACCCCGCTTCCAATATTCATGACATGTGGGACATCCAATAGCAGTGTCCATCATGGGTGGGGATCCCAATACGGCAAAAAATGCACCAATTTAAACCACTGCAGCTTGCAGAACCTTGCAGCCAAAAACAGCATCCGCTGAGGCCCGCACATCAACCTTATAAAACTTGGAAAAAGTATGAGCGGAAGACCAAGTAGCAGCCTTACAAACTTGTTCAACAGAAGCCTGGTGCTGAAAGGCCCAAGAAGCCCCAACAGCACGAGTAGAATGAGCAGTGATCTGAAAAGGGGGAACCTTCCCCTTGGCAGAATAGGCCCCAACAATGGCCTGGCGTATCCATTTACTAATGGTAGACTTGGCGGGCGCCAAACCTTTCCTGGGCCCAGAGGGCACCACGAACAAGGCGTCCGTCTTACGAAAAGGAGAAGTAGCCACCAAATAGTACTTCACACAACGAACCACATCCAAAGAATGCAAAACCCTCTCCTTGTCATTGCTAGGCCTAGGACACAAGGAAGGGAGAACTACATCCTGATTGTGGTGGAAGGCACTTGTGAAGGCAGAAACCACCTTAGGAAGGAAATCTGGCTTAAAGCAAAAAAACACCTTGTCCTGGGGTCTCTCAAAGTAAGGGGCCTGAATGGACAGAGACACCAACTCAGAGACACGCCGAACAGAGGTAATAGCCACCAAAAAGGCAACCTTTTGAGTGAGCATAGAAAGTGCAACATCCTGCACCGGCTAAAAAGGAGGCCCCTGGAGGGCCGACAGAACCAAATTCAAATCCCAAACGGGCACCAAAGGCTTTCTAGGGGGCCGAACATGAGTGACCCCCTGGAAAAAGGTCTTAACCAGAGGATGCAGAGCAAAAGACCTTTGAAAGAAGACCGCCAGGGCAGAGACCTGCCCTTTCAAGGTACTAAGCTGGAACCCCAGGTCCAGACCGTGTTGAAGAAACTCCAAGATCCTAGGAATTGAAAACACCCTGCAAGGCAAAGCCCTAGCCTCGCACCAGTCAATATAGGACCTCCAAGTCCTGTAGTATATGTTAGAGGAAGACCTCTTCCTAGTTCTAACAAGAGTCTGAATCACAGCCTCAGACAAACCTTCCTCCCTTAAGATGGAGGTTTCAGCAGCCACGCCGTCAAAGCCAGTGTCACGCTCCCAGAACCTCAATTACCACTTGGACAACTCCAGCTCTCTTGGTAAGGACCTCAACCCCCAATCTCCGCAGCCAGCTTCACCTATAGGAGCCCCCGCTTGCCGAGACGCAGAACACGCCTGCTCGGGATCGGTTGCCCCCAGGACTTTATGGCTCAAAGGATGAGGTCTTACGGTACAGAGAACTGGAGAGTCCGCGGCTGGAAGTGGAATCGGGTAGCCGGTATGTGAGCGTAAGGTGGCAGTCCAATAGACAGGCAATGGTCGGCAACAGGAGTGGAGATCGAGGATGGTCAAACAAGCGAGGGTCGGCAACAGGAACGGAGATCAAGGATGGTCAAACTGGCAAGGGTCGGCAACAGGAACGGAGATCAAGGATGGTCAAACTGGCAAGGGTCGGCAACAAGAACGGAGATCAAGGATGGTCAAACTGGCGAGGGTCGGCAACAGGAACGGAGATCAAGGATGGTCAAACTGGCGAGGGTCGGCAACAGGAGTGGAGATCGAGGATGGTCAAACAAGCGAGGGTCGGCAACAGGAACGGAGATCAAGGATGGTCAAACTGGCAAGGGTCGGCAACAGGAACGGAGATCAAGGATAGTCAAACTGGCAAGGGTCGGCAACAGGAACGGAGATCAAGGATAGTCAAAAACAGGCAAGGTCGGCAACAGGAATCAGGATCAAAATCGAGGATAAACAGCTACAAGGGTCTAGGCGCTATAACAGGCAATGACCAACTGGCTGAAGAGGGGTTATATAGGAAGCAGGTATGATTGGGCCAGGGAAGAGAGCCTGATGATTGGTGCAACTAGGAACTTTAATTCAATTGGATAGCACAGGGCGTGCCGCCCAGGAGTCTGATAGGAACAAGCAATAGTGTCAGCAAGAGATTGGCCAGTAAAACGCCCCCCCTAACCCACAGCTGTACCTAATTAACTCTCCTCCGGCGGCCGTGCTGAGAGCAGCGCCGCCGGAGGGTATAAGTGAAGCCTAGAGCCGGGGACGCCGGCCGACGCAGGCAGAGGCGCGTGCACGCCGGGCGGAAGCGAAGCCGCCGCCTGCCGCGGCCGCCGCACAGAGAGCCGTGCGGCGGGACGGGGAGCGCCGCAGGAACGGGACGCAGGTAAGTGGATACTGACATTACCCCCCCTCTCACGAGGGGCCTCCGGACCCTCACCTGGCTTGCCCGGATTGTCACGGTGGAATTTCCGTACAAGAGCCCTGGCATGGACATCACAAGAAGAAACCCAGCACCTCTCCTCAGGACCGTAACCAACCCAATCAATTAAATATTGTAACGTATTGCGAACCTTACGTGAATCCAGAATCTTGTTCACTTCATACTCTTGCACATTATCCACTAAAACAGGAGGCGGACCAGCAGGAGAAGAGTTTTTAGCTGGTTTCAACAGTGATACATGAAACGAGTTGGAAATTTTCATAGTAGGAGGGAGCTGAACTTTGAAGGTCACGTTATTAAGTTTCCTGACAATGGGGTACGGACCGATAAATTTAGGACCCAGTTTATAAGAAGGCTGACGGAGAGCAATATTCCTAGTGGAAACCCAAACAAGGTCTCCACACTGAAGGATAGGTTCCTGGGACCTGCGATGATCAGCAAACTTTTTATATTTAGCGCGCATAGTTTCTAAATTTTCCTTGACGCGTACCCAAACATCTTTCCGTTTTTGAAGCCACTCTTCTAAGACCGGAAAATCAGAAGGTGCTGCAGAAATAGACGAAGCTCTAGGATGCTGTCCATAATTACAAAAGAACGGGGATATTTTGGTACTGTCACTTGGCGCATTATTATACGCGAACTCGGCAAAGTCAATAAACTCCGACCACTGCTCCTGAGTGTCAGAGATGTAACATCTTAAATATTGTTCTAAGCTTTGATTTGTTCTTTCAGTCTGCCCATTAGACTGGGGATGATACGCGGAGGACAAAGAAACCTGAATCCCCAAACGTGAACAAAAATGTTTCCAAAATCGTGATATAAATTGCACACCCCGATCGGAAACAATATTTAATGGAATACCATGAAGGCGAAAAATATGCGAGACGAACAGGCGCGAAAGTTCAGGGGCCGAGGGTAACTTGGGTAAAGCAATAAAATGAGCCATCTTACTGAATCTATCGACGACTACCCAAACCACAGTGTTCCCATGCGAAAGAGGTAAATCAACAATAAAGTCCATTGAGATGTGAGACCATGGTTCTTTAGGGATCTCAAGCGGAATCAGATACCCACTAGGGGCCTTGTGTACCCCTTTACTTCGTGCACAAACAGGACATGCGTCGATAAGGGCAGTGATATCACGTCTCATAGAAGGCCACCATACGTGGCGCCGAGCTAAAATAAACGTCTTACAAACTCCCAGATGCCCAGCAGTCTTTGCGTCGTGGAATTCGCGAATAACATCAGAACGCAAATGCGGCGGTACAAATTGACATCCTAAAGGTGCGTTTACAGGCGACTCAACTTGGAACGGCGCCAAAACATTAGAGAGATCAGGGAGCAAGGCCCCGACTACACAACCTGCAGGTAAGATGGGCTCACCAGTATCCCCCCGATCCTTACATTCACCAAACATGCGCGACAAAGCATCGGCCTTAGTATTCTTCACGCCCGGCTTAAAGGTAATAATAAAGTTGAAACGTGAAAAAAACAATGCCCAACGGGCCTGTCGAGAATTTAACCTCTTGGCGGCACCTATATACTCGAGATTTTTGTGATCGGTATATACAGTGATAGGATGTAAGGAACCCTCCAACCAATGACGCCATTCATCAAATGCCAGTTTAATAGCTAATAGTTCCCTATTGCCGACATCATAATTTTGTTCTGCGGTATTAAATTTCCGGGAAAAATAGGCACACGGATGCATACGTTCAGGAGATCCGGAAAATTGCGATAAAACAGCTCCAACACCTAATTCAGACGCATCTACTTCAATAATAAAAGGTTTGTTGACGTCGGGGTGCACCAAAACTGGCGCCGAAGTAAAAGCCTGTTTTAGGACACGGAAGGCTTCAATAGCTGATGGTGACCAGTTAACAGTGAACGCGGCTTTGCGGGTGAGATTGGTGAGACGTGCAACGATACTAGAAAAACCCTTGATAAAACGTCGATAGAAATTGGCAAATCCTAAAAAGCGTTGTAATTCTTTTAAGAATTTGGGTTGCACCCAATCCCGTACTGCCGAAACTTTTCCCCCATCCATCTCCAACCCCTGACTAGAAATAATATATCCCAAGAAGGGAACGGAGGCGACCTCAAACATACACTTAGAAATTTTAGCGTATAAGTTATTCTCTCTCAATTTCTGAAGGACCAGTTTTACATGTTGCCTGTGTTCGGAAAGGTTCTTAGAGTAAATGAGGATGTCATCCAAGTAAACCACAACGAAGTTACCCAAAAAGTCACGAAACACGTCATTAACGAAGTCTTGAAAGACCGCAGGAGCATTACAAAGGCCAAAAGGCATCACTAAATATTCATAATGGCCATCCTTAACATTGAACGCCGTTTTCCATTCATCCCCTTGCCGAATACGGATCAGGTTGTAGGCCCCCTTTAGATCTAGTTTAGAAAAAATTCGAGCCCCCACTACCTGATTAAATAAATCACCTATTAAGGGAAGAGGATAACGATTTTTAATAGTGATCTTATTCAAGGCTCTATAATCTATGCAAGGCCTTAAACCCCCATCCTTCTTCTCCACAAAAAAGAAGCCGGCACCCGCCGGTGAAGTAGATGGGCGGATAAAGCCTTTACTCAGATTTTCAGAAATATATTCTTTCATGGCCTGCTCTTCAGCTCGATTCAGATTATAGATTTTGCCCCTAGGAGGAATGGTTCCAGGAAGTAGGTCGATGGGACAGTCATAGGGTCTGTGTGGGGGAAGATTGTCAGCGGACCGCTCAGAAAAGACATCTGCCCAATCTATATAAGGCAGAGGCAGTTCTTGGGGCGAAATCTGCACACTCCTAAGGATGGTGGAGAAGCAATGTGATCTGCAGAAATTACTCCACTTAATCAGATCACCGGACTGCCAATTGAATACGGGGTTATGGAGCTTTAGCCATGGGTATCCCAAAACTACTGGTGTTTCCGGACAATCAAACACCAGAAATTCTATAAGTTCAGTATGAGATGAGCCGGCCCCCAATCTGAGAGGAGGGGTCTTGTGACTGACCGGCCCTCCCAGGATGGCCTTCCCGTTGATGGCCAAAACCTAAAGAGACTTTTCTAGAGGTACCAGTGGAACTCCCAGGATGGAGACTAAGTTCCGATCCAGGAAGTTACCTGCAGCTCCACTATCGACAAACGCAGATACTGCCTGTTTGGAAAGACCCCAGAAAAGCTCTGTAGGGATTAACATCTTATCATGGTGAGGGTAATGCTTCAATCCACCTAGGTCAGCACCCTCTTCCTGACCTAGGCAAGAAAGTTTCCCGCCGGATATCCCTTATTTGGGCAAGACCTGGCAAAATGCCCCGGGGACCCACAATAGAGACAAAGACCCAAAGACCGTCTTCGTTGTATCTCGTCCTGAGAAAGACGGGCTCTGCCAACCTGCATTGGCTCCTCTTGAGAGGGGGAGGAGGAGTTTACCCCACCAGAAGTTGAAGGGCTGGGAGTTTGTGAAGGTCTAAAGGGCGTAGTAACTCTAACCCTTTCCCTGGCTCTCTCCCTAAGACGCCTATCGATCCTGATGGAGACCTGCATAAGCTGGTCCAAATCTTTTGGAGTAGGAAAGTTGACCAGGGCATCTTTAATATTTTCGGACAGCCCCATACGGTATTGGCTACACAGGGCTGGATTATTCCAGGTAGATTCTACTGCCCAGCGCCGGAACTCAGCGCTGTAGTCCTCGGCGGAATTCCGACCCTGCTTCAAGGCCCGAAGCCTGTTTTCCGCCGTGGACTGACGATCTGGATCCGCATACAACACTCCCATAGCTGAAAAAAAAGATGTCACGGAGTGTAAGGCAGGATCTTCAGGGAGCAAGCTGAAAGCCCATGACTGGGGATCTCCTTGTAACAAAGAAATAATTAAACCCACCCGTTGGGTTTCTGTGCCAGAAGATAAAGGCCGCAGCCTAAAGTAGAGTTCACACGAATTCTTGAAATTCGAAAAGCCGGCCCGGTCTCCAAAGAATTTTTCAGGCAAAGGAACCTTAGGCTCAGGAATATGAGGTGATACAGCGGGTGTTGAAGTCTGGCGGGTTTCTTGATTGGCCACCCTCTGGGCAAGTTGATTGATAGCGGTGGCCATCGCCTGCACTTGCTGTACCAGGTCTTCCATATTGATATTTTTGGGCCTGTTATAATGTCACGCTCCCAGAACCTCAATTACCACTTGGACAACTCCAGCTCTCTTGGTAAGGACCTCAACCCCCAATCTCCGCAGCCAGCTTCACCTATAGGAGCCCCTGCTTGCCGAGACGCAGAACACGCCTGCTCGGGATCGGTTGCCCCCAGGACTTTATGGCTCAAAGGATGAGACCTAGAGCCGGGGACGCCGGCCGACGCAGGCAGAGGCGCGTGCACGCGGGGGGGAAACGAAGCCGCCGCCTGCCGCGGCCGCCGCACAGAGGGCCGTGCGGCGGGACGGGGAGCGCCGCAGGAACGGGACGCAGGTAAGTGGATACTGACAGCCAGCGTTTGTAAATTGGGGTAACGTAGTGGACCTTGATAGATCAGATCCGGAAACGGGCAGCCTGTACTGATCTACCGCCAGCCTTACGACGTCTGCGAACCAAACCCGTCTTGGCCACCTTGGGGCCACCAGAATTGCTGGCGCACCCTCTAGAGCCAGCTTGCGCACCACTGTGCCTACCATGGAGAAGGGGGGAAACAGGTACAGGAACCCCAGATCCCTCCAGGCAAGAGACATGGCGTCCACTGCCAGGGCCAGAGGACCCTGAGACAGAGACACAAACTTTTGTGACGTGAGGCAAAGAGATCCACCTCCGGAAACCCCCACTTGTGACCAGAGGGACCGGAATACCCTGTGGTTGAGCGACCATTCCCCTCGGCGAGAGGATCCCCTGCTCAGGGAGTCCGCCTCCGTGTTTTCCACTCCTGGAATGTACACTGCTGAGATGCATGGAACATTGCTCTCCGCCCATGCAAGAATCAGAGAAACTTCCCTGAGGGCACTCCTGCTGCGAGTCCCTCCTTGGTGATTGATGTAAGCTACCGCAGTTCGATTGTCTGATTGAACCTGAACCGGTAAGCCCCGTAGGTGATGCGTCAAGCATGACAGAACCAACCGAATAGCTCTCAGCTCCAAGACATTGATGGGGGTGTGAGCCTCCTGAGGACCCCACAGCCCCTTGAACTGATGTGTCTTCTAAAAACCTCCCCAGCCCGACAGGCTGGCATCTGTGGTAACCGTCTCCCAACAAGGGGTCAGAAAAGATCTGCCCCTCATCAGATTGCTTGGTTCCAGCCACCACTGAAGGGACTGCCGAACCCGGGGAGACATCAGGAATGACTGATCCAATGACTGAGGACATCTGTCCCAGGCCAACAATAGATGGAGCTGGAGCGACCTCATGTGGAACTGAGCAAAGGGAACTGCCTCGAAGGAAGCCACTATCAATCCCACCAGTCTCAGTCCTAGCCGGATAGAAGGACGAGGTTTGGACAGTAGAAAGATGTATCCGATCCTGAACCATCTGCACCTTGGACTGAGGTAGGAACACCCTGGTCCGAATGGTATCCAGATTCATGCCCAGAAACAAGATCTCCCTTGAGGGAGAGAGAGAAGAATTGGGATGGTTGATCACCCAGCCGAACCTCTCCAGTGTCGCCACCACCAACCTGGTGTCCAGCTCCGCCTGACTGAGAGAGGATGCCGTAATGAGGAGGTCGTCCAAATACGGCACAACATACAAAAAACGAAGGTCCCACACCTTCCAAACACCCACTACAATATATGGCACCACTACTGATTGTATCACAAAATATAAGTATTTATTAATCACAATATCACAACAACTATATACAATAAAGACTCATTGAAAAACACCAACAACAAACATTGTCAATAAGGGAAGGGAAAGGAACCATTGAGGGGGCAAGGGACTGGTGGGTAATACAATCAAATTAATGAAATTGGTACTACATTAATTGCACTGCCCGGCTGGTACAAGATAAAGTGCTATAGTGTAAATCAATATAACATTTAAATAAGAACAACAGTGTAACAATTTATTAAGCACCACTGAAAGTGCAAGTTCTAACCTAAGTTCCCCTCTAACCAAATACGGCACAATGCGAATGCCCTGGGCTCTGAGAAGGGCCATTATGCCCGCCAGCACCTTGGTGAACACCCGTGGTGCCGAAGTCAACCCAAAAGGGAGGGCCACAAACTGAAAAAGCTGATCTCCCACCACAAACCTAAGAAATCTCTGGTGTGCTGGGAAGATCATCACATGGAGATAAGCATCCTTGATGTCTATGGTCGTCATGAAGTCCCCCTGATGAAGAGAATTGATGGCTGAGCGCAGAATCTCCATGCGAAACTTCCTGGTTCTGATGAACCTGTTGAGAAGCTTCAGATCCAGAATAGGTCTTATGGAGCCATCCTCTTTGGGCACCGTGAAAAGGTTGGAATAGTAGCCCCAGCCTCTCTCTGAGAAAGGCACCGGGCAGATGACTTCCATGTCCAGAAGATTTTGCACTGCCAACAGGAGCCCCTGCGCAGCCCGGGGGTCCGAGGGAACCCGAGATCTGATGAATCTGGGAGGTAGCTTTCCTCCTTTCGCTACCGAATCCAATTTATCTCCAAAAAGCCTCATGCCCAAGAAGGGTAGCCCAGTAAGTGACTTCTTAGCCGCAATGTCAGCCGCCCACTGGCGCAACCAGACTGATCGGCGTATAGCCACAAGCAACGCTGAGGTTCTGCTACACATGCATATTGTGTCATCCAAGGCTGATAAGACAAAGGTCATGAACAATTCACACCGCGAAAGTGCTGCAAATTCATCACTGGCCGGGTCAAGCTGGGAACCACTCAACAGGCACCTAATCACAGACCTGGTAGCCACAGCCGTGAGCGCTGAAGCACAAACAGACCGCAAAGCCGAACCTACGCTGGCAAAGGCATGACATGGCATTTGATCATTACGACGGTCCTCACCATCCTTTAGCGTGGTGGCGTCTGGAGAGTGCACAACCAATGTGTTGGACAATCCCAGAACGGGCGCATCGACTTCGGGAGGGGACGACCAGCGCTTCACCGCGTCCACCGGAAAGGGATACTTCCTATCCCATCCCTGAGGAACACCGGGAAGCCGGCTAGGCCTTTCCCATTCTTTAAGAATCAGATTGTCAAAATGCTTCTGATTTGGGAACTCCAAACAAGGCTTAGAGGTCCCAAAAAATTCCCCCCTCTGTGGAGGGGACTCCGCCGGAGGAGAAATAGCCAGCACCTCAAACAAATTGGCCAGAATCCTGGGGGTACCCACGGCATCCCCATGCCCCTGCCCAGCATCAGCATCCAAAAACTGCTGATCCTCAGAGCCATCAGACTCATCAAACAATTCCCCCTCCTCAAGTGGGGAATAATCAGACCAGTCAAGGATATCACAATCATCAAAATCCAGAACCGGCGCGGCCGTTGATAAATGTCTCTTCTTAGCTGGGGCCTTTCTGGCCGCAGAGCTAGAAATCAGTCTCTCGATGTTGGCCAATCTAGCACATACATCAGATTGAGACTCCCCAATAATGACAGTGTCACTTGGGGTACGGATCAGGCCGGGTGGAGTAGGTGATGAGGCCGGCGGCGCGGACCCAGACGGCTGGGACCCCAACTGCTGCGTTATGGCCTGCTGAGCACATGGTATGCAAATCAGTTCATTATCCTCCGTAAGGGACACCCCACAACCTACACACTACCGGGATTGCCCCGAAGTGAGCCCGAGCCCGGAATCCTGGGGAGCCTCCATATGGTGATTTTTATGGTAGTCGCAATGACCGAAGGGAATTACGCTAGAGAGCTACCCGGGATGCCCCTCAAGTCCATTAGTGGGAGGATTTGTAATACCCCAATTTAGCCAAGGGACCCTAGGACCGGGAGAACCCCCTTTTTTAAAGAAGCAGGGAGTCCTCCTGAAAGACATACTAATAAAGGGGACCCCATAAGCAAGTAATACTCCAAACAGAAGCAATGATACATAATATATTGTCCATAAGATATACATGATCATGTAATAGGCAACCATACACATCAGCAAACTATGTATGTGCAGTAAGCACAACGATGGTTAATGGCCGCCACCGCGCTATATAAAATCGTGCTTAAGCATTTAGTGACCAACACAGCACAACAGCCCATAGGGCACTCACGGTACACGAAATGGCGCCTCTCCTAGTCAGAGGTGGAGACCGAAAAGGGAGAAGAAGGGCGGGCCAGCACGGATTGCACGCCGCGCCTGGCCCCGCCCCCTCCCCATTACAATCAATCAACGGGGACCACAAATGGCGCCCGAGAGAGAGAGGGGCGAGCCGCCGCCAGTGCCCGGCCCCGCCCCTCTCCTCGGACAGCAAAGGAGGGGAAGAAGCTCTCCCCACCACGTGCGGAGCCAGCCAGAATGGCCAGCTCCCAGCGCGGCCGCAGCCTAACAGTGAAAAACACCTCACACACACACACTCATGGTATAAAGGATAAAAACCTAAATGGAGAAGGCACAGCCCCCCCCCCCCATTGCGGGAAAAAAGGGAGTAATGTAAGAGGGGATCCCCAACTACGGGAGTAGAACAGGGGAAAACGGACAGGGCATCCCAAACCATGGTCACCAACCTGGTAGCCGCCTACCCCTTGTAATGGGGTCTCCCGGAGGAGTGTGGCTCCTATCAATACACCTGCTAAGGTGAACCCTACCCTCACCCGGACCTACAGCCAAGGCTGGGAGGCATTAAGGGACTAAACATAACTAGGTCCGGGCAGAAATAGGGACAAAGACGGCCGGGTGTGAACCCGGCTTACCTGCAAGGAGGAGACAGCCATCTTCTGACTTGCTCGCCGACTGCAGAGAAGAATACTGGGGAATGTGTGGGAGGTCCCAGGTATTTATGGACCGGGAGGGGCTTCTTTTTTACTGTCATCTCTGCAGAAGTTCGCCCTCTACTGGACATAACCCACATGTCATGAATATTGGAAGCGGGGTGTGTGACATACTTGGAATAACTAAACAATGTTGCGTAGCATATGACACAACAATAAAGACTCCGCGTAGCCCTCTACATCAACATGTTGGTCTTAACTCAGCTCCTTCAGGCGCCATAGCCACCATCTACTCATCTCCATCTTTTGCCCTGCATCTTGACAGGGCGCCCTGCGGTGCTTAGCATATATCTCAAGTCATCGGCCCTAGCCATCTAGCCACTGCCAACGACTCAACTTGGGCATATGGTACTGCACCTATAAACTAACAATAGAGCATGCAAAGAAGAAAAAGAATGGGTGAGAACATAGTGGGGTGGGGTTGGAAGGAGCACTCTGCTTCGACAACCCCAGTTTTTTACCTTCTCAGGACACTGTTAAAGCTAGCCAACTGTACCAAGTTGCCACCAATCTCTCATTCCTGTTGTCCCTCGAAGACATGAGGCCCTCAAATCTCATTACGTCGTTCACTCTCTGGAACCACATTGTGATTTATGGGGGTTCTACACTTTTCCACATCTGTGGTATGCAGGCCTTTGCTGCGTTTATCAAGTGACATGTTATGGAGTTACGGTACTTCTTTATTGGGACCCTTGACACATGAAGGAGGCAATTACAACTTTCCATGTTCCCTACCTCTCACATTTATTTTATTTCTTTCCTTTCACCTTATCTACAGTACCTCTTATCTTTTTTCTACATTACCTCCTTCTCTCTCTTTTCCACACCCCCTGCTTTTCTCTCATTATACCACATTCACTCTTTTGTTCTATCTTTTCTCGATTCCATCCTTCTCTTCTTTCCTTTCTTTTCCACATTTCTTCCTTCTCCCCCTATGTTTTTGCCTCATTCCTTCCTTTTTCTCTCTCTTTTACGTGTCATTTCTCTCTTATATATATTCCACATCCCACTTCTCTTTCACTATTCCATATTCCCTTCTTTTTTTCTCCCTCTTTTTTGCACATTCCTTCTTTCCCTGAAATCTGGCACAGGGAGTCATTTGCTCTAAGGCTGGCCCTGATTTTAATAATCTACCTCCCTGCACACTTGGCACTGTTGCCATGTTAAAGCTTAACTATGATTATAAATATATTTACCCCACCGCACCCTCTCCCTTACATTTACCCTCAGGTGACCTGCATGAGAAAGCGATGTTCACATCTAAGCTCTCCATATGCCACACAAGGGTCCCCTGGACCATTACTTTCGCTCTGAATTATACAAGGCAGTATAAACACACACACTGCACAGCTACAACTATTTCAAGTGAATGCAAGCACAACATTCGATTCTAACAATAACGTGTTTTAAAGCCAGTGAAAAAACAATCCCCCCCTGCCAACCTCTCCTGGCGCTGAGGCAGGACAGGATGTTGCAAGGTAAAAAAAACCCTTACCTCAGCTGTGGTCCAGCGCCACCCTTTGGGGCACGGATGGACACCACATAGAAAAACACGAGCAGCATCCCCTAGATCCGTAAACACTGCCACTGCCAGGGGATGATGCTGGATCGTGACTGAGGTGAGGGTTATTTTCAATCAAAGTCCCCAAAAAATGTTTTATGCAGCTCCAAAAGCCTATCAGCAGGGAAGGATGGGGGACTGGTGCATGAGAAAAAGGCTGCTGCCAAGCCTCTATATTATACATGTAAGCAGAAGAAACTCCAGAAAATGGTAAAAAGTTACTTATACCTCATGACAGATGAAACATTTTTTTCTTTGCGACCCCCCTCCCGGTCCTGCCTCAGCACCAAAGAAAGGGCGACAGGGGGGGTTGATTTTGACTGGACTTCTGCTTTAAATAGACCAAAACCCGATGAACACAACCCTAGAGTCTAAAAGATGCCCTTAGTGTGACCCCCCTCACTCACCAGTTTGCCAAATACCTCGTTCTGGGATCCTACAGTGTTTGCATGACTCTGGCGTGGGCAGCAGACACAGGGAATGGGGCATTGAGCAGCACAACCATCTTTTCTGTAGCACCCCGCTTCATCTCCACTCACAGTCAGACATCTTGGTCAGAGAGGGAATGTTGCACATTGAGCAAAGTGGACATATAGTGAATGGGTGGTATGCCAAAAGGTCCAAAACAATACCCCAGTATTCAGATAAAGTGGCAGAAAAGCAATTCTGTGAGTACTCACCTGTAGAATTGTTTTTGTTCTTGCATGGCGCGGCCCGCTTCGGTATTCATAACTGATGGGTTATTCCGCCACGTGGCGCAGCAGCACTGCAGAAAGCTGTGGCAGCTCCCGGCTCCCTATAAAAACGGGATTAACTAACAAGTTCCCAGTGTAGACGAGCAGTGAGACAAGAAACCGGGAGCTAATAAATGTAAGAATGTAAAAAAGGTAAAAAAAACCCAACTTAACTTGGAACAATCACCATAAAGAGGCAACCAAGAATAACGATAACAAGGGTGGGGCGAAGCGGGCCGTGCCATGCAAGAACAAAAACAATTCTACAGGTGAGTACTCACAGAATTGCTTTTTTCTTTAATGCATGGCACGGCCCTCTTCGGTATTCATAACTGATGGGACATCCAAAAGTAGTGTCCAAAAGTAGGGTGGGATCCCAAATGAGTAAAGGCCAGTAGATCAAACCACTACCGCCTGAAGCACCTTGCGGCCAAAAGCAGCATCCGCTGAGGCCTTAACATCAACTTTGTAAAACTTGGAAAAGGTATGAACAGAAGACCAAGTAGCGGCCTTGCATCTCCCTGCCCCCCAGAAGGTTCCTTGAGTCCAGCCACCACGAGAGGGACTGCCTGGCCAGAGGAGATAGAGCAAATTCCTGATCCAATGACACAGGGTCCCGATGCCAAACTGACAAGAGGTGCAACTGGAGATGTCTCATGTGAAACTGGGCAAAGGGGACTGCCTCGAAGCAGGACACCATCAGGCCCACTAACTGCATCCCCTGCCGGATGGAGGGATGAGGACACGATAGCAGAGCCCGAGCCTGCTTCTGAAGACCCTCCACCTTCTGCTGAGGAAGGAATACCCTGACCTGAGAGGTATCAAGAGTCAAGCCCAGAAAGGACCTCACCAAGGACGGGGACAGAGAAGACTTGGGATAGTTGATCACCCAGCCGAAGGACTGTAGAGTGGAGATCACCATCTGAGTGTCCTGCTCGGCCTGAGGAAAGGATTGGGCCACAATCAGGATGTCGTCCAGGTAAGGAATGATGTGGATGCCCATGTTTCTGAGCAGAGCCATCACTCCCGCTAGTACCTTGGTGAACACCCGAGGTGCCGAGGTGATCCCGAAAGGTAGAGACACAAATTGGTAATGCTGATCCTCTAGCGCGAACCTTAGAAATCTCTGATGACCTAGGAAGATAGGCACATGAAGATAAGCATGTCCACAGTGGTCATGAAGTCGCCCTGGCGAAGGGTACTGACAGTAGAGCGTAGCGTCTCCATGCGAAAATGCTTGAATGTGACAAATTTGTTGAGGCTCTTTGGATCCAGAATGGGCCTTAGAGAGCCGTCCTTTTTGGGGACTGTGAAAAGATTGTAATAGTACCCCTGACCCCGTTTTTGAGGGGGCACTGGACAAATGACTCCTGACTCTAACAGGCATTGAACCCCCAGACGCAACCCTTGAGCATACAGGGGGTTTAAAGATATCCTGGATCTGACGAATCTTTGGGGGGGGGGGCAGGCTGCAAACTCTATCTTGTAGCCGGAGGACACTATCTCCTGCATCCACCGGTCTGAGCCTTGAAGCCTCCAGACGTGAGCAAAAAAACGAAGCCGTCCCCCCACCCCGATGGGTGAGGGCGCCCCTTCATGCCTGAGGGGGCTTAGGGGAGAGATTGGGTTTGGAGTTCCAGGAGAGACCGGGACGACCACGGGGTCTACCACGGCCCCAAGCATCTCTATGGCCACTATGGAGGAGAGAGCCCCGGCCTCCTCTGGCAACACAAAAGGAATGGAGGGGGGCAGAGGACCCACGAAATGGCCGAGACTGCCTTCTACGCTGAGGCAGCTTGCCATCCTTTAGCAAGAACATCAAGACGCTCTCCAAAAAGCCGCAACCCTGCGGAGGGGAGACCAGTGAGAGCTTTCTTAGCAGCAGCATCAGCAGCCCATTGGCGCAACCGGACAGATCATCACATAGCCACCAAGAGTGCGGAGGCCCTGGCACTTAGCCGCACAGCATCATCCATAGCGGCAAGAATAAAGGCCACAAAATCAGAGCAAACCTCTCCCTCTCCACGAGCTGAAGTGCCATCCATGAGGCGCTTGAGCAGAGACTTAAGAGCAATAGCCGTAATAGCCGCGGCACAGGTCGGGCGCAATCCAGCCCCCACACAGGTAAAAGCATAACAGGCCATCTGGTTCATGCGCCTGTCCTCACCGTCCCTCAGAGTGGTAGTGTCCGGGGAAGGCATGACCGAAGTGTTGGGCAAGTCCAGCACGGGAGCATCCACTTCAGGGGGAACTGACCACCTCCTAACAAGATCAGCAGAAAAGGGATACCTCTTATCCAAACTTTTGGACACAGCAGGTAGCTTGTTAGGACGTTCCCATGATTTAAGTATCATAGAGTTGAAATGACCTTGCTCAGGAAACTCCAGACGCTGTTTAACAGGACTAAACAGCTCACCCTGTTTCCTTTTAGCCTCCACAGGAGGGGCAATGTGTAGGATTTCAAAAATATGAGACAGTAAATTACCAGTGTCCTCAGGATACCATGAATCCCCGAACGCAGTGTCACTGTCACAACTCTCCTGCTGGTCTCCCGAGGAATTCTCCTTCCTCCAGGGAATAACATCCAGCAGTGACATCCAATTCCCCATACTCCTCAGTAGAGTGTGAGGGAGTGGAAGTCAGGTGCTGCTTCTTGCCAGAGACCTTCCTGGGAATAGTCTTGGCAAGCTGTCTCTCAATACTGGCCACCCGCAGAGCCAAATCAGAGTGTGACTCCCTGCTGACGTCCCCCTCACTGGGGTCCAGTCGCAGGAACAGGGGGGTAGGTGAAGCAGAGGGATGTGCTGAGCTGGAAAGCGAAACAAGCAAACCAGCTTGTAGTGCAATGACCCTCTCAGCGCACGGAATGCACACCGTGACACCGTTACTCACAGGGGACACCCCACACATTGAACACAGCCGGTCCTCCCCCGAAGGGCCCCCAAGCACGCTATCCCCAGCAGCCTCCATATGGTGATTAACACAGGCGCAATAAGCCAGCGGTGGGTAAAGGCTATACAGAGGCCACCCGGGATGCCCTCCCACAGGATGCCCCCAGAAATTAGTGAAGGGGGGAATGAAGGGAGGGAAGGAATGGAGCCGGGATATGCCACAACCCAATGGTATCCCGCCTGAAAAACATAAGAAAAAAGACGCATGAGCATCCCGCAGCACATACACTCTCCAATAAAAAAAACCCCAAGGGGGACTCACGAACCAAAGACACCACAGCGTCACTCAGGCACTGCCACAGGAGAAGTGACACACCAGAGAAGCAGCCAGAAGCAGCCAGGAAGGAAGAAATCCAGATGCGCAGCTCATCCAAAATTGCGCCGGCAGAAGTACCTCGAGGGGCGGGCTGCGGGAGACGACGCGATATGCGTCACCAAGCGGCCCGCCCCCCCCCCCCCCAAACAGCGCAGAAACAGCGCAGAAACAGCGCTCGTGTGTCCTGGCCGGCGCCATGACAAGGCAAAATCACGTCAGGTTATAGCGCCCACAGCCGCGGAGCGTAGTACAAATCGGCGTAGCAACTAAAAACACCAAAAAACACACAAAAACTTAAAAACACCACAGATATTACTCCTCGCCACTACCACCCCCCCCCCCCCCCACCCGAACAAGTCAGAGAGGGACAAGGAGGCAGCGGCGAGCAGCCATGGCCAGGGAGGGGGAGCGGGGGGAGGGACCCCAAAAGGGGTCCCCCTCAGAAGCTAGGGCAGGAACTCTGCATCCCTAGTAGGCTCACCATAAAGCCTATGGCCGGCTACCCTTTGTGGCACAGGGTCTGCAGCTTGGAGCAGCGCTCCAGGAGCACTTGACCCTAGTGCTCTTCTACCTTCACCCGATCTGTCACCCAAGGCTGGGAGGCAGTTAAGGTCCAGAAACGTATGGAAATAGACATGCAGGGCCGCAGGCTTGGTTGCCCTGCTCACCTATGCAAGAGAGATAGCCATCTTCTAACTTCGCAGTGTCACTGCAGAGACAACACTGGGAACTTGTTTGGTAATTCCGTTTTTATAGGGAGCCGGGAGCTGCCACAGCTTTCTGCAGTACCACTGCGCCACCTTGTGGCGGAATAACCCATCAGTTATGAATACCGAAGCGGGCCGTGCCATGCATTAAAGGATGTATTATGCTTTGGTTTTTATTAATGTCTATGCCCCAGTTGTGGAATGTTCCTAGAGACCCATGGTTCTAAGTTTTAGCCACAGGTAAACTGGATGTCACACCCATAATCTTTTAAAGCTCAGTAAACAGCTTAATTAAAGCTAAGCAAAAAACAATATACCATTTATTCAGCTTCAGATAAAGCGGAAATGGTATCCATATATATACCGTATATGTATATGTAACGTTTATTGAGAATGAATATACACAGACACGATTACGTTAAACAATTAAAAATACCCAAAACACACACACACAAAGAGAGGGGGGATAACAAGTTGCTGCAGTTACTGTATAATAATTATATCCAGGTTACCATCAATGTGATACAGTATATTGGTCTCGCAAGCCTATTTGACTTATAAAGTGCCCTAGTGATATACAGTGCTAAGTTTTTAAGGTCTGAGCAAAGTATGGAAAATGTCAATAAATGACAATAGAGTGCTAATTGTGCCTTTTGTAAACAAATTAATAAACTATGCAGCCCAAGCAAATCAGTGCAAGGGATAGGTTTAGGAGGTACTTATCTAAATGAGCATGTATAGGCAGTGGTCTACCCCCTCACGTTCTACGGGATGGCTTCTTGCTGCCTCAGGAGATGAAGAAGTGGCATGAAATAAAATGTTTATTTTGCACTGTTCACCATCCTAGTGAACAAAAGGTTTCATACAGCCAGACCTAACTAAAGCCATTGAACATACATATTTATTGAGAGAATTGGAAACGGAAGATCATACTAGTCACATTACGTCTGAATAATCCTTAGTCTTTAGGCATAATCATAACAAGTCACAACATACAGATCAGTAAAGGGATTGTAATATATTATTGCCTAGTGTGGTTCTGAATAACGCTGCTGAGCCCTCCTGCAGTAGCTCAGCCCCTATATTTATATTCATACATAGCCACCTTGTTTTCACCCTAAGAAGTGGTTGCATTCCCACCCTCTTGCATCAGACACACCATGCCCTGTGTCTGCGGGTGAAATGCTGCTTTTTTACTTTGATTGTCTATTTATTGCTTCTAAGCTCCATCCACATGCCAATGACAACAATAAAAATGAACCCTGTTAATATGTTGGTGAGAAAGAGAAATGTATACACAGACACATTCACAGTGTGAATGGAACATTCTCGATCTGTTCCTCACTCAGCTACAGGAATCTGCAGTCATTACTGAAGAACAGGAGACAAAAAAATCATCCCAACAATTCTCTTCTGAGAGACCATACCACCAACAGCCAACTGTCTGGCAGGTGGGACACTTAAGCTTTAATTCAAAATGAAAGGTCCACGTTCAATGGCATAAACCACACATTTGCTAGCATAATAATAATAAATACTAGATGAGCTTTTTAGCACACATAAAATATACACTTTCAAAATTTTCATAAACGTGGGCTTTCCCTTTAACTTTCTGCCTACACAAGCAGCACTTTACTTGCTCTATTATATTACATTAAGTTCTTGAATAAAAAGCTTCATTTACTTAACTGTAACACAGGTAATTGCTGTATATTTAACCATCTGGAATGTTTCCCACGTCTTCATTCACTAAATCAATTATCCTGTGTGAGTAAGACAAATGAGTCCTGCTCATCCTAAGCTGTCATGGCCCTTGTCTTGATTATCTGCTGTCATATTGTTTGTATGCTGCCGTTTCAGCTTGCGTACCTACTATACTGTATGTACAAATTGGCCCCTCTCATTGCCAGGATATGGTTTAATCTCTTTCAGTGTGAATATTTTCATACCATCCATTATTGGTGGTGCTCTGCAGCCAGGCCTGGTATCTGGCACCTTGCTGGACGATCAAAATATGAGTATACACATATTCTCTGAGCGACATAAGATGCCAGGACAGGCATCACACATATGCTTTTATTATGCTACTACCAAGTGACAAGAGCCAACTGGAGTCCAGTCACAGGGTAACCCCACCCCCTGCACTGCCACCCTCCCAGGGCACTGAGGCAGGGAATTACTAAAAACTCCTTACCTTATCCCAGGTCCTGCGATGTCCTCAAGGCTGATGTGGCAGCCACACAGACCATGTTCACAGAGGGGCTGACGGGGCCGCAACCACAGTGGGGGAAGACCCACTGCCCGGAACCTTTGCGTGAACAGTGCTGGATCACAGGTGGGATGGAGTTTCAGTGCCAGGTGAATGGGAGGGTTATCCCATAACTGGACATCCACTGTAAAAAAAATGCTGCTAACAAACAAATACTTTGTCATGGTGACATCCACTTCACCCACAAGTTATAAGCTGTTAACTAATGTTGACAGAAACCTTCACACACAAACTATAATAAGCTTCTGACTAAGTATATTACTATACTTATTAGATATTATGTGATAAGAAATAAAACCACTATTGTATTTTATTACCTGTTGTTCTGGATCTGCTGCTCCTCATCGAGAGGGAGACTGCTTCCAAACACTGGTGGTGTCTGTCAGAAACTGGAAAAAAATAAACGGAGAAAGCATCTGGTAGAGATCACGCCAAAAGCCGTGTCTTTTTGGATGCAGCAAAAAGGATGGATTGTCTTAATCTAAGAATCTATTATGAGGAGGGCGAAAGGTGCGCACCCCGAGCCTCCACCACTTCCCCTGCAAAGGGGGCCTCCACCAACATTAGGGTTATTGTCTGGTCCAGGAGGCCTTTCAGCCGTTTTTTGTTTGTGCAAACCTGCAGCCAAAGCCACCACAGGGCACAGGGTTGCTGGCAGCTCAATGCAGGGAACTGTTTTCTTCTGGACCAGCAGAATGGCAAAGCAGGGGTTTCCGAGCAGCACGCACTCGCACAGGGGTGGCACAAGGGACTCAACCTGACGTTCCAGTAAGTGGGCAGGTGCTAGACAACCACCAATCAGTTACTTGGCTGGACTATTTTTTCAAAGAAAAAAATACTGTATTTGGTGCCACCACCAGACTTTGTGCTGAGGGCCCTCCACCACACTTAATCCGACCCTGAAGGAAAGTAAGACCATCATGCCAAGACATGTTCCTTAAAGCTAAAAGTAAGTAAGCAAAAATAAGTCACAGAGGCCTCCCATCCACTCATGTCTTTTAGCACCTCTAAACATTCTTTATGACCATCTCTGCTCTCAAAATTATTCCTGCTCAGCTCTCCTTTAACCCTATCTTGCCAGCCCAAGACCTCAAACCTTTACAGTCACCTAGTTTTGTCTAAAAATCACAATTTTACCTTTACCATTTCCAAGCAGATTGTTGTCACACTACAAGAGAATGTTTGAAACTCCCTGCACACTCTGAAGCTGCAAACCAAAGGATTACCAGAACTGCAAACTAAGGATGAGAACTACTACCCCACCTAATCCAAAATCATGTTCTTTACCACACCTCCAAACTGCTGCAGATGAGTTTTGCTGTATAGATCTCCCCAAGCAGCATTGTCTGATTATGATGTTCTTGGTTTGACTTATTCTCCACAATAGGGATCTTGTGAAAGTGTACAGTTTTTATATCTTAAATGTAATACATTTTTCAGAGTAAAGGTCTACCTGCTGTGGCCAGAGCGCAGTGCATAGATGCTACCGAAGGTAAGAAAATAAAGATGGGGAGGGGGGTTACAGGGTTTTGCAGGGATCTCCAATTCGGGATGCCCATGGAGGGGTTTACTCAGAATCTTTTAGACTCTAGGGTCAGGATAGCAGAGTTTAGGTCTGCTTTACCTTTACTTTATCATTTTTATTTTATGTAGCTCCATTTTTTCCCCTCTCACAAATATATTACATGTGACAAAAAATCTTCCTGGCGATGACATACAAATCCATGAGTAATCGATTCAAACTAAAGTCAAATAATTTCTGTACAATGCAACAAATCACTTCTTCTTTCTCCAGCTACAAGTTAGAGGTAGAATACCAAATGGTAATTTTTTAGTGATGCAGAAGAAAAGTTTTAACTTTACACAATTACATGAACTTTCTGTCTCAGGTGATTAAACAGGGGGCCTAAGCCTACCAGTCACAGAGGGCAAAAAAACGTTTAATTATCGGTTCTTACCCTTACTTAAAGTGGCCATTCAGCCAAAAAAATAAAAAGCTTAGTACCCCCCCCCCCCCCTTTGATGATTAGTGCTGTATTCTGTTTGAGAGGGCTTAACATCATGCAATTGTTGTGGAATAAATTTGCAGATGCTGCACTCCTGGATTGCATGGGGATCAGCCTTACTGCTACACACCTAAGAGCACTGTATACAGATGAGCGGGGGAGGGGCTGTGTCAGCAGCAGTCCACATAAAACAGACATATATAGGCCTCAGCCTCCCTGTCATACTGCACATACACTGAATCAAGTGTGGGGTAGCTGGTATAGGAAAGGTATGCTGTATGTGTGAGCAAATCTATGTAATTATGTATATTTATGAGTCGACAGCCGCAGAGAATGTAAGCATTTTGAAAATGTATCTAGGTGCTCTCTGCTTTGAGCAGAGCAATGCTGATTTATTACAATGAATGGCTTTCTACTTCTGGCTAGAGAAAAGGAACGATTACCCAGAAATTGCTTTGAGAATGGGTTTTCCACGAGGCTGTCAAGATGGCCGCTCCCTCCTCCTCCAATACAGTGACACTGCTGTGCAGAGGGCGTCCGCCCCCTTATTACAGGAGTTATGGCACGGGGGGAGGGGGCCTCCATTGCAGTGAATGGAGAGGGGCATGCCATATTTTCTGTGATGATGGGGCGCGCCATAGTCCCCTCTGCACAGTGGTGTTGATGCGTCAGAGGAGGAGGGAGCAGCGCCCAGCACAGGACTGGAATCAGGCAATCCATTAAGTGTCTTAACACCGGACTAGCAGCGATAGCCTGTGTGGAGGTGAAAGGTGAGTATAGTGTTTTTTGTGTTTTTCTTAAAGTATGACTTCAATAACTGTCTTATACAAATGAAAACTGGGGTTTAAGACATGCAGTAAAATTGTTTTGTATGTCTTAAGCGTTGGAATTACCTTTTTAAATTATTCAAAATTACCTCATGTTATAGGCAAATCTATTTAAATTATTCAAAATAACCTCATGTTATAGGCAAATATATTTAAATTATTCAAAATTACCTCATGCTAAAGGCAAATCTTGCCTACACACTGCACTGCACTCTCTCTTTCTCTAATAAATGTGGATCTTTTGCAATCAGGAAATCTTTATCTTGAAAAATATATAACAAAAGATGATAAATACAAAATGCATCTTAGTGCATTGAGCCCATTGTGCTCCCTAAATATGGTGGCCCTGCTAGGCCATACTCACAGTCTATCGGTAGCTATTCTTAGTTCCATGATTCGGCTGATTTGCATTTAGAGAACAGAGCAGTTTAGAATTGAATTTAGTACGTCTGAAGCTAATTAATTATATAGAATCTTCCTAATTAACATGCTTGAAGCTGTTAACCGAGTAAAGGAGGGGTCAGGGTGCGATAGATATTGTGCACTCAGGAGACTAGACTGTAATTACAACCTAGCTGGCAGGCCTGACAGCAGAAAGGAACATCAGATTCCCTAGAGGTTCAACGTGTTTCATTATCCATTGATCCCAACGTTATGGAACATAAGTTACTCATTTAGAGCTTCAGTCTCGGCAGAGATCTCCACGTTATGGCACCTGCAACTCAATTGCATCTTTAAAGGGGACCAATCATGAAAACATTATTTCTTCTAAAAGTTGTTGGAAAGACAGGGGTTAAAGTGGAACAAAACCCACCATCGGACATTCGGGAATCTAAAAGAATCTAGGGCCGGCCTCTGTTTTTCCGTGGTGTGAAACCCCCCAGAGCACCATTAATAACTCACCTTTCCTCGGTCCAATGCTGCATTTATGGGCACTCGGCAAATGGCTCTGATTGTTTTAATAGGGAGCGCCGCTGCCACATCCCCAACAATGTGCATGCATTCCTGCCCCAGCCATTCAGATAGGCTGGGGCAGGAGCCCGCATTCCCCATTGAAGGCAATCAGAGCACCTTTATCAAAGGATGCAAACACAGCAAAGGGCTCTGATTGTAAGAAGAACCCGTGCATGCGCCATTAGACTGAGGAGAAAAACTAGCCAAACGGGGGGGGGGGGGGGATTCAGAAAGCATTGGGATGCCATGGGGGCATGGTACAAAACCCGGGAAAGTTAGATTACCAGGTTTTGCTCCGCTTTCAAATATTACCAAACATGCCTTTAGTGCTGCTGACCTTGGCGTTTGCTTTCATTTTCAGCCCAAGGATAATGGATTTCTGTGCTCTGTTAGGTCCTCTTCCTCCCTCTGGGCATCGTCCATCAAATGAGGTGATCGTCCTGGACAAAGGACAACACTCAAGTCAGAATTTATGCCTCTGTTCTTCCCCCTCCTGGCTGCTAACCAATCCCACCTTTCCCCTTCTTGTGAATCCTCTGACCATCCCCTCCCATTCTGCACTTTGAAGGAAAGCCTTATGCTAATACAAGCAGTACAACGACACTCCCACTGCCTAGGAAAAAAGATTTCTCTGCATTGCAAACTTAATTTTTTCGAAAAACACACAAACACACCTGGGAGCATGAGGACATGTAGGACTACTTGGTTATTAGGTTAACAGCAGTGCCTGGACAATGTCTTTAATGTTTCTAGAATATGGGGCATAAAAGTTACTAGCAGTCCAACTCATGTGACTTTACCGCACACTTATATCCAGTGCCACTCTAAAGCCTTTGTTTAAAGATGAAGTTGAGCAGGGCTCTCCAACTTCACATTCAGCACTTTTAGAAGGAGCCACATCTGACGTCAGGTGATAATAGAAGTTATATAACAGATATGGAACAGGAAACAACTTCATCAAACATTAAAACCATGAAGTACTTAAATGCTTCACACTTGATAATTCAGTGTGAATGGAGATCCTCTAAATTTCTTTGGGTAGGGATGCATATGAGCACTGTTTGTTGTGTTGGTCTGGTTTAAGTCATTTTTGACTGTTGGGCCGCTTTAAAGTGGACTAATCACCCCAGACTAGGTGCCCCCGGCGCCCTAGGTGCTGATCCGGCATGCCTCGTTTGAGTGAGCCCTCCCCCCCAGAACCTTACGCCAGGCGGTCACGTGGGCCATGGTCGCATCCTCGGAGCCAGCCACCGAAACAGCCTGCCCACCATGACCGCCCACCAGCCATTCGCGGGACCCATTCCCGGTACTGGCTTGTAGTGAAGGTGAGGATTACAGGCGTTCTGGTGGATTATGTGTGTGTGGGGGGGGGGGGAGCTGACTGTGGGACCAACACCCGTTAAAGAAAAAAACGGTGTGTTGACCTTAGCTATGTACACCAAAGTGGTGATTTTGAGTACATATCATAGACTTCTTCACTCTAGCTTGCTAATCATATGATTGGTTAAGGCATGGGTGGCTGGGTTAACCCATTCTGCTGAAATTTAACTTCTTCAGTTTGGAAGGATCACAGTCTCGTGTTCCAGTAGCAGGAAAGAGTTAATGGCGGGTTCTCAGCCTGATAGGTCATTATGCTGCTAAGGCCCTTATTTAACAAGGGATAGTGCCAGGTAGCGAATGGTGAGCGAACGGTAATGACGGTCACCGCCACGAGAACGCCGGCTCCCCTCCGCAATCACACATTTATCAAGCCGATCCTGCTTAGCGACTGACAGAGCGGCAGATAGTGAATCATTCATCATTATTCCAGCCTCACCCCACAGCGCCAGCGAGCGACCTTGAACAGCGACAGGTATGACCTCTCGCTACCTGGCGCTCTCCAATGCATTTCAATGGAGCAATCTTTAAATATTCTTAATTAATTGCTATTAATGGTTTTTTTTTTTTTAAATGTCAAAAATTCTGTGACCACTTCTGCAATGTTAAGGTAAATTTTTAAGGTAAAAAAAAAAAAAAATTTGTGCAGAATTGATATTACAGGTCTGATATTAATGTATTCATATTACAAAATGTTTTGAAAAACTTTTTTTTTTCCCAAAAATAGGGTTGTTTGGGGGTTAGAAAACTCAGCGCTCTGGGGTTTAAACATGCATTTCACAGCGCGAGAATTTTTTGAGCGTGATTTGTTAATGAATATGCTGGGAGCCGTTCGCTATGGCCATTCGCTGTCATGCGCTCCCATACAGCGCGGAAGCTGTCAAACAGCGACTCCTAACCCCGTATTCAACATTACCGCACACCGACTGAGTCGCTGTCAACAACCGAACGGCCAAGCACAGCGACTACTAGCGGGCGCTGTGAAAATACCGCTACAGTCGCTCAACTGTCACTACCTGGCGCTATTAATGAATCGGCCTCTTAGACTTAGCCGAAGCTGCTAAAGAGTTCACCTGAAAACCACTCCCACTGTAGCAAAATAGCGCCCCAGGAATATGAGAATTATGGAAACAGCATAGTATGGGGGCATAATCCTAACACAAATGTTTATTTTACATACCAGAAGAGAAAAACAATAAGACAGAACACCAAAAACCTGAGTTTTCCTTTAAGGAAACAGAATATCTACCCAGACAAAGAACACACCCACAAAACTAAACCAGCAGCATATTGCTTACAGTGCATGTATTTGTAAAGCTAAATAGCTCTGGCACAATACGAACAAACAGAAAGGAGAAGTTTTGTTTAGCTTTGTAAATATGCTATTTTATACTAGACTTCGTATAGTATCCACAAAGGAATTTTTTGCATTTCTGAGTCCTGTCAGATAGAAAGCTGTATTTCCATCCAGCACATTCCTTTAGAGCAGAACTCAAATACAGTGGGCCAAAAATAAAAACTTTAACAGTCATGGGCCAACCTTGATATTGATTGAAAAAATGTCTATTCAACAGTAGACTTCATGGCCAGCCAAATACGTGTTTAGTCCACTTTCATGATGCATGCCACTTTCTATGATGGAATGGGATAGGGTTCTCTGCCTTCCTTTACTTTACACAGTCCCTTTTCACAGCCACCGGCAGTTGGAAGTTGCATTTGCCAACCTCTGGGGGAAGTGCTTCCCCTACCACATCATCGTAGGGGCGGGGTTTTATATTAAGGCCTCATCCCGCAATCTTGATGGCCACCAGGCTGCAATCTGGCAGTGCAATCCAGCCACCAGACGGGTTTGTTAAATATATTCTGGGGGACTAAGCAGTGCTGGGCAGTGTGTGGCTGGTTTAAAGGTAATGTCTACAAACACCACAGCCCTGTCACTCATAGATAACAGCGTAGGGGGGGGGGCAGGGCTCACGGGTCAAATCTGATAACACTGCAGGCCAGCTTTGGCCCACGGGCCAGAGTTTGGCACGTGTGCTTTAGAGGTAAGGGAATCAAGGAATACATATGCATCCTCAGGGACTTTCTATGCTCCTGGCTCTTAAAGTGGACCCAAACCCCGATCGGGGTGCCCGCTATGTGAAAACCCCCCGTTCGCTCGTAAAAACTCACCTCACCCCGCTCCTACGGCGCATGCGCGGCCGCTCGTCCAATCAGCGCGCTCGGAGCCGCTGTGGTATGCGTGTCCAAGCAATGTACAACCACAGTGGCTCCGAACACACTGGTGGCCGCATATCGCGCTTCCCTCTAACAGGTTGTGAATGGCCGGCGCGGGCACACGTCCTGCTAGAGAGAAGCGCTAGATGCGGCCGCGGCCCGCGCATGCGCCGTTGGATTGGGATGCAGGTAAGGTGAATGGGTCGTCCTGGGGGATTTTGGATGCCCCGTGGGGAGGCGTCGGATCGATAGTTTCTATTTCCCGCACCTAAAACTTACCTAAATCACTTCACGGTCAGTATTTTCTTCCATTTCCCGCACCTAAATCACTTCGCGGTCAGTCTATTCTTCCATTTCCCGCACCTAAAACGTACCTAAATCACTTTCCGGTCAGTATTTTCTTCCATTTCCCGCACCTAAAACTTACCTAAATCACTTTGCGGTCTCATTCTTCTTCCATTGGCGCACCTAAAACTTACCTAAATCACTTCACGGTCAGTATTTTCTTCCATTTCCCGCACCTAAATCACTTTGCGGTCAGTCTATTCTTCCATTTCCCGCACCTAAAACGTACCTAAATCACTTTCCGGTCAGTATTTTCTTCCATTTCCCGCACCTAAAACTTCCCTAAATCACTTCGCGGTCTCATTCTTCTTCCATTGGCGCACCTAAAACTTACCTAAATCACTTTGCGGTCAGTAGTTTCTTCTATTTCCCGCACCTAAAACTTGCCTAAATCACTTCGCGGTCAGTCTATTCTTCCATTTCCCGCACCTAAAACTTACCTAAATGACTTCGCAGGCAGTATATTCTTCCATTTCCCGCACCTAAAACTTACCTAAATCACTTCGCAGTCTCCTTCCATTGGCGCACCTAAAACTTACCTAAATCACTTCGCGGTCAGTCTTTTCTTCCATTTCCCGCACCTAAAACTTACCTAAAAGACTTCGCGGTCAGTATATTCTTCCATTTCCCACACCTAAAACTTACCTAAATCACTTCGCGGTCAGTATATTCTTCCATTTCCCGCACCTAAAACTTACCTAAATCACTTCACGGTCAGTATTTTCTTCCATTTCCCGCACCTAAATCACTTCGCGGTCAGTCTATTCATCTATTTCCCGCACCTAAAACTTACCTAAATCACTTCCCGATCAGTATTTTCTTCCATTTCCCGCACCTAAAACTTACCGACATCACTTCGCAGTCTCATTCTTCTTCCATTGGCGCACCTAAAACTTACCTAATTCACTTTGCGGTCAGTAGTTTCTATTTCCCGCACCTAAAACTTACCTAAATCACTTCACGGTCAGTATTTTCTTCCATTTCCCGCACCTAAATCACTTCGCGGTCAGTCTATTCTTCCATTTCCCGCACCTAAAACGTACCTAAATCACTTTCCGGTCAGTATTTTCTTCCATTTCCCGCACCTAAAACTTACCTAAATCACTTCGCGGTCTCATTCTTCTTCCATTGGCGCACCTAAAACTTACCTAAATCACTTTGCGGTCAGTAGTTTCTTCTATTTCCCGCACCTAAAACTTGCATAAATCACTTCGCAGTCAGTCTATTCTTCCATTTCCCGCACCTAAAACTTACCTAAATGACTTCGCGGGCAGTCTATTCTTCCATTTCCCGCACCTAAAACTTACCTAAATGACTTCGCGGGCAGTATATTATTCCATTTCCCGCACCTAAAACTTACCTAAATCACTTTGCAGTCTCCTTCTTCCATTGGCGCACCTAAAACTTACCTAAATCACTTTGCGATCAGTCTTTTCTTCCATTTCCCGCACCTAAAACTTACCTAAATGACTTCGCGGGCAGTCTATTCTTCCATTTCCCGCACCTAAAACTTACCTAAGTCACTTCGCAGGCTCCTTCTTCCATTGGCGCACCTAAAACTTACCTAAATCACTTTGCAGTCTCCTTCTTCCATTGGCGCACCTAAAACTTACCTAAATCACTTTGCGGTCAGTCTTTTCTTCCATTTCCCGCACCTTAAACTTACCAAAATGACTTCGCGGTCAGTATATTCTTCCATTTCCCGCACCTAAAACTTACCTGAATCACTTCACGGTCAGTATTTTCTTCCATTTCCTGCAGCTAAATCACTTCGCGGTCAGTCTATTCTTCCATTTCCCACACCTAAAACGTACCTAAATCACTTCCCGGTCAGTATTTTCTTCCATTTCCCGCACCTAAAACTTACCTAAATCACTTTGCGGTCTCCTTCTTCCATTGGCGCACCTAAAACTTACCTAAATCACTTCGCGGTCAGTCTATTCTTCCATTTCCCGCACCTAAAACTTACCTAAATGACTTCTCGGGCAGTCTATTCTTCCATTTCCCGCACCTAAAACTTACCTAAATGACTTCGCGGGCAGTATATTCTTCCATTTCCCACACCTAAAACTTACCTAAATCACTTCGCAGTCTCATTCTTCTTCCATTGGCGCACCTAAAACTTACCTAAATCACTTCACGGTCAGTCTTTTCTTCCATTTCCCGCACCTAAAACTTACCTAAATGACTTCGCGGGCAGTATATTCTTCCATTTCCCGCACCTAAAACTTACCTAAATCACTTCGCAGTCTCATTCATCTTCCATTGGCGCACCTAAAACTTACCTAAATCACTTAGCGGTCTGGCGAATCTTCTAAATTTCGTGTTCTGCATTCGTTTTGTGGTAACCAACCCTTAATGAATGTATGTAGAAAAGGAAATGACATAAAACAAGTTTTTTTTTTTTGTTTTTTTTTTTTACTCATAAGTGGCATTTTTTTAGTGCTTTTTTTTTTTTTTAATTTACAACTTTGAAACTTGTTTATTTTCTTTTTTTTAGAAAATGTAAATTGGTAAAATAGTTAACATTTTTTTTTAAATATAACACATATAAAACTATATACACAGCAATGGCAGGCCCCAGAAAATTATTCTTCATCTGTGATCCCCAAAGAATCCCGCAGCTCCTGCATCTCGCCCACCAACTGAAGCACCGTGGCACTGAGTTGTGCCAATCTGGCACGTGCGATGCCTGTTAAAAAAAGAAAAAAATATATTTGTTGCCAAATACACGTTTAACAGCTGTGAATGGAATGTTTATTAGGTTGTAAGCTAACTCATGAGGCCATATGTCATTATGCTAAGGAATAACTAAAAGGAAGAGGCCATATGTCATTATGCTAAGGAATTAATAAAAGGAAGAGGCCATATGTCATTATGCTAATGGAATTGACTATGGATTTAGGTAGATTGGTGATGATGTCATTCCCACATACTCCAAATATTTACATTACAACTTACTTCGTTGGTGGGTGACCTCTTCTTCGGGGACCACCCTCTGCTTCGGGGACCACCTTCCGCTCTGGGACCTGCCACTGCTGGGAAGTTGAGGCTGTAGAGACATGTAAAATAGGGTCACTTCTAATGTCTGAGTCAACAGTAAGCAAATGACACTTAGAATGTGTGTGTGACATCGCCCACCTTCTTCATGTGCCTCCTGGGCATGATCTGCTGCAGTCTCTTCCACAGATCCTTCACCCGCTACATATTCATCTAGATAAAGAGATTAAGGGAATCAGCTTTGCTTTTAATAGCATATATGTGTGTGCGGTTACATTAAGAGTCACATACCAAAGGCTAATGGCTCCGTAGCTTGGGCCGACTCCCTGCCCACGCCGTGACGCCCCTCCTCTGTAGAAAGGTCCAGGGGCTGGTCTGAGGCCGCTACAGAGGAGGGGTAGGAACGTGGCCCTGGAGATCCACCACCTTCACTTCCTGCTGCAGATTCATGCAGCACTGGCCGGCCTGTGCGCCTCCGGGTGCGTCTGATTCGGTACTCCATTTCCAACACTAGAAAAGAAAAGCATTCATAAATAAAGGCCTACCTTCTGTATTAGTTACATCTACCATGCAATCGCTATGTACTTACTTGGGAAATGGAGACCAAAAAAATCGCTGCACCAGGGCATGTGGAGTTGTTTCAGGTCCAACCAGAGCTGCATGATCTGTGTATGGGTGAAGGTGGTGTCCGTCTCCTGTTGGATCCGGGAAACGATCTCCAGGGCGACGTTCCTCTTCTCAAATGCGTTGGGCAGGTAGTCATACCTGTGCTGAAGCATGGTCTAAAATACACCAAAAAAAAATAGTTGTTAGATCCAACTGCAGACAAATATCTGTCACAATTAGATCAGTTGACTAAATGACCTTCCCAAACACATTTCTAGCCTCAAACTATCCTTCTAGATGCAAGTGACTTGGTTCGCACATGTGCGCACTAACTTCTGTTTGGCACGGAGTTTAACTAAGTTTAGAAAACAACTGTTTCTCCCTGCGCTTCCTTAAGGCCTAGGCCTGCATTTAGATGGCAAATCAATGTCCTTACAATACACTTACGAGCATAATCAGCTTTTGTTGATGGCGGGTGAAGATTGTGGGCGCCATCTTGTTTCTTGTCCGCAGCAGATAAGTAATGCCCCAGCGGTTTCCGGGGTTCCGCACGGCCTGAGGAACGGCCGTACGCACGCGTATGCGAACGCGCAAGCGTCATACCCAGTCATTAGGATTTAAAGGGTCATGGACACAGAGCTCATTCTCTTTGAAATTGTCAGCATGGCACCCAAAAAACAGAGCGCAAAGCAAACACCAGCAAAGGAGGCCAAGACCAAAAGGCCACAGCGGCATGAGGACACTTCATCCTCCACACCAAGCAACTAGCAAGGTGCGTGAAACGCGGAGCCAAAGTGGCCACCACAAGGTGACATTGGCCACAAATCTCGGAACATCCAAAACAGCAACCAAAAGCAAGGAAGGGAGCTCAAAGAAGAAGGCACCCACATCCAAACAGCAAGGTACGACAATGTCCAAGGTCACAAAGAAGCAGAGGGCCCGAAGCCCAAGCCCACCAAGAACACCCTCTCCTCCTCCCCGCCCTACCACATCCCATGATAAAACGGAGCACCAGTTCCAAGGGCACCAAGAAGCAGAGGGCCCGAAGCCCCAGCCCACCAAGAACACCCTCTCCTCCTCCCCGCCCTACCACATCCCATGATAAACAGAGCACCAGTTCCAAGGGCACCAAGAATCAGAGGGCCCGAAGCCCCAGCCCACCAAGAAGACCCTCTCCTCCTCCCCGCCCTACCACATTCCATGATAAACGGAGCACCAGTTCCAAGGCCACAAAGAAGCAGAGGGCCCGAAGCCCCAGCCCACAAGCACACCCTGTCCTCCTTCCCGCGCAAGCACATCCCATGATAAAGGGAGCACCAGTTCCAAGGGCCAAAAGAAGCAGAGGGCCCGAAGCCCCACCCCCCCAAGCACACCCTCTCCTCCTTGGACACATTTGCCACCGGCACAGGTGGAATCCAGCGAGACCTATGCAACATCCACGCCTGGAAGTTTGGTGGCCACCCAGGCAAGGACCCCCAGTCCTAATGCGAGTCCAGTCCAGTCTTTTTCCAGCCACGTGACGCCCGATTCATCACCACAGAGCCAGCCCAGAATGTCCCCCGAATTGCCACCAAACACAGATGAGCCAGAAGACCAACCATTAGGCAGAACATTGCGGCGAGGCCAGTTGAGTGGGCGTTTTGGGGAGGCACAAACCCTAGCATTGGCAACTGGCCTCATTGGGCGACATTCAAAATCAACCAGCAAAATGAGAAAGACTCAAATCTTGGACAAGCTCACCAGACAGGTGAATGCAGCAGGGGACGAGAGGAAAGATGTGGAGCAGATACAGAGAAAAATATCTGACCTGAAGTATGCAGCACAGAAGAAACAGAATAAATGGTGCAATCACAGGTACATATTTGAGTTGTGCATTTTGCTGTTTGTTGTAGTGACCACAATGGCCACATTTTTTTTACCTCTATTTTTCAGCTTACAAACTGGCGGAGGCTTTCCCACCAAATTACAATATACCAGAGCTGAAGAAATGGTCCTGGCATTAATACACCCCATCGCATTAGAGGGCCTCTCTGGCAGACAGGACACGGACATCCATACCATTTCTGCAGGTTAGTAATGTTTGTTGGAATGTGAACTATTGTAAACGTGTGAAATGAGGCTCACAGGCAGATATGAACACATGCCCCTAGGGAGTGGCTTTGAGGGGAGGTAACTGCTTTAGGCGTCCTTCATTATGGCCACTCTCCCAGGGTGCAGTAGTCAATGGTCCTTAAAAAGGTTTGCAGGCCATACACGACCTTTGACAGTATTTATGATCATTATTAAACTATTTATCTTACCAAAGCACTGCATGTGATGTGAATATAGTAAATAATAGACAACACTTACTTCTTTGTCTTTCTACCAATGGGGTTGTAGCTGTGTTTGGTTCCGACAATCTTGAGCTGGGGTCAGGGAAAGGACTACCTAGGAAGAATGTACACCAGCATACTCTGAAGCCAAATGCTATTTGCAAGCTGACTGGCCCCCTAATGCGGCATTTTGTATCTGTAAAGCCTCCAAACATGCAGTACATGCATGTTTGTATTATTTAGGGTGACCAATCTGTATGTACAGGGTGAGGCATACATATAAGAGATACTGACATTCATTGTGAAGGTCAACTTGCACCGTTGGGGAAGTTGTCATTCCTGCTTGGCCAGGTGTTTTAGAACGCATATGTACTAATTCAGCTCATCAATGGATGTTTGTGTGTTTACGTGCCTTTTACTTTTAAACCCAGCCCAGCATCCAGCCTCTGGAAGTGTGGAAGGCTCCTCCAGGTTGAGCACGCCATCTACTTCCCTGCTGCCTAGGACCCAGGAACAGATATATAGGGTAAGTGGATGAAACTGCTGATGCATGTGAATGCACATGAGTAATTTGGATCCTAAAGATATTTAGGGACAAATCTGAAACACTCTTTCACATGTCCCAACAGACTCCCACACTGATGGATGTAATCCAGGAGATGGAGGAGGAGGAGGATGCCAGCCTGATTGGACCTTCAGAAATTACCCCCCTGGAACCTAATCTTCCACTGCCCCAGCATCCTACTGCACCAAATCCTCTGCAGCAGAGTGAAGCTGGACGCATGCTGCCAGCCCATCGTGGCCAGCAGGCTGAGACTGAGCCTACAGTCCCCAGTGGTAGCTCTGCTGCAGAGGTTTTGCCGAGCACATCTGGGACTGTTGGTAGAGCCTAATAGGTGAGTCTATTAGTTTAGGCGCGCTTTAGGGTGGACAGGGGTAGCTCCTACAGAAGGGCGGGGGGGGCATGGCAGGAACAAGGGATTGGTTTTATCCTAGATACCACAATGTCAGAGGTTGTCTGTTATCAGATGCAATATATTGATAACAGACAACCTCTGACATTGTGGTATCTAGGATAAAACCAATCCCTTGTTCCTGCCACGCCCCCCCCCGCCCTTCTGTAGGAGCTACCCCTGTCCACCCTAAAGCGCGCCTAAACTAATAGACTCACCTATTAGGCTCTACCAATTTTTCTTGCAAAATAAGGTTTGACCCCTTATTCTAGGCTGCTGCTACCCCAACCTGAGGCGCTTCTTATACCTTTAGTTATTACTAAAAAACCCCCTTCAGATTAACATCTGGGACTGTTGCTCGCCCTAGAGGTCCAGCATCTGCAGGCGCTCAAACCCGGGGAAGTGGAAGACGCAGTCAACAACGTTGACCAGTTTCCCAGGGGAGGCGGGTGCCAATCCTGGGGTCAGCATGGCGCCATGACAGCCGTTACTTTCGGCAGGTGACTCAACGAACAACAGAGCAGATTACTACACAATTCGAGATTTTCAATAATACATTAACCAACATGCTGACTGAATTTAGGACGAGCAACAGCCAGATGGCTGAACAAATGGCCAACTTAACCACACAGATGGCAGAACAAACGGCCACCTTAAATGCAAACAGTGGCAGATTCTGAATGACACACATGCCCAGGTGTTGGGCCACCTCCAAGGCCCACCACAACCTTATTATGGGCAACATCACTTTTAAGATTTATTTCACCTGGACCACATCTTTCCTCTACATCCCCACTCTATTTACCTGTCTGGTGAGCACTACCAAGATTGGCTTTTTTATGGGTTTCCTGGTTTGATTTTGAATTCACCCACATAGCTCATTAGAATGCTGACATACCCCACTAGCCAATGCCTGAGCTTAAGCCTCACTGAAGCAGCCGCTCAAGCTGCCATGCTGCAGGCTTGGGCCTAATCAAATGGTGGCTGGCTCGTACTGATTGTTGGCAATATTGGGGGACATTCTTGGGTGTGCAACAACTACATTTGCCCATGGCAAAGATTGGACTGGACTGGCATTAGGACTGGGGGTTATTGTCTGGGTGGCCCCCGAACTTACAGGCGTGGATGTGGCATAGGTATGGCTGCTTTCCACCTAGGCCGGTGGCAAATGTGGCCAAGCAGGAGAGGGTGTGTATGTGGGTCTATGTATTCCTGCCCGACTATTCTCCTGGAAATGGTTGCTCCCTATGTATCTTTATGTTGTTGGGCAGAGAAACTTTGGCCTGGAGTGCGTTACTTTACAACTCCTGGATGTGGCCAATTGCTAGGGGCCATGAGTCTTCCCCAATGTATATTTCTGTTTTACTATGTATGTACATTTTGAGTCTGCGTGTGCCCTTCAACTACAAATTTACATAGTTCAATAAAATATTTTGAATGTGACTTTAGCTGTTCTTGACTAAGTTGATGCATTAATGTTTGGGTTATTTTGATATTAATGAAGGTTTGTAAAAACAAACATGCGAAAATAAACTGCATGAGACTCAAATCAGGTGTAAATTTTTTAGTAATTAAGTCATTACTTTTTTAAAAAAATAAAGAAAAAGGCCTTCACAAAGGCAAATCATATTGAAGAAAAAACAAAACAACATAAACAAACAAAGAAAACTAATTTTAGGCAAAATAGCCGGTTATTAAATTGGCCCGCACTGCTTGCCAAGAGGCACTAGTTGTGCCAGTGTACTGCTCATCTGCCTCCTGGCTGGGTGGAGAGGGGGCAGATCCACATACCGGGGGACACGCTGCATGATTGCAAAATTATGGAGCACGCAACATGCCAGGATAATGTTTATGACCTTGTTGGGGTCATATTGGAGTGCCCTCCCCGGTATGGTCCAAACAGCGGAATCTGGTTTTGAGCAGTCCAAATGCCCTCTCTATACTGGCCCGAGTCTTCCTGTGTGACCGATTGTATGCCTCCTGTGCCTCATTCTGCGGCCGAAGTACGGGCGTCAGGAGCCAGGGAAGAAGCGGATAGCCTGAATCCCCTGAAAGAATAAGCAAATACTTACATAAATTACACATTCGAAACAACATTATTGTTTTAAGCCGTCATTCACTCTGAATAAGAGCCTATCTTATATGTTTCCCACACCCTGTACATAGAGATTGCTCACATTAAAAATCATCCTACCTGCATCTACTGCATGTTATGAGCCTTTAAACATCCAAGATGGCGGCTCATGGGACATCAGGCAGCCTGCAAACAGGAAGTGCCTTCTGACTGTGCTGCTCTGCATTCTGGGATTGCTGACCTTTTCCAGACCCCAGCTCTGCTCTGTGTGAGCAAAGCACAGCTATAACCGCCCCCTGCACTTTATCCCGCTCTCCTCTCCTCAGTGTGATGCATCTGAGCAAAGATGGCGGCGCCCGTATCCTAAAGTCCTGAACAGAGTTGCAGCCCAGTGGGGGAAAGAATAATAAGTAAGTGACTAAAAACTTGAAATAGATTAGGTGGAAATGCTGGGTAATCATTTTTTAAGGGTTTGGGCTTCTCTAAAGATCATGGTGAAGGTCCGGTTTAACATGTCATCAAGGGGAAAAAACAGCCATAGGTTAAGACATGGGTCATCAACTAGATTCATAGGCATACAGTGAAAAGGGAATGACGTTATTTGAGGAAACTTACCAAGGAGCCATCCACCAGATAATTCTTCAGACTCAAGCCGATGGAATAATCCTGAGCTCCGCAAGATGTACGCGTCATGGGATGAGCCTGGATACCCGTCGAGGACACTAAGGAACCGCATGTCCGGGGCCACCACTGCTTGGACATTCAGTGAGTGGCTCATTTTGCGGTTCCTGAAAAAAAAAAAAAAATTAGCAATCCAAGGTAAACTACTCAAACACTAACTCCGAACACCCACCAAAAAACATGTGGTACAATCGAACTGGTACAAACAGTAACTAAGTACATAAGTCGTTTTAATAACAAAGATTATATGTATGTGGGTGAAAATAAAGCTTAACATTCTAATGACTAATTAAGGTCAGCATTAAAATGTTTGGATAAGGCCTACATTAAAAACAGTTATGAAGGTATACACTGTAAACTGGTTCACAGGGACACTTTACAAGGAGGGATTAAGGTATACACTGTAAACTGCTTCACAGGGACACTTTACAAGGAGGCATTAATAGATAGTTACAATACAGTTTGCCTAAACTATAAATGACAAAATTACCTCATTAACTTACCTATAGATGTACTCGTCGGCTGCGGGAGGGACCAATGCTACGTGGGTGCAATTGATCGCACCCATGACGTTGGGCATGTCGGCGATATTAAGAAAACCCAACTTAATTGCGTAGCCATGCCATCCAAAAACTTGGATAGCGCGCGGCTCAGCGTAGGCTGGGACATCCCCACGGAGAGGGCACCCAGCCTCTGGAACGAGCCGTTTGCCAAAAATTGCAGGCAGCCAAGCATCTTGGTCATACCTGAAATTGCATGCCCCTTCCTTGTGGTGCGGGCTAACTATGGCCGCAGCTCACTATACAACTTATGGAGGGAAGCGCAGTTAAGTCGGGTCAGCTCGAACAACTCAACATCATGCATGCGATCGATATGAATGCGTCGCCGGTGCAATCTGGCCTCGGCCCTGCTGACACATGCAATGCCATGGAGCTGAAGGTGCTCATATTCCTCCACAAAGCCACAATACATGGTCAAGCAAGCAAGCCGAGTGCAAAATGGTCCCGTAAGTGGATCGCAAATGAAACCGTTTTATAGGGCGGTGGTCACTCGGTAATCAGCTCTCTGAATCAGACGCAAGCCCATCCCAATAACATAAGTTATCTGAACGAACGCAAAACATCAGATTTTGATGGGAAAATTATTTGAACTAACGCAAATGATCAGATTTAGATCCGTCTATCAAAAGCGCATATACGCATTAGCGGGAACGAACGTAAAAACAAAAAAAAAGGCCAAACAGACACAAAAACATACACAGACACATACGAAAGTCCAGACGTCTCTGAATCAAACCATTTGAGTCTGTTTTTTTAGAATAAAAATTCTACAGGTTTAGCTTTTTCAAATTCCTGTGAGTCAACAAAGAAAAAAACATGTAGTAATATAGCACAGAGCAAAAAGATAGCTATATCATTGAAAATGTCCAAACAAATAAAAAGATCCACCATTGTCCCAAAATAGCATGCAAAGTCCCAGAGTGATGGCTACGGTCAACCCACTTCAAACAACCACCATGTGCCCGTCACCTTTTGCATTACACGCTTACCAGAGAGGGTTTTAAATATCAGCCTTAATTAAATCCTGGTTGGGGCTCTCATCGGTTGAAATTGTAAATCTCCTTCCAAGCATAAATAGCATAAAGAGCGTGTGCCTTAGGAGCAGCTCAAATGCGAATTCATCATACAAAAAAAGCCAAAGAGAAAAGGAAAAAGATCTAGCATAATACGTTTTTAATAAAAACTATATAAAAGGGGCCAATAATGCACTCACAATAAAATCAGCTGTACATAAGTGGTTAGTAGCATGAGCGGTTCTCATCCAACCTCTGATTCACCTCGGCCGATGGTGGAGGGGAGGGGGAGATGCTCTGCTCTTGAATATGTCCAAAGAGTGGTAAACTCGTGTAGCCGCCGCCGTCCGCCGTAACGCGTTTCGTTGCCATTGGCAACTTCTTCTAGACTGGAAAGAAAAAAACATGCCTCATTTTCTACGCTTATTTTTTTCACTTGTCTACTCTCATAAAGTGAAAAAAATACAACTGAAATGTACAATTGAAACAAATTAGTGTTATTCAGCAATGTTTTTACTACTCTTTTGAACTAATTATTTACAGCTACCTCAGGCACTTAAAGCGGACTTTCAGCATCATTTAATGAAAAGCCCAAATCCTTAAAAAACGATTCCCCAGCATCTAAAATGAATATATTTAACATTTTTAGTCACTTACATATTATTCTTTCCCTCACTGGCCTGCAACTCTGTTCAGCACTCTAGGATACGGGCGACGCCATCTTGGTTCAGTAGCATCACATACTGAGGAGAGGAGAGGGTTCAAAAGTGCAGGGGAGCAGGGATATAGCTGTGCTTTGCACAAACAGACCAGAGCTGGAGTCGGGAAAAGGTCAACAATCTCAGAATGCAGAGTGGCACAGTCAGAACACACTTCCTGTTTGCAGGAAGCCTGCACCTCCATGGGCCGCCATCTTGGATGTTTAAAGGCTCAGAAAATGCAATAGATGCAGGTAGGATGATTTTTAATGTGGGCAATCTGTATGTACAGCGTGGGGGACATATAAGATAGACTCTTATTCAGGGTGATGGTCCAGTTTAATATATTTCTTTATTACTTTTATATTTTTGTTGTTACTGTTTTAATAAATTATGAAAGCCGACATCCCAGGAGAAGCAGTAAACCTTGGCCGAAGGCCATTGGTAAGTTGTCAGGGCCGCAGCAGGCTGTTTGACCTTTTGACCCTGGGCTTACTATGCCCCGTGCACCAGTCTGGTAATATGCAGGAAGGGCCATATTTTCTTCTATTTTATTTGAAACAGTTACAAAATAACTAAAGTTAACTCCTGCATATCTGTACGAATAAATCTAGGCAACTGTAATAGCGTTTTTTTTCTTTTACTTTAACATGTTTCACAATTAATCCTGCTGCCTTTCCTAATAGTGTGATGAATAACAAAACATGTGAAGCAAAAGAAAACAGCAAGTCCAGTTGTCTTGATCTATTACTAAACACATCTCTAGCATTACATGGATGATTGTGATCCTTCATAACAAAGTGACTAATTGCACAAGAACAATTGTCACAAATTCACGGAGATATATTACATGGGGACGTCACCTGATCATTCTGAAGCTGTGTGAAATGTAGAAAACAAATGCACTATTTGGGGTAAAGACTTCTCACCACCTGAGACGCTTTCAGAGATTTAGGATTTTCAGGTGGAAAAGTTTAGACAATTTTCCTGAAATGTTCATTTACTAAAGCTATTTTTGTAGGGAAACGTAAATTTCTCACCCGCATTTTCGAGACTATTTGACTGGATGAATTTTTGGAATCACTTGAAGTTATCACTTAAATTTTCCAACAAAAAATCAAGCCCTTAGCTACAGAAACCTGAATATGTTGTAGTGAGTTTTAGAAAACAGGGGTGGCTTTGATTAGTTAAACTATGGCCACTTTTCTAGAGGGCATTCTAGATGCAAGCATGGACTAGCCATGTAAGGCTTATACCGAGTAAGATATTGTAGCAAAGGTAGGATGCACAAGAGTTTATTAACGTAGCCTGTAGTTGTAGTCGAGTCAGTGTTGTGTGTGGCATTTATCGCATAAGGGGAGTCGGAGAAATATATCTAATATTGATGAGAGTTGCTGGAAGAGTTTACAAGAGACGGAGCCTTGTGGAGGATCGACACCAAAGTCTCAGGTGCTACAGTGAAGAACCTGTCAAGGAACAGGGGTGACACAGCCATAGGATAAATATTTTTGCGACTGTGCCCATGTCATGCAGCCAGACTGTTTTAGTGAAAGATTTCAGTGAGTTACATTGAGCTTTGTGCTGTAATTCAACTGCAATAGAGCTATACAACTAATTTAGTGAACAACATATGTTCAGATATCCAGAATTAAGACCACACCTTACACATTATAAAATAATACAAAATTCTCAAAAGTTCATACGCTGATGCAGATACACCCACAGAACAAGGGGGGATTAATTCCACTGCATAGCTCTATAACTTGTTCACTGTGCACTGGTAATCTTAAACCAGACCTTCAGCATGATTTAATGAAAAGCCCAAACCCTTAAAAAAATATTCCCCAGCATCTAAAATGAATATATTTTAAGTTTTTAGTCACTTACTTATTATTCTTTCCCCCAACAGGCTGCAACTGTTCAGAACGCCGCCATCTTGACTAAGAAGCATCACATACTGAGGAAAGGGGAATGGGATAAAGTACAGGGGGTGGGGTTATAGCTGTGCTTTGCACAGACAGAGCAGAGCTAGGGTCAGGGAATAGACAGCAATCCCAGAATGAGCCGCCATCTTGGATGTTCAAAGGCTCATAACATGCAGTAGATGCAGGTAGGACGATATTTACTGTGAGCAATCTGTATGTACAGGGTGTGGGAAACGTATAAGATATGCTCTTATTCAGAGTGAAGGTCCGCTTTAAGTTAGTAAAAAGGAGTAGCAGAATGATTTTTTGTGATACAGCAATATAAAATACACGCTTATGCACTTCTTCACAGAAGGGTTTCTTTTTTGAGGCAAAAAAGCTGAGAAGTAAAATATGTTTTGCATTTGTGGCCTGCTTTTCTAATGGTAGTAAGTGATAAGTAAGAGAAAGCTACCCAATAATAAAACACAAAACCATTTGTCACCCTTAGCTGTGCAAAAATAGAAATAAAACCTTGTTATGGCATAACCATTTCTAGTCACATCTTTATTCCACAGTTACATAACATATGTTTTCTTTGATGGTCCAGGTTATTTGGATCCTTGCATCAGCGCTAATAAAAACATGCACAATAGCTTTCTACTTCCCTTTGTCATATGATATTAATCAAGCACAATAAATCCAGTAGGGACAATAGTAGGGATGGAATCATTGATCTGAGCAGAGCTCATGCAGGTGGCTTATTCATGGGCTCTAGCTCTCCTTCTGTTTGGAACCAGACATTCCGTTAAGGCAGCACCACCTAGTGGACAGTGTTGCGCATAGAGAGAGCGAATTGTCTTCAGCATTCTTCTAAAAGGTAAGAGGCTCCTTTCACTGTAAAGTTGGCCTGCAAAATATTGGATGGCATTTTTGTTTCTTGAAAAGGTTGTTGCCCCCCTGCATGCAAAACAAATTGTCCAGGCTCAAGGACCCAATGGTCAGTCCAAACAGCTCGCTGCCTGGGCAACACTGCCATCATGACTGTCACAGATTTTCCTGCTGGAATGGTTACCCGCTGGATCCCAACCAGTTGCCACTGAGGGACTGGCACAGATGCAGAAGACCAGCTCATATACACCTGGACCACCTACAAAAAAGAAACACATTACATTTGTTTTTAGCCAAATGACATACAATCATAAGGAGTTTAAAGGTTTTAAGTAATGCAGCCTATTTTCTTTGATTTATGTAATCTATTGATGCATATTTTAATCTCTTAACCTTTACCCACAATTTTTGTATTCCTAGTCCGGCTCTTTTACTGGTGCTGTGGAATGACTGCTGGAGTAAGTGGGTCCTAGCACAGGAGTTCTTCTCCTTTTATTTCTAATCCTTAAATGGATTGTCCAGCCAAAAATAATAAAAAGGAGCTACTTACCTTTTGTCTAGCGTAGCTTACCCGCTCAGTGTACAATTTGCCGAGATCAGAGATCGAGCATCCTGGCGCTCCTCATCGGTCCAAGAATAAGGCCATGAACGTGTCCGGTTTATGTCTAGCACGCACACTCCATTAATTGAAATGAATGGAGCAGGTTCCTGCGGGGTGTAAACCTGACACGGTCATGACCACCATCTTGGACCAGAGCAGACCGTTGGGACACTTGACCTTCACTCTCGGTAAGTCATACATTGCAGGTCTGACCAGTGGAGCTGCCCAGGAAAAAAGGTGAGTAGAGCCTTTTTTTTGGCTGGAAAATCCCTTCTCTAAATGGTACTAATCTATCCTCCCCCAAGTGGTGCCTTGGAAAAGTTGCCTTGGCTTGTGGCTCCTAATCATTGCTTAACCCCTGTATGCGTATCCCAAATAGATGTATACAAGAAATGGGCCTGCCAGCACAGATCCAAAAGGTTCCACCCGTTTAGCCGCTCAACAGAATCATCAAATAAATAAATTTAATCAAAAAGCTTTATTCAATGCTGACCTAAACATATTAAAAACAGCTAAAAACATGATTGGGTATTGGGTGTTTGGGTCCACTTTAGCCTGCATCCAGTGTTTGTTATATAGGATCTATTTGAAGCTGTGCAGGTTTATTCTTTTTACTTGGTTCCCAAATAGATGTACTTTTCATGTTTCATGTTCACGAACTAGGACTGCACCAACAGGCACCTGGAATGATTGGTATATGATACAAGTAAATTCCATTCTGCACTCCTCTTTTCCTTATAAATGTTTCTCTTGGAATAGTTATCCTATTCATCTACCCTGGTTTACCAAGAACAATATAAGTACCACTGAGAGTAAACTGAAGTAAGAAGACAAGCAGCATATGCACTTCGAATTCGAGCTGAAGACAAGGGACCGAATTGAAGCAATGGAATAGAACATAATGGAGTCCCGACCTCAAGACCTACGTCCTTCTCAGAAGCAGACCAATTGTAGGCTGTGTGGGAAGTATCTTTTGGTTTTACACTTGACCTACACATATTATTTAATCTTACCAGTGGAGTCACAAACAGAAAATTACAGCAAATTGTCTATAATTCTTCCCCAATCCTGTTCCCAGCTGCTGATCATTCAGACTCCGGCAGTCGGCTACTTGTCCGATTGTTGGATCACATTCCGTGCCGCCAAGGGCCATGAAAAGCAGTTGGAAACAGATTTGTGTCAGGCTCACACCCTGCCATCAGTCATAAGAAAGCTGCCACATCCTCTTAAGTTATTGCAATTGTGGTGGTGTGTTGATGCCTGGCATGCCCCCTAATGGGGGGAATGGAGAGGGTGCGGTAGCGCTTCTGTGACTGATTAGGGCACGCAAGCCAGACACGGAAGCACCACTGACTGCTGTTAAGGCCCCAGATGGCATGGGATGCAATCCAGCAATCAGTTGTGGACCTCCACAGTCGGAACAATCGGCTGCGGGGGAACAAAAGGGGAGTACCCTTTCATTTTTCTAACATGGGTGGTCAATCCCTCTATTCTGTCACTTCAGGCAGTATCTTTGTATGGGATTATGTTAACATGTTAACACGTGTTATTGTTTTGAAATCCCAAAACAAACACTTCTCACACTTCTGAACATTAGTGTAAAGATCACACTAACCATCAATGAACAAATGATTAATGCTTTTAAAAACATACCTGTCTAAATGATATCAGCGTTGTCTTCCTGGCATAAGCCCCCTCCCCCATCCTGCTTTCACAGCAGAGAGCATGCGAAAGCTATGCCTGGCTGGTTGTATATCATTACCATACATTTTACAGTGTGAACCAAAAGTATTACGCTTGTTTCATGCTTACCTCATCTCCAATTTTTAGACCAGTATTCTTCACATTAATTGTTAGATGAAGCGTCTCACAAGGGTGCAGAAGGCTTGGCTTCAATATCAGATCACTGTACTGAAATGTAGTGTAGGAGAGTCCATAGCCAAATGGGTACAAAGGAACCTGGCTGCCATAATACCGGTATGTCCGCCCTTGCATTGTGTAGTTTTCCATAGCAGGAACCTTTTTTTTAAATGTACAGAGGTAAGTCAGTAAAACACACTACAGTATAGCCCTAGCGTAAGACAGTCCCTCACCATGGTATTTACTCTGTCACCACAACCCCCCTCAGTTTGGCTTACTCCCCTCATCCAGATTAGGGTCCATCCTAGGGGATCAGAAGACTCAACAGTTCTGCTGAGGTTGGTACATACTTTTGAATGTGGGGGCGGGGCTTTGTGTTACCAGAAAACAAACATCTTTATGAAGACGTAAGTCTTCTTTACAAACCGTTAAAGCTTACCTGGTCCATTCCAGCAGGCCATGTGGCTGGAAGTCTTCCTGCAGGATTTGCCCCATCTGCTCCTGTTAAAACCTTAGCAATAGCTGTGCCCGCAGCTTGTGCCGGGAAAAAACACTCCAGGATAGCATGCACTCCCTCGCTCTCTTTGGCCCAGGTAATGTCCACAGGTCCCGCATTAAAGAGCAACAGGATAACAGGACGACCCGCAGCTGTAATATTATGACACAAATACATTGATAAAAGGGTATCATTCTCTTACACATATAGTCAGCCTAAGACTGGTATATAAAGGCAAATAAAGCGTAGGAATGGATTATCCTGACAACTGCCACTTGTGGTCAAGTGACTGTCACTTCAGATGCTGTGAGCAGGTATCCTCTATTCTGGGATCACCGGTGTGCATTCATTGTGAAAAAGGAGGTCCAGCTACCCTGTTCAAAATCAAGGGCAACCATGTGATATAGCTTCCTTGGGATTCTCCACCACTGCATACACAGGGCAACCATGTGATATAGCTTCCTTGGGATTCTCCACCACTGCATACAAAGGGCAACCATGTGATATAGCTTCCTTGGGATTCTCCACCACTGCATACAAAGGGCAACCATGTGATATAGCTTCCTTGGGATTCTCCACCACTGCATACACAGGGCAACCATGTGATATAGCTTCCTTGGGATTCTCCACCACTGCATACAAAGGCCAACCATGTGATATAGCTTCCTTGGGATTCTCCACCACTGCATACAAAGGGCAACCATGTGATATAGCTTCCTTGGGATTCTCCACCACTGCATACAAAGGGCAACCATGTGATATAGCTTCCTTGGGATTCTCCACCACTGCATACAAAGGGCAACCATGTGATATAGCTTCCTTGGGATTCTCCACCACTGCATACAAAGGGCAACCATGTGATATAGCTTCCTTGGGATTCTCCACCACTGCATACAAAGGGCAACCATGTGATATAGCTTCCTTGGGATTCTCCACCACTGCATACAAAGGGCAACCATGTGATATAGCTTCCTTGGGATTCTCCACCACTGCATACAAAGGGCAACCATGTGATATAGCTTCCTTGGGATTCTCCACCACTGCATACACAGGGCAACCATGTGATATAGCTTCCTTGGGATTCTCCACCACTGCATACACAGGGCAACCATGTGATATAGCTTCCTTGGGATTCTCCACCACTGCATACACAGGGCAACCATGTGATATAGCTTCCTTGGGATTCTCCACCACTGCATACAAAGGGCAACCATGTGATATAGCTTCCTTGGGATTCTCCACCACTGCATACAAAGGGCAACCATGTGATATAGCTTCCTTGGGATTCTCCACCACTGCATACAAAGGGCAACCATGTGATATAGCTTCCTTGGGATTCTCCACCACTGCATACACAGGGCAACCATGTGACAGAACTCCCTTGGCATACTCGACTATTGCATACAAAGGGAAACCCTGTGACGAGAGCTTTTCCACTGTATACAAAAGGCAACCACAGGATGACCTATCCCCATATACTAGAGTTTGTGGCACTCTGACAGTTGCAATGCTATTCAATCAGTGGCAGGTCACAAGAGAAGCGAGTTTCTCTTTAAAGGATGGTCAGATTTATACTATATACTACTATTTTTCTGAGTTTTTTTTCAACAGTGAAAGGCTAAACTTCTCACTCCATTATAACAGGGAAATGGTTTACCTGACTCTACAGCATCTTTAAGTAATGTGGATTGTAGGCCAGGTAGAGATAGATTTGCACGATCCACCATTTCAGTTTCCACAGTCGCTCCTAGAAGTAAAACAATATTACAGTATAGTCATCATTACAAAAGACCGCTATGCCCATTTCAGCTGCAATTACAGCATCAAAATCAATATATGCATTCATAATTTCAATTGCTCCTACCTCAAGGCAGGCATAAACCCTCCCTGGCCAAGGTCCTGGTCCACAGGGACCCTAAACAAAACTAAACCACCCCTCATGCCACAAGTAAGCCCCTACATAAAAGTATTATTTAGCTTTTACTACCAAAGCTTTGTCCAAGATGGGAAACACAAAAACTAGACATACAGTAAGTGTGATAGTAGAACCCTCAGCAACAGGGAGTGCATGCATTGCAATGTCCAGCTGTTTCCGGACTCCCTATGAGATGAAGCAACAGAAGAAATAGGTTGTAACTTTAAATTTTGGCAGGATGGACCAGGATCCCCATGAGATGAAGCTCCAAAAGTAAAAGGTAGTATTTTTTAATTGTGGGGATGGGTTAGGGTGTTAGTTTGTGCCATGGACCAGGGTGGATTTAAGTCCATTTTAGAGCAAATCCAAATGACACAATTGTTCTAAAAATAAGATTCAGAGAGAGAGAGACCACCACCATACCTATTCAATACCACTGTTATTACCCGCTTAAAATTCTGTGTTTGTCAGAGGTAAAACTAGATCTGGGATTCAGCTTTTCCCTCTTTGGGGTTCTAAAGATCGGTGCTAAAGCTTGGACTTGTGCCCTCGGCCTCCTAGGGCTGTTGTGGCCACCTTGATGGAGCTGCTAATGAATAGATCACTCAACTCCAACCCATGCAATCATTAGAAAAATGGAAACCACCATGCTGCATGGTTAACTTTTGATAGTAGAGTTTTTTTGCACCCAGTTACCTGCTTTTTGTGTGTTTGCATGCTGCCTGTGTGGACCTGTGTCACTGCCTTCAAGCACCACAAAAATGCCCAACCACAACAAAGCTCCATGGGGTGAAGTGTGGCTTATGAGGCATTTTTGTACAGGAAAAAGCTGTAGGGTCTAAGATCAGCTATAGCATTGAACCTCACCTCCCCAACACACAACAATATTTCCAAAGAATCAAAACCACAAATTACCATCAGAATTGCTATCCCACCATCCTATCTACACCCTTATCTCAACTCATGCCCAGAAACTGTACTATTGCTGCCTGTGCATGTTTAGTTATGTGCACATTTGTATTGTGTAACTTTGTGCTGGTCCTTTTCAATGCTAGCATTTGGCAAAAGAATATGGCGCTTACCAGTTCCCAGACATACAACTGTAACATCCACAGACCGAACCAAGTCTTTTATCTCAGCAGGGGAGTATTTTGTACAACGAGCATTGTCACAACCTGCTGCAAAACTGACTTGTACAGGTAATGCTGCAATGCCCTCCCTAAAGAGAGAAATAAACCAACGCATTTATTGCTTTTGATATAACAGATTTGTATGTTAACTTTGCTAATGCCCCTTTATAAACTTGACTTGACACATAACCCTGCACAGAGAGAGTGAATTGTGGGACGGCCCAGCACGCTGTTTCTTTACAAAAGCATCCCCAAACTAGATCCTTGCGGGTTGAGGAACACATTTGCCACAAGATGCACCTTTGGATTTATAGAGGAACAACGCACAGAAATGTCACTTTCTGAGGCATTGTTCCTCTCAGGAGGGGGGTGGGGGGCTTGGTATCCTGATTTGGGATGTCCCACTGTCTGTATCCCCACAGTTCGCACAGGAAACTCACCTATTTACATTCCCAGCACAGGTGTGGCCAAAACCACACCATCAGCTGCTTTCCTGCTCGCCTCGAGCTGTTGGTGTGCCTGTGCTGGCCAAAAAGGTCTGGCTTGGTTATGCACCACAGCTAGAGGTGAAAGGGGATGGCGAGGTGAGGGTTCCAGAAACAGCTGAGTAGAACGTGCGATCTATTAGGAATGCCCCAGGGAGTCGGACCTGGTGTCTTTTAAACTGGAAATTGGCCCGAATGCTGCACTGCTCCCAAAATCAATCCTTAAAGGGTATGTCCACTTCCGCTAGAATTTTTCCTATGTGATCTAAGGTGTGTTTTCGTGGAAGCAGTTTCCAATCTGTTCCTATTGGCAACGTACACCAAGAAGAGAAAATTAAGTCTTGTTCACACAGAACACTGCTTCTATGGCCACTGCTGAGGTGAGGGAGCTCACTCAACCTTACACATGCCCAGCAGCAGTGTTCTGTGCAACTATTTGCAATCTCTTTCTACTGGCAGTGTACACCTAATCTGCAATTGGTGTATGTTGCCAATAGCAACAGACGAAAACTGCTTCCATAAAACACTTATTTGCTAACATTAGAAACAATTAAAAAATACCAGATCAGCTCGGCACCTGTAAGGTATAATTTTGCCAAACAAAAATATACACTTTTAAAAAATCATTAGAAAGTGGACTTACTCTTTAAACAAATTGATCAAAAAAATGACCTACCAGATAAACTGTGAACCTGCAGTTCATGAACTTTTTTTTTTTTAGATGTGGCAACTGTATTACCTTACCTGGGAGTTGTTATATAACGAGGGTCTGGATGTGGTTCATAGTCTCCAAAGAGCTCACCTGAGTTATTAGCAAATGGTCCAATAACCTGAAGTTAAAAAAAAAAATCATGCCATTAAATAATTAAAAAAATATGAAACCAGGTGTTAATTTGTATTATGATAGTTGTATAGATATAAAACATGAACCTCAAAAACAGCAAAGATGGCTTGTTTTATGTAAAACAGTTTACAGCCAATGTATCTGCACAGCCAACCAGTTTTATGATATATTAAACCAGAATACCACCTCTAAATAAAGTAGGGTCTATAAGAAATGTGCACCTGCCGTATCCAGATTGCTGCAATTAAATAAGTTGCTGACCTTTTTTATTTGGCTTTACATTTTTTTTTCTTCTGTAATGGCGCCCCCAGCTGGCAAAGCAGAAGCGCCGCTTGGCTCAAGAAAGACATACAGGAATGATGTGCTCCTGTGGCTCTAACAGCGCTGACTGCACTTGTCTTATTGGAAGGGGCGAGTGGCCTCGGTGGAGATTAGAGCGCTCATGCCCTCTCAATGGGCCATCGCAAGGGCGCACTGCACGTGCGCCAAATGAGGGGAGGCTCCATGGATGCACCAAGGGAAGATGCATTATTTGGAGAGTGGCTGAACACAAGAACAAAGGTGAGAACAGTGCCTGTGTTTTGGTCCACTTTAAGCTAAGTATACCCAGTTATGACCCTCAATCAAGAATACCTTGAAAAGAAAAATCATGATCATGTGACAATTTGTATTTTTGTGTGTTTATGAGGTACACCCATATATTCCAGATTGACAATGGAAGGGTGACTGAATCAATAGATTGTACCAGTAATTAAAAGTGCAGATATACACTGTATATGTATATAAATAGGAAATTCTAAAGCATATATATAATATCTTACCCCAAATTTCTTCCCTGTAAAGTGCTCCAAATCCAGAGGTAGAGTATTCCGTAGATTTTTTAGCAGGACAAAGCTCTTCACAGCAGCTTCCACTGCAAGTTCTCTATGCTCTGGTGTCTGAACAGAGCTGAGGTCTAAAGCACTGTATGGATTCATGTCCGGAGGGTCAAACTCTCCCAAACGCATGCGGGTGTAGAACAAGGGATAGAGACGTTCCTTCACAGTCTACAAGCAGATCAGCAGGCTCAATGAGCATCAGAACCAGTTTTATTATCTATAATGTCAGTAAACAAGTAGTTACAAACATGTTAAAGATACACTGTAGCAAAAAAAAAAAAAATACTCACCTTACTCATCAAGGACATGGTCATCTGGGATTCAGCACACTAAGTGTAGACTTTGTGCAGGGTTCAGTTTTTTTTTTTTCCGCCCTGATGAAGTAGTGTAGGGGTCACTACGACACGCGTTGGCGTCTTATCCCTACAGGGGTACCCCGGTTGGTCTGTATATGCACATTCATAATTTCTTTGCACTATTTTTTGGCAATATTTATAATTGTACTTTTCCCTTGCACACCCTGGTTAGTCCTCCTGTTATATGATTATTTATAGTGATTTTGATGTTTTACATTGTGGTATAAGTTTTGTACAAAGCACAATTGCACATTTGATTGCAGATTTGCACATATTGACATAGGTGATTAGATTTTAGGCATTGTGATTAGAGTTGGATTTTAGGGTAGTATGATGATTTTTACAGACCCCCGGCCCCCCCTGGTGTTTTTATATATTAATGTTATGTCTGTGGTTTATTTGTATACATGTTAGTATGTCTTTTTATGTAACCATCAATAATAAACTCTTTATACTTTTTTACATTTATGAGTAGTGCTACTCAATAGTTACCTGGCATCTATTTTTTGGGGGGGAGGGTGGGTTCCCCCATTTCTTTGTTGGGTTCAGTTTTTAGTATGATATTGTAGTAGCCCCCCTCTTTAGAAATCTTATAAATTTCATTTATCTTAAGTGGGGTTTGGCATTTTCGTGATGCACCATATGTATAATATAAATGTGTTTAAAGTATAATAAATATTGATACATCTTTTATTTTTACTTTCGCAGCTGGTATTCCTGTACCTTTTAGTTTACATCTTTGGTTATATTTTATATTATAACTAGAGATGAGCGAACATATTTTGCCATACTTTCCAGAGAAATTGGGGTTTGTCTGAAATAAACTATTACCGAATTCACTTAAATAAATAAACTTACCTCAGCCCCCATTCCAGCAACGGGCGACGTCTTCTTCCACCGGACCGCTGCAGTGTCTTCGGTGACAGAGGACCCAGATCCTTTGCCCTGCATTTGACTTCCGCCAATCACTTCAGCTGTCAAAAGCAGTATCGGACTGCATTTAAAAATGTTTATAAAGGGACATAGGGCCCCCCTTACAGGAGGGGGAAACCCACACCTTTTTTTCAATTTTCAAGGATTAAACTTTTAATAATTAAAAAAATGGCGTTGGGTTCCCAAATCAAAGCAAAACTAGCCTGGGCAACAGTTATGGGGGCTGGTAGACCAGGGCCCTGAAGGCTACCAGCCCACATAGCCCTCACGGGTGAACCCCCGACCACGAGTGAGCTGCAATGCACTCGACAACTTACAACTCGCTCCCCACTGCAGGGAGGGGCTGTTTATACTGGCAGAGTGTAGTGACATAAGCTCATCGGTATAAATAGCCCCTGCCTGAAGTGGGTAGTGAGATGCCGAGAGGACCAGCGCAGGGCAGAAGACGTGGCTCCTCCACGGGCCGAAGGCTGAAGACGTCACCCGGCCATAGAGAGGTGACTGGGGTAATTGTATTTTTTTAATTGTTTTTGAGCAAGTTTGTTAGAGTGGCTATAAAATGGGGCTAGCAAGTACTAGAGGGCTAAAAATCAAGGGTAACGTCTCGGTGATTGCTATGCACAAAATGGGCTAGGGACAGAAATACACCAATAAAGGAAAAAAAAAGTGAAGTTATTTGTTTTTTTATGCATGTTAAGAGGCCTAACTTAGGGGGTAACACCTGGGCGATTGCCCTGCACAAAATAGGATAGGGAAAGTACTCGAAATAACCACAGAAAGCAAATTAAATACATAAAGAAATAAAAATAAAGAGGTTTTTCCATGTTTAGTTCGTTCCTACAAAACTGCCTGCAGGTTTTTTAAGTATTTTTTGGCATTCTTGGTTAGATACAATTTTTATCTAATGAACAATAGCCTGACTTTTTATTTTTTAATTGTACTTTTTCAGGTTTTAACTGTTTTACTAAATGTGGCTTTTTAAAGCATCCCATATGACATGAAAACTGCCTTTGGGTTTATTGTTTTACATGTTTTGGTCATTTTTAATAGCATGTTTACAAATTGTATCTAACAAAAAAATATTCATTTGAATTTTTTTTTCCTGGTCACTTTCCCTTGTTTTATTGAATGCCACTTAACCAGCATTCATTAAAGCCTGGAAAGTGACAGTGGAGAATCATATTTTATTTTGTTTAAATGTTTCTAACATAAGGGCTTGTAACCCAGGGCTCAGAGGCTGTGCTATTGGCAGTCCCTGTCCTTGCAAGTTACAAGCCCTTATGCCCTTTGGAAGAACCCGTGCCCACACCAATGGGCACCGGCTCTTCCTCACCCCCGTTGCACGAAATGGGGGTGTGGGAAATGTGTCATGTTGGGAGCCATGCCAGCTCCTGACCATGGTGAACTGGTATAGGGGTCCCCTGGACTCCTTACCAGTTCACCACACAAAAAAATATTTTATTGTTCTTAATTTAGCTTATACTCACCCATCACAGACTTCCATCTTCTGCCCCCTGCTGGGCACTGTCCCCCACCGGTCCTAGCAGGTCTTCTTTGTTCCGCTTCCTTTTTCGTGGCTCTTCTGGGCCCCTCCAGCGCGTAGATGTGGTAGCAGGCCATCAGAAGCTGACATAGGTTCTCCCTTCTTTCATCCTCGCTACCCAGCAAAGGACTGAGTGAGGGCTGGGGGAGCCGGCTTTTATATTTGGAGGCGTGGCCTCCATGGAATCTCCCTGACATCATTGCTGACATTACAGAAAAGGAGGGGCCTAAGGGGGATTCTCTTGGGCCCCTCTCCTTTTGAGACAACATAAGTGATGTTGGGGAGAGGCCCTGGCTCTTAATATAAAAGCAGCTACCGAGCAGCTCATTATGGAATCCCCCAGCCAGGTGCTGGGATGAACAGAGGGGAACCTGTGTTCCCCTCCTTGCTAAATGCCACCAGCATACATTTAAAGAAGCCTGCTTGGGAGCACGGAGTAAGAAGGTAAGTATAAGTTCTGCAGATATATGCAAATGCTAAATCACTGTCTTTCTACCTGTTAGGACATGTTTGTTGCTTTATTCTCATATATTACTAAGAGGTGATTCCACTGGGTCCCTCCAGAAACAAAAAAAAAACATGTAGGGAGGCACTCTCAACTCATAAATTGATAATGAAGTGGGTGGTGTGCCCATGGAACGCGCGGCTCCTGGTTCGGTAGGTGGGGAGACTTCACACATGTTATTTTCATGATACCTTGGCTTTATTTTTGGTGATGTTTTTTGTGATAGATTTGTGATTTAATTTCTGGATTGGTATTGTGATATACATCAGTGGTTCCCTAATAATATATACAGGTGATTATATTTCCATATTATTATTTAATTGGTGAATAGATTAAATTGATACGTTTATGAGTTGTTATGGTTGGAAATATTAACTCTTAATTTATTGTTTGACTAGTAGCACTTGCACTTTATAAATAAATATAATTTATAGTGATCCGGATCATAGGTAGGATTTGCACATGTTTAGTTGCACTGTTGGTACACTTTGTTGAATGATTTAGCACATATATCTAGGCATTTGATATCAATTAGTGTGGTGAGACTCCCTATCACCTACACACCTTTATGTTGGTTTGTCCTGTGTGTTATTGTTCGATCTATGTGTTTAAGGGATTTAATATGTTGAGTGTATTGTATGTAGGGATTATAAATATGTTATTAATAAAAAAGGATATTTTTCTTATTTTGCTGCTCCAAATCCTAGGTGCGTGCTATAGGGCAAAAATATGGTATGTTAATTTTATATTCCATAAGAAGAAAACAAAGCAGAACACAAAAAATCTGACAAAAAGGGAATTTTCCTATAAAGCTAGTAGTGCTGCCTACATCGAACTAAAAAGTTTATTTAGGCTCCTCACACACCAAAATGCATTTATCTGATGCACTGTGTTTTTTATTAAACTGGGAAAAAATGCTGCAACTGTATCCAGCTAAACTGCAATCTCTTATGAGACTTGATTATGGTGTTCCATAGAAGATAATGAATTCTCAGGTGTTCCTGCACTTACCTCCAATGTTATGTTCCCCAGGGTTACCGCATCCTTTATTCTCATGAACACATTGTCTGCCAGATTGAAAGAGAGCTCCAGATTGCATCCAGAATTGACAGAAGCTATTAAGGAATAATAGTGGATAATATATATATATATATATATATATATATATAGATTTATATTTAGTTAGATACACGCAGTCACAGCTGCTAATTGCCGCTATAAGCTAGCACTTGTTGATTCCTATTGTTCCTGTACTTGCACCTGTACTTCCTATACCTGGACAGCACACCAATAACACTATCACTATCACATGTATTAGTCTGCAGTGTTGTAATTTGAGTTTGTACAATTGTAATAGCTGCTTAAGCAATAAGAAGTTTTTCTTTATTGCATGGCGCGGCCCGCTTCGGTATTCATAACAGTTGGGTTATCCCGCCACAAGGTGGTGCAGTGGTACTGCAGAAAGCTGTGGCATCTCCCCGCCGTTTTGTACTGCGCTCCGCTCTGCAGGGCCATTTCACCACTAGCAGCTCCCGTGCTAGGCTTGTCCAATACTTCGGTCATACCTTCACCTGACACTACCCCTCTGAGGGACAGTGAGGAACGGCGCATGAATCAGTTGGCCTGCCATGCCTTTACCTGTGTGGGGTCTGGATTGCGCCCGGCCTGTGCGGCTGCCATTACAGCTATTGCCCTTAAGAAACTGCTCAAGCGTCTCCTTGATGGCGCTACGGATCGTAGCGGGGGGGGGGGAGGGTATAGGACTCTCTTGGTTTGCTCTGATTTTGTGGCCTTTATCCTTACTGCTATGGATGATGCTGTGCGGCTGAGCGATAGGGCCTCTGCGCTCTTGGTGGCTATGCGCCGCTCTGTTTGGTTACGTCAGTGGGCAGCTGACGCTGCTGCTAAGAAGGCTCTCACTGGACTTCCCTTCGCGGGGCTGCGGCTATTTGGGGAGCGTCTTGATGTTCTAGACAAGGATGACAGGCTACCTCAGCGTAGGAGGCAGTCTCGGCCATTTCAGGGGTCCTCCGTCCCCCTCCCTTCCTTCCGTGCTCCCAGAGGAGGCCGTGGCTCCCTCCTCTCAAGTGGCCGCAGAGATTCTTGGGGCCGTGGCAGATCCCGTGGTCGTCCCGGTCTCTCCTAGAGTTCCAAGCTCAAACCCTCTCCCAAGCCCCCTCAGGCTTCAGCTCTTTGCTCACGTCTGGAGGCTTCACGTCTCAGACCGGTGGATTCAGGAAGTAGTGTTCTCCGGTTACAAGATAGAGTTTGCAGCCTGGCCGCCACCAAGATTCATCAGATCCCGGATGTCTTTAAACCCCCTGTCTGCTCAAGGGTTGCTTCTGGCGGTTCAATGCCTGTTAGAGTCAGGAGTCATTTGTCCAGTCCCCATCAAGAACAGGGTCAGGGGTACTATTCCAATCTTTTCACGGTCCCCAAAAAGGACGGCTCTCTGAGGCCCATTCTGGACCTGAATGGCCTCACCAAATTTGTCAGATTCAAGCATTTTCGTATGGAGACGTTACGCTCTGCTGTCAGTACCCTTCGCCCGGGCGACTTCATGACCACTGTGGACATCAAAGATGCATATCTTCATGTGCCTATCTTCCCAGGTCATCAGAGATTTCTAAGGTTCGAGCTGCAGGATCAGCATTACCAGTTTGTGGCTCTACCCTTCGTAATCACCTCGGCGCCTCGGGTGTTCACCAAGGTACTGCCGGGGGTGATGGCTCTGCTAAGGAACCAGGGCATACGCATCATTCCTTACCTGGACGACATCCTGATTGTGGCCAAGTCCTTTCCTCAGGCTTTCCATCCACTCTGGAGTCCTTCGGCTGGGTGATCAACTATCCCAAGTCTTCTCTGTCCCCGTCCTTGGTGAGGTCCTTTCTGGGCATGACTCTGGATACCTCTCAGGTCAAGGTGTTCCTTCCTCAGCAGAAGGTGGGGGGTCGGGCTCTGCTATCGTGTCCTCATCCCTCCATCCATCAGGGGATGCAGTTGGTGGGCCTGATGGTGTCCTGCTTCGAGGCAGTCCCCTTTGCTCAGTTTCACATGTTGCAACTCTTGTCAGTTTGGAATCGGGACCCTGTGTCCCTGGATCAGGAATTTGCTCTGTCTCCTCTGGCCAGACAGTCCCTCTCGTGGTGGCTGGACTCAAGGAACCTTCTGGGGGGCAGGACATTCCGGCCCCCATGCTGGGAGACGGTCACCACAGATGCCAGTCTGACCGGTTGGGGAGGCTTCTGGAAGTCCCTGAAGTTCCAGGGTCGGTGGGGCCCACAAGAGGCCCATGCTTCCATCAACATCCTGGAACTGAGGGTGATCAAGTAAGTCCTTTCTCGCCTAACCACTCACCTTCAGGGTCGGGCTGTTCAGATCCGCTCGGACAACCAGACAGTGGTTGCATACATCAATCATCAGGGAGGGACTCAGAGCAAGCGAGCCTTCAAGGAAGTGTCCCTGATTCTGTCTTTGGCGGAACGGCATGTTCTCTGCATCTCAGCGGTCTACATTCCGGGAGTGGAGAACCAGGTGGCGGACTCCCTGAGCAGGGGGTCGTGTCGTCTGGGGGAATGGTCCCTCAACAACCGGGTGTTTCTCTCCCAGTGTCACCGCTGGGGTCAGCTGGACGTGGACTTGTTTGCGTCCCGTCACAATCACAAACTTCCCAGATTTGTCTCTCTATCTCAGGATCCTCTGGCCTTCGCCACGGATGCCCTGGCAATAACTGCAATATTCTGGAATTCTTACAACATGGTTTGGATCTAGGCCTTCAACTTAGTACCCTAAAAGGCCATGTTTCAGCTCTGGCAATTTTTTTCCAAAGATCCTTTGCCAATCACCGGTTGGTTAAAACCTTTTTCCAGGGTGTTTCTCATGTGCGTCCACCCCGTAAGCTTTTGCTACCAGTCTGGGATTTGAATCTGGTGTTGTCTGCTCCGCAAGGGCCTCCCTTTGAGCCTATCCGTGAGGCTGCCTTGCCCATTCTGACTCTTAAGGTAGCCTTTTTGGTGGCTATCACTTCTGTAAGGCGAGTTTCTGAGCTGGCGGTGCTTACCATCAAACCTCCTTATTTCGAGCGGCATCAGGATAAGGTGGTGTTCCGGCTTAAGCCAGATTTCTTGCCTAAGGTGGTGTCTGCCTTTCATCTCAATCAGGACATTGTTTTGCCTTCATTGTGTTATAATCCTGCTAATTCCAAGGAGCGGACACTGCATTCTCTGGATGTGGTCAGGGCTCTGAAGCTTTATTTGGTCGCTACAGAGACTTTCAGGAAGTCTGATGCTCTTTTTGTTCTCAGTTCTGGACCTAGGAAGGGTTTACCTCCGGCTAAGTCCACTATCAGCAAGTGGATCCGTCAGACGGTGATTCAAGCCTATTCTGCTAAGGGAAAGGAACCTCCCTTCCGGGTGACTGCTCATTCCACTCGTGCTATTGGTTATCGTTATTCTTGGTTGCCTCTCTATGGTGATTGTTCCAAGTTAATTGGGGTTTTTTCCCTTTTTTTATACATTTTTTTACCTTTATTCTCTCCTGGATTCTTGTCTCACTGCTTGTCTACGCTGGGAGCTCTATGGTTAATCCCGTTTTTATAGGGGGCCGGGAGATGCCACAGCTTTCTGAATTACCACTGCGCCACCTTGTGGCGGAATAACCCAACTGTTATGAATACCGAAGCGGGCCATGCTATGCAAGAACAAAAACAATTCTACAGGTGAGTACTCATAGAATTGCTTTTTTAGGCAAATGTTTCTATTTATCTATAGATTGTATGTGTATTCGATTCCCTGCTATCCTGGCACCACTGCCTCAGCTTTTTGTCTGCACACCCACAATTTATCACTTTCTATAGTTTGGGCTACAGGACCCACTGGCTGGCTTTTATCCCCAGCAGTCCGTCTCATCAGATCCAGACCTTTGAAAGTCACCTCCTTGTGATAAATATCAATCAACCCTCATTGCTGACACCTACCTAATATGTCTTTTTTTTGGGTGTTTGGGGGGCACGCAGCACAGAGTGCTGTGTGTACAGGGCCCATGTCGCTCTTCCTTGATGTACAGTTGGCAATAGCAACAGATTAAGGATGACCGTGAAGCAGTAAAAAACAAACATTTGCTAATATTATAAAAAAAAATCTAATTAAAAGTGGACTTAAGCAAGCTTCTAATTAATCAGCTGTGGTCTACATCCCAAATGTGAGTATCTTATAGATTAGAAATCTTGCTTATCTAACTATACATCACTACACTATGCATTTTTAAGAAGTCCACCCTACTTGGCTTGGGTCACACATTTGCTATACAGTATGTTAGTTATAGATGGTGGTTAAACCCATTAGCTAACCCCTTTTTTTAATTTTCACACAATTCTGAAAAGTATCACAATAATTCTATTTCACTTACTTACCAGGAAACCTCTAATTGATCTCCTCTTACTACCCAGATCACACATTTAGCATATTCCACTCTGACATGGTAGCCTCTCCTCGCCCTTTATCTGTTGGGGTACCACAAGAATCCGTCCTCAGACCCCCACTTTTTTTAATCTACACCTATGGCCTTGGACAACTTATAAACAGTTTAGCTTTCAACACGTCTATGCAGATGAGGACACTCTGATCTTCCCACCAGGCTCTAATCTCTCTTCTCTTCTATCTTAGGCTCCTGACCATCTAACAGCTATCTCATCATAAATTAACATGGACAGGGCTTATCTTCCCACAATCCAGTTGTGGACTACTGCAACACCCCTGCAGTCTATCCTCAACTCTGCTGTTAGCCTCATTTATCTATCCTCCAGCTTCACCTCTGCTACACCTTTCTGTCAATCACTCTGCTTGCTCCCACTATCTGAAAGAATGTAGTTTAAAATCCTAACCTTAACCTACACGGCTCTCTACAGCCATGCCCCCTCATACAACCCAGACACAAGTTTCTGCTCTGCTCTCCTACTGTCATTGAAGTCAATGAGAGCCGTATGTCGTGTTCACATAATTCAGCAAACGGCTCTCATTGACTTCAATGAGGAGAATGCACTGCCACATCCCTGGTGGCGTGCGCTCCCAAAGTTCAACCGTGCATGAGCCATAAGATTGAGGAGGGGGGTTGTACTAGCCCTTATGGGGGGTTTCGCACAGCGAGGCATCCCAATTCCGGATGTCCCCAGGGATCGGAACAAAACTCGGGAAAGTCAAATTCCTGGGTTTTGTTCTGCTTTTAAACCCATCTATTTAGACTAGCTTATCCTCTGGCTTAACCCACCCATCCTCCAGTCTTGGAACATTGAGCACTTGATAAGTTCATACAAGCAGTATTGTGTTCTACTGTGTTAGCCATTACGAATACCTGTTGTAGGCTAATTAGACATATTTTAAGGTGAGCATTCAAGTATACTTAGTTCTCTTTGTCAGGTGTAATGTTATACAATGGAACCACAAAATCACAGACATTTATACACATAAAACCAGCATACTTCATCGGGGGTAAGAGGGTCATTTAGAGCAAGTGATCTACAATTGCCCAAGACATACATTTCAGATTGGTCTGGTATAGGTCCATTAAAACTAAAAAACACAAAAACAGTGGGCACCACACTTAGCTGCTCATATGTAGGGAGACATAAAGCCTGAGTGAATGTGCAGTCCAATTTACAGGTTGTGTTTTAAAATGCCCCCTCAAAATTGTAACTCTAAGGTAATCAAATGAGTGCCCTCCTCTGGAAAAATGTGCTGCCACAGGCAGGTCTGTCCTGGCATTCATGATGCTGAATCTGTGGAAAGTTATGCGCTGTCTCAGGCTCTCGCCCAGGGGTGGGCAATTATTTTTTCCATGGGGCCACATGAGAAACTAAAAATATTGTGGAGGGCCGCTGAGCTATGGGCGTCTAAGCAACGTCTAAGCTCAGCGGCTCTGAGTGTGCTGGCGGCTGCATCTCGAGCTTCCCTCTAACAGGGAGCGCGCCGTGCTGGCCATTCTCAAATGGCCGACACAGGCACGCGCCCTGCTAGAGGGATAGCAGGCATGCGGCCGCAGCTCGTGCATACGCCGTTGAACTGGGAAAGAAGGTGAGTTTATGGGCGACCTGGGGGTTTCACACAGCGGGGCATCCCGATTTTGGATGCCCCGCGGGGAGGGGATCTATAAGATTTCCGGGCTGATAAAGCAGGGTTTTGGTCCACTTCAAACGTTCTGATGTGATAATTTCCCAGCCAATCAGAGAAGCCCTTGGCTTCTGGCAGTCTGGAAGGAAAGTTCAGATCAGCTGGGGCAAAGTGTAAGAATGGTGGGCAGCAGGAAGAGGGCATGGTGAGAGCATGGTGGACAGCAGGAAGGGGGCATGGTGAGAGCATGGTGGACAGCAGGAAGGGGGCATGGTGAGAGCATGGTGGACAGCAGGAAGGGGGCATGGTGAGAGCATGGTGGACAGCAGGAAGGGGGCATGGTGAGAGCATGGTGGACAGCAGGAAGGGGGCATGGTGAGAGCATGGTGGACAGCAGGAAGGGGGCATGGTGAGAGCATGGTGGACAGCAGGAAGGGGACATGGTGAGAGCATGGAAGGGGGCATGGTGAGAGCATGGTGGACAGCAGGAAGGGGGCATGGTGAGAGCATGGTGGACAGCAGGAAGGGGGCATGGTGAGAGCATGGTGGACAGCAGGAAGGGGACATGGTGAGAGCATGGAAGGGGGCATGGTGAGAGCATGGTGGACAGCAGGAAGGGGGCATGGTGAGAGCATGGTGGACAGCAGGAAGGGGGCATGGTGAGAGCATGTGGACAGCAGGAAGGGGGCATGGTGAGAGCATGGTGGACAGCAGGAAGGGGGCATGGTGAGAGCATGGTGGACAGCAGGAAGGGGACATGGTGAGAGCATGGAAGGGGGCATGGTGAGAGCATGGTGGACAGCAGGAAGGGGGCATGGTGAGAGCATGTGGACAGCAGGAAGGGGGCATGGTGAGAGCATGGTGGACAGCAGGAAGGGGGCATGGTGAGAGCATGTGGGCAGCAGGAAGGGGGCATGGTGAGAGCATGTGGGCAGCAGGAAGGGGGCATGGTGAGAGCATGGTGGACAGCAGGAAGGGGACATGGTGAGAGCATGGTGGACAGCAGGAAGGGGGCATGGTGAGAGCATGGTGGACAGCAGGAAGGGGGCATGGTGAGAGCATGGTGGACAGCAGGAAGGGGGCATGGTGAGAGCATGGTGGACAGCAGGAAGGGGGCATGGTGAGAGCATGGTGGACAGCAGGAAGGGGGCATGGTGAGAGCATGGTGGACAGCAGGAAGGGGGCATGGTGAGAGCATGGTGGACAGCAGGAAGGGGGCATGGTGAGAGCATGGTGGACAGCAGGAAGGGGACATGGTGAGAGCATGGTGGACAGCAGGAAGGGGGCATGGTGAGAGCATGTGGGCAGCAGGAAGGGGGCATGGTGAGAGCATGTGGGCAGCAGGAAGGGGGCATGGTGAGAGCATGGTGGACAGCAGGAAGGGGGCATGGTGAGAGCATGTGGGCAGCAGGAAGGGGGCATGGTGAGAGCATGGTGGACAGCAGGAAGGGGGCATGGTGAGAGCATGGTGGACAGCAGGAAGGGGGCATGGTGAGAGCATGTGGGCAGCAGGAAGGGGGCATGGTGGGCAGCTGGGGGAACATGGTGGACAGCAGGAAGGAAGGGGGCATGGTGAGAGCATGGTGGACAGCAGGAAGGGGGCATGGTGAGAGCATGGTGGACAGGTACATGGTGAAAAAGAGACAGCAGGCAGGAAGGGCAAACACAAGCAAACGACATAATCTTTCTGAGCAGACTTACTGATGCTCTGGAGCTCCTACTCTGTCCTTCCAAAGTCCCCAGGTCTCTATCACCTGCTCATCGGGTCTGGCTTCCTCAGAGGAAGGGAGAATGTGCCAGACCCGACGAGCCGAGCGGCCGATCAGCTGCTGCTTAACCTAAGCCTCTCGCACTGTACACAGGCGATCACCTAAGTTAAGCAGCAGCCGATTGGTCACTCGGCTCGTCGAGTCTGGCATGTTTTCCCTTCCTCTGCATCTCTTACTGGCCAGCTCAGCCCGGGCCGGTAAGAGCCTAGCAAAGGGCCGTATACGGCCCGCGGGCCGTACATTGCCCAGGTCTGCTCTCGCCTGTCTCATCTACATAGAGGCCTGTGGATGGACATTGTGCACATATTATCAAGTAAACAACATTGGTGGACCTGCAGTAGCATGCACCCTTAATTTTCTGTACCTGTTGTCACTGGGTTATGGGTACACTGTCAGCAGTGAGGATATGTCTGCAAGTCTGGCACCTGCTCCGTAATGGATGCCATTCTTGGGTGAGGTGACGAGGGCTTCAGGGCACTTCGGACTATAACTCAATTCTAACAATAATAACAATAAGAATAACTCACAACTACTTTGCATTCAGGGAGGACCTATACGTGCAGCAAATCGAAACCTCAATGGGTACACGTTGTGCCCCTCAGTATGCAAATCTGTTTATAACAGAACTGGAGCATACTTGTCAACATGCACCACCAAGCCCATGACATACCTACCTTAACTACATTGATGATATCCTGGTCATCTGGATTGCAGGCAAGGAAACCCTCCTAAACTTCCGCAAAGACTTTAAAGTGGACCAATCACCAGGATTTTCACAATCCTGGTGATTGGTTCCTGCCCCGGGGGCATCCCAATGTAGGATGCCCCCTGTGTGAACCCCCCAGAACACTTTCACTCACTTTTTCTGCTGTTCCCACAGTGCGTGTGCTAATCGATTTATTCGGCGCTGATTTGAACCTTTTAGATTCCAAGGCGGTGGCGGGGGATCATTTGGCCTGCTTTAATAACTTTCACCCCACCATCAACCTAACACTAACCTACGCAGAAAAGGACGTACACTTCCTGTATACAACAATACACATTAAAAACAACTGCTTATCCATATCAGTATATCACAAACCCACGGACAGAAACACTTACCTCAACAATGAGAGCTTCCATCCCAAACACACAAATATAATCAATCACATACAGTCAAGCTATACAATCATATTACTTCAGACCGGGACAAACACTTCCTGGAACTCAAAAACACATTTATCCCACCTTGGCTACATTAAAAAAAAACAGACACCCAAATGTAAAAAAACATCAGCCAACAGCAGGCAAAGCTTACTCAGATACCAGGACATCAGAACTGAAACCCGGGTACCCCTGTTGGTTACCTACCACCCCCAGCATGGAGATTCTCAGAAAAACCAAGAGGGAACTTCAACCTATGCTAAACAGGGACAGTAGACTTAAGAAGGTATTCCCAATCCCACTCCTCCAGTCCTTTAGGCAACCACCCAACCTGAAACAAATCATAGTCCGAAGTGCCCTGAAGTCCTGGCACCTCACCCTGCTTAGGGAGAAGGTGCCAGACCTGCAGGCATATCCTCACTAGCGACGGTGTACCCATATCACAGTCACAGCAGGTACACAAATTTAGGGTGCATGTTCCTGCAGGTCCACCAATGTTGGGTATCTGAATATCTGTGCAAGAAGTCCCTCCACAGGCCTCTATGTAGGTGAAACAGCGCATGAACTCATAGATTCAGCATCATGAATGCCAGGACAGACACGCAATTGATTACTATTTTGTGACAATTGTGACAATTTTGATTGGGCATTTTAAAACCCAGAGAGGCAGGAAAATATGGAAATTTGAACTTATGAAATGTTTTCATACCCTGCATATTGGACTGAACATTCACAGTTTCCTGACAAGAAACAGACACCATTGAGATTTAATGTGGACTCAAGTCTGACTAATCCGAAATGTATGTCCTGGACAATTGTAAATAACTTGCTCTAAATAACCTTCTTATCTCCTAAAGAAGGGGGCTGGTTTCAGGTGCATAAATGTCTGTGATCTTGTGATTTTATTGTATAACATCATCATGTCGGAGAACTAGGTATTCTCAAAGGCTCACCTTAAAATATACGCCTACAAAAAGGTATCACCTTATTTCTTCACTTTTCTACTATATATTTATACTCCATGACCCAACCTCTTGTCTCCACCCCATTTCCTTTAAATTATAAGCTCAAAGGGGTGGGGCTCCCTCTCCTAAAGTACTCCTGCATCTATGGGCCTTATTTATCAAGGGATAGCGCCAGGTAGTGTCTCACTAGCGCCAGGTAGCGCCAGCTATCGGCGGCTACCGACTCCAGAACGCCAGGCTGCGAACACAATCACGCATTTATCACGCTAAATGAGGCTAGCACCAGCGAGAGCCTCAGCTAGCACGGGATTCATCATGTTGCAGACTTCAGTGAACAGCGCCGCTGCTAATCCCATCACAGCGCCAGGTATGACCTCTCGCTACCTGGCGCTCTCCAATGCATTTCAATGGAGAAATCTTTAAATATTCATAATTCATTGATATTAATGTTTTTTTTTTTTTTTTTTTAAATGTCAAAAATTCTGTGACCACTTCTGCAATGTTAGTTTTTTTTTTTAAGGTAATAAAAATAAAAAATAAAAATTTGTGCAGAATTGAAATTACAGGTCTGATATTAATGTATTCATATAACAAAATGTTTATAAAAACATGTTTATTTTTTGTTAACAAAAATATTGTTGTTTGGGGGTTAAAAAACTACTTTTAACCCATCGCCGCCAGCGCTCTGGGGTTTAAACACGCATTTCACAGCGCAAGAATTTTTTGAGCGTGATTTGTTAATGAATATGCTGGGAGCCGTTCACTATGGCCATTCGCTGTCATGCGCTCCCATACAACGCGGAACCTGTCAAACAGCGACTCCTAACCCCGTATTCAACATTACCGCACACCGACTGAGTCGCTGACAACAGCCGAACAACGGCCAAGCACAGCGAATACTAGCGGCGCTGTGAAAATAACGCTACTGCCGCTCATCTGTCGCTACCTGGCGCTATTAATAAATCGGCCTCCCCGTGTTTAGTTACATGTAACTCATAATATTATGTTTTTTATATGCATTGTTGTATTGTATTATAAGTATTTTACTTGTCTTACACCCTGTAATTTCTACCTTATACAGCACCACAGACTATGATGGCGCTTTATAAATAAAGAATAATATTAATAAAAGTAACAGGTCTAGGTGACCAGGTTTACAGACATGATAGTAAGGTAAGTGGTGATTATTTTGTGGTTTGACAGATATTGTTCATGCCCAAGGTACCAAATAGACAAAGAGTTACAGAAACGTACCTATTGCAGTTTCCAGATAGCTGCTGGTGTACTTGTGCGCAGACATGATAAATTCAATTGCACCTTCATCACTGACAACATATCCATTAAAGCCCCACTCTGAGCGCAGAATGTCTGTCAGCAGCTTCTTGTTGGCACAGGCAGGAACCCCATTAATTCTGGAAAATACATTTTTTGAACACATCTCCCAATGATAACAGTATTTCTTTCATAAATGAAAATACTCATAATGCACTGCTCTGACTTGCACAACAGAGTTTTTATAGGTTGTAAAGAACTGGAAACAGTCATTTATTTGCAGCATTAACCAGTCACATTTACTGAAAAGCGATTTAAATCAAAAACAACTTAACGGGCCAAGTTACGGGTTCACATAACTTTTTAAATTAAAGAAAAAATGACCAAGATATCAAGGTTTACAGATTCACCTCATGATTTATCTTTTGAAATATTTGGGCGTGGGCCTTGGCTCTATTATGGCACATAATAATCAGCATTATGGGTTCTGTAAGACAGGCATTCCCATCATTCTGGCTGTTCTCCCCCTCTCCGAGTGCCCAAAGTCTGATGATAGACAGTTTAGACCACCAGCTTAGCCCCATTATTGGCGGTCTATGGCAAAGGAATTCAGGGGGTGGGCCACTGCTCCTTGCCTTGTTACTACTTTCAGGAGCAGCTGCGTTCTGGCAGAAAGGGAGGGTGCAACCATGATGAGGTGAGCTGCTGAATGCCTTTAAGGATAAGGTCCCTTTAAAGTGGACCAACACCCAGGATTTTCACTATCCTGGGTGTTGGTCCACTTCCGCGGGGCACCCCGATCGGATTCTGATCGGCCCAGGAATCTTATAGATTCCTGGACCGATCAGCGGTGGGTGTTGGTCCACTTTAAGGATAAGGTTGAGGTCATGGGAGGATGGTGACCACACCACACGTTTCTCTTCTTCTATGCCCATAGCAGCCAATGACTAAAAGGTGTTCTTTGCAGCAGCAGATGATGCATTGTCATGTATAAGGAGGATTTATTTTTTTTAGGGAAGGTACGGTTCTTCCTTTTGTACCATGGAAGAAAATGGTCAGTCAGAAACCTTATACACTTTACCAAGGTCATTTTCACACCTTCATGGACCCTAAAGGGGCCTACCAGTTCTCCTGCTATTATTCCATCCCAAAACAGGCATCTGCCGCCTCCTTGCTGACATTGCAGCCTTGTTGGGACATGGTGGCCATCCACCAACCATCCATTGCGTCATCCATCTGGACCATCCAGAGTTACACAGCAATTATCCGTAAACAAGAATTTTTGAAAATGAGTTATCACATATGTCTGGGACACTGCAACCGTTTTGTTTGTGAGCACCGGCTAGGGGTGGCCAAACAGTAGGTTTGTGCCCAGCTGCAACCCTCTGGAGGATCCTACACCTTGAGGTCTGTGGGACTCCAGATACACCAGCAGATGCAAATACCTGTTTGCTGCATTGTAATGGCAAACCAATTATCACAGGTTTTTGACCGATTTCAGTGATCCAAAGAATCCTGAGACATCCAGGATTTTAACTGGCAAACAAAAAATTACATCTATCTAATGCTTAAATCCAATTTGCATAAACATTTATGACGGAGTATACATTTTACCTGTTGTAGCTACACATGATACTATAGGTACCAGCTTCTACACATGCCTGAAACTGAGGCAGAAAAGTCATTCTCCAGTCTCTTTCTTCCACCTGTGGAAGACAACAAAGAAATGAAAATCATTTGCTAGGTTCTGTCTTTCATATTCTTTATTGAGCTAAAAATGCAGCCGTCTCAAAAATCTCAGAAATGCCCCATGAATCAGTTTCTGGCCCTACCAATCAAGATGGCCTCTGCTAACCTGAAGTCCCTGGCTTTAGAGACTTCTATGGTGCTGGTTAACTTAATTTTCTGATTTGCTTTATGTTTTAAACACAGTTACTACCAGGTTTTCCCGAAAATAAGACCTACCCTAAAAAAAGCCCTAGTAAGATTTTTCAGCATTTTTTGCTAATGTGTGAAATATAAGCCACCCTAGTTACATTCCAGCAGGACACATCACAGCTGCATAGGAGGGTGAGGACATTTCAAGTCACACAGGTAAGTGAAATGTCTGATCTTGCCGACTCTACCCACAATGTCGGACACACACGGCTGAATCCCCCTGCACTGCCAGCCGGATCTGTGCACACTGTACCGGAGCTGTTGTACTGCGGCCACCATCTTGCCAGCTATAAGGCATCGCTTGAAAATAAGACCTAGCACCTATTTTTGGAGCACAAATAAAATAAGACCTGTCTTATTTTCGGGGAAACATATAGAAAAGATTACCTTTAGTACTAACAGGCTAAGGTATGCAAAAATGAATACAAAATCTATTTTTCATACTATGTGGATGAAAAATGAGCAGCAAAAACTGTAGATGAGAGCATTAGCAGGTTATTGTAGTAGAATACACTGAATGTTGGTCAAGGGAAATAATGAAGGTTGTTTTTTTTATTGCTTATGTTACCCGGGCACAGCAGAATAGGGTGTGGCAATGAGATATATTTATTGAATACTTTATTACTTATGACTTTAGGCATCATGTAAAATCTGTAGGGTTGTTACTGGCACTGTGTACAGTACCTTGGCATCAAAGCTGAATCTTGATACTGGAATATCTTCAGGGCCTCCATGTACATCAAAGTGTTTGCAGCCTGCATTTGCTTTCACATAACGAGGGTGGTCTCCTTGAAGTCCTTTCACAAAAGCAGCTGCTAGAATTCCACTAAGATAGGGGTCTTCTCCATACGTTTCCTGGACATGAACAGGACAGAAAATGAAATGGAATGGCTGAGTGGGGAAGGGTATTTGTGCTCTGATGTGGTCAGAGACATGTGTAGGACCACTGAGGCTTCCTCACTCATGCTGAGAGCACCAAGGGACAGAGTGGCCATTAGACCATTTTATTGCATGGTCCTGGAGAAATGAATTGGAAGGAGGAAAAAGGTTTGAGCCCGGGTTTGTGCTACGGATTCTACCCGGTGCTGCAGATAATGGAGGAGAGGCACATGGAACAAACATCAGGTGAGCCACTTCCTGCATTAATTCTGGACTGGCCCTTTAAGCATGTAAAGTTACTTTTTAAAATTATTATTGTTTTTTAAATTTCTAATAGATCAGAAAGGATTATGAAAATAGCGGAGAGATATGGCCTTCTGTAATGAGAATCCTCCAGTGGACCCTAGGAACGGACCCTGATGAGGGCAATACAGGAGGTCCAAGACTAACTTTGTGCAGGAGGGGGGGGGGGGGGCAGGGGGGAACGTGCACTGGGAGAAGCAGGTCAGGAGGGTGCCAAAGGGGGGCCTGAGCACGGGTGGGGGGCACGACTTTGAATCTTTGCCCCGGTTGTCAGAAAGCCTAACTACACAGTGTTATGGTTTTCCTGTTATTGGTCAATAATCACTTTTGTTGAACGATTAATGATGAGCACACAATGTCTTCAGCTATGCTAATGTAATGTTTAACAGCTCTGGGGGCTCTGTTTTTAAAAACAGAGGGACATTAGGGGTTTTAGGGCAATCTTATTATTTAGCTGTCTGGACAAGTCCCATATTTTCCATACTATAAGAGGCACATGACCATAAGATGCACCTAGGGTTTAGAGGAGGAAAAAATGATATATACTGTATGTGTATTTTATTTGTTATATTCTATTACCATTTTACTCATAACTCCCCCAGTACATTACCAAAGAATATCCCTTTCTAAATTGTGCTTATGTATTTGCAGTAAGATGCATATTCTTACCTGGTTTCTTCCCCAAAGGGGATGGCGCATTATATTTATAACAGGACTGAAGCAGCTGAGTCCAGTGTGGTCATCATAGTTTCCAACAGACATGAAGTAGTTATGCTTGGCTCTCACTTCAGTGGCTGTAGCATTAGCCACTTTGGCTATCAGCTCTGGGCTGCAAATGAAAGTCAGTCATTTAGTCAGCCAGTCACAGGAATGGTCACTTAGGATACTAGGATACATAATCACTATAAATAATACCAACAGTTTTATAAACCAACTGGGCTTCTGACTTTCTAGCAGGTCTCTCCTCAGGGTCAGGAGTCCCATATACTAACGAGTTGGCCAGATAGTAATAGCTGGTTGTCAGGTCTGGAGTTCCCCCACAGCATGGAAGCCTGTTTCTGAGATCTTGCCTGTCTCTACCTACTGCTGTATGCACTCCACCAGCAGGTGGCCCTCTGCTGCAGAGGGGCTGGTGATTAGCCAGCACCTGTGCTATTGACTTTCTGTTCCTTATAAGCTGATCCAGCCTTGCAGCTGGTGGTTCAGCACTACATTGTCTTCTTGTACCCAGACCCAAACTTGAAACTCTGAATCTTAAACCCAGAACTCCTGCTACAGCCTTTGTGTTTTGCCTTCCCTGTCTCAGCCTTGTATCTGCCTTTGGACTTTCCCTGGATCCTTATGCGTGTATGTTTCCTGACTCCACCTTTGTATATGTACAGCAGCCAGAGTGTATTTATGTTTTCCGGTTATACCTATATTTCTGCATAGCAGCCGTAGCACTCAGTGATCACCTGTATTCTTGTATAGTTACCTCAGCACATGCATGTTTATATGTCCACTTGTAAATCTGTACAGCAGCCTGGTTGGAGTGTGCTCTGTTCACTTATTACTGTTTATCACCATTAAACACGGTTTGCCACATATCTCTGTCCCGCAGCCTCAATTACCGGTCATTCTACAATAGTGATTTCTCTGCTGAGAACACTGGTTATGCATTTAAAGGTTTTTAGCAAATTACTTGGCAAATGTTGAATACCTGAATGATGCAGCCAGCCCCAAAGCCTGTGGATAAGATGTAGCCCAGCCTGGTGCTTGGACATCTCCTCTCAGGCACTCTGTGTTCCAAGAATAGGGCTTAATACCTAGACGAGGTATTGCGGGAGCAGGGCCATTTTGCATCACGCCTCCTCTTGCCATCTATGATTCAACACATATTACAATACATAGTACAAAGTGATATTTCAGGCAAAGGCAATTGTTAGACCGTTGTGTTGGGCTACGTTTGGCACTGTCCTAAACCATTTTTTGTTTTTAAATTGTGAATTAAATGTCTGAGATATCGAGGTTTAAAATTTTTCTACATGATTTTTCTTCTGAAGCAAGTGAGCATGGAGGCTGGCTCTGTGACGCTGCATAATAATCAGCATAATGGACAGGGTCTGCCGGAGACCCTGCTTCAGTCACAGGCATTTTCTACACCCTGGCTGTGCTCCTTCCCGCTGTTGCTAGGTGACATTGGACACCTAGACCAGCACTCTCACGTGGGTGCACTCCAAGATGCACATATGTGCACTCCCAAAGACGCATGCACGCATCTGCAATGCACATGCGGGCACTCCCACAGGTGCATGCGCACACCCCAACGTGCATTCGACTACCCCCACATGCACACACTCCCGGATGTGCACTCCCCCAGATCAGTAGTGGGCAGGTAGGCAGCTGGGTAAGTGGGCAGGTAGGTGGGTGGCTGGGTCAGTGGAGAGGTAGGTGGGTGGCTGGGAAGGTAGGTAGCTGCATCAATGGGCAGGTAGGTGGGTAGCTGGGAGGGTAGGTAGCTGGGTCAATGGGCAATTAGGTAGGTGGCTGGGTAGGTAGCTGGGTCAGTGGGCAGGTAGGTGGGTGGCTGGGAGGGTAGGTAGCTGGGTCAATGGGCAGGTAGGTGACTGGCTGGGAGGGTAGGTAGCTAAGTCAATGGGCAGTTAGGTAGGTCGCTGGGTCAGTGGGCAGGTAGGTGGGTGGCTTGGTGGGTAGGTAGCTGGGTCAGTGGGCAGGTAGGTAGGTGGGTGGGTGGCTGAGCAAGTAGGAGGGCAGGTAGGTAGCCTGGGTCGGTGGATTGGTAGGCAGAGAGGCTGGAGCACTGGTGCCACAGACTGGCACCGATAAGTGCAGGGTAAACCCTCACTGGACCTGCAGCTTCCACTCCTGTAGAGGGGGGGGGGAGGCTGTAAACACTGCCGATCTGCCGGGAGTGCAGCTCCCGCTCTGGCCTCCAGGGGGACCATCCAGACCCACATCTTTAGCTCGGGGGGTGGGGGGAGGCGCTGCACCCACCTCTGATCTGTGTTGCCCGACCAACAGCTCTTGTCTCCTGGGGTGGTGGCTTCACATAGCAAGGGAGAAGCTTGGCGGGCAGGTGAGCGGTGTCTAGAGATGCTTGAATGGGGTCTGAGAGCTCTATTCCAAGACATAAATGGGGGGAGCGTGGTTCAGTTACAGCGCCTTGCCCACCTTGCAGTCGAGGTGTGGTCGCACCACCCATTCAGAAAGACCAAGTGCGCACTTGGCTAGAGGTGAGCGGGGAGGAGAGGGTGAGTGAAATTGGCGGGGGCCACACAGCAGGGCATGCCAATTCGGGATGTCCCAAGGAGTGCAACTCCTTTAGACTCGAGGGCCTCCGATTTTCCTCTTTAAGCTCTTCCTCACCATTATATAACCAATAGGGCTACATATTTATATCACCTAAAGCATGTTTATTAGAATACAATTTCTTAACAAATAACTTACAGCAGGGGTGGCCACACTTTTCGGGCCTAAGGGACACACTGTTCCACTTCATGGTGCCACAATAAAATGTAAGCAGAGAAAATGGCAACAGTTTACTGCAGGTATGTTTTAACTTTAAAGCATTGTATATGTAAATGTGGGCAGAGGATGAGGCTGGGTAGAGGTGAGCAGCGCTGGGTAGAGGTAGGCAGAGACAATGTGAGCAGAGGTGGTTAAAGGAGCAGTATCGCGAATTTTTCTTGGTGACTTATATTTAAATGGTACTTTGAATGTAGGTAGGTGTTGGAGTAAGAATTACAAATGTAGAAAAAAATGATGTGTGTGTTGAACAGCTGGAGTCTAATAGCTCATGTTTATGTCTTCTGAATGTCGGGACCCGACACTCTGGCCTGTTCCATGCTGAGGAGAGGGGTGAAACAATGTATCAGTTCCATGCTGAGGAGAAGGGAGAACAATGTATCAAAGTCTCAGCTGTTCAGTGCTGGCAGCCGTGCAGCATAAGATAACAACATTGCAACATTGCCTGGCCAGAACTCATATATCTAAAACAGAGAGAAAAGCTCTAGAAAGCATTTAGCTGATTTTGACAGTTTTCCCTTCATGTTGGCTCTGCTGCAGAATCTTTCAGTTTACCATTTTCTCTTTCATATTCGTATTTTTCATTTTTCCATATGATCTTTCTTTCAGCTTTGCGTGTTTTAAGCAAAGCCCAACCCAGGATTTTCACTATCTGGAGTTTTGTTTTGTGCCCCTAGGGGCATCCCGACTTGGGATGCCCTGATATGTGAAATCCCCAAGTTCACCTGTGAAAATGTACCTTTCCCTGTCCCACAGCGCATGCGCGGGCTCTCATCCAATCAGCGCTGTTTGCACGCAGATGGGGAGCCTGAGCAGTAACCTTCCTGGCCGCCCGGCCTGTCTAAAGGACTATCTGCGTGAGCGCGCCAGAAAAATGGGGGGATCTGTGGTTATCCAGGGGTCGTTTCACACAGTGGGCATCCTGATTTAGAATGGGGTTTTGTTCCACTTTAATACCTTTAGATTTTCCTGCTCAGTTATTCAAAGAAGAATTTCAGTCCTTTTCAGTCAGTTTAGTTTATTTTGTATAGATTTTACACATTTGAGTCACCTGGTCTCATAACAAAAGCAGCACCTCACACACACACAGCTGTTACAGTGTCAGCCTCTGAGGTAAAGTGTTGCTAGGAGACCAGTGGGCTAAATGAAGCAGCTCACTAAAAACAACCCAGCAGATCCCCCTATTCAGCAAATGGACTGAGCTATTATAATTATACAATTTAAAAGAGAGGCATATATTTTTTTCTTTTTCTATCGCCAGATTATTTATACACATGTTACAAGCTATTGTGTGGCTATTTAATTATTTATCTTTTTTAATGCAAATTTCGCGATACTGCTCCTTTAAGAAGTGGACAGGGGTGAAGTGGGAAAAGGCGAGGTGAGTAGAGGTGTGTAGAGGAAGGTAGAGGTAAGGTGGAAAAGTTGACGTGAGCAGAGGCAGGCAGTGGCCGGCAGAGACAAGGTGGGTAGAGATGAGATGGGCAAAGGTGAGGTGGGAAAAAATGAGGTGAGCAGAAGTGAGGTTACTAGATTTGACGTGGGCAGGGGACAGACAGGAAAAGATGGGGTGATAATAGGTGAATAGAGGTAAGCAGAGGTGCTGGGGGGTCGTAACTGACAGCAGTGCAGGTTGTAGGTTGTGCATTCCTAACTTGCTTGGGACATGCAAAGAAAATGGTTAAATTAGCAGATTACTGCTTGTCCCATGCTGGCTGTCAGGGGTGGCATCTTTCATTCACCAGAACTTTGCCTTCCCTGCTTGGCTGGGCGCATGAGCAGGTGCGCCCAGCAGGAAAGCCGGGGATGCAACCAGCCTGCTGGTGCCCGTCACCCAAGAACCTTGAGATCAGCCAACTGGCGATAGGGCCAGGTGGGTGTGGCCTTGCTCATGCCACCACTGAGCCAGCAACATTGCCCAGCATAAAAAGCGCATCACTCATAAACAGGTTTTGCTCCCCTATATGCTTAACTGAAAACATGCTCAGTACATTTAAGATAAATTACCTGAAGCACCATCTCTTCAAGACTGAGTCGGTCAATTAAATCCTTTACTCGCACATCCCATGGCAGTGAGGGGTCCATAAAAGGATATTCCTGCCCCAGACAATCGGAGACATGTAATAAAATTGTGTATAGCGCCAAACCTAACATGGCCGACTTCATGTTTCAAGCTGTCAGAATAAAAGGAACACGTTCCATAAGTACACAAATAGATCTGTGTCAAATCCTTTGTTAGGGCACAAAGTAAGGTAGGAGTTGTGATGAAGTCCATAGCACTACCTCTTCCCTGCTCATTAGCAAAGGAAAAAAGCCTACCCACTCTTTCATATAATTGGCTCCAGTGGTGCATCTTTACCTGAAAAGCAAAGTCTTCTCTGCAATGATCTTTTCTTTATGGGTGCACGCTCCCCATACCAGTTTAGCAAGCCCTGAGCGTCAAAGCTGAGCCTAGAGCACTTTGATGATCGGGAAGCGGTCTTCTACCTTGTAGAACTACATTCGTGTAACAAAAAGAGAATTAAATTCAAAGATGCTTCATCTAAAGAGGCATCTGTGAGGCAAATGGGAGGGGAGAGGTGTAGGTGGGTATAGATAGCCATTCTTTTGCATATAGTCATGTGTGGTTCGGTGCAAAACATCTGTCCAATACCTACTACATGTTCCCCTGAATAAAGCCTTTCCTGTAGCCCAGGATTTTAGTTATTCATGACCACCTCTTTTTCTAGCTTCGAGAGGTAGACATACCTCCACCCCATTAGACTGTTTGGGAGATGTCTTCTATGAGCCATAGCATTCTCACGTCTATGAGCCACAGCTGTTGCATAAGGCGGACCAAAATCCAGGATTTTCACTATCCTTGGTTTTTGTCCACCCAATTTGGGGTGACCAACCAGTGGGCTGCTTTACTTACCTATGCAAAGAGTCCACAACGCAGGCACGGCTCTTCTCCATTCAGCTCCTCCAACCGTGCATATCGGAGATCAGATCAATCGGAGCACAGCGAACTCTGCATCCCTGCCTTTTATTATGAGGATGTGGCCACACAGAGCCCAAGAAAGAGGTGAGTGATGCAGGTGGCAGCCATGCATGTGCCGTGGGCTTATTGGCGAGGTAAGCATATCAGCCGACTGGGCGTTTTCACACAGCAGTGGCATCCCAAATAGGGGTGCAATGCAAAGTGGAACTAGCATCTTATAGGAGCTAGGTCCGGGTTTGGTCCACTTTAAGCACTGCAGCAGAATGGGACTCCATGCCCTGGATCTTTGGTAGGGTAATCTTTCCGTGCTTATGAGGTCTCAGAGTAACAGCTAGCTTCTTGGTTTCACTGACATTTATGAATACATGCAGGGTGGGTGAGACCTACTTTGAAAAAGAAGAGCAGGACTATGTATCTGATGTTGCTTCAGATCGTCATATTTGAATTGCCTTCGAAGTACATTATGGTGCCAACTAGAGCTGTTGGCAATAAAAAAATAACCAACCCCTGCTGGTGGTAAAGCTGCTGCTTGGGTGGCTAAGCAATCAATTAAAGGAATCCCAAGACCCATTTTTTTTAAAGGGACTGTCTAGGCAAAATGTAAACCACGTGATTCAGCAGCTTCCAGTGGCCACCTGTGTAGAGCAGTATTGTGATTAGCTGCCGACATAAACAAGATGCCTGCTATAGCACCGGAGACTGGCCACGCCCACAGAAATCTAGTATGTTTTCTCCATTTTGGGAGTTGTTTAAAAAGAAAAAAGGAAACAGGGAACATAAACCTATGCGCTTATATGGTCTATGTAGTTGTCTGGACAATCCCTTTAATGCCTTGCGTTGGCTGCCAGTCGTCATAAGGCCAGAAATTTGGTACAGGACCCCTGACGGCCAATTTGTGGGGCCTGGTTTTGTGATGGGTGTGAGGAGGTTATGTAAGAGTATAGTGCACAAAATCTGGCTTTCAGTAGACGGTGTGTGATCAGATTGGCCCCCTGCACTGTGATCAGAATGGCGATCAACACCAATTGTTTCTTAGTGACTTTGTTACTTTTAACAATCACCACTGGTGGAACTTAGTTTGGGATGACTTTACAGTTAAAGTGGACCCACGGGTGATCGTCCCGGGAATCTATAAGATTCCCGGGCCGATCACCTCCCTCGCCGCGGGACATCCGAGATCGGGATGTCCCGCGGGGTGAAACCCCCCAAACACCCCAAACTCCTTACCTTATCGCCGCCGCCTCTAGACGTGCGCGCGCCCACGCCGGGCGTCTGTGAATGGCCGGCGCGCGCGCGGGAGGCGGCGGCGGAGGAGCTGCTTGTCCTTCGGCGCTGGGAGCGGGGAGAGGTGAGTTTTTCGGGGGGTTCGGGGGGGTTTCACACAGCGGGGCACCCCGATCGGGGGTGCCCCACCGAAGTGGACCAAGACCCAGGATATTCAAAATCCTGGGTGTTGGTCCACTTTAGCAATCCTTAGGAAGCCAAAATCATGCATTAAACCCTTCATGATGGGGGCAGGAAACAGCTGCAGACTTCAGAGAAGCATGTCTCCTATTGGATGAGCTGTAGGTTCTGCCCGCGTGTTAACTGTTCCCCAACAAACATAGCTCAAAAAAGTATCTCTCTAATGCAGGACTCACTGTTGGCATGAGGGGGTAGGTTAGGTTAGTCTTGTGTCCCTATCAACCAGGTCTCACCTTAGCACATAGTTGCAAGGGAGGGTTTAGGTCAACATAAAGCTCAGTGCTGCACTGAAGGACAGCACTGCCCCCACTAGGAGATCAGACAATGCAGGTTAGTATATTATTCCAAATAGAGAGGTGGAAGGAGGTTGGTTTGTTTTATTGTTAGTACCCAGACTTGTGCTGTGTTAAACCCCCCAGATCACCGCAGCCAACTCACCTCTTCCCGGTCCTGCGGTGCATACGCGGGGCATCGGTGTGCTCAGAGCCGCTGACGTCACGTTATCTAAGGTGAGCGGCTCCGAGCTGACAGCCGCATCCCCTGTCTCCCTCTAACAGGGAGCGTGCCCACACTGGCCATTCACAAATGCCTGACGCAGGCACGCGCCCTGCTAGAAGGATTGCGGGGATGCGGCTGTGGCTCACGCTGTTGGACCGCGATACAAGGTAAGTTTATGGGGTGACCTGGGGGGGTTTCACACATTGGGCATCCCGATTCTGGGGTGGAGGGAATCGATCAGCCTGGGAATCTATTGCCGTGGGTTTTGGTCCACTTTAAAGTGTCACTACTGTAAAAAGGTGAATGTCAAGGAAAATGATTATTTTTATACTTATTTCTACATGCTATTTCTGGCATGAGGGGTAGCTTTAGTTTAGTGACTTGGACCCTCAGCATTTAAAGGGGTCCTTTTCCTAGCTGACAGGGGACAGAAGACACCACACATAGCCACCATAATACTGCTGCACTTTCCTCCCACCCCAGGTAGATGCCACCTTCAGTCACACTCCAAACAGACATATTACAGTGTTACCTCACACACTTCAGTCACAAGACCCGTCTGACATCCCAGAAGAACAGCTGCCGCTAACTTCTCATCATTAACCAACTTCCTATTTTGCAACAGAGCAGCGAGGATTCTGGGTAATGTAGTCTCCCTGTGACAGGGGACCCAGGAACACTGTCCTATGCACAAGCCAGGCACTTGCTGCTGTTCCACCTTCTAACACCAGAGGGCAGCATGTCACTATTAAAGTCTACACTGCGCAAAAACACGAGGGACCTGTTTCTCACAGGAGATTTTTATTCCAAAAACAATCCCCTCGATTCAAAGAGCAAAAGTTAATTGATTTCGGATCGAGAATCGTAAGTTTGGGTGGGTGTTTGTCATTTTTTCCTGTTTTTTTGGCCATTTCCGACTCGCACGAGCCTACGTACGAATTCGTATATGCTCTTACGATCATCGGAAGTTCGTTCCTAAATTTTAGGATCAAAACGTAAAACTTAGGATCAAATCCTAAAACTTAGGATCAAAACGTAAAACTTAGGATAATCGGATGTGTTTAGGTGTGATTCAGAGAACAGTTTTCAAACCTCTAAATACGTTTTAAAAGAAAGCCACTGCCGACACCTTTTAGCAGTCGGATTGCTGTTCTTGAACAGGTTTTTTGGCTATGTGGAGGAGTCTGCGCGTCTTGAGCTCCAATGAACTGCATGTATCAGCATGGCCGAGGCCATAAATTGTATGGCAATGCATACCTGATTAATGTATGCCTTATAAAAACTTATGTCCTTTGTTATTTATTTGTTATGTACTAGAATAATATTTTTAGATTGAATTTATTGGTGTAGTTGTTTACCTTTGCTTTGTTTAATTATTTAAGCACATCTTTGGTCAGATGCATCACACTTACTGAGGAGAGGAGAGCGGGATAAAGTGCAGGATGTGGGTTACTGCTGTATTTTGCACAGACACAGCAGAGCTGGGGGCACGGAAAGGTCAGAAATCAAAGAATGCAGAGCAACACAGTCACAAGGCCCTTTCTGTTTGCAGGCTGCCCGATAAGACCTGACCCGCCATCTTGGCTGTTTCTAGGCTCATAACATGCAGAAGTTGCTGGGTGTTTTTTTATATTTGAGAGCAATCTGTATGTAGAGGGTGTGGGTAACCACACAAAAAATTTTAAGTTGTACCATTTGAAGCCAAAATATTTAAATTAAATCCTCAAGTAAAAAATGCAAGTTAACTAAAAATTAAACAAAGTAAGATTTACTTATGCAAATGCATTCATTAATGGTTGGTTACTACAAAATGAAAGAAATAAAGAAAAATAAAAGACCAAATATTTAGAATGCACTTTAATGAGGTAAGTTTGTAGTGCGCAGCCGCAAGATCAGAAGGATTTACGTCCAGGGAAAAAGGAAAAAGGGCAAAACCAATGTTGCAACCTGAGAAATGAAACGGAAAATTCAGGATGGAAACTGACATAGGTCTGATTCGCGATCTGCCATATGAACGGACGTACATTTTAGGATAGAAACGTATTTGCTTATAGAATCACTCGCAAGTTCATACGAACGCACGAGCGGACGGGAAAAATAGGATGATCGGCACCAAAATCAAAGCTGTTACATGTTTCTTTGAATCGACCCTAATGTCTATAATAATGTATATATTTTTAAAGTATACATATAAAGATATATATATATATAACGTGGAGATTAGCTCTGGTAGGCGACCGGGTGTCAGCAGTATAGAGGCAGAGGCAAGCAGTTCAAAGTAAAGTCTGTGTTTATTTCACACATAAATCCACAAAAGCATATGTCCAAACAGGTTACATCACCTTTTCAGGAAACAGCAGCATAAATGATTCAATCAGGCAAACAGCTTTTAGTCCTTGAGCAAACGTCCTGTTTACAGTCCAACTAGGCCTCAGGTCCGCATGAAACAGCCTCCACAGGAGATTTCAGCCAAGCTCACAGAGTCTCACTCCCATGTGAGCTCTAGACAAAGGACCCAGCACAGCTGATTCCCCAGGCTATTTAAACAGCCCGCAAAACCCGGACCTGGGTAGTGGGATGGAGTCCCACCCTGCTCTACTCCATCCCAGTAAAGCCGTCCCAGGTTAGCCTTTCGGCTATTCTAAATCATCAGCAGCAAACTGCCACCAGCAGCTGATGCTGGACAAACAAGCTATACGGCTTTACTGCACCAATGCCAGGTACATTGGTGCTACATACCTGCCGTCAATAACGGCCCCTTGCACCTTACCACATACCCCCCCCCCTTTGTTCAACCCTGAGGGGGTGGACACATGCCAAACAATGTGTTCTGGACAGGGCATCCGCGTTACCCAACAATCGTCCCGCTCTGTGCTCTACTGTAAACTTGAAGTTTTGTAATGACAAGAACCATCGGGTGACCCTGGCATTCCTGTCCTTAGCCTGGCACATCCACTTGAGGGGAGAGTGGTCCGTAATCAGACGGAACCTTCTCCCCAGCAAGTAGTAGCGAAGAGACTCCAGGGCCCATTTAATGGCCAAACACTCCCTCTCCACTATACTATACCGGGTCTCCGCGGGTGTCAATTTGCGACTCATGTAGACAACGGGGTGCTCCTCCCCGTTGACTTCCTGAGACAGTACAGCACCGAGACCTACCTCGGAGGCATCGGTCTGCACTATGAACTCCCTCTTAAAGTCGGGTGTCACCAACACCGGAGACCCACACAGGGCAGACTTCAAAGCGGAGAACGCTTTTTCGGCCTGTTCATTCCACTTCACCATGACAGACTTGCGTCCCTTTAACAGGTCTGTCAATGGTGCCGCTAGGGTGGCAAAATTGGGAATGAACCGCATATAATATCCCACCAACCCCAGAAATGACTTTACCTGGCGGGTGGTGTTAGGCCGGGGCCAGTTACGGATGGCTTCTAGTTTGTTCACCTGGGGCTTGACCACTCCTCGTCCAATCACATAGCCCAGGTATTTTGTTTCTTCTAGGCCTAAAGCACATTTTTTCGGGTTTGCCGTCAACCCAGCCTTCCTGAGGGAATCCACTACGGCCTGGACTTTGGGTAGGTGACTTTCCCAATCCGTGCTATGGATAATTATATCGTCCAGATATGCCGAAGCATACCGACGGTGTGGCCTGAGGACAATATCCATTAACCTTTGGAACGTAGCGGGAGCGCCGTGTAACCCAAAGGGTAACACCTTGTATTGGAACAGTCCCTCTGGTGTAATAAAGGCTGTTTTCTCCTTGGCAGCCTCAGTCAAGGGCACCTGCCAGTACCCTTTTGTGAGGTCCAAGACCGAAAAGTACCTGGCTTGGCCTAGCTTCTCAATGAGTTCATCTACCCGGGGCATAGGGTAGGCATCAAACTTGGAAACTTCATTAAGTTTGCGGAAATCGTTACAGAACCGCAACGTACCATCGGGCTTGGGAATCAAGACTATGGGGCTGGCCCACTCACTCTTTGATTCTTCAATCACGTCTAACCGGAGCATTTGCTGCACTTCCTCCGCGATAGCTTGTCGCCGGGACTCGGGTACCCGGTAAGGCCTCAACCGGACCTTGACCTGAGGTTCCGTGACAACATCATGTTGGATGACCGAAGTGCGCCCAGGGAGTTCTGAAAACACGTCCGTGTTTCTGCTAATAAACTCCCTGGCTTCCTGAGTCTGTTTAGAGGAGAGGTTGTCGCCAGTTTTCACCTCGACTACTACTTCTCTACTAACAGACCGAGGAATGGGAAGCTCCACCCCCACCATACCTGGTCGGGGACTGTCACCCCCAGGGGTCTCCCTGTCTTTCCATAGTTTCAGCAGGTTTACATGGTACACCTGCTCGGGCTTCCTCCGCCCAGGCTGATGTACCTTGTAAGTCACTTCCCCAACTTTTTCAATGACCTCATAGGGACCCTGCCACCTAGCTAGAAATTTACTGTCCACCGTGGGTACCAGAACCACAACTCTGTCACCGGGGTTAAAGTTCCGTACCCTGGCTTGCCGATTATAAACCCTGCTTTGGGCCCGCTGCGCTGCCTCCATGTGTTCTCTGACAAGCGGCAAGACGGTCGCTATCCGTTCCTGTAGCTGAGTCACGTACTCTACCACACTTTTGTGGGGTGTGGGTTGCTGTTCCCAGGCCTCCTTGGCTATATCCAACAGGCCCCGTGGATGTCGACCGTATAAGAGTTCGAAGGGCGAGAACCCCGTAGAGGCCTGGGGCACCTCTCGCACTGCGAACATCAGATAGGGCAGCAGCAAGTCCCAATTCTTCCCATCCTTGGCGACCACCCTTTTTAACATGGTCTTTAAAGTTTGATTAAACCGTTCTACTAGGCCGTCTGTTTGCGGGTGGTAAACGGATGTCCGCAACTGTTTCACCTGCAGCAGTTTACAGAGCTCTTTCATTACTTTCGACATAAACGGGGTACCTTGATCGGTCAGGACCTCTTTAGGCAGACCTACTCTGGAAAACATTTCCATAAGCTCCTTAGCAATGAGCTTGGCAGAGGTGTGACGCAGGGGCACTGCCTCAGGGTACCGCGTGGCATAGTCCAAGATCACCAGAATATGTTGGTGCCCTCTAGAGGATTTTGGCACTGGACCCACTAGATCCATGGCAATCCGCTCAAAGGGTACCTCAATAACTGGGAGAGGAACTAAGGGACCACGGTAATGAGGCTGAGGGCTGGTCATCTGACATGTTGGACAGGACTCACAATATCTCTCCACCTCCTTGTACACACTGGGCCAGTAGAATCGTTGTAAAACGCGGTCCAGTGTTTTCTGCTGGCCTAGGTGTCCACCCAGAACATGTTGGTGGGCCAAATCCAACACCAATTTGCGATATGAATTGGGTACCACCAATTGTTCCACCACCTCTTCACGTACCTTGTTTACTCGGTACAACATTTCCTGGTGAACCACAAAGCGAGGAAACTGTAACTCCGCCCCTGGCTGTTGTGGTTCACCTTCCACCTCAAGAACATTCTCCCAGGCCCGAGACAGGGTCGGGTCCTGGTGTTGAGCGGTACCAAAGTTAGTTGTGGAGACATGGAGATCTGCCAACTCTGGACCTGTTGTCAACTCTTCCACATCTCCAACCATAACATTTAGTGGGGTTGACTCCCCCTCTTCCATTTTAGGGACGGGCACCTCTTCCACGGTGCCTCCTGATTCCGGTTCCCAGGGCACCGGGGTCTCCCCTGAGTAGGGCCAGTCTATTGGGGACACACCCGCCTCACGGGTTTCCGGAACTGCCAACTTGGCCCACAGTGACCTGAACCCTGGAAAGTCTCTCCCAATAATCAGTTCATACGGGAGTTTAGCGGCGACAGCGACTTCATGTTTCCAGCTGCCGGAGACGGTGGTGAGAGACACTTGTGCTGTGGCATAGTCTCTCAAGTCCCCATGAATGCACAAAACCCCGGTTTTCCGCCCAGTGTACTCATCGGGCAGTACTAAGGCGGGTCTTGCCAGGGTAACCATACTCCCCGAGTCCAAAAGGGCCACAGCCAGGGTGTCTCCCACTTTCACCTGACAGAGGTGACTTTGCCCCACAAGCTCAGGGATACCGGCAGCACACAGCCTCCTGGCATACATGGAAGGGCGGTAACCAAAGTTTACATCCATGGGCTCCCCCTGGTGGGGACAATTGGCTCTGATATGTCCCGGCTCCTTACATCCCCAACACAACACTTGGGCAGGGACTTTGGGGGGTAGGTCCTGAGAGGGTTTAGGGGACACCACTCGCCTGAGCTGGGGCGGGGACCTCCGGGGTTTCCCCGAATCCCTCCTCATGGAGCCGCTTTGCAAGTTCCTGGTGGCCTCATATCGCTCCACTAGGTCCACCATCCCTAGTGCGTTGTCAGGGGATACCTGGCCAACCCAGTGCTGAAGAGGGTGCGGTAAAGCCCTCCAAAACATGTCCGCCAGCAAGTGGTCCAAAATGGCAGTGGGGCTTAACAACTCCGGCTGCAGCCATTTTTGCAGCAGGTGCAGCAGTTTATAATACTGGGGTCGGGCGGGCTCTGCCGACTGGTAGCTCCACTGATGCACCCGCTGAGCCCGAACCCACACATTCACCCCCAGTCTCGCCAGTATCTCACCCTTCAGAGTCGGGTAGTCAGCGGCTTGGTCCTCTGGGAGATCAAACAACACCTGCTGGGGTCCAGACGCCAGAAATGGAGCGATGACATCAGCCCACTGGTCATGCGGCAACTTCTCCCTTGCAGCCACCTTTTCAAACACCGCCAGGTAAGTCTCCACATCATCTGAAGGGGTCATTTTTGTGAGCGCCGAGCGGACAGCTTTCCGGGCATCAGGAATACTTTTGGGCGCACCTGCAGCTTGCTGCGCCATCATATGTTGCAAAAACAGCTGGTTGGTCTCATGCTGCTGCCTGTTGGCCTCCACGAGCGCTTTCACGACCGCCTCCATTTTGTCTGCAGTCCCAGGTAGCAGCCTGGCAGGTTTAATATAGGACATGCACAACAAAAAACTTTTTCGTCGGTTGCTCCTAGCAACGGCCTCACTGCTATGCCCACATCCGACACCAAATGTGGAGATTAGCTCTGGTAGGCGACCGGGTGTCAGCAGTATAGAGGCAGAGGCAAGCAGTTCAAAGTAAAGTCTGTGTTTATTTCACACATAAATCCACAAAAGCATATGTCCAAACAGGTTACATCACCTTTTCAGGAAACAGCAGCATAAATGATTCAATCAGGCAAACAGCTTTTAGTCCTTGAGCAAACGTCCTGTTTACAGTCCAACTAGGCCTCAGGTCCGCATGAAACAGCCTCCACAGGAGATTTCAGCCAGGCTCACAGAGTCTCACTCCCATGTGAGCTCTAGACAAAGGACCCAGCACAGCTGATTCCCCAGGCTATTTAAACAGCCCGCAAAACCCGGACCTGGGTAGTGGGATGGAGTCCCACCCTGCTCTACTCCATCCCAGTAAAGCCGTCCCAGGTTAGCCTTTCGGCTATTCTAAATCATCAGCAGCAAACTGCCACCAGCAGCGGATGCTGGACAAACAAGCTATACGGCTTTACTGCACCAATGCCAGGTACATTGGTGCTACATACCTGCCGTCAATAACGGCCCCTTGCACCTTACCACAATATATATATATATATTTATTTTTAATAATTGGATACAACTAAACCATACCTTACAATTTTTCAAGGGGGTGGGGGGCAATTGTTAAATGAAGCCACGTCCCCTCTTGAGGACTGGATAGGAGATGTAACAACAATAGAAACACTTTGAATGGGTGAATCATTTATTGACGCAGATCTGCATGTTACAACTCAAAAAAGGACACATGAGAACAACGAGGGACAGGGGGACATGAACTCAAAAGCCCCTCCAAATAAACAGTTGGGAGGTATGATGAAACACTGAAACAGCAAATGGCTGTTTATTTCTGTATATGATGCCATATAAGATAAATAATGTGGTAGATCAATGATGAGGGACAATGATGAGGGACCCCCTGACCTCCTGGGCCCGGATGCAGTCGCTCCCTCCGCACCCTTTGTAGCTGAAGGGGCAATCATGGCCTAGTGGTAAGGACCAGAGGGTTGTAGGCAGGGGTGAACCTAAGGGGGGAGTACAATTTGTGTCATGAACACCCCTGGTACAATATTTTGATAAACTTTCTGTATAAGGAAACCATCAGTACATATATACAACAAAAAGGGATCACAGATGCACACCATATACATGGAAATATGTAAAATGGGAACTGTGTGCTTTAAGAAGAAGAAATAGGAATAGAAATAGGACATTTAGATAGAGAATACAGGTTATCACTATGACAAATTGTAACACTATCTAAAGTATCTTATACAGGCAGCAGTGTGTCACATGTGTAACAAGACAAATGTAACAAAAAATATAGATGCACTGTTTGTACAAGATCCATTTGGAAAGCTGCCAGCAGATTTGTTTGATACTAATTTGAAGTGACTCGCTGATTCAGATCTTATACAATGTACAGCTCCAATTTCACACTCTGGATATTACAAACCAAAGCAGAAAATGTACTTGTAAATATAATACCAAAAAAGGTTATGAACATTTATTTACAATTGCACCATAAGAGGTATTTTACAGGGATAATGCAAAGTCCCTAATGCAGGGATAGGCTGCCTATCCACATACTGTATATAATCTCCATCACTTACTATGCCCGATTAGGGGATGATAATTAGATACATGGGCTGAGGTCTACCTGCTCATTAAGGCCTGATCGCCGTAAAACTCACCTTTCTGCCAGTCCCATGGCACACGCACCAGCTCCTGTCCAATCAATGCTGTATGCTGTGCCGTGTAACCACTCACCTAACCTCTCCACCCCCTGCCGCTGTCCTGTACCACTTACCTACCCCTGCCATTGCCCTCGACCATTCACCTAAACCTTCCACCCCCTACCACTGTCCTCTACTGCCCACCTAGCCCCTCCACCCAATGCTGCTGCCCTCTACTGCTGTCTTCCATGACTTGCCTAACCTCTCCACCTGTTGTCTTTTACCACTCACCTAACATATACACCCACTGCCACTGTACTCTACCACTTACCTAACCTCTCCACCTCCTGCCGCTGTCCTCCAACACTTGCCTAACCTCTCCACCCCCTGCCGCTGTCCACTGCTGCTCCCATGACCACCACACCCCCTGCCACTGCCCTCTACCACTCATCTTACCACTCAACCCCCTGCTACTGTCCTCTATTACCCACCTAACCTCTCCACCTCCTGCCATTGCCTTCCACCACTCACGTAATCCATCCACCCCCTGCTACTGTCCTCTACTGCTCACCTAACAGCTCCAGTCCCTGCCAATGTCATCTCCCTCCACCCCCTGTCGCTCTCCTCCACCACTCACCTAGCCCATGCACCCCTGCCCTCTACTTATCACTTATTTTCTCCACCCCCTAACGCTCTCCTCCACCACTCACTTAAACCCTTCACCCCCTGCTGCTGTCTTCTACCACTCACCTAACCCCTCTCCATGGCCGCTGACCTATGCCTCGGACCTAACCTAGCAGAAGGCTCAGCAGCAGCAAAGACCCATCAGCAGAGTCAGAGAGGGCAATAACTGGAGGACCAGACAGGTGCAGCAAGTACCAGATGGCAATCAGCAGCCAGGAAGGGAGACTGACAAGGTTCAGGAAATGGTGATGAGTACTAATGGGCTGACCCATAGGATTTTCACTATCCTTGTACCTGTTCCTGTCCAGCAAGGCACCCTAATTTGGTGTGAAAGCCCACTGGAATTCCAGTTATTCTTACCTTGATGGTGATTCCATGGTGCATGCACATGCTCGCCTCCTATCAATGCTTAGTGCTCCCTTCAGTTTTACTAAGCCATTCTGATATCAGGGATGGCATCAGAGCTGACATCTGAGTGACTTAGTAAAGCTGAATAGAGTATGATCAGCTGGATGCTCTCCTTTAGCTGTACATACCCAGGCCAAACATTCAGAAATGCCTAATGCTGGGGGAAGCCAGAGATGGCAGTACAGCCCACACATGTGCCATGGGAACTTTGGTGAGGGGAGTATACTAGGCAATCTGGAGCATTTCACACAAAGGGACATCACGTTTTGGAAAAGGGAATCAGCAGGGCCTTGAGTCTTTAAGCTCCCTGGGAACCTAAAAAGCACCTTGCCCCCCCTCCCACTTTTTGGGATCCTGACATTGCGTAGAAACGTACATTTTCATTTTTGATGCTCTGTTCACAAGGGGACAATTAAATGACATAATGTGCAGCCATTTACAGGTCATCTTACAGCTAGGTGTGTGACATGGAATGGCCAGGGGCATGGCTTAATTGCCCAAAAATGTAATGTCAAACTATTCTCCTCCTCCTCTTTCTAGTTTAGGGGAGGTATGTTTCTTGTGAGCTGCCACACCTCTTCCAGGACCACGACCCTCTCTAAACCGCCCCCCCAGGGCAAAATCCTGGGTGCACCACTGGTTGCAGGTTCATTTCCCAGCCATGGGACATGACTAAAGTGCTCTCGAGCAAGGCACCTCACCCCCAACTGCTTCCCAGTGGGTTCAATGGAACAATTCCTATGTGTACACAAGCATACAATGACCATATATTTCCCCCCTCCCAAGTTGCACCCATGGGTCCCCTAAAATATTTTTTTCCATTCTAGTTTGATTCCTGGGCCAAGAATTGCATGTCAGCTATGTAAATGTTACCCCTGTACAATGTTTGCCAGAAAAGACCTGTCTCTGTCTAAAAGATTAAGGCTTTTAACATACATCAATTTACTCAATGCAAGCAGGTAAATCGCAAGGATAGTGAAAAGGATAGTGAAAATCCTGGTGATTGTTCCTCTTTAACCCTTCCTCTTCTGTCACCTGTGAGCCCTGCTGCACAAAGATACCTACCTATTTCTCCTGGTGCTTTATTTGAAGGGGGAACAGGAAATGGTTGCACACTACTGCATTGTGGGTCAGCCTCTCAGTTCTCACCACCACTTCCAGATCCTTATAGTCAGTCTCTCAGTCTTGAGCTGATTGCCCTCTGGTAGTTGCTGCCCCTGTCTGGTCCTCCAGTTTTTCCCCCTCCTAATCTGATGCAGCTGCTGGGACCTTGCTGCTGAGTCTCCTGCTAGGTTAGGTCAGAGGTGCGGGTCAGGGACAGTGGCAGGGGGTGGAGGAGTTAAGTTAGCAATGGAGGACAGCAGCAGGGATGAAAGCGTTAGGTGACTAGTAGAGGACAGTGGCAGGAGCTTGAGGGGTTAGGTGAGTGGAGAAGGAGAGAGGCAGGGGATGGAGGGGTTAGGTAAGTGGTAGTGGTAGGGGGGGCAGCTCCATGTTCCTATTCTGAGCTCCAGCCCCCTGTTCCCATTTTGAGCTTCAGCATACCTCCCAACTGTCCCTGATTTGGAGGGACTGTCCCTCTTTTGAGTCAACGACCCTCCGCCCCTCATTCTTCTCTGTCCTACTTTGAGGTGTAACATGCAGATCTGTATCAATACATGATTACTTTGCCTATTCAAAGTGTTTATATTGTTGTAACTGTTACACCTTATCTCCTATCCATCCCTCAATGAGCGGGCGTGGCTCAATTTAACAATTGTCCCTCAGGTATGGCTTCAGCTCTCTGTTCCCATTCTGACCTTCAGCTTCCTGTTCCCATTCTGACCTTCAGCTTCCTGTTCCCATTCTGACCTTCAGCTTCCTGTTCCCATTCTGACCTTCAGCTTCCTGTTCCCATTCTGACCTTCAGCTTCCTGTTCCCATTCTAACCTCCAGCTTCCTGTTCCCATTCTGACCTTCAGCTTCCTGTTCCCATTCTGACCTTCAGCTTCCTGTTCCCATTCTGACCTTCAGCTTCCTGTTCCCATTCTGACCTTTAGCTCTCTGTTCCCATTCTGACCTTCAGCTTCCTGTTCCCATTCTGACCTTCAGCTTCCTGTTCCCATTCTGACCTTCAGCTTCCTGTTCCCATTCTAACCTTCAGCTTCCTGTTCCCATTCTGACCTTCAGCTTCCTGTTCCCATTCTGACCTTCAGCTTCCTGTTCCCATTCTGACCTTCAGCTTCCTGTTCCCATTCTGACCTTCAGCTCTCTGTTCCCATTCTAACCTCCAGCTTCCTGTTCCCATTCTGACCTTCAGCTTCCTGTTCCCATTCTGACCTTCAGCTTCATGTTCCCATTCTGACCTTCAGCTTCCTGTTCCCATTCTGACCTTCAGCTTCCTGTTCCCATTCTGACCTTCAGCTTCCTGTTCCCATTCTGACCTTCAGCTTCCTGTTCCCATTCTGACCTTCAGCTTCATGTTCCCATTCTGACCTTCAGCTTCCTGTTCCCATTCTAACCTCCAGCTTCCTGTTCCCATTCTAACCTCCAGCTTCCTGTTCCCATTCTGACCTTCAGCTTCCTGTTCCCATTCTGACCTTCAGCTTCCTGTTCCCATTCTGACCTTCAGCTTCCTGTTCCCATTCTAACCTCCAGCTTCCTGTTCCCATTCTGACCTTCAGCTTCCTGTTCCCATTCTGACCTTCAGCTTCCTGTTCCCATTCTGACCTTCAGCTTCCTGTTCCCATTCTAACCTCCAGCTTCCTGTTCCCATTCTGACCTTCAGCTTCCTGTTCCCATTCTGACCTTCAGCTTCCTGTTCCCATTCTGACCTCCAGCTTCCTGTTCCCATTCTGACCTTCAGCTTCCTGTTCCCATTCTGACCTTCAGCTCTCTGTTCCCATTCTGACCTTCAGCTTCCTGTTCCCATTCTGACCTTCAGCTTCCTGTTCCCATTCTGACCTTCAGCTTCCTGTTCCCATTCTGACCTTCAGCTTCCTGTTCCCATTCTGACCTTCAGCTTCCTGTTCCCATTCTGACCTTCAGCTTCCTGTTCCCATTCTGACCTTCAGCTTCCTGTTCCCATTCTGACCTTCAGCTTCCTGTTCCCATTCTGACCTTCAGCTTCCTGTTCCCATTCTGACCTCTAGCTTCCTGTTCCCATTCTGAGCTAAGGCCCTTATTCATGAAGGGATAGCGTCAGGTAGTGGCTGGTTAATGAGAGGTAGCGACAGATAGCGACTGGTGAGCGCCGGACATGGCACGCAATTACACATTTATCAAGCAGAATCTGTTTAGCGACTGGGATAGCGACATGTAGCGTCTGATTCATCATTTTCACAGCCTCAGCGAACAGCGCCGGCGTTCAGCCTTGCACAGCACCAGGTATGACCTCTCGCTACCTGTCGCTCTCCCATACATTTCAATGGACGATCCTTTCCTTCACTTTAAACTGTGGTTTTGTTTTTATTTTTTTGTTTTTAAATCTCAAATAATTCATAATTTATTTTTTATATATTTCTTCAGAAATGACATTACAGGTCTGGCATTAAAGTGTTCATGTACATTAAAGCGTACAATGTTGTTACAATGTAATTCCATATGTTTTCGCTTTGTTACTAGTGGAAAGATGCTGGAAAACACACTTTAAACACACCTCCTCCTGCGCTCTGGGCTTCAAACAAGTATTTTTCAGCGCCAGAGATTTGTGAGGCTGTTTTTTTGCTGAATATAGTGTGAGTCGGTCGCTATGAGTAGTTGCTAACATGCGCTCCCATACAGCGCTGTACTGGTCAAATAGCGACTCCTCACAATGTATTCAACATTACTGAACAGCAACTGATTCGCTATAAACTAGCGACTCACGGCCGAGCACTGCGACTACTAGCGTGTGCTCTGAAAATGCCTGCTACAGACGCTCATCTGTCGCTACCTGGCGTTAGTGATGAATCAGCCTGCCCGTTTGATTGCACACTTCCTTGCATACCTCCATGTTGCCCTTGGGATGTACCATGGGAGTTTCCCTGCCCAGATCTTGTGCATGTGCTGTGGCTTTACCGGGGGAGACTGGACAGAGAGCCTTAGAGGGGAAACCACTGTGAGATCACTGCTGCGGCAATGTTAGACTACAGGTGATCAGTCAATGCGTAAGTGTGGCAATAACATCACCTGTCTCTCACAATGGCAGCAATGACTTACGGAGGTGGGACTTCCCACTAAAGCAAGCAACATTAGTGGGGAGCAGAGTGGGGCAACAGCATCTGGCAATCGGGGGTGGGGGGTGTTTACATAGTAGGGAAAATAGTGAGGTACATAAAACAAATACTAGATAAGCTCTGGACCTTGAGGACATGCTTAAAATGATTTTTTCATAAAAAGAATGCTGGCTTTAGTGGCATTCTTTTTATCAGTTAAAAGAAGTACAGTCATTGATTAAACTGTCATGCGAGCTGGTAAATAATGTATTGAAGTTACTAATCTCACCATAAGTTCTTGCTTCATTGCAACCAAATGAAAAAATCTCAGAAGGGGCTTTGAATCACCCAAGATTGTGAGCATTTACACTGGCGAGTTTACTTACCCCCCCCCCAAAAAAGGGATTTTATACAGAGGCTCTGAATCAACCCCATAGTGTTGAATCAATCCATATGTATAGCTTGAACAACTAAGGAGCCATAGGTAAAAATATGTTGGATTTATTATAAGATATACATTTTATTTGATACAGTACAGAAATATCTGACATCACATTCTATAAACAAAAAATGGTATTATGTCTTGTACATATAAATTATATTACGACCCTTAAATCCAAACCTCAGTGATATTGCACTGTAAAAACACTGAAAACAGTAAAAAAATACATACAGAATGAGAAATATGATGGAATAATAAGTCCCCTGACCATCCCAGTAACACTAGTAATTAAGATCTTCTAACTGTGTTGGTGGAAATTCAAATAAAATGATTTTACTCTAAATGGTTGGTCGTAGGAAATTTAGTATCTCATAAATATAAGTAATAAAAAATGTAACAAATTAGTTATTCTTATATTATGTGTTTCCACCTCTAAACCTATTTGCTTTTGTCTATTGACTGGTGGGTACCCGGGTGTGACATATTTAGACCATAAAAACAAAAACTGAGCCCCAGTAGCTCACTATACCCTTGCGGAGACCCACCCACCTAGCCTGATTAACTTTAGTTATTCATCTACAATTTAAGCTTGAGTTGTCTATTACTTTAGCAATTTATCACAAAATATCACATATAAATGCACAAACAAAAGTGACGTGAGGATTAAAAACAGTACATCTCCATTTCTTCCTCTGTTTTTCCGAGACACACTTCATTGCTTCCTGTCCGGCAGCCATTTGTGGCTTCCTCCTCCACATGCTGGCCAGTATGTGCGCATTTAACCTGGAGTGCATATGGCGCTGTCCCCCATGCATGATGACATTTTGCAATGGCAGCAGTATTGCTAGGCCCCATCCTCCAGATTATCACCACCTCTCCTTGAGACAGGGCAGCACAGGCTCGATCACACAAAGTACCACAATACTCCAAGTCTCAACGAGCTGCCATTCTCGGCAGAAACCTACCAGACAGCGGCCAAAGTAAATCCCAAATTATCCAAAGTTTTATTGATTTCAGCAACACACTGTCGTTGGGTGGGAATGGGACCTGTCCATAGTATGAAAATATAATCTATGCACCTGTGCCAAGATGTTATTACAAGCAGTGTGCGGGCATCCCAAATGCAGGCAGTGTGCGGGCATCCCCAATACAGGCAGTGTGCTGGCATCCCCAATACAGTGTGCAGGCATCCCAAATACAGGCAGTGTGCTGGCATCCCCAATGCAGGCAGTGTGCAGGCATCCCCAATACAGGCAGTGTGCAGGCATCCCCAATACAGGCAGTGTGCAGGCATCCCCAATACAGTGTGCGGGCATCCCCAATACAGGCAGTGTGCGGGCATCCCCAATACAGGCAGTGTGCGGGCATCCCCAATACAGGCAGTGTGCAGGCATCCCCAATACAGGCAGTGTGCAGGCATCCCCAATACAGGCAGTGTGCAGGCATCCCCAATACAGGCAGTGTGCAGGCATCCCCAATACAGGCAGTGTGCGGGCATCCCCAATACAGTGTGCAGGCATCCCCAATACAGGCAGTGTGCAGGCATCCCCAATACAGGCAGTGTGCAGGCATCCCCAATACAGGCAGTGTGCAGGCATCCCCAATACAGTGTGCAGGCATCCCAAATACAGGCAGTGTGCAGGCATCCCCAATGCAGGCAGTGTGCAGGCATCCCCAATGCAGGCAGTGTGCAGGCATCCCCAATACAGGCAGTGTGCGGGCATCCCCAATACAGGCAGTGTGCAGGCATCCCCAATACAGGCAGTGTGCAGGCATCCCCAATACAGGCAGTGTGCGGGCATCCCCAATATAGACAGTGTGCAGGCATCCCCAATACAGGCAGTGTGCAGGCATCCCCAATACAGTGTGCAGGCATCCCAAATACAGGCAGTGTGCTGGCATCCCCAATGCAGGCAGTGTGCAGGCATCCCCAATACAGGCAGTGTGCAGGCATCCCCAATGCAGGCAGTGTGCAGGCATCCCCAATGCAGGCAGTGTGCAGGCATCCCCAATACAGGCAGTGTGCAGGCATCCCCAATACAGGCAGTGTGCAGGCATCCCAAATACAGGCAGTGTGCTGGCATCCCCAATGCAGGCAGTGTGCAGGCATCCCCAATACAGGCAGTGTGCAGGCATCCCCAATACAGGCAGTGTGCAGGCATCCCCAATACAGGCAGTGTGCAGGCATCCCCAATGCAGGCAGTGTGCAGGCATCCCCAATGCAGGCAGTGTGCAGGCATCCCCAATACAGGCAGTGTGCAGGCATCCCCAATACAGGCAGTGTGCAGGCATCCCCAATACAGGCAGTGTGCAGGCATCCCCAATACAGTGTGCAGGCATCCCAAATACAGGCAGTGTGCGGGCATCCCCAATACAGGCAGTGTGCAGGCATCCCCAATGCAGGCAGTGTGCAGGCATCCCCAATACAGGCAGTGTGCAGGCATCCCCAATACAGGCAGTGTGCAGGCATCCCCAATACAGGCAGTGTGCTGGCATCCCCAATACAGTGTGCAGGCATCCCAAATACAGGCAGTGTGCTGGCATCCCCAATACAGTGTGCAGGCATCCCCAATACAGGCAGTGTGCGGGCATCCCCAATACAGGCAGTGTGCAGGCATCCCCAATACAGGCAGTGTGCAGGCATCCCCAATACAGGCAGTGTGCAGGCATCCCCAATACAGGCAGTGTGCGGGCATCCCCAATACAGGCAGTGTGCTGGCATCCCCAATACAGGCAGTGTGCAGGCATCCCCAATACAGGCAGTGTGCAGGCATCCCCAATACAGGCAGTGTGCTGGCATCCCCAATACAGGCAGTGTGCAGGCATCCCCAATACAGGCAGTGTGCAGGCATCCCCAATACAGGCAGTGTGCTGGCATCCCCAATACAGTGTGCAGGCATCCCCAATACAGGCAGTGTGCTGGCATCCCCAATACAGGCAGTGTGCAGGCATCCCCAATACAGTGTGCAGGCATCCCAAATACAGGCAGTGTGCTGGCATCCCCAATACAGGCAGTGTGCAGGCATCCCCAATGCAGGCAGTGTGCAGGCATCCCCAATACAGGCAGTGTGCAGGCATCCCCAATACAGGCAGTGTGCTGGCATCCCCAATACAGGCAGTGTGCAGGCATCCCCAATACAGGCAGTGTGCTGGCATCCCCAATACAGGCAGTGTGCAGGCATCCCCAATACAGGCAGTGTGCAGGCATCCCCAATACAGGCAGTGTGCTGGCATCCCCAATACAGTGTGCAGGCATCCCCAATACAGGCAGTGTGCTGGCATCCCCAATACAGGCAGTGTGCAGGCATCCCCAATACAGTGTGCAGGCATCCCAAATACAGGCAGTGTGCTGGCATCCCCAATACAGGCAGTGTGCAGGCATCCCCAATACAGGCAGTGTGCAGGCATCCCCAATACAGGCAGTGTGCTGGCATCCCCAATACAGTGTGCAGGCATCCCCAATACAGGCAGTGTGCTGGCATCCCCAATACAGGCAGTGTGCAGGCATCCCCAATACAGTGTGCAGGCATCCCAAATACAGGCAGTGTGCTGGCATCCCCAATACAGGCAGTGTGCAGGCATCCCCAATGCAGGCAGTGTGCAGGCATCCCCAATACAGGCAGTGTGCAGGCATCCCCAATACAGGCAGTGTGCAGGCATCCCCAATACAGGCAGTGTGCAGGCATCCCCAATACAGGCAGTGTGCAGGCATCCCCAATACAGGCAGTGTGCAGGCATCCCCAATACAGGCAGTGTGCAGGCATCCCCAATGCAGGCAGTGTGCAGGCATCCCCAATACAGGCAGTGTGCTGGCATCCCCAATACAGGCAGTGTGCAGGCATCCCCAATACAGGCAGTGTGCAGGCATCCCCAATGCAGGCAGTGTGCAGGCATCCCCAATGCAGGCAGTGTGCAGGCATCCCCAATACAGGCAGTGTGCAGGCATCCCCAATACAGGCAGTGTGCTGGCATCCCCAATACATACAGTGTGCAGGCATCCCCAATACAGGCAGTGTGCAGGCATCCCCAATACAGGCAGTGTGCAGGCATCCCCAATGCAGGCAGTGTGCAGGCATCCCCAATGCAGGCAGTGTGCAGGCATCCCCAATGCAGGCAGTGTGCAGGCATCCCCAATGCAGGCAGTGTGCAGGCATCCCCAATGCAGGCAGTGTGCAGGCATCCCCAATGCAGGCAGTGTGCAGGCATCCCCAATACAGGCAGTGTGCAGGCATCCCCAATACAGTGTGCGGGCATCCCCAATACAGGCAGTGTGCTGGCATCCCCAATACAGGCAGTGTGCAGGCATCCCCAATGCAGGCAGTGTGCAGGCATCCCCAATACAGGCAGTGTGCAGGCATCCCCAATGCAGGCAGTGTGCTGGCATCCCCAATACAGGCAGTGTGCTGGCATCCCCAATACAGGCAGTGTGCAGGCATCCCCAATACAGGCAGTGTGCTGGCATCCCCAATACAGACAGTGTGCAGGCATCCCCAATACAGGCAGTGTGCAGGCATCCCCAATACAGGCAGTGTGCTGGCATCCCCAATACAGGCAGTGTGCAGGCATCCCCAATACAGGCAGTGTGCAGGCATCCCCAATACAGGCAGTGTGCAGGCATCCCCAATACAGGCAGTGTGCAGGCATCCCCAATACAGGCAGTGTGCTGGCATCCCCAATACAGGCAGTGTGCAGGCATCCCCAATACAGGCAGTGTGCTGGCATCCCCAATACAGGCAGTGTGCAGGCATCCCCAATACAGGCAGTGTGCTGGCATCCCCAATACAGGCAGTGTGCAGGCATCCCCAATACAGGCAGTGTGCAGGCATCCCCAATACAGGCAGTGTGCAGGCATCCCCAATACAGGCAGTGTGTGCAGGCATCCCCAATACAGGCAGTGTGCAGGCATCCCCAATACAGGCAGTGTGCAGGCATCCCCAATACAGTGTGCAGGCATCCCCAATACAGACAGTGTGCTGGCATCCCCAATACAGGCAGTGTGCTGGCATCCCCAATACAGGCAGTGTGCGGGCATCCCCAATACAGGCAGTGTGCGGGCATCCCAAATACAGACAGTGTGCAACATGCAGCGAAAAACAAGCAAAAACGAAACTTACATTCCCTGGCATTCCTGACGTTCCCTCCCTCCTCCATAGGTGCCGCAAGTTCAGAGTGGGCTGGTTCCGGCCCTGGTTCAGAGCAAGCCGGTTCCGGCTTCTGGATGGGCGTGGCCTATGACTCCTGCCAGTGTCATTGGATCACTCTGAACTTGTGGTGGCTACGGAGGAGGCCCTGATATTGTCCCCACACTTTTGTGGGAAAAATAAGTGCATCTTATATGGGGCGAAAGTATGAATAGTTGAAATATTGAGGATGAACCTGTTCCCCAGAGAAATGTAGTGTATAAAGGAAAAAGCAGTAATGAATTTAAAAATATTAAGGGCTGATTCAAGTATAAGGTTATATATATGTTTTATTGTTGTTTAGAACATGAATTAATGAATCTAAAGATGTTTATGTAACCTAATGTAAATTGTAGTAATTATAGATGTTGATGAATAACACTAATGACCGTCTGTTCAATCATTGAGCATATTTTTTGTTCTTTTTCCTCTAACAGATCTGTAATGGAGATGTTTGTGAGAGAGGTGATGACACAGAGGAGGGAGGGATAATAGAAATTCCCTGATTGTAGAAATGCAAAAGGGGCTGATATGAAGCAGGGTCTCTTTAATAGCGCTGGGGACCTTCCGGGGTAAGCTAGTGCCAGGCGGTGGCTGTGTTGCCACATCTATCATGGCCGCCGTCTGACAGGTTTCTGCCGAGACCTATACCAGTAAGATGGTGGCTCGGCGAGACTTTGAGATACAGTCTTGCGGCACTTTGTGTGCCTGAGCCTTTGCTGCCCCGTCTCAAAGAGAGGTAGTGATATCCCGAGGGACTGACACCTAGCAACACTGCCGCCGAAGATTCAGTACATATGGTGGACAGCGTCATATGAGATCCAGGTGAAGAGCATTTTATGTGCCCGTACTCACTGGCCAGCACAGTTTTTCGTTGTTTTTCGTCTTAAGTGGATCATTTTCTCTGATGTATATAGATGTACAAAATAGAATGACTACATAATAGTTAGATATAAGGAGGTTTAGAGTTAGGATAAGGAGACTGGAATGTATTGGTTAATACAAATGCATATATGCACTCTCTCTGTTTCTATAAATGCACTGTTACAACAGAAATGTGACTGAAAGCTTTGCGGTGTCCGTAGCAGACGCCTCGGGGTATCGGCTTATTTATTCATTTTTTATGGGCAGTTTCCCTCACTCAATGTTACTTCCGCCCTTACTTCATCCTCCTATGGAGAGGGTTTTTGCCCTCCCGCTTATGTCATTTCCGGCTGTGGATTGGCGTTCGTGATCGCCGCTGTGTGTGGTGGTTCTGCCTCCCCCCCGATGGCTTTAGAGAGGATGAGGACGGTTTAATTAGCAGAAGGTGAGTGATCTAACCCGCTTTAATTTTGCCTTTTTTGTGGTCCTTGAGTTTATTTGATTACCAGCCAATTTTTCAATTATCCTGGGGCGTCTCCGGCGGCTACCGCTTGCGACTAGTCAGTATTTAAATATTTTTTATGGAAGCTGCGAGTCATGTCATGAGTAAGGGCTGAGTGTTTGCCCGAAACGCGTTGGCACTTTGCCAGTTTCCTTATGCTCCACACCGACTTTATTATGTGGATGGAAATTCTTTTAATCGATTGGATAATAAATGTGGATCGAGTATCCTTTTAATCAGAGATTGGCTGGCGTCTTTGCTATACACAGGGAGGAAGAAGCTGAGAATGGCCGCCAGATGGGAAATGATTCCTTTACCATCAGAGGCACTGGCTGTTGGCCACTGGCGATAAAGCTCCATTGTCGGGGCAGCTCGTTGTTGTGCCCCCCCTTTGTGTTAACCAGCTCCCTGACAAGACTAGGGGAACCAACATATGCCTGACATAACATTAGGGGGAAGTGAGGACTATACCCATACTTATCAGGGGAAAAGGGGTGGAAGGCTGGATTTATAAGGCTGGGATTTTGATACATGGTATATAAAAATGTCCCCTGTAAGTATTGGTTAAACCAATGGATAGAATGCATGGCTATAGATCTTTCAGGGTGTCATTTCCACCATAAGAACACACATGTAAGTGAAATCACTTCCATCACTATACTATGGTTGTCATTTTTATACAGTAATTGAAGGGTGCTGAGAAAGCTGAATTAGACCAGCAAAACATGTCCACCCATAGGGAATATATTATTGACAAGCAATAGAGCAAAGATATTTAAATGAAACTAATATGAAGTGTGTCTCTGAAAGAATAGAAGAAGAAATGGAGATGTTATGTCTTTAATCGGCACATTTCACAGTGTTTTATATGCAATATTTTGTATATAAATTGGTAAAGTCATAAATAAACAATTCAAGCTTAAAGAGGAACTTCAGACCTAAGATAAAAAGAGGCCAATTCCCCTCCCCCATCAGCCCCTACTTACCTCTTGGATGCCGCCACTGCCTGCTGCGGCAACATCCGGCTGCTTCGGGGCCCAATCCTTGCCCCCGCAACCGGCTAGCCATCTGCGAATGGCAGTACGGCTTTAGCCGGTAAGCGAGATTTCGGGCGGCTCCATCGCATCCCATTCATGGCCAGGCACCAGATCGGGGGCTGTGTGCAGTGCCTGACGGGATGCAAGATGGCGCCGCCCATCGGAATATTGCCGAAATCCGAGGGACCCAGAAGATGGATCTTCCCGGGAAGGTGAGTAGAAGCTACCCAAAGGTAAAACCGGAAGGGGGGCAGCGGATTGGTGAGGTTTGGGGAAGGTTTTAGCCTCCCCCGATGTTCCTCTTAATTGTAGATGAATAACTAAAGATGATCAGGCGAGATGGGCGGGTCACAGCAAGGGTGTAGTGAGCTTCTGGGGCTCAGTTTTTGTTTTTATGGTAAAAAAAATATTGGTTTCTAGAGTATCTGTCATTTGCATGTAATTTGGGTAAACAGTTGTTACAATTAAAACAGACAGTCATCATCATAGTCCTTAAAAGGCTGTGCCTGGGCATTGAGAAAGGAGTTTCCAACTTTGCCTGAACAAACTGCTTGCTTACTGCTCCCTCAACCTGTGTGCCCTACATTCTGCACTGGGTTCCTGAAAATGCCCCTGTTAATGTGACATGATTTTACTAGGACAGTTAGGGGACTAACTTTCAGTTACAGTTATATTTTATTAATAAATTAGTCATTGATTTTATATTTTCACTATGGACAATATCCAACTAATGTATAATATGTATGTTGTGTTTGTAAACATATTCAAAGCTTTTTGTTCATAGTCTAATATCTTTTTATATACCGTACTTTACTACGTGATTATTTTTGTTACCCCATCATCCATTGTTTTAGAAGCTACAGTGAAAAATGACTATTGTTGCATTAACTGATTGATTTAAATCAGGCTCAGGAGCCACATGTGTCCCTCCTAGCCATCTGATGTGGACCCCAACATCAAACCAAAGGGAAGGTGGAAATTAGTGTAGATAAGAGAATTCTGCAGGGGAGCACATTCTGTGGGGGCAGTGGGAGGGGTAGAGAGAACTGGAAATTAAAGTGAGTTAAACAGAGGCTCAGTATTGAGGGGCAGTTGCAAGGATAGTGATATAGGAGGGGTACACTGGCAAAAAAAAGGTGGCAGCGGTGGGTTGGAGGAATATTGTGACATTGACTGGCTGTAGTATCATTATGAAGGCCCAGAATGCAATCAAGGGGGAAATCCCTTACAACACCACCAGAGCCCTTGGGTGCAAGGAGGGTAAAAAATGATCCTAATGGTTTGCTTAATAATAGTATGTGTAAGGATGGTGCGTGTATGTGAGGGTGCGGATAAGAGGATAAGTGTGGGTCTACAGGGGTTGTGGTGCAATGGGCATGTATGATTTGGGATTGGGGTGTTAGGGGTATGCGGGCGCATTATTGGTGTTGTATTTGTGATTGTGATTAAACATTCTGTATCCGATTGTAATTTTAAATCCTTTTTATACTTTTGAAGCTTTTTATTTCAGTGTAACTCATGACCAGTCACCAAATCACTAAGTGGGCTGTTCAAAAGATTGAACACTTCTGATTTAAAGCAGAATAAAACCCAGAGCGACCAGCACTGGAATCTAAAAGATTTGGGGAGGCCCCACTATGTGAAACCCCCTGTTTGCCTATAACAGATCTAATTGGACAAATGTGGGAATGCACCATTGGACCAGGGAAAGGTGAGCTGTTACAGGTGAACAGGGGAGTTTCACACAGTGGGGCTCCCCAAATTGGGATGCTCCCGGGGCATAGGACAAAACCCAGGATAGTCAAAATCCCAGCTTTTATTCCACTTTAAATATTTATATTTTTGTCAACAATAGTATTTCTTATAGCAGGACTATAGCAGGTACAAAAACACAGACAACATGGGCTTTAACATTATCCTGAAATGCAGGTTATTTTTTTGGTTGGAATAGAAAGGCAAAACCTATTAAGACAGAGTTTTATAGTAAAAAATGACGTTAGTAAGTTCATCAGTTCAAAAATCTGCAGGACGAATCATCATGGTGACAGATTTCAGACCATGGCTGGGTCCCTTCCAGTAATGCCACTTGATTCCATTGTACTTAGCAGTACCAGATCCACTTGGATAATAGATGCCATTGAGGTTGGAAGGGCCACAGGCATCAAACCACCAGCCTAAGGATAAAGAGGTGAAGAAGTTTTGTGACTGATGTACGATAGGAGCAAAATGCTACATGAACTAGACATGTAAAGAGAAATATTTATTCTGTTTGAAAGAGTTTACTGATGGTCAGTATACAGATTAAAGCGGACCAAGACAACAAACAGTGCTCATGTGCATCCATCCCCAGGGCATTTCAGATTGCAGCACTTAAATAATTCATATTTTCTAACTCCTGCTGTGGTCAATTTTACAAACTGGTATCTCTCAGAGCTTCAGGCCGCCTGAAAACAGGAAGTGCTGCTGGGTTTCCTGCCTCTCTGCATTGGTAGTTATGTCAGTTAAGTTCAGGGAGCACCACGGCTGGGATGCTGGGAAAGGAAGCTCCAAAATGGCGACTACCAGAAGAAAATCTGTGAGGTAGCGTTTAGCTTTGAGTGGATGCAGGTGTAAATGTAAGTGCTGACAATGATTCATTATTATGCATGCGGAAGAGCGCAAGTGAGTTTTGGGGAGTTCTCTTTTCCAACTGAGCCTGGCTGTTGGTCTGGTTTAACTGACCCCTCCCTGTCTTCCTGTCTCCCTGTCTATAACCGAAAAAAAAGTCAGATTAGCCTATGAAACTGGAGCAACAGCAACAGGCTGGGAGGTCGGCTGGAGGGAGGAGCGCTCAGCAGACTATCAGATCAGCCAATTGGCAATATCCAAAATGCCTGGTGGACGTGGCCTCGGCGGTAGAAAAACCACCACAACCCGACAGCATCTCCCAAGAGAGGGGGGGTGGGGGGCAGGTGGTGGGACCCAAGAAAGGTGCCACCTCAAAGGGAAACCCAGCTAGGTAACGTTTGCCAAACAGAATTCAAAAGCCAAAAATAAAACATTTTTTAAAGAGAAAAGAGGCTTCTTTGGGGTACTTTCAAGAATAATACCTGTGTGCAATGACCAAAAAGGGAGTAGCTGAAATCTCCCCAATTACAAATAACAAGCAAAACATAAAAATGGCTCTATCCCTTTCCTACTCCATCCAAACATTAAAATATTATTTCAGGATTAGGTTTAGTTCAACGTCCTATAATAGGTGCCTTTACCTCCTGTAGCAATCTGTGCACATTTGCAGCTGCATCTGTCATTATCCACATCCTTGGTGCTGAAGTCTGTTCCCGTTGGACTAAAACTGCTTGTCCGTCCTGCAGTCCCGCTGTATCCTTTCAAATTCAATCTGACAAAATAAATGTTGTTATAAGGTGGTTATGTGTACCTAGTTATTTTATATATCTGTGACACGTGTGTGGCTATTTATTCTACATTATCCTTTATTATGATCCTTCATAGACTGAACATCAACTTTTTTGCCGGTGGCCTAAACATATATATACATATATTATTACAGGATATATGCAATCTCTGCTGCATCCTAACAGTTTGAAATGTCACTGCGACATAAGTCTTCTTCTCATTTCTCCCCAGAGAGGGGGGGGGGGGGTGCTTCCTTTGTAAATGTAGAACTGCACCAGTTTGCTTACCCATCCCCAAAGTTGGCTCAACTTCCCTGCATGTTATGTCATATTGCTAAGCCATGCAGAGGATGCAGGGAAATCAAGCTCTGGGCTGTCCAATTCAAGACTTGCTTTGGAGCCCATGGCACTGTAGTCAATCCGCTAATTAAAGGGTCTGTCCAGACGTGTACTTACTTTTTGTCCCCCACACCTGGTTCTGGTGCTTTGTAACTCTCCTTTTGCTGGGAATTCACACTCTCGATTCAGCACCTGGACAGACCCTTTAAAAAAGGATTATACCTCCTTACCAGCCTTCTTTCAAATCCTTGAAACTCACTGCAAGCGAAGCTGAAATTGGATATTACTTCCCTTCCTCAAATCAACAAAACAACAATAAGGTCCCGTAAAACCATTACCTAGAGACCCCAAAAAGCCCTATCATAACACTTTTATTCACTAAATACCCCTGATTACCGTACCACCCCCAGCTAATTGCAGATCCAATAAACCCCCAACCCAGCCCCACATCAGGACATAGAATACTGTTAAAGTGGACCAACACCCTCCCCTGATCGGCCCGGGAATCTATAAGATTCCCGGACCGATCAGCTCCCTGACTGCGGGGCACCCCGATCCCCGAAAATCCTACCTGATCCTCGTTCCAGCGGCGCATGCGCAGGCCGCCGCCGCCTCCCACGCGTCCCTCTAGCAGGGCACTCAGCTTGTCCGGCGCTGCCTCTCCTTGTCCGTCGGCGGCGATTGGACGAGCGAGTCACGTGGGAGCGGGGTCAGGTGAGTTTTCGGGACTTTCTGGGGGGTTTCACTCAAAATCCTGGGTGTTGGTCCACTTTATTATCACTTATCACAACCAGCATGGGCAGAGTGAAGTAACACAAAAGTCTCAAACTCAGTCTGTTTTAGTTACATTCATATTTTTGTATTTTAGGTTCACAGAACTTAGAATGTTACCAAGGAAAACAGATTACCAGAAAAATAGAAATATAAAGAAACATATTAAATCTACAGTTATCATAGTACTAGAATTGCTTCATTAAGGTCATGTGTTTACGCTACAACTAGTAATGTACAGATTGCTGATAGGACATGACGAAGGGTTTCTTGGACACCTCAAATATATTGATGCTGAAACACCATGACCTGACATTTAGGAAACACTGATTTTAAAGTTGCATACAGTATTGCTCAGTATTAGGGCTAAAACCACAGCTTTATATATGTATAACGAAGTTATAGCTACGCTGATTGGTGCTGCTTTTATTTGTCTCTGTGATAATATTTGGTCTGGTGGGACAATACAGGATCTTTCCTATTGGATACATCATCAAAGCACTTAGTACTATCTAATGTCTGCAAGAGGACAAAAGCAGCACATGCATGGCATAGTCGTGCCAAGCCAATTCAAATACCCTGTGAAATTTCCATCTGCTAATCTCAAGTGTTGTTTGCTGGAGGCGACAAAGACAGCAGTCCATTCCAAACAAGCCGACTTCCAACCCACACAGACACATGTCCTGTTTGCCTTGAAGAGGACCAGGAGGCTGCCACGAGTCTGGCAGAAACGTATCCAAAGAGTAAAGCTAGATAAAAACAAGAAGGGCTGGCGTGTTTATCACCCAGCCATTTACTCCTGTAAACCAAGCTTCAGAACATTATAGAGCATTCTGTAACTTTGATAATATTGCATTGATTTACTTACTTACTACTAAGGTTGGTACAGAAACAGCAGGCGCATTTTCAGCAAATGCCTTACCTGTAGTTAAGTTCTTCACGGCCAATAGAAAATAGATCATATAGGGAATATGCTTCATTCCCATCCCAGTCCCTTAGCTGGATTCTCAGGTTGTATGATCTCTGAGATGTTAGGAGGTGAAGAAATTCATTGCCTAGCCAGTACTCTCCAGAGGGGGAACCAAAGCCCTAGAAAAACAAATATTAACAATAAAAACCACTGCAAAGAGGCAACATTAGACAAAGAAAAGAAAACGCCCAAATTCTTCAATACATGGGAAAGCTTTATTGATACTTTAAACGTAGAAATCAAACAAAAATTATATCAGACATTCCGAGACACCACTTGGTACTTGACAAGAATGGTGGAGGGAGACGACCCAATTAATCTTGAGAGAGAGGATGTAGGCGGGATGCGACAGCCCCCACCTTGAGCAGCAGGATCATATGTAACAGTGATGACTCGGATCAGATGTTCTGATGTTGGATACCTAGATCTGACATACAATGCTAATAGAAAAAATGATGTCCATTCTTACGCAATGTCATGTCTGTACCTCTTTTATTATGCTGTAATTTCTTGAGAAGATCAAACTATGTACCTCATATGTTGGAAAAATGTTAAAAACTCAAATAAAAAGAATTTGAAAAAAAAAAAAAAAAAACACTGCAAAAAGGGCATCTCAATATTATAGTCAGCTACCAACTAATAATACCAAGACAAGCAGGAAATTAAATGAGCAGAGATGGAAAAGCCTGTCAACTTTAGCCATACAAAATTGAAAGGAGCATTTTTATTACAAATAACAATGCAGCAAATTAACAGAATACAGAGCACTATGTAAACAATCTTAGAGGCTGATTTATTAATAGTGACATGTAGCGACAGTTGAGCGACTGTAGCTGTATTTTCACAGCGCCCGCTAGTAGTCGCTGTGCTTGGCCGTTGTTCGGTTGTTAACAGCGACTCAGTCGGTGTGGCGTAGTGTTGAATACAACGTTACGAGTCGCTATGTGAGAGGTTCCGCGATGTATCGGTGCGCATGATAGCGACTGGTCAGAGCGACCGGCTTCCACCATATTCATCAAAAAATCACGCTCAAAAAATTCAAGAGCTGTGAAATGCATGTTTAAACCCCAGAGCGCTGGAGGCGATGCGTTAAAAGTAGTTTTTTAACCCCCAAACCCCCATATTTTTGGAAACCAAAAAAAAAAAAAATTTTTAAAGAATTTAGTAATATGAATACAATAATATCAGACCTGTAATATCAATTCTGTACAATTTTTTTTTTCTAAAATGGCAGAAGTGGTCACAGAATTTTTCACATTAAAAAAAACAAAACACATTAATAACAATTAATTATGAATATTTAAAGATTGTTCCATTGAAATGCATTGGAGAGCGCCAGGTAGCGAGAGGTCATACCTGTCGCTGTTCAAGGTCGGACGCTGGCGCTGTGGGCTGAGGCTGGAATAATGATGAATGAGTGGCTATCTGGCGCTATCTCAGTCGCTAAGCAGGATTGGCTTGATAAATGTGTGATTGTGGTGGGGAGCCGGCGTTCTCGTGACGGGGCCCGTCATTACCGGTCGCTCACCCGTCGCTTCCTGTCGCTATTCCTTCATAAATAAGAGCCTTAGACTTGTCATTAGGAAAATGGGAATAGAATTTCCTGCGCACTTATTTTGCTATCCCATATTACATTCACAACCATATACTGGTTTAGAAGTTTACACATTTTTCCTCCCTATAGCAGATCCCTCAGTGTCCAGATCTTCACCCACTTACCCACTTGTTCTAAAGATTCAGCTTCAGGATCTATGCACATGGAATAGAACTTAAAACAGCATGATCATCTTTGGGCCTATGTCTGAAAAACAACTATTTCAAGCACAAGTTCTACAGGCAGGAATGGGGCAGCACCATGGGGGAAACAATACAGTGTATGAGTATAGCAGGGAAAAACAACTAATTCAAGCAAAAGTTCCACTGGCAGAAATGGGGCAACATTCTGAATTGTACAGTATAAGCCCATTATGAATTGTATAAGCCGATCCAATTGAACTTTAATATATACTCCCTTGGACCACATTTACCAAGAAAATAGTTCTAAATAGTTCTAACTTGAAGAGTTCAGCCATTGAAACAGTTAGAAATATGCATATGTATATCATTATTAAGGTGGTAAAGTGAGAAGCTTTCTAAAGAAAGTTTTTTTTATGCATATAAGTGCCCCTGATGTGCAGCCTATTTGTACATTCACTTTGGATTATGTGTTAATTTCAGCTTTTTAGGTTTAGGATTAATGAGTTGGTCTTTGATGAATAAAAAATACGGAAGAAAGAAAGAAAGAAAGAAAAAGAAAAAAAGAAACCGCTTGGTTTTATCAGAGATAAAATGCAGATTAAGTTAATTATGAAATGTAGTAAAATGCTCAAAACAGTTCAAGAAATCAGCAATGCACACAATGTTGGGTTTTAAAAGGATGCTTATATTGACTGATTTTGACAATCCTGGGTTTTGATCCTTGCCCCCGGGATACCCCGATCGGTGATGCCCCACTGTGTGAAACCCCCCAGGTTGCCCGAGCTGACTTACCCTTCCCTGGTCCTACCGCGCATGTGCAGCCTCTCATCCAATCAGTACACTCAGGTCCACTCCTGCCCCTTCGTATAAGGTCATCAGATCCGAGCAAGCTGGTGGCCTCATGCCCCGCTACCAGTGGCGTTGCTAGGGCTGGTGTCACCCGGGGCGGTAGGAAATGGTGTCACCCCCCCCCAATGGTGTCAACCCCCCCCCCCCCCCCCCCCCAAAGAAAACAAACAAAAAAAAAAGCATTTTTGCCGGCATGGTGGGAGCGGGCCGGCCGGTTCCGCGCTGACAGCTCCCACCATGCCGGCATTTTTAAAAAAAGCAAACACTTACCTGCAGGTCCGGAGCGTGGAGGCCGGCGCCGCTCTCAGCTGTCATCTGAGGGCGCGTCATCAGAGGCGCCCTCTGATGACGCGCCCTCAGATGACAGCTGAGAGCGGCGCCGGCCTCCACGCTCCGGACCTGCAGGTAAGTGTCTCTATACCGAGGGGTGACCGGCCGAGAGGTGTCACCCTCTAGGTCTGGTGTCACCCGGGGCGGTCCGCCCCCCCCGCCCCCGGGTCGCTACGCCACTGCCCGCTACCCACTAACATTCATAAATACCTGGCACAAGTACACACCCTGCTACAGGATAGTGGGAATGCAGTCGCTGCTCGCACATGCGCCATTGGACCAGGAAAGAAGGTGAGTTTTCGGGCAACCTGGGGGGTTTCACACAGGGGTTTCTGGATGCCCCAGGTAGAGGAAATCTAGCGGTTTGGAATCTTATCTATTTCAGGGCCATTGGGGCGTGGGTATCGGCCCAATCTATAGGGCTAGTCCAGCCAGACTGCCCGTTTTTGAGTCACCCTTACCAAGCTCTAATGCAGGGCTAAGAATCTAAATAACAAACACTTGCCTCGGCTGTACTACAACGGTGACCATCGCCCGATCACCGCGTCGGGAGCAGCCATCACGCGGCTGCCCACCTATTCGTGTGAATGGGCGGACGGGAGTGCGCACAGCACAGTGAGCTTCTGGTCCAGTGGCCCTGTATATGTGTTTATGATAAGGCAAAGCCGCCATATAGCCGAAGGGTCAGGAGACTGTCCGATATCAAGAAATTTGTGGATGTACCGTATACTGTATATCTCTCCATATATTTAACAGTTCTTTTTTTTTTACATTTTCGTCAATGTACGCACAACACCATGAAGTGGAACATGCTAAAAATAGCATTGCTTACTTCTCTGTATTCTTTCCATGTCCGGTGGAAATTTACAGATCCATCCTTGCGATTCTGGATAACGGTCCAGCCTCCTCCACTAGTATCCATATCACACAATGCCTGCAAAACCAAGAAACAACATAAAAAGACTGGAATCTGTTCCTTCCTGGCATAGCAGCATGGAATTTCGTAGTGTGTTACTGCTTAGTCACTATTTGGCATTTAGACTCATGGACTGTTTAGTAGGCTTATTATATCATTTTATTTGTTTTTTTTTCTCTAAAGAAGTGGATAAAAGGAAATGTCTCTGGCCTAAAACATTTATTATTTTCTTTCTTATATTTGCTTTTAAAGTAACCATGTCACAATACAAAGACTTGGCTGGCCTGTTTATATGAATGTTGTTTAATCACTTTCAGAAACTTAACTGTATGTGTTACAAACTCTCTAGATGTAGCTTGATTGCTGTGAAATGTGTCTGTTAAAAATTGGCCATCTTTAATATTTAAAATATATTTAAAACCACAGGTTAGCATTTGCATTTACTATTTAAGCAGCACATCTATTTGGCAGATCAGTATCCACTGAAATAAAAAAAAGTGGAAGCCTGCCATATTTTTTTATAATATACTCCCACTTCTGTTACACCCACTATATTACTAAACCACAGACATAGGAGCTCCACAAGTTTGTGTCCTGTCATCACTCCTGCCCTCATTGTACATCAATGGCTGCTCCTCCTCCAGTCTGGGGGTCCACAAATGCACATCTGGATACACACATGTGGGAGTGTGCACATGTGCGTCTGAGAGTGCTGATCTAGGCGACCAATGTCTCCTAGCAACAGGGAGAAAGGGAAGGAGCACAGTCAGGGTGTAGAGAATGCTTGTGTCTGAAGCAGGGTCTCAGGCTCTAACAGACCCCGTCCATTATGCTCATTATTATGCAGTATCAGAGAGCCAAGGGCAACGCCCATGTGCTTTAGAAGAGAAAACATTGATATATCGGCTATTTCTTCTTCAATTTAAAAAAGGAAAACTGGAAAAGAGTGGCTTTCCTAGAACGGAAAGTATTTGCACAGTACCCAGTCCAAGGACAGATAGCATTACCCTTGCAGTAGGCAGAGCTATGCAAATCATCTCTTTACGTCTCTGTGCCATCCAAGGCCCTTAGAACCGCTAAGGGTGCAATGCCAATGATTAGCTTTAAATGTTATAAAGCCAGACACATCCAACTAGTGGACACATGTTTCAAGCTTTAGGCTCTCATCAGCACTAGGGCAGATGCCTCTTGCTGTATGGGGGGTGAGACTTGGTGAGTACCAAAACATAGTCGCAAGCCAGTATGTGGAGAGACCCATGATAGGCTTAATATAGGGGGGCTAAAGAGACCAAAAAAACCTCTACTTAGGTAAAGGAGTGGCTTTCCTAGAACGGAAAGTATTTGCACAGTTCCCAGTCCAAGGACAGATAGAATTACCCATCTACCCTTGCAGTAGGCGGAGCTATGCAAATCATCTCTTTACGTCTCTGTTGAAAACTGTGGAAAAAAAGGAAAACTGAAAATAGTTTAGGACAGTGCCAAATGTTGCCCAACGCAATGGTCCAATTGTCTTCAGCTGAAATACCACTTTAAAGTTGTCCTTGACTGTTCTCACTGTGTGAAACTCCCTGGGTCACCCTAACAAACTCACCTCTTCCAGGTCCTACGGTGGCCACTTGTCCAATCAGCGTGCTGGGATCTGCTCAAACCACTTCATCAAGGAGCTCGTCAAATGTGAGTGCATCCCCCGCTACCCTCTAACAGGGAGCTTGCCCGAGCCAGCCATTCACAAATGCCGCGGGTACGCGCAATGCTAAAGGGATAGCGGGGATGTGGTCCTTGCTCGTGGATGCATTGTTGGACTGAGAAAGATGGTAAGGTTCCCCGATCGGGGTACCCACAGACTCCAGGGTGGGTTTTGGTCCTCTTTAAGTGACTCATATGTTTAACACTGACACATACTTCTTAGAACAGAACTAAACCAATTTGATTACTGTGTATTAGACATCCCAACAAAGCGTTTAGTCTGTGGGCCAGCATTTTTCGATTGGTCTTCAGTATCAGAGTTAAAAAGCTAGACAGGGAAGACGCTGGGAAAATGCAGCAGTAAATGGCAACTTTTGAACTAGAAACTGTTTATGGGAATGGCTAGCCTAGGACTATAAACATGCCAAGTCTGCTTCTGGCTTATGCCCAAGCTTGTGCAGGTCAGGATGGTGCTACCTTTTTCTTTCTTGCTGTTGCCTCCTCCCACATCAGAAGAAATATATACGCTTGCTTGGGTACAAGCTGTAGCTCTCCAAAAGGTAGATTGAGCATTGTTCTATTAACATTTTTGAAAGGCTCTCCAAATGCTGCCAGTTACCCCCAATATGTATAATATTTGGGTTGGTCACACAGTGGATTCAAATGAATAGACTGCACCCATCTGTCTTCACTTTACTCTTGAGCATTCTGCTGTTTAAGTTAAGGCCAGAGAACTGGTCACTGTTTTATGAATAAACCATCCACATGTGCTGGGCCTACTGTATTCTATTAGAGTGCAATGATTTATAAAAAATAAAATAATAGCAGCTCTCTTAGAAGAACAGATGGCTCCTATTCTTTCAGTGCTGACATTCTCGGCACATGTGGAATGCACATTGTCAATCCATTAATAATATGTGGAGGTGTCTGTGTTTATAGTCTAAAGAGATTTTATCCTCTCATTGTATGCAATCTATTATCTGTGTAATTAGGCATTTCACCACCTTCCCCAGAAGAGCATAACTCATATTTGTCAAACAAGTCATACAGTCACTTTTATTTAAGAGATTTTAAGTGAGTACAGTGTACTTTGCTTTCCCATTCACATTATTGATGGTATGTTAACACCACTTAACCTATGTGATATAATCAAAATGCATAAAATGAGGTATGCTCTTTGTAACTTTAGACAGTTGCTGCTATTCATCAAAACCTCTAGTATCAGTTCCAGCTCTTTGAGTTCCCATAAAGGCTGCAGGGATTTTCATTTCTCGAAGACGTGATGTCCTTTATTTTATAAAAGATTTAGCTGTCCCAACACAAATAGAATTCTCTTAAATTTAAAGAGGACCAAAACCCAGCTCTATGGTCCAAAAGAATCCAGGGTTGTAGCTTTTTCCTGTGCCATCCCGATTTGGGGTTCTGGTCCTCTTTAGGCCCTCTTTTTTCACTAGCACATGTATATCTATTGTCTATATAGTATTTTATACTGTATATTCTCAACAGGGGTGCCATCATGAATTACTGGACCTCGTACAGCTGAGCTGTCCCCACACCCACCACCCTGTAGCTCCATACCATTCAAAGATCCCATGGACAGTCCAAGAACCCTATAGCATCTTGAGCCCAGATGCCATCCATTATTTTATCAAGTGTGTTGACTACTGAATGCCGAATTGGTGGCTTCAAAGAGAGTTTTGTATACCCAATCTGGGGAACCTCTCCACCTTTAAGACCTTCAACATGGACACGTTTACCTTCAAATGCGTTTTCCAATGTATAATTGCTTTCAGAGCAGGAAACAACACCAAGGATTTTCTATCTCTTGGGTATTGTCCCTCTCCAGCAGGAAATCCCAATCGCAGTGTGATGTCCCACTGCGTGAAAGCCCCAGAATCGCTCATATAAATTTCCCAAACAGCGCCTGAGCTTAATACATTCCTTGCCTAGCCATTATGACATCAGAATGAATGTCATATTGAATGAATGGAGAGTGTGATGCTGGCTGCTCATCCATTTACCTGTGCAAGCCATTCCGAAAGAGGTGAGCAGGGATGCATTGTGGGATTGCTGGCTACATGATTATGCCTGATAATTGAGATGCCCCAGGGATGAGGAAATTGGATTCCCAGGAGTATTTAAGCCTTTAGAACGTGCAAAAATGTGATTCATTACTCACCCAGTTCATACTCGAGTATCCCACTCATGAGTCAGGTGACCTGTAGCATCCAATTGGGTTTGACATATGCACATGCAGACCTGCCCTGCAAACCTGATTATCTGCCAGTGGAAAAGCTGTGAATTCCATGCTGTAGGATATCTATAGTGTGAGCACTAAAACCCATTTGTGACTGAAAAGCAGCAGAGCATGCTCCGGGAAGAAGCTACACAGTGGATGTAAAGTCTCTCTGTATAGTCATAATAATCAATTGAGTCATGTATTATGACTTCATGATGTTTTTGACATCATGATGCATTTGCTGATGTCGGATGGCATGCTGGTTAGGTTGTTAGCAATTCCACCGTGCAACACTGGTATTCAACCCCAAGGTAATATATATATGTATACAGAATATATATATATACGGAACATTGTATTGTACCAGCCTATATGGGATAAAGACAAGTCTATAAACAGTTTGTATAGGTATGTAGGTATGAGCTAATGGCAGAAATGTCAGTCTCAGTGGGGCTTCACATACTACTAGGCCTTATATTGGATAACTACTGTACTTACTTTTACCATGTCTGTGGAGTTAAACAAGCTTAACGTATAGACTCCACTTGCTACATGTCCAGCTTTATAGGCATCAGCACAATCTCGGAAAATGTTTTGCTCTTCTTTTGGCAAAACTGAAATATGAGAAAACAAGCAACAGAAATATAAAACTTAAACAGACTTGAGATACTGTGGCAGACAGAGATGCTACCCAAAGCACTCCAGGAAGAACATTACCCAGATGATTTATATCAAAAGCTGCATATAAGTGTATTACTGACAACTCACTGGGTTTTGGAATATTAGCAGTTCTTTAATACGTATACTTAGAAAAAACTATTGTGTACTTTCTTTCATTTTGATGCATAGGTTCAGGCCACCCCCCTCTCTTTTTTGTAAAGTTCAGTTTAACAACTGTACTGTAAAGGCATTTAAAGTGGACCAACACCCAGGAATGATCGGCCCGGGAATCTATAAGATTCCCGGGCCGATCACCTCCCTCACCGCGGGGCATCCCCAAAAACCTTACCTTATCAGCGACGGATCAGCCGCCGCCGCCGCCGCCTCCCGCGCGCCCCTCTAGCAGTGCGTGCGCCCGCGCTGGCCGTTCGTGAATGGCCGGCGCGGGCGCGCGCCCTGTAAGGGGGACGCGCGGGAGGCGGTGGCTTATCCGTCGCTTGTCCGTCACCGAAAAGGTACGTTTTTTGGGGCTTTTGGGGGGGTTTCACACAGCGGGGCATCCTGATCTCGGATGCCCCGCTGAAGTGGACCAACACCCAGGATAGTGAAAATCCTGGGTGTTGGTCCACTTTAAATCCTTTGTCTCTCTTCTCAAAACTTAATCAACCACTGACCCACCTTCACAAAATAGGATGGCTGAGATAAAGGTACCCCCCAATGGCCTTGGTGCCCAGCACTATCGCACAGCTTGCCCTTCTCTAGAAACAGCCGTACCCATAAGCCCATATCCCAGGAGTGCAAATACTCACCTTTTCCAGATTTACACCCAAAGGTTGACCCATGTGACTGCTGGTGACCAATTGCTATTGCCCCAGTAAAGGCAAAGATTGTCTGTCTACAGCCACGCAGGCCAAAATCCTGAAAGAGGAGTGAGGGATAGGATGCCACCCAGTCACAAGCAGAGGCACTGTTGCTGCAGTTTAGTGATCTCTGGGTGTGTGATTACTACTGTTTTACTGAGATTTATTGTCCCTTCTATTTGGTCATTCCATACAGAAGAGTAAGATGGTTAATGGAGTAACCTAAATGAGGCAACCTGCGCAGCCTCTATTAGTGACCACACTATGATCCTAGTGCTAGACGTGGTTTGCACACTGGATTTTCTCAGTGGGGATCACATGCATCTTCTATTTATGTGGGTATCTTTTTGTTATATGGCCTATGAACCTTTTACCTAAGTAGCAGTAAATGTATGCTGAGAATTTAAACAGGTCACTTTATGCGATTTCAGGGATGAACTCAAACTGCAGTAAACGCTGAAATACAGGATTAAACAGAGTTCATGTGTAATCCAATCTTTCAGACGGTGCATGATGCTTTACATACAGCACTGCTGTTATTAATGGTCACATAAACATCTAGATGGAACCCTTTCCTGAAAATCAGCAGGGAGGTTGTCAAATACAATCCTTCTCAATATCTGTTACCTTGTTAACCAGTTTAAACCGGACCTTCAGCATCATTTAATGAAAAGCCCAAACCTTTAATAAACTATTCCCCAGCATCTAAAATAATATATTTTTGTTTTTAGTCACTTATTATTCTTTCCCCCACTGGCCTGAAATTCTGTTCAGAACTCTAGAGGAGGGGGCAAAAGTACAGGGGGTGGGGTTATAGGTGTGCTATGCACAGACAGAGCAGAGCTGGGCTCAGAAAAAGGACAACAATCCCAGAATGCAGAGCAGCACAGTCAGAAGACACTTCCTGTCTGAAGGCAGTCTGAGACTTCATGGGCCGCCATCTTGGATGTTTAATGGCTCATAGCAGTAGATGCAAGTAGGATGATTTTTAATGTGACCAATCTGTATGTAGAGGGAGACATATAAGATAGGCTCTTATTCAGAGTGAAGGTCCAGTTAAACCAGGCAAATGCAAACTGTAGCCCTACTGTCGGGGTTAAGCTGTCAAGGAGTTGGTGAATCTGGTTGTGATGGCATCTTTATTGGCTAGAGTTGCTCCAAATGACCAAGAAGAAAATAAATTCTGGCTGCTGGGCACCACCATAGGAACTGATTCTGGAGCAACTATTTTTTCTCAGCTATCAGTGTAACAGCCTTGGTGAGGCCATGAGGTTGCTCACACACCAGTGTCTTTGACCACTATATAATGCAAGGCTTTCCTTAGTTGTAACTACCAAATTTCAGCTGTAAATGATGTTATCATTATAGACAATGAGGCTAGAAAATACAATTCTGTGAAGTACTCACCTGTAGAATTGGTATTATACGTATACAGTATGTCCTGCTCCAGATATAATACTTACAATTGGGTTATCCTCCGCCAGAGGGCGCTGTGCACTGCAGACATGCAAAAACAGGCTCCTCCCGGCCCTTCATATACCCAGGGACCTCCCACAAATCCCCAGCATTGAAAAGCAGTGAACCAGAAGCCGGGAGAATCCAACCACCAAATCCAATTGGGACATCCAATAGCAGAGTCCATAAAATAGGGTGGGATCCCCAACAAAAAAGGCACAGCAGGCAGTCGAGGCACTGTAACCTGCAACCTTGCCACCGAAAGCGACAGGAGCAAAGGCTCCAGCGTCAAATCGTAAAAACCTTTGAAAGGGTATGAACCAAAAACCAAGGTAGCTGTTTAGCAAACCTGTAGAACAAAACCTGGTGATGAAAAGCCAAAGGATACCTACTCACCAGTAGAGTCAGAATAAGGCGAGAGAAGCTCAGCACCTCAAAGGAATAGGTCTGAATAACAGCCTGACAAGATCAAGCTCTAACAATTATTCCAGGAAGAAGACAATCTTCCCTAGGACCAGAAGGAAAATCCATCCAAGTAAAGGCTAGGCCAAGGCCGCGTAACCCCTGGAAGCAGACAAGATCAAGCACATACAGAGTTAGGTGCCCACAAACCCCAAGGGGCATCAGTCCCCCTAAGGGACCAGAAAAACAATCCAGGAAAAAGATTCCAGCACCTGATGAGGGAAAATAAATCCCTGTGCCTCAGAGTTACAAGGAATAAGGCACAAAAGAAAGGCGATGTCTTAAACACATGAGCCTTAACCACCACCAGAGGTAGAAAGGTCCGGCGTAAGGCGGAGCACCACCTTATCCTGGTGCATAACAAAGAACGAGGGCTAGCGAAAAAGAGCCACCCACTCAGACACACATCTGACTGAGCCAGCAGACCCAAGGGACAACGATGAAGGTAAAAGACAGCCAGACAGCCTCCTGAAGTGGCCCAAAAGGAACGTCCCACAAGCCAAACGTAATAAAAAATTCAAATCCCAACAGGGATCATAGAATTAAGTGAGGCACGCAATGAGCAACCCCCGAAGGAAAGCTTAGCCGAGGGAAATAGGCAAAGGACTTCTGTCGGAAGGCAGACAGGGTAGGACCTGACCCTTCAGAGTACCGAGTTGGGGAGCCAACTCCAAGCCATGCTGTAATAACTCTAGAGCCCTAGGAACAGAGAATGCCCAACGGGAAAGAGACCTAGGCTAACACCAATCCATATGGGCAAGCCATACCTCATAAGAATGGAAGAAGAAGAAGAAGAGCGCTACACTTAGACTTCCATTAGACACGAACACAGAGGGAAGAATCCCGTCTCCATAAGGACGGAAGAACCAGCAGCCAGGCCGGTTAGGCCAGAGACTGTAGAATTCCAGTGATGAAACGGAGGCCCTGAGCGAACAGGGCGACACTCCTAGCCGAACGTACAGAAATACTACCCTAAGGTATCACGTCTGCGAATCCACCCTCCACTAGGCCCCCCAGGGGCCACCCGTATCAATGGCCCCCTTACCAGAGCGATTCTGCACAGAAAACCGCCTAGCAGGGGGAAGGGAGACAAGGCATACAGGCCAGAATGTCCCGTCATAAAAATACTAAATCCTCATGACCACGGTCAGAGGAGCCAGGGACAGGGAAATGAGTGGCAAGAGCCAGAAAAAGTGACGGTGCACCAAACAAGCCATACTGGTTGAACTTCATAGTGAACCAAGGAATAGCACAACCTGTCACAGAGGGACCTCCACAGGAGCGAATACCAATGATATGCAGGCAACATTATCCTCCACCCAGAACAGGAACATATACCTTCCTGGGGAACCATCCTGCACTAGGTCCCACACAGATGGATGAGGTAGGCCACAGTCGTCAGACAGACCGAGCACTGCCCAACAGGCAGGCCTGGAAGAGGAGAAGACAGGCGAGATAGCGTCAGCCTGAAAACTCACTGTACTGATAGGTACAAGGACCTCCTAGAAGGCCCCACCTTCCCCACACCCGCATGGGGTTACAGAAGAAAAAAAAAAAACCCCCCCGCCACCTGAAAGGCTGGCATCCACGGTGATCATCTGTGGAAGGGGCAAGAAAGGAACTGTCCCCAGACAGGTTCCTAAAGTAAATCCACTCAAAGAGGGACTCCTAACCCAGGGGAAGGGTACACATGATCCCTGTCCAGGGATGCTGGGTCCCAGTCCAGTATTTAGAATAGAAGTTGCAGAAAATATCCCTGGTAGAGGAATATAAGGAACTTCACTAAGCAAGTCACCAAGACGGGTCCACCAGCTGCATTCCTGCCTAGTGAAGGGACAGGAACAGCAAGTAGGGACTGAACCCAAGCAACCAGATTATCCACCTTATTGTAGAGGGAGGAAGATTCTCGCCTGACCGAGACTAGATTCATCCCTAGGAATGGAGATACCAATCAAGAGGGCAAGGAGGATAAGAGGTGAAGAAAACACCCATCCAAAAGACTCCCAAGTGATGGCACCAGCCGAGTAGCTAACTCGACCTGACATAGAGATTGGAAAGCGAGAAGGACCACCTGGCAGGCCTCTCGCGGACTCCCCTTGGTCTCATCAGAGACATAGCTTCCATTAGTACCCTGGTGAACACCGTGGGGCACAAGAGAGGCCAGATAACAAGGCCACGGAATAGCGGTGTTGGACATCCAACACAACCAGAAACGCCTAGGTGTCTAGAAGACACGGGGAAGTGAGCAAGGCATCCTTGATCTCCCCAGAAGGCAAGGACCCACTAGGTGCAAGGCGCTAGTGGCCCATCCCAGATTTTTCATGCAGAAAACTGCCTGAATAGCAGAATTGCCAACAACTTGGGAATAAGAAGGGCAGACAGACTCATTGTTTTGGGAGAATGTGAAGGGGTTGGTGTAGCGGCACCTGCCTCTGCCTGATAAGGGCAAACTGCAAGTGACCTCCACCCCCGCAGGCTGTGTATGGCCTGCACCAGGACCCGAACGGAGGCAGGGACCAGGAGTACCCTGACAATCATGGGGCGCCCCATCATGCTTGAGGGGATTTGGTGGAAGATTTAGGTTTCACCCTGCCGGAGGGCCCAGAGCGTTGTCTGTTGCTCGTGGGGCAGGGGTCTGTGCTAAGACTCCGTGAGGACGCCCCCGGTTCTTTTTTGACGCTATGGTATGGAGGGGGAGGGGTGTCCCTGTCCCGAGGGGGCCGAGACGGGGGCCGAGACGGGCGCCTGCACCAGGGTGACTTGCCCTTCTTTCCAAACAGGTCCAGACGGGACCCAAACAGGCGATGCCCTTTAAAGGGGAACCTGGTGAGAGTCCTTTTGGCAGCATAGCCAGCACCCCACTCTCGTAGCCAGACCATGCGACGCATAGCCACCACAAGGGCGGAAGTTCTCGCACACATTCTAATGGTGTCATCCATAGCTAAAAGGATAAATCTTACAAATACATCACAACTGGAGAGTGCATTAAACACCTCCCAGGAGAGATCGTTAACGTGATGCTCAAGCATCTGTCCGATGAGGGTTTTGGCGGCCACTGCAGTGATGGCCGTGGCACAGACCGGGTGCAGCGCCGTTCCTGCACAGGAAAAAGCGTGTGAAGCCAGCTTATCCATGCGCCGGTTCTCGGCGTCCCAAAGGGTACAGTAAGCAGGAGCTGCAATAAAGGGGGGTTTTGGAACCCCAATGATCGGAGCGTCTACCACAGGGGGCGATGACCAACAATCAACCATCTTAGGGGGGAAAGGGTATTTCCAATCCCAGTCCCCTGGGGCCCCTAGGAGCCGACCGGGGTGATCCCATTCCTCGAGTACGAGAGCATGGAAATGAGCCTGCTCTAGGAATTCCAAGCGCAGTGTCGCTGTATGGAAACGCTCCTCTCTCGGCTGGGGAGCTGCGTTGGGGAGGGAGATAGACAGGGTCTTAAAGATCCTACTCAACAAGCCAACGGTATCAAACTGGTTCCAGTCTTCGAGGTTAGGATCGTCATGACTCCTCGGCTCCTCATCGGATGAGCCCGAGTCCGAGAACAACCTTCCTTCATCAGAAGTGGTGCAGGCACGCGAAGTAGCGGACTCCTCCGATCCCTTAGCAGGGGCAGAAACAGAGGGCGTAGAGGACCGCTTCTTATCAGGGCCCCAGCGTTTTGTCGACCCTGTAATAGTCTGGTCATCCGCGGGCAGTCTGAAAGACGCAGCCGGCTGTAACTCCTTATTCGTAAGCGACTTGGCAGCAGCGAGATTTAAGCCTGGTGGAATAGGAGTGTTAGGGCTAGGAACCGCCCCTGGTGATCCTGGCAGCCGGACCAGTACTTGCTCGGCACAAGGTGCACAGATCGGTGCGCTCTCAGCACCAAAGTGGGGGTAGCCACACGCTATACACAGCGGGTCTTGTCCCAGGGGGACCGCGGGTACAAAATTCCGAGATGCCTCCATATGGTGATTATCAGTGCAATATATGTCAGTAGGGATTTATGCAGTAAGCAGCCCTGGATGTCCCAAAGGCCCGCTAGGAATGTGGGAGAATTTATGTAAGCCTGCTACGAGTTATGTTAGGCCGGGAGAAGCCACCGGAGTCTTTAACGTCTGAAAGACAGAAGGGGAATAATAGGTGTCAGGACCATGTGCAGCAAAAAGGATTAATAAAGAGTGAAATTGCCAGCAAGGGCACTTACAGACCAGGAGAGGAGAAGGACCGCCAACACGCGCGCGCGCGAAGATCCACAAAATGGCGCCGACCGAACCTCAGAGGGCGGGTCTGATCTGGGCGTGACGCGGAGCACGCCACGCCAGGTTCCCGCCTTCCCCAAAGAGAGCGAAGCTCTTAAGCGCCCGTTAAGGCTGACAAGTCAATCATGTAGTATGAGTAAGAGCGTCTGCTAGTGGGTACTCGTAAAGACCAAAGACGCCGCCACCAATTCGCCGTCCGTAGGCGTTGTACAAAGATTAGCTTCCTGCCTCAAGTTGCAGGATGATAAGGCAGCACGAGCTGTACACAATTACATAGATTGAGAAGTCAAAAAGAAAACAGGCGGCGGCAGCCAGAATAGACGGAGCAAGTAGCTCAGCTCTGACACCTAGATACCGGTCAGGGGCAAAAGTACGGCCATAATTGTGAAAATAGTATACACTGAGACCGCCACACCCCCCCCTTCTTTTCCCCCGAATATGGGGGAAAGCGAGTGAGGATGGCGACCCTTTAAACAGGGTCCACCTCTACATGGGGCATGGGGCAATAATGCAGGAGGGACATCCACTATGAGGCTCACCATCAGCCTAAACCGCCTACCCTTTGGTGGGGGACTGCGGTGGAGCATGGCTCCGTTAAGCACCCATGGTGCTGCCTACCTTCACCCGACCAGCGCAGCCCAGGCTGGGAGGCACATCACAAGGAGGACGGGCGAGAATAGTCCAACAGGGCCGCAGTCAGCACTGCAGAGAAATCTGGGGATTTGTGGAAGGTCCCTGGGTATATGAAGAGCCGGGAGGAGCCTGTTTTTGCATGTCTGCAGTGCACAGCGCCCTCTGGTGGAGGATAACCCAATTGTAAGTATTATATCTGGAGCAGGACGTACTGTATACTTAGAATATCACATCTGTTCTGCCTAATCCTCATAGAGGCTACTTAAAGAGGATATGCCTGTGTGTATGTCCAGCATTAGAACATAGTGAACCGATAGTTATATGGAAAGCCTAGACTTGTGGCTTCACAATCAGCTCTTAAAAATCACATTACATTCTGTCTATTACCCCTTTCCTGGTAGTACCAACTGGCCAATATGCAGCATGCCAGTGCTCCTCCAATAGGACTCACCTGCCTGCCTGGCATGTAATGGATCATATGTTCAGGAATGCTGGCAGTGTGTGTGTGTGTGTGTGTGTGTGTGTGTGTGTGTGTGTGTGTGTGTGTGTATGTGTGTTTTGTTCTTTGCCTTTCTCACAGATACCTTCAGAACATGTGCACACACTGGAAGTGCCATGTTGGATTTGGGCGGCTGGAGCTGATGGAGATACTAACGGTTATTTCCAAGTACAGTTATTTAGTGCACAATTTTGACAGTTGGCTGGATGAATATATAAAGGGAACCATTGCTGCACCATTTTAGAGTCCTGTGGCAGGTCAAAGGTGTTCTTTGCTAATAGGTGTGTTCCACTGCACCTGTTCCGGCAAGGCCCTAAAGCCTAAGCTGTGTGTAGCCTCCCATGGAGCATTAAAGGGACTCAGCAAGGTCAGAGGACACCACTTTCTAAAGTCTTCAATGGGGCCAATAACCGAGAAGGGAGGTGAGTGATGCCAGTGCCGGCTGAGCATGTACCAGGGGAAGAAAGTAAGCCTGTCTTCCTGACTGCTAAGCACTCCTCTGCTATTGTAAGTACATAGGGGCAAATATGTTGTCCACCTGGCTTCTATGTTTGCTCCTGACATTTTCCTTTTGTGTCTAGACATGGACTCACTATTTTGTTGTGAAACCAGGTTGCTTAGTCGACCCACAGTCTCCATAAGGTATGCTTGCTGTCTTTGTAGCACGCTGTTGTTGTGCATTGCTTCACCGAGCTGCTGGCCCAATTCCCTGATGAGGCCGCTTTGCTTGGAGAGTAAATCTTCAACGTGGTGTTTCTCAGCTCTCAGCACATTCATTTCCATCAGCTGTTTCTCCTCCATCTCTAGGACCCTATTCTCCAGGAAACTGGAAATATACAAAATTCACAAAGGAATTTATATGTTTATGACATTTTGAAATTAGTATCTGTGTTCATAAATACAGTTTAATGTACTGATACTGAGACTGATATGCACATATTTTACTATATAAATTAATTGGACAAATTGCATAAATTTAACCTGTACTACTACTTGTAATAAATTAATGCAAATATGTTGTGGATTTAATTCATAAAATGGAATTATAACAAACATGGAGCTTTATAACAAAGCTGGAGACTTTAAAAATAGCTCCTCATAAAAAAGGTCAACTACTCACGAGGCTCAAGGAGTTTCCAACCTAGAGCAGCTCTGTGGTTCATTATTTCCCTCCCTGCCATTTGCTAGCATCAGCTTCATCTCCCCATGTGTTGCTGACCCAAAATAGACCTCCACACTTCCTAGCAACTCTGAGAAGGTCCTGGTTCACAAGGACACTAAACTAACTGGCGCTTTGGCGTGGGCTAGCATCTCAGTTGGCTGCACTTTGGCGGCAGGGGGGGCAGGAAACAAGTTGCAGCATGCCTCATATGCCCAACACTTCAGCCTAGCCCCCCCGGCAAGCTTTCCCACCTCACTAGTCCCTCCAGGGACAAAGGGAAAGCCACTCCATTCACCCTGTCTCCAGCATGTTGCTAGCAGTTAACACACATTTTCTGTGAACGTGCTGGAGACAGGGCTGTATTTACCATTAGGGGACCCTAGGCACGTGCCTAGGGTGGCAACATGGAAGGGGGGGCGCTGCCCTTACTACTGTAGGAAGCAAAAGAAATTACAACTCTCATATCCTGAACATTAATGCCTCCTAACAAGCATTCCTAACAGCCACAAAAGGATGAGTGTATTTGTGTGATGGGGATGCAATGGGTTGACCACAGGCCACAGCATCTCCCCTCCACTGCTTTGGTCATGTGATTCTTGTATGTCAGTATGCAGTAAAAGATGAAACCTGCTTCCCTGCTTCAATGTATTTCCCCTTTGTGCCCTCTCCCTCCTCCACAAACATACTCTGCATCTAGCCCATTGCACGCCTCCCAACTTTTCAGGGTAGGAAAGAGGGACAGTTTGTAAATTAGGCCACACCCCCTCATTCAGGGATGGATAGAAGATGGTTATAACAGTTACAACAATAGAAACACTTTGAATAGGCAAATTAATCATTTATTGCTGCAGATCTGTTACACCTCAAAGAGGGACGAATGAGAACAACGAGGGATAGGGAGACATGGACTCCAAAGAGGGACAGTCCCTCCAAATCAGGGACACTCGTGAGGTATACCATTGCACCTTTCCCCCTACACACTTTTTTATATGGACTGTGACCTAACTTAAAAAAAGGGCCCAGGGCGCCGTAAACACCAAATACAGCCCTGGCTGGAGACGGGTTTGTCACTTAAGTAGTTATAGGGAAAATCCAGATGTAGCAAAAAAATCACTTACCTGTTATCCTGCAAATTTAATCCCACAAAGTCCCCCAAATCAGGATCCCACAGGGCACAGTTTTTAAAAGGGACCTAAATTATTTTTTTGACTGGGGGTATGCTTTAGTTATTTCTCTTCTCATCCGTTGTTTAGCAAAAATAAACTCCCATGCCTTGATATAGCAACATAAAATATTATATAATATAAAATATCAAAACATTAAGACAAGCCATGTCTCTCCCCAACAACATTCACTAGCTTCCACTTCAAACCATCAACTTCATATTCATATAAATACTAATAATAGAAAAACATATATATATATATATATATATATATATATATATATTCCTTTCTCCATCTGTTATCTCCAGTCCAGCAATAGCAATTTATCAATATCGCTTTCACCCAGGGCAAAAAATACCCCATCCCGTCACCTACCAAGCCAAGAAAACTCACCTGCTTTCACCACCAGCAGCAGCAGCATTACCCCTCCAGGAGCAAAGCACTACACTCTCGGCATTGGGGTCTACAGCAAGTGCTGGGAATCCTAGCAGACAGGGGGTGCAACCGCATCATTGTTACTTGTGCTCACCTGGCATCATTTAGATAAAGGAAGCTCCAGTTATCTCTGCTGATTCAGTATTTAGTTTTAGTTTTTTTCAGTACTGAATTTCAAGACAAAAAACATTTACTGTATGAGCTTTGAAAGGGCCCCATTTAATGTTCGCACCAGGGCCCCGTCACATTTATTAATGCCACTGATCCACTTTACATTTTTGTCCTGGGACAGAATCCTCTATGGCTAACTAAACCCTCCTGCTAGCCCCCCCCCCCCCCCGCCCCCCCCCAGCAAATCCTCCAAAAGGATAGAGGCCCATTAAAAGAAGAGGTGAGAAGGCGAACTGAGCGGCAGCAGGAGGAGGAGCCAGTTGCCCATTCACCCACCTATCTGCCTGATGCCCACCTACCTGCCTGATGCCCACCTACCTGCCTGATGCCCACCTACCTGCCTGCCTGCCAAACTCCCCCTATTTACTTGAGATTTGGCAGAACAAGAATGCTTCAAACTATTCGGCAGCAATGCACTTAAACAGAATAGAGGCTGATCCGGCGCATCACTATTTATGCAGCAAAATATCGTTATTGGTTTGTACCTGTTCTTTTCACTGAGTTTGTTAATTTCTTGGCTTTGAGATAGAAGTTCCCTTTCTAGTTTACTGGTAGATACAGAATTTTCCAGTAGTTGAATTTCCAGTCTGTTCGTCTGGTTTGTAACCTGTATGACACAATAGATTTATAAGAGCACACTCTCTCTTAGACTTGATAGACCTCTTGTGGGTTGTAATGATACATTTCATAACACTAGTTAAATGCGACTCATAAAGTCTCATAATAGGTAAACTGATCTTACTGGAAAAGCTAACAACAAAGTTTAAGAAAATGTTTTAAATAGAGTGACATGAATGAAAAAGAGTTAGATTGTCTTTCACATAATCAGAAAGATTCTTTTTTCCATGTCACCCCAGTGGCAGTAGAATATGTTACATCAGAGGACCCCACTAAATCAGGCCAAAAGAGTGACATGTTAATAAAAAATAAAAGTATCATTGATAATCATGTAAACCACTGCATGCTTATCAATGATCAACTCCTTACCCATCCAGCCTTTCCGGGAATCCGCTGTCTCTGCCACCATGTTGCTGCACCTGTGAGGTGTACACATGCCACAATCCCCTCGGGTTCATTTTCATTCATGTACCCAGTGGCAAGGAAATTAAAGCTGCGGCCCCGCAATTTCCATATTTCCACGCTACATGAAAACGGAACCTGCAAGGAGAAGAAGCAGCACAGCCGACAGTAGTCGACTTCGTGCTGTGGTAACACTTGGACTTGCTTGGGGAAGGTAAGTTAGTCCCCCACCCTTTTCTGACTTTTTGTCCCCTTTAACAGGATAGTTACAAGATTACAAGGATTCTACCACCAGCCGGTTTATTGCCATCGATGGATATGTTCAAGTCTTCCTTTATTATTGTGGGGATGTTAGTGGAGAGAAACTGGAGTTGAGTATAAGTGAACGCATTGAGCTTTAATAGAAGAAAAGGATCATAATGGCAGGGATTTTATTAAAGGAGCAGAGGTCAGAAAGTAGGACACCAACACCCCCATCTTGTTTGTTACTGGGTCTGGTGGTTTGACTGAAATGTAGACCCCCATATGGAAGGGCAGAAGGTAAAACTGCAGCCAGGTTTCTGTTAAGCCCATGTTGGTATAAGAATTGGCAATAAACAACTCGGATGGAGGTGAGTTTGTTACGTACACACCATTGGTGCACAGATAACAGTGGTGGAGGAGCGATGGATTGTTATTGTGTATGAGATTAGGATGAGTAGTGTTTTTTCTGAATTGCACCAACTGATTTTAGGATTATTCAGAAATGACCAGAAAGCTAAATATTTTTACAATTGAAAAATTTGATGGCAGCCATCACCTGCAGTCAGCTTTTACATATGTAAAATTAAAAATGTCTTCTGGTTTCTATGGGGCCACATTCTGGAAAGAAGTGAAAGTGATGACAAAACAATATAACATCCAAATAGCTATATAAAAGTTCTAAGAAATGACATGGGTTAAATGTTCTAGGAATGCGAATAGCTAAAAATTGGGAACAGAAAGCACAACGAAATAAGCTTCAACAAGTCTGTGACGAATAGGAGGCTACAAGACTCCATAACAGACAAGAAACATGAGTGGAAAATTCTGAGAATACCTGTGGGATATAAAAAAAAAAAAACGTAATGTAGAAATGTAGAATAAGACAATAGGGAATACGCGTGTCAGGTCTACATTAAAATAGCTATATTCCATTAATAAAGCCCACTTAGGCCTACCCCTTAATGCCTCCAAATTTGGATAGCCCAAGCTGGATGAGTTTAGTTTGACCTAAAATCTTTTTTGCCTTTAGGCAGGACAAGAGGGATTTAGTGGATATTAAAAACAAGAAGGAGCACTGGAAACCAGGTGTGTACCTCTCTAGTCCGCACCAGTGGACAACTTGACGTTCATCGTGCCATGTACTCAATGATGCAAGCCTGATCGGTTACCAGGATGCATGGATCCTGGTATCCACAGTAATTTGCAGGAGACTGAAAAAGTTAGCATTAAGACCTATTTCTGGGTGTTCTAAGTTAATCGAAATCCTTAACAACATCAGTTTTACTCTAGTTTTTTTTATCATTGAACATCACCTTTTTCCCATACGCATACGGGTAGTTTTAGAAACCACCCCATTATGTTGACTTCAGGCACAAAACATGCTTGTATTACAGTGCCTGGACCACAGTCACAATACTTGAGAAATGAATTCCTTAGGTAAAATAAAAAAACAGTTTAGCACATTGCCAATTGTAGCCCTATACAATGGGGTAACACTTGGCTTTGCCTGAGCTATGACTTTAAGCATAATCGAATGATTATCGAATAATAAACCAGCTGAAACACGCTGGATCATTTACAGAATATTACAATAAGTGATACCTTGTTCTCTACATCAGTCAACTTGCGTGTTTGCTCAGCAGTTTGGGCGAGCAGGTTTGTTCCTATTTCCAGCATAGTAGTTGTTTGATTCTGTGGAGCTGATTGCTCAGGATCTCTTATCTCACCTCTGACATTGTCATGAATGTAACTTTCTAGCTGAAATAAGAATAAAGAATCAGTAATAAATTCATTAGTCGAATTATGTGCATAAACCACTGTTATTAAACAATAATTGTCACTGCAATGGAAAGGGTGTGTGAAGACCTAACACACCCTTTTCTATTATGAATGGAGGGGGCGTGCCAGCTCACAGTGACTCTAGGTGGGAAGTCTCCCCATCGGAGGACACAGAGCGATGGTCTGCATAGGACACAAGGTGAGTATGGTGTTTTGTTTATTTTTGCCTGTAAATTGTGTTAAGTCTGTTAAAGTGGACCAAACCCCCCCCCAAAACAACTCCATTTTCTTTCGCCACCCCAGGTACATTACTGTTTGGATGTTTTCTGCCCTCAATGCTTGGTATTTCTGTTATAGAACAGAAATTACCATTGCAATTTGATGCTATTGGTTTCTGACAGGATATCATTGTTCCAAACAAGCTGTTTTAACCCCCCTTCCTCGCAATCTCATGCTTGGAGATATTACAGCCTACTGAAAATAGTGCTAGAATGAATATAAGAGGCAAACGAAGATTTAATTTTCTCTTAATTTTTCCTCAATTTTTTTCCTTTAAAGCCAAAATTGTTTGTATGTTTTTTTAAATCCATTACCAGGACACAAAAGGGGATGAGATGCATGTTTTTTTTTTTTTATTTAACCTTCCACAGGACGTGATTGGCCACGTTAAAGTGGACCAACACCCACCGGTGATCGGCCCGGGAATCTATAAGATTCCCGGGCTGATCACCTCCCTCCTCGCGGGACATCCGAGATCGGGATGTCCCGCGGGGTGAAACCCCCCCCAAACACCCCAAACTCCTTACCTTAGTTTCGGCGGCGGCCGGCCGCCGCCGCCTCCCTCGCGCCCCCGTGCCGGCCGTCTGTGAATGGCCGGTGCGGGCACGCGCGCGTCAAGAGGGACGCACGGGAGGCGGCGGCGGCGGAGGAGCCGCTTGTCCGTCGGCGCGGGGAGAGGTGAGTTCGGGGGGGTTTCACACAGCGGGGCACCCCGATCGGGGGTGCCCCACCGAAGTGGACCAAGACACAGGATAGTCAAAATCCTGGGTGTTGGTCCACTTTAAGTAGAGCTAAGATTGATTCAATGCATTCTATTTACCACCACTATCATCATTTGACAGATCCGTTGTTCTTACATCTGCCTTTTAGCAGTTTTACCTATGTTGGGTTCCTTTTATTTTGCAGAGGTGTTCTCCCCCAGATAGTTTGCCACATCCTCCTAGAAGACTATCAGGCCAAGTAATTCACACACAGAATGTGGAAAGAAATAGCATACATTTGGATGCCTTGCAAAAGTTACTAACAGCCCAGATTAAACACTACAAATGTTATGTTTACATAGGCAAACTTTTTTTTACTGATTACACGTTAGTGTATTCCCTGTCCCAATGTATCCTGAGCAATAGCCAAATTACCAACAGCAAAAAGGTTTTGTACTGCTATTTATGAAAATAGCCTAAAATATGTAAGTTATAGCTTCAGTCGGGGCTTTAGCATCACTGCTTTTGCTACTTTTCTTTATATGTGAACATGAATTTTGTTTCCATAGTTTAAACCAGATCTTCACCATCATTTAATGGAGAGCCCAAACCCTTAAAAAAACTTGCTTACTTTTTATTCTTGCTTACTTTTTATTCTTTCCCCCACTGGGCTGTATCTCTGTTCAGCACTCAAGGATATGGGTGCCACCATCTTGCCTCAGTAGCATCACATACTGAGGAGAGGGGGCAAAAGTACAGGGGGCGGGTTATAGATGTGCTTTGCACAGACAGAGCAGCGCTTACTGCAGGCAGCCTGAGACTCTATGTACCGCCATCTTGAATGTTTAAAGGCTCAGAAAATGCAGTAGATGCAGGTAGGATGATTTTTAATGTGGGCAATCTGTATGCACAGGGTGGGGGGAACGTATAAGACAGAGAACTGATTAATGCACTGGAGACACGGCCTGTGACAGATCTGACTCTAGCATTTGTAAAGACCAGGCTCATAGATGAGTATCAGCAAAGGAAAGAGCTTGCACATGACTCCACAGAAACTGACACCAGAACTGGTCCTAAAGCTACAGACACAAAGATACACAAAAAGGAAACCAGAGTGTGTTTTAGGTGCCGCAAACAGGGACACAGGGACAGAGACTTTACTATATGGAAAGCAGAGCAAATGGGACAGCGTCCCTCTACCACTAAACAGAAAGTCAAAGCCACAATCTCTGATCCACGTAAAGGGAACTGGAACGCCACATTTAAAGTGACAGGCAATAATACATTTCAAGGGTGGTGTACTGACTCGGGAGCAACAAGTCACATGACAAGTGATAGAAGCTTTTTCACAGAACTTTATATGAATAACAAAGAGACTATTTACCTTGCAGATGGGAGTAAAATACATGCAGAGGGATATGTGCATGGAACCCTTGTATGCCCCAATGATGCAGGACACAGTTTAACCATACCAGTGAAGGATGTAATCTACGTTCCTGATCTTGAAGGAGGACTCTTATCTGTGAAGCGTCTGACAGCCAAAGGACTCACTGTAAAATTCTAAGGTTACAAGTGTTCTATCCTGGACGGCAAGCAGACCATAGCGAGTTCCAACCTGGATGACCATCTATATCACCTCAACACAGTGCAAGAAAAGGTGAGACTATGCACTCATAAACACAATGACTGTACATACACATGTGGCACAGATGTTTAGGTCACAGACACCCAGAATGCATACAAGAACTACAAATGAGGAATCTGACAAAGGATCTGACAGTATCCCCTTGTCCAGTTACTGTTAAGTGTGAATGTTGCATCAAATCCAAAACCACAAGAGTAACCCTTCCTAAAGCTAGTCAGAATAGAGCTTCAAGTCCACTTGACCTAGTTCACAGTGATGTATGTGGCCCCCTAAACCCACCTACACCTGGAGGCAAAAGGCACATAGTGACTTTCATAGATGACTATTAAAGATACAAAGTCACTTACTCAATGCAACACAAGAGTGAAGTTCTTGACAAATTTCAGGACAATGTAGCAAAGGCAAGTAACACATTTCAGAGGAAACCTCTTATACTCCGGAGTGACAATGGAGGGGAATTCACAGGACACAAAGTACAAGAGTACTTAAAACTGAACGGAATACAGCATCAAAAGACAGTCTCATATGCACCAGAGCAAAATGGGATAGCTGAAAGAAAGAACAGAGCTCTGACTGAAATGATCAGATGTATGCTGACAGACTCTGGACTACCACAAAAATACTGGGGTGAGGCAGCAATGACAGATACATATTTGCAGAACAGACTCTTTTTTAGAACAGTGGAGAAAACGCCATATGAACTGTGAATGAGAAACCAAGTGTAAATCACAAGAGTTTTTGGATGCAAAGCGTTCATCTATACTCCAGAGGAAAAGTGCACCAAACTCCAAAACAGAGCATTTGAAGGAATCTTTGTTGGATACAGTGACAGTATGCAGAATCTTAAATCCCAAAAGAGACACGGTTACCATTAGTAACAGCATAACTTTTGTTGAAGATTTGAGAGACAATTTGATGACAGCAGAGCAAGTAAGACAGTTGAAGTGAGCACAGAACCTACCAGTACTGAAGAGCAGACACAAGCGATCTCAGACACAGAACCAAGATGCTCAACTATAGAAAACACGGTAAACCACCTGCACGTCTTTCATATAGGGCAAGCCCTGCCACTGACAATGAACCTGCAATTCGGTAAGACATCTCAGCTTTCAAAGGGAGAAGCCAGTAAATGGATAAAGGCTGCAAAGGAAGAGATAAAATCCATGCATGACACTAAAACATGGACACTTACAGAACTACCACCTGGATAGAAAGCCGCCGAAAGTAGCCGCCACTAGGAAAATGCAACTGAAACACTTTGATGTGAAAATAGTGTTTCTTCATGGTGAGTTATCAGAACTCACATGAGGACTTTCAGAGGAGTAAAGCAGATCCCTGCCTATACACAAAGAATTGGCAAACAGATGGATCTATGTGCTTATTTATGTGGACAATATCCTGATTTGTTTTGAGCAAGAAGGGGCTGAAGCAGGTTGTGACACTAGATAGACACTAGACTGTATTTTTCTGCTGTATTGCTATTTCCTGTAGATCAAGATGTATTATCTCTATCACTGCAAGTGCTTCTCTTCCTGTCTTTTGTTTGTTTCTAAGCCACCATGGAAGTTGCCATTTTCTTACTGCATTCATGCTCGAGTAAAGCAAGTTCCTGTTATACCACTATTGTCTGGATTACAACTCTGGCGCACCCAGCATTCACACTCTGCGACACATTAATCTATATAGTATACTATATAGCATTCTTTAAAATTCTCCTATGGATTCCTCCTACACTATATTGGAATATTTCTTTTACTACAGCTGGATAGTGGGAGGAGATGTTACCTTTACATCTTCCATGAAATTAATTCTTGCAATTCTTGCTGTCTTCCTTTACTATAATACAGAAAGCAGGGAAGACCGTTTAACCATATTACTAAACTGTAACAATGACAATCTGTTCACCTCTGGTTGCCTGTCCCCTTAACAAGCCTGTGGAGAACAGGCATTAAATATGTCAATATCTGCCATTAAGCATTGCATGAGAGGTAAAAACATATACACAAATCAAAGTCTCAAAAGAATGAAAAAGTTTTCAAGTATTGTGTCCATTTATTTGAAACCAATAAAGGACTGTCAAAATAGCACTGCCTGCCTGTCAACTTTTAGTTTAATCAAATCACTTGCCCCTGGGCCAATGGAACAAGAGGGCCTGACCCACGCTGCCTCCACCTCTTCTGTGGTATGTACCTTATCTAGCCATGCCTCCATGCCGCATCCTTCTCTCTGGAGTGCGGGCTTCTTCTCTGATGGTGCAGCACGCACCCTACTTCTCTGACTGGGCAGTGCGCATTCTGCTTCTCTGATGGCGCAGCGAGCGTCCTGCTTCTTTGACGCACCCTGCCTCTCCAACGTCCTCTAAGCTGTTCTCTAAGCTACTAATGTAAGACCTGCATCTAAGAAGAGTTTAGTGTTCTCCAAACTACTAAGTCAAGACTTTCACCTCAGAACAGAGAACAGTGTTCTTCAAGCTAGTCAAGACCAGTGCCCCAGTATGCAGTTCAATGTTCTCCAAGCTGAGTCATGTCTTGCACCTCAGAAGAGAGTTCAATGCTCCCCTAGCTAGTAAGTCAAAACCTAATATAGTTAAACATTCTACAAGTTACAAGTCAAGACCTGTTTCTCAGAATAGTTTAATGTTCCCCAAGCTACTAAGTCAAGACTTGCACTTCAGAAGAGATCGTAATGTTATCGAGGCTACTAAGTCTAAGTTCACTTAAAGTCCACTTTCAATGGAATATTTGAAAGCGTATATATTTTTGTGTGCCAAAAGGATGTCCTCTAGGGGCTTAGCTTATCTAGTGTTTTTAATGTTTCTTACGTTTTATAGAGGCATTGTGCAGTTTTCAATCTGAAATCTGCTGCTATTGGCAACTGTACACCAATTTGATAAATCAGGATCTAAAAGAAGAGAATTGAGAACACTGCTGCTGGCCATGTATAAATGTGAGAGAGCTCCCTCACCTCAGCAGCGGCCACAGCAGCAATGTTCTGTGTGTGCAGGACTTACTTTTCTCTTCTTGTAGATCTTGGAGTACAGTTGGCAATAGCAACAGATGGTGGTGAAAACGGCTTCCATAAAAAAAACATTAGCTAATATAATTACAACAAAAACTAGATAAGCTCAGCTTCTTGAGGACATCCTTTCGGCACAAAAAAGATATACATTCAAATATTCCATCGAAAGTGGACTTTCCCTTTTAAAGCAGACCAAAACACACTGAACTTGTGAAATACATTTTGCCAAAGCCCCTGCCAATACTCCCTTCTTAGGGTGTAGAACTAGAAATGGATATTGTCACTTTCTGAATCATCCTGGAACACCGATTTTTTTGCTGTCCCTCTCTGTAAGATGGCAGGCGATCAGTCATTACATCAGTGTGGCAATGGCATCATTGCCACATACAACAGTGGCAACAAATGGTGGAGGCAGAGCTTTACAGGTAATATAGGCACCATTATCTTGGATTAGAGTGAAGCGGGGGCAGTGACATTTGGCAAAAGCTGCTCCTCATGGGGGGAGCAATTCAGGGAATGCAAGTTAAAATGTGAGTTTTGGTCCGCTTTAAGCGGTAGAAAGAAACTAAGAAGTTTTTAAGCTTGTGAGAAGCTAATTTTCAAGACAGTATGTCTTGATTTTCAATACGTAAGCATTCTGTGTTTTAATATTTTGATCCAAAACACAAAACTTTAGTAGGGCAGAGCACTGCTTGTAAAGTGCAATGTACTATTGATCTGTCACTTTTCATTCTGTAGTCTGAACTTATGCAGAATATGCAACAGACCTAGACATATGGTAATAGTCAACTAGATGTAAAATGTTAATTCCGTGTTTCTGGCGCTATTAACCATACAAATAGCAGGCAAATTCCACAATGTTACAAGAGGCTGATAAGTAAATGTCCCTTAGAGACTTATTTCAGATGACTGGTGTTCAAGAGTGTGCTGCTGGCCAATTCGGCGTGTTAATACCAGAACAATCCAGGACCCACAGTCAGCTTATTGATGACCATGTATTGCAATGCTCTTTAAGCAATGGATGTCAGCTTGATTATTAATGGTCAGGGACATTTTTTCAAGCTCTATTAAAGACATATGTACTAACTATAGACTATATACAGTAATATGTTTTGTCAACAAGATCAAGTCTAGTTTTGACTATCCCATGTCACATGCACAAGTGCTTTGGTGAAGTGCATATCCATTGGATATATTGTCAGTATCTTGGAGCTTGATTCTTGCCCCTGTGCCATCCCTGGTTATGTCCAACTACACTTTTACCAGTGCTAGTGATCTACCATCCATGATCTGTTTCTTTTTATTCTCAGGTTTTTAGGAGATCTCTATAAGTGATCAAATGGGTCTTGACAATGGAATCAGTTGTTTCTTAATCTGTCTGCCTACTGTATTTCCATTATTCAGGGACATAGCTAGTGGGAGCAGGGGGGGGGGGGCATTTGCCTCGGGTGCAGCAGGTCAGGGGGAGCCTGAGAACAGGTGGGGGCACCATTTTGAATCTTTTCCCCGGGTGCCAGAAAGTCTAGCTACACCTCTGCCATTATTAATCTCTGCATAGGATCTTAGCTAACCTTACATTCCTGCCTAGTATCTGCCTACTATTTAGTAGCCCCTTGCTTTCCATTCTTCACTAATCACTTTTTATTCCTGAGCCCTAGTACCTCAATAACTGTCCTCCTATCCATTTATTCGCTGGTCCTCTCTTGATCAGTTCACTATTACGCCTTTTAATGCTATCATGCCTTTGAATAGTCTCTTTACTCTCTACCTCCTTGTACAGGGCAGTTTCTAGGTGAAGGCAAGCAGGGCATCCTGGGTGCCAAGGCCATTGTATATGGGGGAGGCGGGGTGCTTTATTCCAGCCATTCTGCTTTATGTAGATGAGTCAGAGCCACTGTTAGTGCCATAAGACAGGCCCCTCATCCCCTTATATCGGGCTCAGTCATAGGTGAGGGGGCACTGTCTGCTGCTAAGGAAGGGGCCCGGCTTGGTACATACCTGTTCTGGACAGCGGCAGGACCATAAGATGGGAGAAGTAGGAGCAGAATGTTTTTCTATCCATCATTTAGGAAACTACCATTGTTGTAGGTAAGGTTTTTTTTTGTGGATATGGAAATCACAATACCCCCTGACATTATGCCACCAATAGCAATCCAAAAATGTATTGTGATTTTGGATCACTGCATTCCAAATGTCCTAAAATATAAAATGTCTGGCTATATGTACACCCATGTACTGACTACAATATTATGACACCCTCTTCCACCTTCTACCCCCACAAACCTCTCTTCCAGCATGTTTATAAGCACAGGATCCTTTCAGATAGATCAGGGCTGCTAATAGTGATGCTGGCCCTATGCCAGGCCCCTCATCCCCCAAATTAGGCTCGGTCATATGGCACTGCTAAGGAACTGGCACAAAATGACACATACCAATATGGGAGAGCAACAGCAACATAGGATGGTTAAAGTGGACCAAAATCCAAATTTTTAACTAGCATCCCCTGAATTGCTCCCCCATGAAGAGCTCCTTTTGCCAAGTTTTAGTGTTCCTGCTTCACTCTAATCACAGATAATGGGCCTCCTCTATTTATTGCCTATGTTGTGTGTGGCAATAATGCCATTGCCACACCTATGCAATGACTGATCCCATGCAATATTACGGAGAGGAACAGCAAAAAAAAAATCAGTGTTCCAGGACAGTTCAAAAAATGAAATGATCCATTTCTAGTTCTACACCCTAAGAAGAGAATATTGGCAGGGGCTATGGACAAATGTATTTCACAAGTTTAGTGGGTTTTGGTCCACTTTAAGGAGGGTGGAGAATTATTTTCCTGCACTGAGGCCTGTTTTACCAAGAAAACTACACTGTTCCTGTTACAATCCTTTGCTTTATAAAAAAATGTATCTCTTCAATTCGTAGACTCACAGCTATGTGGCAAAGCATTTGGAACATAGAAGGCTCTGACATGATTTTCCCATCCCATAAAATGTTGTGTTTTGTGCTAGGCATCAAATCTTGAGAATATATACTGTATGTAACTACCAGTAATAGTGATGTATGAAAACCTGCGCTGCTATCTTAAGTATACAAGATAAAAGAATTATGTCTGCTCAACGTGCATAGAACTTAGATATCCCAGATAAGCTCAAAACACACTTGTTAAAAGACAGCGCAGACTGCCGCGCTGCCAGTCTTGAAAAAGTTGCGGGATCGCAACGAAACGCGTTGACGGCGGCAGGGCGGTTAGATGACAGAAGCCACGCAGTATTGGTCTCTTAGCAGCAATATACAGCTCCCCCCCCCCCCTTCCACTCAGGGGCACCAGTGGCCGAGGTGCGGTGTGGATGTGGTGAGAATCTTGTCTGCTACTCATGCTGTTGTCATTGTTTTTAAACGTGAGTGCGCATTTTATATATTCTTAAGAGGAACGCAATAAAAGCGGTATTATGCTAGATATGTTTATCACTTCTTTTTCATGCTAAAATCTTTGAGACTACTAAAGCAATGGTTTGAAACATCTTGATTGGAAAAGACACCTAATTCTTAAAAAGGAAGGATCAAGGCATTGTGCAAAGGCTATCTGTGAAACGCTCAGCTGATATTGCCATCTGGTAAGAGTTTAATATACAGGTGGTGGGCTCAAGGTGTAAGCTCTCTCTTGGAATTGGGCACCCATTTGAACGCATGCGGTGTGGGATAGCCAGCCAAATAGTGCTGAAGGAATTCTTTTTGAAAGAGACTAATTGCATAAGGACCCTTGTGGACATTTATTCTTCTGTGTGTCCGGACAATTAAGAGGAAGGTTCTATTTATTTGGATAAATTTTAATCACTTTTTAATTAAGGCTATTTGAATATCTGCTCTGTGCTTTATTGTTTGTTATTGTAACTACCAGTAATAGTTTGCCATTTGGGGAACGTAATAAATAAGCCCTGACATCCAATAGTCAGTAAAAGTTAACCTTGTGCATTATTGTGTTTTAAAAAGTCCAGCATTGCATAGAGCCCCCACCCCTCACAGCTCTCCTGTTGGTAGGACAGCGGATAACTAAAAAAAACACCATAATGTACCAGATCCCCGCAATCCAGTGGGAGGCTCTGCTCTATGCAGCCGTGCCTGATGAAGTGGACCCTATGACCCACGAAACGCGTGGCTCAGGTTGAGGTGACAGGCGGTGGGAAGACTCGTTGATCTGTTGGGCATTGCATTGATGTGCACCACAGTTGGGATTATGATGTTATTGTAGCCATAGGGTATTGTTTTTTGTAGTCACTTTGCATCATGTGATTTATGCAATGAGACTTTCATTAGGTATTAGATTTAGTGGATTTTTACATATATTTATTATTTCTTGGCACTGGCACTTTAGATTGATTAAGTGATGGGATGGTCTTTATATTGGATGTGGTGAATTTGTATACGTGGAGGCTGATTTACTGCTAGCGCCACATATTGCCAGATGAGCGTCTGTATAGTGAAGTTTAGAGCGACCGCTAGTAGACTTTGTAAGCCGGTATCGGGTGCTGTAACCTAGCATTGTGGTCACTGTAGTAACCTGGCCGGCATTGATGAATATGTGTGTTGGACGCTCTAACAACAGTATAGCACTGCAGCGAGCGAGAGGTAGCACCAGCTCCGTGCGTCCAGCACTCGACGCTCTAAAGCTGGGCGCTGTAGCATAGAGCGCCAGACGCTGTGTGATCAAAGTCTGTTTTTGAACACATATCCACCAGTAACAAAGTGAAAACACATGGAATGACATTGTTTTATCACTGGGACATTAACACTTTAGTGCCAGACCTGTAATGACAATTCTGCATAAAAATATAAAAAGTATAAAAAATGTATAAAAGTGTTTGCAGCCAGGAGAGGTCACACAATGATTTGAGCAAAAAAAAAATTAAATTGGCAAACACGCTGTTTATACACAACTAATGAAGCCCCATTGAAATGTATGGGAGAGCGACAGTGAGCGACGCTTCTACATGGCGCTCTAGGCTCAGCCTAGAGTCTAGGCTGAGCTGCCTGTAATAATACATGTGACGCTACATGGCGCTGTTAGAGGCGCTCCCCAGATTTGCTTTCTTAAATGTGGTATTGCATACAGCGCCCAGCGTACACCAGATGCTACCTGCCACTACGAAGCACTACCTGGCGCTATCCGTTCTTAAATAACCCCCGTAGTGTACATTGGGAGCTTGGAGTAGATCTTCTTGTACATCACTTATTAGTTGAAGAATATGGGGGGGGGGGGATTAACTGGCTCGCATGGTCTGCGTATGGTGTGTTCTGTGATCTTTCTGTGTACAGGGCCAGTTTTAGACAAAGTGTGGCCCTAAGCAAATTAAAAGTGTGGCCCTAAGCAAATTAAAAGTGTGGCCCTAAGCAAATTAAAAGGCCTTATGGCCTGTTCCTATACAGCTTCCCTACATGCACAGTCCCTGCTTCTCTCCCCCATGTACCCAGTTCCAGTGCTTTTAAAGAGGAACCAAAGCTACCCCTGGTGTTTAAAACATGTTTCTCTTCTGCTGGGTATCCAAGTTTGGAATGCCCTGCCATGTTGTTATAATAATTTAAACGGCTCGATCATTAGAATAGTGAAAACCCTAGTGGTAGGTCCACTTTAAAGAATGCCCTGGTGGTGGCCCTGTTCCCAACTTCCGCCAAGGTGTTTCCCTCACCTCCAACTTCCGCTGCATTACATGGACTTCGGCAGGGGCTACAGCAAGATGGCCACATTCATTTTACTATACCTTTAGTACATCTGATTTTCGTAAGATGTTTTGTGATTCTGTTGTGTATAGTGTGTTCTGTGACCCCTTTGTGTATGGTGTGTTCTGTGATCCCTCTGTGTATGGTGTGTTCTGTGATCCCTCTGTGTATGGTGTGTTCTGTGATCCCTCTGTGTATGGTGTGCTCTGTGAGCCCTCTGTGTATGGTGTGCTCTGTGAGCCCTCTGTGTTGTCTGTTTTGTGATTCTGCTGTGTATAGTGTGTTCTGTGACCCCTTTGTGTATGGTGTGTTCTGTGATCCCTCTGTGTATGTGTAGGACAGGTAAGTATTTTTTTTGTGACTGGTGAGCCGCTGCTGCCATTTTGGATGTGGACAGGTGACCTCTTCTGGCTGGAACCTGGGAGATCTTGTAGGATTCAGCTGCAGGATGTTTGGGGCCTCTATAAAAGAGGCGGGATTGGGAAGCCCAGGAAGCTAGAGCTACGAGGGGAACAGAGCAAGGGGGGCTGCTGGAGAAGGCCTCAGAATGTCCTGGGGCTATGTTGAAATCCAGGAGGGCCTCTCGATCTGTGGTGCAGTGCAGGGAAGGCGAGGAGGATCCTTTCCTTTCCCTGATAAGGTGTCCAGAAACTGCTGAATAATGAGGGGGGTGCTATGTAACTATGTGCTTTCAGCTTTCTCACTCAGTTTATGATAAACCTATACCTGTGATTGCTGTAATTGTGTGTTTTCACCAAATAGAAGCACTGGTTTACATTTATGCCCAATAAGTGCTTTCCTAAGCTTTTATTAGAATAATTATTAGCTCTAGCTCAGCCAAGCTGAGTCAATCCTGGCTGATTAGTCTGAGAAACAGAAACAGAGTGTCACGATCGCACTCTATCAGCCCAGCCAAGACGCTAGAGAGAGTGTGATGGTGCAAGGGTTAAAGCCAGCAGACCCCTGGGTATGCACTACTAGTCCCAGCAAGTCACCAAATTAACGTGTTTCACCAGAGCTTCCTTCAGAAAGGTGAGCTCATATATTTAGAGATCAAAGGCCAGAGCTGATTAATTAAACATTTAATCTGATAAAAAGGTATCACAGTGCTAGATGTAATATACAGAAACAAATGACATACAAGTACAAAAAATACATAAGAGTACAGCAAAGATCAGTTCAGCAAATAAAAAGAAAGTCCTTACAGTATAATGGCGTAGCAGTCCTTGTGAGTGACTATCCAGTGGTTGCTTAACCCTTTCGCTGCCAGCCTACCTGGAGTTTTTGTCACTCTTGGTGCCAGACCATTTTGCACTATTTTGCGCTCCCCATGTTCAAATGTGATTTTTGAAGGGATTTCCCAGGAAAATGATATATTGTTTTTTTCAGCAGAGTCTGGGCTTCAACATGCGATGTCTTGTTTGGCCTTTTTTTTGTGTATTCTCAATACTTTTGGGTGAAATATGTGCAAAAAAATAATTTTTTGCAATTTGTAGTGTTTTTTTGTAATAAAAAATGTAAGTTTGTCAATAAAATCTTATTGCGTGTGAAACCCCAATTTCTCCCGGTTACAGCGGTACCACATATGTATAGGTAGACACCCTTTCCTGCCCAGGAGACTCCCCCAAACTGAAACAGCACTTTAGGGGATTTTCAGAAAAAAATACAACTGTGATATGCGCTATGCGCGCCTTGCAGTTTTTCCAGAAAAATAACCCTTTACATTTGAAATACCCCCAACAAACTATATATTCTCTGGAAGTACACACCTCAAGCTTTCTAGGTGTACCAGGCTTGTTGATGTGGCCACAGTTTTCTGGAAGTAATCCCTCAATGTATTCTTTGGTTGCAAAGAGTTTCCCTAAAAAAAGGATAAAAAAGCAGAATCAAAGCAACATTTTCCTAAAAAAACTATATACAAACAAGAAAAAACAATATACAGTATAGTATAATCTGAAAAAGCAACCTCCCCCGAACAGAACAATACCCAACATGCATAGCTACTGTCAAGGGAAGAGTTGCCAAACACCCCAAAGTAAAGCATGTGCGTAACAGTGATTTTTCTTGAAAATTTCAGCTCTGCAGACAAAGTGCGCACCTTGCGATTTTTCAACCAAAACAACCCTTTACATTTGGAATATCCCCCATAAACCATATATTCCCTAAAAGTACACATGTTAAGCTTTCTAAGCGTACCCAGCTTGTTGTAGTGGGCTCATCTTTCTGGAATTAATCCCTCAAAGAATTCTTTGGTTGCGCAGGGTTTCCCTAAAAAATTTATAAAAAAGCTGAATAAAAAACACCTTTTCCTAAAATATAAATATGCAAACCAGAAAAAACAAGCTAATGCCCTTATTCATCAAGCGATAGCGCCAGGTAGTGTCTGACGAGCGCCAGGTAGCGGCAGCTAACGGCGACTACTGACTCAAGTACGCCCGGCGGCGGTCACAATGACGCATTTATCAAGCAAAATGAGGCTAGCGCCGGCGAGAGCGACGGCTAGCGCGGCATTCATCATGAAGCCGCCTGGACCGAACAGCGGCGCTGCAAATTCCCTCACAGCGCCAGGTATGAGCTGTCGCTCCCTGGCGATGTCCAATGCATTTCAATGGAGCAAACTATAATTATTCATAATTAATTGGTATTAATTTTTTTTTTTTTTTTTTTTAATGTCAAAAAATCGGAGACCACTTCTGCAATGTTAGGATTTATTTTTAAGTAAAAAAAAATTTAAAAAAAAATTTGTGCAGAATTGATCTAACAGGTCTGAGATTAATGTATTCATATTACAAAATGATTCTAAAAACATGTATAATGTTACATTCAAAAAATATGGTTGTTTAGGGGTTAAAAACTAGTTAATACACATCGCCGCCAGCGCTCTGGGGTTTAAACAAGGAATGGACAGCGACAGCACATTCGGAGCGTGATTTGTTAATGAATATGAAGCTAGCCGTTCGCTCTGGCCATTCGTTGTCAGGCGCTCACATACAACGCTGAACCTGTGAAACAGCGACCCCCCAGCCCGTATTCAACATTACCGCACACCGACTGAGTCGCTGTCATCAAGCTAACGCCGGCCAAGCACAGCGAATACTGGCTGGCGCTGAAAAAATCACGCTACAGTCGCTCATCTGTCGCTACCTGGCGCTATTAATGAATCGGCCTCCCCGTCTGAAAGCGCAAGGTCCCCCGAACAGAACAATACCCAACATGCATAGCTACTTTTAATCCTTTTAATTGCCAGCCTACTTGAGATTTTGTCACCCTCTGTTGACAGGACATTTTTCCCCATTTTGCGCCATGTTTTGCGACATTTTTGCTGGAATTTTCAGGAAAATGATATATATATATTTTTTGCAGCAGAGTTTAGGCTTTAACATGAAATGTCTTGTTTGTAAATGTTATTCTGTTTTTTACAATATTATTAAGTAAAAAAAAAATAAATAAATAAAAATTTTTTTTTAGAAAATTACCTCCTTTATTTTAAATAAAAAATGTATTTTATTAAAGAAAACCGTATTGCATGTGAAAGCCCCATTTCTACAGATTAGAACGGTACCACATATTTATCGGTAGCCCCCCGTTCCTGTCCAGGAGACCCCCCTAACTGAAACAAGTACTTTATAACATTTACAAGTAAAATACAACTACCATCCACACTACAAAGGGTTAAATCGGGGAAAAAATGACATAGGGCCCCCCTCCCGGGGGGGGGGGTACCCCATTTTTTGGGGGGATTTTTAAGGGTTAAAAACCCTTAAAAATCCCCCAAAAAAACGACATGGGGGCCCCCTTACCCAAAGTAACCAGCCCGGGACCAGCTATGCAGGGCTTGTAGGAACAGGGCACAGGGGCCAGCTTTTGTGGCCCCTGGCCCTGCAGGCTACAAAGCCCGCATAGCCCGTGGGCCCGGGCTCTTCTGCCCCCCCCCCCGGCCTTTGGGGAGGCAGGTAATGGGGGTGCCAAGGGTTAATGGCAAGTCACCCGCTAGTGCAGGTGACTTGCCATCCCCCAGCCTTGTGAACTGATATAGGGGTCTCGTGGACCCCTTACCAGTTCACAAGGGGTTAAATGTAAAAAAAACACCACACAGACGCAGAAAAAAATATTTTATTATTTTTTTTTTTTAATACTTACCTCCCATCCATCTTCCCCTCCCAATCACTGGCTTCTGCTCATCTGCTGGAAGCCTTTTATAGCTGCTGGGTGACAGAACATAAGGGGTTAATTAAAAAAAAAACGACATAGGGTCCCCCCTCCCAGGGGGGACGGACCCCATTTTTTTTTTTTGATTTTTAAGGGTTAAAAACCCTTAAAAAAAAAAAATGACGTGGGGTCCCCCTTACCCAGCATTACCAGCCCGGGACCAGCTATGGGGGCTTGTAGGCACAGAGTGGGGGGGCCAGCTTTTGTGGCCCCCCACCCTGCAGCCTACGAGCCCACATACCCTATGTGGGCCCGGGCTCTTCTGCCCCCCCCGGCCTTTGGGGAGGCAGGTAATGGGGGTGCCAAGGGTTAATGGCAAGCCACCCGCTGGCGCAGGTGGCTTGCCAGCCCCCAGCCTTGTGAACTGGTATAGGGGTCACATGGACCCCTTACCAGTTCACAAGGGGTTAACAGTAAAAAAAAAAAAAAAACACCACACAGATTAAAAAATAACTTTATTAAAAAATAAAAACTTTTTTTTACTTTACTCACCTCTGATCCTCAGCTCCTGTGTCCCTCGCAGCTCTGATGACAAATATTGTCATCGCTGGCCAGTGGAGGAGGGAGGCAGGCGATCAGATCATCACCTGCCTTCCTCCTCCTGTGGCCAGCGATGACAAGTGTGAGAATCGCAGCCCGGAGCCAGGACGACACCCGGGGTGTGACGTCATAAGGGGCCAAAGGGGCGGGGCTTATCGGCAAAATGGTAGCGCCCGTCGAGCAGGACAGGGAGAGGGCCTTTCAGGCCCTCTCCTGAAGCTGGAGAGCCAGGGGGGGCGATTGGAGGCCCCCCTGGTGAAGAGGAGACCCGGCGGGAGCAATCGATCACTAAGGTAAGTAAATTTAATTTTTATATATATATTTTTTTTTAACATGTATTTCGGGGGCTGCTGAAGGGGGGGGTGGCTATTTCGGGCTCTCCCCTGCACCCGGGGGGGGGGGCCTGGGTGGGGGATCGAAGCCCCCCCGGATGAAGAGGAGACCCGGCCGGATAGAACAAGGGGTCAGGTGAGTGTTTTTTTTTTTTTACTTTTACTGTAGCAGGGGGGAAAGTCAAGCACGTAGATTCTACGTGCTTGGCACTTAAGTGGAGTGGATGCAAGCACGTAGAATTTACGTGCTTGGCACTGAAAGGGTTAAAATCTTATGTCCAGCATGACCCAGCTTTCTGATTTAGGTTTCTCCTTAGGTTTCTGCTTTAGTAGTTTAGTGCTTTAGACTAGTAGTGGCACTAGGGGAACACAAATAACATCCCCGGACTTACCCACCCTCTGGCAGACATGACAGGATCTACAGTAACTAGCAACAGCAGTACCCATACCTGGCCAGTAGAAATTGTGTGCCAACCTGGACGTCTTGGCCACTCCCAAATGTCCTGCCAGGGGGGTCTCATGGGCTAACCTCAGCAGCTCTTTCCTAAACTGCCTAGGAACCACTAACTGCCTTTCTCTCTCCTGGGGCCCTAGCATGCTTTTGGAAAGGGACTCCCAATACAGGATATTGTTTTCCCAATATACCCGATGCCCATCGGGGTTAGCACCTGGCTGTTCAGCACGTTGTCTCAGCCCTTCAAGGGAAGGATCACTGTGCAGAGCTTCCTGGAAATGTTCATTGTCCTCCCCCCATCTTGTGGCATCAGGGGGCACATTTCCCTCAGGTGAACTAGCATCTCCACCCTCCTCTGCTTTGGCTTGCGAGTCACACAACTTTCCCCTCGCATCACCATCCTCTCTTCTTTTTACAGCTGCAGCCCTGGCACACTGCTGACGTGTAACCACTGCCACCATTGGTATGCCTCCCTGGGGTTTACCTTCCTCCCCCTCAGTCCTGGACATAACAATGTTACAGGCATCATACACATGCACATCACTCCTTCCCTCCTCCTTCTCCTCAGCCATCTCAGGCTCACAGGATGGGGACATATCACTCACTGCTGGTCCCTCATCCTGACATGTCACCAGGGGCACACCAACCCCTCCCCCTAGCCCATCTCCACTAGGTTTTGACATTGGCAATTCATTGGCATTACATTTTACATTACACCCCGCTTCACCTTTGGAAGACATGATTGGTTCAGTGACAGGTAAACATTTATCAGCCCCCTGCACTCCCTCCCAGTTATCACATTTCACAGTGTCCCCCAAAGTCTCGTACAGTACCTCAGAACGATCAGGACTGTCTCCTAGCCCCTTCAGTGTGCAGGTAGTGTCCTCTGGAGCATAATGGCAGAGCATCCGACCCAAATCATTCCCCAGCAGAACACTGACAGGGATGTCCTCAGAGACCCCCACCTCCCACAAACCTTTGCCTATACCCCAATCCAGGTACACATGGGCCATGGGCACAGCAGGTCGAACACCTCCAATTCCTTTTAAAGCCATGGTTTTTCCAGGGATGATGTATCCACCACTTCAGGCCGCACTAAGGTAAAGGAGGCCCCCGAATCACGTAGACCCACGGTCACCCGGTCATAGAAACATAGAAGGTTGACGGCAGAAGGAGACCATACGGTCCATCTAGTCTGCCCTTATGTGTATACTGTATGTACTCTTTATCTTAGGATAGATGTGTGCTTATCCCAGGCATGTTTAAATTCAGTGACTGTTGATTTTTCAACTATCTCTGCTGGAAGTTTGTTCCAAGCATCTACTACTCTTTCTGTAAAATAATATTTTCTAACATTACTCCTGATCTTCCCCCCGACTAGCTTCAGGTTGTGCCCCCTTGTTCTATCATTAAGCTTCTTCTTAAAAACACTTCCCTCCTGAACCTTATTCAATCCTTTCACATATTTAAAGGTCTCAATCATGTCCCCCCTCTCCCTTCTTTCCTCCAGACTGTACAAATTAAGTTCTTTAAGTCTCTCCTGATAAGTTTTAAGTTTAGGTCCACCATTTTTGTTGCCTGCCTTTGGATCCGTTCTATTTGAATAATGTCTTTTTGCAGGTAAGGTCTCCAGAACTGCACACAGTATTCTAGCTGTGGCCTCACCAGGGCTCTATACAGCGGCATCACAACCTCCCTCTTCCTACTGGTGATGCCTCGAGCTATGCAGCCGAGCATCCTGCTTGCTTTTCCCACTGCCTGGCTACACTGTCCACTCATCTTGCAGCTATCAGTAATCAGTACCCCTAAATCTCTCTCCTCTGAGGTCCTGGCTAACACAGTGCTGCCCATACGGTACTCAGAGCAGGGATTCCTTCTACCCAAGTGCATGATTTTACATTTAGAGACATTAAACTCTAGTTTCCACAGTTTTGACCATCTATCCAGTAAAGCTAAATCATTTTCCATGTTGCAGACACCTCCAGGAATATCCACCCTATTACTAACCTTTGTATCATCAGCAAACAGACAAACTTTTCCTACCAAGCCTTCTCCTATGTCACTTACAAATATATTAAAAAGAATGGGGCCCAGGACAGAGCCTTGCGGCACACCACTTGTAACTCACCCACAGTTACGCTCTGCAGGTTATCCGCACTTTTCTCCACTGTTCCAGACACCAGAAAAACTGCTGGGTGTCCTCCAACTGCCAGTGGAGAATTCAAGTGGCACTCAGGTGCCCAATCTTGTTGCATCTGTAACATCGGCGGGTGTCCCCCTGATCCAGTGTGGTTCCTGTTGCTTTTGGTGTGGACGGCAGGAATTTCCCAGTTGGCCTAGTGGCACTCTGTGGGTGTGCAGCTCCCTTCCAGGTATTTGATCCAGCTTGAGCAGAACCATGCTTCGCTGTTGGTGCACGGTTATTAGCAAAGTCATCTCCTAATTCTGCTACTTCTGCGACTGTCTTGGGCTTGTGGTCCAAAATCCACTCTATGGCTTCAACTCCGTGTTTGGAGGAACTGATCCAGGACCATTAAGTCCTTCAGGGCCTCATAAGAGGTGACTTGTAGGCCCCCAGTCCATTGCCTGAATGCAGTCCTTAGCTGACCTGCATGTTCAGTGCAGCTTTCTGTGGCGCTTTTTTGTAAAGTCCGAAACTTCTTCCGATAGGCCTCCGGAGTCAGATTAGAACTTTTTAGCAGGGCAGATTTAATTGCCTCATAGTCCTGGTCTCTTTCAGAGGGAAGAGAAGCAAACACATCCAGAGCTTTCCCTCGCAGCCGTGGGGTTAGACATTGTCCCCACTGTTCCTTAGGAAGATGAAACTGCCGGCAAACCTTTTCAAATCCCCTCAGGAACACGTCCAGATCTCCATCTTTCTCCATCATGGGGAAATGTTCCAAGCGGGGTTTGTGGTCACCTTCACCCTGCACATCACTGCGTGCAGATAAAGCGTCCCCTCTCAGCCTCAGCACCTCCAGTTCATGTCTGCGCTGGGCCTCTCTTTCTGCCACCTCTCTTTCTGCAGCTCGTGCCTGGGCCTCTCTTTCTGCAGTTTGGTACTGGAGAAGCAACTGGAGTTTAATATTAGCATCCACATCTCCAAGGTGTTGTAAAGCAGTCCACATATAAGAGTCCAAGGACTCATGTGGAGTACTGTCCTGATGTCGAGTAATGCTGTGTCCCCCAGTCCCAGCTGTAGGACTTAGCCTCACATCACTCAGCTCTGCTGCAGGGGCATCATACTCCACAAGATCAGCAATAAGTTGCTCCTTGTTCTTTCCCCCTGTAGGGATCTCCTTTTCTTGGCACATTAAGTCCAGTGCGGGCTTGGACTGCTTGCGATATGCCTCCACATTTCCAATATGAAGCAGAGGAAGTAAAACAATAGATGGGGAGGAAAGAACTGTCTTGCACTCTTTTTGGTATGTCTTTTAGATCAGCACTGAGCTCTGTCTTTGGAATTTACACACAATAAGATGTATGTAATTTCTTTTAGTGCTAAGATTTTCTGGTAAAATCCAGCAATCACTAAAAATCTCTAAATATATCCCGACGCTGCCACCAGTTGTCACTATCGCACTCTGTCAGCCCAGCCAAGACGCTAGAGAGAGTGTGATGGTGCAAGGGTTAAAGCCACCAGAACCCTGGGTATGCACTACTAGTCCCAGCAAGTCACCAAATTAACCCTTTGATAAACCTGTTTCACCAGAGCTTCCTTCAGAAAGGTGAGCTCATATATTTAGAGATCAAAGGCCAGAGCTGATTAATTAAACATTTAATCTAATAAAAAGGTATCACAGTGCTAGATGTAATATACAGAAACAAATGACATACAAGTACAAAAAATACATAAAACAGTACAGTAAAGATCAGTTCAGCAAATAAAAAGAAAGTCCTTACAGTATAATGGCGTAGCAGTCCTGAGTGAGTATCCAGTGGTTGCTTAAAATCTTATGTCCAGCATGACCCAGCTTTCTGATTTAGGTTTCACCTTAGGTTTCTGCTTTAGAATGTCCTTAGCATTAGGTTTTATTAGCTAAATTTATGAGGGAAAAGCTTCACCCCTCCCCTCTGACCCCACCTGGTGAGGGCATTTCTCTCCCAGGTCTCTTATCTGAGTTCTGGTTTTATGGTGGGTGCAGAGACAGGACATCCTACTGCTTCAAAGACCTTTGACTTCAAAGAAGGAAGTACCACAAACAGAACCCCCCATAAAACTGGAATACACAAACAGTCTGAGTGACCCCTCACCCAGGTCTTGGACTATACATTATACAATAATAATACATATGGTTATTCTATATTCAGGCCTTGGGCCTGACACAGAGAGTTACTATAGTAAAGATATTGATCAGAAAGGGGTAACACACGCACAAACTGAGTAGGGAAGTCCTGTGCCACCAGCAGACTAAACTACCTCAAATGTAACAATGCATGGCTATCCTTCTAGTGGTCACAGGCCACACACATAAACAAGAGAAGTGCAGGGAGCAACTCTTGTAATAGAGCAACAGTAACAAGGGATAGCGCCAGGTAGTGCTTCGTAGCGGCAGGCAGCGTCTGGTGAACGCCGGGTGCTGTACACAATAACACAATTATTAAAGCGAATCTGGTGAGCGAATCTAACAGCGCCATGTACAGGGCCGTATTTAGCATTAGGCACACCGAGGCACCAGCCTAGGGCGGGCACAATGTGATACCCGCTGTGCCCACTTCCTCCTTTCTGCCTCCCTCTGCTGTGTCTTTCTATCCTTAATACTTTCCCATGCCTGATTCCCACTGTGCCCACTTCCTCCTTTCTGCCTCCCTCTGCTGTGTCTTTCTATCCTTGATATTTTCCCAGTGTCCCTCCCTGATCCATGGCCACTGTGCTCATCTTCTGCTGGCTGCTATATTTCTGCTTCTGTCCTGAGTCTCACTTTTTTCATTCTGCCCCTTAATACTGCCCTTTGTACCCACTTTCTGTTGCCCCCTTTCCCTTCCTTGACAGCCCCTGACCCAAAAGCTGAAATACCTACCACTTGCACATTTCCACTTACAGCTGTCATTCCAATGGCATCAGCCAATCCAGTTTCAAGCCCACCAGGCAAACCTATTAGAATGCTGGTGGTCCTGAGAGCAGCAGGGAATGGTGAGTACAAGGCTAGGCTGTTAGGGTGATGCGCACCAGGGAATCCCAGATCAAGCCCCAATGCTTAGAGGCCAGATGGACTTCAGGTCTGTTTAGCTTGAGGTCCCCTATAAAGCCCGGCCCCGAAATCTAAAAGATTCCAGGGCCGGTTACTGGCCTCCCCCCATCCCATTTTGGGGATGTGTGAAACCCCCTAGATCACCCATAATAACTCCCCTCTTCCCGGTCCAACAGCATGAGTAGTCTCTTGTCCAGTCAGAGCCTTTTGTCATTCAGCAAACCATTCTGATTGTTTTCAATAGGGAGTGGAAGAGGCCGCATCCCCTGTATCTGAGAGCTGTGCGTGCTACCACCCCAGGCATTCATATAGTTTTAGGTGGGAGAATGCACATCGCTAGGGATACGCCTGCTTGCACCCCCATTGAAGCAAATCAGCCGTTTGCTGAATGACATAGTCAAGGCAAACAGCTCTGATTGGACGAGAGCCCATGCATACACCATTGGACCAAGAAAAGGTCAGTTGTTATGGGCAATATGGGGGGTTTCACACAGCAGGGGCATCCCAAAATGGGATGCCCCTGGGGCATGGAAGCAAACCAAAGATAGTCAAATCCCGGGATGTTCCACTTTAACAATGGGTGGGGGGTGGGGGTATGTGTTACCAAGAGGTGCCTAGGGCAGCATGAATCCTAAATACAGCCCTGGCCATGTAGCGTACGATTCATCATTAAAGGCAGCTCAGCGTATAGCGCCGGCGCTCTAGCTTCCAGAGTGCCAGGTATTACCTGTGGCTACCTGTCGCTCTCCTATACATTTTAATGGAAGTTCCTTCTGTTTAAATAGGGTTTTTTGTTTTTCTCTCAAATAATTGTGTCACCTCTCCTGGCCTAGAAAGAGTCATTTTTGAAAACTTTTTTGGTTTTTTATATTTTTATGCAGAATTGTCATTACAGGTCTGGCATTAAAGTATTAATGTCACAATGTTACACCAATGTAATTCCATGTGTTTTCGCTTTGTTACTGGTGGATATGTGTTCAAAAACAGACTTTACTCACACAGTGTATGCCGCTCTATGCTATAGCGACCAGATCCAGAGCACCTATGCCTCTGTGAGCCTGTTTTTTTGTTGAATATGGTGTGAGTTGCGGGAGTCGGTTGCAATGAGCTGGCGCTACCTTTCACTCGCTGCAGCTCTGTACTGTTGTTAGAGCGCCCAACGTACATCTCATTCATCAATGCAGGCCAGGTTACTAGAGCGACTGAGGTGCTCTGTTACAGCGCCTGATACATGCACACGAGCGTCTTACTAGCGGTCGCTCTAAGAGCCGCTATACAGATTCTCATCTGCCGATACCTGGCGCTAGTAATGAATCAGCCTCTAAGATTAGGTGCAACATCGGCAAAGACAAGAATTAACACTGAAAATGTCAGTGTGACTTCCGGTGTGCATTGCGGTGTGGATAACACACAAAATAGTGCAAATAAAGAATTTGTCCTACGTTTTCCCCCAAAAATCACCTGCGGTGGCTTTTTTACAGCTTAGGTACTTTATAGTTCCAGTGATGCAAGGATTTTTTATTAAGATTTTACCAACATTTTCTGCATAGCCCATAGGGTTCTGTTGTTTCCAAACTTAAATCACGTATCCTTACCTCATTGGAAAAATGGTGCGCCTCACATGTAATACTGCACCATCACAGGTACAGGGCATTTTTTGGTGGGGAAAAGGTAGAACAATCTTTTTTTGCTCTTTTTTTGTGTCTAAAAGCTAAAAAGCTCACCGGGATGCAGGTTGCCATCCACCCTGCAATGCACACTGCAAGTCACACTGGCTTCACCAAATAATCAGCATGACCCCCATAACCAAGCAACTGGAATGTGCATAGCAGGGTGACTATACTAAATGCACCAACTTGGAGAAAAGGTTAGGGAAGGCCTTTAAAAAGCCCAGTGCTGTACTCGCTTGTTTCACAGTAATCCTGGCAGTCGATGCCAGTCAATACAATGAAAGAGCAGGCTACACACTTCAGGATGAGTATCCCAATGTCATAAGTGCCATGTATCCAAACCAAACTTGTTCTTCCATCCCCTGTAGCTTCACACGGAAGAGACCCTGGTGAATGTTAGGTCCTTGCACAAAAGGTCTATTTATCAAGTCAAAGATCCAGAGCGCCTCTGATAGTGGCAGGTAGTGTCCCACCTATCAACAGCGCTGGCAATGGGATGAGTGCCAGATAAGACCAAACACTATGAGGCCGATTCATTAATAGTGGCAGGTAGCGACAGTTGAGCGACTGTAGCAGTATTTTCACAGCGCCCGCTAGTAGTCGCTGTGCTTGGCCGTTGTTCGGTTGTTGACAGCGACTCAGTCGGTGTGGCGTAATGTTGAATACAGGGTTACGAGTCGCTATGTGACAGGTTCCGCGATGTATGGGTGCGCATGATAGCAACTGGTCAGAGCGACCGGCTTCCACCATATTCATCAAAAAATCACGCTCAAAAAATTCTCGCGCTGTGAAATGCATGTATAAACCCCAGAGCGCTGGCGGCGATGGGTTAAAAGTAGTTTTTTAACCCCCAAACAACCATATTTTTGGAAACCAAAAATAAAAAGTATTTTAAATAATTTAGTAATATGAATACATTAATATCAGACCTGTAATATCAATTCTGCACAATTTTTAATTAATTTTAATTAAATTTAATTTAATTTCTAAAATGGCAGAAGTGGTCACAGAATCTTTCACATTTAAAAAAAAAAACATTAATTATTAATATTTCAAGATTGTTCCATTGAAATGCATTGGAGAGTGCCAGGTAGCGAGAGGTCATACCTGTCGCTGTTCAAGGTCGGACGCTGGCGCTGTGGGCTGAGGCTGGAATAATGATGAATGAGTGGCTATCTGGCGCTATCTCAGTCGCTAAGCAGGATTGGCTTGATAAATGTGAGATTGTGGTGGGGAGCCGGCGTTCTCGTGGCGGTGCCCGTCATTACCGGTCGCTCACCAGTCGCTACCTATCGCTATTCCTTCATAAATAAGGGCCTATGTGGCCTTATCACATATATTCTAATGGGCTGAAACGGTAATAATTATTTTGGCTTTTTGGTATAGTACATGTGCCACGGGATCCTTGGGATTATTTTTGGATGCATTTTAGGCACTTTTGTGTTGCGCTGCAAACTTGTGATTTGGCCCGTGAAAAAGCTCTGCCATGTCTTTCAAGTGCCCCCAATGCTATTCCTATTTAATAAGAAAACTACCCAACCCCCCAATAAATTAAAAATGGGTATTACAACAGGCGCCGTGTGCCTGGAATCCTGTTTTCTGAGTGCCCCTGTGAGTGTTTATTCTTAAATTTTTGCGGCGCTCCCAGGAGGTGCTAGGTGTCACTAGGGCATATGTATATACAAGCCGTGCGCTGCAAACACTGCCTCACCGGCGGCACAACGGCTAATAGCGCCGGCAGGCTGAAGACAATGTTGCAGTGAGTCTCAGATGAGGTGCTCAAGTGCTGCCCACACCTTTATTAATAAATGACCCTCTTAATGTGACTGGTCCCTGATGTAGACTGAAGTAGACATCAGAGCTTATTCAGTAGCCTTTTTGTGTAATTGAATTAGATACAATTTGACCACTAAAGAGACTGGAACGGCATAAATGAATTCTGCTTATTTTCTGTGCATGAGAAATGTAAGGTTGCCACCTGTCCAGCATTTCTTTCACTTTATTTACCCCTGACCTACTGGTGTCACTATTATTTTTTCACTGGTATTTTTATTTGTTGGATTCGATGGCAACCTTACATGTGAGCTGAAATCGAAATAATAAAACAAGAATAAGTAGCAACAATTCTGAGCCCACTGGACCTCATGGGCCCTGAAGCGGTCACTAGCCCTGCACCCCCTGTAGTTATGCCCCTGGAAACAGGCTAGAAAGCTTGAGGAGCACAGAAGGGCTTTCCTATACCTGTGGATAATCTGTGGGTCATTCATCAAGCCATAGCGCCAGGTAGCGACTGGCGGTGACAGGTATCGTCAGGTAGAGAACGGTGACTGCCGGGCTCTGTACACAATACCACATTTATCAAAGCGAATCTGGTGAGCGACTCTTACAGCATCATGTAGGACCGAATCATCATCACAGATGGCTCAGCGTATACCGCTTCCAGAGTGCCTGGTATTACCTGTCGCTACCTGTCGCTCTCCCATACATTTCAATGGACGATCCTTTTCTTCTCTTTAAACAGGGTTTTCTTTTCTTTTTTTTTTTATCAAATAATTGTGTCAAATAATTTTTTTATATTTTGTCATTACAGGTCTGGTATTAAAGTGTTAATGTCACAATGTAATAACAATGTAAGTCCATGTGTTTTTGCTTTGTTATTAGTTGATATGTGTTCAAAAACTGACTTTAATCACACAGCTTCTGGCACTCTGGGCTACAGCGACCCAATTTTGAGCGCCGGCGCTGTGTGAGGCTGTTTTTTTGATTAATATGGTTTGAGACGCTCACACTGACCAGTCCCTACCGTTCGTTCCCATACAGCGCTGTACTGGTGTTATAGTGACTCACACATCAAATTCATCAATGCCGGCCAGCGACTGAGGCGCTCTATAACAGCAACCCATAGCCGATCACAGCGACTACTAGCGGTCTCTCTGAGCGCCTTGCTACAGACGCTCATCTTCCGGTACCTGGCGCTAGTAATAAATCAGCCTCCACGTCTCTGAGTTTGTAGCTTTTGCCCCTAATCCAAAATTCAGCCATCCTCTAATTCCAGGCCTGTAGAGTAGAGGATAGCTATTTAATAGGCATTGTTCGTACAGTATGGACTGTAATGACAACAGCCTCATGACAGGTATATTAATAAGCAGATTTCATTCAGCAATTCTTGCAAAACATCAAACATCTATAATAAAAATGACCCTGGCTGCAATAAAAAAATAGGCCTTGTTCAAATTAACACAATTTCAGCCAAATACTACTCAGGTAAATAAATACTGAACAGAATCAGTTGAGGCCTCTCTTTGGGCTTGAATTTCATTTAGATCAGTCATGCACTGTATTTCATCTATTAATTGCAAAGAAAATACAAGGTTGTCCTTATTATCGGGGAGGCCGATTCATTAATAGCGGCAGGTAGCGACAGTTCAGCGACTGTAGCGGCATTTTCAGAGCGCCCGCTAGTAGTCGCTGTGCTTGGCCTTTGTTCGGTAGTTGATAGCGACTTGAATATTGGGTGAGGAGTCGCTATTTGCGCATGATAGCGACTGGTCAGAGCGACCGGCTCCCACCATATTCATTAACAAATCACGCTCAAAAAATTCTTGCGCTGTGAAATGCATGTTTAAACCCCAGAGCACAATTAATTATTAATATTTAAAGATTGTTCCATTGAAATGCATTGGAGAGCGCCAGGTAGCGAGAGGTCATACCTGTCGCTGTTCAAGGTCAGACGCTGGCGCTGTGGGCTGAGGCTGGAATAATGATGAATTAGTGGCTATATGGCGCTATCTCAGTCGCTAAGCAGGATTGGCTTGATAAATGTGTGATTGTGGTGGGGAGCCGGCGTTCTCGTGGCGGGGCCCGTCATTACCGGCCACTCACCAGTCGCTACCTGACGCTATTCCTTCATAAATAAGGGCCTAAGTTTGAAAGGATGAATTGCCTTGTTGTCATGCTTACATGAGAACTCATTTTCTGGTGGTTTTGTTCTTACTGTAAACACCTAAACTCAGACATGCAACCAGTGGATAACCTTTCAAGCTATGATATATATATATATATATATATATATATATATATATATACTATGATATGATATGGTATGATATATATATATATATATATATATATATATACTATTTTTTCAAACGGACAGATTTGAGACACACAAATTCTAACATCTTAAAGTGGAACAAAACCCTGGATCTTGACTATCTCGGGTTTTGTCCTCGTCAGGTGGGATGCCCCACTGTGTGAAACCCCCAGGTTGGCCATAAAAACATAAAAACCCTTCCCTGGTCCAACAACGCAGGTGATGCCCAGCCAATCAGCGTGCTGAGCTCTATTTGTCATTTTTGGCTAGAAAGCGGCTAAGCCTGAATAGAGCTGACGGACACATCTTTGCTAGCCTCTAGTAGGTGGCGTGCTTGTGCCAGCCATTGACAAATGTCTGGCACAAGGGAAAATATATATCGTAGTGCGACCGCTGCCTGCGCATGTGCCATTAAATTGGAGATCAGATTTTACTAGGGACTCAGGGATTTCACACAGTGGGGCATCTAAATTGAGATGCCCTGGTCAGAGGGAATTGGACACCCCTGATGGGTTTTTGTCCACTCAATTGATAGGGACAACTTTGTATGATATGTGACCAATGTTGCTATCAGGGGTGTAACTATAGGGGGTGTGACCGCACCCGGAGCCCAGAAGGTGGCCCCTTCACCTTAGTTATCAGATTTGACCCCACTTGCTATCATTTAGAAAAAGAATCACATTTTGTCCCTGCTGTTTCAGTTTTTAGTTGTCTAGTTGCAGCCAATTCAAATCAGAACCAGGAAAAAGTTTACTGTATGAGCCTTGACAGGGTCCCATTCTGGGCTGTAAAAATAAGGGGCGCAGAGGTAGTTACTGCACTGGGGCCCATAAAGTCAGGGGGACCCATCATCTTGGCTCCTCCACCTTATTTATCAGATTTGTGCTCTCCTGGCACAAGCATTTTTCTCTGCTGTTTCATAATTTAATTGTCCAGTTGTTTTTAACTGAGTTAAAATGACAAGAAAAGGTTACTGTATGAGCCAGTGAGCTAGGGCCCAGTCACATTAATTAACCTAGCGATTTATTAGGCTATCGCAATTTCAGAATTTCAAATGTGTTCCTCTAAAAAACCTTATATCTATATATTACGGGGAGGCTGATTCATCATTAGCAGCAGGTAGCGACAGATGAGCGTCTGTAGCAGGCATTTTCAGAGCGCCTGCTAGTAGTCGCAGTGCTCAGCCGTGGGTCACTACTTTATAGCGACTCAATCGCTGTTCAGTAATGTTGAATACATTGTGAGGAGTCGCTATTTGACCAGTACAGCGCTGTATGGGAGCGCATGTTAGCGACTGCTCATAGCGACCGACTCACACCATATTCAGGAAAAAAAGAGCTGCAAAAATCTCTGGCGCTGAAAAATAGTTGTTTGAAGCCCAGAGCGCAGGAGGCGGTGTGTTTAAAGTCTGTTTTCAGCATCTTTCCACTAGTAACAAAGCGAAAACATATGGAATTACATTGTAACAACATTGTAACATGAACACTTTAATGCCAGACCTGTAATGTCATTTCTGCAGAAATATATAAAAAATGAAAAAATTATGAAAAAACTGCTTTTTCAATGCCAGAAGAGGTCAAATAATTATTTGTGATTTTTTGGAAAAAAAAAAAAAAACAACACGTTTAAAGAGAAGAAAAGGATCGTCCATTGAAATGTATGGGAGAGTGACAGGTAGCGAGAGGTCATACCTGGCGCTGTGCAAGGCTGAACGCCGGCGCTGTTCGATGAGGCTGTGAAAATGATGAATCAGACGCTACATGGCGCTATCCCAGTCGCTAAACAGATTCTGCATGATAAATGTGTAATTGTGTGCCGTGTCCGGCGTTCACCAGTCGCTACCTGTCATTAACCAGCCACTACCTGACGCTATCCCTTCTTAAATAAGGGCCCCAGTCTCTTACCTTTTGGAGCCACAGGGTATTGTTCTCCATGATGCTCTCCATCTCCTGCATCTTCTTGCTGGACCACTGGAGGTCAGGCTGGACAGGAGCATCCCCCTGTAATGAGTTGGATACTCTGTAGTCAGCAGGAGGTGGGTGACAGTTATCTATTTCAGGTAGAAGAAAGGTGTAGCTGCAGTGTCCATCCTGGACCTTGTGCTGGCGCTTGCCAGGAATATCAATACCTTTCAGGTGAGATGCCACCACAGTGCAGAGCAAGGTGAGCAGAGGCCAGTGTCTCATCATGTCCATCGCCATTGTGGTATCCTGTCTGGACCAGTCAGTGTTTGGGTCACCTCCTAAATGGCTGAAACCTGCCCTGTCACAGTGTTGGGCAGAGCGTGCGCTTGGACAGCTCGATTGTAGCACTAATACAAGTTTTTCTGACAGCTCCAGGAAGTTTTATAGTCTATATCAGTCCCCTCCTCCCACAGTGTGAAGTGAACTGAGGCTGGAAGTGTTCCATACCACATGTAAGGATGCTTCATGGATTAACCTCTTCCCTGTTAGTCCTAAGTGAGTTATTGCTCTGGCTGCTATTCCAGAAAATGACAGCTCTCTTACCATAGGCACATACCACAGGCATTACGCTGACAGGATTCTGTTTGTTTCTTACAGTAAGATGTTTGGTTATTACTCCTGATAAACCAAAGCAATGTATGTTCTTATGCAGGACTGGCCTTAAGGGTAAGTGTCACCCTGTGTGAGATTTCAGGATGGTGGACCCCCCTCACCCGACACTCACTCAAGCCGAAAGATATTGTCATTCCAGACACACACTCAAATAGGACAAGGGGTAGGGAGTGTGGAAAACAAAGGGAGACAGGGGGCATGGAAAAGAGAAATGAATGAGACAAGTAAAAGAGTGAAGAATGAAGCAGAAATCCAAAAGAAAGAAACAAAGATGCAAAATGAGGTAAGACAGTAATAAAAAAGGTGTGGAAAAGCAATGAGGGAATGTGGAAGAGATAGAAAGAGAGACAGGGAAGACAAAAAAAATAAAGAGAGAAGGAAGGAATGTGGAAGAGAGTTAAAAACAGGGGCTATGGACAATAGAAAGAGAGGGAATATGGAAAATCGAGAGAGCAATGGAATGTGGGAAGGAGAAAGAGAGGAGGAGGGGTTGTTAAAAAAAAAAGAGCAAGAGGGAGTGTGGTAAAGAAAGAGAGGGGATGAGAGCATGTTGAAAAGAGAAAGAGGGAATGTGGAAAAGGGCGAGAAAGAGGGAATGTGCAAAAGAAAGAAGGAATGCAGAATAAGAGAGAGAAGGCATGTGAAAAGGTAGAGAAGGTGAAAAGAGCATAGAGATCGAGCAAATACAGGAAAGAAAAAGAGAGGGAACATTGGAAAACAGAAAAGAGGCAGACAGAGACAGATAATGAGGCAAGAAAAAGAAAGTGGAAAAAAGAGAAAGAAAGGTTGAAAAGAGGAGCAATGAAAAGTGGAGACAGATGAGTGGGAAGATAAAAAAATGAAGATGTACTGAAGAAAAAAGGGAGATTGAAGGAATTTGTTGAGAGACAGAAATGGAGGGAATGTGGAAAGAGAATAAGATGTAAACAGGGGAAAAAGAGCGAGAAAGGGTGAATGTGCATACAGAAGAAAGATTTAGAGATTTGTTAAATGAGATAAAGACGGGGAAGGCAAGAAGGAAAGGTATAGGAGAAAAATAGAAAATGCAGAAGCAAAGCAAACCAAGAGAATAGTGGATGAATGTGCAAAAAGAGCTGAGAGGAATGGAGATAAATGTGGAAAAAAAAGTTCAGCTGAGCCAGCTGAGAACCTTATTTGGGGGTTGAATTGTGTGCTCCCTTGCAGTGAGGTTAGAATAGCGCTCTGTTTGAATGTAATGATTGCACACCCCAAAGGCTAGCCATGCTTTTAAAGTTAATTTTTTTTTATTTGTGCCAAAAAAATGTCTTTAAGAAGTTGAGCATATCTAGTATTTTTATTTATTCTTATGTTAGCAACTGTGTGTTTTATAAAAGATATTTTCACTACCTTCGTTCTGTTGTTATTTGCAACTGTAGACCAAGAAGAGAGAAGAGAGTGAGTCCTGTATACACAGAAATTGCTGCTTGGCATGTGTAATTGTGAGTGAGCTCCCCCACCACAGCAGCGGCCATAGCAGCAGTGTTCTGTGTGTACAGGACTCGCCAATCACGCGGCAGCTGTCATCGGAGCTCCATGGGACAGGATCATTGACAGGATTGTGACAAGTCATCTACAGCTAGCGGGTGACTTGCCATTAACCCCCAGCCCCCCCGTTACCTGCTTCCCCAAAGCCTGAGGGGGCAGAAGAGCCCGGGGCCATTTAGGCTATGTGGGCTTGTAGCCCTGTTTTACAAGCCCTGCATAGCTGGTCCCGGGGCTGGTTATGCTGGGTAGAGGGGAACCCCACATCATTTTTTCTGGATTTTTAAGGGTTTTTAACCCCAACCAAAAAATGGGGTGACCCCCCCAAGCTGGAAATTAACCCCTTATGTTCTGTCACCCCGCAGGTATAAATGGCTTCCAGCAGCAGCAGGCGAGCAGAAGCCAAAGTGATCAACGAGGGACACAGTGCAAGATGAATGGGAGGAAACAAAAAAAAACAAATAAAATATTTTTTCTGTGTGTGTGTGTGTGTGTGTGTGTGTTATTTTTTTTTTCTTTTTTACATCTATCCCTTTGTGAACTGGAAAGGGGTCCATGAGACCTTTATTATCCAAAGTTCCCAGTATTTATATATTTGACTGTGTCATTGAATTACGGGGAGGCTGATTTATTAATAGCGCCAGGTAGCGACAGTTGAGCGACTGTAGCGGTATTTTCACAGCGCCCACTAGTAGTCGCTGTGCTTGGCCGTTGTTCGGTTGTTGACAGCGACTCAGTCGGTGTGTGGTAATGTTGAATACGGGGTGAGGAGTCGCTATTTGACAGGTTCCGCGCTGTATGGGAGCACATGATAGCGAATGGCCATAGCGACCGGCTCCCAGCATATTCATTAAAAAATCACGCTCCAAAAATTCTCGCGCTGTGAAATGCATGTTTAAACCCCAGAGCGCTGGCGGCGATGGGTTAAAAGTAGTTTATTAACCCCCAAACAACCATATTTTGGGAAACCAAAAAAAACAAGTTTATAAAAACATTTTGGAATATGAATACATTAATATCAGACCTGTAATATCAATTCTGCACAAATTTTTTTTTTATTTTTTTCTTACCTTAAGAAAAATATCTGACATGGCAGAAGTGGTAACAGAAATGTTCACATAAAAAAAAAAAAATTATTAACAATTATGAATATTTAAAGATTGTTCCATTGAAATGCATTGGAGAGCGCCAGGTAGCGAGAGGTCATACCTGTCGCTGTTCAAGGTCGCTCGCTGGCGCTGTGGGGTGAGGCTGTAATAATGATGAATGATTCGCTATCTGGTGCTATCTCAGTCGGTAAGCAGGATCGGCTTGATAAATGTGGCGGTGACCGTCATTACCGTTCGCTCACCAGTCGCTACCTGGCGCTATCCCTTGTTAAATAAGGGCCTAAGGTAGTTAATGATTGCTGGGAGCAGTAGTTCCTCTGCTCCAAATGTATTGTTTTGCTTAGACAACTTGATCTATTTCCAAGAAAGTTGTTCCCTATTAAATACAAGGGCCCTATTCTGGGTGGAGGCACTGACAAACCAAATATCCAACCCACTCTTCCACTTAGCAAGCGTCACGGACAACTCACCTTCTCGTCGGTCCCGCGGCGTCTGCAGGGTCGCCTGTCTGCCTCCCCCCCCCCGCTTGGCGGCCGCGTCTCCGGCGGGCAGTGCCGGAGCAAGCCGGGACGAGCAGACATGCCCCCTCTCCTCCTCGCTCCTCTCTGACAGCTCGTGCTTGCACGCGGCTGGTTTAAGGTGGGCCAATGAGCCCTTGCATTTAAGGTGGACCAATTGGTCCAGCCTTCACTGGGCGAAAACACCCTTTTGAGAATTTAACTGGGCAATCAGCCCAAGGTTGTATGCGCACCAATCACCTCACTCCCTCCCGTCCAATCCCATCAGTTCCCCTCCAATAAAACTTGGTTCCCTGCAGTTGCTCCTTGCCCATGATAGCGTGCTGCTGGGTGTGATTATCTGTGTCTGAACTTCCCGTATTGATCGTGCTGTGTATTGACCATGCCGTGATTGCCGCTTGGACCGACCATTGCCTGTTCCTGACTACGATTTGCCTGCTCCCTTGTACTGCGTACCCGTGACCTTCCGGCAGACGGGGGCTTGACTATAGGTGAAGCTAGCAGCGGAGATTGGGGGTTGCGGACTTACTCAGAAGGCGGGTGTCCCACGGGCTCTGCTTTTCCTTGTTACATACAGGTTAGCACCATAACCTGTCTTGAGTGGGGTATTTACCATCACCCCCCCAAAACAGCCCTACATTAGAACAAATATGCAAATATACTATGTCCTGCTTATAGACATAAATAGCTCTTTAGTGGATGTTGTCTACACAAGAACAGTGAATTTTACAATTGTAGTGTCGCTGCTTCTCCTGACTTCATAACTTTTTTAATATTTAAGGATAATGTTTAGCCACATCAAGGCAGTCCTAATGTCTACTCCAAAAAGAAAAAAAGACACTCACCTGATCTTGAGTAATCACCCAACGCCACAGCGAGTACTGAATACTGTAATCACTGCATTGTGTGACGAGACCATTACTATTTAGCTCAACATTCGCTGTAACTTTGGACACGGTGCCTTGCTTCTCTCAAAGTCACATGCATTATAATAATCTTGCTGTACTTTCTCTAATGTCTACACACTTGTATGCAATGTCTAGGTTGTACAAGTGATATCTTAATAAAAAATAGATTTTACTAGTAGGGCTGGATGGGGGTGCTTTTTAATCGACTATCGTCTGGACTGTATATTCCAGTAGGCACTTGAGTGCCTAGCGCAGAGGGGGGAGAACGCAAATATTGTTCAGTATTTCTTTTATTGAGATCTTACTTATTAAACAGAATTAAACAGTATCAAAGTGTGTGTGGGGGGGGGGGGGAGGGAGGAGTGTATGGCAAGTAGCTGATCAATTATAAACCTCAAAGCAGTTTGGGTTTTCAGTGGTCAATGGTGTCCCATGATGAACTGATTTATATTACGAATGATAGCTGCTACAGTGCATTTCCTTCCAGGTAGGCAAGAGACAGGCAGCACTAACATAGCCTCCTTTAAAGACCACTTTTAGTTTTCTGGTTCCTGTATTTTGGTCTTGATTAAAAGCAAATTAACGCTCTAAATCCCAAAATCACTCAACACTCAAAAACCTTTTGACATACCCTCCTTCTTCCAAAAGCAAGCTTTGGGTAATGTTTCCTGTAGGCTGTGTGTCTGTTCCTGCCTTGTGGTAAGCAGGGCACTGCTTTTGGGTGTTTAAAGTGGACCAACACCCAGGATTTTGACTATCCTGGGTCTTGGTCCACTTCGGTGGGGCCCCCCCGATCGGGGTGCCCCGCTGTGTGAAACCCCCCCGATCACCCGGAAAACTCACCTCTCCCCGCTCCCAGCGCGGACGGACAAGCGATTTGACAGCAACGGACAAGCGGCTCCTCCGCCGCCACCTCCCGCGCGTCACTCTTGACGCGCGCGCGCCCGCGCCGGTCATTCACAGACGGCCGTATGCGGGCGCGCGCACGTCTAGAGGGGCGCGAGGGAGGCGGCGGCGGAGGAGCCGCTTGTCCTTGAAGACAAGGTAAGGGGATTTGGGGTGTTTGGGGGGGTTTCACCCCGTGGGACATCTCGATCTCGGATGTCCCGCGGGGAGGGAGGGTGATGGTCCACTTTAACAAAATCACCTTTCCAGCAAACACAAGTCACTTCCTACCATGAGTCAATAAACCATGCTTTCCAGATATAGAACGTCAACACCCAACATGAACTACTGCTTTGATCATGTAACAACACTGTGATCATTACTGCCTCATACTACTCCATCTAACACTCCAGCTCAATAAAATGCCAGGGGTAAACTAGGGCCGAACATCAGTACAAGATTTTACAGACCCACGTCAGCCCATGACCAGCACCAGAGCTGCAGAGCTCTATCAGTGAGCTTCCCAGCTAGTCCGTGAGTGCATTTATCAGCTGAGGCCTTTGCATTGGGAGAAGTGAACATGTTCTGGAGTGACTTGTCTGGGGGGTTTTAATTGGGACAGTTACAAGGGGAGGGCTGGGGGGGGGATTAGGAGGTAGAATGTAGATAGGGGGAGTTAGAAGGGGGATGAGGTGAACTGCATGCTGGGGGCTACATTGCTAGCTGGCCCTCAAAGCATTGCCCCCCCCCCCCCCCCCCCCCCGGGAAATCTGGCTGTGTGCCCCGCCACTGCTGCTACAGGCCGTCTTGGTACAGTCTTTATTTAAAAAAATGTTTTTAAAACATGTTGTAGCTTTTTGTATGTGGTTTAATGGGAAAAAAAAATAAAAACAACTTCTACACATGGTGTAACCACCTACAGGTATACCATGACGTTAATGAATGACAACCTTCACAAATCAAGGGTACATATAACCTATACAAACGTCCTCTACTGTTAAAGCCAAAGCTGGTTTCTACAGAGGGATATAAATATATTGAGGATACCAAGACAACAACCTGTTGGTTTATAATGTAATAAGAGTGTTGAAGAGGTTTGAAGTAGATGGGGATAATTATCTGGTGATATAAAAAATATATTACAGTACATTCAATGTGCTGTACAAACATTCAGTCAAATAAAGTGACTACATGCATCTAAAGATCATACCTTTCAGTTACAGTTTTGGGTCAATATGATGAAACCTGTAAATAGAAGTCAGTCTCTCGGGTCCTGAATACAAATTTGCCTTCAAGTTCATTCAGTGACTTGATCTACATGCTGTTTAGTTCAGTTCAGGAAACATCATTGTCAAAACCTCAATGCATTTTGCCCTTAGTACAGTCTTCCTCAGTAGGTAATTATTTAGAGAAAGCAAAGAGACTCTAACTAGTACAGTCAATATAAACAGCCACATGCCAGGTGGGATGCTCCAGTGCTGCAGCTTTCTTGCTGTGCTAAGTGCCCACTGTTACAGGTCCCATGTGTTATAGCAGTGGTATGGTCAGACATAGCTAGTAATTGGAAACAGGGCAAGATACTTCAGTAGTGGGTAAATTGTGGCTAGTGGTTGGCAACATGGCAAGACACTCAGCTGTGATCAGATGTGGCTTGAAGTTGACAACAGGGAAGGGTACTAAAGAAGAAGTAGTAGCTGTTCCTAAGGAGGGTGGGGGAACATTTTAATTAGGTGTCTCAAATCAGCAAAGACCCCAAGCACGGTGTCTCCTGCTGAGGATGCGAGACATTCTGCAACACTAAAGGTGAAATGGCGACATGGGAAGGAGTGTCACTTGCTGCTGCAGCACTGTGTCAAACATATATGTACCGGAAAGATGGTCTCTGGTTTGTAACCAGTATAGGGTTGATTCAGCACCAGATGACAAAACTCTACTACTTTTTAGGAGAGAAAAATGCCATTCACTTTAATTGTCTACCTTGGGGCTGATTCTGCACTAGGTGAAAATTTACATCTGGTGAGGAATCACTCCCAGGGTGGACAATAAAGGTGAATGTCAGTAGTTTTCTCTCATAAAAATGAGTTTTCTCACCTGGTGCTGTATCAGCACTAATATGGTAGACCATATGTTTGGACATATGAAAAATCATAATAATACACTAGAGATAAGAGTACATTTTTGTAACAAAGTCATGGTGTTGGGATAGTAGGGTATCACTAGCACAACAACCACATATTTAGGGCTTCACATTATTTTTGATAACGCCTAAGGCTTTTCTTTTTACTTAATTCCGTGCCCCTAGTGAGTATTAAATTGGTTTTAAAACATTTCCACTTGATCCAAAGCTGATGTTGGGCTTTAACGTTTCCAAGCTGAAATGTTGATTTGTAGACCTACATTGTGCATGCTGACTTCACAGCATTTCTGTTCTTGTAAATCCATGTAAGGCAAATCTCATATAGTTTACTCAGAATTGCTTTGTACTTTTATGCTCTCAGTTTATGCAGTTTATTTCCTTGGGCAAAGAAGCAAACATTATATATCCATATGGGATTTCCAGCCAGATTTATGATGCTCATGTTGCACAAAGTCTAGATATAAATAAAAGCTACCTCCATGTTTAAGGACGGTTGTCAAGCCGCTGGATCAAATGTTTTTGTGCAATACAAACAGCACTGACTAGTTGTTGGAACAATAGCGTGACAAGACAGCTCCAGCTACACAGGCAGGAGTTGGGCTTTCATTGAAATGTACTTGGATTATAATCAAACAAGACTTTTTAATACTACAGTGGTTTAGTAAAATTGTACTAAGATTGTATATTTAGATTACAAGGTGTTTAGCACGTTATAAAATCAGGCTAAAATGAGGTTTGCTAACATCATTGACTCCCAATGGAATTTTCAGGACTGGACAGTTTTCCACCCTTGATGTCCTTTTACTAAATAAAACCAAAGGTGTCCTGCTCCCCAATTTCACTTTATTTAAAGAGAAAGGAAATGGCAAAACTAAAGCAGCCAAGAGCTCACCTGAAGCCTGCCCCATTCACCCCTGCTGGGATCTGCCACATATGGAGTGTGGTCATGGAAAGAAAGGAAAAAATATGGTGCTGTAAGGAACTTACCTCTGCCAGGGGGCCGGCAGCGAGCGTCCGCAGGACGACGCAGCACTCCTGCTGCTGGGAGCGCGGTGTGTCACTCTGGCAGCCTCCCTCGCCCCTCTCTAGCTGTGCAGGCGCGCGTCCCGCAGTCTGTAGATTTCGCCACTAGGAGGCGCTGTGCTGTTAGTGGCAATCAGCGCAGAGTGCTCCACACCTGATGGGAATCAGGGACTGATCAGCCTTGCAGCCAGGACTGACCAGCCCCTGGATAGTGCCTCCAATCACTCACAGTGTTGTAAGTTACACCAATCAGCACATACACTCCCCCCCAGGGTGGCCATTGGTCAATTCCCCAATAAATATGGAGTCAGCCCAGCACTCAGTGCCCGTGATAGTCTCTTGTGATTAGGGTGTGATTCTGTTAGCTGTTACCTGATCCTGACCCGGCTTGATCGACCATTCCTGTCCGCTGCCTGTACCGACCTCTGCTTTGTCTGACCACAAACCTGCCTGCCCCTCTGGATACCCTGCGATCTCTGACCTCCCGGCTTGACCCTTTGGCTACTCCTGACTACGCACTTGTGTCATCCCTGTACTCTGACGCACCCTCTGAATTGACTACCTGTGAACGAGCTCGGCTTTGGGATACCCACGTGGTTCATCGGCCTTCACCGCCAGCCATCCTTTGCGCCTATTAAGACCTGGGGGCAACCGTGTCCGGTGAGGCGTACCTAGCGTCCCGGCAAACGGGGGCTTGACTATAGGCAGAAGCGGCGGTGGAGATTGGGGGTTGCCTGCTTACAGAAGGCTGGTGTCCCGCTGGGCATCACAGGTGCTTTGCTCTAATAGCGGTATAAGCAGCCATTTATATGTGAATTGTATATAGTTTTCATTTCCTGATATACTTTAAAAGTCTAATATGTAGTAAGCATGACAATGATAGGCAATAAAGAAAAATACTATGGCTTTCCTGAGACACAAAATTAAATCCAGAGCTGGACATTAACAGTCTAGATGCATCGTGGATACAAAGAGGTGTTCTCAGACCATCTCTCATCTTCACAATCTTCAAGGTGGCTCTAGCTAGGGACAAAGATGGTAATTCTGGAAAGAATCCTGGCAAACTGAAACAGGAATGCTCCAAGACAAAATGAGAGGATATCAGGACACGCTTCTGGGTTACATAATAAATGGCTAAATAAAGCAAGGCTTGTGAGCTACAGTCTCTCTACCAGGCAATGAGATTTATATGTAGTAAGCGTGACAGTGAGGCAGTGAAGAGAAATATTACGACTTTCCTGAGACACAATGAAATGCAAAGCTGGACATTAACAGCCTAGAGGCATCATGGATACAGAGAGGTGTTCTCAGACCATCGCTCATCTTCACACTCTTCAAGGTGAGGAACAGTCTCTGGGGAACAGCAATCTTCCTTTTTGCAGGCTCCATGTGTACACTGTCAGGGTTTAGAAATTTCCATGACAGTTCCTCATGTGTTTGTGATTGAGCAGCATGAGCCAATTGAACTTCACACAAATTACCCCTGAAACAATTAGGGGAAAAAGCATATAGCACCTTTCTAGCGAAATTAACAGGAGAAACTAGAAGTAATAGAGAAGACATGTTCTATTGCTATAGAAGCCTTAATACAACTACCAAACAAAACTGTGCGTGTGTCCCTTTGAATGGGTTGATTGAGTCATCAGTATCATCTATTCATAATTGTTGTTAGGTAAAGTACTAGAAACATAAAGTGCTAGAGAACTGATTTAAATAGATGGTGTAATGCCCCACATACATGCATATTCATACTACTTTGCTAAGGGGGGAGCTGCAGTGGCTTTAGGTGAGTCTGTCTTTTTATGCGCACTTGCACCAGAAAGGAGGTAAGGGACATCTCTCCAGGTAAGTCACTTTCAATTTAATAATTGCTGTAGATTTTTTCAAAAAGGTGTATTCATAGAGTGGCGTAGGACAACACTAAAAGCAGAGCTCCAGGCAAAGTATACTCATTAGGAAGTAGAGCCCTGAATACCCCCCCCCCCCCCATACAGTCACATTTGAAATAGTGACCCCATTGAGAAGTGCTAGTTTGATTGTGTGGCCATTAGCAAATCAGAGAGGCACCACCAACTTGCTACACCAAGAAGAGATCCCTTGGATGCTCTTGTCTTATCGTGCTGTGTATACCTTGCGCACAGGCTGTGAGCTCAGCTTTTGTTCGCTGAACCACAATGAGAGGGAATCCATTTGGGGCGCCATTTCAAATGTTATATTATGATCAGCCACTGTTACTCCTCTTCAGTTTGGTGTGCCGGACAAGTCGTTTGGGTAGGTCTTTGAACATTGGACATTCACTATTTAGATATTTCTCCCTTTCCTGGTTGCCTCTGCTTTCCTCAGCCTACCTGGGGCACCCTTCTCTTGGTTTCCCACTCTCATGCTCATTGTCTCTATACCCAGAATGTAGTGTTAAGCACTTTTCACCAGTTGCTATATTCGCATTAGGGTCGCGCAATTCCCGGTTTCACATTCCCGGTTTCAGCATGTGTCGCGCAATTCTACAGGCACCTTTTACATGCAATTTTTTTAGCATAAATTTGTGCTCAAGCCCATGCACATGTGAGTATTCTCATTTTAAGTTTGCCCACATGAGAACATTTTTGCAAATGTACTCACACTCGCATGATTCAGGGACCACAATTAACATTATAGACAGGCTATTAAGGCAATACATTGGTGTTAGACTTCCCTCCATATGTTTGCTGGCCAGAATGGTGCTTTTGGTGTGTTTTAGTTGCCTTCTGGGAGAAATGGAGCCTTTTGATGAATGCCTTGCTCATGCGCCTGTTCTATAATATAAATGTTGTATTAAGGAGGAAAAAACATATGGAATACATTTCATTGGTCTGGCTCAAGAAAATCCCTGGGGGTATCTATTCGCTGAATTCCAGAAGGAATCCCTAGAGGTAAAGATTTACAACTCCCAAACTGTTTATGTCAGTGCCATCCATGGTCAGGGATCTGAAAGGTTTGGCATTTTGGTATTTATAGCCTGAGATCAGAGCTTTACTGGTTCTCAAATATGATGGTGAACACACATTGAGAACATCGGAATCCTTTCAGTGGTGCCTCAGGGACATTTATATGTTAATCTGAATAATGGAGATATCTTCATCTGTCATTGTTTAGCTCACTGATGAAAATGAAAAATAGCTCAAATAAATTGTAAAAGAAACTAGAATGTGGCTGCATTCATCGGCATGAGGTCCCAACATCTCCCTTCATCAGTCCCCCACTGACCATCATACAATGTTAGTGCTTTGATCTTTGGAGATGGCAGACTACCACCATCAGATAAACTCTGCTTCATTCACAGCTCCTTTACCACACCCTCAATAATCTCATTGCCCGGTAGAGAGTCTTTAGATCACAAGACTTGCTTTACTTAGCCATTTATTATGTAACCCAGAAGCATGTCTTGATATGCTCTCATTTTGTCTTGTAGCGCCTTTTAGCGTTCCAGTTTCAGTTTCAGTCCAGGATTCTTTTCAGAGTTACCATCTTTGTTCCTAGCTGGAGCCATGTCTATTCCTGATATCCAATAGCTCTCTCCCTGCCTTGAACATTATCTCCTGCCCAGTAATCTAGATAATGGTTATGCAACAATTGCTGAGGGAACAATTGGGGAATGTTGTGGTGAGATTCTTTGGTACCAATTGTACATGTGGAAGGCACTCCTGAATGATTTTGGCATGAATCTATCCTGGCAATATACATGCTGATTGTCTTACTTGGGGCAGATGGGATCTTATTGCAGGACGATGTGACACGGACAGAAATGTGTGGCATTGGTTAGAGGCGCATGAACAAGATTTTCAAAAACTACCTTGCCCCCCTAATTTCCCAGACTTGAACCATATTGGGCATCTATTGGACCACCTCTATTGTCATGTTCACTCTATGGATCCCCAGTAGGGAACTATTTAATGGCGACACCTGAGAATTCAGGTATTGCTGCCTTGATAAAGGGGCCGTGTGCCTTGAAATGTCAGTAATACTTTACTGAGGCGATCACCTTGCTTTTCTCTATTTAGCCTGCCATGCATTATATCTTGCAATATGCTCATTGTACCTATATCTTCTTATGACGGCATCTGATTCACATTGTCTATGTACTGTTCACTGTATGTAAGAGTTTATGGGAGCCATTGTACACAATGGATGCATGACTGCATGTCATGAGTGCAAGTCAGCAAAATTCCCAATAGCTACCAGACGCATGAAGATGATGCTCCATGTAAATCTGACCATGTGGATATTATAGGCATTGTGCAGTTCTGCATTTGGTTATCTCGTGTTCCTTAACCTGTATTTTGTACAGCAATCCAGCTTCTACTTCCGGCCCATTGCATTTCCCAATTCTTATTAGTTTCAGCTTCACACTTACCTAAAGACTGATATCCTGTTTTACTAGTTAGCACAATTCATTATACATAGCACTTGTTTCAAGCATATCTCAATACTGATGTCTTTTTACAGCATACAGCGTACAGCTTTTAGCATACCTGAACTCTATTGCTATATAGATTTTGTTCACTGTTGCTTTCTTAACTACATAATTGTTAGCCTACTGTATCATCACAAAGTGGGAAGGAACCCAGGGCCAATCTGACTGGTGACAGTTTTGGGTAGGCATGCTAATAATAATAAAAAGAATGCATACCCTCTGTCCTGAAAACAGTACCTGACAGCGCTATTCCCCTCTATGCTGTTGTTGGAGGAATCCCTTGGGGGAATAACCTAATGAAAGTGCAGTCATTTTAATACAACCCAACCCAGAAATACATCCTTGGCCATATATGTTTTCTAAAAAACAATTTTACCATGACACTAACCCAAAGCAACAGTTGACAATAATAAGTCACGTAGCCATGCACTCCTCACAACCCAGCTAAGCCCTCAATACATTTTATAGGTTGAAAATAAATGAAAATGGTGATTTAAACCGGACCTTCACCCTGAACACCCTGAATAAGAGCCTATCTTATATGTTTCCCCCACCCCATACATATAGATTGCCCACATTAAAAATCATCTTACCTGCATCTAGTGCATTCTCTGAGTCTTTAAACATCCAAGCTCATGGAGTCTTCTCACTATGGCGCTCTGCATTCTGGGATTGCTCTCCCCCCACCCCCCCTGCACTCCCCCCCCTCCTCAGTATGTGATGCTTTTAAACCGGACCTTCACCATGATTTAATGAAAAGCCCAAACCCTTCAATAACTATTCCCCAGCATATACAATTTATATATTTTAAGTTTTTTGTCACTTACTTATTATTCTTTGTTCCTGAACTCTGTTCAGGACTCTAGGATACGGGCACCGCCATCTTGATTCAGAAGCATCACAAATTCTGAGGAGAGGAGAGCAGCATAAAATGCAGAGGGCGCGGTTATAGCTGTGCTTTGCACAGACAGAGCAGAGCTGGGGTCAGGGAAAGGTCAGCAATCCCAGAATGCAGAGCAGCACAATCAGAAGACACTTCCTGTTTGCAGGCTGCTTGATGCTCCCTGAGCCACCATCTTGGATGTTTAAAGACTCATAACACGTAGTAGATGCAGGTAGGATGATTTTTAATGTGCAATCAGGGTGTGAGAAACATATAAGTTTTGCTCTTATTCAGGGTGAAGGTCCGCTTAAAGACGGCTCCCATAACTTAGAGTCCTGAACAGAGTTGCAGCCCAGTGAGGGAAAGATTAACAAGTACGTGACTAAAAATGTAAAATATATTACCTTTAAATGCTGGGGAATTGTTTATTAAGGATTTGGGCTTTTTGTTAAATTATGCTGAAAGTCCAGTTTAATGAAATCAAGAGCTATTTCACAACTTAACAGGCCAAGTAACATGTTAGCACGGGAAACCTTCTTTGACATCAACTTCACCATTTTTGTATTCATTGACCTGAGCTGACCGTGAGTTTTTGGAGAACTTCTGCTTGAAATGCTTTTTAGGATCTCAGAATAGCCCAGCAGAACTGTGGTTTTGATGCGAACTGCCTCCCTCACTCATATATCTTTTGCTTGAGGATATTCCAAAAGTTCTCAATTTTTTTTTTTTTACACCATGAGTTTTTCTCCTTTTATGTCCATAGCAGCCAATGAGGTATCCTTTGCAGCATGAGATGGTGCTTTGTCATGTATGAAGACTTTGTTCTATATTGAAGCTCTATATTCTTTGACGAGGTCATTTTAACACATTTGGGGACACTAAAGGAACCTACCATCTCTATGCATCTCCTTGCTGACATTGCAGCCTTTTTGAAACATGGTGGCCTACTCCATCCATCTGGACCATTCAGTAAACAAGACCGTTTGAAAATGTATTCTTTATGTATTTCCAGGCTTATTGCAACCATTTCTGCTCGTGAGCACTGGCTAGGGTTGGCAAACAGTAGGTTTAAGCACAATTGCAAGACTCTGGCGGATACTCCACCTTGACCTCTGCGGGACTCCAAACACACCAGTAGCATTTTAGAAGCTACTCGCTTAATCCGATTCATTTGTCTGGCATTATGCCTTTATTTGCACAAATCCATCTGTGCTCTGAATCAGCCACAAATCTATTTACAGCATGATGATCACGCTTAAAGCAGGGTTTTGTTCCTCTTTATGCTTTGTGAAGTATTTAATGTTTTCCTACCTTGTCCAAGGCATTACAATATGTGATGCTTTTAGGCAGCAGATAAATCCTTTTTCTTTCTTTCCCTTTTTGCTTAAAACCTGTGGTCTGCTTAAAAAAATGTGGAACGTACTTCTTAAAGGAGCTGTATAGCCTGGCTGAATATTTCTTGATGCTGGGTGTAGGGGAGGCCGATTCATTAACAGCGGCAGGTAGCGACAGTTGAGCGACTGTAGCGCCCGCTAGTAGTCGCTGTGCTTGGCCGTTGTTCGGTAGTTGATAGCGACTCAGTCGGTTTGCTGTAATGTTGAATATTGGGTGAGGAGTCGCTATTTGACAGGTTCCGCTCTGTATGGGAGCGCATGATAGCGACTGGGCTTAGTGACCAGCTCCCACCATATTCATTAAAAAATCACGATCAAAAAATTCTCGCGCTGTAAAATGCATGTTTAAACCCCAGAGCGCTGCCGCCGATGGGTTAAAAGTAGTTTTTTAACCCCAAAACCACCATATTTTTGGAAACAAAAAAAAAAAAAAGTTTTTAAAATAATTTAGTAATATGAATACATTAATATCAGACCTGTAATATCAATTCTGTACAATTTATTTATTTATTTATTTTCCCTTCAAAAAATTATCTAAAATGGCAGAAGTGGTCACAGAATTTTTCACATAAAAAAAAAAAAAATTAATAACAATTAATTATTAATATTTAAAGATTGTTCCATTGAAATGCATTGGAGAGCGCCAGGTAGCGAGAGGTCATACCTGTCGCTGTTCAAGGTCGGACGCTGGCGCTGTGGGCTGAGGCTGGAATAATGATGAATGAGTGGCTATCTGGCGCTATCTCAGTCGCTAAGCAGGATCGGCTTGAAAAATGTGTGATTGTGGTGGGGAGCCGGCGTTCTCGTGGCGGGGCCCGTCATTACCGGCCGCTCACCAGTCGCTACCTGTCGCTGTTCCTTCATAAATAAAGGCCTAAGTGACCCTCATCCAATCATATTTATATGGATTTTTAGCATTGGTCCATTTTTTGCAATAGTGCTCTCTTAAGTTGATTTCTTTCATTGGGCTCACCTGGCAAGCTAATTATCACAGGATGAGAAACCTCTACAATTTGCTAATTTTGAATAACGAGTAGCTGTAAATGTAAACTGTAATAGTTTTCTGTAGTTGTTGGTTTCTCACTGCAGTAGACGCAAAGTCACGTGTTACCTTTAGAATTGTCTTTAGATGTGGGCACACAAAAAGCTGAGTAACATTCCATCTTTCACCTAATACAAGCAAAGATTGAAAATGAATTAGCCGTGCTTGTTTTAGATTCAGTTAAGAAATGTTTTAGGAAAGTCTTCAAAAAAGCAAATACATCTGTTTTCCCTAAGCCATCACATATGCCTAAAGCCAACAAGTGTCAAGGTGTCAGGTATATGTTTTATAGCTCCAACCTATAACTGGTGTTACTGACCTAATAACACTAGGCCAGATGAGGCGTGGAATGCAAGCTCTTGTGTGATGGGCAAGCTGCAGAAACCACACTTTAATCAGGCCAGATCTGGGAGATTTGTATTGTGGATTCAGGCTCAGCTTTCTGCTCCAACCAAAATGTTGTGCTTCGGGTTGCCATAGCTTTCCAGTTGACCTATCAACGTTTAAACTGTCTATTAGCAAAAAGAATATTGGATTTCATTTGATTTTTAGCAGGTTCGTGTGTAGCTAACATATAACTATGAATGATAGAACTGTCTAAAAATTGTTTTCTCTGCTTTTTCATTGTTGGGTGAAAAAGAAACTGAGCAGCACCTTGAGCTTTGGTTGTGCTAAACTCTAGCATGTATTTTTCCTAATTGCTTGTCAAATACTATCCACTGATGTAAACCGTAAATTGCTCCATGTAGCCAAGCTACATGATTAACAAACCATTTGGAAAGAAACAGCATAGGTCTGATAGAATAGGACACTCAGAATATCCCCCGCTAATCCAGATACCTGTCATGACAGATGAAAAGGCCAAAATGTTAATGAAAATATGCTATTTCTGAATCAGAGGCAGCGCGTGTCCTTAGAGCAGCCTGTAATTATGACTGAAGAAAGAGACAATGGCTTTCTGTATTATGTTTTAAATAAATAGATCATTTCAAGTAGGATAAAAAAATTTTCAACCAATGGATTCAGTGCAATTCATTTAAGCACTTTGAAGCAGAACAAAATCCGGGAATTCACTATGCCAATTTTGGATGCCCCACGGGGAGGCCGATTCATCAATAGCGCCAGGTAGCGACAGATGAGCGACTGTAGCGTGATTTTTTCAGCGCCAGCCAGTATTCGCTGTGCTTGGGCGGCATTAGCTTGATGACAGCGACTCAGTCGGTGTGCGGTAATATTGAATACGGGCTGGGGGGTCGCTGTTTCACAGGTCCAGCGTTGTATGTGAGCGCCTGACAACGAATGGCCAGAGCGAACGGCTAGCTTCATATTCATCAACAAATCACGCTCCGAATGTGCTGTCGCTGTCCATTCCTTGTTTAAACCCCAGAGCGCTGGCGGCGCTCTGTATTAACTAGTTTTTAACCCCTAAACAACCATATTTTTTGAATGTAACATTATACATGTTTTTAGAATCATTTTGTTATATGAATACATTAATATCAGACCTGTTAGATCAATTCTGCACATATTTTCTTTTTTTTTTTTTGACTTAAAAATAAATCCTAACATTGCAGAAGTGTTCTCCGATTTTTTGACATTAAAAAAATTAAAAAAAAAATTATTACCAATTAATCATGAATTATTATAGATTGCTCCATTGAAATGCACTGGACATCGCCAGGGAGCGACAGCTCATACCTGGCGCTGTGAGGGAATTTGCAGCGGCGCTGTTCGGTCCAGGCGGCTTCATGATGAATGCCGCGCTAGCCGTCGCTCTCGCCGGCGCTAGCCTCATTTTGCTTGATAAATGCGTCATTGTGACCGCCGCCGGGCGTACTTGAGTCGGTAGTCGCCGTTAGCTGCCGCTACCTGGCGCTCGTCGGACACTACCTGGCGCTATCGCTTGATGAATAAGGGCCTAAGTGAATAGCTGCTGTTGGAGCCAGAGCGATCTGAGGGTTTCACACAGCAGAGAATCACAATTTGGGATGCCCCATGCGAAGACCAGCGACCGGCCCAAGAGTTTTTTAGACTCCAGAGCTACCCACCCAGTGTTTTGTTCCACTTTAAGTCAACCTTTGTATTTTGAAGCTGACACATATTGCTATTATTATATCGCTGGTCTACACAGTCCCACCATTCTTCCAGCACCAAGGCCAGAGGCAATGGTTTTCCCCACCCAGGGCCATTCAGGCTCTTCAAAAACTAGAAAAGCTTATATTACCAAGGCATGTGGATGCTAAGCTGCTGGGAGCGACTAAGAGGCAGATTTATTAATAGCGACATGTAGCGACTGTAGCGGTATTTTCACAGCGCCCGCTAGTAGTCGCTGTGCTTGGCCGTTGTTCGGTTGTTGACAGCGACTCAGTCGGTGTGGCGTAATGTTCAATACAAGGTTACGAGTCGCTATTTTACAGGTTCCGCGATGTATGGGTGTGCATGATAGCGACTGGTCAGAGCGACCGGCTTCCACCATATTCATCAAAAAATCACGCTCAAAAAATTCAAGCGCTGTGAAATGCATGTTTAAACACCAGAGCGCTGGAGGCGATGTGTTAAAAGTAGTTTTTTAACCCCTAAACCACCATATTTTTGGAAACCAAAAAAAAAAAGTATTTTAAATAATTTAGTAATATGAATACATTAATATCAGACCTGTAATATCAATTCTGTACAATTTTTTTATTACATTTTTTTTCCCTTAAAAAATTCTAAAATGGCAGAAGTGGTCACAGAATTTTTCACATTTAAAAAAAACAAAAAACATTAATAACAATTAATTATTAATATTTAAAGATTGTTCCATTGAAATGCATTGGAGAGCGCCAGGTAGCGAGAGGTCATACCTGTCGCTGTTCAAGGTCGGACGCTGGTGCTGTGGGCTGAGGCTGGAATAATGATGAATGAGTGGCTATCTGGCGCTATCTCAGTCGCTAAGCAGGATTGGCTTGATAAATGTGTGATTGTGGTGGGGAGCCGGCGTTCTCGTGGCGGGGCCCGTCATTACCGGCCGCTCACCAGTCGCTACCTGTCGCTATTCCTTCATAAATAAGGGCCTAAGAAAATAATTAAAGAAGGAAGGTGTGAGAGCACTGGACTGAATATCACAAATCTCGGCTCTTTAGTGAACCTAGACCTAGGCTTAAAGGGATTGACCAGTCAAACGCTCAAACTAATTGCTTGGCAGCGTTCCTGATGTAGTGTCAGATCCATGCTCTCTCTTAACACACATTTTTCAACATTTGTTCTTTGCTGCATCCAGTTTCTTCCACCTGATCCTGACAAGAAATCGACTGAGGCTCGGGTAAGGTTGACACCTCCCTCCATTAGTGCTAGGCTTGAATGAAGCCGAGGTAGTTCTCTGTAAACCCAATAGAGAGATTTTAAGATTAAATTGTATAAAGCCTTTACTCATTACAATCTTTGCCACATGGGTGATAGCAGCTTAAAAATATTTTTCAGTATTCAGTATAAGTTTTCAGTAAAGACTGATTCCGATAGAGGCCTGCCTGTTGCAACATGCACAAAAGACTCTAAATGCCACCTTGAGCATTTAGGACATAAAATCAGACTGTGTAGTGAGTGTTAGTAAGAGCTAAACCATTATGTTAGAGGAAGTGGTTGTAGCATCAGCAGGGACAAATTCGGACAAAAGTCAGCCAAGGGCTACCCGACTGGTTACATCCTTTTTATGGTTAGAATGACTGCCTATAAAAACTAAAGCAATATAAATGTGCAAAGTGGCAAGGAAGATTGCCATTGATTGACTAATCAGATATGATATGGACACAAAAAAACAACTGTAGGCAACTTCTTTGCCACCCATGAGCACTGCATTAAGATCATTACCTTGTCCTAGTGGAGCTTGTCCAGTAAGAGACATGCAATGCTGCAGTGTGCAGGCTATCCCACACCCTTCCTGTGAAAACCTCCATAAAGAATATACTTATTATTATTATATGTTATATATATTATTATACAGGGTCATAAGTGGCAGGAGGGGGTGGTTAAATTAGTTTAGGGTTCTTGCAAACCATGATCCTCAATGCTACAGGGGAGGGATTAGGGCTAAGTTAAATTTGTATTGTAGGAGATTAAGAAACTTGTAAACCTGTTATTAGGTATACATATTGTCTTGTTTTTGTCTTGTTCTCGACCCAAGCCAAAGCTGCTTGCTATTGTCAATAGGGAGGATGAACCAAAGCCTTTGCACATGCACCATTTTATAACAAATTGGGGTGGGGGGTGGATATGTGCCAAGTGGAGTACATATAATGGAGACAGGGAAGGCAGGTGCCACCAAACCCATGGCAGAATGGTGCCCAGAGCAAACTGCCTTCGCCCTCTTCCCTCAGCCCCACACACCCCTGCCTCCCTTAAAGTTATACTAAAGGCAAGTCCGATTGTTGTCCCATTGTGTCATGCTACAAGTTGCACTGTTCTAAACTTCAATCTGTTTTCAAAAAGACCTTGTAGTTCCTAAGTTATCTTTAAAAGCATTAGAGCATTGGAGATTCATAAAAAAAAATGAAGAAAACCAGTGGGTGTGGCAACAGCAATGTGACGTAAGCACACTGTGATAAGTGTGAGAGGAGAAAGGAAGGCGGAATTTCAGAGCCAATAGGGACGCCTAGGCAGGGAGTGGGGGGTGTTCCCTTTCTTGGTCCACTGAAGGCTGATTGATGGACTAGGTTAGCGGGTGGGGACTTAAAGCTGAATGAGGAAGCAATTTCCTCACTAAGGAGACAGACAGAGCAGGAAGCACAGCACTGCAGCCTCTCAATAAAAGGTAACTTACTCATATTTATTTTTTAGCGTTTGACTCGCCAACACTTTAATGTCTGCTGTCTCAGCCCCCCCCCCCCCCCCCCCAGGGTGTTGGCATTTAAATGGCACTCAGTGCGCTGCAGAGTACGCGTAGGAAGTGCTGAGCAGTCTTACTATTGTGCTACAATCAGTAAGACTGATCAGTAAGAGTGCCATTCAAACCGTAGTGAAGAACAGGACAGATTTGGGGGTGTATCAAAGATTGGGTTAGGGATAGGAGGGCAGCAGGCTGGAGATGGGGGCAGCATGAAACAGGAAGATGTGGGGGTGCAGCATTGAACAGGACAGAGTAGGAGTGCAGCATGGAGCAGGGTCAGAGATGGGGGTGCAGACTTGGAACAGGGTAGAGATGGGGAGCAGCATGGCTGCAAGATCTTTTGGTAGCCATAAAAGTCGAGTCCAGTGTTCCCCTAACCCCCTCCCTGCCACCTTTCCCTGGTACTAAGGTAGGACAGAGGGCTATAAAGGTAAAAAAAAACCTTACTTCACCTGCGGTCCAGCGCGGCCCAGGACCCAGCACACCAAACAAACAGTGCTGTACCCTGGGGCGAGGTTTTTATATTGTAACCCCCTATCCTGCTTCAGTCCCAGGGGAGGAAGGCAGGGCAGGGGTTTAGGAAGTGACTGGACTTTAAACCAGACCAACACCCCTGGAAGTAACAGTGCTCAAATGCATCCCTCCCCAGAGCAATTCAGATTGCTGTACATAAAAATTCCCTGTACAAAAAAAACACAAATGTGGTTGGTGCAAGTGTGTGCACTATTTCCTGTCCCCACCTTTCCAGCGATCCCACAGTGATTGTGTACTTCCTGCCAGAATACCCACATTCCTTAAGCAGCTGTGCAGATCCCGGGGGTTTCACATAACAGAGTATCAGTATAAATTCTGAAGCCAGAGGATACAGACCGAAATCCAGGATAAAGGAAATCCTGGGATTTGGTCCACTTTAAGGCAAACTAAAACCCAGTTTTTTTTCTCTAACCTGGGTGTTGGTCTGCTTTACCTGGGATGCCCTGCTGTGCAGAGGTGTAGCTAGGCTTTCTGGCACCCAGGGCAAAGATTCAAAATGACGCCCCCACCTGTGCTCAGGCCCCTTTTTGGCACCCTCCCTGACCTGCAGCACCCGGGGCATGTGCCCCACCTGCTCTCCCCCCTAGCTACGTCCCTGCTGCTGTGTGAAATACAGGAAGTGCTGGAGGGAGCTGCTTAACTCTGGCACTCATTCTAAATGAAGTTCTGGGGTTACACTCCCCCCCCCCCACCACCAGCAAACAGACATCTGGCGTGGTCGGGCACAGTCACCAGAGGAAGGGATGTCATACAACCCATGCATATGTTGTTAGCTGACCTTTCAGGTAAGAATAAATGGCAAACCGGGGGATGCCCCAAAGACAGGGAGGCAGCCATCCTTGGAGTCCTCTAAACGCCAGGAACATCCACAGCAGTTTTTGGTCCACCTTTAGTGCACAGTGTGTTAAAGTGTGTTGGTGTTTATTACCTCTTATTGATTACTTTTGGGGGTGGTTGTGGGGCCCTGTAAAATCTGCGTGTGACCCATCATGTAGTACAGGGTTGGTAGCTTTACTAAAAGTCAGGTCAACCAGCCTTTTCATTGCAAAGTGTACTGTATCACGTGATTCCTGTTTAGTCATTGTAGAACCTGCCCCAACCCTCTTCCCTCTGTTAAAATGAAAAAAAACAAGCATGGCTGGATATTTCTTGATGCCGAGTGTATAAGTGACCCCTCCTCCTGCCATCCAGCATTTTTATATAGATTTTTGGAACTTTTTTTTTGTGAAAGTGCTCCTTTAATACACCTGTTTTAACTGACTAACTGCCACTCCACCTTTTAAAATAACATTGGCAAACACTGGTACTGTGTGTAAAATGTCAAAATATATGGACAAAACAGAAGGCTAATAGTTGATTATAATTTTATAACAACCGTAAATTATAACAAGTCATGTTTATGCCTCCTGTGTACATATTACAACTATTGTACCATGGGAGTCACTGAAACATTTTCTTTGGAATGAATTACTTATGAACATGCTCTGGTGATTTGTTTCCTCTTCCAGGTAATCCTTCCTAATCCAGGTATGTTAACACGAGCAATAAACACCATATATATGGAATTGGAGGGAATAGCCTGGTTAGGACACAGATGTTTTGTATCCGACACTGTGTGGCCTTATGTCATAGTGCTAAATGCCATGAAATGGATATAGACATCCATGCAAGTGAAGGTGCTTAGTACTTAAACTGATGGCTGACTTTTAAACCTAATGAAACAACCTTTCAGTAATAGACAAAAACAATCTGAATATATATCATTTTTGAAAGATAATGCTTAAGGTATCTAAAGAAACCTTAATTAAGGGCTTAATATTTATAAAAAACCAAACTGAGGACAAGATACATTTAACCCTTTAACTGCAAGCCTACAGTACCTAAAGATGTATCCCTCTGTTGCCAGACCATTTTTCTATACATTAACTGTGTTTTTATGAAGGAATGTCCAGGGATTTCCCAGGAAAATTATATATATTGCTTTTTTAGAGTTTGGGCTTGTCTTGTTTGTCATTTTTTCACTGTTTCAAAATAGTTAGTATTTATTAATTATATTTTTCAAACTTTGTCACGTATTTAAAATAAAAAATGTATTTTTTTTTAGAGAAAATCATATTGCGTGTTAATGTCCCAATCCTTCTGATTCCAACAGTACCACATATGTATCAGTAGATCCTTATTCAAGGGTTATTTAAGGGCACACAGGCCGGCCGGGCTTACCCCAGATACTGAAGGCTATCAGCTCACATAACCCTCATGGCCCCATGGCTATTCTGCTCCCCAGGGCTTTGGGAAGGCAGCCAGGTAATGGCGCTTGCTGGTAGGTGACTTGCCAGCTCCTTGTGAACTGGTATAGGTCTCTTACCAATTTACAAAGTGTTAAAAGAAAACGGCAACTACGTGAAATTCATGTAGCTGGCACATAATGGACAGCTGCGTGAAGTTGGTTTAACACTATCCTACTGCTCTACTGCTGCTGCACTGAAAACTTAAAGAGCCTCTTGTACAAAAGGTGTTGGGAAATGTAAAGTTCTGTGTTCAGTAAAGTAAGAATTCCTGGCGTAGGCCCTTACAGGACCATAACGTTGATGGATTCCTCAACTTTTCTAGGTGTCTTATCAAACTATCCATAGTGAGCCCCCACCAGACCGGCAGGAAAGACCGACCCGCTGCCAGTGACTGCTGGTCCAGCCACCAATAGAGGGATCGCCGGGCATTGTCCGTCAAGATGAAGCGACGGTCCAATGTCTGCACAGTCCTGCACCATTTCTTTAGGAGCAGCATTTGTAGAGGCCTGGAGTGGAAATGGGCATACGGAACTGCCTCGATAGTAGTCACCGTCAGGCCAAGGAGACGCATGCCCTGTCTGATTGTGGAATGTTCATGATTGAGGATGTCCCATACACTCTGAGAGAACTTGGCTTGCGGTCTAGGTGTCCCCGATGGCTTTTACATACCTGACAAATTCTCATTGCGCCAGAAGTCTGTTGAACCTCCAAACTTCTGGAAGGGAAAATTCAGCCACCTGTGAAATGAGGTCCTCAGTTCCTTTGCTGTGGAAGCCTAGTTGACTTCTCACCCATGGTCATCCAGACCAGGTCACCCAGAGACTCACTGAAAAAGGGAGGGCAGCACGAAAACAATAAATTCAGAACATCTTCACAGTCCCTTGCGACTGCAAGAAAAGAACTGAGGAGATCCTGCCACAAGCCTGCCCTATATAGGCCAGGAGGAGCTAGTTTTTTTCTATCTTGCAGTCTGAGATTACTCCATGCGTTACTACTGGTGGTGCCCCGGAATGGAAGAGATGAGAAAGAATTTTTCCTCCTCACCTATCCTATAGTGCTGCTGCTATCCCATACCGGTATGAGCCAGACAATGCCCTCTCCCTAAAACTGAGCCCAATATGGCAGAGTGAGGGGTCTGGTGTATGGCCTACCCCACTAACAGGGGCCCTGGCCTATTTGCATAAAAACAATGACTGGGATTAAAGTGTGCCCAATGGATTTGGCACCCAGGGCAATTGCCCTGCTCACTCTCTCTTAGAGACAGCCCTGGATTTTAGCCTGACATTCACTGTTGCTAAAAAAAAAAATAGCAGGACATAGGTTTATCATACATCAGTCAGTTATCTACCAAAATGTCTTCTGCTGTTGAAGATACTGCCATTAGAAATTTGGCTGTGGATCCATTTTTTTGGGCAATGAACACTTGTATAACTTGTAGATGAGCAACAGTCTGTACTATGCTTATATTTTAAAGGAGCCACAGCACTCAACCCTGCTAGCTTGCAGACCAACCTACAATCTGTCTCTAAACCTGGGTAAAAACAGAGGACTCGGTCACACACATCTGCAGAAGTATGCTTAAGCTGCACCACCAGCGCCAAGGTGCCTCTGTGGGGTGCAGTCCTAACTCTAATCTCTGAGAGCCCCATTAGTGACATACAATGCAATAGATAAATTGGGAGCAGGCTTACCTGAGGTTGCCCTTAACCTCAAGTGCAAGCCATGGGGTGGAAGGGTCAAAGACCTTGCAATACAGCCTAGATCCACAACTCATGCTTGCACAAATTCAAAAGAAACCTCAAGTGCAAGCCATGGGGTGGAAGGGTCAAAGACCTTGCAATACAGCCTAGACCCACACCCCATGTGCTTGCACAAATTCAAAAGAAACAAAGGAGGGGTGGCAGCTGCTTAGAACATTTTATAACTAACCTGGGAGGTACACATTGGCAGGGCAATTAGGATACAAAAGTCTTAAAGGAGCCACAGCACTTGGTTAAAAACAGAGGACTCGGTCACACACATCTGCAGAAGTATACTAAAGCTGCACCACCAAGCGCCAAGGTGCCTCTGTGGGGTGCAGTCCTAACTCTAATCTCTGAGAGCCCCATTTGGGACATACAATGCAATAGATAAATTGGGAGCAGGCTTACCTGAGGTTGCCCTAAATCTCAAGTGCAAGCCTGGTCTGCAAGCTAACAGGGTTGAGTGCTGTGGCTTCTTTAAGACTTTTGTATCTTATTTGCCCTGCTAACGTGCACCTCCCAGGTTAGTTATAAAATGGTTTGAGCAGCTGCCACCCCTCCTTTGTACTATGCTGATGACAAAACACAGATGACGACTTAATATATTAGGTCATACTAGTTATTTTTTATGTTTATTTTGATTGTTTTTCTGGAGAAGCAAGATAACTTGACTGCATCATGAAAGCCATTGCTTATCATCTTACAATTTCCTGCCCATCATACTCTGATGTGTCATTATTATTACTAATAGTGGTAGTATTTTCAAGGTTGTAGTTTCTTTACTCTTGAGCAAAATTGTGTTGAATGTTTTGTACTAAAGTATCTTTCTCTCCTCTTCTAGGTGTAAATGCTCCATTACAACTCAAGAATAGTTCTCCTTAGTCCCCATAGCCAAAAGCTGAAGGTAACAATTGAAACACATTAAAGCAGACCAACACCCTGAGAATCACAGGTGTTGGTCGCTGCTGCCACCGCTGGCAAAATGACTGTTTGGGGTGGCATCCAGAGTGCTGGAGCCCCTACCCTACGCACATAACCCCCTGAATTGCCGTTATCCTTACATCAGCCCAGTGGCGAGAATCCAGCACCCCGATTGGCCGACACGCACTCAACTGAGGAGCACATTCGACGGACAGAACGTCACTGCCCACATAAGCGTCAAGCAGCCAATTGCAGCACTGGATTCTTGTCGCTGGACCGATATAAAAGGTGAGGATTATGGGCATTCTAGAGGATTATGTGTGGAGGGGCAAGCATTCTGGATGCCCCCCTTGGTGGTGGCGACAACCAACACCCACAACCTGCAGGGTGTTGGTCCGCTTTAAAGAAAAAAGATATATAACAAAAAGATGATGCAATCAAGGTTTTGGAATTTGAGATGAGAAATCTCTCAGTTCACCATGTAAGCACTTCTGTTGTCGATCTCACCGCACATGAGCCAATCTGCAGTGGCTTCCACATCTCCACAGAGCAGGGTTGCCGATGAGAAGCAGCGGACTACGGTAAGTATATGGCAAACTAGGGAGTTATACAGAGGAGGGCATCCCAAATCAGAATGCCCCCAGGGAAAAAGGTACAAAGGAGGGGTGGCAGCCGCTCAGACCATTTTATAACTAACCTGGGAGGTGCACGTTAGCAGGGAAATTAGGATATAAAAGTCTTAAAGGAGCCACAGCACTAAACCCTGTTGCTTGCTTGCAGACCAACCTAAAATCTGTTTCTAAACTTAGTTAAAAACAGAGGGCTCGGTCACACACATCTGCAGAAGTATGCAGGAGCTGCACCACCACGCCAAGGTGCCCCTGTGAGGTGCAGTCCTAACTCTAATCTCTGAGAGCCCATTTGGGACATACAGTGCAATAGTTAAATTGGGAGCAGGCTTACCTGAGGTTGCCCTAAACCTCAAGTGCAAGCCATGGGGTGGAAGGGTCAAAGACCTTGCAATACAGCCTAGACCCCACACACCATGTGCTTGCACAAATTCAAAAGAAACAAATGGGGGGTGGCAGCCGCTCAGACCATTTAATAACTAACTTGGGAGGTGCACGTTAGCAGGGCAATTAGGATACAAAAGTCTTAAAGGAGCCACAGCACTCAAACCAGTTAGCTTGCAGACCAGCCTACAGTCTGTCTCTGCAGATTGTAGATTGTAGGCTGGTCTGCAAGCTAACAGGGTTGAGTGCTTAAGACAGGGGAAAAAGTAAATGGGAGGGTTATATTTTGGGTTGTGGTCCTCTTTAGTTTAACAATGCCAAAATAATGTCTCATGGATGGCGGTCAGACGGGTTTTATTTCAGCCCAGCTCATTATTCAGTTAATAGGAGACTTGGATCCACTATGTACCTTCCATGCAGGAAGTATAGTGTAATCAACCAACATGTCCACTTTGTACTAGTGAAGGTGTTGGCAGCAGGTAAAAAGGATCATTCATATACCATATAGATTACCAGCTTTAGGGAGGGTGGTTCTGAAAAATGTTCACTTCTCATCTTGAAAACTCTATCCCATATTGGTTGGTAATTTGCAGATAATTATTTTACCTCACTGGTACTTGAAATTTTAAAATAACATTTTCCACTTTATTTTGCATTGAGGTTAAAGAGGAACTATGGTCAAAAATGACCATAGTCCCTCATCGGCGCCGGAAAAAAATAAAAACGTCCACCAGGAACCTACCTCTCAGCCTATTCGCCTCGCATCGCATCGCTGGACATACTGATTCGGGGGTGATGTGCCGACGTGAGCGCCAGCAGCCTATCAGAACGGCCAGCAGCCAAGCCTATCAACACTGGCAGTGGAGGCTGATAGGCTGCTCCACGGCAGCCATAGAAGAGAACCTGGAAGAGGTAAGTTTGCAGGGCAGACTTTTTTGTTTCACTGCCATCGATGCACAGCGGAGCAGCCCAGGTCATGCTGCCCCGCTGCTTTATTGTAAAGAGAGACTATGGTCCTTCTTGATCATAGTTCCTCTTTAAGCGCTTGCCAAACTTTAGCGAAGACTGGCCAACTAAGACGATTATCCAGCTCTGTGCTGACTCCTCACATCACCCATTTCCTTTGTCAGGGACTAATGTAGCATGTGCTTATCTTCCCCATGGGGAGAGTATCTTCTGCCAAGAATGACCAAACTGAAATTAGATCACCATGGTTGGTCTGGGCGTATCTGAAGCCTAGAAATAGTGGGCAGAAGAAGCGATTGGTGTGAGGATCTGGAGCACTGCTGAATCACCCCTCCAAGTGGTAAGGAGTATAAATATATTTTATACTCATAATTGCCTTTTTTCTATGTGACAGAGAACGGGTTAACCAGTGACATTTCTTTTTTGGCTTGCACCACATACTTCAAAGGTTAAATGTAAGATGTCATCTTTGGGTGATGGCTGTGATGAAACAGGCCCCGGTCATGTTCTATTTTGGAGAGTGTCACAGTGTAATGGGTTGATTCTGTGGCCTGTGGCAGTTCACACCCTTTCCTCTTATGCTGTATTCCTCGGTGAGATAAAGAAAATGCAAGACATGAATGGAAACTGTGAGCTAAACTTTTTTTATTACTGTAATGCCACTAATGAACAGATAAATAAGCCATAGTTTAGTCATCCTAATTGTCCATGTGCAATACAAAGGATCCCTCATTACTGGTGAGAACATTTCTATGCAACAAATACCCATTTTATTTAATAATAAAATGAAATGTTGTTCATTTATTATGCCTACATGTGTTATAACCCTGTGTAAGCAACTTTCTGTTTGATCACTGCACGCAAATGTGGCTGAATTTCCTCCTGACTTGAATATAACTACTCTTTTCAAAAAATAAATAGTAGCTGTAATTTGGATTTAAAGGGAAAGTCAACTTTGTATACTTTCTTTTACATCCCAGTTCAGACCCCTCACACGAGACACAAGACTCCCCTCTTACATTCCACCCATTCCTGTGCTGCACATTTCACTTTTGTGAATGGGGGCATCCACTGAAGTCAATGGGAGTGCTCAATACTGAGGCCACGTCCACCCACCATGCCAGCTTCTCATACCAGTGTTGTGGGAGAGGGAGGAGGGTAAGGGTGGGAGTCTGGAGCCTGAGTTCACGTTCTGATATGCAGGTCTGAGCTTGGCTGGCTGGTTTCTCCTTGCCATTTTTTTTTCCACAATATTTTTATTGAAGATAGGCAATTGTTACAACCAAAAACAGCTTACATTTCAATTTGGAAAAACCGCATCTAGTTGAAATCATTATCATATAAATTAGAGCTCAAGTGAGATGTTATACAAAGCATTCAACGCATTTTGGAAACAACAATGGCTGAAAATTTAAGTACAGAACATAATGAGAGAATAAAGAGAATAGCCGAGGGATGAAAAAGAGGGAAAGAGGGAACAGGGTGGGTGTCCATACTACTACCAAGTCGAAAAGGTTAACACTAGGTTACAGAAGGTGGGAGCTAAGGTACAAATAGGTGACGATCAAAGTGTTTAGGCTGGAAATGGGTGATCCAACCTTCCCATTCTCCTTGCCATTTATTGCTTATACCTGAAGTCAAGGTCCTGTAATATTTCCACCCCCAAGTCACCTGCCTAGTCCAATCTTGACATGGCGGAGAGCCCAGGCTGTGACACTAACAATTCAAATAGAAAAACAGAAAATGGGTAAGTAACTAAGATATTCCACGCCAATGTAAAAAACACAACCCAAGAGAATAATTTCCAACAAATATGATTAAAGACACTGTAAAGGCCCTCATTTCCTGCAGCACCAGGTAGAAGCGATAGTAGAGCTCCAATTTTTGCCATTCCTTTCAATTCCATTCCTCCAGGACCACACAAAAAAAAGTGGCCTAACCGCCTCTCTGTCTCTTGGTGCTATCAGAGTGAGCGAGCATGGTTAGCCGTCTCTGACTCATAAAGCTGCACCATGTTATGCCTTTCTCAGCAACAACCCCAGAATTAAAGCAAATTAGGTTGCTTGTTAAGAATATATTTACACAAAATCCTCTTTTTTTTTAGAGGTTTTTGCAATGGCCTATTTTACACTATACCTGAGGGAAATAAGATGGGAAGAAATTAGTGTGTTCCTGGACAGCGTCTCTAAAACGGTAAATACGGCCATGTGTAAATAGAAGGAATCAGAAAAATCTGGCAAGTTAAAATGCCGAGTGAATGGGAAAATAGCAACAAAGATCCAAAACTACAAGAACAATTAGCAACATTTGGATTGACGCACATATCCTATACAAGTGTTTAGATCTCTGGGGTTTTGAATAGTGTTGAGCTCGAATTGGCCTCTATTCTGTTCTGGTGTAGTTTCTCCAAATAGTTTCCAGTATTCTGGTTTTGCATCACCCGAATCCATTTGAAGTCTTCAATTTCAGCATGTGCCTTTGGGTTTTTTGCACGAAGAGAAGAGCACAAAAATGAAATGAATGTAAGGAAAACGAAAACATCAGAGGTCACCTTTGCTAAGTTATTTTTTGGTGTAGAAAAAAATAATCCCTTTAAACCAGAAAACCCAACGGCCACAAAAACAAGAAGTCTTACCTTTCAGATTGCTTCTGTAGTGAAATAGAGCCATATAATTGGCTGCTACGATCACACGAACATGGCGGCCAGATACCCAGGGGAGGCCAATCTCAAGGAAAGGTAAGATTTTTTGTTTGCTTGTGTCCCCTGCGCTATAACACCATGAAATCAGGATGCCTCTCTGCACAGGGAACAACTCATTTAGAACAGTTGTTCTCAAACCTTTCATGGCGGGTACACCCTAAAGGCAATAATTCCCAACTGGGTAACTCCAATGAAGGGATTAATGATAAATGTAGCCAAAATAAATAGGTCACGGGCCTTGCAGCACTTTTAAAACAAGGAGGACATTTTTTAATGTTAAAAAACCATAAAAGACCCATCAAACACCACCTGAGGTGCTCCCCTGATCATTTCTGCATACCCCCTCAAGCTGCTGCATGTACCCCCTGGGGCACACGTATCTCAGATTGAGAAACAGAACTTTAAAACATCTGCATGAAATGCTAGACCTCACTTAAAAAAACAATGTCCAAATAACTAATAATCTTCAGCTTGAAACGTAGTAAGCCTTTACATTATTTTGCCATTATAGCAGATGGAAACTCATATTTGGGTCCACCGCTCAATGTGTGGGCCCCCCCATGCCCGAGCAGCTGAGCACTGCTGTTGCCTCCGGCGCTGGCCAGTTTTCGAAGAAAACCGGGCTTTTCCATCGGCAAAGCCATACCCCCCTGCAATTCGGAGAAAGCCTATTGGCTCTCTCAAAATTGCAGCTGTGACGAGGTGCAGCCGGCTGGTTGCATCCCCGGCACGCTGTTCGGGCATGTGCGTCCCTGCCCCCAGTCATTCAAAAAGGCTGGGCACGGAACCCCCCCAGGGGGGTTTCACACAGCGGGGCATTCAGTGTAGGATGGTGGCAGAGCCTGGAATCTTTTAGATTATGTTGCCATTAAAGCAGATGGAAACTCATATTTGGGTCCACCGCTCAATGTTTGGGCCCCCCATGCCCAAGCAGCTGGGCACTGCTGTTGGCATGGCGGTAGCCCGCTTAATCTTTTAGATTCCAGGGCCCAGCCACACAGGTTTTGACCTGCTTTAAAAGCTTTTCCTCCTTGTTATTACAGTGCTAACATTTAATGAAAAAATGGTAAATAAGAGTTACTGATACATTTGTATACTTAGCTTTATATGCAGATGTTATACCATAAAGAAAATTACATTATTTTATTGACCTCTAGCTTTACATAAAGAGGTTTTAAGTGAGTTAAAGAGGAATTATTGGAATTATAATGTCACTGTGAAAACACATTACTATAGTTGAAGGGGGTTTCTTCTATCTTATTCTACTTTCAAATGCATTAGATAGCAAATGGTGACTCGTGACATTCTCTACAGATAGACTACTATTTTTTATTTACCAAATAACAGAGCTGGTTAAATTAGACCCAAACTTTGCCAATATTCTGTTTTGGCAGAACTGAACCAAATTTGCAAAATTCTGGTCTAATTTACCTTTGACCTTAATCTGAACAGATCATCAAATGAGGAACAAAATAAGAGTTCATGCATAAAGGTAAAGTGCTATGGAACTGTGTGTCACTTTATATTACTCAGAAACTGACTCTAGTAGCCAATATTACCAAGGGTGTTGAAAGCATGTCATTAGATTTTATTTTTCTGCTGTAACCTAATGTTTCTTAACCAGATTTCTTATCGGGCATGGAGTTGTATAACATTAGAACCTGGCTGTTGGCCTAGTAATTGTGTTTTTCAAGTTTTATCAGCCTGCATAGTTGTTTCTAGAAATTCTGGCACTTATCGCCGAAGCTAGATTTAGTGCAGTCAGATGAATTCTATTTATTTTTGGCATGGCTCTTTGATGTAAAAATAATTGAAAATATGGGCATAACAAGCATATAAATGTAGCTAAATCCCTGTTCCAGACAAATCATTTTGTTATGTTTCGAACAGGGTTTGGAAAATTGAAACTCATTAGAAACAGCATATTGGAGCACAGAGCCCTGCCAGAGACACCATATTGGAGCACAGGCCCTTATTTAACAAGGGATAGCGCCAGGTAGCGAATGGTGAGCGAACGGTAATGACGGTCACCACCACGAGAACGCCGGCTCCCCACCACAATCACACATTTATCAAGCTGATCCTGCTTAGCGACTGACAGAGCGCCAGATAGCGAATCATTCATCATTATTCCAGCCTCACCCCACAGCGCCACCGAGTGACCTTGAACAGCGACAGGTATGACCTCTCGCTACCTGGTGCTCTCCAATGCATTTCAGTGGAGCAATCTTTAAATATTCTTAATTAATTGCTATTAATGTTTTTTTTTTTTTGTTTTTTTTTAAATGGCAAAAATTCTGTGACCACTTCTGCAATGTTAGATATATTTTTTAAGGTAAAAAAAAATTAGTGCAGAATTGATATTACAGGTCTGATATTAATGTATTCATATTACAAAATGTTTGTAAAAACATGTTTTTTTTTTTCCAAAAATATGGTTGTTTGGGGGTTAAAAAACTACTTTTAACCCATCGCCGCCAGCGCTCTGGGGTTTAAACAAGCATTTTACAGCGCGAGAATTTTTTGAGCGTGATTTGTTAATGAATATGCTGGGAGCCGTTCGCTATGGCCAGTCGCTATCATGCGCTCCCATACAGCGCGGAACCTGTCAAACAGCGACTCCTAACCCCGTATTTAACATTACCGCACACCGACTGAGTCGCTGTCAACAACCGAACAACGACCAAGCACAGCGAATACTAGCGTGCGCTGTGAAAATAACGCTACTGGCGCTCATCTGTCGCTACCTGGCGATTATATTATATATATATTAATATATATTAACCCTTATTTGCGGTGCCAATAACATAATGCATAATCACGGGGATACAATTTGTATAGACTTCCACATGTTCCACAGGATTGTGTAAACCATAAAGTGCTGATCTAGTAACCTTGGGGCATCCCAATTCAGGATGCCTTGATGATCGGCCTGCATTTACTCACCTACGCTGCACTCACTAGCTGCGGGCATATACCCAGCACAACTGTAACTAAGGCACACTGTAGTGTATGCGCCATTCAGACACAGTAGACTGGGTGCAGAGTGTGCCACACACCATGGGGAAACTGGGGATGCTGCTCCCTTATGTCTGGTGCCTTTTCCAAACAGGGCCGTATGCTGATCATCAAAATGCATGGTATATGTCACTGATTGGATGAGCGGTGGGGGACTTGAGGGGGGTTCACAGGATTGTAAAAATTATGGGTTTTGGGCCACTTAAATAAATAAATCAAACCACTAAATGCTGCCAAAAAATACAGAAATCAATGCTGTCTGTTAATTGTGGCCCTGCAGCTCCCCACCAGTCACTGTGCCTGTACAAAGCCCCCTCTATTCACTGAAATGGATGGGGCATGGCACTGACTGGCAGGAGGGGCGGAAACAGGGTGCAAGGACACAGTTTTTTTTAGCAACGGACCAGACGGCACCTGCTGTGGGAAGAGAGAGGCCAGTTTGTTTTTGGATCGGGTTTACAGACCCTCAGGCCCACAACAAGCCTAGAGTTTAGATCCATCAACAAAAAAATGAAATACAACAAAAAATACAACATGAACAACAATACATGTTTTATGTGATAATCATTAACATAACCACATACATAGCTTGGCTAAAATTGACTTAAATATAGGCAAGGTATCACTACAATCTCACCTGTGAACGCTTTTGCGTGTGTGTGATCGTCAACCACTCGAGTGTAAACAGCCCAGGCCCTATATAAGGATTCCCCCGGCAGTAGCCCGGTGACAGAGGATTCCCATGCAGTTCTTCCTTTGCCACCTTGGAACGTTACCTAAACCCATGAAACCTTTTTTTCTTCTCATGTATGGCCATTCTGTTCTTGGATTTTGCTGCTGGATTCCTCTCTTGGACTTTGCCTGCTCTCTTGTGTATGACTTCCAGCCCGCTTTCTGGATTACTCTTTGCATTAACCCCTTGTTTTACAGTTACTACATGTATGACCTTGACCTTCACTTTGACCTAACATCTACTTCTGTGACTCTGTGATCTTGGCTCACCTCAGGTCTGTCTCGTCTATCTCTTCTCCTGCCCTGCTGTCTGCCCAGACCCTGTCTCTCTGGGAATGGCCTTGGATCGCCCCAGCAGCAAATCTATCTAAGGGTGTTCCTTAGACAGCAGCGTGGAGCTGGGTTCTGGGTGGTAGTCTCCAGCTGCCAGACTCAGCAGTGGAAACCAGGACTCTCCGCCAACAGTGCTCGTCTCAGGTCAGTAACCCGTGATAATTATATAGTAACTATTTTCTCTTAACTGTAATTATTTTGGTAGATATATAAAGATCAATACATATAGAAAAGTTTTATGAATGTTCTGCTAGTGTATATCCAATTTATTACTCAGCTGAAAAAGGGCTATAGGTCTTCTCCGGGCAATCACAGATCGGTAAGTTTAACATCATTGTGGAAAAATTGTTTGAGGGGCTATTAAGGGACTATATACATGAATATGTAACTATCCATTATAAGTGACAACCAGCAAAGATTTACTAAGGATAGAAGCTGCCAGAGTAACCTGATTGGCTTCTATTAGGAGGTGACTAGAATCCTGGACAGAGGGACGGCTGTAGATTTTGCAAAAGCATTTGACACTTTACCCCATAGACGCTTATTGGGGACATTGAGATCTTCAGGATTAGAAAATACAGTTTGTAACTGGCTGAAGGATCATGTGCAATCATGAGAGTTGTGGTTAATGATACCTACTCTGAATGGTTACCAGTTGTAAGTGGTGTACCTCAGGGTTCAGTGCTGGGCCCACTATTATTCAACTTGTTGACATAGAAGATGGAATTAAAAGCACTGTCTCTATTTTTGCAGATGACACTATGCTATGTAACACAGTGCAGTCTATTGAAGATGTTCACAAGCTTCAGGCTGACTTGGACACATTGAGTGTCTGGGCATCCACTTGGCAAATGTTCAATGTGGAGAAAAGTCATGCACTTGGGGTCTAACAACCTGAAGGCCACATATGTCCTCGGGGAAATACAACTGGGTGTTCTGCCCAGCAGGGTATAGAATCATTATAATTCATTTCTGCCCTGTCATCGTATCCTTAGTGAGGTTATAGCACCATCTAGTGGTGTTAAGTTGTTTAACATGTGCTTCCGAGTTAAAAGTATTATGGGAGATTGCAATGCATTCTGGGAAGAAGAAGTGGGCTGTCTTTATCCTCCAGACACAGAGCTGCCATGATATTCCTCTCATCTAAAACTCCACCATCTGTGTAACAGCATATCTGGTGAGTCACTTACCTCAGTTACTAGGGCATTATGATATCTAGAGCTATTTAGATATTTGTACTACTCAGAGAGTTTAATGTGTAGATGTTAAACTGCTAGCTAGCCATGCAATCCTTCTCATATGCAGCCTTTTTATCATGTACTTCACTGTTATGTAATGTATGATATCTACAGATGTTATACTCTGTACTTATGCATTGCCATCTGTATTCTTATAGTTTTACCACAATCAAACACACAACCTGTTTCGCCATCACATAATAAACCTGTTAAACTGCAAACAACAGGCCTCTTATTTGGAGACAGGAATGGTTTATGCTGAATGTTGGATTGCACACTGAATGAACGTGTAAGAAGACAGAACAGTAAAACAGATGCTAGTTACCAGCAATAGTGGATCTGACTACACGGAGCCGCCATCGTCCACGCGGTCATGCGCAAAAGATTGCATATAGAGTCACTAGAATCGAGAGTTCAGCCCCCAGCAAGCACAGCACGATCCAATAAACGCCCAAGTCTGTTCTCACCTAGACTGTGTCTGCACAGAGACATCAAGCAGCCAGCAACAGGTACACCATGTCTACTAGCAAGGCATCAACATATGGGACAAGGTCACGAGCAAGCCGCTCTAGCAAGTCCTCCATAAAAGAAATGGCTGCTCTTGTCCGCGCAGAAGCTGAGGCCGCAAAAGTAAAGGCTTCCTTCGCTGAACAGGAGATGCAGCTAAAGCAAGAGACAGCGCGCCTGCAAGCTTCACTGGAAAAACTCGCAGCAGAGAAACAAGCAGCAGCCGCAATAGCCAAGGCAGTGTTCCTAGACGCTGCAGAGTTATCTGAATCTGAGAAACACAGGCAAGTACTCGGAGCAGACTTAGATCAACAGGATCCAGCACATCGCGTCTTAGAATTCGTTCACCACCATCCCAAGACAGATGACAACTACAATCCTGTATATCAGCCAGCTTATACAGAGCACCAAAGACCCTACCTTGCATCACAGCACCTCGAGCAAGACAGTATGTGACAAAGTGATCCTGATCACAACTGCCACTTTACAGAACGAAAGCTGCAACCTTCAATCCGACTTAAAGGGACACCCTTCGCGTCTGAACAGTATTATGCAGACTTCTCTATGCTAGAAACTCCTAAAAGGTATGGTGATACACCACGCACACTGCATAACAACAGCATACCAGGTATCACTGGCACTAAGCAGGCTGCCATGGACTTTGCTAAGTTCTTTGCTAAACGGGAACTGGTTACCAAAGGACTTATAAAGTTCACCGATCGCCCTGAGAACTACAGGTCATGGCGTGCCTCCTTCCAGAACGCTATAAGGGACTTAGATCTTTCCTGCAGTGAGGAGTTAGATCTCTTGGTAAAATGGCTCGGAAGTGAGTCTGCTGAACACGCCAGAAGAATCAGAGATATTAACATAAACTACCCGGGCAAAGGCCTAAAGATGGTGTGGGAAAGACTTGATGAATGTTATGGGTCAATAGAAGCTATAGAAAATGCTTTATATAAGAGAATTGAAAGTTTTCCCAAAATAATGGGTAGGAGTTACCAAAAGCTCAGGGAACTCAGTGACTTGCTAACAGAGGTACAGGTTGCTCAGGCAGAAGGTGATCTCCCAGGGCTAGAATTCCTGAACACTGCCAGAGGTGTTAATCCCATCGTTCAAAAACTCCCTTATAACCTACAGGAGAAGTGGATCACACATGGTTCTTGTTATAAACAGGTTCATAATGAACCTTTTCCCCCCTTTAGAGTGTTTGTAGACTTTGTTGCTCAACAGACAAAGATTAGAAATGATCCCAGTTTTGACTTTACATTGTCATGTCCCACTACCCCTGGTGTCAAGCCCCATAAAACACCAGTGGCAGTGCATAAGACTAACGTTGCCTCAACAGGTTCTCCTTACAGGTCATTTAGGTCTTCTCAAGAAGGAAACAAACTGGAAGACCTTACTAAACAATGCCCCCTGCACAAGAAACCACACTCTCTACTGAAATGCAGAGCCTTCAGGGAGAAGTCTTTAGAGGACCGCAAGGAATTCCTCAAAGAGAACAACATCTGCTTCAAGTGCTGCACTACAACATCGCACTTCGCCAGGAACTGTAAGGTCAGTGTGACATGCACAGAATGTGGTAGCACAGGACACAACACGGCTTTACACCCCGGACCACCCTCTCAGTTATCATCCCAAGCAGAGGAGCATGACAGAAAGCAGATAGACACTGACACAGACAACGCAGTAGTCACCTCTCAGTGAACAGAAATTTGTAAAGGACTTGCAGGAGGGAAGTCCTGCTCAAAAATCTGCTTTGTCAGAGTTTATCCAGCCGGTCAGCGAGATAAGGCGCTCAAGATGTATGCAATCTTAGATGATCAAAGCAATAGGTCTTTAGCTAAAGCCGCCTTTTTCGACACCTTCAACATCGTAGGGCCTGGTTCTCCCTACTCCTTACGGACATGTGCAGGTACCGTTGAGACGGCGGGGAGGAAGGCAACTGGGTACAAGGTAGAGTACATAGATGGTAAGACCTGCTTGTCCTTACCAACCATACTGGAGTGCAACCACATTCCTGACAACCGGTCTGAGATACCAACACCAGAGGTAGCAGCATACCACCCCCATCTGAGGCGTATAGCTCACCTGATACCAGAACTGGACCCAGAAGCCCCAATACTCCTACTCCTTGGACGAGACATATTACGAGTTCACAAGGCTAGAGGACAGATTAACGGCCCTCAAAACGCTCCATACGCCCAGAGACTAGACCTAGGATGGGTCATCATAGGAGATGTCTGTCTAGGAGGAGCACACAAGCCGACCTCAGTCAACAGTATGCTCACCAACACACTTGAAAATGGGCGTCCTTCCCTATTTCAGCCGTGTAAGAGTAGTTTCCTGATAAAAGAATTGCCACATAGCCCTCCCATTCTTTGTCCTTACGTAGATCCTTCCTGTGAAGATCACGCCTGCGATGGTGAGCAAGGTCACTTAGGGTGCACAGTCTTCCACAGGACAAGAGAAGATAACAAGGTCGCAATGTCCATATAGGACAGGCTGTTCTTGGATATCATGGATCACGGAATAGAAAAAGACAAGTCAAAAAGCTGGATTGCACCTTTGCCATTTAAACCTCAGAGACGACGCTTACCTAACAACAAAGAACTTGTCTACAATCGATTTATCTCCCTTATACACAAACTTCAGAGGAACCCAGAGATGAAAGAACATTTCTTTACCTTCATGGAGAAAAAAGACCAGTGGATAGGATGGTCTCTCGAAGCTTTGTCCAGCCTTCAGGTGGCACGACTGTATACTTCTGTGCCAGCAACTGAGGTCAATATGCAAAGACTATTTATCTTCTGTGATGCTTCAGTCAAGGCGATTGCAGCCTTAGCATACCTAAAGACCATAGATGTCAAAGAGCAATGCCATGTGGGTTTCGTTATGAGCCGGACCAAACTGTCGCCACTCCGTGAGCACACAATACCCAGACTAGAACTCTGCGCTGCCGTACTTGCAGTGGAGTTAGCTGAACTTATAACAACAGGACTAAATCTGGAAATCGAGGAAGTTGAGTTCTACACGGACAGCAAGGTAGTCCTAGGAAACATTTGCAATGAAATGAGACGCTTCTACGTCTATGTCAGCAATCGGGTGCTAAGGATCAGGAGATCCACTAGTTCTAAACAGTGGCACTATGTGTCCACACATCATAATCCTGCCGACCACACAACTAGATCTGTTGCAGCAAGCCACCTCAAGGACACTACATGGTTTAAAGGTCCTGCATTCCTGTACTGTTCAACGTCTTGCAACATCGAATCTGACTCGTTTGAATTGGTCGACCCAGATGTGGATGAAGAAATCCGACCTGAAGTATCTGTTCTAAATACAGCCATTACGGACCACCAACTCAAATCTCACTGTTTTGTCAGGTTCTCCACCTGGATGTCGCTTGTTCGCGCTATAGCCTGTCTAGTTCATATAGCTCAGTCTTACCAGTCATCATTACCCGTGGGTGAGAAGCCATGCAAAGGTTGGCATCACTGCAAACATGCATTTACCATTTCCAATATGGAAAAGTCCAAAAACACAATAGTTTACACTATACAACATGAATGTTATGCTAAAGAAACTAACAAAATGAACATCAGACCTGGGGATGTCGTGCTTATAAAAGACAGCCAGTCACACCGGAATGAGTGGCCATTAGGCCTAATCACCAACACATTCCCAAGCAAGGATGGGAACGTACGCAAGGCCGAGGTCAAAGTGTGGAAGCTTGGCGAATGCAAGTTCTTCCTCAGGCCAGTAGCGGAACTAGTTTTGTTGTTTTCACCTGAACAACCTAGTAGTGGCATCGGTTGACGCCAGACGGGGAGTGTTCTGCCCAGCAGGGTATAGAATCATTATAATTCATTTCTGCCCTGTCATCGTATCCTTAGTGAGGTTATAGCACCATCTAGTGGTGTTAAGTTGTTTAACATGTTCTTCCGAGTTAAAAGTATTATGGGAGATTGCAATGCATTCTGGGAAGAAGAAGTGGGCTGTCTTTATCCTCCAGACACAGAGCTGCCATGATATTCCTCTCATCTAAAACTCCACCATGTTAAACTGCTAGCTAGCAATGCAATCCTTCTCATATGCAGCCTTTTTATCATGTACTTCACTGTTATGTAATGTATGATATCTACAGATGTTATACTCTGTACTTATGCATTGCCATCTGTATTCTTATAGTTTTACCACAATCAAACACACAACCTGTTTCGCCATCACATAATAAACCTGTTAAACTGCAAACAACAGGCCTCTTATTTGGAGATAGGAATGGTTTATGCTGAATGTTGGATTGCACACTGAATGAACGTGTAAGAAGACAGAACACTGGGAGAGTCACTTGTTGAGAAGGATCTGGGGTTACTGGTAGATCACAGGCTAAATAACAGCATGCAATGCCAAGTAGCTGCTTCCAAGGCCACCAAGATACTATCATGCATTAAAAGAGGCATGGAATCACGGGATAGGGATGTAATTTTGCCTCTTTACAAGGCACTGGTGCGCCCTCACCTGGAATATGCCGTCCAGTTCTGGGCACCCATTCATAGAAAGGACGCTCTGACTATGGAAAGGGTGCAGAGGAGAGCCACCAAACTAATAAGGGGAATGAAGGATCTTAGTTATGAGGAAACATTACAGGAATTAAATCTGTTTAGTCTTGAGAAAAGACGACTGAGAGGGGGACATGATTAAATGGCAATACAGAAAATATGGGGAAACACTATTTCAGGTAAAATCCTCTCTAAAGACAAAGAGGCACTCCCTTCGACTGGAAAAAAGGAAATTCAGTCTCCGGAGGTGACACTCATTCTCTGAAAACAGCTTGGGTGCATTTGTTTTCTACATTTCACACAGCTTCAGAACAATCAGGTGATGTCCCCATGTAATAATTTATGTACTTGTGCAACTAGTCACTTTGTTATAAAGCATCATCCATGTAATTCTAGATATGTATCTAGTAACAGATCAAGGCAACTGGACTTGCTGTTTTCTTTTACTTCACATGTTTTGTGAATCCCACTATACAGAAAGGCAGTTGGATGACTCGTGAAACATGTTTAGGTAAAATAAACAGATATTGCAGTTGCCGAGATTTATTTCTACAAAGTTAAATTTATTTAACAGATTCAAATGAAATAAAAAAACTGGCAGCTTACCAGCCCCATGGCCTGTGGCCAACGTTTTGCACTTTTCCTGGCCTTATTTTTTTTTATTAAAACACTAAAAATTAAAATAATAATAATAAAAAAAAATGTTGTACTGAGTAATAGATAAAGGCAACTGGATTTTTTTTTGCTACACATGCATTATTGCTCATCTCACTGGATATATGTATAAATTCATAATTTGCCTATTGGGAAAGGCTGCTGTATTAAAGTCTTGTCTTGGTCTCTTGCACCATTCTAGATATGACATGGAGGCATACTGTGGTTCCAGTTCCCAACACATTTACAATTTCTTTTACCAAGGTGTTGCACTAAACCAAGGAGTACACACTTTGTATGCAGTCAGAAATGGCTTCACTCCCATAAATTATAACCTGTGAAAAAACTGTGCAGTCTAGATATTATGAGTAAAGTATACATAGATATTTACATTAGACTTACAAGTTCATCAAGTTGTACAACTAAGGGCCATTGTGTAGTTTGTATTTGAATTTAATCTGTGAATTTAATAAAAATATGTGCTTCTGTTAATCATGCATACCCCTGGTCTTATATGGGCACATAGTCTTCCCGATCAGCAACGTTGAGATAAGAGCACTCAACATGGGTGACCTGAGAGAAAATGACTTAATGGCAGCTCTTCTTGGTATTTCCCAGAAAGCTGCAACCTTTCCTGACAGTACAGCATTAAAAAACTTTTACGGAGTGCGCATGCGCGCGGACCTCTGATGGCAGCAGAGTGAAAGAGCTCTGTGCCCACCGAACACACTGCGGGGCCAAGCAATAAGGCAGGCACGTCACTTACCTCCCACGGAGCCGCAACCGAGCGGGGAGAGACGGCGGGTGCCAGAGCAAGCGGAATAGGCGAGGTCTGAGCTCCGGGAAGCGCCCTGCGAGCGGCGACTGCGGCGGGCCTAGCAGACAGCAAGGCCTAGCACAGGAGAGGCGGCGGTGACGTCAGCGGCTGAGAGAGAAGGCCGGTGCGAGCTGAATCACGAGAGGCGCCCTGCGAGCGGCGGCCGCTGAGAGCCAGGCGGGTGGCGGGCCCAACACAAGACAGGCGGCGGTGACCTCAGCAGCTCGGGGAAAGAGCTGTGGATGGCAGTGACTGCAGACGCAGCCTGAGGTGAGCCCCTCCAGCAGCGCAGGCGTCCAGCAGGAACACAGAGGAGCCCTCAAACGCTGAAGAGAGTTAACTTCCAGCAGCCCCAGCCAGCAGACTCCTGAGAGCCACACACCACAAGCTCCAAAGAGGTGAGCAATACCCATCTCAGCCATAAAAAATAGCTGTACTTGAGCCAGCTGCAATTTGTGATACTCCTGTAAATAGAAGCTTAACCATATCCCAATTCTATTTTGTGAGAAGTTGCTGTTATGGCAAAGGCCAGGGAAACAATAGAGGGCCTATCTATAATAGAGATGGAGGAAGTGGAAGGTAGTGAAGCTTCCTTTTTGGCTAGTGAGTCAGAAGAAGCTCTGGGTATGTGCAAAAATAACATGGCTTTGGACTTACTTCCTAAAATAGATAACTTGCTCCAAACGGCCTTAGCCTCAAACACACAGCTTATAATGGAGCATTTGACGAAAGAAATTGAAAAAGTATCCTGTGGCTTGATCACTCTTGATAAGAAAATTAATGACGTATCCACAGCACAGGTAGCTCTGGAGACAGAGGTTACACAGCTGAAAAGAGATAACTATATTCTGAGCACAAAAATGGAGGACCTTGAAAACAGAGATCGCAGAGCGAATTTACGTTTCAGGGGCTTTCCGGAACACATGGAAGATGCAAAAGCTGTTGTATTAGGACTATGCCAGGAACTAGCCCCAAATCTATCAGTGGAAAAGCTGGAACTAGATAGGGTGCATAGAGCCCTAGGCCCAAGACGAACGCCCGAAGAACCCCCGCGCGATATTATTGCTAAATTTCACTATTACACAAGCAAAGAAATAATCCAAAAGGCAGCCCGGGAAGCGACAAACCTCTGCTACCATGGTTGCGCTTTCCAAGTTTTCTCCGATCTCTCAGCCGCTACAATGGCCAGAAGGAAGGAACTTAGACCGTTATTACTTACTTTACGGGAACACGGCGTCAAATATAAATGGGGCTTCCCTTTCCGAGTGTCCTTTATGTACAAAGGCGAGTCTTACACGGCGACATCTCCAGAAGAACTGCAGCAACACATCTCAGCTATGCAACTCTCGAAAGCCCTGGGTTCTAAATCGTCCCGATCTGTCGATGATTCCCCTAGATCACAACGCGCCGGGAAGCGGCAGAAACGGTGGACATCTGCAACTGGGCGAGGGACTCGCTTAATTTATGAGGAATCATGAGAGTCTGGGTGCGGCAATGCTTCCTTTTCTTTTTCTCCAGGATACAATCCATAGGCTAACGACCACCCATGCCTCCATATGCCCACGCTCGGTGTAGGGTAACTTAGTTATCTTTAAAGTTATTAATCTTTATATTTGATTTTTTTTTATACAAAAAATGTACAATTATGCTACCAACGCTAATGTACCGTTATTTTCTTGTTCTTGTTTCCTTCTTCTCATCCCCCCGCTCCCCAAAAGCATAAAGTCATGTTATTTGTTGGGTATACCTGTTGTTCAGTTAAAAGACACAGCCTGCCTCAGTAATGTGGTGTTAGATTTACATAACCCCATGTGCTCGGTGGCATCTACATGCCGCACTCACGTTAAATCAGGGGTAGAATACCCCTTGATTTGTTTATCCTTTGAGGTTCCTATTTTCACATTAAGTGACTATTACCATTGTTTTAGTAAATAACTTTCTTTTTATTCTTGTTCTGCTTTTTTTCCAGCTTCAGATCTAGTGCGCCCTCGGCCTAATACTTAGGAGGGTCTGACGGTGCACAGCTCGCCTGGTTGATCCTGTGGAGAGAGGTTGTCCGCCTAAATTTACCCTTAGGTACTGTGCGCAACGCAGATTGGTGGGCCGCCCCCCTCTGCAGAATCGACTAGACGACTTTCTTTCATAATCTTAACTGGTAATTTCCTTCAGTGGCTGCATCAATAGGTGGCGGCCTGAACGAGGACTTTTTTCTTTTCTTCTTTTCTTCCTCTCCCCCTTTACCCTCTCCCACCCTCACCCCTCTTCCCGTTTACAAGTAATCACCATGGCTACAATATTCTCGTTGAACGTTCAGGGATTTAACTCCCCTAACAAGAGGAGTATGGCCTTCCGTAAAATAAACACACTGCACCCGGATGTCATATGCCTCCAGGAGACACACTTCTCGAGCTCCTCCAGACCTAAATTCCTTAACGCTAAATACCCACAAATTTTTATGTCCTGCGCGGACACTAAACAGAAAGGAGTCCTTATTGGCTTTAAAAGGGGAACCCAATTCCATTGTTCCAAGGAAATCTCAGATGAAGGAGGCAGATATCTTATCCTTATTGGTGAAATGCATGACGCTGAAGTAACGCTTGCTACATACTATGCCCCCAACGTCAATCAGCTACCTTTTTTGTCTCGCTTCCTAAAAGAGGTGACGGCTGTAGCCAAAGGGACAATTATAATATGCGGAGACTCAAATTTAGTTCTAAACCCCCTTCTGGATAGACAGTCCACGAAAGGATCCTTAGCAGGATCCCAGTTGATTGCGACCTCAAAAGCCTTTAGAAATCTATTAGACTCCTGTTCAGTAGTAGATTGTTGGAGAGAAGCTCACCCTGGAACCCAGAATTTTACGCACTACTCCCATCCCCACTCGGTATATACCAGAATAGATCATATCCTACTATCCATACCTACTCTGGCGTTATTGACGGCTATAGACATAATTCCGATCTCTTGGTCCAACCACGATGGCCAGTTACTCAGATTGCATTCCCTACTTAGCGGACCACTGAGTTCGTTGTGGTCCCTTAATGAATCTCTTCTCTCAGACCCGGTGCTAACCCAATCCATCACTGACACACTGACTGAATACTTTACATTAAACGATACGGGAGAGGTCTCTACCACGATATGCTGGGAAGCACATAAGCCAACCATTAGGGGTAAGTTAATCCAATTAGCCTCGAAGAAAAAAAGGGAAAGGAATGCCCATATAGACAAACTGGAAAAGGAATACCTAGAACTAGCAGACAAAGCCAAACGACAAATGACGACAGATATCAGGTCTAAACTAAATAGAGTGTCTGACGAACTTAACCTTGCTTTAGCGGGTAAAGCGGAAAATGTTTTAAGGCGCCTTAAACATAAATATTATTGCAAAGCAAATAAGCCTGACTCCCTACTGGCAAAAAGGCTGAAAACCCCTGATCAGTCTTATAGTCCTATTAAATTGAAAAGCGATAGAGGGATTGTCTCTAGTAACCCGGTTAAAATAGTAAAGATTTTCAGAGACCAACTTTCTAAGTTATACTCTAACCCCTGTCCGCCAAAAGTGGAAGAGATCTCGGCCTTTTTGGAGAGACTTTCCCTGCCCGACATACCGGATACGCTGAGAACCCTTATTGACTCTGATTTTAACGTTGCAGAAATCCAAAAAGTAATAGCCGGACTACAACCTAATAAAAGGCCAGGACCTGACGGATTCCCTGCCGCATACTATAAATGTTTTACTTCTATATTGGCTCCGAGGCTGACAGCGGTCTTTAATGCGATTCGAGGCGGTGAGTCCTTCTCGCAGGAATCACTCACTGCCTCGATAAGCATGATCCCGAAGCCAGACTCGGATCACACGACTTGGTCTAATTTCAGACCAATATCTTTAATTAACCTGGACGTTAAGATATTTACAAAAGTCCTAGCAGATAGATTATCTGGATATCTGCCACTTTTAATCCATAATGATCAGACAGGCTTTATACCAGGGAGGCAAGCGGGAGATAATATTAGACGAATGCTACAGATCTCGAATGTGGCCAGGGAAAGGGATCTGCCCATTTTGATGCTCTCGCTGGACATCAAAAAAGCTTTCGATTCGGTGTCTTGGGAATACCTTTTCTACCTATTGGAAAAATGGGGCAGTCTACAAAGCACCAATAGCCTTTGTGAAATATTGCGGATTCAAGTCGGATCCCTTCCCGCTGGCCAGAGGGACGAGACAGGGGTGCCCATTGTCCCCCTTACTATTTGCCATGGCGATGGAGCCTTTAGCTCAGATGATAAGAAGCTCCCCAGATGTTCTAGGAGTGGAAATTGGGGGTGAACAACATAAACTCAGTCTGTTTGCGGACGACGTTCTGTTAAGTGTTTCCAATCCTATTATATCCATACCTAATTTATTACAAATCCTGAGTCAATTCGCGGAAATATCCGGCCTACGGGTCAACACCGCGAAATCCAAAGCGTTAAATATTAACCTCCCAGAAGGACTTTGGCGTCAGTTACAAGCCAGTTACGACTTTAGCTGGGAAACTAAGGCAATTAAATATCTAGGGATAGCTCTGACTAACACATACGAATCTCTCTATGCGGCTAATTACTTACCCTTACGCAGGAAATTTCATACTTTAATGACACAATGGCAGGAATGCAATTTATCGTGGCTGGGCAGAATGGCAGCGGTCAAGATGTCCTTGTTACCCAAATTTTTGTACCTATCTAGAACTCTTCCAGTGAGGCTCCCATCTAAGTTTCTTAAGGAGATTCAAGGCCAGGTTCTTAGATTTATTTGGAGTGGGAAACGTCAAAGGATAGCGCGGAAAATTATGCTGCGGTCAAAATCGGCGGGTGGCATGGGGGTGCCAAGATTCGAGAAATACTATCAGGCTGCACAAGCCTCGCAGCTTCTCTCATACCACGCTACCGTTGATGCTCCAGGTTGGGTCCGTATCGAATCGGTCATGTCCATGCCCTCACCGATTAGTGACCTTTTATGGCTCACACCGAAGGCTAGAAACCTAGGGAATAATCTGATTACGGCTCACTCTCTTCGGTTGTGGGACGACATTAAATTCTCAGGCGGGCTGGCCTCTCCACATCTGCCTCTAATGCCACTTTGGGGAAATCCATTATTTACCCCCGGAATTACTGACCCACTTAGGTTTAGCAGGTGGCGTAACTCGGGAATCTTACGCGTGCTTGACTGCTGTCATGGCTCCGAAATAGCCTCCTTCCAACATCTTAGAGATAAGTTTGGTCTCTCGCCAAAAGATTTCTTTGGATATCTCCAAGTGCATCATTTCGTAAAGTCTATAGTGAAGAACACCCCAAACCTAGAAGACTATTCTTGTTTTGAACGCCGATGTATACGCAATCCGAGGGACAAAGGAGCTATCGCTAGCTTATACCACTCACTCTGCAAGAACTTAGACGGTGCCACCCCAACATACAGGAAAAAATGGGAATCCGAATTGGGAGGAGAAAGGGCCCCCGAAATATGGGATAGGATGTGGCGGGCATCATTTGGCAAAAGAGCCTCAGTACAAGCAATAGAAGTTAACGTAAAGGTAGCTCTGCGTTGGTATTTGGTCCCTACGCAACTAGTGCACGTATCGGTGGGGCGCAGAATAAATGCTTTCGCGGCTGCGATATGCCAGGCTCGAATAGCCATATTTGGTGGAATTGCGAGGTTTCCAGGAAATACTGGGATAAGATCCAAACTCTACTATGTAAGGTTTTTGGTATAAATATTACCTTAGACCCCTGGGTGGCATTATTAAACGAACCTCTAGCAGGAACCTCGATCAGGCAGAGACGATTGCTGTACCATGTCCTTACCTGTGCTAAGTCAGTCATCGCTAAGGCATGGAAAACTCCCTCGCTAAGCTTTGAGGAATTTAAAAACAGGGTCAATAGCACACTAACTATGGAAAAACTATCAGCTATCCATGAAGGCAGTCTGGAGGAGTTCCGGGAGGTGTGGGCTCCTTGGATCAGGGAAGTTTTTCCTAACACGTTCGACTGGGACCTTTTAAGTGTTTAGGTACCGGTTTATTTCAAAATATTCAGATCCTTACCCTTCCCTCCTCTCCTTCTATCCTTCCCCTTTTTCTCCCTCCCCCTCCTCCTCACCTTTCAGCCGAGCTCTCTCTGGGGCTCTGTGATTTGATCTATACTCGATGTATTTCAGTCAATATATTCGGGAAACGCTCAGGCTAGTAAGTAGCTTTGGTTTTGGTGTGAGCCTTGCAATGCTGGCCGGATCGCTTCTTGTCTATCAGTTCTGATGTGATGTTTATTGTACGCGAAAGAAGATGCTCTGAGTTATTTTCATAGCCTTTATTATAGCTACTCATGGGGCGATACCTTGAAATGTTTAAAGTCCTCGTTGTATACTAGCAAAGTCTTGTAAGTACCATTTTGTCTTTGATACTTTTGCGAATTTCAATAAAAATCATTGAAAGAAAAAAAAAAAACTTTTACATGGTGAAATATCTTGCATAAACCTTTCAGAGTGTACTGTACTGTAATGCTCATTTTCAATATACTTTTGTAGTGTTCACATTATATTGCGACCGTGTTTAAACAAAAATGAATCACATTTTTTTCAGATCATTTACTGAGTCGCACAGTGATGGTCAGATAATAACATTTTTGTGTAAAAGCTAAATATTTATATTAGGCCTTAATAGATGATCAGTTTGTAGCTGAATCATGATGGCATTAAGCATCATTTGCATAACCCAGACTTCCCAGGTGTTAGGGCGAGCGCTGCATGCCCATCTAGCAGCACTTCACTTACCTCCATAGCTGCATCCAGCCGTCATCCATTTTGCAGCACTCCCCTCATGGCTGTTCCCAGCTGTCTCCCTTCCCCCAATGCTTCCTTCTTACATGCTCAGGTGCGCGCACGTCTCCAACCACTAGAGGGCGAGCGCACTAGATTCCTGAGATTTAAAGGGCCTGTACAGCACTGATTGGTGCCTGGTCATCCAATCCTGCATCCACTTCTCCTATTTAAAGAGGCACTTCCTTCCTTCAGTGCCGGATCTTGGTCTCTCCATGCTTGTTGAAAGTCAGACATTCTTGGATTGCTCACCCGTGTACCGACCTCTGCCTGTCCCCGACTCTGAACCTTTGCTGCCTGCCCCGACCTCTGCCTGTACTTACTACGCCTTTTGCCTGCCACTTGTGTACCTCGCTGAACCTCGGCTGACTGTGGGACTGGGCCGCTGTTGGGGGGTAGCGACCTGGGGGTCACTCGCCGCACAAGACCAACCTGCCTTGCGGTGGGCTCTGGTGAATACTGGTGGCCCCTTAGACTCCGCTCCCCTGACACGGTACCCGCCGTCGGTCCCACAGTTAAAGTGGATTCACACCCGAGTCCGCTCCACCCGGTCCGTGACACCAGGTTTGCAAGAACACAGACAGGCAATTATAAGCCTTAGAAATACAGCCAAGGAGGCAGTCAATTCAGTTCCTATAACCTCAGAAGGTGCTTGAAAACTAGAGGAAACTAATAGGAATATGTTTGGCATAATAAAAGCCACTACAAATTCAGGTGACAAGTTAGTGTGAAATCTTCAAGCACAGTTTAATGCAGAAAAACAAGTTTACATTTCAACTGTAATGTGAAGACTTCTATCAAAATGCTGCCCAGATGCTCGGAGGCAAACTCACATCATTGCTATAGAGTCCCATCAACTCCTTTAATTATAGTGGACATACATATCATAAGACAGAAGAGAGCAAGGGCTTTAGTAAGGCTATATTATATAGAAGGGATATCCAGACTGCATTACCCTCTGTGAACTTGCCAAACCTGAGATCCCTGACTATCTAAACTGAAGAATTACAACTGATTTCAAGCAGACGATCAGACATATCTAGCTTGCTGTGCTCTGTTTTACAGTCCATTAATTACAAGGCTCTACAGATCCCATATATCAGTATCTTTTGGGCTGACCATGATGTCAAAGCCACAGGGAAACAGAAAGGAGGGGGTATATGTTTCTATATCAACAACAAGTGGTGCACTGTCAAGTCAATGTGCTGGGAAAATATTGTTCTCCCCACCTGGAGCACCACAAAAGCACCATCATCTTATACACCTGATTCCATTGTACAGACAGTGTCTTAAAACGGACAAACCATCAGTCAGGATGACTAAGAAATAGACCCAGGAGGCAAAACTTGAAGTACAGATACAATATGCCCAGTTATTGTGATGACATGGTTATAGAAACAAAAACCTACAAAATGTGGGAATGATAAACTGTGGTTCACCCTGGCAACCCACAGATGGATGACAAAGCTAAATTCTGGTCACCCTGGAACTTGCTATCCAGAGAGAACAGGACAGCCAAGAACAACTACACAAAGAAACTGGAAAAAAAGGATCTCCTCAGTGAACTCCAGAGCTGTATGGATTGGGCTAAAGGAAGCTACTAATTTTAGGCCCTCCCTCCCCTGCAGTGAACCCAAGCCCAGTCCTTACAGAGGATACATTTTACTGTACGTTAGAAAAAAAGTATCTCTGCTACCTACAGACATCCTCTCACAATCCACACCAAGACCCAACCAACTCACCATGGTCACAGAATTGGATGTGATGAGTCTACTTGTAGGCCTGAATGTTAGGAAAGCTCCAGGTCTAGATGGTATAGCCCCTTCATGTCTCAAGCTATGTGCGAAACAACTTGCACCAACTCTGACTAGCTTATTTAATGGATCCCTATTGGAGTATGCCGTACCTAAATGCTTAAGAAAGTCATCCTATGTTCCCCACTCATCTAAATGGCGGTGCAGCGGTCAGCTTTTGACGTCTGCCACATCTACACACTGGAGAGGGCCCCAAAGAGCCCGGAAGAGGAGACGGCAAGGGACAAAGAAGGCAGGCTGGACCCGAGGAAGGCGGCGTCTAGTGGGGGACAGAATATGGAAGACGGGGATGGGTGAGTTTAAGTTAAATAAGAACAATAAAAATATTTTGGTGTGGTGTCTTATTTCTTTTTCACTTGATGTGAACTGGTAAATGGTCCGAAACACCCCTGGAAGAGCCCCTAAGCCCATACCAAAGGCCATAAGGGCTTGTAACTTGCAAGGACAGCCAAAGGCTGCCAATAGCACATCCTCTGAGCCCTGGGTTACAAGCCCTTATGCTTGCTGCCTGGGTTGGCAGTCTTTGGGATGTTTTGTTTTTGTAAAAAACAGAATAAACAGACAAGAAAAAAATGAGAAGAACCCTGCTGTCAATGTCCCTGCTTTATTAGTGGAGAAAAGTCCAGCTGGGAAATGATAGAATAGAAAGCATGTGATTTGTTTTTCATTGATTCTCTCATATGGATAGCTAAGGTAAAAATGTTAGCTATAATATGTTCTGTATTGTCTAATGCATTAGCTCATTGGGATACTATTAGCAAAAAACACAACTGAATTCCAAACATACACCGGTAAGCATCCCTAGGGTGAATTCCTGACTTTAAGCCTGGCAGAAAAAGAGCATATACACATACAGAGATACAAAAATCCTAGCATAATTAAATAAGAGGATTGATTTAATATTACTATTTTTGAGATATTGTGGCCTTAGTTATGATGTGTGCCATTTAGCATCTTCTTTTGTGGCTACAGCGCTAGTTGCCGAGCACCGGCATTTTGGTCTTATCTGGCGCTTTGCTGTGGACTACATTGGCGCCAGCAGTCTCTGCATAGAATGCTAAGTAATTAGCTTTGATTGTTGCAATTGTTGCCGGCCTATGTCAGAACCTGTTGGACCTGGCTGCCGATTATCCAAGCGCCAGTGACAGCTATTTTGGACTGCCCTTTTTCCTGCACTCAACAGCATATTTATGATTATTTTGCCACCTTGAAATCTTTGGCGCTGTATTTTCCTGCCGCTGGTCATCATTTCATAATTGCACTGCTGGGGACAAACTTTACAGTGCATTTAGGCTGCGTTTTAGTTGTTGTTGTCCAAATTGCACATTGTTAAGCAAGAAATTATAAGCATTAAGCACTTCAGTCCAGTTCTGGCCATTGTGCTCTATGAAGGATTTTAACCTTGACCTACAGCACCAGGTTTCATCTACCGCTGCTTCAACCAGAGGGCCTGGTGCTGCAAGTTTTTGACGCTAGTGTTAATCTTAATTTTTGCATTTCTTAAATTAGATGCTGAGTGCTGCTGAGTCAAAAAAAGTGTCAGTTTACAGTATTGTGTGGCAAAATGAGGTTTTTAATGTGCTAGGCTTATCTGAGTTTTTTTAAAATATTCGATTTGTTTGCAGCTCTGTCTTTACCTTAGATATGTACACCAAAGTGGTCCAAGGAATATGAGAATCATGGAAACAGCATGCATATACGTAAATCACATGTATGGGGGCACAATCCTAACACAAATGTTTATTTTACGTTCCAAAAGAGGAAAACTACAAGGCAAAACACCAAAAACCTGCCAAAAAGACAATTCTGTGAGTACTCACCTGTAGAATTGTTATTACTATGCATGGCACGGCCTGCTTCACAAAGTCCTTACATCTGGGTAGTCCGCCACAAGGTGGTGCAGTGCACTGCAGAAGAATTGTGGCTTCTCCCGATACCATATAAAAAACGGAATCACCATAGACTTATCCAGTAGTTGACAAGCAGTTATTCAAGAACAGAGCTAATAAGGTAAAAAGATAACAACCCCAACTAACTTGGGACAATCACCATAAAGAGGCAACCAAGAATCAACGTAACAAGGGTGGGGTGAAGCAGGCCATGCCATGCATAGTAAAAACAATTATACAGGTGAGTACTCACAGAATTGTCTTTTACCTATTGCACGGCACGGCCTGCTTCACAAAGTCCTTACATCTGGGACATCCAAAAGCAGTGTCCGTAAGGCAGGGTGGGATTCCTAAAAAAGTAACAACAGACTGTTTAAACCACCACCGCCTGGAGTACCTTGCGGCCAAAAGCAGCATCAGCTGAGGCCTTAACATCAACTTTGTAAAAAAAGTATGAACAGAAGACCAAGTAGCGGCCTTACAAACTTGTTCAACAGAAGCCTGGTGCTGAAAGGCCCAAGAGGCACCAATAGCACGAGTGGAATGAGCAGTAACCCTAAAGGGAGGAACCTTCCGCCTGACGGATCCACTTGCTGATAGTGGATTTAGCCGGAGGCATATCCTTCCTAGGTCCAGCAGGTAGAACAAAAAGAGCGTCAGATTTCTTGAAAGACTCAGTAGCAAATCAAATAATACTTCAGGGCCCTGACAACATCCAGAGAATGAAGCGTCTGCTCCTTGGAATTAGCAGGGTTAGGACACAAAGAAGGCAAAACAATGTCCCGATTGAGATGAAAAGCAGACACAACCTTAGGCAAGAAATCCGACTTAAGCCGAAACACCACCTTATCCTGATGCCGCTCAAAATAAGGGGGTTTGATGGAGAGCGCCGCCAGCTCAGATACTCGCCTGACCGAAGTAATGGCCACCAAGAAGGCCACCTTAAGAGTCAGAATGGGCAAGGCAGCCCCACTGATAGGCTCAAAGGGGGGACCTTGCAGAGCAGACAGCACCAGATTCAGATCCCAAACCGGTAGTATAGGTTTACGTGGCGGACGCACATGAGTAACACTTCCTTGAGGGCTCGCTTGCTCCGAGTCCCTCCCTGATGATTGATGTAGGCAACCGCCATCTGGTTGTCCGAGCGGATCTGAACAGCCCGACCCCGAAGGTGTGAGGTCAGCTGAGAAAGAACCAACCTGATCGCCCTCAGTTCCAGGACATTGATGGGAGCATGGGCCTCCTGAGGGCCCCACTGACCCTGGAACTGCAGAGACTTCCAAAAGCCCCCCCAAGCGGTCAGACTGGCATCTGTGGTGACAGTCTCCCAGCACTGGGGCAGAAAGGTCCTGCCCACTAGAAGGTTTATGGAGTCCATCCACCACGAGAGGGAATGTCTGGCCAGGGGGGACAGAGCAAACTCCTGATCCAGGGACACAGAGTCCTGATCCCAAACTGACAAGAGGTGCAACTGAAGAGGTCTCATGTGAAACTGAGCAAAGGGGACCGCCTCGAAGCAGGACACCATCAGGCCCACCAACTGCATCCCTTGCCGGATGGAGGGATGGGGACACAAGAGCAGAGTCCGTGCCTGCTTCTGAAGGCCCTCCACTTTCGGCTGAGGCAGGAATACCTTGATCTGAGAGGTATCCAGAGTCATGCCCAGAAAGGACCTCACCAAAGACGGAGACAGTGAAGACTTGGGGTAGTTGATTACCCAGCCGAAAGACTCGAGAGTGGAGGTCACCACCTGAGTATCCTTCTCGGCCTGATGAAAAGACTGAGCCGCAATCAGAATGTCGTCCAGGTAAGGAAGGATGAGAAATCTCTGATGACCTGGGAAGATTGGCACATAAGCATCCTTGATGTCCACGGAGGTCATGAAGTCGCCCGGGCGAAGGGTACTGACAGCCGAGCGAAGGGTCTCCATGCAAAAGTGCTTGAACCTGACAAACCTGTTGAGACCCTTCAAGTCCAGGATGGGCCTCAAGGACTCGTACTTTTTGGGGACCGTGAACAGATTGGAGTAGAAACCCTGAGCTTGTTCCTGGGGAGGCACTAGGCAAATGACTCCTGTCTCCAACAGACGTTGAACCGCAAGGCACAACCCCTGAGTTGACAGAGGGTTGTGAGACAGCCGGTATCTGATGAATCTTGGGGGCGGCCAGGCTGCAAACTCTATCGTGTAACCGGAGGACACCACCTCCTGAATCCACCGGTCTGAGACACTGAGCCTCCAGACGTGAGCAAAGAGCCGAAGCCGCCCCCCCACCCAGATGGGTGAGGGCGCCTCCTCATGCCTGAGGGGGCTTGGGAGAAGGTTTGGGCTTGGGGTCCCATGAGAGGCCGGGACGACCACAGGATCTGCCACGGCCCCAGGAACCCCTGCGGATACCTGAAAAGAGGGGGCCTCGACCTCCTCTGGGGGCATGAAAAGAGGAGATGGAAGCGGATGGCCCCCGAAAAGGCCGAGGCTGCCTCCTACGCTGAGGCAGCCTACCATCCTTGGCTAAAACATCCAGGCGCTCACCAAAGAGCCGCAGCCCCACAAAGGGGAGCCCAGTGAGAGTCTTCTTAGCAGCAGCTTCAGCTGCCCACTGACGCAACCACACAGAGAAGCATAGCCACCAAGAGGGCAGAGGCCCTACTACATCATCCATGGCAGTAAGGATAAAGGCAACAAAATCAGAGCAAAGCAAGAGGGTCCTATACTCCTCCCTACCAGCTGTAGAGCCACCAAGGAGACGATTGATCTGTCTCTTAAAGCAACAGCTGTTATGGCAGCGGCACAGGCCAGACGCAGCCCAGCCCCCACAAATGTAAAAGCATGGCAGGCCAGCTGATCCATACGCCGGTCCTCGCTGTCCCGCAGTGTAGTAGTGTCAGGGGAAGGCATGACTGAGGTGTTGGACAACCCAAGAATGGGCGCTTCTACCTCGGGGGGACCCGACCATCGCTTAACCAGGTCAGCAGGAAAGGGATACTTCTTATCCAACCCTTTAGGCACCGCGGGCAATCTACCAGGACGTTCCCACTCATTGAGCACCATATTAATGAAATGACTCTGCTCAGGGAACTCCAGACGCTGCCTAACAGGATGTAAAAGCTCACCCTGTTTCCATTTAGCCACCTCAGGGGGGGGCAATGTGCAAAACTTCAAAAATGTGAGACAACAGACTAACAGTGTCCTCAGGGAACCAGGAATCCTCAGACTCAGACCCAGGGTCACTGTCGCAGCCCACCTGCTGGTCCCCAGAGGAATCAGAGCCCGGGAAAAGCTCCCCCTCCTCTAGGGAGTAACGTTCATCAAAAAGATCAATTTCCTCCTGCTCCAATAAATGGTATTACCTTAACCTTGGATTTCATGCTTACATTGATGGCTGACACGGTACAACAACTTACTGACACTCGGATGGAAGATAACACAAAGTACCGCACATTTCTGGAACTGAAAACACACCTGAAGAAACTGGCACAAATGGACAGCAACATCTTTTTTCTGACCACATGCAAAAAGGAGCATCTCATTCCACAAGGACTTAAACTACGGAATCCCACCCAACACACTTACAACAGCAGGTTTGCAGAACTGTGCATCAGGAGCTCTGAGAGACTGCGGAACAACCTTATAGGAATATACTACAATCTAAAAAGGAGCATAAAGGAGGAAGTTGAGGAAATCAGGGCATCACTAGAGAACGATATCACCAGTATGTGGGATACTTTATAATATTTTTATAGAAAAGTACAAAAACTCTTCATTAACAACAAACAGAAAAAAACTACAGAGACTCGTGTCTACAAGACAGAATGACCAGGAAAGCTGCATCCTTAACCTATCTACATACACACCCAATAAAGCTGAAATTTCTGTACTCTCAAAGGGACTGTCATTCTGCCCAGCAAAACAGACAAAATTCAGTTGTGCAGTGACATGGAGGACTTCTTCAGAAAAATGCGACTGAAGGAACACTTTCATTCCAAGGAGAGCTTGGACACTACTCAGACTGAGCCAGAGTATATTAACCCCACCAAAAGATCTACCTGGACCCCCAGACCCGGAAAAAACTCAGCGGGGTGCAAGACTGGTGCAAAATATTACAAAGGAGGAACAAATGGCCATCAGCACCTTAAAGGAGAATAAGGACATTATAATAAAACCAGCTGACAAAGGTGGTGCTATAGTCATCATGAATACCAGTGACTACAAACAGGAGGCATACAGACAGCTGTCTAACACCTTACACTATGCCAAACTACAGGAGGATCCCACAGACATCTACACAAAGGAACTCCTAAAATTACTTAAAGGCCTTCCCTCTAGAATCAGGGATTCTGTAATGCAACTGATACCAGAAGACCCAAAGGTGGCCTACTTTTATATGCTCCCCAAAGTTCATAAACCAGGAAATCCGGGAAGACCTATAATCTCTGGTATTGGGACTTTGACCGAAAACCTGTCAGGCTGGGTGGAACATATCCTAAAACCTCTGGTCCGAGAGACACCAAGTTTTATTCAGGACACAACACATCTTCTTAATAGACTATCTGCAATTGGACCTTTACCAGAGGGAACCATCTTGGCCACTATGGATGTAGAGTCACTTTATACCAACATCCCACATGATGACGGTATAGCTGCTTGTGCAAGGTACCTGCAGGAACACAACCTACCTGCAGATGAGATCACCGAAATGATACATTTCATCCTGACCCACAATTACTTCGGTTTCGGCCAAGATCTATACCTGCAGCAGATGGGTGTGGCAATGGGCTCAAGATTTGCACCACAATATGCAAATGTATTCATGGCAAAACTGGAAGAGGAGTTCCTATCACAATGCGCCACTGGACCAATAGCCTATTTTCGCTACATTGATGACATCCTAATCATCTGGTCTGCAAGCCAGGAAGACCTCATTGACTTCCACATGAATTTTAACGACTTCCATCCCACAATACGTTTGAAACTCACCCATTCACCAACAGAAATCAATTTCCTTGACACCACCATACGTGTTAAGGGAAAGGCCCTACAAACATCCATCTACCAGAAACCCACAGACCAACCTGCATACTTTAACCATAACAGCTTCCACCCAAACCACACCAAGAGGTCCATCGTATTCAGCCAGGGAATCAGATACAACAGAAACGCACATATGGACAATCTAAAAAGGGACTTTATTAGGCAGGGCTACAAACCATCAGAAACAGAGGCCCAGTTACAGAAAGCACTCCACATCCCCAGACACAGACTCTAAGGAAAATTGCGAAGGAGCTCCAACCCCTTTTACACAGGAATGAGAGACTTTCTGAGATTTTCCCAGATCCTCCTCTGTTGGCATACAGACAACCTCCCAACCTCAGAAAACTCATTGTGAGGAGCTCCCTAAGTGACCCAGCACAAAATGGGACATGGCTTTGCCTGCAGAAAAGGTGTGAAACTTGCACACACATCTACACCACAGAATAAAGACACCAGGTATGCAACATGATTACATAATACAGGGTAATTTCACATGCAAATCCCCTAATGTAGTGTACCTGATCATGTGTGTGCAGTGCCCCTCAGAATTTTACATCGGGCGGACAGGACAAGTGCTAAGAAAGTGACTAAATCTGCACAGGTTCACAATCAAAAATAATAAAACTGATGTGCCTGTTGCAGCCCATTTCTGCAGACCAGGCCATGGCCTATGTGATCTCAAACTGACAGTGCTCAAGGGGGGTTTCCGCTCACAAAAGGAGAGATTGGAATGGGAGTGTAAATGCATTCAAATCTTTAAATCGATGGACTGTGGGCTAAACAGGGACAATAATTTTATGTGTCATTATGACATGGATTGAATAGACAAGACTCATCACAAGGTCTGATATTAAACAGACTGGCCTGGTGTGAGAGCAATAAAAATTCCACACACTTTCTCTCCCCCTCTCATTCTTATCAGCCCACCATTAATTGTTATAATCCCCCTGATTCTTATCTCACAGTATACGATTTTACGACTTAGCTATTTTTCATGTGTGTCAGTGTAAAAACAATTGTCACTCCTTTGTAGTGTTTTGTATAAATGTGTGTCTAAGTTACAGATCTGTATTATGCCTGAAGAAGAAGCTTGAAAAGCTTCGAAAGCTTGCATTTTCAATCTTATTGAGTTAGCCAATAAATGGTACTACCTTAACCTTGGATTTCCTGCTCCTGCTCCTCAGTAAACAGGGCAGGAGTGGGGGCCAGGTGCCGCTTCTTGCTAGAGGCCTTACAAGGAACAGGCCTAGCAAGCTGCTTTTCAATGCTGGCCACACGAAGTGCCCGATCAGACTGTGACCCCCTGCTACTATCCCCCTCACTGGGGGCTAAATGCAGGCGCGGCGGGGTAGGCGATGCCGAAGGGGGCGCAGAGCTTGGGAAAGAAGCAGGCAGCCCAGACTGAAGCGCAAGGATACCTTGGGCGCACGGCACGCACACCGTGACATCATTACTGATAGGGGATACCCCACACATGGAACACAGCCGGGATTGTCCCGAAGGACCCCCGAGCACGCTATCCCCAGAAGCCTCCATATGGTGATTAATACAGGCGCAATATGCCAGCGCAGGGTGAGGGCTAATAAAAGCCACCCGGGATGCCCCCAGAATTAGTAAGGGGAGATGAAAGGGGGGGAAGGAGCAGGACCGGGAGAAGCCACAACCCAAGGGTGTCCCGCCTGTAAGACATAAGCAAAAAATACATAAGTATCCCGCAGCTCATTCCCCAAGGACAAAAAAAAAACCCCAGAGGGGACTCACGGACCAAGCAGGACAAGGATCGTCAGCTGCCGGACCACCAGGGAGAGCGAGATGGTCAGGGATCATGGCCGCAGCCTAGGGATGCCGCAGACATGCAGCAGAAACAAGATGGCGCCGGCAGAGGAACCTTGAGGGGCGGGCCGCGGGAGAACGACGCGATACACGTCATCCGCCGGCCCCACCCCCCGAAGAGCGTGAAAGCAGCGCTCACGTGACCTCGCCAACGTCATCCAACAGTAAAAAATGCCTCAGAGATATGGCGCCGCCCACCGCGGAGCGCAGTACAAAGCGGCAGCGGCGGTGGCGAAAGTCTACAAAAACACACACCACTACCACCCGCCCCCCCTCCCCCCGCCGGGGAGGAGAGCGAGCAGGCAGCGGCGAAGCCCAGGCCAGTGGGGGGGGGGGGGGGCCCGAACACAGAAACAAGTCACATAAACCCCAAAACACTCACCCCCTCAGAAGCTAGGACAGGAACTCCGCATCCCAAGTAGGCTCACCATAAAGCCTATGGCCGGCTACCCTTTGTGTCACAGGGTCTGGGCCTGGAGCAGCGCTCCTTGAGCACTTGACCCTGGTGCTCGGCTACCTTCACCCGATCAGTCAGCCAAGGCTGGGAGGCACAGAGGGTCCGGAAACGGGTGGAAATAGATATGCATATGCAGGCATGGTTGCCCCGCTCACCTGCGCAAAGTATATAAGAGCCATCTTCTATCTTCGCAGTAAGCACTGCAGAGAACAACTGGATAAGTCTATGGTGATTCCGTTTTCATATGGTACCGGGAGGAGCCACAACTCTTCTGCAGTGCACTGCGCCACCTTGTGGCGGACTACCCAGATGTAAGGACTTTGTGAAGCAGGCCGAGTTTTCCTTTAATTCCCCATTTTCTTCTTAGTACTATTATTTTTTTATTTTTTTGGTTTTAAGTTATGGTCTCTATTTCGATTTTAACTGCTGATTTGTTTTACGATTAATACTATGCTAATATATTGGAAAAATATTATAACTATCGTATTTAGGTGATTATCAGTCAGAAAAGCTTATAGTTACATTTTTATTCTGCAATTCATAAAATGCATATATGCATGAATAATGTATTTTTGCAGGTAAGGTCTTCAGAATTGCACACAGTATTCTAGCTGTGGCTTCACCAGGGCTCTATACAGTGGCATCACACCCTTCCTCTTCCTACTGGTGATGCCTCAAGCTATGCAGCCGAGCATCCTGCTTGCTTTTTCTACAGCCTGGCTACACTGTTCCCTCATCTTGTAGCTATCAGTAATTAGTCCTGGCTAACACAGTACTGCCTATACCAGACCTGGGCAATGTACGGCCCGCGGGCCGTATACGGCCCTTTGCTAGGCTCTTACCGGCCCGGGCTGAGCTGGCCAGTAAGAGACGCAGAGGAAGGGAAAACATGCCAGACTCGACGAGCCGAGTGGCCGATCGGCTGCTGCTTAAGCCTGTGTACAGTGTGAGAGGCTTAGGTTAAGCAGCAGCTGATCGGCCGCTCGGCTCGTCGGGTCTGGCACATTCTCCCTTCCTCTGAGGAAGCCAGACCCAATGAGCAGGTGATAGAGACCTGGGGACTTTGGAAGGACAGAGTAGGGGCTCCAGAGCATCAGTAAGTCTGCTCAGAAAGATTATGTCGTTTGCTTGTGTTTTCCCTTCCTGCCTGCTGTCTCTTTTTCACCATGTACCTGCCCACCATGCTCTCACCATGTCCCCTTCTTGCTGTCCACCATGCTCTCACCATGCCCCCTTCCTGCTGTCCACCATGCTCTCACCATGCCCCCTTCCTGCTGTCCACCATGCTCTCACCATGCCCCCTTCCTGCTGTCCACCATGCTCTCACCATGTCCCCTTCCTGCTGTCCACATGCTCTCACCATGCCCCCTTCCTGCTGTCCACCATGCTCTCACCATGTCCCCTTCCTGCTGTCCACCATGCTCTCACCATGCCCCCTTCCTGCTGTCCACCATGCTCTCACCATGTCCCCTTCCTGCTGTCCACCATGCTCTCACCATGCCCCCTTCCTGCTGTCCACCATGCTCTCACCATGTCCCCTTCCTGCTGTCCACCATGCTCTCACCATGCCCCCTTCCTGCTGTCCACATGCTCTCACCATGCCCCCTTCTTGCTGTCCACATGCTCTCACCATGTCCCCTTCCTGCTGCCCACCGTGCTCTCACCATGTCCCCTTCCTGCTGTCCACATGCTCTCACCATGCCCCCTTCCTGCTGTCCACCATGCTCTCACCATGCCCCCTTCCTGCTGTCCACCATGCTCTCACCATGCCCCCTTCCTGCTGTCCACCATGCTCTCACCATGCCCCCTTCCTGCTGTCCACCATGCTCTCACCATGCCCCCTTCCTGCTGTCCACCATGCTCTCACCATGCCCCCTTCCTGCTGTCCACATGCTCTCACCATGCCCCCTTCCTGCTGTCCACCATGCTCTCACCATGCCCCCTTCCTGCTGTCCACCATGCTCTCACCATGTCCCCTTCCTGCTGTCCACCATGCTCTCAGCATGCCCCCTTCCTGCTGTCCACCATGCTCTCACCATGTCCCCTTCCTGCTGTCCACCATGCTCTCACCATGCCCCCTTCCTGCTGTCCACCATGCTTTCACCATGTCCCCTTCCTGCTGTCCACCATGCTCTCACCATGCCCCCTTCCTGCTGTCCACCATGCTCTCACCATGTCCCCTTCCTGCTGTCCACCATGCTCTCACCATGCCCCCTTCTTGCTGTCCACATGCTCTCACCATGTCCCCTTCCTGCTGCCCACCGTGCTCTCACCATGTCCCCTTCCTGCTGTCCACCGTGCTCTCACCATGCCCCCTTCCTGCTGTCCACCGTGCTCTCACCATGCCCCCTTCCTGCTGTCCACCCTGCTCTCACCATGCCCCCTTCCTGCTGTCCACATGCTCTCACCATGCCCCCTTCCTGCTGTCCACATGCTCTCACCATGCCCCCTTCCTGCTGTCCACATGCTCTCACCATGCCCCCTTCCTGCTGTCCACCATGCTCTCACCATGCCCCCTTCCTGCTGTCCACATGCTCTCACCATGCCCCCTTCCTGCTGTCCACATGCTCTCACCATGCCCCCTTCCTGCTATCCACCATGCTTTCACCATGCCCCCTTCCTGCTATCCACCATGCTCTCACCATGCCCCCTTCCTGCTGTCCACATGCTCTCACCATGTCCCCTTCCTGCTGTCCACCGTGCTCTCACCATGCCCCCTTCCTGCTGTCCACCGTGCTCTCACCATGCCCCCTTCCTGCTGTCCACCGTGCTCTCACCATGTCCCCTTCCTGCTGTCCACCGTGCTCTCACCATGTCCCCTTCCTGCTGTCCACCATGCTCTCACCATGTCCCCTTCCTGCTGTCCACCATGCTCTCACCATGCCCCCTTCCTGCTGTCCACCATGCTCCCACCATGCCCCCTTCCTGCTGTCCACCATGCTCTCACCATGTCCCCTTCCTGCTGTCCACCATGCTCTCACCATGCCCACTTCCTGCTATCCACCATGCTCTCACCATGCCCCCTTCCTGCTGTCCATCATGCTCTCACCATGCCCCCTTCCTGCTGTCCACCATGCTCTCACCATGCCCCCTTCCTGCTGTCCACATGCTCTCACCATGCCCCCTTCTTGCTGTCCACATGCTCTCACCATGTCCCCTTCCTGCTGTCCACCATGCTCTCACCATGCCCCCTTCCTGCTGTCCACATGCTCTCACCATGTCCCCTTCCTGCTGCCCACCGTGCTCTCACCATGTCCCCTTCCTGCTGTCCACCGTGCTCTCACCATGTCCCCTTCCTGCTGCCCACCGTGCTCTCACCATGTCCCCTTCCTGCTGTCCACATGCTCTCACCATGCCCCCTTCTTGCTGTCCACATGCTCTCACCATGTCCCCTTCCTGCTGTCCACATGCTCTCACCATGTCCCCTTCCTGCTGCCCACCGTGCTCTCACCATGTCCCCTTCCTGCTGTCCACCGTGCTCTCACCATGTCCCCTTCCTGCTGCCCACCGTGCTCTCACCATGTCCCCTTCCTGCTGTCCACCGTGCTCTCACCATGTCCCCTTCCTGCTGTCCACCCTGCTCTCACCATGCCCCCTTCCTGCTGCCCACCGTGCTCTCACCATGCCCCCTTCCTGCTGCCCACCATGCTCTCACCATGCCCCCTTCCTGCTGCCCACATGCTCTCACCATGCCCCCTTCCTGCTGCCCACCATGCTCTCACCATGTCCCCTTCCTGCTGTCCACATGCTCTCACCATGCCCCCTTCCTGCTGTCCACCATGCTCTCACCATGCCCCCTTCCTGCTGTCCACCATGCTCTCACCATGTCCCCTTCCTGCTGTCCACCATGCTCTCACCATGTCCCCTTCCTGCTGTCCACCCTGCTCTCACCATGTCCCCTTCCTGCTGTCCACCATGCTCTCACCATGCCCCCTTCCTGCTGTCCACCATGCTCTCACCATGTCCCCTTCCTGCTGCCCACCATGCTGTCACCATGCCCCCTTCCTGCTGTCCACCATGCTCTCACCATGTCCCCTTCCTGCTGTCCACCATGCTCTCACCATGCCCCCTTCCTGCTGTCCACCATGCTCTCACCATGTCCCCTTTCTGCTGTCCACCATGCTCTCACCATGCCCCCTTCCTGCTGTCCACCATGCTCTCACCATGCCCCCTTCCTGCTGTCCACCATGCTCTCACCATGTCCCCTTTCTGCTGTCCACCATGCTCTCACCATGCCCCCTTCTTGCTGTCCACATGCTCTCACCATGCCCCCTTCCTGCTGTCCACCATGCTCTCACCATGCCCCCTTCCTGCTGTCCACCATGCTCTCACCATGTCCCCTTCCTGCTGTCCACCATGCTCTCACCATGCCCCCTTCCTGCTGTCCACCCTGCTCTCACCATGCCCCCTTCCTGCTGTCCACCATGCTCTCACCATGTCCCCTTCCTGCTGTCCACATGCTCTCACCATGCCCCCTTCCTGCTGTCCACCATGCTCTCACCATGCCCCCTTCCTGCTGTCCACCGTGCTCTCACCATGTCCCCTTCCTGCTGTCCACCGTGCTCTCACCATGCCCCCTTCCTGCTGTCCACCGTGCTCTCACCATGCCCCCTTCCTGCTGCCCACCGTGCTCTCACCATGCCCCCTTCTTGCTGTCCACATGCTCTCACCATGCCCCCTTCCTGCTGTCCACCATGCTCTCACCATGCCCCCTTCCTGCTGTCCACCATGCTCTCACCATGCCCCCTTTCTGCTGTCCACATGCTCTCACCATGCCCACTTCCTGCTGTCCACCATGCTCCCACCATGCCCCCTTCCTGCTGCCCACCATGCTCTCACCATGTCCCCTTCCTGCTGTCCACCATGCTCTCACCATGCCCCCTTCCTGCTGTCCACCATGCTCTCACCATGTCCCCTTCCTGCTGTCCACCATGCTCCCACCATGCCCCCTTCCTGCTGTCCACCGTGCTCTCACCATGCCCCCTTCCTGCTGCCCACCGTGCTCTCACCATGCCCCCTTCCTGCTGTCCACCGTGCTCTCACCATGCCCCCTTCCTGCTGTCCACCGTGCTCTCACAATGCCCCCTTCCTGCTGTCCACATGCTCTCACCATGCCCCCTTCCTGCTGTCCACATGCTCTCACCATGCCCCCTTCCTGCTGTCCACCGTGCTCCCACCATGCCCCCTTCCTGCTGTCCACCATGCTCCCACCATGCCCCCTTCCTGCTGTCCACATGCTCTCACCATGCCCCCTTCTTGCTGTCCACATGCTCTCACCATGCCCCCTTCTTGCTGTCCACATGCTCTCACCATGTCCCCTTCCTGCTGTCCACCATGCTCTCACCATGTCCCCTTCCTGCTGTCCACCATGCTCTCACCATGTCCCCTTCCTGCTGTCCACCATGCTCTCACCATGTCCCCTTCCTGCTGTCCACCATGCTCTCACCATGTCCCCTTCCTGCTGTCCACCATGCTCTCACCATGTCCCCTTCCTGCTGTCCACCCTGCTCTCACCATGCCCCCTTCTTGCTGTCCACATGCTCTCACCATGCCCCCTTCCTGCTGTCCACATGCTCTCACCATGCCCCCTTCCTGCTGTCCACATGCTCTCACTATGCCCCCTTCCTGCTGTCCACCATGCTCTCACCATGCCCCCTTCCTGCTGTCCACATGCTCTCACCATGCCCCCTTCCTGCTGTCCACATGCTCTCACCATGCCCCCTTCCTGCTGTCCACCATGCTCTCACCATGTCCCCTTCCTGCTGTCCACCATGCTCTCACCATGTCCCCTTCCTGCTGTCCACCATGCTCTCACCATGTCCCCTTCCTGCTGTCCACCATGCTCTCACCATGTCCCCTTCCTGCTGTCCACCATGCTCTCACCATGCCCCCTTCTTGCTGTCCACATGCTCTCACCATGTCCCCTTCCTGCTGTCCACCATGCTCTCACCATGTCCCCTTCCTGCTGTCCACCCTGCTCTCACCATGCCCCCTTCTTGCTGTCCACATGCTCTCACCATGCCCCCTTCCTGCTGTCCACCATGCTCTCACCATGCCCCCTTCCTGCTGTCCACCATGCTCTCACCATGCCCCCTTCCTGCTGCCCACCATGCTGTCACCATGCCCCCTTCCTGCTGTCCACCATGCTCTCACCATGCCCCCTTCCTGCTGTCCACATGCTCTCACCATGCCCCCTTCTTGCTGTCCATCATGCTCTCACCATGCCCCCTTCCTGCTGTCCACCATGCTCTCACCATGTCCCCTTCCTGCTGTCCACCATGCTCTCACCATGTCCCCTTCCTGCTGTCCACCCTGCTCTCACCATGCCCCCTTCTTGCTGTCCACATGCTCTCACCATGCCCCCTTCCTGCTGTCCACCATGCTCTCACCATGCCCCCTTCCTGCTGTCCATCATGCTCTCACCATGCCCCCTTCCTGCTGTCCATCATGCTCTCACCATGTCCCCTTCCTGCTGTCCACCCTGCTCTCACCATGCCCCCTTCTTGCTGTCCACATGCTCTCACCATGCCCCCTTCCTGCTGTCCACATGCTCTCACCATGCCCCCTTCCTGCTGTCCACATGCTCTCACTATGCCCCCTTCCTGCTGTCCACCATGCTCTCACCATGCCCCCTTCCTGCTGTCCACATGCTCTCACCATGTCCCCTTCCTGCTGTCCACCATGCTCTCACCATGTCCCCTTCCTGCTGTCCACCATGCTCTCACCATGTCCCCTTCCTGCTGTCCACCATGCTCTCACCATGTCCCCTTCTTGCTGTCCACCCTGCTCTCACCATGCCCCCTTCCTGCTGTCCACATGCTCTCACCATGCCCCCTTCCTGCTGTCCACCATGCTCTCACCATGTCCCCTTCCTGCTGTCCACCATGCTCTCACCATGTCCCCTTCCTGCTGTCCACCATGCTCTCACCATGTCCCCTTCCTGCTGTCCACCATGCTCTCACCATGTCCCCTTCCTGCTGTCCACCATGCTCTCACCATGCCCCCTTCTTGCTGTCCACATGCTCTCACCATGTCCCCTTCCTGCTGTCCACCATGCTCTCACCATGTCCCCTTCCTGCTGTCCACCCTGCTCTCACCATGCCCCCTTCTTGCTGTCCACATGCTCTCACCATGCCCCCTTCCTGCTGTCCACCATGCTCTCACCATGCCCCCTTCCTGCTGTCCACCATGCTCTCACCATGTCCCCTTCCTGCTGTCCACCATGCTCTCACCATGTCCCCTTCCTGCTGTCCACCCTGCTCTCACCATGCCCCCTTCTTGCTGTCCACATGCTCTCACCATGCCCCCTTCCTGCTGTCCGCCATGCTCTCACCATGCCCCCTTCCTGCTGTCCATCATGCTCTCACCATGCCCCCTTCCTGCTGTCCATCATGCTCTCACCATGCCCCCTTCCTGCTGCCCACCATTCTTACACTTTGCCCCAGCTGATATGAGCTCTCCTTCCAGACTGCCAGAAGCCAAGGGCTTCTCTGATTGGCTGGGAAATTATCACATCAGAACGTTTGAAGTGGACCAAAACCCTGCTTTATCAGCCTGGGAATCTTATAGATCCCCTCCCCGCGGGGCATCCAAAATCAGGATGCCCCGCTGTGTGAAACCCCCAGGTCGCCCATAAACTCACCTTCTTTCCCAGTTCAACGGCGCATGCACGAGCTGCGGCCGCATGCCCGCTATCCCTCTAGCAGGGCGCGTGCCTGTGTCAGCCATTTGAGAATGGCCAGCGCGGGCGCGCTCCCTGTTAGAGGGAAGCTCGAGATGCAGCCGCCAGCGCACTCAGAGCCGCTGAGCTTAGACGTCGCTTAGACGCCCATAGCTCAGCGGCCCTCCACAATATTTTTAGTTTCTCATGTGGCCCCATGGAAAAAATAATTGCCCACCCCTGGCCTATACGGTACTCAGAGGAGGGATTCCTTCTACCCAAGTGCATGGATTTACATTTTGGAGACATTAAAGTGGACCAGAACCCAGGATTTTGACTATAGCTTGTCATACTGGCGCTGTGTATGAGAGATGTGCAGCATGGGAGCGGGTGGAATATGTGTTGGGCATCTTGTGTTTGAGCACAACCCTGATTTTGGGTCAAGAGGGTAAGCCCCCAAGGTGGACATACACTTTTTAGCTGTTTGAAGAAGTTCCACAAATTTAAAACATCTGCCCCTGTTCCTAGGGTTTTTTGATTGACTGGCATCCCTTTGAATATGTTCCTAAAACAGAAGGGGTCATGTTGTTGGCACCTCAAAATCTCAGACAAGTGTTTTAACTCCCCTTGTATTACCACCATCTCAGGGCTTTACTTCCTTCCAACTAGTCTGAACAGGTGATCATTCAAGTGCCATTCACAACTGGATTTTTGCTGATTATCGAAGTGTTGCAGTTCATTCACAATTCATGCATGTCCAGCCTCACCAGTTCGGTCAGCCATTGGGCACAGACTGCTATTTTAGATTAAAACATCATAGCTTCTGACGAGTTTATACCTAGGTGAGGGAAGAAGGGATGGTAAATGGGCTCTATTTACTAGGCTATACCAACAAAATATTAACATAACATGACAAAGTGTTAACACATGTCTACAAACTATGTTTTACAGCTTTAATTTTTAGTTTTTTATTACATGGGTGGAAAAAAAAAGATTAACCAGAGTCACTTCATAAATGAGCAAAATAAAGAATTAAAAATGTTTACAAATAATTCTGAGCATTCTCTCCAATTGTATCCTGTATTCAGAAAATGTATTATGACCTCTGTAAAACCACAATACTCTATGTTCTTTCCTGTCTCTAATTACTACTTTGTACAGCGCTACGGAAGATGATGGTGCTTTATAAATAGTAATAATAATCAGAGTTCATTTCCTACAGATGTTCAGCGATTTCTAGAAGTGGTGCTGCCATCTATTGAGCAGAAACCATAATGCAGCTATAAGCTTTCAGGATTGCTGAAAAAAAGCAGTCAATGTGGGGGTATATTTAATATTATTAGAGGAAAATAACTAATGGTACCGGCCATGTTATCTCACTTTATGGAACTGCCACTGGTTTATCTGGCATCTCTAGAAAGATCTAGTTACACAATTAGACATGGGCAATGCCATTAGTTTGCATCCCCCCTTGAGTCTCACAAAGGATCTAACAGATGACAGCAAATTCTCTCTATCATGCTAAAGATGCAGAGATTAGGGGGGAGAACGGGAGTAAATACAAATGGGGAAACTATAAAAAAAATCATAATAAACCATCCATTTAAACAATAAATGTAGTATTGCTTTAATGCACTTCTAACAAGTGTTGTTTTAAATCAATTAAAAATGGTGTCTTTCTTCTCTGTAGGTGCTCTCTGCCATCCTTGACATTTTCACATTGTCCATGCTAATCTGAGCAGGATTCAGCATAGTCCATGCCTCTCTTTCAAATCAACAAGGGAGCTTTATAGATGAGCATGCACTCAACTTCCTCATTAGCTAAGGTCCTTTTACTGGAATACATAAGTTCATACAAGTGATCATATGTGTCTTACTAAAGATTGCTGTTAGGTCTAGAGAACTTACTATGGCTTCCATCATCTAATGCCCAAACCAACCATTGCTTGAAATCCAACCAATCAGTTAATGTGGACCCAAGTCTGTCCAGTCCGATTCCTGTCTTGAAAGCTGATAAAAACCCCAGTGAGCCTTACTAGTATTTCCAATAGTCCTCCAAACTAACAGAGTATTAAAGCCCTGCCCCTTCCCATCTGCCCTCAGTCTTTTTAGGCAATCATACAGGAATAATCTGAGACCCGAAGGGGAAAAAGGCAGGCAAGAAGTAACATCTAGCCACAGAAAGCAAACACAGCATCCTACCTCAGGGTGGGCAAACTGCCTTAAGAGCCGTATTTCCGATTTTCTGCTGGTCATGATTCCACAAGTTCACCTTGTAGTGCGTCAGCAAAGTGTGTAGTGAAGACCAGGTGGCACCTTACATATTTCCTCCAATGGGATGCCTCCATTATAAGCCCAAGAAGCTGACACTGCCCCAGTGGAATGGGCTCTAATACCTAAGGGGGATGGGGCACCCAGTGCTTGATAGGCCAGAGCTATAGCATCTCTGATTCATCTGGCTATGGATGCTTTGTATGCCTGCAACCCCTTGCTCTTCCCCCCAAAGGAGATCAATGATCCGACTGTAAATACAGAATAACCAGCTTTCTGGTATCTAGGAGTTCTAAGGACCTGCTGTCCTGATCTGGCTGAGCCAGTTCTACTGCTGGCAACACAACTTCCTGTGAAATTTTGAGGTCATTTTAGATAAATATCTGGTCTTAAAAGAAGTCTGTCTGGTAACTTTCTCAGGCTGAATTCTCCCCACGGATTGCTGAATGCATCCAGACCCCAAGCCACAAGATCCCTCCTGAGGGATCCCTCCTGAGGGAAAAATACTTGGAATTCAGGTTATTGGCAAACAAATCTATATCTGGCAGCCCCCACTATTTGGACAAACACCTGCTTATGTAGCACCCATTCTCCCTGGTCTATTCTTACTCTGCTCAAGAAGTCTGCCTCTACATTTAAGTCCCCTTTTATGTGGATCGCTTGGATGGACCTGACATTACCCACCAGGCTCTCCATCAGGGATTTGGTCAATCTGGAAAGTTCCTGAGATCTTGTTCCTCCCTGGTGGTTTAAAAAGGCAACTACCATTACGTTGTCTGAGATAATCTGCATGTCTTTACCCAGTACTTCCGACTCTAGTTCCCTCAGAGCTTCCTTTATGTCTAATAGTTCCCTGAAGTTGGAGGACTTCCGGGCCGTGGCTCTTGTCCACATCCCCTGAAAGTGTTGCTCCTGGAAATGAGCTCCCCAGCCAAAGGACCTTGTGTCTGTCATTACCACTATGGGTTCTATCTGGTGCCAAGGCTTCCCGCATTCTCTGACAAGGTCCACCATACCAGACTTTCTCGGACCTGCTCTGGTAAGTCGACTAACTGAACCATGAAGGCTTGATCACATGGAACATGGAACTGCTGGTATGAAGGGAGCATTAGGCCGAGTATAGCCAGATCTCCCTCAGGGCAATTGACTGGCAGAAGAGAACTTGTTTCACATACTCATATTTTCCTGTCATCTTTTCCATTTTGGCTGTGAGAAGAAGGATACACTGGGTCAAGGTATCTCATACCCAAGTTACATGCATCTGCTTTCTGACATAAGGCTAGATTCAATATCCAACCTAACCCCTGGAAACAAAGTAAGGTATTTTGCATGGCCGCTAGAAGAGAGGACCTGTCCCTCACAAAAAGAAGCAGGTCGTCCAAGTAAGCTATGATTTTCACCTGATGAAGTCTCAGGTGAGCCATCACTTGTTTAGGTTTTTCAAATTTAAAATCATGAAGAATTTTCCCAAAGGTGTTTGAACCAGAAAAACATGAGCATACACCCTTTCCCTTATTTGGAGACCCGGAAACGGTTCTAAGACTGCCTTGTGATAAGAGTTTGGTAATGATGGAGGGGAAGGCTTCTCTCTTGACCCTGTCCCTGGGGGATTGGATCAACAGAAAATACTGTAGTCCTGGGGCCAACAAGAAAATTCAGATGGTAACCCTCCTGAATAGTTCTTAAAATAAAGGGGTTTTGGGAAATCTCCTCCCACACAGGGAAAAAATGGAGAAGCCTCCCCTCTACCAGGATGTCAGGAGTTAGGCTTGGGTACTTGAAAGGAGCTAAGTGAAGGAGTTCCCCTTCCGCTGGAGGTCTGCCAAGGCCTTCTGATTTCAGGCCTATGAGCTATCTTCCTCCTAGTTCATTGTTCTGTGTGACAGGAGTGAATAGATTTGTCTAAAGAAGCTAACTCTTCTTCATAGGAAGCTCTTGATCGAAGAAAACCTGGGCTCACCCTGGATGACCCACTTGCTTCCAGACTCTTGACCTGGGCAACCCCACTGTACTCTGGATAAGCTGGGACTGGACCCCAGAGGGCAGGCAAAAAATGCTCTGTCACTTTGCGTTTCCCGTTTAGGGAGAGGAACTGAGTGGCTAGCCGCCCAAGGGATGCCTGGGGAAAATCTCCTTGTTACGGACTCCCTGACCTGTGTTTCTAGCAGGGATAGAATGTAATGAGGGAGGGTGTGACCTAAAGGGATCCTATATCAAAGTGTGCATAATTATTAGGCATCTGGTTTTCCTTTTCTTCTTTCAGAGGGATGCAGAACCCTAGAAATGTTTAGACAAAATCGGCAAAAAAAAATAAAATTATATGATAAAAAGCCATCAAAAGTTTAGCTTCAAGTAGTCAACAGGGTTGCAATAAACTTGTTGAGAAAACAAGGTGCAAATTAACTGCCAAAAACTTGAGAATAATCAAACATGAAGCAACCAGTAGTCCATTAACATCCAGTGTTTTCATTTTCCAGAACTGCAACCTCCCTGGAGTGTCCATAAATACCAGGTGTTCAGTGCTTAGAGACATGACCAGAGTAAGGAAACCAGACCACCACTGAATAAGACACAAAAGCCTCTCTTCTCAATGGTTTTATGAATCAGTGAGATGAGAGTCACACTTTAATGACTAGGTGGATGGATAAGTGACAGGTACAGAGTTACACTTCAACTTGCCAGAAAGATGGAGGTGAGGTACTGCAATTAAAGATTAGCTAGTAGTACCTTTTTGTATCTGGATGGATAATGCCAAGTCAGAATCACTTGCTCCCCCTCAAGCATGAAGGCGGTGGCAAAAGGAGAGTATAGACTTTTTTATGCTTATGTCTGAGCAGGGGGTACAAAAGGCCAATCACAATCTAACAGTTTTAATAAATACAAAAGTGCTCACACATTTGTATAATTAGGTGAAGATTCACATGTTCTCATTACCGTTAAGCTGTCCTATATCCCAGCACCTTTCTTTTTATTCAAGCTTGATTGCCAGTAGGAACAAACTGAAATATTTTTAGGATTAGATTTAGGATTAGAACATGATTTCCTACCTATTTATAGTAATAGTGTTAATAGTGTGGGCAAACTACAATCAGGGTGTAAAGGGAACTCACCAGGGCTGACCCCCCCCCAGTCGATTAGTCAAAGAAGGGCAATTAGTCCTAGAAAACAGACTGGTGAGGTCCTGCAGCAAGCCATCAAGCTGGTTACAGTGCAAAATATATGGGCATCTGAGTGGAAAGGTTGGAAGAATATCAGGGGATCAGGATGGCAGACTAAGGCATGCAAAGAGTAGATTCTGCCAATTTAGACTTTTGGGAAAAGCTATGGCTTGAGGAAATATTTTAGCTGCCACCTAGGATTAACCCTGGGCTCCAGTGGACAAAAGTTTAGGAGGCCCAACTAAGCTAGATATTTTTTTTATGCTTTAAAAGAGGTAAATAACCCTCACTCAATGTATACGGGCTTAATTCGTTTTTTTTTTGGGGGGGGGCAAATATGCTGTCACAACATGAGGTATCCCATGCTAATTACCACATTCCCTCTGTGGTGACAACAGAAAAGTAGCATCACCTGTACAAAGTTTGACAGTTACTGTGCCAATTATATAAATGTCCTGAGAACATCTACAATTTGATGGTTAGCTAAACTTCTTGTGTTATATCACCAAGGAATTCAGGGTTACGCTCTATGGTAGGGACAAATAACAAAATTAAAATAGAGAATTAAACTGCATTCATTTTAGTTTAGAATAAATTACAGTGACTAGGGTCACAAATCCTTTATTTTACCACAACGTCTACTGTACATGTAAGGAGTGGTGGAACTAATTTGGCAGTAACAAAACTAGGATGATGGGCAGCCATGGTGAGCTACAGTTCGGGCAACCTACTGTTTGTAGCAAGACTAGGAGGGTAAGACAAGATAGGCTACACTCACCTTGCAATGAAAGGGCTGACCTCAACATAAATTCTCCCCCTGTGGAAAACCAAAACCAAGGTTTGCAGACCAAGGGGCGTATTCATAATCAAGGGGTGAAGCTGAATTTAGCGGTGGGTGGTAGTAACATAGGGTGCTTAAAGCGGCTCAAAACCTTTCGTGGCTGACCCTGGAATCTAAGATTACAGAGGCGGCTGACAGCCCCCCCCCCCCCCCGAGGCATCCTATAGTGGGGTTGAAACCTCTAGATTAACCGGTAAATTTACCTTTACCAGGGGCTCCTGTGATGCTGCAATCACTGGCCACCACATTCCTGGCTTCCCTGTAGCTGTGCACGTTCCAGCAGACAGCCTATCTGACTAGCTGGACATGCGAGAGCATGTCTGCTTGATCAGAAAGGGGAATGCGGCCAGCCAGCGCACGTCATTGTGCCAGCCTTGAGATTAGCCAGTTGGTAATCTCAAACCTACTGCATGGCATGGCTGAAGCAATCCCAGTTTTATTTCCTACTGGGTCACAGCCAAAGCAGCAGCATCACCCAAGATACTCGGATGTGAGGGGGTGGGAATCTCCCCAAAAATAGATTTTGATCCACTTTAATGGGTTTACCTACCGTATGTATGCAGAAGGCTCAGGCAGATAGTTTTGTGGGGTACCCAGATATGGAAGCTTTAAAAGGATAGTATTGGTGTACATAAGGTATCTGCACCATTCACATTAATATCTTCCATGCCACCTCACACTATGCATGGGAATCGACCACCAAATACAAATAAAAAGAGGGTACTCACCTTTTGTCCCAGACAGCTGATCAGTCCTAGCCTGGTGGTCAGCAACTCACCTGAAAGCATCCCACGCCAACCGGCTCCGAACTTGCATTAGCTCAGGACCCCCCCCCCTCCCGCCATTAGTCACAGGAGCACTGCCACACCCTCTCTATCCACTACAATAGAGGGTATGTGTCAGGCCTCAACACACCCCATCCATTGCAATGAATGGAGGGGCTGTGGCATCACTCCTGTGAAAGACGAGAGGGCACTAGCACAACACACCTCCAATGCCAATCCCTTTTCAGGCCTAGGACAAAGTGGGATGTTATCCAACTATCAGGTGAGTTGCTGATTGCTAGACTTGGACCGATCAGCAGCAGGGGACAAAGGGGGAGTACCCTTTTGTTATATGTATTGGGTAATCAATCCCTTTGATATTTGCCCCAAGCCTGCTATATTCGCACGCCTCACACGACTTTCTGCCCCAAGCCTGCTGTATATGAACCACACATTACTATCTGCATATCACGCCAGCCCTGACATACATGCACATATTAATACACACCCCATAACAACATCTACTTCATTGTCCTCTGCAGCAAATGCCTCTGCTCAGTCAATGCAATCCACAAAACATGTTTCCCCCAAACCCCAACCATTCGAGCTCAGTAGCCTCTGCTCAGAGACGCTCGAGGAACAGGAAGCAGAGGTCACATGATAACGCCGTGCTTCCCGGTCACGTGAGCAGTCCTCCTTACACTCAGTTCCTGCATCCATCCTGGTCGGGCTGTTGCTGCTGTCAGGGAGGAGGAAGGTGGACGTTGTGTGCAGGACAGGAGCCGCTTGTGTGAGCGCGTGCTCTCAGGATATCTAGGAGCCATGTCCCGGCAGGCGAACCGAGGAACGGAGAGCAAGAAGATGGTGAGCGGCCTTACGTGTCTCCTCACAGCACTGCCATAGTCCTGTGCCTGCCTGCTTCCTGTACGCTGACCCTCGGCTGTCTACAGCATAGGGAACGCGATATATCCTGCAGACACCTCCTGTCTCTACTGAGAAATCCCCCTTGCAGCTGAACCTGTTGTGTGTCTTGCACCCCCTCACCAGTCCCCTTGTGTTTGTGTCTTGTCCCCCCCAACCAATCTCCTTGCGCCCCCCCCGCGCGCCCCCCCGCACGTGTCTTGCGCCCCCCCCGCACGTGTCTTGCGCCCCCCCGCACGTGTCTTGCGCCCCCCCCGCACGTGTCTTGCGCCCCCCCCGCACGTGTCTTGCGCCCCCCCCCGCACGTGTCTTGCGCCCCCCCCGCACGTGTCTTGCGCCCCCCCCGCACGTGTCTTGCGCCCCCCCCCGCACGTGTCTTGCGCCCCCCCCGCACGTGTCTTGCGCCCCCCCCGCACGTGTCTTGCGCCCCCCCCGCACGTGTCTTGCGCCCCCCCCCGCACGTGTCTTGCGCCCCCCCGCACGTGTCTTGCGCCCCCCCGCACGTGTCTTGCGCCCCCCCCCGCACGTGTCTTGCGCCCCCCCGCACGTGTCTTGCGCCCCCCCGCACGTGTCTTGCGCCCCCCCCCGCACGTGTCTTGCGCCCCCCCGCACGTGTCTTGCGCCCCCCCGCACGTGTCTTGCGCCCCCCCCGACGTGTCTTGCGCCCCCCCCGACGTGTCTTGCGCCCCCCCCGACGTGTCTTGCGCCCCCCCCGACGTGTCTTGCGCCCCCCCCCGACGTGTCTTGCGCCCCCCCCCGACGTGTCTTGCGCCCCCCCCCGACGTGTCTTGCGCCCCCCCCCCGACGTGTCTTGCGCCCCCCCCCCGCACGTGTCTTGCGCCCCCCCCCGCACGTGTCTTGCGCCTCCCACCAGTCCCCTTGCGCACGTGTCTTGCGCCTCCCACCAGTCCCCTTGCGCACGTGTCTTGCGCCTCCCACCAGTCCCCTTGCGCACGTGTCTTGCGCCTCCCACCAGTCCCCTTGCGCACGTGTCTTGCGCCTCCCACCAGTCCCCTTGCGCACGTGTCTTGCGCCTCCCACCAGTCCCCTTGCGCACGTGTCTTGCGCCTCCCACCAGTCCCCTTGCGCACGTGTCTTGCGCCTCCCACCAGTCCCCTTGCGCACGTGTCTTGCGCCTCCCACCAGTCCCCTTGCGCACGTGTCTTGCGCCTCCCACCAGTCCCCTTGCGCACGTGTCTTGCGCCTCCCACCAGTCCCCTTGCGCACGTGTCTTGCGCCTCCCACCAGTCCCCTTGCGCACGTGTCTTGCGCCTCCCACCAGTCCCCTTGCGCACGTGTCTTGCGCCTCCCACCAGTCCCCTTGCGCACGTGTCTTGCGCCTCCCACCAGTCCCCTTGCGCACGTGTCTTGCGCCTCCCACCAGTCCCCTTGCGCACGTGTCTTGCGCCTCCCACCAGTCCCCTTGCGCACGTGTCTTGCGCCTCCCACCAGTCCCCTTGCGCACGTGTCTTGCGCCTCCCACCAGTCCCCTTGCGCACGTGTCTTGCGCCTCCCACCAGTCCCCTTGCGCACGTGTCTTGCGCCTCCCACCAGTCCCCTTGCGCACGTGTCTTGCGCCTCCCACCAGTCCCCTTGCGCACGTGTCTTGCGCCTCCCACCAGTCCCCTTGCGCACGTGTCTTGCGCCTCCCACCGGTCCCCTTGCGCACGTGTCTTGCGCCTCCCACCGGTCCCCTTGCGCACGTGTCTTGCGCCTCCCACCGGTCCCCTTGCGCACGTGTCTTGCGCCTCCCACCGGTCCCCTTGCGCACGTGTCTTGCGCCTCCCACCGGTCCCCTTGCGCACGTGTCTTGCGCCTCCCACCGGTCCCCTTGCGCACGTGTCTTGCGCCTCCCACCGGTCCCCTTGCGCACGTGTCTTGCGCCTCCCACCGGTCCCCTTGCGCACGTGTCTTGCGCCTCCCACCGGTCCCCTTGCGCACGTGTCTTGCGCCTCCCACCGGTCCCCTTGCGCACGTGTCTTGCGCCTCCCACCGGTCCCCTTGCGCACGTGTCTTGCGCCTCCCACCGGTCCCCTTGCGCACGTGTCTTGCGCCTCCCACCGGTCCCCTTGCGCACGTGTCTTGCGCCTCCCACCGGTCCCCTTGCGCACGTGTCTTGCGCCTCCCACCGGTCCCCTTGCGCACGTGTCTTGCGCCTCCCACCGGTCCCCTTGCGCACGTGTCTTGCGCCTCCCACCGGTCCCCTTGCGCACGTGTCTTGCGCCTCCCACCGGTCCCCTTGCGCACGTGTCTTGCGCCTCCCACCGGTCCCCTTGCGCACGTGTCTTGCGCCTCCCACCGGTCCCCTTGCGCACGTGTCTTGCGCCTCCCACCGGTCCCCTTGCGCACGTGTCTTGCGCCTCCCACCGGTCCCCTTGCGCACGTGTCTTGCGCCTCCCACCGGTCCCCTTGCGCACGTGTCTTGCGCCTCCCACCGGTCCCCTTGCGCACGTGTCTTGCGCCTCCCACCGGTCCCCTTGCGCACGTGTCTTGCGCCTCCCACCGGTCCCCTTGCGCACGTGTCTTGCGCCTCCCACCGGTCCCCTTGCGCACGTGTCTTGCGCCTCCCACCGGTCCCCTTGCGCACGTGTCTTGCGCCTCCCACCGGTCCCCTTGCGCACGTGTCTTGCGCCTCCCACCGGTCCCCTTGCGCACGTGTCTTGCGCCTCCCACCGGTCCCCTTGCGCACGTGTCTTGCGCCTCCCACCGGTCCCCTTGCGCACGTGTCTTGCGCCTCCCACCGGTCCCCTTGCGCACGTGTCTTGCGCCTCCCACCGGTCCCCTTGCGCACGTGTCTTGCGCCTCCCACCGGTCTCCTTGCGCACGTGTCTTGCGCCTCCCACCGGTCTCCTTGCGCACGTGTCTTGCGCCTCCCACCGGTCCCCTTGCGCACGTGTCTTGCGCCTCCCACCGGTCCCCTTGCGCACGTGTCTTGCGCCTCCCACCGGTCCCCTTGCGCACGTGTCTTGCGCCTCCCACCGGTCCCCTTGCGCACGTGTCTTGCGCCTCCCACCGGTCTCCTTGCGCACGTGTCTTGCCCCCCATCAGTCTCTTTGCTTTTCAGCTCCTCCCCCACCTGTCTCTTTGCTTTTCAGCTCCTCCCCCACCTGTCTCTTTGTTTGTCTCTGGCCCCTCCCTCTCCAGTTTTGTTCCTCTTTTACCTTTCCTTTGTTACCTTCACCTTTGTGTTCTGACCTTACTGTTCCCTCACACTTGATACTCAGCCTTGGTAATGGGAACATTACATCTGCCCCTGTAAAATCACTATATCACATCCCATTAGAATAGTTCACTATGATATCATGCACTCAGTAAGTCCTGTGTTTTTTGGAAATGTTTGTGTTGCTAATAACATATATTATAGATTCCCTAATCATTCTCTTTAGGCATGGTTAGATAATAGGCACCAATAGTCAGGTTCAAGGCATTTGGCCAGATTCTATGCTTGGCATGTTTCAGCAGTGCTTTATTTCATCTCATGCTGCTTTTTTGTGAATACTTCTCTTTTAAACCGATCTTAATCACCTCTAAAACTGGACCTGTATCTGCTAACTACTTTTTTCCTTTCTCTCCATCTGCCTACTGCATTCATTGTGTAGTACTGGTATTTGCCATTCATTTCACCTACCGCATCGCTGCATCTTATGGTATGTTTCCGCTAGCATGTTCTTAATGCTCTCTTAATGGACAGCTCCTGTCAAAATGATGTAGCTCCTGACATACGCTGAGAACTATCCTTTTCCCCAGATTCAGTTTCAGTCCCAAGCCATGCGAATATGCGCTATGTAAATTGTGTGTTCATTGCCCTGATTCATAGTCTACATTTGTCATTGAGATCCCTTTGAGTCATCTGATTGGCTAACTGTTCAGTTCTTATGCCCTCTCCATCTTGTAGCAGTTCCTGCTTTCTTGAACTTGGCTGTATGCTGTCATCTGTAAAGCTATTTTCTGTTTGCATGATTTTTTTCTTAACCATGCCGTTTTTCTCCCTTTTATTTGCTGCAGCTTTATGTGATTAAATTGCGCATGTGCAGTCCTTAGACATTTTAAAGTGGACCCCTGCCTCCACTGGGGGCCTGTGCACATTGGCACCATTAGAGGAGAATCGATGGCTGGTAGGGTGTTCATGAGCTTCCATTTCAGGATGTAGTTCCACTTTAAAGAGGAACAACATGGTTTTGGATGCCCTTTGTGTGTATCCCCCCCCCAAGTCACAGTATGTTAGTTATAAAGGCCGAAACTGAGCGCTTAAGGGGGCCCAAGTGCGCCACATGCCCCGCCAAGTCTCTAGTGTGCCCCTGCCGCCCATTCTGAAAGTCCTGGCGTGGGTATGCGCACATCGAGGCGAGAGGGGGTGCAGCCGTGGCTCCGCGGTACAGGCTCCGGGAGGAAGTAAGTGAAATGGGGGATTTGGGTGGTTCACACAGCAGGGCATCCCAATTCAGGATGCCCCAAGAAGTGGGACTTGGACAGCCCTGAAGTCTTTTAGACTCCAGGGCCACCAAAAAAAACACCAAGAGGAAAGGGAGACTTTGTAAGCTCAGCTATGCTGTACTTCCTTTGTGTGACAGAACTGTATGCCATTTCTGATGTTTGATACTCTTTCCTCTTAGAACTCTGAACTCTTCAGTCTAACTTATGGGTCGCTTGTTGCACAGCTTTGCAAAGACTATGAAAACGATGAAGATGTGAATAAGCAACTGGAAAAAATGTAAGTTTAAAGTCCTGGTCCAGGCAAAAATAATAAACTCTAGATACTCAAATATAGTCCCAGTTTGAAACTTGCTGCCATAAGCCATCTCATCCCTGGAGCCAAGCTGCTGTCCCCTTGCAGCAGTCACGGGGACTGACCGTACTCGCTCTATTCACTACAATGGAGGAGGCTTGCCAGCCTTCAGCAAGCTCCCTCTATTAAAATGCATAAATAGGTGGTGCCAGTTACTATGACTGATTCCAGGAGGAAGCAAGGCAACCACGGGCTGTGATCGTGAGCGGGGATGGCATAGTCTGGATCTCAAGCAGCAAGAAGTTTCAAACTGCCCAGAATAGGGCCGATCGCCTGCACGGGACTATAATTGAGTATGTATAATTTATTATTTTTGTTTTTGAAATCTAACCACTGTAATTTGTTAATTGAAATGCACTTTGATCTGCTATCTCATTATCTGTTATTTTGTAATTCGAGTATTTTCCTTTTCCTCCGCTATTCATTCTTGACCATCAGTGATGGTAAATATATTGGCTATAGAGGCCTGAAATCTATGACCAGATAGCTGCTCTTCATATTTAGTATTTCCTCTTTGAGTTGCTCCATCTCATACATAACATATAGTTTTAATGGTTTACAGCTGTACTACCTTTTTTTTTTTTTTTTTTTTTTTTTCTGCTTCCCTACATTCCAATTCTTACCCATCCCCATGGGCAGCACTCTATATTATCTTAACAAAATAAATAGAATATAAATTATAAATAAATAAAATAAACTTGCACATAAATACACTTAAAGCGGACCAAAACCCACTGAACTTGCTAAATACATTTGACTCTGCTGATACTTCCTCCTTAGGGTGTAGAACTAGAAATGGATATTTTCACACTTCGAATTCTCCTGGAACCCTGTAAGATGCACAGGCGTGGCAATGACATAATTGCTGTACAAAGCAGTGGCAATAAATGGAGCGCCATTATCTGGGATTAGAGTGAAGCATGAGCAGTGGAAATGGGCAAAAGGTTCTCATTGTGGGGGGAGCAATTCAGGGGGTGCTAGTTAAAAATTTGGGTTTTGGTCTGCTTTTAAGACAGGAGCTATAGAATGTTAAAAACAGCTGGACAGTTTCTCAGCACTCAGAATGTATGTACTCAGATTACATAAAAGCTTTTGTCTTCTATATTGCTCTCTCGATTTGTATAAAGAATTCATTGTTTGTTCAGTTTGTCTTTCAGTTGACTAAATTTAATGCTGTCTGTTACTGCTGCATCTTCTTCTTCTAGGGGATACAATATAGGTGTGAGGCTAATTGAAGATTTCTTAGCGCGATCAAATGTGGGAAGATGTCATGACTTTCGAGAAACTGCTGATGTTATAGCAAAGGTAAGAAGTTATACTTTCATCATCAAAGGCATTCAACAGCCAAAAAAATCAATGAGAGGGTACTGTCCTTCTGACCCCCGCAGCTGATTGGTGCTAGTCTGGTGATCAGCAACTTGTTGGATTGCAGCCTGTGCTTCCCGCACCTCCCGGGGCCTGAACTACAGTCACCAGCGCCTCAGTTTCTGCCCCCTGCCAACATTCACAGGGGCGTGGCCACTCCCTCTCCTTTTACTACAATGGAGGGGGCATGACAGGCCTTGGCAGACACCCTCAATTGCAACTAATAGAGTTGGCGTAGTTGCGCTCCTGTGACTGGTCGCATGTCTGACACACTATCAATTTACAACCCATGTTCAGACGCTGCAAGTCAGGTTTTTCTCCAGAAATCAAGGCGGTTGCTGATGTCTGGACTTGGACCGATCAGCTGCGCAAGACAAAAGGTAAGTCTCATTTTTTTGTTTGGACGTTGAATGACTCTTAAGGGTTTCGCTATGCAAAATGGTTTAATAATTAAATTTAATATTGCGCAAATAATAGCAAACTGTTACAGCATGTCTTGAGGACCCTACAGTAAACTTACCCATTGCTGGTAATTCATGCCAGATTCACATAACTCTATTTGCTGTTGAATAGAAGATTTCAAGCATGGGACTGTTACGAATGCATCTGTATGAAGCCTGATACTATAGTTTGGAATTGCTTGTTTCCAAGGGAACGGGGTTCTAAACTAATAATATTCCCTGTCAGACCCCAGATCAGAGTGCCAAGACACAACTCCCCTCTTACCTTCCACCCACTCCTGCACCACACATCTTTCACCCACATCACTGGTATGCCCATTGATGTCAATGTAAGGCACTCCAGACTGAGGCCATGTTGGAGCGGGTGGATGGTAAAAGGGGAGACTCCTACCCTCCTGGCATGTCTGATCTGCAGGTCTGAAAGCCCACAAAAAGGGAGTTTCCTTTCCTAGAAAAAACCCATTTTTGTCAGGTTTTTGGTGTTTTGCCTTATTGTTTTCCTCTTTTGGAATGTAAAATAAACTACCCCATACCTCTGATTTACGTATTTCTAATATTACTGTGGCTCTGTGTTGCTCAAGTGTTTGTCCTTTTGTAATTCCAAAGTAAGAGAAAGCCGCTCACGCCTCATTAATTTCCTCCAAGAGCACGGAAAGGCAGGTCAGGCTTGCCACAATATGTCTATAGGATAAAACTTTACTTTTACTGAAACAAATTAAAATATAGTATCCTGTATCTCCCCGTGCTATGGCAATAATCAAAAGTATTAATGCATCCCCACCGCAGTGACCAATGTAACCCGCTTTAAAAGTCATATGTGTCATTACATTAGTCATGTGTAACTAAGTACCTTTGCACCTGATGCGTTACATCGGTCCCCACGTTGGGGATGCACTATTACTTTAGATTATTGGCATAGCACTAGGGGATTCAGAATGCTCTATATTAATTAGTTTTAGTTAAAGGGAAAGTCCACTTTCTTTCTCAGCTCAGACCAGATGTGCCAACAGACAATAGGTAAGCCGCATACCTGCCACCTGCTGAAGCTTAGATATGAGAAGCTGGAGCGGCAGGTGAGCGTGGCTTCTGTCTCCCAGTTACATCAAAGGATGCCTCTATGCCAGCTTCTCATACCGACTCTGTGGCTGGTAGATGAGCAGTAGTGTGAGTGGTTGGCAGGTAAATGGGTCGTCTTGCATCTGTTGGCACATTTGGTCTTAGGTCTGTGGGGTAAGTGCTCAAAAGTGGACTTACCCATTAAGTCTTATCATCTTCTGGATTTTGCTTTAGATGTGTTCTTGAGCATAGCCAGCAGCCGCGCCCCCACAAAGCAGAGCGTAGAACAATCAGGCAGCAGTAAGAACAGCAGAAGAGAACAGTAAACCTTTAGCTACTGCAAAACAAGATTGTGATCTTTCTTGTAAAACGGAGTTGCAAACAAATAGAAAAGTAATTACTGGTGACTGGGTGGGCCCAACCGGTGATGTCCCCTTCTTGGTCCCCGAAACCCTGAAACTTACATCGTCCTCGTTTCCCTTCTGTGCCCTTGCATTGCGTGACCCCCTATGACCAACTGAGCCTGGATGGATGGGATCCTGGAAGAGATGTGTATCGGCTCCCTGCTTCTGAAAAACCCAGGTTCACAATCACATCTGCCTTAAATCTGTATCTTGTGAGTGCACTCTTGATTGGGTCCCTAGGCACATTTGCACTTCCACCCCTGATAGCGATGGACCCTCACTGCTTGTAGTGCAGACTTTATTTTTACAGCCTAAATAAAAAGTCTTACAAATGGCTGTTTTTAAATTAATACTGCAACCCGGTAAATAGTTGCCAGGATACACAATGTAGCTGGTACTTGTGTTGCATGTCTAGAAAGCCAATTCAGTCCAGTCTGGCAGCTGCATGAATCATTACTGGATGGAAGGCATTGAGATTGTTTATAGGTTCTCCCAAAACTGTACTAAAAAATAGAGCATAAAGCTGTATTTCTTTCCATGTGCTACTATAGTTCTTCCCCTCGAACACTAGTGAAATTTGTTTGTGTAGCGTTCTTTAGAGTACACGTGTCCTCCACGGCTCCCCTTATGTCTCTTCCAATGACTTCATAACATACTGCTGTGCACATGCTAGACTTCTCCGCCAGACCAGCAGGAGCTTAGTCTGTTTTCCATCATGCACAATGGATTTCCCTGCCAGGAGCTTTGGCAGTTTTTACCCAGATCAGGATATTTATATACACTTTTTCATTTTTAAATCATGCTGTGGCTGTATTCTGCTTTTGTGAATAGTCAAATTGGTGTATATCCTGTACATTCCTGGATTTAATGGAGACTGAAAAAGCTACTAGGAAGCACACGAGAAATAGATGTCTCTGGAAATCTGGCAATTTGCAGGTGTGTTTTTTTAGTTATATATATATATATATATATATAATATATATATATATTCTTTCCCCCGGGAGTCCCCGCTGTGTGAAACACCCCCCAGTCTAACTCGCCTCTTCCCGGTCCTGCGGCACGCTTGTCCAGTCATCGCCGCCAGGGCTGTGGAGTCGGTAGAAATGTGTCAACTCCAGCATAAGAAAGACAATCTCTAAATAGTATTGTATAATTAATGAAGCTTTCATAAGAAGCGTAAAATGTTATTTATAGATATATTTTATATTCTATCAATCTAAGACCCATGTTAGATGGAACATTGGCTACCGACTCCACAGCCCTGGTCATCGCGCTCAGAGCCGCTGATGTCACGCCGTCTAAGGCCAGCGGCTCGGAGCATGCTCGTGGACGCATCCCCTGCTTCCCTCTAACAGGGAACGTGAATAACTCGATGCGGCTTGTGCACATCCCATACAGTATACACATAAGGGCAGACTAGATGGACCGTATGGTCTCCTTCTGACTTCAACCTTCTATGTTTCTATGTTGGACTGGGAGCGAAGGTAAGTGAGCGGGGCGACCTGGGAGGTTCCACACAGCGGGGCATCCCAGGCACTGTTGCAGTCACCTCTTGGGGGCCTTCCACTAGTTCTTGCTGGAGCTGAGAACAGAAGTCCCCCAAGAAACTGTATGCAGCAGTGCCTGACTGGAGCACAGAAGCCGTGACAGTAGTGGAGGACCTGAGGCGAGGGTGAGTATGGCCCTTTCACCACAATGACCCACAGGTAAAGTGCAATACATACAATGGCCATAGACTTTTATTGGGACGGCTGAGTAAAGTCCCAGATTACTTTCAATTTAACAGGTGATCTCATCAACAACTTTGGCAAAATCATCATCATTTTATTGCTGATGCCCGGCTCCCCCCTCTTAGCAAATGTCACCCTTACAAGCCTAGTAGGAAAAGCCCATATATGGGCATGAGGTTCACTCAGAAAAGGCAGTTCCAGGTTGGAAGGTCCCCTAACTCCTTTGACAGACAGCGAGGGGGCAGCTTCCCCATGTGATAGTATATGGGGATTCAAAAGAATTCCCCAGGACCTGTGTCTGGGAGGAGGGAGGGTGATGGGGCAGAGATCAAGCTTAAAGGCAGGCCTGGGAAACTAGGACTTTGTCACTTCTGGGGAGGTTGAGTTGCAGGCATGCTGGAGGTGTCTGAATCGTCTATAAGCTCTTCACATACCTCCTTGTAGGAGGCCAACATCACTACTCTACATCTACATTTTAAGGTAACTCTGACTGTATCTCTGTGTGTAACTCATTGTAACCTGTAACCCACTACTCAGAACAGCCATTTGTATTCATTCCATCATAATCAAGTGTTTGTAATCACTGCCCAGTGCGCTTATTGCATTAAACCCTTTATTTAACTTGAGCAATCTTTTTGCCTTAGCCAAGAATCTGTGTGTCTGGGGCATTGTTGGGTCTGGTAGTCTCGTTAGGCGGGCAAATGGACGCTGCTTTGGGAAAGTGGCCTGTGTGATCGTAGTTGCTCGATTGTTAGTTGGATCACGTGACCCGCCGTTCCCTGACAGCAGTCCATATAGTTTCTGCAGACCCTTGCCAACCCTACACTTGCAGATTATCACATTTTGTTTGTTTTTAATAGGTTTGGAATAGTTAGAGCCAGTTAAGTGTTTCCTTGCTAACTGCACTGTAGGATGCTTCCATATGATGGTACTTAGTTCCCTATACAGCAAAGTCAGCATCTCCAGGTGTCCCAGTGGGGCCGGTAGGTAATTGTGTGATGCAATACAGACATTAGTACACTTCATAGATTCCAAAATAATTTTACATTTTAATTTAATTAGTATTTCTCCCTCAGGCTTGTTATATAAAAGATAATGAAGCGCCCAGTAATAGTTATACTACTAATAGTAATACTTATTAAACCATTCCCTATTTATGTTCTTTGGCATTGCATGAAGACCTACTGTTACCTGGAGAGAAATATGTGCAAGGATTGATTCAACTCTTTAGTGCTTCACCGCACTCTCCCTCATTTTAAAGCATGGTGAGAACCATCAATAGTGATGGGGGCAGAAAAAAAAAACACCCCCCTTTTGTCACCAGCAGTTCATCCATTCTATTCTGGTAGTTTAAAATGTACAGAGTTCTTCAGCAGCCTCAGTAGACCAGCGGCCTCTGTGTGGAAGCTGAACAAGTATCATTTAAAGTGACTTCAGCACATGGCATCTCATCCTAGAGGCTGCTGGTGAGCATGAATTCCACATAACGTGATAGGTGTCACACCACTAAACTAGGATGGAGGCTTGGAGACAAAAGGGTAGTATGTTTTTTTTTTTTTTTTTTTTTTCCTTTTTTTAAAAGATTTATTCTATGAATTTGAAACAGATGATAGGACAGGCTTCTGAATGAAGCCTCCATCCATTGCCTCCTTCACCTCTCCCTGTTCTCCTTGCTCCCTCTTCCTGCAGTTTTGTCCTATATATTCTTAGTATACAGTACGTCCTGCTCCAGATAGATTACTTACACTTGGGTTATCCTCCGCTAGATGGCGCTGCACTGCAGAGACATGTAAAACAGGCTCCTCCCAGCCCCTCAAATACCCGGGTACCTCCCACAAATCCCGAAGACATGAAATTATCACTCTGTCGCAGGTGAGCGGGGCTATTAAAGCCTGCGGCCCTGTTGGACTATTCCCACCCGCCCTTGATGTGATGTGCCTCCCAGCCTGGGCTGCGCTGGCCGGGTGAAGGTAGGCAGCACCACGTGTGCTAGCGTTGCTCCACCGCAGTCCCCCACCAAAGGGTGGGCGGTATAGGCTGATGGTGAGCCTTTATGGGATGCCCCTCCCGCATTATTGTCCCATGCCCCGGTAGCGGTGGGCCCTGTACAAAGGGCCGCCATCCTCCCTCACTCTCCCAGTAGCCTCGGGAGGAAGAGAAGGGGGGGGGGGGTGTGGATGTCTGTGTACTGTGATTACATGCTTATGGCCCTCCTTTTAATGTCTGCTTGGACTGGTGTATGTGGTGTCAACCGCCGCGCTGACTTCTCTTTTTACACTGTTAAGGCTGCCACTGCGCGCGCCTTTTCCTTCATTTGGATGTTCCGCCCCGGGCGGCGGCGTTACCTCAGACGCTTCTGCGTCCTCATTGGCTGCTTGTCTGTGGACTTCGCGCTCTTCGGGGAGGCGGCGCCTGGCATGGCGCGCTTCATGTCACGGCTCGCTCTGGCCCGCCCTTCGAGGTACTCGGCGCCATATTGTCTGGTCGCGCGCGCGTGTGTGTGACGTTCTTACTTACCGTGGTCCGTAAGTGCCCTCACGGGCGGCTTTATAATTCACTGTAGTGTGTTTCGGTTCTGACACCCTTCTTCTCATTGTGTCTTTCAGACGATGAATCCATTGGCTTCTCCCGGCCCGGTGTAATTGATAGCGGGCCTTGTAAATTTACTCCCACTCCCTAGCGGGTCATTTGGGGCATCCAGGGTTGCTTTATAGCAGACCTGGGCAATGTACGGCCCGTGGGCCGTATACGGCCCTTTGCTAGGCTCTTACTGGCCCGGGCTGAGCTGGCCAGTAAGAGACGCAGAGGAAGGGAAAACATGCCAGACTCGACGAGCCGAGTGGCCGATCGGCTGCTGCTTAACTTAGGTGATCGCCTGTGTACAGTGTGAGAGGCTTAGGTTAAGCAGCAGCTGATCGGCCGCTCGGCTCGTCGGGTCTGGCACATTCTCCCTTCCTCCGAGGAAGCCAGACCCGATGAGCAGGTGATAGAGACCTGGGGACTTTGGAAGGACAGAGTAGGGGCTCCAGAGCATCAGTAAGTCTGCTCAGAAAGATTATGTCGTTTGCTTGTGTTTTCCCTTCCTGCCTGCTGTCTCTTTTTCACCATGTACCTGCCCACCATGCTCTCACCATGCCCCCTTCCTGCTGTCCACCATGCTCTCACCATGCCCCCTTCCTGCTGTCCACCATGCTCTCACCATGCCCCCTTCCTGCTGTCCACATGCTCTCACCATGCCCCCTTCCTGCTGTCCACCATGCTCTCACCATGCCCCCTTCCTGCTGTCCACATGCTCTCACCATGCCCCCTTCCTGCTGTCCACATGCTCTCACCATGCCCCCTTCCTGCTGTCCACATGCTCTCACCATGCCCCCTTCCTGCTGTCCACCCTGCTCTCACCATGCCCCCTTCCTGCTGTCCACCATGCTCTCACCATGCCCCCTTCCTGCTGTCCACATGCTCTCACCATGCCCCCTTCCTGCTGTCCACCATGCCCCCTTCCTGCTGTCCACCATGCCCCCTTCCTGCTGTCCACCATGCCCCCTTCCTGCTGTCCACCATGCCCCCTTCCTGCTGTCCACCATGCCCCCTTCCTGCTGTCCACCATGCCCCCTTCCTGCTGTCCACCATGCCCCCTTCCTGCTGTCCACCATGCCCCCTTCCTGCTGTCCACCATGCCCCCTTCCTGCTGTCCACATGCTCTCACCATGCTCCCTTCCTGCTGTCCACCATGCTCTCACCATGCCCCCTTCCTGCTGTCCACATGCTCTCACCATGCCCCCTTCCTGCTGCCCACCATGCTCTCACCATGCCCCCTTCCTGCTGTCCACATGCTCTCACCATGCCCCCTTCCTGCTGTCCACCATGCTCTCACCATGCCCCCTTCCTGCTGTCCACATGCTCTCACCATGCCCCCTTCCTGCTGTCCACCATGCTCTCACCATGCCCCCTTCCTGCTGTCCACATGCTCTCACCATGCCCCCTTCCTGCTGTCCACATGCTCTCACCATGCCCCCTTCCTGCTGTCCACCATGTCCCCTTCCTGCTGTCCACATGCTCTCACCATGTCCCCTTCCTGCTGTCCACCATGCTCTCACCATGCCCCCTTCCTGCTGTCCACCATGCTCTCACCATGCCCCCTTCCTGCTGTCCACATGCTCCCACCATGCCCCCTTCCTGCTGTCCACATGCTCTCACCATGCCCCCTTCCTGCTGTCCACCATGCTCTCACCATGCCCCCTTCCTGCTGTCCACATGCTCTCACCATGCCCCCTTCCTGCTGTCCACCATGCTCTCACCATGCCCCCTTCCTGCTGTCCACCATGCTCTCACCATGTCCCCTTCCTGCTGTCCACATGCTCTCACCATGCCCCCTTCCTGCTGTCCACATGCTCTCACCATGCCCCCTTCCTGCTGTCCACATGCTCTCACCATGCCCCCTTCCTGCTGTCCACATGCTCTCACCATGCCCCCTTCCTGCTGTCCACCATGCTCTCACCATGCCCCCTTCCTGCTGTCCACCATGCTCTCACCATGTCCCCTTCCTGCTGTCCACATGCTCTCACCATGTCCCCTTCCTGCTGTCCACATGCTCTCACCATGCCCCCTTCCTGCTGTCCACATGCTCTCACCATGCCCCCTTCCTGCTGTCCACATGCTCTCACCATGCCCCCTTCCTGCTGTCCACCATGCTCTCACCATGCCCCCTTCCTGCTGTCCACATGCTCTCACCATGCCCCCTTCCTGCTGTCCACCATGCTCTCACCATGCCCCCTTCCTGCTGCCCACCATGCTCTCACCATGCCCCCTTCCTGCTGCCCACCATGCTCTCACCATGCCCCCTTCCTGCTGCCCACCATGCTCTCACCATGCCCCCTTCCTGCTGCCCACCATGCTCTCACCATGCCCCCTTCCTGCTGTCCACATGCTCTCACCATGCCCCCTTCCTGCTGTCCATCATGCTCTCACCATGCCCCCTTCCTGCTGTCCATCATGCTCTCACCATGCCCCCTTCCTGCTGTCCCATCATGCTCTCACCATGCCCCCTTCCTGCTGCCCACCATTCTTACACTTTGCCCCAGCTGATATGAGCTCTCCTTCCAGACTGCCAGAAGCCCAGGGCTTCTCTGATTGGCTGGGAAATTATCACATCAGAACGTTTGAAGTGGACCAAAACCCTGCTTTATCACCCTGGGAATCTTATAGATCCCCTCCCCGCGGGGCATCCAAAATCGGGATGCCCCGCTGTGTGAAACCCCCAGGTCGCCCATAAACTCACCTTCTTTCCCAGTTCAACGGCGCATGCACGAGCTGCGGCCGCATGCCCGCTATCCCTCTAGCAGGGCGCGTGCCTGTGTCAGCCATTTGAGAAAGGCCAGCGCGGGCGCGCTCCCTGTTAGAGGGAAGCTCGAGATGCGGCCGCCAGCGCACTCAGAGCCGCTGAGCTTAGACGTCGCTTAGACGCCCATAGCTCAGCGGCCCTCCACAATATTTTTAGTTTCTCATGTGGCCCCATGGAAAAAATAATTGCCCACCCCTGCTTTATAGCGTCAATCCCTACTGGCATATTGTGCCTAATAATCACCATATGGAGGCATCTAAGGATAATGTGACCGGGGTCCCTCTGGGACATGACCGGCGGTGTATGGCGTGTGGACAACCTCATGCTGATGCTGACAAGGCATGGGTCTGCGTACCCTGTGCTGAGCAAGCACTGGCTTTGCAATCTGGCCTGCCAGTGGCTGCACCTTGCCTCACTTCACCTAATCCCCCTGGCTTAAATCTCACTCCTGCTGAGTCGAACACAAGTGGGGATTCTCAGCCTGAATTGTCTCCTAGACTGCCTACGGCTGAACAGATTTTTGCGAGGTCCTTAGCGCGTAAGAGCCCTGGTAAGAAGCGGCTCTTGACGCCTAATGTTACTGTTTTACCTATGGGAACTGAGGAGTTTCTGACTCTGTGTGGCTATACCCCTTCTGATGAAGGAAAGCTCTTTTCTGACTCAGGCTCATCTGATGAGAGACCGGAGGGTCATGAAGACTCTGACCCTGACCCCTGGGCCCAGGATGACACTGACAGATTATTGCTCCAGATCTTTCAGGTTCTGTCTATCTCTCCCCCTGGTGAGGCTCCCAGGCAAAGAGGGGAGCGTTTCCATACAGCATCATCACGTTTGGAATTTCTAGAGCAGGCACATTTCCATACCCTTGTGCTCAAGGAATGGGAGTGCCCCAGTAAACTTCCCGGGGTTCCAGGAGATTGGGATAGGAAGTATCCTTTTCCCCCTGACGTAGTTAAATGTTGGTCGCCCCCCCCCCCCCCTGAGGTGGATGTCCCGATCATAGGGCCATCTAACACCCCTTTCTTGTTTCCCCCCGACTATACTACCCTTCGGGATGCTGAGGACCGGCGCATTGACCTGCTGGCTTCCAACACCTTTGCATGTGCGGGGACGGCGCTGCGCCCGGTCTGTGCCTCTGCCATTACTGCTGTGGCCACTAGAACCCTCATCAGAAAAATGCTTGATCGTGTCCCTGATGATCTCCCTTGGGATGTGTTTAATGCACTCTCTAATTGTGAGGTGTTTGTAAAATGTATCCTATTAGCATTGGATGACACCATTAGAATGTGTGCAAAAACTTCTGCCCTTGTGGTGGCTATACGTCGCTTGGTCTGGCTGCGACAGTGGGGTGCTGACAATGCTGCGAAGAAGGCCCTTACTGGGCTCCCCTTTAAAGGGCTGCATCTGTTTCGTGCCCACCTAGACCTGTTTGGTAGGAGAGGTAAGTTACCCCAGCGTAGACGGCTGTCTCGGGCCCTTCGGGGCCAGGGCCCCCCTTCCACCCCCCACCATGGTGTTAAACAGGAACCAAGGGCGTCCCTCGTGGGGGCTCGCGCAACTCCCTGTCCCAGGAGCAGAAGACAACACCCTTGCTCCTCTGGGGGGGCTATGCTCAAATCCTCTCCCAAGTCCCCTCAAGCGTGATGGGGCGCCCTCACTCGCTTGGGTGAGGGGACGGCTGCGGCACCTTGCTTAAGTCTGGAGGCACCACGCCTCAGACCGGTGGGTTTTGGAGGTAGTGGCCTCTGGCTACAAGATGGTGTTTGCTGTGCGGCCTCCCCTAAGATTATCAGATCCCGGGTACTTCTGGTCCCTGCTTCTGCTCAGATGCTGGCGTAGGCCGTGCAAGGTCTGCTGGGTATGGGGGTAATTTGCAGATTGCCTTTAACAGACAGAGGTAAGGGACCCTACACCAACCTTTTCACAGTTCCCAAAAAAGATGGGTCAGTCTGGCCCACTCTGGATGCACAGATCTTCAGCAAATTGTCAAGTACAGGCGCTTTCCTCATGGAAACTCTGCGCTCGGCCATCTGCTCCTTGCGAACTGTGGGCTTCATGCCGTTTGTGGATATCAAAGATGCTTACTTTCACATCCTTGTGTTTTCAGGACACCAAGATTCCTTAGATCCACGTTGGAGGATCAACACTGCCAATTTGTGGCCTTGCCATCTGGCCTCTCTTCGGCTCCCAGAGTGCTCACCAAGGTGTTGGCGGGGGTGATGTCTCTGATGAGGCCAAGGGGCGTCCGCGTGCTACACTACCTGGACGTCCTCATCACTTCCCAGCCTCTACATCGGGCAAAGTTGGATACTCAGCTGGTGGTGTCCATCCTGGAGTCATCTGGATGGGTGATCACCCACCCCAAGTTCTCACTGTCCCCTTCCTTGGTAATTTAATTCCTAGGAATGAATCCGGACACTGTTCAGGCAAGGATATTTCTTCCTCAGCAGAAGGTGGACAATCTGCTTGCACAAGTTCAGTTTCTCCTAGCTGTCCCCGTTCCTTCACCAAGGCAGGGGATACAGCTTTCGGGTCTGATGGTGGCGTGCTTCGCAGCGGCCCTTTGTGCTCAGTCCCTCTTGGGGCTTCTGCAACCTCTCCTATTGTCGGTATGGGACAAGGTCCCAGCGTCCCTGGATAGGGTCTGGGTGTCTCCCACCCCGGTGAGGAGGTCCCTCTTGTAGTGGATGGACTCTAGGAACCTATTGGGGGGCGGAATCTTCTTGCTCCTTCCTGGGAGACGGTCACCACAAACAAATAAGCTTTTGATTCGATTTGTTTTTAATATCTGGTGAGCGGCTTTTTAAAGGGCCAGCGGCCCAGATTTGGATCCCTGTGTGTGGAACGTACTTACGCTATTGGAGCATTTTGTGTTTTTGTCTCTTTGTCCATTACATGTGTTTTAATAAATCTGGAGCAATTTGATATATCCCATTGTGGAAATTGGAGTCCGTTGATCTTTTATAAGGAGGGGAATACCCTAATATTTAATAGATAAGCATATAATCGAGTCAGAGGAGGAATAGTGGAGCCCCAAAAGAACAGGTCAATCAGATGTGCTAAAAATCAAGATTGAATCTGGTACGTTATATATAAGACGGTGGTGGTGAAGTCACTGAATTGACACGAAGAGCACATGTGGTGATATAATTGTTTCGCTGTGCCTCTTATATATGCAGCTTTAGGAGATTATATATATATATATTTAAATTAAATTAAATTAAAATATATTTTGAATACTGTGGTGACAACAGTTTAAAGGCTTGGAGCGAGAGACCTATATAAGGACAGTGAATTGTTTATTTATCTGTTGATATTTGAGCGCGGTTTTTAGAACTTTTTAAGTTTTATTTTTGTCACAAAGCTAGGAAGATGACTTCTTCTTCCATCTGTTATATGGTATGGCGTACCTACATTGACTGGTTGAGTCTTGGTCTCTTCCCTGTTGGGTGTTCTCAGTTCCCAGGGATCTGGAGTTTTTACTGCATGGGTTGGAGTTGGTCTCTAACTCAGTACTCTGAAGGGTCAGGTTTTTATCCTGTCTGTCTTCTTTCAGAAGTCTTTTGTTCAGCATTCCTTGATTAAGACTGCCTTTAGGGGGTTGCTCATGTGCGTTCCCCACAACAACCTATGGTCCCTGTGTTTGGGATTTGAAATTGGTCTTGCCTGTTTTTCAGGGTGCTCCCTTTGAATCTGTGCAGGTTGCTGCCTTGGCTATTCTTACACTCAAGGTTGTGTTTCTGGTAGCTATCCCTTCTGTCAGGTGTGTGTCTGAGTTGGCGGTGCTGTTCGTTCAGCCCCCCTGCTTTGAGAGGCGCCAGGACAAGGTGTTGTTTTGTTCAAACCTTAATTTCTGCCTAGAGGTAGTGGCTGCCTTTCATTTGAGTCAGGATATTGTTCTTTCTTCTTTGTGCCCTAACCCTAGCAAGGCTAAGGAGAGAGTTTTGCACTCTTTGGATGTGGTTAGGTGTCTGAAGTACTATCTGGTGGCTACTGGACCTTTCAAGAACACTGATGCTCTTCTTGTGGTCCTTTCTGGTCCTAGGAAGGGTTTTTGGCTCCTGCCAAGTCTACTATCAGCAAGTGGATTTGTCAGGCTGTGATTCAGGCCTACTCTGCTAAGGGGAAGAATCCTCTCTTTGCTTTATTGCTCTTTCTTCTCGTGCTATTGGTGCCCCTTGGGCCTTCCAGCACCTGGCTTCTGTTGAACAAGTTGCAAGGCCGCTACTTGGTCTTCTGTTCATACCTTTTCAAAGTTTTACAAGGTTGATGTTAAGGCCTCAGCTGTTGCTGTTTTTGGCCGCAAGGTTTTGCAGGCGGCAGTGGTTTAAACTGTCTGCTGTTACCTTTTTATTGGGGATCCCACCCTACTTTATGGACACTGCTATTGGATGTCCCAAGTGTAAGTATTATATCTGGAGCAGGACGTACTGTATACTAAGAATAATACAATTCTGTGAAATACTCACCTGTAGAATTGGTATTATAAGTATACAGTACGTCCTGCTCCACCCCACCCTGGTTTTTGGATTATTCTGGATCCCCTGTATGGTGATTATCATTGTTATTGTTATCATTGTTATAGTTACCAGTTTTTGGTGGTTAAATTCTCCCGGCTTCTTTTTCACTGCTTTTCAATGCTGGGGATTTGTGGGAGGTCCCCGGGTATTTGAGGGGCCAGGAGGAGCCTGTTTTACATGTCTCTGCAGTGCAGCGCCATCTGGCGAAGGATAACCCAAGTGTAAGTAATCTATCTGGAGCAGGACGTACTGTATACTTAAAGTGGACCAACACCCAGGATTTTGACTATCCTGGGTTTTGGTCCACTTCGGCGGGGCACCCCGATCGGGGGTGCCCCGCTGTGTGAAACCCCCCAGAAACCCCAAAAAACTCACCTCTCAACGCTCCCACGTGAACGCCGCAGCCAATCCCCGCCAACGTCCAGGCGGGGATCAGGAACGTCCAAGCCGCTGCCGCCGCCTCCCGCGCGTCGCTCTCGGCGCGCGCGCGCCCCCGCCGGCCATTCACAGAGGGCCGGCGCGGGCGCACGCACGTCTGGAGGGGCGCGCGGGAGGCGGCGGCGGCGGATCAGGTAGGGTCTTTTTGGGGTTTCTGGGGGGTGATCGGGATGTCCCGCGGGGTGGGAGGTGATCGGCCCGGGAATCTTATAGATTTCCGGGCCGATCACCCCTGGGTGTTGGTCCTCTTTAAATACAATTCTGCGAAATACTCACTTGTAGAATTGGTATTATTTCTGTGGTTATGGTTCCCCCTGCATGCACAATGTTTGAGTGGTCCACAAGAAAAGGAATCATAAGGAATGGCTCAGTGGGAAGTACTTACCTTCCATTTGTTTCCATAGTCAGCCTGCGTATTATTATTTTCACATAAATCCTGTTTGTCCACCTTTTTATTATTTATAAACATTTACCACTATTGCTAATTTTCCCTCTTTCTGGATATCTCCTTTTTATCTCTATCCCCTCTATCTGGGGATACCCTCTATCTGGACAAGTCCACCTCCGAAGATTTTGGCGATTTGGGAATGTCCTTCCCTACAAATGCTATAGTGATTAAATATCACTCTTTATATCATGAAGGTTGCAATGCAAAATGTAAATGCAAATGATCATTACATACTGATTGGTGTAAAGACAATATTTTGTTATTTCTAGTTTATATTTTTAGAAAATATTTGAATATCCTTAAATTAGGTGTTTTGCCCTATTTGAATTAATGGAAACACTCTTAAAAAACAGATAATTTCCCATCTAAAAATTAACGACCTGTTGGACCCAAAACAGCACGGCTTTACTGAGGGCCGATCATGCCGGACCAATCTTATTGATTTCTTTGACAATGTCACTAAAGTGTTAGATGAAGGTGGTGCTGTAGATACCGCCTATCTGGATTTTAGCAAAGCCTTTGACACTCTACCACATAAAGAGCTCATAGATAAGTTATTGAAGTTAGGGCTCAATCCCTGGATAGTTCAGTGGATTTCCAGCTGGCTGAGGGATCGGTATCAGAGAGTTGTTAATGGCGTACAATCTGAACAAAGGCAAATTAGAAGTGGTGTGCTGCAAGGCTCTGTCCTGGGCCCCATTCTTTTTAATATGTTTGTAAGTGACCTGGGAGAAGGCTTGGTAGGAAAAGTTTGCCTGTTTGCTGATGATACAAAGGTTAGTAATAGGGTGGACACTTTGAGTGTAATGCCACTGTATAGTGCCCTGGTAAAGCCACATCTAGAATACTGTGTGCAGTTCAGAAGACCTTCCCTGCAAAAAGACATTATTCAAATAGAACAGAACGTGTCCAAAGACTTAAACTTAAAACTCAGGAGAGACTTAAAGCGGACCTTCACCATGAATAAGAGCATATCTTATGTTTCCCACACCTTGTACATACAGATTGCTCACATTAAAAATCATCCTACCTGTATCTACTGCATGTTACGAGCCATTAAACATCCAAGATGGCGGGGCTTCAGGCAGCCTGCAAACAGGAAGTGTCTTCTGACTGTGCCGCTTTGCATTCTGGGATTGCTGTCCTTTCCCTGACCTAAGCTCTGCTCTGTTTGTGCAAAGCACAGCTATAACCCCACCTCCCTGTACTTTATCCCGCTCTCCTCTCCTCAGTATGTGATGCTTCTGAGTCAAGATGGTGGCGCCCGTATCCTAGAGCACTGAACAGAGTTGCAGCCCGGTGGGGAAAAGAATAAGTAATTCACTAAAAACTTAAAATATATTAATTTTAGATGCTGGGGACTAGTTTTTAAAGAGTTTGGGCTTTTCATTAAGTCATGCTGAAGGTCCAGTTTAAAGAACTTAATTTGTACAGTCTGGAGGAAAGAAGGGGAAGGGGGACATGATTGAGACCTTTAAATATGTGAAGGGATTGAATAAGGTTCAGGAGGGAAGTGTTTTTAAGAAGAAGCTTAATGATAGAACAAGGGGGCACAACCTGAAGCTAGTCGGGGGGAAGATCAGGAGCAATGTTAGAAAATATTATTTTACAGAAAGAGTAGTAGATGCTTAGAACAAACTTCCAGCAGAGGTAGTTGAAAAATCATCAGTCAGTGAATTTAAACATGCCTGGGATAAGCACACATCTATCCTATTACCAGGCGGGGATAAAAACAAATCCCAAGGATACCTATAGACTAGGATCACATGGTGCCGAAGGTACATTCAGGTCTCGAAGTATATGCATACATCCTATATCGCTTATTGCCCACGGGGGTGACTCGGATGCCAACGTCCTCGACTCCCCCTCATGAGGTCAAGTTGGGTACTACTCCAGCCTGGGGAAATCCGACCCCGATGCTCAAGGATGTGCTCTAAATCCACCAGGCCATTCACCCTCCAGACTGCGCGTCCAAGGCACCCCCGAGCTGCTGTTAAAGCCTTAAAATCAACTTGTTCTGACTTTCGTCTGCCCGGCGCCACATTTCCAAATCGAAGACTACGAAAGAAGGGGAATAGGGAAGAAGGGGGGGGGGGAGAGACAGGGGGGGTTGTGTGGGGAGCAGGCCCCAGGAGGGTTCCAGGCTGCCCCTTGCTACCCCGAGACTGCATTACCCACCAGTGATCCTCCACACCCACAGGTCCCAGCGGATACCATCCGTCCCACTGAACTCGCGTAGATACTAGTTGTCTGTAGCATGGAGTATTCCTGAACAGGAAACAGGTTGTCCAGCTGAGGAGGAATTGCTGCGTTTTATCATGCGCGGCTGCCGTGAGCTCCTCTCATCTCCATGATGCAATGGACCTCCTTAGCTCAATCTTTAAAGGCATTTTTGATAGCGATATTGTTTGTCAAAGGGATACAACCTTATCTAGCATGTTATTCTTAGTATACAGTACGACAGTACGTCCTGCTCCAGATATAGTACTTACACTTGGGTTATCCTCCGCCAGATGGCCCTACACTGCAGAGACATGCAAAAACAGGCTCCTCCCGACCCCTCAAATACCCGGGGACCTCCCACAAATCGCCAGATTTCTCTGCAGTGCCGACTGCGAAGACATGAAGTATCACTCTCTCGCAGGTGAGCGGGGCTATTAAAGCCTGCGGCCCTGTTGGACTATTCCCACCTGTCCTCCTCGTGATGTGCCTCCCAGCCTGGGCTGCGCTGGTCGGGTGAAGGTAGGCAGCACCATGCGTGCTTATGGAGCCATGCTCCACCGCAGTCCCCCACCAAAGGGTAGGCGGTTTAGGCTGATGGTGAGCCTCTAGGGGATGCCCCTCCCGCATTATTGCCCATGCCCCGTGTAACGATGGGCCCTGTACAAAGGGTCGCCATCCTCCCTCGTTCCCCCCCGTAGCTCGGGCAGCAAGAAAGGGGGGGGGGGGTGTGCCTGTAGTGTCTGTGTATGATTGCACGTATATGGCACTTAGTCTGTCTTTGGACTTTTATATATATATGGTGTCAGCCGCCGCGCCTTTTTGTGTTTTACTCGTATAACTGCCGCCGCCGCGCACGTTTTTTCCTTCGTTGGATGTTCCGCGCCGGGCGGCGGCGTTACCTCAGACACCTCTGTGTCCTCATTGGCCGATGTTGGACTTTGCGCTCTACGGGAGGGCGGGGCCTGGTCTGGCGCGCTCCGCGTCATGGCCCGCCCCTCGAGGTACATGGCGCCATTTTGTCTGTTCGCTCGCGACGCGTGGGACGTTCCTGCTTACTGTGGTCCGTAAGTTCCCTCTCAGGCGGCTTATACTCATTGTAGTGTTTCGGTTCTGACACCATTCTTTTCTCATTGTGTCTTTCAGACTGGTGACCACCATTGGCTTCTCCCGGCCCGGTGTATTTGATAGCGGGCCTTGTAAAATTCTCCCACTAAAATCCCTAGCGGGTCTTTGGGGCATCCAGGGTTGCTTATAGCGTCAATCCCTGCTGGCATATTGAGCTAAATAATCACCATATGGAGGCATCTCAGAATTATGTGACCGGGGTCCCCCTGGGACAAGACCGGCTGTGTATAGCGTGTGGACAATCCCATCAGCCCAGAGTGACACTGATGATCTGTTGATTAAGGTCTTTGAGGTTCTGGCTATCTCTCTCCCTGGTGAGGCTCCCAAGCAGAGAGGGGAGCGTTTCCATACAGCAACGGCACGCTTGGAATTCCTGGAGCAGGCACATTTCCAGACCCTTGTGCTCAAGGAATGGGAGTGCCCCAGTAAACTGCCAGGGGTCCCAGGGGACTGGGATAGGAATTACCCTTTCCCCCCTGAGGTGGTTAATTATTGGTCATTCCCCCCCCCCCCCGTGGTGGATGCCCCGATCATAGGGGTTCCTAACCCCCCCCTTTATTGCAGCCCCTGCTTATACTACCCTTCGGGATGCTGAGGACCGGCGCATGGATCTGCTGGCCTCCCACGCCTTTACATGTGCAGGGACGGTGCTGCGCCCGGTCTGTGCCGCGGCTATAACTGCCGTGGCCCCTAGAACCCTAATTGGCAAGATGCTTGCTCTTCCCCCCCGATGATCTCCCCTGGGATGTGTTTAATGCACTCTCCAGTTGTGATGTTTGTAAAATTTATCCTATTAGCGTTCGATGACACCATTAAAATGTGTGCAAGAACTTCTGCCCTTGTGGTGGCTATACGTCGCTTGGTCTGGCTGCGACAGTGGGGTGCTGACGATGCTTCTAAAAAGACTCTTACCGGGCTTCCCTTTAGAGGGCTATGCCTGTTTGGGGCCCGTCTAGACCTGTTTGGTAAGAAGGGTAAGTCACCGCAACGCAGGCGGCCGTCTCGGGCCCCCTCGGGACAGGGGCACCCCTCCCCCCCTACCATAGTGTTAAACAAGAACCAGGGCTGTCCTTCGCTGGGACTCGCGCAGACTCCTACTCTGGGAGCAGCAGACAACGCCCTGGCCCCTCCGGCGGAGCTAAGCCTAAATCTTCCACCAAGCCCCCTCAAGCATGATGGGGCGCCCTTACCCTTCTGGGTGAGGGGATGGCTGCGGCACTTTGCTCTTGTCAGGAGGCATCAAGCCTCATACTGGTGGATTCAGGAGGTAGTGTCCTCCGGATGCAAGATAGTTTGCTGTGCGGCCTCCCCCAAGATTATCAGGTCCCGGGTACTCCTGGTCCCTGCCTCTGTTCAGGTACTGGCGCAGGCCATGTAAGGCCTGCGGGGTCTGAGGGGTCGCTTGCAGATTGCCCTTAACAGGCAGAGGCAGGAGCTGCTACACCAACCTTTCCACAATCCCTCAAAGGGATCGGTCAGTCTGGCCCATTCTGGATTCACAGGTTCTCGGCAATTCTCCAATTACAGGCAGTTTCTGCATGGAAACTCTGGGATGGGCCATCAGCGCCTTGCGCCCAGGGGGCTTCTTGCTATCTGTGGAGCTCTAAGATGCTTATGTTCACATTCCTGTGCCTTCAGGACACCGAGGCTCTTCAGGTTCGTGTTGGAAGTCCAACGCTGCTAATTTGTGGCCTCTCTTCAGCTCCCAGAGTGCTCACCCAGGTGCTGACGGGGGTGATGTCTCTGATGAGACCAAGGGGCGTCCGCGCAATGACCTACCTGGACGTCCTTTTTCACTTCCCAGTCTCTACGTCAGGCTAAGTTGGATACCCGGCTGGTGGTGTCCATTGGGAGTCATTTGGATGGGTGACCAATCACCCCAAGTACTCATTGTCCTCTTAATTGGTAACTCCATTCCTAGGAGTGAATCTGGATTTGGTTCGAGCGAGAATCTTCCTTTCTCAGCAATAAAGTGGACAATCTGGTCACATGGGCTCAGTCCCTCATTGCTGTCCTGGTCCCTTCACCAGACAGGGATGCTGCTGGTGGGCCCGTTGGTGGCTTGCTCAGAAGAGGTCCCTTATGCTTAGTTCCCCTTGGGCCCTTCTGCGACTTCTATTGTTAATACAGGACAGGGATCCAGCATCCCTGAAGCAGGGTCTGTGTGCCTTCCCACCTGGTAAGGAGATCCTTCTTGGAGTGGATGAACTCAAGGAACCTGTCTGGGGGCAGTTCCTTCTTGCCCCTTCCTGGAAACGGTCACCATGGATGCCAATCTATCAGGTTGAAGGGGGGGGTTTTCTACTGAAACTCCCTGCGGTTCTGGGGGAGGTGGGGCCCTTAGAAGGCCCATACACCTATCAATGTTTGAAACAGTGAGCGTTTTCAGTTGGTTCTATCTCGCTTGACTACTCCTCTTCTGGGCCTGCCAGTTTGGGGGCGCTCGGTCTGTCTGACGACAGTGTCTTACATTAATTATTGGGAGGGGCCTGGAGCAGGAGGACCCTCCAGGAAGTGTCTATGATCCTAATCTGGGTGGAGCCAATGTTCCCTGCATATCAGTGATATTCGCTCCGGTGGGAGTCCCTCTGCGACAGGATGTGCTAATCCCTGTGTCACTATGGGGTCCAACCAGTTGTGGATCTATTTGTGTCCTGTCACTATCACAAGCTCTCGGCCCTTGTTTCCCTGTCCCAGGATCCTCTGGCCGTGGTCCGGATGACTTAGTAACGTCATGGCTGGACGTTTGGTTCTGTATTTCCTTTCTCCATTCCCCCTGCTAGGCAGGGTTCTGTGCAAGATTGCTCTGGTAAGGGGACCAGTGATTCTGGTGGCCCCTGGGTGCCCTTGTAGAGTGTGGTTTGCAGACGTGGTACCGAGGGCAGTAGTTCTGTACGTTCTGCCAGAAGTGCCAGCTCTGCTCATTCAGGGCCCCTTTACGTCACCCCAATCTACAGACTCTGGCCTAGACGGCCTGACTGCTGAAACATCCATCTTGATGGAGACAGGCTTATCTGTCTCGGTGATTGAGACTATGGGAAGACTAGGAGCAAGCTGCTTCTTTTTCTTCCTTCTGTTTTAGGGTATGGCATACCCATAATGATTGGTGTGAGTCTAGGTCTCTTCCCTGTCGGGCGTTCTCGGTTCCCAGGGCTCTAGAGTTATTACAGCATGAGTTGGGAGTTGATTCTCCAACTCAGTACTCTGATGGGTCAGGTTCTTCCCTGGCCGCCTTACTTTAGAAGTTTTTGTTCAGTTTTCCTTGGTTAAGACTTCTTTCGGGGGTATTCAGGTGCGTTCCCCATGTAATCCTATGGTCCCTGTTGGGATTTGTATTTGATTCAGTCTGCCTTGCAGTGTTTTTCCCTTTGGTCCTATTCAGGATGCTGTCTGGCTGTTCTTACTCTCAAGGTTGCCCTTCTGGTCTAGCCCCCATTCTTTGAGATCACCAGGATGGGTGGTGTTCCGCCTGATGCCGGATTTTCTACCTAAGGTGGTGTCTTATGTTCATTGTTTCAAGATGTTGTTCTTCCTTCCTGCCTTATTCCTAGCAAAGGGTTCTGCATTCCTTGAACAGGTGTTGGAAGTTTTTTTCCTTGGTAGTCACTGTGTCCCTGGAGTACTGATGTTCCTTTGGGCCTACGGCCACTCCATCCTGACTGTGCCCGATCTCGTCTGCTTCGGGAGTTAGGCGGCTGTGGCCCTGGTCATTACTTGGATGGGATGGTCCCTTCTGGTCCTAGGAAAGGGTTTTTGGCTTCTGCCAAGTCTACTGTTAGCGATTGGATTCGTCAGGCTGTTACTCAGGCCTATTCCACCAAGGGGAAGAATCTTCCCTTCACTTTACTCCTTACTCTACTTGTGCTTTGGTGCTTCTTGGGCTTTTCAGCACCAGGCTTCTGTTGAACTGGTTTGCTAGGCCGCTACTTTGGCCTTCTGTTCATACCTTTGCTAAGTTTTACAAGGTTGATGTTAGGGCCTCAGCTCATGCTGTCTTGGCCGCATGGTTATGCAGGTGCCAGTGGTTTTAAAGTGGGCCAACACCCAGGGGTGATCGGCCCGGGAATCTATAAGATCACCTCACACACCGCGGGACATCCGAGATCGGGATGTCCCGCGGGGTGTAACCCCCCCAAAACCCCCGAAAAACCTTACCTCTCCAGACGCTGCTGCCGCCGCCTCACTCGCGCTCCTCCAGACGTGCCCGCGCCGGCCGTCTCTGAATGGCACACGTCAAGAGTGACGCGCGGGAGGCGGCGGGCGCGATCCCTTGTCCGCCGACGGACGTCACTTGTCCGTCGGCAGGCATTGGACAGCGCAGTCACGTGGAAGCGTGGAGAGGTGATTTTTCGGGGTGTTTGGGGGGGTTTTAGGCAGCGGGGCACCCCCGATCGGGGTGCCCCAGGGAAGTGGACCAATACCCAGGATAGTCAAAATCCTGGGTGTTGGTCCACTTTAAACTGTCTGCTGTTGTCTTTTTTGTTGGGGATCCCACCCTACTTTATGGACACTGCTATTGGATGTCCCAAGTGTAAGTACTATATCTGGAGCAGGACGTACTGTATACTAAGAATAACACCTGTAGAATTTATATTATTTGTATACAATACGTCCTGCTCCACCCCACCCTGGTTTTTGCATTATTCTGGATCCCCTGTATGGTGATTGTTACCATTGTTATAGTTACCAGTTTCGGTGGTTTATTCTCCCGGCTTCTTATTCACTGCTTTTCAATGCTGGGGATTTGTGGGAGGTCCCCGGGTATTTGAGGGGCCGGGAGGAGCCTGTTTTTGCATGTCTCTGCAGTGCAGCGCCATCTGGCGGAGGATAACCCAAGTGTAAGTACTATATCTGGAGCAGGACGTACTGTATACAAATAATATAAATTCTACAGGTGAGTATTTCACAGAATTGTGTATTTTTTTTTTTTTTTTTAATTCTTTCCAAAGTAGTACTTTCAAGAAGATCTGTCTGTCTATTGTATTAGAAATAATAACTAGAAGACTTTTAAATAAATATGATATATTTTATAGAATAAAAAATTGAAATATGTATATGTTTAATTATGCAAATCTTACGAATATTTGTCATTCACCTTGTAATATAAAACGCTTATCTGGCACCCTGTGGTTAGATCTGTCTCTGCAATGACATTGTGTATATGTATTTGTTAGAAGACTTCTAGACCAGGGGCTCCCAACTGATGGTGCTAGTACCACTGATGGTACTTGAGATCTTTTTAGGTGGTACTTGACAAGGCTGCAGGCTTACCTGTACCCCTGAGCTGCTGCCATCTGTACTTTTCATGATTTGCACCATAAACAACAAACTGCTTCATTCTTGTGTGATTCTTTTGAATAGCTGTTTTGTGTCTGACAACTCACATGCACCATCAAAGTTGTACTTATAATCAAAGAAATGAAAGGTGGTACTTGATGAAAAAGGGATGGGAACCCCTGTTCTAGACCAAAGAAGCTGTCAAAAGCCTTTTCTTTATAGGTGTTGCTTCATCAACCATAGCTTCCATTATGAGCAAAAATGGATATCGCATGTGTATCCTGGAAGAATATAGAGTATTCTAAGCTAGTCAATCCAGTCTTATATTTGGTTATAATTAATTTCAAATGCTGGATGAGGTTCCACATAGGCCCGGAAAGTTTTGTTTTTTTCCCCCCTAAACTCTAACCATGCCATTATGGACTTTGCTTTGTGGACACAGTCATGACGAAACCGAAAAAGTGGGAACCATGGAAATTGCCAAAATGTCTTGATAGGCTCAGTCATTAAGACTTTGATTAAACTATAGGGGCCTTATATATTTAAAAAATCACACACTGTAGCATTCTGCCTCTTCCACCAAGCTTTACAATTTTACATTGCAGTCAGGCAGGTAGCATTCTCCTGGCATTCACCAAATCCAGACTCCTGCATCAGATTTCCAGATATAGAAGTATGATTTATCGCTCCACATAGCATATTTCACCTACCTCATGCCCAGTGGCAGCATTGTGCTTTCCACTGTTCCATCCAATGCTTGGTGCTGTTGGGTTGGCATACAGCTACTTGGCCACAAAAGTGCATGGCATGAAGCTCCCGGCACAGGAGGAGGTTTGGAATTCTCCAGTTATTGTGTGCTGTATCTCCTCATGATTTGCCACTTTGCCGCCAAGTTACTGTGAATAATGATTGCATCCACATTGTAATTCTCAAATTTGATTGTGGACTATAGTGGGAAAGGAATTTTACTGACTGATTACAATGGTGGCAACCTATTATAGTACCGTGCTGGAATGCACTGAGCATTTTCCAGTGTAGACCCTCTTAGATTAAATTAAAGACAGTATAATTGAAACCAAGTTTGTTTTATGTCTACCTGCATTATTTCCAAGAGGTGTAGAACAAGGTTATTGATCATCTATTTTTTTTTTTTATTATTGTTTAAACAGGTAGCGTTTAAAATGTATTTGGGAATCACACCAACCATCACAAACTGGAGCCCAGCAGGTGACGAGTTCTCCCTCATTTTGGAAAATAATCCTCTTGTAGACTTTGTAGAGCTTCCAGACAACCACCCCACACTTACTTATTCTAACATTCTGTGCGGAGTCTTGCGAGGAGCTCTAGAAATGGTAAGAGTTTGTGCCTTTAACCGTAATGCTGGCCATACATGTGGAAAATGAATTATTCTGTTCAGGTCCCATTTCTTGCAGTACATAAGGCCCTCAACATACTTTTTCACAGGACTAGTGGCTGCTAAACTAGGTTGCTTAGTGTATGGCCACCTCTAGGCTGTGAAATATGTGCTACAGAAGTTTCAGGGCCATTGTATTAAGCTACTTATATGCAGTTCAAAGCCTGTCCACTCAGGACCTTAAGCTGGCCATTCACCAGAACCCTAATATGTGGCAAGTGAAACCAAGATCCAGCATCCATCTTATATGGCATGAATATTGTTTAGGGACAAATGTTTGATTTGTCCTAATCAGTCACACATATCGTTGTATGGGTGCCATCCAAGTGTCAATTGCTGCTCATTGCTTCTGGTAATGGTAGTATGTGGGGTGACCTTATCTTCCCATAAGAGGGCAACTTTGAAACATATTTTGTAGGAATTCTGGGATTGTTCATTGTTACTTTTTTGTGCAACCACTAGTTGCTTGGATGTCCTATTGCTACATGCACCAAAAATTAAATAAGCACGAGCATTGTGCTGCATTTTGCATTTACTATCTTGGAGCAGTTTAGCATGGCTTCCATTCCTGTCCAGTGTACTGTAAAGGACTGGTATCATTTACCAGCTCTTCTGGGGAGATGCTGACTATATTTTCAACACAGACAGTTCTCTGCCCCTTAGCTGATCCCTCAAATTCTCCTGCTGCAGAGCAAACGGCTGACTGGCCGTTGTATTGTGATACATTGTGTGATGAAAGTTTATCACAAAGTAATGGTTAGTCAGCTGTGTTTACGCTGCAACAGAACAAATGTTCTCATCTGAGAGGCCTGCCTATGATCAGTTTGTCACCAGAAAGAGCAGGCAAATATTGTCTATTCTAAGTATGTCACACACCCCGCTTCAAGACATTAATTCTTACACTTGGGTTACTCCACCAGCAGGTGGCGACGTTGCAGAGAAGTCTATAAAAAACGAGCCCCTGCTGGTCTATACATACCTGGGACCTCCCACTTATTCCCCAGTGTTCTTCTCTGCAAGATGGCAACAAGACAGAAGAAAGAAGTCTCCTGCTTGCAGGTAGCCGGGGTAACACCCCGCCCCCCCCCCCCCCCCCCCCCGGTCTATTTCTGCCCAGTCCTTTTTTGTTTGCCTAATAGATAACAATGGAAGCCTCCCAGCCTTGGCTGGGTAATGGTAGATGGCACCTAATGGTGCCTAGGAGCTTATCTCCTCCGCTAGACCCCACACGTGGGGCAACGCGGTTATCCGGCTGGTGATCCGGATTTGGGATGCCCCGTCCCGGTTTTCCCCTTAGCCTCCCTTACTCCCACTTGGTCCCTTCTCCCTTCGCTTGGGTGTGTGTGTGGGGGGGGGGGGGGGTTTGTGTGTGTGTGGGGTGCTTTTACCATGTGCTGTGATTGTGTGCTGGCAGCTGGGGTCGGCGCTGCGGGCGCGTGTCTCGGGCTGCTGGGGTTTTAGTCAGTATACTGTTTATTATTCTGCATGTGCTTTTAGTGCTGCCTGTGTGGGTGATTTGGGCGAGGTGCCTGTGTGGCACCCGTGTGTCTTCTGCGGCGCCGCCATTATGCTCGTTGTCCAGGGGGCGGGGCCGCGCTCCTTCGCGGCCCGCTCTGTACTGTCCCGGGCGGGGCTAGAGCGCTTTGCATGCTGTGCGCGGCCCGCCCTCCTTCATCCTCGCTCCGGAACTGTGGCTTCCTGCAATCCTGGCCCGACGCCATTACAGGTTTTTTTGGTTGTCATTTTGTGTTTATCACTAGCCTTGTGTGGCTGTTGGTGTGTGTGCTTGCTGGCCATTACCTGGGCACTTGTCTTGGCGTTGCATGGCGCCCCCTTGGGGTTGTGCATGTTCATATCTGTATTTATTTTTATATATTGTATAATATATCATCATTGTTTATGTATATATATCTTGCCTTTATATTATGATTGGTTGTGTTTGCGTGTGTGTTTGTGCGCATGCTGGCTAATTTTTTCTGCAGTTGGGGTGACTTGTTTTCACTGGGACTGATTGTGGTCTCTTCCCCTTACAGATCCTGGGGTCCCATCGCTGCAGTGGGTCTCCCGGTCTGATTCATCTGGCCAGTCTTATTTTCCTTTGGGATTCTCCTAGGCTTAAAATCCTCCCACTCCCGGGACTTTAATTATAAGGGGGCATCCACCATATGGAGGCTTCCACCAATGCCGGGATATGCGGGGGTTGTGGGGCTCCGCTCCCAGGGGATGATGCCATGTTATGCATTCCGTGCGTTCAGCAGAACTTTGCGCGTCAGTCCGGCACTCCGGCTTCTGTCTCGTCGCAACCTCAGTCATCTCCAAACCCCCCCCCCCCCCCCCACGCCTGTTCCGGACCCCGTGTGACGTTGTCATGGGTGGGGATTCGCAATCCAAGGTATGCGCCCGGTTGGCTAGCCTTGAGAAAATATTTCCGCTGTGGTTGCTCTGAAGGCTGCGGCTATGCGGAAACACTTGTCCCCGTCTCCGCCGGGCTCAGACGTGGATGTTATTGGGGCATTGGATTGGTCAGATTGCCCCCCGTTTGAGAGGGGGAGATTCTGGTGGATTACTGATATCTACGGCACAGAGCAAGGGGTTTTTTAAAATTATTGTTCCAAAAATTCAGATGTCCCACGGTGCATGCACATAGACTAATTGGTCTCAACACCTGTGCCCGCTGGTGAGATTCTAGAGGAGCTGGACGACCCTGTGGTCCTGCAGTTGTTTGGTGCTGAAGGTGACCTGGTGGTGGGGACGGTATTTGACATCCCTTCCATTTTGACTCAAATGTTGAAGTTTTTGATTTAAACCCTCCCGAGGCGGTTTCTCCGCCTAAGGGTGATTTGTTTGTTGTGGCCAAGCCGTATTTGGAGTTTCCCTGTCAACGACATTTTGAGAATGTCGTCCTTCAGGAATGGGAGCTGCCTACGCGTCTCGGTGTTCCGCCTGGTTGGGATAAGTAGTATCCTTTTCCGGTGGACTTGGTGAAGCGTCGGCTTTTCCTCTCGAGGTTGATGCCCCGGGTTTGGGGCTATCTAACATGGCGGTGTTGCCTTCTCCTGACACGACTACCCTTAAGGATGGCGAAGTTCGCCGGATTGTCCAGCTGGCTTGCCATGGTTTTGTCTGTGCGGGTTCGGCTTTGAGGCCTGTTTGTGCTTCGGCACTTTTGTTGTTGGCGGTTAGGTCCATTGTCAGGGATTATGTGCGGACCTTGATCCTGCTTGTGATGAGTTCCTTGCTCTCAAACGTTGAGTCCTTCGTTTTGTTTGTCCTTGCCGCTCAGGATGACGCCATGGTGATGTGTGGCAGGACCATGGCCTTGTTGGTGGCTATCCGACGGTCGGTGTGGTTGCGGCAATGGTCTGATGATTTTACTTCTAAGAAGTCGCTTACGGCTCTTTCCTTTTTGGGTTTGCGCCTGTTTGGTGAGAAATTGGATTCAGTTGCCAAGGGAGGTAAGTTACCTCAGTGCAAGAAATTTCGTCCCTTTCGGGGGGCGGCCTCTTTTGATCCCTCCTTTCGGGGAGCCAGAGCTGGCAGAGGCGCGGGCTTTACGGCCCCAGGGGTGCAAGCTGGAACAGGGATTGAGGCCGTGGCCGTCCCGTTCACTCCTGGGGTGCCTAATCCAAACCAGCTGCCAAGCCCGCTCAACAATGAGGGGGCGCCCTCACCCTTGCGGGTGGGGGGTCGGTTGCGACTCTTCTCCCGGGTGTGGGACCAGGCGGTCTCGGACAGTTGGATCCGGGAGGTGGTGTCGGCCGGTTACTAGCTGGAGTTCGAGTCCCGGCCTCTAAGATTATTTCAGTTTTCGTGTGCCCTCAGATCCTTTGGTCGCGCAGGGGCTCCTGGCGGCGGTGAGGAATCTTTTGGATATGGCAGTCTTCTGCCCGGTTCCTCCTTCCAGGGTGGGCCACGGGTATTATTCCAATCTCTTTACAGTGCCCAAGTTGGACGGGTCGGTTCGTCCCATCCTGGATCTGAAGTTCTTTAATGTGTTTATTCGTCCCCGGAGGTCTCGCATGGAACCTCTGCGTTCTGCCGTCAATTCTCTGCGGCAGAGGGTTTTCATGACGTTCATAGACATCATGGATGCCTATCTTCATATCCATATATTCCGGCTCACCAAAGGTTTCTTCGCTTCGTGGTGGAAGATCGGCATTTTCAATTGTGGTTCTTCCGTTCGGCCTTACCTCGGCTCCAAGAGTGTTCACCAAGGTGTTGGCGGGCGTGATGGCCCTTCTCGGAGCTCAGGGGATTCGCATTGTTCCTTATCTGGACAATCTTCTCTTCATGGCTCTTTCCTTCAGTCAAGCGGAGGTGGACACCAGGACGGTGGTATCCACTCTGGAGAGTTTCGGCTGGGTGGTCAACTATCCTGGGCCCTCTCTCGTTCCGGCCAGGGTGGCGTCCTTCCTGGGGATGTCCTTGGATTCTTGCCAACACAGAGTGTTTCTTTCTCAGGCCAGTTCTCTTGATTCAGGAATTGGCGCAGCTTCTTCTTCCAATCCTTGCCAGTCCATCCGGCTAGGGATGAGACTGGTGGGGTTGATGGTAGCTTCCTTCGAGGCAGTTCCCTTTGTCAGTTTCACACGAGGACGCTTCAGTTTCATCTGTTGGCGTCTGGGGACCGGCGACTGCGGTCGTTGGATCGGTCTTTCCGGATGTCCTCCCGGGTTCGGCAGTCTCTACAGTGGTGGATGGTCTCGGACATTAGCTTGAGGGGCAGGTCCTTTCTGATGCCTCTTCGGGAAACCGTCACCACGGATGTCAGGTTGTCGGGATGGGGAGTTTTTCTGGAAGGACTTTCGGTTCCGGGGGAGGTGGGGTCTTCTGGAGGCCCACTTGCCCATCAACGTTCTGGAGTTGAGAGCCATCAGGTTGGTTCTGTCTCACTTGACACAGCATTTACAGGGTTTGCTGGTTTTCTGGGTCGGTCGATCGGTCGGCGGTTGCTTACATCAATCGCCTGGGAGGGACTCGCAGTCTGGGTGCCCTCAGAGAGGTGTCTCTGATTCTAGCCTGGGCGGGGACTCATGTTCCTTGCATCCCGGCAGTGTACATTTCAGGATTGGAAAACACGGACTTCCTGAGCAGGTGCTCTTTCCGCCGGGGGGAATGGTCTTTCCACCTTCAGGTTTTTCGGTCGCTTTGTCTCTGGTGGGGGACGCTGGAGGTGGATCTGTTTGCCTCTCGTCACAATTACAAGCTTCCGACATTCGTGTCGCTTTCTCAGGATCCTCTGGCGGTGGATGCCATGTCCCTGAGCTGGGGGGACCTGGGGTTCCTTTATCTGTTTCGATCCCCATGCTAGGCAAGGTGTTGCGAAAGCTGGCCCTGGACGGGGTTCCCGCCATTCTCATGGCTCCAAGGTGGCCAAGGAGGGTGTGGTTCGCAGACATCGTTTGATCTGCTTCTTCGGCTGGATCTTATCACACAGGGTCCACTGCGTTGCCCCAATTCACCAACGCTGGCTGTGACGGCCTGGCTGCTGAAACCTCCATCTTAGGGGAGGAAGATCTTTCGGATCTGTTATTCAGACTTTTATTAGTGCCAGGAAGAGGTCCTTGTGACAGACGCTCTGTCTTTTGGATGTCATCACTATTCAGTTGCCCACCGGGTCATTCACTGGCCTTTTCTTAATTAGGTTCCAGACAATGTCATTGTATTTTGATACTGTTACAGGCAATGTCATTGTAGTTTGGATTGTATTATAAACTGCCATTGTGTTAATTGATTACGTCACAGACAATGGCATTGTTCGGATTGAGTGTATTACAGACGTCTCTATTGTATTGCTGATTGCGTCACCGGCAGAGTTGAGGGATTGTGTACCCTGCTGCTATTGGTCGGTGTGTGTGTCATGCAATAGGAGACTTGTGTATATAAGGCCTAGAGTGGCACTAATAAAGACACTTCACCTTCACCCTCAATACTGAAGTTCTGTCTCTTATTGGGGGAAACGCTATATTACAATTCACTAGCCCTTGTAAGGGCTGTTCCTGGTTCCTCATGGACGACTCTGGGACTCCTGCAGCACCTCTTACGATCGGGAACTGATAGCCGAGCTGATCGAAATGGATCGTGCAGCAGTGAGGACCGAAACCAATATAGAGATCGATGAAGACGCTGCTCTCGTTCAAGCAGTTCGGAACAGATTGTCGGTCTATGGCCCGAATCCATCACAGGAACTGATCGACCGAGTCTTCGCCGCAGCGGAGGCAGAGGCCAGTAAGCGAAGGGAAGATCGGCGACTTTCAACCCAGCAGCCTCTCAGCCTCAGTTACACTGGGGGGAGAAAGATTCCATTTGCAGCATTTAAGTCCTTCCAGGAAAGTGACGACGAGATTGACGGATTTTTGGCCGATTTTGAACGGCAGTGCGCTTTACACTGGGTACCCACGGAGGAATGGGTCACCATATTATCAGGGAAACTATCTGGGAAAGCTTCCGATGCTTTCCGGGCCATCCCTGATGCGGACTTACCACACTACCATCTGGTAAAGGAGGCTTTGTTAGCCCGGTACGCTGTCACCCCGGAAGCCTACAGGCGACGATTTCGGGAATCCCAAAAGAAGGGAGGGGATTCTTACACGGAGTGGGCATGTCGCCTCCATCGTACAGCATCACACTGGGTCACTGGATGCAAAGCCACGACCGCTGAGGATGTACTACAGTTGTTTTTACTAGAACATTTTCTCAATGCCCTTCAACCAGAGCTAAGAGAGTGGGTACGTGACCGGAGGCATCTAACGCTACCTGAGGCTGCTCGTCTAGCCGACGAGTACACCGATGCGCGCCGGACAGAACAGTCCGCTCCAAAACCACAACCTCCCATCAAGTTTCAAGCACCTGTGGCTTCAGCGCCAACTCGTGACTCTGGGCCACATAGGCCAGTGCAGCAACCGAACCTCTCCACAGTTCAGTGCCATCGTTGCAAACAATGGGGACATTATCGCAGTGATTGCGCCCTAGAGCCTCCCCGAAACACATGGGGGCAAAAGCAACCTTCCACCTCCCGTACTCCTGTGGCACACTGTTTGGAAGCTGAGAGCAGTTCGGAAGAGTATCTGGGGGTACTGTATGAAGCTGATCCCGTACAAGCGGCCATCCAAGACAACCGACAGCACCATTGCCAGGAGGTACCAGTCAATGGGCGCACCGCGCAAGGATTACGCGACACCGGAGCCACACTTACCTTGCTCCAACCTCATTTGGTCAAGAACAAAGACCGCACTGGACACACCGTTGCAGTAAGGGTGGCGGGAGGAGCTGTGTTTCGACTCCCCACCGCCCGAGTACATCTTGACTGGGGCGCTGGATCCGGCAGGGTACAGGTGGGACTTATGGACAACTTATCAGCAGAAGTACTATTGGGAAATGATCTAGGACCAATGACTTCTGCCTACGCTACCTCTGGGCCAGCCAGCGTCAACCCTGTTACAACCCAGGCTCCAGCCCGAGCTGACGACTCCAGCCCACTGGTCGGGGAGACCCAGGGGTTTCGCCTGCATCACGTCATGTCTGTTACACAAAGTCAAGAAGAGGATCAGCCATCAGGTTACATCCTTCCAGAAGGGAAACTTATGCCAAACACTCTTTTTGTTGGGGGCATTGGCCGTCGGATTAATCAGCCTGGAATTAAGGATGTTTTTTCAAAGTATGGCGCTGTAAAGAATGTCAAAATTATTAGGGATGCCTTTGGCGTTTCTAAGGGTTATGGTTTTGTCTACTTTTACGATGATGTAGATGTGCAGAAGATTGTGGATTCTCCGATCAGCTACCATGGAAAGAGATTGAAACTTGGACCAGCTATAAGAAAGCAAAGCACCTGTGCACACATCCAACCAAGGACTTTGGTGCTGAACTCACCAACGCCACAATATCCCAATGTTTGGACCCCACCCGTGACCGATTCCTATGTACAGCCCACGTCAATGTTTAGTCCGGTTACTCACTATTTGCAGACTTGTCCTTACACAGAACTCTGCCCATAACAAGAGTCCGGACAGCCCCACGTTAACCCGAACAGGGTCAATCCGGGTCTGCCGGGTGTTCCACAAAAAGGGGGCATTGTGACAGACGCTCTGTCTTTTGGATGTCATCACTATTCAGTTGCCCACCGGGTCATTCACTGGCCTTTTCTTAATTAGGTTCCAGACAATGTCATTGTATTTTGATACTGTTACAGGCAATGTCATTATAGTTTGGATTGTATTATAAACTGCCATTGTGTTAATTGATTACGTCACAGACAATGGCATTGTTCGGATTGAGTGTATTACAGACGTCTCTATTGTATTGCTGATTGCGTCACCGGCAGAGTTGAGGGATTGTGTACCCTGCTGCTATTGGTCGGTGTGTGTGTCATGCAATAGGAGACTTGTGTATATAAGGCCTAGAGTGGCACTAATAAAGACACTTCACCTTCACCCTCAATACTGAAGTTCTGTCTCTTATTGGGGGAAACGCTATATTACAATTCACTAGCCCTTGTAAGGGCTGTTCCTGGTTCCTCACGGACGACTCTGGGACTCCTGCAGCACCTCTTACGATTGGGAAAAGGACGTCTCGGGCGGTGAAGCCCTCCGGCGATAAGGGTTATCGCTACAGTCCTCTTCTACTATCTATTATAGGACTTGGAGATCTTATATTGATTGGAGTGAGGCTAGATCTTTGACCTGTCGGGTCTTTTCTGTTTTCAGGTTTTTGGAATTTCCTCAATCGGGGCTGGACTCTGGTCTTCAGCTGAATATCTTTAAGGGGCAGGTTGCTGCCTTGTCTGTCTTTTTTGCATAAGTCCTTTGCGTTTCCTCCTTTGGTCAAGACTTTCTTCCAGGGGTCTCGCATTTGCGGCCTCCTAGGAAGCCTTTGCTCCCTGTTTGGGGTTTGAATTTGGTTATCTCTGCTCTTCAGGCTTCTCCTTTGAGCCTTTGCAGGTTATTGCTCTTTCTACTCTGACTCAGAAGGTTGCCTTGTTGGTGGCCATCACTTCAGTTCGGCGTGTCTCGGAGTTGGCAGCCTGGTCGGTTCAGGCTCCTTACTTTGAGAGACATCAGGTCAAAGTGGTTTTCCGCTTCAAACCGGACTTTCTTTCCAAGGTGGTTTCTGCTTTTCATCTTAACCAGGACATTGTTCTTCCTTCCTTGTGTCCTAAGCCTAGGAATGTCAAGGAGAGGGTTTGCACTGTTTGGATGTGGTACGCTGGTGTACTGTTGTCTACTACTTCTCCTTTTCATAGGACTGATGTCTTTTTCGTGGTGCCCTGTTGGGCCTAGGAAGGGTTTGGCTCCCGCTAAGTCTTCCATTAGCAAATGGATTCGTCAGGCGGTTGTTGGGGCCTACTCTGCCAAGGGGAGGGTTTCCCCTTTTTTCGTATCACTGCTCATTCTACTCGTGCTGTTGGGCCTTTCAGCACCAGGTTTCTGTTGAACAGGTTTGTAAGGCTGCTACTTGGTCTTCTGTTCACACCTTTGCCAAGTTTTTACAAGGTTGATGTGCGGGCTTCAGTGGATGCTGTGTTTGGCCGCAAGGTTCGGCAAGCTGCAGTGGTTTGAGTTTGCATTATGGCCTTGTTGGATACCCGCCCTTTGTGGACACTGCTTTTGGATGTCCCAAGTGTAAGAATTAATGTCTTGAAGCGGGGTGTGTGACATACTTAGAATAATACCATTTTGTGAATACTCACCTGTAAAATGGATATTATAAGTATGTCACACACCCCGCTTCACCCGCCCTTTTTGGTATCCTGGATTCTTTATAGGGTGAAGCTTTGTTTACAGTTTTGAGGGTTGCCAATGGTTTTTTTCCTGGTACCTTGTCTTTACTGCTGTTTGAATACTGGGGAATAAGTGGGAGGTCCCAGGTATGTATAGACCAGGAGGGGCTCGTTTTTTCTAGACTTCTCTGCAACGTCGCCACCTGCTGGTGGAGTAAAGTGTAAGAATTAATGTCTTGAAGCAGGGTGTGTGACATACTTATAATATCCATTTTACAGGTGAGTATTCACAAAATGGTATTTTTAAAGCGACCCCCCACCCCCATTTCCTACCTAATGGGTGGGAACTGCATTGTGCCAGATTTAAAGGAAAATTCCACTTTTCCTTTTTAAAGCTGTTATATAATGATGCGTCATGTATGTACAATAGAGTTTCAACGCTTTTTAAATGTAGTCACAAGGAGGCATATAATGCATCTAAGCATAGTGGAGCAACACAGTCTGTTTTCCAAAGAAGCCCAAACAAAGACTATATTGTGTTAGTCTGCTTTGCTGGTGTCTAAGCCAATACAAAAAACCTTTAATGGAAAGATGCAAGGGGGCACTAGACAATTTTGTGATGCAGGGAGCTGCACTTTCTGGTGGGTGGGCAAGTCTTGTATATGGCTGGCTCCCATTTAAAGCAATGGGGGCCTCTGTACACACTGAACTCCCTTTTATTGAGACTCTCATTGTTTTCAATGGCCACGGCCACTGGCCAGCCAGAACCAGGAGCTTTCCTAACCAGGGATAGGGGGAGACTGATCGGCAGCAGTGGCGGGTAAGGTAACTAGTTCCCTCCTGGCACTGCCCATCCCCTGAATGTTCAAGGGGCACCTAATGGTTGGAACTGAGCCCCTGCCACAGCCCATGGTCCTGCGCCATCCAGGGATTCAAACTCCATTTACTGGTGCTTTTAGGCTGGACCTCACCCAACCCCCCCCCCCCGCCATCCTCCGTCACAGGGTCGTGGCCACTACACTACAATGGAAGGGGGCGTGTCAGGCCTTGGCCTACTACATCCAATGAATGGAGAGGGCTTGACGGCAGGCCTGTGATTGATGGTGAGTTGCAATCCCAACTCGCCATCAAAACCAACTACATGTTTGAGCCCTGGGCAGCATGGGATGTAGTGGCTGCACCGTGGGTTTGAATCCTGCAGGTGAGCTACTGATCGCTGTACTGGCCCCAATCAGCTGCGTTGGACAAAAGGTAAGTACCAATTTGTTATTCTAAGTATACAGCACGTCCTGTTCCAGAATATTCCTTACTCCTGGGTAATAGATCCACAAGATGGCGCTGGACTGCTTGTGGCTCCTCCCGGCCCTATAAAAGTCAGGGACCTCCCACAAAATCCCCAGTTCTTTCTGCAGTCTGGACTGCGAAGATAGAAGATGGCTCTCTGTGGCGCAGGTGGGCGGGGCTTATATGCCTGCGGCCCTGCAAGACTATTCCCACCCATTCCGTCTCATTTACTGCCTCCCAGCCTCTGCTGTTAAGGTTCAAGTGAAGGTAGATTAGCAAGCACCAATGGTGCTGAGGAGCTAGGCTCCTACTGCAGTCCCTGCTCTAACAGGGTAGGCGGTTTAGGCTAATGGTGAGCCTTATTCTAAGTATGTCACACACCCTGCTTCAGAATAGTCAGTACACTTGGGTTATACCGACCTGTAGAGGGCGATCTTGCAGAGATGTCATGAAGAAAAGGGAGCCCCTCCCGGTCCATAAATACCTGGGACCTCCCACTCATTCCCCAGTCTTTCATCTCTGCAGACGGCGAGCAAGTCAGAAGATGGATGTCTCCTCCTTGCAGGTAGCTGGGGTAACTCCCGGCCCCCCTCTTTTGGTCTATTTCTGCCTGGACCTACTGTTATCCTTTTTTAGTAAAGAGCCTCCCAGCCTAGGCTGCGGGTCCTGGCAAAGGTAGACGGCACCTTAAGGTGCTTTAGGAGCTATGCTCCACCGTGAGACCCCATACTAAGGGGTAGGCGGTATTCCGGGTTGGTGATCCTGGTTGGGATGCCCTGTCCTTGCCCTTACACTTTTTGGGTGTTAATTCCCCCTTCCCCGGTCACCCATTGTTCCCTACTGCTGGGGGGGGGGGCGCTTATCCCCCTTTTAGTTTAGTTCTTCTTTAGAGTGCATGCTTGTGTGCAACTTGCGGTTTGTGGCTCCGCCGGCCGTTACTGTCAGACTTCGGGGGAGCTTCTTCCCCTCCGGTGCGGTTTCGGGGGGGCCGGGCGCGATCCTGCGGCCTGCCCCCTCCCTCCCCCCGTGCTGCTGGTGCTGCTGCGGAGCCCGTCACTCGCCGGGGGCCGCCTGTTGTCAGGAGAGAGGGGCGGGGTCGGGCGCAGCGCGCGATCCGCACCGGCCCGCCCTTCTTCATCCTTGCTGCCAAGTCCCTCCACCTCGTGCAGGACGCCATTTTCGTAAGCGCCCAGTGGGTTCTAGTCTTTCATTGCCTGTGAAGCTGCTTGTCAGCGCGAGATTGATATATATATTCCTCTATTTATATGTACGTGTGCCTTGGCCCTTCTGTTGTGTGCCCAGCATTGTGTGATATATGTGTGACAGTTCCCCTTTTCTATTCCAGGCGGACCCTTGTTGGATCTTAAAGGGTCCTCCCGGTCCTAGGGTCCCTGGTTTAGTTTAAGAACTCCCTATAAATCCTCCCACTCGGGACACAGAAGGGGCATCCCGGGTCGCTTATATTGCATAATTCCCTTGGGTATTGCGACTACCGATTAAAATCACCATATGGAGGCTTCCCAGGATACCGGGCTCGGGCTCCCCTCGGTGCAACCCCGGCAGTGTTTGGGGTGTGGGGCATCCCTTACAGGGGATGATGTTTTCCTTTGCATACCATGTGCACAGCAGACTATTACGTGGCACTCCGGATCCCATACGCCGCCGGTCCCTTCTCCTACCCCTCCCCGACTGATCCGTACCCCGTGTGATGTTGTCATGAGTGGGGAGTCGCAATCTGAGGTGTGTGCCAGATTGTCCAATCTTGAAAAATTATTTTCTAGCGCTGTTGCCAGAAAGGCCCCGGCTAAGAGAAAGCACTTGTCCCCAGCCACGCAGGCTTTTGATTTTGAGGAGTTTGATTCACTGGACTGGTCTGATTACCCCCCGCTAGAGGAAGGGGAGCTATTTGATGAGTCGGATGGTTCTGACGATCAGCAGTTTGTTGGCACCAATGCCGAGCGGGGTCAGGGGGATTCTTTGGGATACCCCTAAGGTCCTGGCTCATATGTTTGAGGTTCTGGCAATTTCTCCTCCTGAAGTGACTCTTCCGCAGAAGGGGGAGTTCTTTGAGGAGGCTAAGCCGCGCTTGGAATTCCCTAATCAAAGGCATTTCGATGGCATTATTCTTAAGGAATGGGAGAGGCCTACTCGGCTTCCAGGTGTTCCTCCGGGTTGGGATAAGAAATATCCCTTTCCGGTGGATGCGGTGAAGAGCTGGTCGTCCCCTCCTGAGGTGGACGCCCCTGTTTTGGGGTTGTCTAGCACCTCTGTTTTGCATTCTCCTGACTGTTCTACTCTCAAGGATGGTGAGGACAAACGCATTGACCAGATGGCTTGTCACGGTTTTGCCAGTGTCGGGTCGGCTTTGCGGCCTGTTTGTGCTTCGGCGCTTTTAATAGTGGCTGTTGTCAGGGACCTGTTGTCTACCTCCAGGCTTGACCCGGCTAGTGATGAGTTCACCGCCCTTAAGCGGTGCAAATTGTTTTTTGTCATTTGTGCTAGCCGCCCTGGATGACACCATGGTGATGTGTAGTAGAACTTCGGCCTTGCTGGTGGCTATTCGGCGGTCGGTTTGGTTGCGCCAGTGGGCGGCTGATTTTGTGTCCAAAAAGTCACTTACGGCTCCTCCCTTTCTGGGCTTGCGGCTCTTTGGAGAAAAATTGGATTCGGTCGCAAAAGGAGGTAGGTTACCTCAGCGAAAGAAGCAACGTCGTCCCTTTCGGGGGCGGCTTCCTTTCCCCTTCCTTTCGTGGGGCCAGAGCTGGACGGGGAGTGGCTGTCTTCTCAAGAGGTGATTCCTGGAACAGGGGAAGAGGACGTGCCCGTCCAGGTCACAGCTGGGGCTCCAAGCCCAAAGCCGCTGCCAAGCTGGCTCAGCAATGAGGGGGCGCCCTCACCCTCGCGGGTGGGGGGGGGGGGGGGACAGCTGCGACACTTCTCCCAGGTCTGGGACCAGGAGGTCTCGGACAGATGGATTCGGGAAGTGGTGTCTTCCGGTTACAAGCTGGAGTTCGAGATCCAGCCTCCTCCCAGATTCTTCAGGTCTCTGGTGCCCTTGGATCCTCTGGCCGCGCAGGGGCTCCGGGCGGCAGTAAAAGATCTCCTGGACTTGGCTGTCATCTGCCCGGTGCCTTCCTCGGACCGGGGCCTGGGATACTATTCCAATCTGTTTACGGTGCCCAAGAAGAATGGCTCCGTTCGTCCCATCCTGGATCTGAAGTTTCTCAACAGGTTTATCCGTCCCAGAAAGTTCCGCATGGAAACTCTGCGCTCAGCCATAAATTCGCTTCGTCAGGAGGACTTCATGACGTCCATAGACATCAAGGATGCTTATCTGCATGTTCCAATCTTCCCGGCACATCAGAGATTTCTCAGGTTCGTGGTGGAAGATCGGCATTTTCAGTTTGTGGCTCTTCCGTTTGGCCTTACCTCGGCTCCAAGGGTTTTCACCAAGGTGCTGGCGGGGGTGATGGCCCTCCTCAGAGCCCAGGGTATCCGCATCGTGCCTTATCTGGATGATCTTCTCATTATGGCATCCTCTCTCAGCCAGGCGGAGCTAGATACCAGGACTGTGGTATCCACTCTGGAGAGATTCGGCTGGGTGATCAACTATCCCAAGTCCTTCCTCTCTCCGTCCAGGGTGGTGTCGTTCCTGGGAATGTCTCTGGATACTTCTCAGTCCAGGGTGTTCCTTCCCCAGCCCAAGGTTCTTTTGATTCAGGAATTGACTCAGCTTCTTCTATCCATCCCTCGTCCGTCCATCCGGCTGGGAATGAGACTGGTGGGATTGATGGTGGCTTCTTTCGAGGCAGTTCCCTTTGCCCAGTTTCACACAAGGACGCTCCAGCTCCATCTCTTGGCGGCCTGAGACAGGTCTCCGCTGTCATTGGATCAGTCTTTTCTGATGCACCCCCGGGTTCAGCATTCCCTTCAGTGGTGGCTGGAACCAAGCAATCTGATGAGGGGCAGATCCTTTCTGACCCCTTGTTGGGAGACGGTCACCACGGATGCCAGCCTGTCAGGTTGGGGGGGGTTTTGGAAGGCTCTTCAGTTTCAGGGACTGTGGGGGCCTCGGGAGGCTCACGATCCCATCAATGTTCTGAAGCTGAGAGCCATCAGGTTGGTTCTGTTTCACTTGACTCATCAGTTACAGGGTTTGCCGGTTTAAGTTCGGTCGGACAATCGGACGGCGGTCGCCTACATCAATCACCAGGGAGGGACTCGCAGCAGGCGTGCCCTCAGGGAAGTGTCCTTGATCCTGGCTTGGGCAGAGAGCAATGTCTCATGCATCTCGGTGGTGTACATTCCGGGAGTGGAGAACACGGAGGTGGACTCCCTGAGCAGGTGCTCATCTCGCCGGGGGGAATGGTCTCTCAGCCCCAAGGTGTTTCGGTCGCTTTGCCACCGGTGGGGGACTCCGGAGGTGGACCTCTTTGCCTCTCGTCACAATCACAAGCTTCCAGCATTTGTGTCTCTCTCGCGGGATCCGTTGGCTCTGGCAGTGGATGCGATGTAATCCATGAACTGGAGGGATCTGGGGTTTCTGTACCTGTTCCTTCCGTTTCCCATGGTGGGCAAGGTGGTGCGCAAGCTGGCCCTAGAGGGTGCGTCAGCAATCTTGGTGGCTCCAAGATGGCCAAGACAGGTTTGGTTCGCAGACGTGGTACGGTTGGCAGCGGATCAGTTAGATCTGCCCCTTCTGCCGGATCTGCTCACTCAGGGTCAACTGCTCTACCCCAATTTACCAACGCTGGCTTTGACGGAGTGGCTGCTGAAACCTCTATCTTGAAGGAGGAAGGTCTTTCTGATGCTGTTATTCAGACTCTGGTTAGGGCTAGAAAGAAGTCTTCCTCTGCCATCTAGGAAAGGTTTGGCTCCTGCCAAGTCTTCCATTAGTAAATGGATTCGCCAGGCCATTGTTGGGGCCTATTCTGCTATGGGGAAGATTCACCCTTTTCGTGTTACTGCTCATTCTACTCGTGCTGTTGGAGCGTCCTGGGCTTTCCAGCATCAGGCCTCTGTTGAGCAAGTTTGTAAGGCTGCTACTTGGTCTTCCGTTCACACTTTTTCCAAGTTTTACAAGGTTGATGTTCGGGCCTCAGCGGATGCTGTTTTTGGCCACAAAGTTCGGCAAGCTGCAGTGGTTTAAGTTTGTGCATTATTGCCTTGTTTTGGATCCCCGCCCTTTATGGACACTGCTATTGGATGTCCCAAGTGTAATGACTATTCTGAAGCGGGGTGTGTGACATACTTAGAATAATACCATTTTGTGATTACTCCCCTGTAAAATGGGTATTATATGTATGTCACACACCCCGCTTCACCCCGCCCTTTGGTATTCTGGATCCTTTATATGGTGAACCTTTTTTACTGTTACTGGTTATTTTGGATCTTCCTGGTCCCTTTTACTGTTGTCTTAAAACTGGGGAATGAGTGGGAGGTCCCAGGTATTTATGGACCAGGAGGGGCTCCCTTTTTTTCATGACATCGCTGCAAGATCGCCCTCTACAGGTCGGTATAACCCAAGTGTAATGACTATTCTGAAGCGGGGTGTGTGACATACTTATAATACCCATTTTACAGGTGAGTAATCACAAAATGGTATTTTTGGGATGCCCCCACTGCCTCATGGGTTTTGCCAGGTTATTCTGTGCAGTTAAACCCTATTCACATATATATTTCCCCCTCCAGCCTCACTTCTCATATTAGTCCTCTGGGCGCCATTTTCCCTGGGAATTCTGCTGTTATCCTCCCTCACTCTCCCCTTAGGGGATCTCTGGGGGGGGGCAGATCACGTGGGCGCGTTTCGCGCTTTTCCGGGGGGGGGGGGGGGTTGGGTTGGTCTCTGTGGATAATACAATTTTACCTCACAACTCCACGGCCTGCCCCTCGAGGTCTGCGGACGCCAATTTGTCTCCTTGCTGCTGTCCGTGAGTAACCCCGATGGGGTGATTTTTCTCTAAAAGTTTTTCCTAACTGCCTTATTCTCATGGGAATGTTGATTATGTATTCCAAGTGGGTGAATACTTCAGCACTGTGGTTTCTCCCGGCCATTTTCCCTCACTAACTCCCACTTCCCTAGCGGTTCTTGGGGCATCCCGGGTAGCTCTTTAGCGTTAACCCTTACTGGCCTATTGTGCCATTCAAATCACCATATGGAGGCTTCTGGGGATAATGGGCCTGGGGTTCCTTCGGGCAAGCCCGGCTATGTGTTGTGTGTGGGGTATTCCCTATTAGTGATGTCAGGGTGTGTGTACCCTGCGTCCAGCAGGTACTTGTGCTGCAGTCTGGGCTGTCTGTTACTGGGCCTGGTGGTGCGCCCCCTCTGGCCTCACCTACCCCTCCACGCTTACATCTGACCCCCACTGCGGGGCATACTAGTGGGGAGTCTCAACCTGATTTAGCTGCACGGGTGGCCAGCATTGAGAAACATCTTGCTGGGTCTGCCCCGCGTAAGGCTTCTGCTAAGAAGCGGCATTTATCACCCGCGGTTTCCCTCTTTCCTGTGGAAGAGGAGGTCCCTTACTCTCAGGTCCCTACCCCCTTGAGGAGGGGGAATTATTTTCTGATTCAGAATCCTCTGAGGAACAACCTAAGATATACGGTGGTACTGGAACTCCCTTTGGGGAAGACCCCGTGGTCCCCTGATGACACTGACAGATTGCTGAGTCACATATTTGTAGTGCTTTGTATTTCTCCCCCGGCAGTGGCTCCGCAGCAGCAGGGTGAGCTTTTTCATTCAGTTAAGCCATGCTGGGAGTTTCCTGAGCAGTCTCACTTTAATAATCTAGTGCTCAAAGAATGGGATCGGCCTAGCAAGCTGCCCGGGGTGCCTAAGAATTGGGACAAGAAGTATCCCTTTCCTGCTGATGTTGTTAAGCGTTGGTCATGTCCTCCCGAGGTGGATGCGCCCGTTCTAGGGTTGTCCAATACATCTGTCATACATTCTCCTGACACTACTACCCTGCGAGATGCCAAGGACCGGCGTTTGGACCAACTGGCCTGTCATGCCTTTGCCTGTGTACGGAGCTGATCAACCATCCCAAGTCTTCCCTGTCACCGTCAATGGTCAAGTCCTTTCTGGGCATGACTCTGGATACATCTCAGGTCAAGATCCTTCTCCCTCAGCATAAGGTGGACAGTCTGCAAGCTCAAGCCAAGCTTCTGTCTTGCGCTCATCCTTCTATCCGGCAGGGAATGCAGCTGGTGGGCCTGATGGTGTCTTGCTTCGAGGCTGTCCCATACGCTCAGTTTCACATGAGGCCTCTTCAACTTCACCTCTTGTCAGTTTGGGATCGGGACCCGGTGTCCCTGGATCAGGTGTTTGTTCTGTCCCCTCTGGTCAAGTGGTCTCTCTCGTGGTGGATAGACTCAAGAAACCTGTTGGTGGGCAGATCCTTTCTGGCTCTGTGCTGGGAGACAGTCACCATAGATGCCAGTCTGACAGGTTGGGGGGGCTTCTGGAAATCCCTGAAATTCCAGGGTCAGTGGGGCCCTCAGGAGGCCCACACCCATATCAACATTCTGGAACTGAGGGCAATACGGTTGGTTCTCGTCCAACTGACTCCACACCTTCGGGGTCGGGCTGTTCAGGTCCGCTCGGACAACCAGATGACGGTTGCCTACATCAATCATCAGGGAGGGACCCGGAGCAAGAGGGCCCTCAAGGAAGTGTCTCTGATACTGTCCTGGGAGGAGGAGAATGTTCCCTGCCTCTCGGCAGTGTACATCCCGGGAGTGGAGAATCTGGTGGCAGACTCCCTCAGCAGGGGGACTTCTTGCCTGGGAGAATGGTCCCTCAGCAGCAGGGTGTTTCGCTCCCTGTGCCACCGTTGGGGTCAGCCGGATGTGGATCTGTTTGCGTCCCGCCTCAATCACAAGCTTCCAGCCTTTGTCTCTCTGTCCCAGGACCCTCTGGCCTTGGCCATGGATGCACTAGCAATGTCTTGGAAGAGCTTTCAGCTCCTGTATGTGTTCCCTCCGTTTCCTCTGCTGGGCGGGGTGCTGCGCAAGATATCACAGGAAGGGGTGCCAACCATCCTGGTGGCCCCCTGTTGGCCAAGAAGAGTGTGGTTCGCAGACATCGTGCAGTTGGCAGTAGATCAATACGCCCTGCCCAAGGTTCCAGACCTGCTCACTCAGGAGCAGCTATGCGATCCCAATTTACAAACGCTGGCTTTAACGGCCTGGCTGCTGAAACCTCCATCTTGATGGAAAAGGGGCTGCCTGCCTCTGTTGTTAATACCATGATAAAGGCTAGGAAGAAGTCCTCGTCCTCCATCTACTATAGGGTATGGCATGCTTATATTGTGAGTCTAAGTCGTTTCCCTGTCGGGTGTTTTCTGTCCCTAGGATTCTGGAGTTTCTGCAACATGGTTTGGATTTGGGTCTTCAACTTAGTACCTTTTAAAGGTCATGTTTCTGCCTTGGCCATTTTCGTCCAAAGATCTTTTGCTCACCATCGTTTGGTTAAGAACCTCTTCCAGGGGCTTACTCATGTGCGTCCCCCATGTAAGCCTATGTTACCAGTCTGGGATTTGAACTTGGTCTTATCTGCCTTGCAGGGGTCTCCCTTTGAGGCCCCTTTGTCCATTTTGACGCTTAAGGTAGTCTTTTTGGTGGTCATCACTTCTGTTAGGCGTGTTTCTGAGTTGGCGGCGCTTTCCATCAAATCCCCTTACTTTGAGAGACATCAGGACAAGGTGGTGTTTCGTTTTAAGCCAGATTTTCTGCCTAAGGTTGTGTCTGCTTTTCATCTCAATCAGGACATTGTTTAGCCTTCTCTGTGCCCTAATCTTAGTAACCCTAAGGAGCGAGTTTTACACTATTTGGATGTGGTTAGGAACCTGAAGTTCTATTTGGTGGCTTCTTCCTGAATCCTTCAGGAAGACTGATGCTCTTTTTGTGGTCCCTTCTGGTCCTAAGAAGGGTCTGGCTCCAGCTAAGTCCATTATCAGCAAGTGGATCCGTCAGGCTGTGATACAAGCCTATTCTGCTAAAGGGAAGGAACCTCCCTTCCGCCTTACTGCTCATTCTACTCGTGCGATTGGTGCCTCTTGGGCTTTTCAGCTCCAGGCTTCTGTTGAACAAGTTTGCAAGGCCGCTACTTGGTCTTCTGTTCATACTTTTTCCAAGTTTTACAAAGTTGATGTTAGGGCCTCAGCTGACGCTGCTTTTGACCGCAAAGTTCTGCAGGCGGCAGTGGTTTAAACTGCCCGCTGTTACTTTTTGGGGATCGCACCCTACCTTACGGACACTGCTATTGGATGTCCCAGGAGTAAGGAATATTCTGGAACAGGACGTGCTGTATGCTTAGAATAATACAATTCTGTGATTACTCACCTGTAGAATTGGTATTATATGTATACAGCATGTCCTGTTCCACCCCGCCCTTGTTATCATTATTCTTAGTTACCTCTCAGCTTCTTGTTAACTGCTTGTCAATACTGGGGATTTTGTGGGAGGTCCCTGACTTATATAGGGCCGGGAGGAGCCACAAGCTGTTTTCTGCAGTCCAGCGGCATCTTGTGGATGTATTTCCCAGGAGTAAGGAATATTCTGGAACAGGACGTGCTGTATACATATAATACCAATTCTACAGGCGAGTTATCACAGAATTGTATTTTTCATTGCCCACTGTATCAGTCATCTTATTGAGACTACACGCTGTAACAATTTGGACTTCTAAACAACCAGAGCATTTTTGTCTTTTAGCATTTATTTATCTTCTTTAGAAGAAAGTTTTGATACTAATCTACAAATAACCTTTCAGGTACAAATGGCAGTTGACGTAAAATTTGTGCAGGACACACTAAAAGGTGACAGCGTTACAGAAATCCGAATGAAATTCATCCGAAGGATTGAGGACAACTTACCTGCAGGAGAAGAGTGATGGATACTTTGGCTTTGTTATCTTAGGGAAGCTGTTATTTGAAGCCCATTTGGTTGAACTGAATTCTTTTCGTTTGGATGAACTCATTTAGTCAATTTACTTAATGTTTTTTTGGTTCATTGTGACCTATTCCTGATCTTAACTTTTACCATACCAGAAGACAAACCAGAATGGCCTAGAAATATGTCCTCCCACTGTAACTTGCTGAAGCATAGTCTGCAATATATCCCATGTGGCTAACCCATCAGCCAGAGAAACACATCATATTCTTAACATAAATGCCCAATTGTTTAGGCAGTCACTTCTTAAACTACAATGAATTGGCTCCACTCTCATATCCTATTTTATTTATATTATACCGTTGTTAACCCTGGAAAAACCCTGAACGATAAGCCAGTGCTTTTCTTCAGATGTCATCTACATCATTGCACGAATTAGCCTGTGGCATCATTGTGTCTACACGTATACCTCAGGATCCATATTGAAGTTTGGCAATCCAGGAATTGCATCTGTGCAGACAGTTCTCGATAAGTAAAACCCTTTCCATTAGAAATCACAACATGGCACATACTACTTTTTTATTTGATGGACTTGTTTAAAGATTGAATATTCTTAAGCTGGAGTGGGCTTAAGATGAAAAGTGGTTTTGTAACTGCTTTTGATATACTGAAGCCCAGATTTATCAAGGCAGGAGCAAAGAAAAGTGACAAAAATAGAGCAATTGCCTACATAAACGATTCCTAATTTCCTGTACCTGCCCCGCTTTTCTTTGAATTGGCCTTGATAAATCTGCCCATTAATACATTGTTTAACTGTTTTTGTTTTTCAGTTTGAGTTTTACATAAGAAATTGTGTAGTATATTTGGAATAAATAAATGTAAGACTATTTGTAATTGGTTACCATGTTTCCAGCTGGTTTGCAATTTCTTCATTATGAGAAGCAAATAAACTAACCATGGGGCCACATTTCTATTTTGGGACTCTACTAATGTCTTGCACAGGGAGTGCAATGACACTGCTGACTTTAGGGCTCATTTAACAGTTTTTCGTCATGCCACGCTGCTCATAGTAGACTGGGCCTTTTCAAATAGGTGATTGCGTTAGCACAGTCAAACACCAGCAGCGATTTTACATAAAAGTGATAGTGATTCCTGTCCTGTAAATAGGAATTGCTATCATTAATCATTGCACGATTGCCATGCAAAGGCATTTGCGATTATCGATACTGCAGCAGTGTGGACAGACCCTCCGTTCTAGTCTTCCAAAATGCAGAAACTGCCATGGAATGGACAGTGCCAGGAGGGAGCTTAGTGTATTTAAGTAAAGCGGATCTAAACCCATAAAACTCTCAGGCTGCATCCCCCACCTCCCATTCACATGATGCCCAACAAAATGGCAGACCTTCATCTACACTTCTATGGCACATATGACCGTCAGCAGCAGTCTAGTAGTTGTGTGGGCTGTAGTCCTTGCAGCTGTCACACAGAGGATGTCTCCTAAGTGTAGGGTGAGCATCTTGCATGTTTCCAAGGAGATTCAAGCTACAGCTGTGGCATTCCAAGTAGAAAAAAGGAAAACATTGTGCATTGGCACCACTCTGTGCACATTAAATAGCATATCTGTATGTTAAAGTGGACCGTCTATATAGGTCTAAAACAGAAGTTTAAGACTCTCAGGGGTGCACATATGTTACACAGCTCCCCATAGAAAAAGTTGTGGTGTGCCCCCCTCAGGCCTGCCCTCAACATTAATAAAATAAACCCCCAGCCCATGGCATTAAATAAATACACGCACATCCCAGCCCTAAGCATTTAGTAGATTACCCCCCCCCCCCCCCCCCCCCCATCTCATCCCATTACTGGTTAGCCAATAGCCAGGGAATGAGATGGACATGAGCTTGTTTTTATGTGAAGTAAACTGGACCTACACCTGTTAGTGAAGAATGGGGGTGAGGGTCTGGTTTAAAGTGCTAATACAGGTGCTCACTAGAGATGAGCGAACCGGTTCGGACGAACTGGAATTCGCTCCGAATTTCAGGAAATATTCGATTCGGCACGAACCCGAATATTTTGTGGTTCGTGCCGATCGAATTTTTCCTGAAATTAAAAAAAAAAAATGCCGGCATGGTGGGAGCGGGCCGGCGAAGCCCGCTGACGCGTCAGCGTCCTCAGATGACAGCTGAGAGCGGCGCCGGCCTCCACGCTCCGGACCTGCAGGTAAGTGTTTGCTTTTTTTTGAAATGCCGGCATGGTGGGAGCGGGCCGGCCGGTTCCGCTGACAGCGGAGCGGGCCGGCCCGCTCCCACCATGCCGGCAAAAATGCTTTTTTTTTTTTTTTTGTTTTTTAAATGCCGGCATGGTGGGAGCGGGCCGGCCGGCTTTACCGGCCCGCCGGCCGGCTCCGCTGTCAGCGGGCCGGCACAGCGGAACCGGCCGGCCCGCTCCCACCATGCCGGCATTTATGATGGGGAACTTCGTAAAAGTTCGATTCGGCCGAACCCGAATTTCTTTATGAAATTCGGCGAATCGGCCGAATCGAACTTTTCAAAAGTTCGCTCATCTCTAGTGCTCACCACTGGCCATCTGTATTGTACTTACTGTTGGTTTAATACAAGTACTCACCTCTGCCCACCTGCTTTGAACTTATATGCAGAAAGCAGCAAATAAGGGACAGGGTTGTGGTGATGTAGCTGGTGCTGCAGGGAGAAGAGTGTTTCATCTGTGCCTGCTAAACCTTCCTCTCGCATCTTTTTGTAAGCCTTAGTACCACTGCCATAGTGGTGAGGCCAGAACAAGTTGAGACAGTCATAGTTTATATCACACACCATTTTGCTAGTCCCGTGGGATTGTTTTCCACCCTCTCCACTTATGCATAGAGTGCAGATCCCTCCACCTCTCCCTTCTTAAAATCAAGGTCGTTCCAGCCACAGGTCATGGAGTCATTAATGCTCTATGCTGACACTCCTACTTGGCATACCATGGGCCATCCACCTGCCCCAGGTGCAGACCTAGGGTTCCCAGATGCCCACCACCTTCTGTTGAAGGGTAAGGACATGGCCAGCGCAACATCGCACTGATAATGATGAAACACTACTGTTGACTGCTATGGCTTAATGCAATGTGGAGGCTGAGAGGGAGGGTACAATGGAGGAGGGTGTTGAAGGAGTGATGATAAAGTCCTAGACACAACATGAACGGAAGGCCATCAGTGTTTGAAGAAAGCTGATGGTCACAGCCCCAGCAGCCAGCAGAAAAGGGAGAAGAGTGCGCACACTCAGCGGTCAGCCTATTGCTACTACTGCCCAGGAACAGAGCATGCCAAAGCTGGCCCAAAGGATGTCACCTGCGTGGCATTTTTTTTCAAGCAGTGTGCAGATGACAAGACATGGGTCATTTGCACACTACAATACAAACACAAGCTACAATCTGTAGTGGCAGAAACACATGCAAACACCTGAGGCTCCCTCAGCTGCTTCGGTCGACAAGGAGGCCACATGTCTCTCTCCGATCCCCCAAAGGGCAGATGAGAGGGCACCACCACCAGAAGAACCACCATCACCAAGTCTGTCCACACCATTCCAGAAAGGCATTCAAGGCTATTAGTTCCAGTCACCACTGGCCTGGGACGTTAATCTCTAACTTCCCACTGGGTCAATGTAGTGGCAGCTGGGACTGAGGCAAGAATCACTGGAAAGTGTGTGTGAGCAGCAACATGCAATAGTGGCGTTCCAGCTCCAAAGTGCCCGGGTGAGTCAAAGTGCAGTTAATCACCAATGATTGGGCCTCCATGAGGGACATTTGGGTTGTGCTGCAGTGCTTCCAGTACACCACCAATATGGTGAGCGCTGATGACACTATCATTAGCACTGCCATCTGCATCTTTGGCCTGTTCAAAAAAAACCTTCAAGCCATGATGGAGGATGTGATGTTGGCACATGATTAAGCTGAGGGGGAAGATTTTTCCAGGTTTCCGGGCAGTGCACATGTAGGTTGCTGGGCCAACAGCGGTTGTCCAGCATGTGGATAGTTTTGGATAATTCGGAGGGGTAGGAGGACTTTCTGTCACAGCAGGGTAGCCACCAGCGCAGGCACTGAAGCCTGGCTTGAGGGAGGAGGAGACACCTGACAAGCTTTCTCCTTGACTCAAGGCAGCCTGGCTCACATGAGCCACTACATGCTCCAGTGCCTACGGCGTGACCACAAAGTTGTCCACAGTCATCAATGCCAATTACTGGGTGGAGATCCCTCCACACCGCACTCCAGATATGGGTTCTGCCCACCGCTTTGTTCCCCGGCCATGGGAAGAGAAGCTCTCATGATTAGACAGCGTGCACCGCCCCAGACACAAGTCAATCGATGCAACGCGTCTGGGGCAGTGGGCGGCAGCTTTTTCACTTTCATTTCCTCCTCGCTGTCTCACCGTCAGAGCTTCTCTTCCCATGGCCGGGGAACAAAGCGGCGGGCAGAACCCGTATCTGGAGTGCGGTGTGGAGGGATCTTTTGTATCTTGCTTCCCCTTGGGGTATATCATAAATGTGCTTTACTGTGAAACTCTGGTGAGCATTTTTAGATCTCTGTGCGCATATTTTAAGCTTTAACAGTGTTGCGCTATGTGATGTTTTTGTGCTTTTTACTTTATGAGCTGCATGCTGCTACACTAAAATTGAGTGATTTTAAACAAACCATTGGCTGAAAATTAATGAGAGAGTATATCCAGGAAACACAAATTATATAAGATATTCCTAGTGCACATAACAATTTTTCCCGGCGCAAGATGGATGATAGATTGGTTATATTTAATTTTTAATTATTTTTATATCATTTTGATTAGCTTGGTGTATTATTGTTATGAGTGCAACCCAATAAGATCTTTAGATCAGAACGTAACTTTATTTATTTATTTTGTAACTGTTTCAAATGAAATGAAAAAAGAATCATGTCCCTTCCTCCAGATTATCAGACTGGTCCACCAGGCATAGTAAGCCCAGGGTCAAAAAGCCAAATCACCTGCAAATAACAGCCGCGTGGCCTTTTGCCAAGGTTTAGCACTTTTCATGGGTTGTCAGCTTTAATATTTTGTTAAAGCAGTAATAAAAAATATACAATGAACTAATAAGGAGATGTACTGAGTAATAATAGATCAAGGCAACCAGACTTTCTATCTTTTACACTGATAAAAAAACATGCTGGAATTTGCTAGCCTGGATTTTTGGGGTAAAAAAAAAGCGTAAGGGAATGTACTAAGAATTTTTTTACTCCTGCCTGAGGCAGCTGTAAATAATTCGTTCAAAAGAGTAGTTGTATTTTTTTCACTTTAGATGTTTTTTTTTTCACTTTAAGAGGGAAGACAAGTGAAAAAATTTGTGTAGAAAATGAAGCATGTTTTTCTTTTGTTGAATCACAAGAATTTGAAAAAGCTAAAACTGTAGTATTTTTTCTCAAAAAACTAATTTTTCTTCCAATCCATTCCATACACTCCTTACTCCTGGGTTTCCTCCTCCTCGCTTAGACATGTGACTGCAAGAAAGCAAACAGGTGCGGCCCTCCCAGCCCATAAGTAGCAGCCGCCCCTTAATCAAATCAGTTTTTCTTTCTTGCAGTGGCAAGATGACTGTGGAAGATTAGGTGCTCAAGCATTATTAGCGGTAAGCGGGGGACTGAACCCTGTCAGCTCGCTACGGACCTTACTCCCACGGCCCCTCAAGACCCTTGTTATGCCTCCACAGCATTGGCTGTTTTCGGGGCCGTGAAGGTATGGTGAAGCGCCGGGGTCTTGGGGCGCTTGCAGAGCGATGGACTCTGGGCTGCAGGCCTTTTGAAAGGCAAGTCAGCCGCAGGTTTTTCTCTGGTGTACCTGCTGAGGATATGTTTACCCAACCCTTCCTTCTTCCGTTTGGTTTTTTATTTTTTCCTTTTACAAATTGTTTATTTTAAAAGAAATGCGTAGTGGGTATTCCGGGAGGTAGGACCCTGCGCAGGAAAAATCCTTTGTGTCATGCCTTACACTTACTTTTATTGAAAAAAAAAAAAAAAAAAAGGAAAAAGTGTGGTTTTGTTCCTGTACCTTTAAGAGCGAGGCTGACGTCACGCTGGGAGTAGTCTCAGACCATGTGCTATTATCTGGGGAGGAGATCTCTTCCTCCCAGCCTTCACTTCCTCAGCGTGCGAGACAGGTTCTGCTCGAGGTACAGGTAGGTCCCTCCTCTGGATTGTGGGCGCTGGTGCTGCGGGGGGAGCGATTCACCTCGCGTCCTCCCGGCTTGGCGTCCTTCCAGCCTCTGTGATGTCTCCCAGCCGGGTCCCAGCCCTTTCTCCCTCTCCCTCTCCCTTCACGCACGCTGTTACCGGCATGGTCCCGGCGTGTCCCCGGAGTGTCTCCGACGGGGTAGACCGGGCCTGCGGTCCCCTTCTCAGGCCAGCGCGATATCGCATCGGTTACTGGCAGCGGCGGCAGGTAGGGAGGGGGCTATGAGGCGGTTTGGGTGTGAGTCTGTGGGAGTGTGGCTGGGTGCATGTATGTATTGTTTATTCTTATATCTTCTCTCCTCAGGTGAAGACAGACGGCGTTGGTGAGTGGATCTTTGATCCTTTTCTCTTTTTTACTACAGTTGTGAGATCTTGATCTTGTGTATGCGTTTTATAAAAAAAAAAAAAAAAAAAGAGAAGGGAGGAGTATTGGTTTGGAATATTAAGCATCGCGGATATTGTAGTTATCTGCTTGATTGTGTGTATATTATATTATATTACTATTATGATACTATACTTTATTAATATTATAATTATATTAATTATATTTTTTATTATTATTTTTATTATTATTATTATTATTATTATTATTAATTATATATTTTATATTTTTTATATATTTGGTATATATATATATATATATATATATATATATATATATATATATATATATATATATATTTTTTATTTTCAATCTTATTAAATTTATTAATTGTGATATCTGTTAGTTCTTCCCTAGTAGAACTAAGGTTTTCATTAATCCTCTTTTTTTCTCCCTTTATTTTTGTTTTTAGACTGGAAGAAGGGTAGAAAGCAGGGTTGTGGCTCCTCCCGGTCCCTTTTTTGGGGATTTGGTTCAGGCTTAGGGCCCTTTGGGTCTGCTGGCCATAAAAAAAAAAAAGAAAAAAAAAAAAGAGGAATAATATATATATATAATTATAATTCATATATTGAAAGTTAAAAAAAAAAAAAAAAAAAAAAAGAAAACACCATGAGGGAGGCATCGGGGGATAGCGACACGGGCATTCCTCCTGAGCAAGGCAAGACGTGCCCCTTATGCAGGCGGGATCCCCTGGGTAACTTTGGCACGGTCTGCTCCGCCTGCGCCGTGAAGATCGGCCTAGACCATAACAGGTCAACTGACAGGGTTGTTAGCCCAGCTGTGGCCGAGGGTGTTATAGTTCGTCCACCTCCTGCTTCCCCCAAAGAGGGAGAAGGCAGTGGGGTGCGGTCGGAGTTGGTTCACAGATTGGATAGTCTGGAGAGGCAGTTGTCTCTTGTGCTTCCAAAGAAGGCCACCTTTAAGAGAAGGCATTTGGAGCCGGTTGCAGAGGAAGAGGATTTATTTGCCTCTTTTGGAGAAGAGGAGGACGAGGAGTATCTGGAGGAACAGCTGCCTTCTGGGGGCGAGCTGCAATCAGAAGAGGACAGCAATTCTATCTTGTTTTCGTCCGATGAAGATCCTCTCCTCATGGATGAAACAGAGGGTCTGTTGTCGATGGTGTTTGACACTTTGAATATCTCTCCACCTGAGGTAGCGAAGAGGAGGAGGGATGACCTGTTTAGGCCTGTCAGGCAAAGACAGGTGTTCCCAGAACAGCCTCACTTCTCTAAGATGATTTTTAAGGAATGGGAAAATCCTAATAAGCTGCCGGCGGTCCCAAAGATTTTAGATTCTAGGTATCCCTTTCCAGCAGAAATAATAAAGTTGTGGTCCTATCCGCCGGAGGTGGACTCCCCGGTTGCGGGTTTATCTAACACGTCGATAATGCCATCCGCTACTACGGGTTCTCTTAGAGATTCCACTGAGAAACGTATGGATCAGCTGGCTCGCCATGCTTTCGCCATGATAGGTTCCTTGCTTCGCCCAGTTTGCGCCACGGCCATTGTGTCTCTGGCCACGAGGAAAAAGATGAAGAGAAACTTAGCCAGACTTAAGTCTCGCAGGCTGTCCCAGGAGTCCAAGGATCTTAAGGATTGTTTGGACCTTAATGCTTTTGTTATTACTGCAATGGAGGATGCGGTCAGGCTGGCGGCTAGAACCTCTGCTCTCCTAGTGGCCTTGCGCCGCTCGTTGTGGCTTAGGCAATGGTCGGCGGACACCGCCGCTAAGAAGGCGCTCACGGATTTACCTTTTTTTGGGAACAGGCTTTTTGGCGAAAGGCTGGATGGTTTGGTAAAGGATGGCAAGTTACCTCAAAGGAGGAGGTCGACTCGACCTTTTCAGAGGTCTTCGTCATTTCGGCCCTTTCGGAGGGGCAGAGGCGCTTTCCGGTCTTGTTCCCGAAGAGATTTTTGGGGTAGAGGAAGAGCGCGTAATAGGGCAGGAGGGGTCTGGAGAAATAGACCTAAACCTCCAGCCAAATCTACTACAGCATGAGGGGGCGCCCTCACCCGAGCGGGTGGGGGGACGGCTTTTGCTTTTTGCTCACATCTGGAGACGCCATGTAGCAGACCGATGGATCCAGGAAGTGGTGTCTTCAGGTTACAAAATCGAGTTTTCGGCCAAACCACCCGCAAGGTTCCTTCGATCAGGGACATCCCGGAACCGACTAAAGCTAGTGGCCCTGAAGTCCGCAGTTCAGCTCCTCCTTCAAAAAGGGGTGGTTTGTCGAGTACCCCTTCAGGAAGAAGGGCAGGGGTTTTATTCCAACCTTTTTATAATCCCCAAGAAAGATGGGTCGGTTCGTCCCATTTTAGATCTGAAGGATCTCAACAAATACATCCGCGTGAAGCATTTCCGCATGGAGACGTTGAGGTCTGCCTTAATAATAGTTCGACCCGGAGATCTTATGACCTCCATAGACATAAGGGACGCGTATCTGCATGTACCTATATTCCCAGGGCATCAGAGATTCCTGAGGTTTGCCCTAGAGGATCAGTAAACAACCCACAAGGGAGTCCCACTGCTCCCTAACCCACCCAGGCAAACACGTGGCACCACCAACTATCTTAATATACCAATGTTTATTACAGATGATAATACATTGCGTTGTGCACGCCTGAACTGGTTATACAGCTGGTGCGGTCTCAGTAGTGTTTATCCCCTAGAGGATCAGCATTTTCAGTTCGTGGCACTTCCGTTCGGAATATCCTCGGCTCCGAGAGTGTTCACCAAAGTCCTAGCGGGTCTGATGGCAATCTTCAGGAGCCAGGGGATACGTATCGTCCCTTATTTGGACGATCTCCTAATCTCAGCCAATTCTCAGCAGCAGATTTTGGAGGACACACAAACGGTTCGGTCATCTCTGGAAGAATTCGGCTGGGTGATCAACTACCCGAAGTCTCACATCACCCCGGCGTCAGTAAGGAACTTCCTGGGTATGACTCTGGACACTGTCCAAGTCAAAGTTTTTTTGCCGGAGCAGAAGGCTCGACTAATTCAGAATCAGATAGAGGGCCTTCTGGTTTGCAGGCAGCCGACTATTCGGCTGGGAATGAGGGTAGTAGGTCTAATGGTAGCCTGCTTCGAGGCAGTACCTTTCGCCCAGTTTCATATGAGGCCCCTTCAGTGGGATGTATTAGCAAGCTGGGATCGGACCCCGCAGTCGCTGGATCAGGTCTTGGTTCTGTCCCCATTGACCAAACATTCTCTCCTGTGGTGGATGGACCCTCTCCATCTGTCGGTAGGCAGGTCCTTCTTGGCACCACAGTGGCAGATAGTTGCCACGGATGCCAGTCTCTCAGGATGGGGCGGCATTTGGCAGTCCCAGAAGATCCAGGGTCAGTGGGGACCGGGAGAGAATCAGCTTCCCATAAATGTATTGGAATTGAGAGCTATCCGGCTAGTTCTCCGGTATCTGACCCCCAGCTTAAAGGGGCAAGCAGTCCAGATTCAGTCGGACAATCGGACAGCGGTAGCCTATATCAACCACCAGGGGGGTACTCGGAGCAAGGGTGCTCTGGAAGAGGTAAGCCGGATTCTGACGTGGGCAGAGGAGAATGTCCCCTGCATTTCGGCAGTCTATGTCCCGGGGGTAGTAAACCAGGAAGCCGACGCACTAAGCAGGAAGACTCTGCGTTGGGGAGAATGGTCTCTCAATCGGCAGGTTTTTCAAGCCCTTTGTCTTCGTTGGGGGCGTCCGGAGGTGGATCTCTTTGCATCCAGACACAACCACAAGCTGCCAGTATTCGTGTCCCTGTCGAGGGACCCTCTGGCCTTAGCCACGGACGCCCTGTCAGTCCCTTGGGCAGGATTCAAACTTCTGTACATCTTTCCCCCGTTTCCACTTCTGAGTCGTGTTCTGAGAAAGATAATTCAAGAGGGGATACCTACCATTCTAGTGGCTCCTCATTGGCCAAGAAGAAGTTGGTTTGCGGACATAAAGAGGATGGCGGTAGACCATTGGCGCATACCGATCGTGCCAGATCTTCTCACTCAGGGGGCGCTACGGCACCCGAATTTACAGATGCTGGCTTTGACGGCTTGGCTATTGAAACCTCGGTCCTAGCAGCTAAAGGTTTGTCAGCCAAAGTCATTCATACCATGATTCAGGCTCGGAAGAAATCGTCTTCCATGATTTACTACAGAGTATGGAAATCCTTTATATCCTGGTGTGAGGCTAGGAAGGTTTCATGTAGAAAGTACTTGGTTTCTAGGATCCTAGAATTCCTGCAGGATGGTTTAGAGATGGGCCTACGTTTAAGCACCCTGAGAGGACAGGTGTCGGCCTTATCCATTTTCTTTCAGAAGTCTATCGCTTGTAATAGACTCATTAAGACTTTTTTTCAGGGAGTCACTCATGTCCGTCCACCGCGCAAGTCTATTTTGCCAGTATGGGATTTGAATTTAGTATTGACGGCTCTACAGGGGGCTCCCTTTGAACCTATGGTCGACGCTCCAGTAAGCATTTTGACACTTAAAGTGGTATTTTTAGTGGCAATCACTTCTGTGCGGCGTGTTTCGGAATTAGCCGCTTTATGTATGAAAACTCCTTATTTTGAGTTGCACAAAGACAAGGTGGTTTTTCGGTTTAAGCCAGATTTTTTGCCTAAGGTTGTTTCTCCTTTCCATCTTAATCAGGAGGTGATTTTACCCTCCTTGTGCCCAAATCCGTCTAGCGCTGAGGAAAGGGCACTTCATTCTCTAGATGTAGTTAGAGCCATAAGGTATTATTTGGCAGCTACAGATGCCTTCCGCAAGTCGGATCTTCTTTTTGTTATTTCAGAAGGATCCAGAAAGGGGCTCCCACCGGCTAAGGCCACTGTTAGCAAATGGATTAGGCAGGCAGTGATTAGAGCCTACTCGGCCAAGGGGAAGGAACCCCCCTTTCGAGTCACGGCCCATTCCACTAGGGCCATTGGTGCCTCTTGGGCTTTTCAGCACCAAGCTTCGGTGGAACAGGTCTGCAAAGCTGCCACCTGGTCTTCAGTTCATACATTCACCAAGTTTTACAAGGTGGATGTTAGAGCCTCAGCTGACGCTGTTGTTGGTCAGAAGATTCTTCAGGCAGTGGTGAAATGAGCTGCCTGCTGTTTTGCGTCAGGGGATCCCGCCCATAGAGGGCACTGCTTTTGGAGGTCCCAGGAGTAAGGAGTGTATGGAATGGATTGGAAGAAAAAACACAATTCTGTGAGATACTCACCTGTAGAATTGGTTTTTCTGGGAATCCATTCCATACACTCCGGCCCACCCGTTTTTTTGGGTCATGTTATCTTCTGACGCTTCTCTGTTGGTGTTAAAGCCAGTTTTTCTTTTTGATTATTCATGGCATATATATATTGTATTAAAATTATAAAAAAAAAAAAAAAAAAGAGATTAAAAAAAAAAAAAAAAAAAAGTTAAAGGGGAAAAAGAGGTTATCGTACTTTTTGAGAGTAATTTTTTTATTTGAGTTTGATGTGTAGTAACATGGACTCTTTTTTGGCCTCCCGGCCTGTTGCTAGATTATTTTTTACTGCTGTTTAAGTAAACTGATTTGATTAAGGGGCGGCTGCTACTTATGGGCTGGGAGGGCCGCACCTGTTTGCTTTCTTGCAGTCACATGTCTAAGCGAGGAGGAGGAAACCCAGGAGTAAGGAGTGTATGGAATGGATTCCCAGAAAAACCAATTCTACAGGTGAGTATCTCACAGAATTGTGTTTTTTTCACAAGACTAATATTCCAAGTATGTCTCACACCCTGCTTCGGTAGTAGTAATTACATGTGGGTTATGTTCCAGTAGAGGGCGAACTTCTGCAGAGATGACTAGAAAAAGAAGCCCCTCCTGGTCCATAGATACCTGGGACCTCCCACACATTCGGGTTACACCCGGCCCCCCTTTGTCCTATATTCTTGGTGTGCCACACACCCCGCTTCACTTTTAAATATTCTTCACTTATTGGGTTAACTCACCGCCAGGTGACGCTGTGCAGAGAGGAAGTCTTGTAACGAGCCCCCTTCCGGCCTATATATACCTGGTACCTCCCTTCAATCACCAGTATTTTTCTCTCTGCTTGACGACAAGACAGAAGATTGAAGTCTCCTGCTTACAGGTAGCCGGGGTCTTACCCCGGCACCCCCCTTTTGGTCTATTTCTGCCCGGTTTGAGTGTTTATACCTTGATGGTGGAATGGAAGCCTCCCAGCCTAGGCTGCTCACTGGGCAAATGGTAGATGGCACTATAGGTGCCTAGGAGCTTATCTCCTCCGCTCGACCTCATGCGTGGGGCAATGCAGCTATCCGGCATGGTGATCCGGAAATCGGGACCCTGTCCCGAGGGTCCCCTTAGCCCCTTACTCTCCTGTTACGGTCCCTTCGCCCTTCACTATGGGGGGGGGGGGGGTAGAGGGATGTGTATTGTGTATGGTTTACTGTATGTTCATGTGTTTTGCTTATTTCAACGTTGTCAGGTTGCACTGCAAGTGAGTGTGCATATGGCCTGACTTTGATTCCTCCTTATATGGCAGTCTCTGTTTTGCGGGCTGCTGCTGCTGGCCTGTAGAGCCAGAGCTTTGGGTCAGCTTTAGGCGTGACCGGGGCAGGCTGTATGGTGTCAGGCTTGCTTTTGGCTGCCTGCGCTTTTCTCACCTTATCCAGCTCCCCTCCCCCCTCTGCTTTTCTCCTTTGTTTTAATCGGCCACTCCCGCCTTCGCTGACATTTTCTGCCTGTCTCCACCACCTCTTTGGTTGGGTGCTGGGCTTTTGTAAGCCTTACTGGGGCAGGTAAGCGGCCTCACCTGGTGGGGCCGTCTATATTTTTATGGGTTTGACTGTTTATTAAAAAGTAATATATTTAATGGAAATATACTTTTGTTTTTTTAAAAAAAAGGGAAAAATATATAAGGAGGAAAATCAGAGGCCAGTTTAATTGCCTCTTCAAAGCACTTGGTGCTGTGTATGTATGTTATATTGCATGTTGCCATTGGTTTCTAGGGGTTTTTTACTGTTGGTTTGTTTTTTCCCCACAGATCCTGGGATTCCTTCAATTTGTAGCCTCCCAGTTCTTTATTTCCTGGCTAGTCTCTTTTTCTCCTAAATTGGGACATATTTATTTATATATACTTGCGTATATATATTTAAAAAATATATAAAAAAAAAAAAAAAAAAAAAAAAATATATATATATATATATATATATATATATATATATATATACAATCTATATTTATATATAGATTATTAAGCGAATACCATAAATCACCATATGGAGGCTTCCGTTATTACCGGAAATGGTTCTTCTGGGCCATCTAGGGGGTGCGCAAGATGTGGGACTCCGCTCCCAGATGATGATGTCTTTGTATGCATTCCTTGTGCAAGGCAGAGTATTGCGCGTCAGTCCGTCGCTTCGGCTGCTGGCCCGTCGCATCTTCCATCATCTCCTACCTCTCCCTCCCTGTTCCGGACCCCGCATGACACTGTCAAGAGTGGGGATTCGCAATCCGAGGTGGCGGCGCGATTGGCCAGCCTCCAGAAAATAGTGCCCGTTAAAGCAGGGTCTAAAGCCACTGCAAAACGGAAGCACCTGACTCCGATACCTTCGGCTTCACAGGTATGTGAGCCTGTGGAATGGTCCGATGGCTCCCCGGACGAGGGAGAATTCCTGTTGGAGTCAGATGAGCCTGCAGATCAGCTTGAGGCTGATGCTATTGGCGATTGGTCGGCGGGTGTTTCCCTTGACACCCCCTCCATTCTGGCTCAAATGTTTAAAATTTTGAATTTAGATCCGCCTGAGGCTGTCACCCGGCCAAAGGGTCAGTTGTTTAAAGAGCCTCAGCCGCGTTGGGTTTTTCCCAGACAGCGCCACTTTGAGAGGGTGGTCCTTAAGGAATGGGAACATCCCACGCGGTTATCTGGAATCCCTTCCAGTTGGGAAAAGCGTTATCCTTTTCCGCCAGAGTTGGTGAAGCTTTGGTCTGTCCCTCCTGACGTCGATACCCCTGTGCTAGGGCTCTCCAGCACGGCTATGGTACAGTCTGCTGAGACCACTGTCCCTAAGAATGGGGAAGATCGTTGGATTGACCAGTACGCTCGCCATGGTTTTACTTATGCCGGGTCAGCGATGCGCCCAGTGTGTGCTTCAGCCCTTCTTCTATTGGCGATTAGGTCTGTAATTCAGGGGCTATATGAGGATCTCAATCCCGCTTGTAAAGAGTTTACTGTGCTTAAGCAGTGTGAATCTTTTGTATCCTATGTCTTATCCGCTCAGGACGATGCGCTGGCTATGAGTAGCAAGGCAGCGGCTATGCTGGTGGCTATTCGCCGGTCAGTATGGCTGCGTCAGTGGTCGGTGGACGCAGTTTCTAAAAAGGTGCTCACAGCTCTCCCCTTTTTGGGGTTGCGTCTGTTTGGGGAGAAAATTGATTCAGTCGCAAAGGGTGGTAAGATGCCACAACGCAAGAGGCCTCGTGGTCCCTTTAGTGGGGCAAGTTCTGGTAGGCCTTCCTTTCGAGGATTCAGAGCGGGTAAGGGGGCTTTCTTTCCCGCTACCAGAGGTGCAGGTTGGACTCGGGGGAGGGGCCGTGGCCGGCCCACTCAGTCCTGGGGCACCAAGCCCAAGCCTGCTGATAAGCCCGCTCAGCAATGAGGGGCTGCCCTCACCCGTGCGGGTGGGGGGACTATTGCGACACTTCTCCCAGGTTTGGAACCAAGAGGTTCCAGACAGATGGATCCAGGAAGTGGTGTCGTCCGGTTACAAGCTGGAATTCGAGTCTCGCCCTCCTTCACGGTTCTTTCGGTCTCGGGTGCCCATCGATCCTTTGGCCGCGCAGTGGCTCCTGGCGTCGGTAAAGAATCTGTTAGAGATGGCGGTCATCCGGCCGGTACCGCGCTTAGAGATGGGCCTCGGTTTCTACTCCAATCTTTTCGCAGTCCCCAAGAAAGATGGGTCAGTTCGTCCCGGCCTGGACTCTCATCAACACAGAGTGTTTCTTCCTTTTGTTCAAATTCACACGAGAACGCTTCAGCTTTTTCTGTCGGCGTCTTGGGACCAGCAGCCTCGGTCGCTGGATCAGTCCTTCCAGTTGTCCTCCCGGGTCCGGCAGTCCCTCCTGTGGTGGTTGGTCTCGACCAATCTTGTGTAGGGCAGGTCCTTCCTGACCCCCCTTTGGGAAATTGTCACCACGGACGCCAGTCTGTCGGGATGGGGCGGATTCTGGAAGGAGCTGCAGTTTCAGGGGCAGTGGGTACCTCAAGAGGCCCACTTACCCATCAATATTCTGGAACTGAGAACCATCCGTCGGGTGCTTGCTCTCCTGACTCAGCACGTTCTGGGCCTTCTGGTCCAGGTGCGTTCAGACAGTCAAACAGCGGTTGCTTACATCATTCTTCAGGAAGGGACTCGCAGTCTGAGTGCTCTGAGAAGTGTCCCTGATCCTGACCTGGGCGGAGGCCCATGTTCCTTGTCTCTCGGCGGTATACATTCCAGGAGTGGAGAACCAGGTAGCGGACCGGTTGAGCAGGGGCTTTCCCCGTCTGGGAGAATGGGCTCTCCATCCTCGGGTGTTTCGCTCACTGTGTCTCCGATGGGGGACCCCGGAGGTGGACCTGTTTGCCTCTCGTCACAATCACAGGCTCCCGAACTTCGTGTCGCTCTCCCAGGATCCTTTGGCTCTGGCAGTGGAAGCCATGTCCCTGAGCTGGGGAGTTCTGGGATTTCTATACCTGTTTCCTCCAATACCCATGCTGGGCAGGGTGCTTTGGAAGTTGGCTCTGGAAAAGGTGTCCGCCGTTCTCGTGGCCCCAAGGTGGCCAAGACGAGTGTGGTTCGCAGACATCGTTCGGCTGGCAGTGGACCAGTTCGTTCTGCCTCTTCTGCTCACTCAGGGGCGATTGTGTTACCCCAATTTACCAGCGCTGGGTTTGACGACCTGGCTGCTGAAACCTCCATCCTGAAGGAGGAGGGTCTTTCTGATTCAGTCGTTAAGACTCTGATCAGTGCCCGGAAGAGGTCTTCTTCTATCATCTACTATAGGACTTGGAAAGCCTATATCGCTTGGTGTGAGATAAGATCTTTTCCTTGTAGGGTCTTTTCGGTCTCCAGGATTCTGGAGTTTTTATAGTCAGGGCTGGACTCTGGTCTTCAGCTTAGTACGTTGAAAGGGCAAGTTTCTGCCTTATCTATCTTTTTTCAGAAGCGTGTTGCGCTTCAGCCTTTAGTTAAAACTTTTTTCCAGGGGGTTACGCATGTGCGGCCTCCCAGGAAACCATTACTCCCGGTTTGGGATTTGAATTTGGTTCTTTCTGCTCTTCAGGCTCCTCCTTTTGAGCCTTTGCAAGATATTGCTTTGTCTACCCTGACTCAGAAGATTGTCTTCTTGGTAGCGATCGCTTCGGTCCGGCGTGTCTCGGAGTTGGCGGCCTTGTCTATCCAGGCGCCTTACTTTGAGAGGCATCAGGATAAAGTGGTCTTTCGGTTCAAGCCAGACTTTCTTCCTAAGGTTGTTTCTGCTTTTCATTTGAACCAAGATATTATTGTTCCCTCCTTGTGTCCTAATCCTAAGAATGACAAAGAGAGGGTTTTGCATTGTTTGGATGTAGTACGCTGTGTTAAGTACTACTTGATTATCACGTCTCCTTTTCGTAGGACGGATTCCTTTTTTGTTGTGCCCCATGGGCCTAAGAAGGGTTTGGCACCAGCCAAATCTGCCATTAGCAAGTGGATACGTCAGGCCGTTACTGCGGCCTATTCTGCTAAGGGGAAAGTTCCCCCTTTTCGTATCACTGCTCATTCTACTCGCGCCATTGGGGCGTCTTGGGCTTTTCAGCACCAAGCTTCTGTTGAACAAGTTTGTAAGGCCGCCACTTGGTCTTCTGTTCATACTTTTTCTAAGTTTTACAAAGTTGATGTGCGAGCCTCAGCGGATGCTGTTTTTGGCCGCAAAGTTCTGCAGACTGCAGTCATTTAAGTTATGCTTCACCTGGCCTTGAGTTGCCCATCCCTTGTGGACACTGCTTTTGGATGTCCCAATAAGTGAAGAATATTTAAAAGTGAAGCGGGGTGTGTGGCACACCAAGAATAATACCATTTTGTGAGTACTCACCTGAAAAATGGATATTGTTGGTGTGCCACACACCCCGCTTCACTCCCACCCTTTTCGGTATTTCCGAAGCCTTTATATGGTGAAGCTTTTTATTTATATCAAATTGATTTTGAGGTTACCGGTGGAATACTGGTACCTTGTCTTTCTGCTTTTTAATATACTGGTGATTGAAGGGAGGTACCAGGTATATATAGGCTGGAAGGGGGCTCGTTACAAGACTTCCTCTCTGCACAGCGTCACCTGGCGGTGAGTTAACCCAATAAGTGAAGAATATTTAAAAGTGAAGCGGGGTGTGTGGCACACCAACAATATCCATTTTTCAGGTGAGTACTCACAAAATGGTGTTTTTCACCCAGGCCTCTTTTAATAATGTCATTTAAGCCTCCCAGCTATGGCTGCAGGGTCTGGGTGAGGGTAGGTGACACCTTTAGAGGTGTTTTTGACTAGGAGCCATGCTCCACCGCAAATCCCCCAACAAAGGGTAGGCGGTTGTCAGTTTTTTTGGTGATCCTGACTTGGGATGCCCTGTCCATTTGAAGCCCTCACTACATAGCTAAATGTAGCCATCGGCTTGCCCCTAACCTCCCTGTTCCCGGTTAGTGGGGGGGGGGGGGGTAGCTTCCTTTCCTTGGTTTGTTATGCTTCACTTTTGTGTGTATGAGTGTGCTTTTACTTCCTTGCTGCCTTTCTTTTTATTATGTCCTCCTTTCTCCTATACAGCCGGCCCGCCGCCGCCCGAGAGCGTGCGCGGGCTGGTTGTATGGGTGACGTCACGGCCGGCTCCGCAGCCCTATTGGCTGGGGAGCGCGGCCTGTGGTCAGGTCTCTGAATCGTTGGGGGGGGTTGGCTGCTGGGCGATTGTAGATCCCTTGGGCAGCATATGGTATTTTTTTATGATACTTGTATATATATACTCAATTATGACAGCTGTGTATGCGTGGCTGTCTTTCTTATGTGGGTTCCCTATTGTGTCTTTCAGAAAAAAAAAAAAACGCATTAGAGGTTTTCTCCCGGTCCTATGGCCCTTTTGCTCAAAATTTAGGGGTACCATTAGTTTCATTGGCCTTATTCATATCCTCCCACTAACGGACTTTTAAGGGGCATCCCGGGTAGCTTTATAGCATAATTCCCATCGGTTGTTGCGACTACCCCCCACGCATCTATACACATAATTATATACCATAAGATTGGGAGGATAGATCTGTCTTGGTGGGGGAGAGTGTCCGTTACTAAGATGGATTTACTCCCCAAGGTGTTATATTTCTTTAGGACTATTCCATGCTTAATTATGGTTGGTGATTTGAAAAATATGCAAAGGTCCATTATAGGATTCATATTGAAGGGCAAAATTAAGAGGCTGAGCAAGGATACACTCTGCAATGGATTGGGGCTCCCCTGCCTATTGAGATATTATTATGCTGCTAGGGTTCCACAGTTATCTGTAGTTTAGAGAAGAGGTGGGAGGCCCGAAGGCGTAGGCATGGAATCAGTGGGGTGTACCCCAGGAGTTTTCTGGACCCCCAGTAAGCAAAGGGCGAATATTACTTTATGATAGAGTGAACAGGCTGTGTCTGCTGTGGAGAGCCCCTCTGACCCCTATTTTTGGGAATCCCAGTTTAGGCCTGGCATGGAATGAGACTGGGACTGATGGATTGGTAAGGGTCCCAGGGTGGGACATTTGTTTGAGAACAATAAGGCCATTACAATGCAGCACGTAAGGGATCAGTATCTGCTGTCCTTGAAAAAGAGATATAAGGAACCCTAGATTTTGACTCTATCAGCTCTAGGAAAGTACTAGAAACTAGTACTAGAAAAGTTTTGTTTGAAATCACCAGGGGGCCCCGAAGGCATCTCTCAAGTTTATCAGGATCTGATTTGTAGATGATCAAAACTCCCATACATAAAGGCTAGGGATAGAGACTTGGGAGAGGATATTCCACTGGAACGGTGGATGAAGAACATGGGGGGCTTCTCTCCCAGTAGCTGGATCATGGAAGCTAGGGCCAAGGTCGCTCTGAGATGGTATTTAGTCCCTACAAGAACTAGTAGAATGAATCAGGGGGAGTGGTCAACTATTTGAGGGCTGCTATAATAGGGGCATACATGGTGGCTGTACCCCAAAGTTAGAAGGTTCTGGGGCAAGGTCTTTAGTGTTAGAAAAGCATCAGGTTTAAATATTCAAAGTGACCCCAAGACGGCCTTACTAGGAGGAAGCCTGGAAGGACTGGATAGGGTAAAATGTAGAGTGATAGAACTTATATTGTCAGCAGCGAAAATCGTTATATCCCAAACATGGAGGAGGGAGACAATCACCCCAGGCTTTTCAGCTAGGTCTGTTAGTGGTGACAAGCCAGTGCTATTAGGGCAGTAGTATTGATGACCCCCAGCCCAACCGTACTCTAGCCCTCACTCCAGCTGCTACTACTGACTATAGTTTGCCTGAAAAGGGCAGTTTTTTTAAAATAATAAAGCCTATCTGTCCCTAAACCACTGCAGCAGTAACCTTTCGCTATCTAAAACAACACGCTGAGACATGCAGACTCTGCCTGCTATACGGCTCACTTGTCCCACCAGGCCAATAGAGGCAGGGGAAGGAAGAACACTTATTGGCTGCACAGCAGGGTCTGGTCCGAATGCCGAGCATGGGCATGGATTTCTGTTTGAAATCTGTGTTTGGCTCAGAGCGCTCAGGCGCACAACGTTTGGTAGGGAATCGAACTTTGCGGGTTGGATCCACTCTTCACTAGTAATAGAGAATGGATATAGAGCTTTGTCTAAAACCAGGAGACGCACACAGTTAATTGTTCCTTTTTTTTGTGTTATTCAAATTAGATCAATTAGACCCGAATCGAACTTTCGTGGCAAGATTGGCCGAACTTTCCGAACCCAACTTCTATGGGTTTGCTCATCGCTGCCGAAGATGTTTGCTTTTGTACTTAACTTTAGTACTTAACTGTGACAAAATCATTCAGAAGGTCGAATTAACTTTTTGTGGGCTTTTCTGGCCAGAAGAAAGGGCTGAGGATTTCCAAGAGCAGCTTGAGCAAATGTCTCAGAGAGGTCTTTTTAGGAGTCTATTCACTGAAGAATATGCAACTCCTGGGGATAGTAACTGCTCATTCTACATTTAGTATCTCAACTTCTTGGGCTGCAAGGGCTGGAGCCATTATCGACCAGAAAGGCTGTGTGTGGGAGCATGCACGGATGCAGTCGCTGGCAGAGATCGCGGGACACACTGGGATCAGGGAAGATTATCAGCATCCCGGGGCATCCGGTACAGGCCAAGCCTGGTATCTTTTAGATTCCAGAGCCTGGCCACATGGGTTTCCACCTGCTTTATACATGGACATATCAGATGATTTGACTGTAGAGTTATTGCCAGTTTACACGGAGCAATTATCAAGAGAGAAATCGCTAAAGAAACCACAACTTAGCGATAATTGCTCTGTGGAAACAGCCGCTGTGATCAATCGATGAACAAGAATTGGTTAATTGGTGGGCCCCATATAGTTATGTCTGACCAAAATTTTCTTGTACATAGCTTGATGGTTGGAATCTGTAAACAGAAGCCTATGAGAACGAGCAACACACAAATGATCACAATAGCCATCATTCAAGCGATTGATTGACAAATCTTCTGCCTTTGAATATAGTCGCTCAGATGCAGTTTTGCATGATCAGCATTACCATGACCCAGGCGAATGGAAACCTTCACTAAAATCCTAGAAATAACCACTATTTTTACTTTTTGTGTAGTAGGCGAAGCAAAATACATATGTTGTTTTGCCTGAAAAAATCAGGTAAAGAAAATTGAAAAGGTCTGTTAAACATTTTGAAAAAATAATTTATTTAAAACCTGTCTGTTTATATTAGTTATTTTATCCTGAGAGAAATGCTGCTATTTATTACCTCCTCCATACAACATTCTGTTAGCTAGCAAACCGTCTGTAAACCAGAAAGATAATAGGGCTGCACTGTGATTTTTTTCTTTCTCACTTTTTTTGTGAAGAAATAAAATTTTGATATTTTTTCCCGTGCAATGCAGCACTGTTTTTAGCTGTGGGAATTATTGAAACTTTTGCACAGCTACAATGGTCCTGAAGTGCAGTAAGGAAAATAATCGTTTTGCAGAATCAGCCCTATCATTTGCAGGTAAGGGCCTCAGTAACTTTTGAAAATGCAAATGCATGAGCTGCCATTTTGTATCTAAAATTTACTATATCAGGAGTTATAAAAAGGTAAATGATTTTTTATGTGCAGCAATCTAAATTGCCCTGGGGAGGGATGCATATGAGCACTGTTTGTTGTGTTGGTCTGGTTTAAGTAATTTTTGACTGTTGGTCCACTCAAATGAAAGTCCTAGTTCAGTCTTAAATAAAACAAAAAATTCTATATTCGCCTTATGTATCCCACAAATGATCACTGATAGTCTAGAGCAGCGTGCCTTACCTGAGCAGCAGAATAGAGTCCCGCACCTCCTGGGCCCATCAGTCACATACCTGTTCATGACCCCCCAACATCGCAGTCAGGACCTGACATGTCCCCTCCATTGCAGTCAATGGAAGAGGCGTACCAGTGTCATTAACTGATGGCCCGCCTTGAAAATGGAGGTACCTGGCGATTAGGCCCAGGCGTTATTAGACTCCGTTCTGCTGAATAGGTAAGGCACACTGCACCTGAATATCAGCCATCATCTGTGGGGGAGAAAAGGTATATAGGGCATAAAGAGTTAATTTTATATTTTAGCATACTCTTTGTATTTTGTAAAAAACCCTTTGGCTAATTTCAGTTTAACTTGTGCTGGAATAGAGTGAACAAGTTGCTTTCAGTGTTCAGCCATACAGACATTTTGTGCCCAAGCTGAGATAAGATCTTTAATCTGGTTCTTGTTCTTATTTATGAAGTCCTTACTTTAGATCTGTTAAGTTCTCTATTCATATCTGCAATGCTGTCTGGACATAGTAATGCTTCAATTCCATGATCCTCACTTCACCTCATCCTCACTTCACAACACTTTGTGACATGTATGGAGTACTTTTGTACATGAAGATAAAGTAGCCTGTCCCTATAAATCCCTAATTCTGTGCCCGGTCACACAGCTAATGCATCTGTTCTTGCTTTAGTATGGTGTATTGCTGCTTCCACTTCTTATTACCATAAACAATGTAAAGCCTGTCTGTCTCAAGGACACTTTGAGGATCCATATCATGACATGATTAGGGTGCTTGACTTGCTGAATGATGTCTTCCCTCATTTGTTCTCTAGGATGTTGTCTGACATATGTTATGCCTAGAGAACAAATGAGGGAAGACTGCAAAACAAAGTGTATTTAAGAATGCCTGTATGAAAGCGTTAAAAAATAATATGAAGTTTACATTAGCAAGAGCTGCCTGTTCCCCTGCCAGGAGCTGCGTTTCTGCCTTCTGGGTCCCACCCTGGCCATGACTGAGTGCCAATAGGCAGCCAATAGGTGTGCATCAGCCCTGCTGCTGCTGATTGGCTGGTTAGCTGCACCGTCATGGCAGAGGTGGGCACTCTTCCTTTGGCAGCTGCCAATCAGTGGGGGAACAGGTGGTTCTGACTGTAAGATGAGCCTTTTTTTTTCCAAAAAGCTTCTACAAAAAAGGTGGTGGTCTGACACTTCCCAGGCCCAATAAATAGCCATGTACAGTGTAGCTAGAGGACAACCTCCTTAATGTCTACACGAACATCTGCGTTTAGACCAGGTAGTAAGTTGGTGAATTCACTGCAGGCGCCTGGTAATTTCCTCTCTGTACTAGTGGACATCCTCCACAACATCTACATGTACATCTGCATCTAGAACAGGTAGTAAACTGGTAACTCCACTGCAGCAGCTTGGTAATTTTCTTGTTGTAATTCTTTTCCTTTCTCTCTCACTGAAGTCTTTTTTTTTTTGCCAACTTTCTTAATAAGTCCGTAAACCAACAGGCAATAATGAGGCAGCAAGTAACTTACCAGGTGCCTGTCTCTTGTGCCTCTTATGCATCTCCTGCAGTGCAGGGTAGAATCTTCCAGGACCACATAAAAAAGTGGTGTAACAGACACTGTCCCTTGCTGAGCGTGGCAAGCCACAGTGGTCTCACAGCTGCCTCTGACCACAGCAGAGCATACTCAAGACTCCTATAGAAGTCACTACCCAGATACTGAAGTGAAAATTGGATTTGCTTCGAACAATATGGTATTTATGTGTTACCTGAGATTCTGAAATGGCTCATTTTACACTGTTTCAATGCTGGATAAGTGGGAGAAAGTTATTTTGAGGCTGGACAGGGTCTCTATCCCACAGCCAATCTTCCCTAAAGCTTACAGATCATTATTTGAAACAACATAATTACATGGTGCACACAGACCACATATAACAAGATTTTCCCATGATCCTCAGCAGTAGGCAGATCCATGCAAATCATCACTTAAGATTTCTGCAAGCTCCCAAAGACTGCCACATGATGCAATGTTTGTGTGCTGCTAACAACCATTACAGAGCCATCTATTTCACATGTGGAATATTTGTGCTCATCAGCACAAGGCTAAAGATGGCTGTATAAGGATTGAGACTTAAAACAGGACTTTCGCAAAAAAAGAAAAAAACAGCCCAATGATAAAAACCCATATAAATATGCTGCATGGCAGGAAGAGGGGTCACTTATACACCCGGCATCAAGAAATATCCAGCCAGGCTTGTTTTTTTTTTTTAGTTTAATCATATTTTATTAAAGATTTGAGAAAAAACAGGAAATATGAATGTGTTAGGCTGCCTCAGATTGCCAAGAGATGTTGAGTCAGGACAACAGACTTTGAGGGGGGGGGGGGACTGCCCATTGGAATCCCACAAAGCGTGGAGACTGGTTTAAAAGGGGAGATCATTTTTTCCAAATTGACCTAGAGTTTATCTCCCGCTCTTTGGGACCTATCAAATATGCGAAGGAAGATCTCTAGGAATCTGAACATCCAGATGTATCCCGCTATTTGAAGGGGAAGTTAGATTGCAATTGCTCTACTGTCTGTTGTGGGAGAGTTAGGTTCAGGGCTTCCGACTTTAGTAGTAGTTCACCTTAAAATTACTCATACAGCCAAATCGTTCAAATTCCTTAAGTACCATCAGGAAAGATGTGAGGGGGGAAGTGAGGTGTAGCAATAAATAGTCTGCATACAAAGAAGCTATATATTGTCACCCCCTGCTGTGATCCTCTTAATGTCTGGGTTCTGGATAGACACAGCCAGGTGTGCCATGACAATAATAGAAAGTAAAGGGGAAAGAGGACATCCCTGGCGGGTGCCATTCTTGGTACTGAAGAAAGGAAGAATAAAGCCATTCACCCTAACTGCTGCCGAAGGGTTGGTATATAGGAACATATTCTTGGATAGGAGGGACGGTCCAACACCAATCTGCATACTGAAGGCTTGGAGAAATGGCCAGCTCACCCTGTCAAATGCATTTTCAGCATTGCATGACAACAAGCAAGATGAAATGCTGTAGAAACAAAAGATATTAAGTTGATTGGTGTTTATTGGTGTTGTCCTGTTCCTCCCTCTCTGGGACAAACCCCACCTGGTCTAGATGTACAAGTTTGCAGATGAAAGGGTTCAGCCTAATTGAAATGGCCTTAGAAAACTATTTCAGGTCCATGTTAATCGGTCTATAACTACCACAGAAAGTAGGGTCTTTCCCTGGCTTGGGGATCAAAGAGATAGTCGCCTGAAAGGATTGTTGCGGAAAGGGGCAATTCGCCACCCACTGAATTAAAAACTTTTGTCAGGAATGGGGTTATGAGGGAGCTAGAGTGTTTGTCGAATTTGGGGATCAACCCGTCTGGTCCCGGGCTTTTGCCAGTCGCGTCTCTTTAATTGTTCCAGTTATTTCTTGCTTAGTGAAGGGCGCCTCTAAGTCTTCATCCTCCTTTGGGATACTTGAAAGACAGGTTTCCTGAATTTAGGTAGAGATCTCCTCCAACACCCCCGTGGCCGAGGGGACCATATCTCCCACATGCAGTTTAGCATAAAAATTCTCTAAACTATTCTGCTACAAGGGCAGGATTATGGACAAAGGACCCATCCTAACTCTTAAGTGAGAGATATAGGTCACTGCCGTCCTGGGGTGAAGGGCCCTTGCCAGGAGCCTACCGCATTTATTGGCCGCTATATAGAGCCCTGCCTTATACCGATTTGTATATTTTAGGTGAGCCTAATTATAAAGGTTGCAGAGCTTCTCTCTGGCCTTTATTAATTCAAACGATTTAGTGTTCAAGGGGTTTATTTTATGCTCCCCTGGATACGCTGGGCTGTAAGCCAGATTTTGGAAGACTGCTGCCTCTTCAATCACATCCCCTCTTTAGCCTGCCCAGCTGCCCCATGGACCTACCCGTAGAGGATGGGACCTAACCATAGAGGTGTCTAACGTTAGGTTTAGGGGAAAGTTAACCCCCCCCCCAAGAAGTGTGTCCTCTCTGAAATCCTCCAGAAGTCTTAGAATCCAGATGGAAAAATTGACCTGATCATCGTTTGGGGTTTATACGCTGGTCAACATTTCTACTTTAGTGAAAAGCTTGAGTTTCAGAGATAAATACTGCCCTTGTGGGTCCACTTTGGAATCGATAACAGTGTGGGGTAGTGACTTATGGATTGCTATTGATACACCCTTAGATTTTGCTACCGGGCTGGGGCAATGATGCCAGGAAGATAAATACCTGTTGTTGATCACTGGCCGACATCTCTATAGTAGGCTCCCCCGGAGACAAGCAGAAGAGGGAGGGATACTCAAGAGGTGTGAGCAATGAGAATCAAGGGAGTTAAAGGTAAACAGAAAGGAGGAAATGAAGGACAGGGGAGAATGAAAGGGGAGAGAGAGAGGGGATTTGACCAAGCAGAAATTTTGCTACAGGGAAAGTCCCTGTAGCAGTTAGGTCTAACCTAAGAGCAAGTTTGCTCAGCTGATCACTCGTCAATGCCAGGTGTAAAACCTCACAGTGGGTAGTGGCATGGAAAGGGGGGTGCGACATGTCAGACGTGGCCGAAACCACCCCCTCACACTTGTGCTAAATAGTGCCGGTAACGCTGACATCCTCTGATCCCAATATGGCAAATGCCCCAGAGGGAGGAGCAGAGATCTAGGAGCGTGTGTCCAGATGCCATTTTAATGACTTGTTCTTTACTTGTGCCTTAAAGCTCGGTTTTCCCTTGCATTGGGGGGGGGGGGGGGGGCAGGGTGACCGGCGAGCAGTTTTAGTCACTTGAGGCCTTATCATAAACATGAACAAAAGCTTAACTTACAGCACTTGGGTATTGGCCAGCCTATGTCAGTGCCTGTTGGACTCGCCGGCTGATTAGCCCAGCACCAGTGAACGCCAATTTGTACTGCCATTTTTCCTGCGCTCCCCAGCATATTTATGAATTTTTTCCTCCTTCAAATCTTTGGTGCTGTATTTTCCCAGTGCTGGCCTTCATTACAGTTACAAGAAATCTCTGCTGGGGACAACATTTACAGTGCATTTTGGCTGTGTTTTAGTTGTTGGCTTTCAAATTACACACTGTTAACCAAATGAAGCCATTCAAATCAAATTAAATACCCCCAAAAAGTCCCAATGCAAGTTCTTTATAAATTCATGTGTGTAATATTAACTATAAGTATTAAACACTTAAATCCAGTCATTCAGTCCTGCCCATTGTGCTCTATGAGATCTTGAGCAACAGCACCCGGAACTGCATCCTTTTTGGTGCTAGTGTTAAATAAGACGTTAGGCGGTCACATTGGCGTTAGCGTTTTATTAGTTGTTAAATTGTACACTGATGCCAAAAAAGTGATGCTGTGTGGTGCTGATGCTTCTTAAATAAGGTTCTAATAAGAGGCTGAAGGATTAGGATAACCTACGTTTACGTGGTTAGGAAGGATCGCTATAGTAAAGATGGTAATGCTGCCTTCCACACGTTACAGTCTAAATAATAAGCTTTATATGGGGTGGGAGGAAAATTTTCAAGAACTGGGCTATAAAATAGTAACCCAACGGTACTTATAAGATTTATTCAAAGATAACAAATAGATGTTGGAGGTGTGGGGAGAAGGAGGGATCCTTCTTACACGTATTTTGGGAGTGTGAGAAACTCCAGGGATATTGGAATAAGATCTAGAATATTATATTATATATATTATTATATTATAGGACATGAAGAAAGACCTGGCAGTACCATTATTACATCTGAATAATGTAAATAGGTAAAGGTATTAGAGGGCTCTATCCTTTCGACTGATTAACGCAGCAAGGAATTTTGTAAGCAAGAAACCACTCCGACAGTTAGCGCATGGATAAAAGAAGTGCAGGAAATTATTTCTATTGAATAGCTGACAGCTCAGTCATATGAAAAAGAGGTGGAATTTCAGGAAAATGGAGAAAATATAAAAGAATAAAAAAAATCACAAATATTCACACAGATCACAGATGGTGGAAGAGGAATAGTGGAACAGAGAGGACAAGGGAAGCGATGGGGGGGTGGGAGAGAGAAAGTTTTTTTTTTAAATGTATCCCCCCTTGTTTCTTGGTAGTGCCAGATAGGGGGAGGGATAAGGGATCAGATAAAGTTAAATAGAGCGTCAGGGGATGGCAAACCAGACAAGCATTTATTATATGAGAAAATAATCCCATCTTGAAACAGGTTTAAGAGTAGAAAAGTGAAAGTCCTGAATAATAGGTAATAGGAGCATAGAAGATCTATGATAAATGTGGACGTGGTTGAAATATGATGCATATGACACTCATGTATGTGGAATGCTATGGTTTAATATATTGTAAAGATGAAACATAAACTTTAAATAAGGAGTATAAAAAATAATGCCAGCCTCGGACCCACAGCCTCCGTCTTACCCACAGCCCATTTGTGTCTTCCTCTGATCTTCAGCCTTTCCTTCACTCCCTCTGACCTCCTCTGAAATCAATAGTTACCTTTACAAAAGCCAAAACAAAATGCAACAACAGCACAGTCTCTCTGTCTTCCTCTGACCTGCAGCCTGTCTTTACCATCCCTTCCTCTTCGGTCTTTCTGTGGTTCCCTCTTATTTGCATCCCTTCCTTGCCTTTCTGTCCCTCAGTGCCTCAGTTTGTTCTACTGCCCTTATGGGCCTCTCTTTGACCTGTAGCTCTTTCCTGCCTACCCTTAGTGCACAGCCTTTCCGTGCCTTCCCCTGGCAACTCTTCTCTGCTTACATCTGACTTGCAGCCCTTCTCTGCTCTCTGATTTGCAGCCTTTCTATATCCCCCTCTGATTTACAGACCTTACTCATGGCTTTTTTGCCTCCTCCATCCAGCAGCCCTTCCATGCCTCCCACTGACCTACAGCCATTCCGTGACTACTTTTGACCCCTAGCACTTTAATGCCTTTCTCAGAACTACAGCTCTAAAGCTTGTTTGTTTTATTTACAGCATCTCCAACCTCAGTTCTGCCTATTCATTTTTGGGGTTGTTCTAAGGAGGATCCATTCGCTCTCTGTCTTTTCCTTTTTGGGTTTGGGGGTAGGCTCCACTACCTCTCTGCCTGTTGACCTGTCATGTCTCTCTGCCTTAAGAAATATACTTGGCTTGTCTGTCAAAACATGTTCTGTATATGCTGTATACAGGTATTTTCTTTAAAGAGTACCCATCCAGTACTCTTTGGATCTATGTGCATGTTGTTGGATGGTAAAGTAGGCTTCAAATCCTTATAAAAATATCTGTGTATAAAATGTTCTGTAAAATGACACACTGAAATAATGATGAATATCATGCTTGAAAAACTAAACTTCTGGAAGCTTGGCATGGGCTCTGGTACAGGCAACCAGAAATATAACACAGAGCAGTTTGTACAGACAGCTATAATTTTTGATTAAATGCCTCATACCATTGGGGAGTTTGGAGTAAGGAAGTTAGACTATGCTAAACATTTGTGAGAATAATTTTCTTTTTGTTTCCAAATATCTTGGAAAGGAACCTTTATTTTATGAGACTTCACCCCACCATACACTCACACTTTCCTGGCAACCTTCCCCATATTAATTTACACATGTTGTGTAATTAGCTTAGGCCTCGTTCTGGAAGCAGCCAAACCTATTCCTAAAATACATTAGAAACATGGCCAAATTATTAGTATTCCAGCAGGGTATATTAAAGGATCATTTCTTCCCTAGAGTAATGGGTAACGAACAATGCTCCTAAGTGCACCTTCTAGCAAAGGGATCTTTATAGACTGTGTAATAGGATAACAATGTTTTCCTTAACACTGTGTAAAAATGCACTGTGTGGGGAACAGAGCCAAACTGAAATATGGTACCTAAAGAATGCACTCTTTCAATCAGAATTCAATCAGTTTTTGATTCAGAGTGGCCGATGTAACATGGTGCTTGGACCGTTACAAAAACAAAAGCTTTTATTGTAGCTGTTCATATGAAGAACTTTTAATGCAGATACAAGCCCTCAGACCCATCCTGTCCCACCCATTTCCATCCAAATTTGACATTTCCCCTGTGGAAAGTGGAATAAAGTGCTTAGACCTTAGTGGACAGTCACAGACCAGTGGTGGCTGTCACGGGGGTCACGAGCCACTCACCCGGCCTTCGGTCCCGCGCCGGCTGCGGTCGGTCGGCCGGAGCGCTGGCGGGGCAGCGTCCTCGGCAGGCGGCTGCTCGGCGGCTTCCGTCCCTGACCGCCGCTCGGTTGTTTCCGCCGCGAGCGGCCGCTCGGCTGTTTCCGTCGTGAGCGGCGGCTCGGGCAGTTCCGTCGCGAGCAGCGCCTGGAGCGGCTGCGTCCCCGGCATCGCGGCGCGCTCCTGACGCCCAGGATCGTGCTCGCGCGCGCGAGCACTCAGGATTTATGCCCTCCGGCGGCGCTGCACACAGCGCGCCCGACTAAGGTAATCAGTTTAGGGCCAATGAGCCCAAGGTTGTTTTTGGGCGGAACGCCCTTTAGTTTGAATGGGGCAATCAGCCCTAGTATCCTAGACTGCACCAATCATGTCCCTCAATCTTGTCGGCCACTTCCTATAAAGGTGTTCCCATTACATTTGGTCCTTGCCCGTGATAGCGTGCTGCTGGGTGTGAATTGGTGTCTGTTCCGTCTACGTTATCTTGCCGTGTATGACCATCCTTGATTGCTGTCTGGACCGACCTTAGCCTGTTTTCCTGACCACGATTTTGCCTGCTCCTCTGTACTGCGTACCTGTGATTCCCCGGTTTGACCTTTGGCTCGACTCGACTATTCTTCTGTCTCATCCTCGTGTACTGCGCTTCATTGGACTGATCTGCCGTGTATGACCTCTGCTTGTTTGACCCTGCCCAGTCTCGTTCCTGGTTCGTTTGCCTTCCCCTGCATAAGTCTGCATCCTTTGTGCTATAAAGTCCTGGGGGCAACCGTGCCCGGTGAGGCGTGTTCAGCGTCCCGGCAAACGGGGGCTTGTATATAGGCGAAGCTAGCAGCGGAGATTGGGGGTTGCAGACTTAATTGGAAGGTGGGCGTGACAGTGGCCTTCCAATAATCTCCAAAACTGGACATGCTGCAAGATACTAGCCACGGGCTATATCCACGATGGTAGATTTGGTGTCCTTGCCTGATACCAGCATTTGGACCTCCACAGTTCTCTTATGGGAGTTTTCAGACTGTGTTACATAAGTAATGTCTTATTAAATGCTGGCTGTTGCGGAATTAAATGATGTGACCTGGCATTTAGTTTAACCCCCTTGACTGGCTCTCACTGAGTTACTGCATTTGTTATGGCTCCTACCACTATATATTGCAGTTTATTTTTAAGTCGCTCAATAATCATTTTTTCCGAGTGAGTGCTGGTGTGTGTGTTGTTTGAATGTTGGGACCCTGTACGTGTTTTACATCATAATGTTATGTGTTTTAATAGCTTTTTTATATGGGGACTTATTACTCCTTTGGTGCTTTTTATGTGCATTTCCCTATGTATGGTTTTTACTGTGTTTCTACAAATTAAGATTTATAGGAGCACTATCACAAACAATGGCCTAGTGAAAAAAATCCATATAAATCTGCTGGATGTTGGGAGGAGGGTCACTTATACACCCGGCATCAAGAAGTATCCTGCCAGGCTTGTTTTATTTTTATTTAATGGAAGTAAGAGTAGATCAGGTGTGACAGGCTCTCTCACCCCGATACAAGAAACCTGTCACCCCTGGATTTTATGCCTACCAGGAGCTTGGCAGGAGTTTTATTCAGTCCGGGTTTATAAGTGACCCCTCCTCTCGTTAGCTGAAGTGATTGTATAGATTTTTAATATTACACAATTTCGCAATAGTGCTCCTTTAAGGCTTTAAAGCTATTATTAAACAAATATCTGCTTAATCTTCATTTAAATCCCTTTATGTGCCCAACAATCAGGCATTATACTCACCCTCCTGCATTCCTGCATCTGTGGCTGTTACACACATGTCACCACTGGCGCCAAGGTCACTGGGTAGTTGGGTGCAGCGCTAGCAGATGGCAGTAAACTGAAACACTTGGCATTGTATGGGAGCATTGGAGCTTGGATTTGGTGAGTGGTAATGCATTTCAAGGGGGTTGTTCATCAAATAGGCATCCCAAATCTGACAGGGGTGAGGATGCTGCTGCATGGAGGTTCACTTAGAGATTATTATACACAGTTACTAACTCCCTCAATATCAGCTTTTGAAGTGATATCATTTAAATGGTATTTGTATGCAAAACAGGCTATACATACCCTATACCAGGGGTACTCATCCACTTCTTGTAAACGTCCATTTATAGACATCTGGTGAGAGGTGAAGGTCCGGGTGGAGGGATGGATAGTTAAAAATCAGCGCACTTCAAGAATCCTAGCTAGGGCCACTTTCTGCCTGTGCAACATTAGGTGCCAGGGAGCAGAGTTATGACACTGGCAGGGAGACTAGGCACTACATTGCTGATCAAAAATTAAAAAATGATTAATATTATTTTAGCAGCCTAATGACAGGAAGTTCAAACAACCAAAGTAAAAGGAGAGGAGATGCTGCACTGCGTCAAGAGCATTTGTGCAAAAGGCTGGTGCCGGGAGGGGGATATCCAGCTGCTGAATGTGTTTAAGTCTGTAATGAATCAATATTTTATATGCTTGTAACTTAGCTTGTAATTTTTTTTCCCCTAGGACAAATTAAAACATTTTTTTAATTCCTAAAAAACTTTAAATCTTCTTATGTTTCCAAAAGGCTAATACAGTACCAAATAATTTCCTGCTAAACCTCTTACTAATACTTGCTAGACATCGAAATATTCATTTGTGGTATGCAGGATGTTCCAGCTCTAAAGCAGGGTACTGAGTATGCAATGTGTTTTTTTATTTACTAAAATGTTTTACAGTCATTTTTAACCATACATTTTAACCCTTTCAGTGCCAAGCCCGTAGTTTCTACGTGCTTGCTTCCACTCCACTTAAGTGCCAAGCACGTAGAAACTACAGGCTTGACTTTCCCCCCTGCTACAGTAAAAGTAAAAAAAAAAAAAACACTCACCTGACCCCTTGTTCTATCCGGCCGGGTCTCCTCTTCATCCGGGGGGGCTTCGATCCCCCACCCAGGCCCCCCCGGGTGCAGGGGAGAGCCCGGAATAGCCCCCCCCCCTTCAGCAGCCGCCGAAATACAGGTTAAAAAAAAAAAAAATATATAAAAATGACATTTACTTACCTTAGTGATCGATTGCTCCCGCCGGGTCTCCTCTTCACCAGGGGGGCCTCCGATCGCCCCCCCCCCCCCTGGCTCTCCAGCTTCAGGAGAGGGCCTGAAAGGCCCTCTCCCTGTCCTGCTCGACGGGCGCCGCCATTTTGCCGATAAGCCCCGCTCCTTTGGGGGCGGGGCTTATGACGTCACACCTCCGGGTGTCGTCCTGGCTCCGGGCTGCGATTCTCACACTTGTCATCGCTGGCCACAGGAGGAGGAAGGCAGGTGATGATCTGATCACCTGCCTCCCTCCTCCACTGGCCAGCGATGACAATAACTGTCATCAGAGCTGCGAGGGACACAGAAGCTGAGGATCAGAGGTGAGTAAAGTAAAAAAAAGTTTTTATTTTTTATTAAAGTTATTTTTTAAACTGTGTGGTGTTTTTTTTTTATTACTGTTAACCCCTTGTGAACTGGTAAGGGGTCCATGACCCCTATACCAGTTCACAAGGCTGGGGGGGGATGGCAAGCCACCTGCGCTAGCGGGTGGCTTGCCATTAACCCCCGGCACCCCCATTACCTGCCTCCCCAAAGGCCAGGGGGGGGGCAGAAGAGCCCGGGCCCACATAGGGTATGTGGGCTCGTAGGCTGCAGGGTGGGGGGGCCACATAAGCTGGCCCCCCCACTCTGTGCCTACAAGCCCCCATAGCTGGTCCCGGGCTGGTAATGCTGGGTAAGGGGGACCCCACGTCATTTTTTTTTTGATTTTTAAGGGTTTTTAACCCTTAAAAATAAAAAAAAAATGGGGCCCGCCCCCCCGGGAGGGGGGACCCTATGTCTTTTTTTTTTTTTAATTAACCCCTTATGTTCTGTCACCCAGCAGCTATAAAAGGCTTCCAGCAGATGAGCAGAAGCCAGTGATTGGGAGGGGAAGATGGATGGGAGGTAAGTATTAAAAAAAAAAATAATAATAATAAAATATTTTTTTCTGCGTCTGTGTGGTGTTTTTTTTTTTACATTTAACCCCTTGTGAACTGGTAAGGGGTCCACAAGACCCCTATATCAGTTCACAAGGCTGGGGGATGGCAAGTCACCTGCACTAGCGAGTGACTTGCCATTAACCCTTGGCACCCCCATTACCTGCCTCCCCAAAGGCCAGGGGGGGGCAGAAGAGCCCGGGCCCACGGGCTATGCGGGCTTTGTAGCCTGCAGGGCCAGGGGCCACAAAAGCTGGCCCCTGTGCCCTGTTCCTACAAGCCCTGCATAGCTGGTCTCGGGCTGGTTACTTTGGGTAAGGGGGACCCCATGTCGTTTTTTTTTGGATTTTTAAGGGTTTTTAACCCTTAAAAATCCCCAAAAAAATGGGGTCCCCCCTCCAATGCATTTCAATGGAGCAATCTATAATTAATCATAATTAATTGGTATTAATATATTTTTTTTTTTTTATGTCAAAAATTCGGAGACCACTTCTGCAATGTTAGGATTTATTTTTAAGTAAAAAAAAAATGTAAAAAAAATTTGTGCAAAATTGATCTAACAGGTCTGAGATTAATGTATTCATATTACAAAATGATTCTAAAAACATGTATAATGTTACATTCAAAAAATATGGTTGTTTAGGGGTTAAAAACTAGTTAATACCCATCGCCGCCAGCGCTCTGGGGTTTAAACAAGGAATGGACAGCGACAGCACATTCGGAGCGTGATTTGTTAGCTAGCCGTTCGCTCTGGCCATTCGTTGTCAGGCGCTCACATACAACGCTGAACCTGTGAAACAGCGACCCCCCAGCCCGTATTCAACATTATCGCACACCGACTGAGTCGCTGTCATCAAGCTAACGCTGGCCAAGCACAGCGAATACTGGCTGGCGCTGAAAAAATCACGCTACAGTCGCTCATCTGGCGCTACCTGGCGCTATTAATGAATCGGCCTCCCCGTTAAATAAGACATATGTCCATCAAGCTTTTTTTTTATTATTTATAGATAACAGCTAAGAGTAACGGTTAATGTTATTTTCTTCTAACAAAAAGCATCAAATCCCCAAAAAGCATCACATTTTCTGTTTCTGCTGTTCCAAGCTTCTGTGTGAGGCTATGCTGTAGATTTATAGTTCTTATGGTAAAGAAAGCTCATCACCTTCAAGTCTTTTTCTTCACATAAAATGTTTTTTCCACATATTTGTCCCTTAGGGGACAAGTTGAATAATAGTAGGCCTAGAACTGAACCCTGGTGTACCACGCTTACACCCGGGTACCATGCAGAGTAGGTATAGTAAGTATCCCTAACCACAAATCTCTTCACACAGTCTTTCAGATAATTTTTAATCCAGCTACAAACTGCATTTTCTAACCCTAAAGACTTTAATTTATCCTCCTATAGGCAACTAACAGTGTCACCCCAGGCACATGATAGGACTGGAGTGTGAATGAAAGTAAGGAGTCCATTATAACGTCAAGACAATGTGCTTGGGGAGCTGCAGTGAGAGGTCACTGACCAATATATTTCTGTTGGAGATGGGAACAGAATAGGATTTTGCGACAATGACAACCTCTGTTTTTCTCATGTTCAGTTTGCATAAAAGTGGTTTTGGAAGCCAAAAAGTAGGGGTCCAAGGACAAATCCACCTATTAGGGGACAAATCTGCAGATAAGGGCCAGGAGAGTGAATTACAAATGTGCAATGGTCCTAAAAAGGTCTTCTATTACACTTCGAATTGTCTAAAGACTGTATCCATCCCCTTGCACCTTAAAAAATGTACCTAGAATTACTAAAATGTGGAGAATTGTGGCACAAAACAAAAAATACAGGTAGCTGCTAGCTATTTGATTTCAGTGGAGGGATAGGTACACTTCAAGAATTGTCATTTGCTTCTACAGAGCAAACATTTTATAAAAACTTTTCTTCAGGTTCTTGGCAAACAAAATGGCTGAGGCTGAAAGGGGAGAGGTTGCAGTAATAAAATGTAGTTTTGCAGATGTGAGAAGCGGCGGTACTATGCCGGATCTGCTCTCCTCTCCTCCCTGAATGTCCCTGAAATTTACGTGACAGAAAATGGAGGATGAGCAAGAAGTCATTGCGAAGCTACTTACTCTAGTTGCTAGCCCTGGTTAGGCATTGATGTGTGATATCTCTGGGTATGGTTAATTTTGTGATGTCTCTGGGTATGGTTAATTCTGTGATGTCTCTGGGTATGGTTAATTCTGTGATGTCTCTGGGTATGGTTTATTCTGTGATATCTCTGGGTATGGTTTATTCTGTGATGTCTCTGGGTATGGTTTATTCTGTAATTTCTCTGGGTATGGTTTATGTTGTGATGTCTCTGTGTACGGTTTATTCTGTGATTCTGTGAGTCCAATTTTTTCTGTGATTTCTCTGGATTTGATTTGTTCTGTGATTTCTCTGGCTAATGCTTAATTATAGGTGGGGAAAGACCTGACCACAGAACGTGACGCTATTGAGGAGCAGAGCATCACATCCTGAGTTCCATTTGCTCTCCTGTATGCTCTTTTCTGCAGTTTGTTGTTGGCCAGCACTTATGTGGGAGGGGGTGAGCCTTTCTATAGTTTGCCTCAGGCAGCATTATGGCTAGGTTTACCCCTGTGTGTGCGCAGACTGATTTAATGCAGGATTGTCTTTGGGAATCACAATAATTCAGTCTTTCACTCTGTTGCGCTATTTTCTGAGTTGTTGTCCTCTCTGTCATCAGCAAATACATAAACCTGCAGCCTGATTTCCTGAACAGACATTCTGAGACCACAAACTTTTTGTGTAGCAACACCCTGGTTCAAGCCAGGGCCTAGTAGCCTCAAGGACCACATCACTTATATGATAGGCCTCCATCAACCCCCCCACACCGAGTACCCCATGTAGGGAATTATGGAGAAGTCCATCTTATCCGCCCTCTATGTAAACATGTGGCATTCTCTATTTTAAGTGATGCCTCTAGAAAGATCTTATGCCACTTAGACATTTTAGGAATTAGATCCAACTACATAGGATCTGAATTGATTTTGCTCGATAATATGTAACCAAATCATTTGATTGCTCTAAAAAAGGAAGTATTTCAGGCACATTGTGAGTGTTTTATTAGTAACATATCTATGTATATTTAATTTTTACTGACATTTGCATGGAATTAGATATGTCAGAGTATGATCCAGATGGGTGCCACACATGTCCTTTCCATGCATTTCCCTTCTGGCTCTGTTGCTGGGATCTCCTCATTTTAACGCCATAAGCCGCAATCCCCAGCACCTCTCTGATTCATGTATTGCAGGCAGCTGGAAAGTTATGTAAACCCTGTCAGACTTGTAATGAATCTGTGTAATTGTAAAACAATCTCAAAATTACATTACCCCTTTCTAAAGTGGCTCCAAGTGGTGGATCAAACAGTCACCAAAGAAAATAACCACAAAACAGTTGATTTGTTTGACTTAAGTTTATACGTGTAGAGATTTTTTTTCAGTAACAGGAGAATGACAACGAGCCGCATTGTCAGAGCTGTGGCCAACTTTGAAGTATAATATTTTTGTAACTTGAAAAAATTAAATTAGCTCTTATTCTGGATCTACATCTGGATGGATTAATTGAACATATGCAAAATATATTTAATGTTTTTTTATTAAACTGTTTTCCAGAAGGCCAAGATAGGGTTTTAACACAGTCTAATGAGAGGCTGTGTTTAACATGTGGTGACATATTTTACAATTTCATAATAACAATAATGTGGAGATTTATTAGGGTACGTTTTCATGCCTTATTCACCCCACATTGATGAAAATGTCTTGATTTTGTTTGTTTGACAACTGGAGGAAAAACATGATTGATTGAATGCCATCGAAAAAGCATAGCAAGAATTTTTGTATATCCTTCTTATTACAGACAGATACCATGGCTTTGATATTTAAAGACAAACTGTGAACCAGTACATTTTTGTGGTTAAGTCTAAAACGAAGTGCTCACTCCCAGGCACATTCCAAGGTGTTTCAAAAGCAAGGTTGTATTTAGGGGTGACACCACCCTAAAATGTCTTCTCAATATATCAATGAGCTGTGCTGGCATAATTTCCAACTCCAAAGAAATAGTGCCACACAGACTAGCTATTCCATATTGAGAAACAAATTATTCTATATATTTATCACAATCCATTAAAAACAAATCTAATCCAAATAGAAGTGGCCTCAGCTGTCATACTACAGGCTTAAATATGCAAAACATATTCATAATGTGCGCTATTTAGCATCTTTCTGGTGGCTATAGCACCAGCTTTGGAGTGCCAGAATTTCTTTATTTTTCTATGAAAAAAAATCTCATTTGGCGACATCCAGGTACTGCATTTCCATAACTGACAAGTCACAATGCAAGTTCTGTACCATAACATGTGTGCAATATGATTTATAAGCATAAATGGCCTGATGCAGAGCCTCCTCTGATCTGCCCTTAAAACCTTCTGATTGTCCGGGGCTCCCGTTTGAATCGTGGCTCAAATGTGATGCAGAGCCTCCGTCGGAATGGCTCCCTAACTGATCCGTCAATTTCACTTTACTCGGAAAGCTTTTTTTGCTCTCTCGGGTGCCTTCAATTTGATCGGGGCTCCCGTTCACGTTCACACGGGCGGGCCGTTTTTCCCTGATTTTTCCTGGCTTTTTGAACGTACCTGCTTGGTTTCCGTCGTATTTGACCTTCCATTTTGGTGGTTTTAGCAAGTATACTTACATCTCCATGGCTCTTCAGTTGCCAATCAGGCTACACGCAAGCGCACATCCCTCAAACTCCATTCATATATGCATATGCATATGGCCACAAATGCAAAATTGACACACATTTTTATTTTGTTTTTGTTTTTTTGTGGGCGTTTCCTTGTCCTTAATGCATACCTTAATCATCTAGTAGTTCCTTCTTCCTTGTCCTTAATGCATACCTTAATCATCTAGTAGTTCCTTCTTCCTTGTCCTTAATGCATACCTTAATCATCTAGTAGAAACATAGAAACATAGAAGGTTGACGGCAGAAGGAGACCATACGGCCCATCTAGTCTGCCCTTATGTGTATACTGTATGTACTCTTTATCTTAGGATAGATGTGTGCTTATCCCAGGCATGTTTAAATTCAGTGACTGTAGTTCCTTCTTTCCTTCTTCCTTGTCCTTAATGCATACCTTAATCTAGTAGTTCCTTCTTCCTTGTCCTTAATGCATACCTTAATCATCTAGTAGTTCCTTCTTCCTTGTCCTTAATGCATACCTTAATTATCTTGTAGTTCCTTCTTCCTTGGCTTTAATGCATACCTTAATTGTTTGTGTTTTTTTCTGTTTTATTGTCCCATATCTAAACCTTTTGTGTGTCATGTAAATGTGTGCTGATGATATGTGATGGTACTTTTGCAGGAAAGACAACTCTCGAAATATTAATACTTTTTTATTAATAACCTTTTTTGGTTTTGCTTTAGTTGTGTTTTTTTGTGTAAATTTTTGGATAAACATAAAAATAAAAATATTTACATTTTTAAAGTAAAAAAAAAAACATTAGGCCTCGGGGTCTGTAGCCTGTTCTTTTCTTGGATCTGTGATTGAAAAACAACATTACTTTAGCATTGTTTATTGTGTTTGTTTTTTTTGGTTTTTTTGGGGGGCACTTTTTAAACCGGACCTTCTGCGTGATTTAATGAAAAGCCCAAATTCTTTAAAAAAGTTGACACAGCATCTTAAACTAATATATATTAATTTTTTAGACAATCAATTATTATTCTTTCCCCCACTGGGCTGCAACTCAGTTCAGGAATTTAGGATACGTGCAACGCCATGTTGACTCTGAAGCATCAAACTTACTGAGGAGAGGAGAGTGGGATAAGGTACAGGGGGTGGGTTATAGCTGTGCTTTGCTCACACAGAGCAGAGCTGTGCTCTGGAAAAGGTTGGTAAGATGATTTGTAAGGTGGACAATCTGTATGTACAGGGTGTGGGAAATATCTAAGATAGCCTTTTATTCATAGTTAAGGTCCGGTTTAAGGGCTTTTTGGGATAATTTTTCCAGGAAATGTTAAAGATTTTTAGTTTTCTAGTGGTATTGTTTGCTCATTTTCTTTAGTTGAAATAAACAACACTTACAAGGTTTAGGCGCACATTGCGTCGGGGGTGGAGTCTCCCTTCATCCTCCCTCTGTGGCAGTTGGGAATCTGTATGGATGACAAACACACTGATATTAGAGACTGTTGTTCTTTCATTAATATAATATTAAGTTAGGCTTCTAGGTATCAATCTACTCACCTTCCCCAGCAACCTCTTCCTCCTCGCCCCCTTCCTCACTCATCCCTTGGGATGTTCCTGCGACGTCTGAATCTACAACAATAGTGCACATGAGTATCTGTATTTAATGCATGTATTTCCACATATCTAACTATATTTCCCTTACCGGAGTCAGGTTGAGGCTCTGTTCTGCTCGACTCCCTGCCGTCAGATCCCCCCCTCCCCTGCATGCTGAGGTCCAGCGGCTCCTCCAAGTCACTTACAGAGGAGGGGGTGGCCGTTGACCCTGGCGGTGGGCCACCTACACCTTCACCTGTTTCGCCCAACACTGGGCTGCGTGTCCTGGTCCGGGTGGGGCGGAACCGTAGTTTCCATTCATGGGCTGAAATACAAACACAAACATTAAACCACGCCCAGGCGATGCCAGGGTTATAGGTGCATTTACATTTTCAACACTTACATGGGAAATGTTTGTCGAAGTACCGCCTCACCCGGGGCTTATGCCTTCTTTTTAAATCAGACCAGTGTTGGGCGATCTGGGTGAAGGTATAGGTGGTTTGGGATCGGCGTTCTATCGCCTCCACCACCTCCAGGGCCAACGTCCTTTTGGCATAATCTGACGGCAGGAAGTCGTAGCGATTCCTCAGCATCATCTGTTATTTAAAAATACAAGGACCCACCATTAATCCCCAAAATACATTAATATGTTTCCTGCCCTAAATAAAGTCACTTTATTAACCTCTTGCTGACTCACATTGCCCTAGTTCTGCATCTAGCCTAGTTTGTAGCTGCGTACATGTGTTAAACTAAGGTGGGCTTGTATTTAACGTGACAAACTAAGTTGTTCAAGACTATTCTTGTGCTTTGTTTTTTTTTAATTACAAGAAATGTGTGCGCGCACATAAACGCACGCTCGCCTACTCACATCCATGATGATTTTGTCCTGCTCCTGAGTGAAGATGGCGGCCGACATCTTTGTTTTCTTTTCAAGGTTTATCAGTGACGAGCCCCCGTGGTGACGTGCGTGCGTGCGCACACGCGCACGCAGGCACCAAGGAACACGCCCACACGGGCCACATATTTAAAGCGCAAGGCCCTCAGCTCAGTGTTTTATACCATATCAATCTGGTCAGACATAAAGGGAGCCCAAAAAAGCCACCAAAGCCCCGAGCCACATAGCAGGCGCACACATGGCTCATCAAAAAAAAGCCAAAAGAGCAGACACAAGACACATGCCCCAACTAAAATGGTGGGTACTCCACAGCCACAGGAACATTCGAAAAAACGCAGGAGCAAAGATACCACAACACATTCTCCACCACCTGCCAAAAAAAAACAGACCTCCCAAGGGTGCCAAATCGATTACAACACTGCAGCATCCTCAACCGCAACACAGCAAGCATACACACAAAAGCAAACACATCAGCAAGGGTAAGCGTAGTGCCAAACCCTCCACCCCACCAAGGTCACCCACCCCTCCACCTCAACCCTCTGGTTCTCCCAATTCAAGTACCTCAGAAACATCATCCAGCTCAACAGGTGAGAGCTCAACAGGAACCCAGACATTAACCCACAGCAGCACACACACAACACATCACCACCCCCCATAAGCCCAAGACACACACACGACTCCCCAGATAGTCAACCATCAATTTCCACAGATGCAGGGGACACAACACACCCATGTGGGCGACAACTACGCCGTGGCTCACTAACTGCACGATTTTGCGATGCTCAAAGCATGGCTGGTGCAAATGCAGTTTGTGAGCATTATGATGCCCTATTTGGCCGGACCTCAAAATCAACCACTAAGCAGGCTAAGGTGGAGATCTTGACGAATATTTGGCGCAAAGTAAATAGTGTGGGATCTGTCCGGCGAGATATTCCACAAATCCCAAGGAAATTTGGGGACCTTAAATATTATATCCAAAAAAAAAAGGGACATGCGCCGGCAGCAGAGGTAAAGCCTATTTTAAAAGCCTTTATAGTTGCATTGATAACAGGATGTAACACTTATTAGGTGTGATTTAATCTTCCCCTGCCAGCAGACAGGGGGTGCCTTACCCACAAAAATAATCCTAACACCCGCCGAGGAACATATCTATAGATACATACACCCTGCCAGCGTCCAGGGGCCTGCAAGAGGCACACGACACAGACTGGAATGTAAGGTCCCAAGGTGAGTTTGAATTTTCCATGAGCTTTTAAAATGAGGGGCAAAAGCCAGTGTTAAGCTAGACAACACACTCTACTTTGGGTTAAAGCGGACCTTCACTCTGAATAAGAGTCTATCTTATATGTTTCCCCCACACTGTACATACAGATTGCTCACATTAAAAAGCATCCTACCTGCATCTACTGCATGTTATGAGCCTTTAAACATCCAAGATGGCGGCTTATGGAAGCCGCCATTTTATCAGGCAGCCTGCAAACAGGAAGTGCCTGCAAACAGGAAATGACTGTGCTGCTCTGCATTCTGGGGCTGCTGACCTTTCCCTGACCCCAGCTCTGCTCTGTCTGAGCAAAGCACAGCTATAACCTGCCCCCCTGTACCTTATCCCACTCTCCTCTCCTCAGTAAGTGTGATGCTTCTGAGTCAAGATGGCGGCGCCCGTATCCTAAATTCCTGAACAGAGTTGCAGCCCAGTGGGGGAAAGAATAAAAAGTTAGTGACTAAAAATGTAAAATATATTAATTTTAGATGCTGGGGAATCGTTTTTTAAGAGTTTGGGCTTTTCATTAAATCATGGTGAAGGTCCGGTTTAAATATAATCTTACATTCTCAATTCCAAGGCCAAAGGCAACAGGACACACAAGGCCAAGCAACCCCTGCCTTAACCCCGAAGGCAAGGCCAAACCAGGATTCAACAGCACGAACCCAAAATGAGGATTTGGAGGAGGTAAGTCAATGGTCCTTTGTGTGTACTTTTAACTTTGAACTAGGAACGATTGGTGTGCCATAAAAAAACTAAAATTACACTAGATTTATTAACAGCACAGAGTAAGCACACCCATAATAGAAGATATCCGAGATTTTAAAGAGGACAACCCACATCTGTTACCAACCACTACTGAGCCAGTGGCCGCAACGCAGTCAACGCAGCCACAACCACCACATCCACAACCTCTTTCCTAACCCCAAACAACCACCCAGCCCACTGCTAGAACCCATACCAGGCGCCAGATTAGCCAAAGAGTGCAACTGCAAATTATGGAAAATATAGCTTTTGCAGCAAGCACACAGCTATTCAATGCCACTGTGTGCACACAATTAACCAACATAAGTACCCAATTACAGGTATTAAACGAAATGTGTCTGCCCTTACCAGCCATATGGGTGACCTAGTCCAACAGTGGCAGCACATTAAGGAAAGCCTGGCACACATTGCTGCAAATATTGTTCCACACCGGCATTCATCTGCACCATCCTCCCACACATACCACTAAAGATTTTGGTTACAATATCTGTCCCCACGTGTAAGTTTCCTTTTTTTTTAAAAAAAAAAGAAAAGTAACAATTTGTTTAAGCACAATAAAAAGTAAGCCGAAAAAACACTTTGTATGCAAATACATTCTCAACAAGTTGCGCACGTATGGTTTGTGCGGTGCCACTTTGGCTGCCTGATAAAGGAGGGGTGTGCTCTTCAGCAAGAAAAATATGATCGGCAGCCAGGTCAGAATATCTGGTAACCCTGCTACGAATGGCCAGGTTGTGTAGGATCCCGCAAGCGAATACAATTTGTATGACCTTGGCCGGCTTATATTGGAATGCCCCCCCAGTCTGATCTAGACAGCGAAAACGCATCTTGAGCAAAACAAATGCTCGCTCAACCACCGAGCGAGTCCTCCTATGGGCAGTATTCTAGCGCTCCTCTGCCTGGGAAGATGGGTGCAGGATGGGGTTCAGCATCCAGGGGAGCAAAGGATAGCCAGAGTCACTGCAAAAATAAACAAAAAAAAAACATTTTATAACAACTCCCAACGTTTAGGGGTGCATAGCAACATTATTAAAGAGGGACAAATAGGTGAGCGGCCTAGTGTTGTAGGAAAAGACATTTGGAATGAGGCTACCTGCACATCCAACCTGGACACTCCTTAAACATGTCTGTGGGATGGTACTTACATAAGAGGGCAAGAACAGGACGCAATAGGGTGCAATAACTTAACCGATTTAACTTAAAGCTCAATAATTAGGCTAAAAATATACTACGAAAATAGTTACAAAATAATGTGTTAAGGGAAAAAACACAGTCAGACAAGGTGGGCAACCAATACAAGTTTCATACACATACCCAGTAGCCAGCCACCAAAAAGATCGCCAGATTTGAATCGCTCATCTAGGCAGGAATTCCTCAAGATGTGCGCATCATGCGTCGAGCAGGGAAAGCCAGCAAAACGAGTCCCAAAAACCAATTCAGGGCCAGCCAGTGCCTGCACATTTATGCAATGTCCCATCTTCCAATTCCTGCACACAGGCAATAAAAAAAAAAAATAGGGAGACCCTGTAAAAAGGACCCCAAAAAAACCCCCCTAAAATATATCAAATACTCATACCATCGATGTCCAAAGGCGTGCGGTGCAGCCTGGTTTCTGCCATACTCAGCAGGACAAGACCGCGGAGCTGGCGCCGCTGATGTGCTCCAACAGAGGACTGCATATTATTGCCCGAGTGCAAATACGGCTGCACTGACTTGCCGTAAGTGAAGGCTCGGCGGCCCCGTTTTATTAGGGTGATTTCAATCGGAAATCAAGGCTCTGCATCACTGAAAAACCGTTTTCCCGGGAAACAGCCTCGTGCGAGCCGACAATCGGAAAGGCGGCTGAGCGCACACCTGAGCGCATAAGCGCACACTAAAATCAACGTAGCACCCTTTCCTGACCCGATCAAAGCCCAAAACCAACGGGAAAACGCACGGGGGAGCTGAACGGGGAGGCTCTGCATCAAGCCAAAACACTTCAATCCAGTTCTGGCCATTGTGCTCTATATGGGAACTTGACCTACAGCGCCTACTTTCAACTGTCGCTGTTTCAACTAGATCATCCGCCACTGTTACTTTTGGGCGCTAGTGTTAAATATTGCAAGCTGAGTGCGCTGAGGCATAAAAGTGGTGCTGTGTGGCACTGACGCTTCATAAATAAATCTCATAGACTCACAGTACATGTCATATCAAAAAGCTTTGGTCAAAATGTCCGTCCATTAACCATGTGCATTGCAAAACTTTATTCAAAAACATAAAGATAACAATGTATATTATTAAAATACTGAAGTAAAAAAATGTATTAACAGGCCAAGTTACAAAGTAACATAGGGCCCCTTCTTTGATATCACTGTCACATTTCTTGCATCCATTGAACTTTTTGGAGATTTTCTGCTTGAATTTCCTTGCAGGATGTCAGCATAGCTATTTATTGGTCCTTAATCCTTATTTATATAGAGCCATATTCCGCATCTCTTGTAAGCTGACCATTTTTTCAGAGGGACAAATTTGGAACACATTTTACATTTTGACAGCTTAACAGATCACTAGGTTAATTTTCAATAGCGACAACATTGGTCACACATCATACAATGTCACTATTGAAAATTATCCTAGCAATTTGTTAAGCTGTCACAATTTTAGCATCCCAAATTTGTCCCTCAGCTTACTATTTGTCTCCTGGTCAGCTTACTTTACAATCAGCATAAAATACTCCTGCAATGGCTTTATATTAGGATTCCTATTCTTGATCTGTATTCCTATTGGCTCCTGCTAACTGGGTTGATCTGCAATCACCTGCTACATTAGGAACTTTGCTTGCTGAGGGTGGCTGGTTTGGATGCCCTACTGGCATCCTCAGACAGGGGCTCTATCGGATGAAAATTGTGCTTTCTGAAGTATAGGAGTTGAGCTTTGAATAGTAACGTGAAAATTCATTTCGGCATTTTACACAGGTTTTTAACGAAAGCACAAAGCATTTAATTAGAGATTAGCGAACCGGTTCGGACGAACCGGAATTCGCTCCGAATTTCAGGAAATATTCGATTCGGCACGAACCCGAATATTTTGTGGTTCGTGCCGATCGAATTTTTCCTGAAATTAAAAAAAAAAAATGCCGGCATGGTGGGAGCGGGCCGGTAAAGCCGGCCGGCCCGCTCTTACCATGCCGGCATTTAAAAAAAAAAAAAAAAAAAAAAGCATTTTTGCCGGCATGGTGGGAGCGGGCCGGCCGGCTCCGCTGTCAGCGGAACCGGCCGGCCCGCTCCCACCATGCCGGCATTAAAAAAAAAAGCAAACACTTACCTGCAGGTCCGGAGCGTGGAGGCCGGCGCCGCTCTCAGCTGTCATCTGTCAGCTGTTTCTGCTGGCAAAAATGCTTTTTTTTTTTTTTTTTTTTTTTTTTAAATGCCCGCATGGTGGGAGCGGGCCGGCCGGCTCCCACCATGCCGGCATTTTTGATGGGGAACTTCGTAAAAGTTCGATTCGGCCGAACCCGAATTTCTTTGTGAAATTCGGCGAATCGGCCGAATCGAACTTTTCAAAAGTTCGCTCATCTCTACATTTAATCTTAGAAGCTCATCCATGTCACCGAAAGCAACATTTTTTAGGTCTTATATTCATATATTAATTGTATTTCTGTGAATTCTTTTGATGAAAACAAGCACCATATTAGGCCTAATATAGTGAACCAAGAGACAGAAAAGCCCCCTGTTCAAGGACTAAAGGTAAAGAAGGTAAAGGTAAGAAAGGTGCCAGAGGGCACAAGGCACCCTGATTAGCTTACATCCTCTCCTACCCTGCTGATCACTCTCCTGCAACCCTGGTATGTGAAGCTAGAAACTGCACTTCCAGACTCGACCTGCAGGTGTTCATAGCCTGTGTATGCCCATGTATGGAGGCACCCTTTATTCTCAGTGTAAACCATTTTACCACAGACCATGTGCACTTGCAGGCTCTTTGCTAATAATCAGCAATGTAAGCAGAGAGCCTCATGCCCTGATTCCTTTGATCTGAGGTCTGTGGGAAAGTTCAGGAAAGTGGATTCCCCCATAAAGACTTTTAGTGGGTACACCCACTAAATGAGGGCTCCAACTGCTCCCCCGGGCTCTTCTGTGGTGAAAAATAGTCCCTCTCCAGCACTGCCACTGTTTTCCGCCACTAGCCCCACCTTTTGTGGGCGGGACGGATGACATAATTGATGATGTCATCCATGATGTCATCCCACACCCACCGGAATACCCTCAGTCGCACCGGGTGATCAGTGGAGAGTCAGTATCTTTTTTACTGTTAACTCTTTGTGAACTGGTAAGGGATCCATGAGATCCCTATATCAGTTCACAAGGCTTAGAGGGCTGGAAATTCACCTGCGGCTAGCGGGTGACTTGCCATTAACCCCCAATTAACTGCTTCCCCAAAAAATGAGAAACAAAGCATTTCATGTTAAGGCCCAGACTTTGCTGAAAAAAACAATATATAATTTTTTCCTGGGAAATCCTTGGAAATCCCTTCAAAAATTACAGTTGAACGTGTCTAGTGCAAAATAGTGAAAAATGGTCTGGCAACAAAGGGTGACAAAAACTTCTAGGTAGACTGGCACTTAAAGACTTAAAGGGTTAAATGATTAGCTCTAAGTGTTTTGATTGCAACATAATCCAACATATCGATTTCAACATTCCTTCCTAAAACATGAAGCACTTTTACAGTAGTGTATACTTTATAGGCACTGAAACAAGCCAGTTTCTGATACATTGTGCTTTGTACCCTGTAAGTTATCTTCCAGAAGTTCTATGGGGAAAGAGCTCTCAGTGGGGGGGGGGGGGGGGGGGCACAATTTTACCCCTTCACCAGCCCTATGATGCTGCTGTCCCATACCAGTATGTGCCATAATGTGCCTCGGCCTTTGCTGCAGCCTGGCAGCCAGGCTGGCACTACCAATAGTAGCCCTGTCTCATCTATAAAGAACAGGATGACTAGAATACAGGCAGCCACCCCCGCAAACTCTGGTCTTGGCAAGCAGGGAAATTGTAGTATTTGCATGCTCCTAGAAACTTCCATAGATGTATTTTTGTTGGGTAATATTGTTTGCAGTTGCTGAGTTTCTTTTTTTTTATAGGGGGGTCGCTTCAACAGTGAAGAAAAAAGCAATTAGGCCCAGGTGTGCCACAGCTCCTCGGGCCATAAATCGAACCCTTAATCTAGACCAACGTTCCACAACCTTCTCATGGAAAGCCACCACTGGGTCATGTTTTGTGGATCTCTAACTGGCACTATGCCATACCTTCTGCACTAATTACTTCACCTGTAAGTCTTGGTGGAGATGTGAAAAACGTGGCATGTTGGTGGCTCTCGAGGAGAGAGCTATGGGACTTGATCTAGACATGAATTGCTCTTTAGGTATGGGCATCATAAGCAACACATTCAGTGGTGTAAGTAAATGTGATGGGGCCCTGTTGCAAACATTGAATGTTACCTTTTTTAAGTGCATACAGTAAACTTTTTTCTGTCTTTTATCTAATTTGGATAAAGCTTGACAACTAAAGATGTGAACATGTATGAACACATTCTAAATTAATTAGCACTGTAGACTCGTGTATTATAGTAATCTGACACAACAGGAGAGGAAAGTGACTATAAACATGTCTGCATGTGTTCTCTTCCTATTAAAAATTAATAAAATGATTGATTTAGATGGAGACACAAGTTCATCAAACCTCAGATCAGAATCACCATTGCCAGATGTGGTTGCCTGCTGGTGTATCACGTAATGCTCTATGAGGTGCAGAAGGCACAGAAGGTGTAGTGTTATTCTTGCTGGGCTCCTCACTTTCATCTTCTGGGCTGGCTGGGGGGGGGGGTCAGAAATGAGACAAGACTGAGGCATCTGAGCCTCCAAAGAGACGGGAACAGCAGAAGATGAGCGAGGCTGAAGATTGTTGTAAACATAGACACATAGAAGGAGCCAAGTCTGACCCTTATTTAACTCCTAGTACAGTAAGGTCTAGGGGCTTGACTACAGAGGTTGCATAAGGTTGACATTGTTGATCCTTCATTTTATTTACCTTTTTAGCAGCTTTCAGTTTGGATAGCATGCGCATTAAGAAGGCACAATTTGTCTCTGTAGTAAAAGTCAGCATCTAATTCAATTAAAATCAGTTATTTCAGTGACTTTATGGACAACAATTTAAATGCACTCCAAACCCAACAGCAATAATTTGTCAGCAAGCATGCCTCATGTGCCTCTCCTGCAGCACCGGATAGAAGCAGAAGCAGGCCTCCAAGTTTGCATTTTTTTAATTTTATTCCTCCAGGGCCACCAAAAAAGTGATCCTACAGCTACTCTGTCCCTTGGTGCTCTCAGTGTGAGTGAGCATGGAAAGCCACAGGTCTCTGACTATGTTTAAGACTCATAAAGCTCCCCCATGACAAAATGAAGCAAAGAAATCAGTTTCACCTAGAATACATGAGGTATTTGCATACAATCAGAGATTTTCAGGTGCGTTGAGATGGCGCATTATTTATTGTTCCCAAGGGGGATAAGGTGGGAGAAAGCGAGTGTTTGCCTGGACAGGGGACTTTAATGTCTGCACCAGGACCTGTTCAAATTTGTTTATGCCTCTGCTAGGGTCAAATGGGATGTTAACTTGACATTTTCCTCACTTTGGATACTTGAACTGTGCTAATTGACTTCTTGAGAAAAATGACCATATTGCAATCAACCATCAAACAGACTTCTATAAGATGATTTTGATATAGTTGGATGGGTGGCTGCAGATTTTTTTTCCCCAGACTTGGCTTTTTTCCCACTTTCTGTTGCTATGGTTGTAAAATTGACCACAGCAGGGGTTACAAAAATGTAAATTAACTTTTATATGCAGCAATCTGAATTGCCCTGGGGGGATTGCATATGAGCACTGTTACTTCTAAGGTTGTTGGTCTGGTTTAAGTATTAACAACTGGCATGCAGGAGCCCAAAGGAAGGACCACAGGGAAACAGCCTAAAGACAAAAGGCATGCAGGTTCTTTGGATATCTAAATTTAAACATATTGATATCTTTTAGGTAATAGTATAAATATACGGAATAACAAAAGTCAAATAATATAGGCATCTATTTGCAACACATATTAGTAGGTACTCCAGGCCCCCCTTATAAGCCAAATGAGATACATAGCATAATTAAAATGAAGAGCACAAACAAATTCAATCTGCTGCAGGGTTCTGCATTTATTTATTGGTGTAACAACATGCAAATTTGACAAGTTTTATGGTGCCTTCCCTTCATCTGGCCAACATCATGATGCTGAACTGATGAAGGGCAGGGGCCTAAACGCTTGTCATGTTTGCACGTTGTTACACCAATAAACACAGAGACAAAGATCCCTGCAGCAAATTGTATTTTTATGTGCTCGCTTTTCTAATTTTGAATAGTATAAATAAACAACACACATCTTAATAATGTTCAAACCCACATACTGTAGAACTATGGGGCTGAGAAGGTTTACTCTAAGCTCACTAGCAGCTGCCTACACCTCTCATGCACACCTCATTGCTAAAAAAAAAATTAAACCGCAGACGGGACAGAGTTCAGATATTTTATTAGGAAACTGTCTCTATGTTATCCAGTCAGCAAAAACATAGGCAGTCAGTTCTGGCTGGACAGGAAGACCCCCAACAGAAATCCTGTTTCAGCCACCCACAAACAGGGGCCCAGATAGTGTGCAGAACAGGGCAAATCCTCAGTAGAACACCATTTATAACCAAGTGTCAGATGACAGATTCTAGAGTTTTGCCGAAGTGCTCTCAGAATTGCTTTTCAACCTATTATTTTAATTGGTTTTCTTAGAAAGATTCAATTCATAATTGTCGTAATATTTTTGGTGGAAACTGAACAAGTTTCACTTCTTGTCGGGCAAGAGTTCAAGTAATATATTTGTCTGTTTGATTAATGATGGCTGATTATTACTTGGCAAGTGGAGCTCCTAACATAGGTTTTTACAGCATAGCTTAGATGACGGTCTTATCATTAGTGTACATGCCACACAACATGCTGGCTTGCAGTAGAAATATTTCAAGACTGCCTTGTCAAATTTATCGTTTCTACTTCTGGAAACATCAAACATCAGTGGCAGTCAAACACATTTGAGATGGGAATTTGTGGACTTAAACAAAATTTTACTGAAAAGCATGTTTAAGTGATTGCTAATAGTAAAGCATGTCATAAACTATGCTAATTTCATAAGTGGTGCTCCCAGTTGGGAAATCAATTGCAGTACAAATATGTTGGCATTATGGGAACAAGTTATCTTGCAGGGTTTAGAAACCAAAAATATTAATAGTATGTGACACAAAAATTGGATTAAAAAAAACATTGCTTCAGAGAAACTGATTTTCGGTTACATGTCTCAGCACCATTTAGGGTGATGGCATTATATAAATCTATAATAATAAAAATGCCTTAAACAGTAATACAAAGAACTGAAAGATGAAATGCTTGAACGTTCATCAAGCTCTCGGATTTGGACTTTAACTTCCAGTGAGTACAGCTCTGTAAGCCAGATGGCCTAGGTGAACTAGCTGACCCTCAGCTAAAACCATAGTTTCAGAATTTGGAAGGTTATTTAGAGACAAAACAAATCTAAAACAAAATATGAAGTAATTTAGATGCTTTATTAACCTAGATTTGGAAGAACTTATGAAAAGTAATCTATAGAGTCCAAACTTTGTCTGTGGCTTGGCTAAGCCATATTGCACGATTGAGAGCTGGGATCAGCACAAAACGCATTACCGTTTTGCCATGATATTTTATTACCTCTGCTGTCAGTTCGATTCCCTTTTTGGAGACTATTTTTGTGATTTGTAATAATGTTTGCAACATTTAATGGGAAGTGCTGATACTTTTATTTTCATGTAACTGGCTAATGAATATGTAAAGGCAGGCTATATTATTCTCCTGCTCCTACAATGTTTTACTCAAACCCCTCGAAATTACAGTTTAACAAGCAGCTCCCTACAAGTTACAATTTTCTTAATAGGCCTTCTTGTCATTTGGTTACATTTGAGCACTATGTCTGCACACTATATGGAAGCACAATTTTATGAACTTTTCCAAAGTAAAGAGACTTTTACAGACCCGTGATCATCAACACATCCTGCAAGACAATTGCTACTTGGCATGTTAGCAGCCTTTTACTTGCAGGAAGGAGGTTAATGTTTGATGCACAGTAACAAATCTCCTTACTTCATCTTTCTATACAGTTCAAGCATTATCAATACAAAATCCATGGGCAGTACAACCAAACAGGAGTGATAGCTTTAAAAACCACCATTGCGATTGAGATTAATATTGCACTATATGAATACATATCATTGGTAAGTAGGGTTTAGCACCATTGCAAACATTTGAATAATAAAATAAAATAAGGTTACAATGAACTGTATTTTATTAGAAAGGCACTGAAAAAGAAACATTAGAGGATCCCTCCCCACCCGCGCAAAAAATAAAATAACTGTATTTCTTTAAAATATAAGCATCATACAATGAAATAATCAAAACAAAGTACTTAAAACATACATCCACTAAAACCTTTTGTGCCTAATATTTGAAGATGCATTATATAACATTCTTACTTTCATAATGGTGCAAATTATGATAGCATTCACATAAAGTTAGTCAAGTAGGCTCCAAATGACATACTGTACAGTATCATGATTATAGTTTAAAACAGTTGATTGTCAAGGAGGCCACATTGGTGATAAAAGTGCGGGCAATATGTAATTTAGAAGCCAGGTACCATTACCAACAAGTGCAATAACCCTGAAAAAGTTACCCTCCTTGATATCTAATGAGTTGCATTAAGATAATATAAGAATTTTTCAGTGTCTTGGTTTAAAATGGCAGATGAACAGGCTGGTCTATTTATTGTAGTTCCAAACAACTTACAGGGATAGTCCAGGCAATGACAATAATAAGGCAGCAAGGAGCTCACTTGAAGTCTCTCCTCCATTCTGCTATGACCTGCAGATGCTGCAGCAGGTCTTCAAATGTTTCCCCTTTCTTCAATCCTATTACTCCATGCCCTTACTCCTCAGGGCTTTCAGTGTAATTGAGTCTGGCAAGTGTGACCACTATTGTTTTTCACACACTGGAATGCTTAGGGACAGGGATGGCCGTTTGACCAAATTTGAAGCGTGTTCATGGACGAATGAAATGAAAATGATGAGCAAACTTTAGGGACCTGCTTTAGCATCTACAATGTGCTGCAGAAAATGGAGGAGAGGCAAATGGGACAGGCTTTCGATTGCTGCCTTATTATTGCCGTAGCCTGGATTGTCCCTTAAGGAGTCAAATTCAGTATAGAGCCTTCCACTAATAATTCATTAGGTTTAGTATTTATATTGGACATTGGTGACACACTATACTGACCTAAGCTCTTGCTTGTTATTCTTTCTACCTGTTATCATATACAACTATGTACCCACATAGGGGCAGAGTAAATGTCATTCATTTTTGTGATGTTTTGGAAGATCAATAAAGCAATTCTGTGAGTACTCACCTGTAGAATTGTTTTTGTTCTTGCATGGCACGGCCCGCTTCGGTATTCATAACAGTTGGGTTATTCCGCCACCTTGTGGGTGGTGCCATGCAATAAAGAAAATACCACTTTTGTGCTTAATTTATTGATTGTAAAAGCCTTTTTCTGAGATTATTTCACAAAAAGGAAAGAATATTAGTCGTGATTTGTTCTTGTAAATTTCTTAATCCATTTTTGTATGACAGGTTAAACTCAGTAAACTATTTTAGGTACCAAAGTGAAAGGAAATAAAATCCACAGTTAAGTAATGTTCTTTTTTAAGTTTAAATGAAGAATTTGCAGTCAAATATGAATGTTTGTCTAATAACCTCTTCCTTAAGGTTATCTAACTAGGCCTTCATTCATGTACCAGTGCTTGTTTTTATTGCCAGAGGCTCATGGCATGGATGTATAGCTCCTTTTTTTGTGAATATATTCTCTTGCAAATGAAACACTCACCCAGCTGGCAAAAGAAAAACGTAAAACATTGTCACCGACTAACCTAAAGGGAGTTTAACACCCTAAGGAACTGACATGGTCTTGAACGTTATAAAATTATATATGAATTATTGATTTTATGAATTCTTCTTTTTTACTTAGTGACTTGAATATTAATAATTGACTAGTCGGACAGGGGATAGAGCTTTACATGCCCCAGTTCTATTAAGGCAAATCATAAATGAATGCTCATTAACTATCTGACTGTCTTTTGGTTGGTAAGCAAAGCTCAGTCTGTCATCAAAGCATTATACTGTCAGAGCTCTAAATCAGAGGGAAGCTACTGGGAATGGCCTTTTCCAGTACATATACATGTAATGCGTAACATAAAAGTGTGAAAATAGACATCCAAAACCATGGTACTACTATAGGCTCATGGGACATACATAAGAGGTTGTAGCAGTTCAAGGATAACTGCTATATATCTATAGACCATGGTGGTCTGATGTTAGCCTCACAAATCCCATAAAGATTTCTACTAGGTTGGTTGTTACAAGGCCTTGCCCATTTTATTTGTTTACTATGTACTGCACAATACAAGAAAATGAAAACTAGCCTACTATAACAGTATTTCAAAAGTCCTTATAGTGTGTAAAGCTAAATATGCCTTTAGATAGACATCACGTGAGTGTGTGATGTCATACCTTTTTTAATAACTTCAAATTCATCATCACATTTATCTATATAACCATAAGAAAGACAGTTGGATGCCATTTTGTTACTGAGCAGAATAAAGGAAACATTGAAAATGTGATTAACCTGGCAGAGCCATCCTCATTGCAATACGTGTAAGTGCAGTGTTATTACAATTATAATACTATTCAAAATATGTAGCAGATACAGATAAAGATAAATTACAAGGAACACATAAAATTAAGGAACATCTGAAACTTCCAGAAGGTTCTTAACTGGAGAACTTTGCATGGCACAGCCATTTGTGCCATTGGCTTGCATGTCTGTTCATTTTATTCAGGTGATTTTAATGCAAACTCTACACAAAAAAGTAATGTTTGGAAAGGCCATGCCTCAGTTTGACCATTTCAAACAAGCATGTTATATCTTCTCTGTGCTTTTTCCCAGTGGATATATATGTATAGGTAAGTTTTCATTTGCTTTGCATGTAATTTTTCAAAATAGTTCATGACTAAGGGTGGGACTTTGGTAAATGTCCATTATGTGGGACAGAGGAGGAAGCCAGAAAAAGAAGAATGGATGTACTCTGTTGAATATAATCCATTGGCTTGATCGGATGGCATCTGAATCCAAACTTGATCATTTTCCTTAAGTTCTAGAACTGCGCTTCCAGATGCTTGGTCCATATAACCTTTTTTATATTCATCATAGGTGTAGGTAGCAGGTACATTGTTCTTGTACAGAGCAACCCAGATGTTGGTTCCTTTTACGTGGATATGGTAAGCAAAGTAATAGATTCCAGGTACAGTACATGTAAATACTCCAGTAAGAGGATTGTAAGCATTGTGGCCATTGTACAAAGTTCTGTCAAATTTTATGGGCATGCCAGATGGAGGGAATGGTTTAGACAGAATTGCAGTAAAAGCGGGTGCTACTTTAGCAGATAGTTCTCCAGTGCCATACTGAGGCTTCCCAGCTTTGTCATTTCCAACAGAGCCTCCTTCAACACCTCCTTCAGGCAAGTGAAGCCCAGCAATGGTTCCATCACCATAAATTCCTGGTGGACCAGGTGGTCCAGGTGGACCTGGTGGACCAGGTTGCCCATTTGAGCCAGGAGGACCAGGAACCCCGGGTGGGCCAATAGGACCAATAGGTCCTGGTCCACCAGTAATGCTATTTCCAGGTTGTCCTGGAATGCCAGGCTCCCCCTTTAGTCCTGGTAACCCCTGTGGCCCTAACGGACCTGAGGGACCCTGCAATCCAGGAATACCAGCTGGACCTCTAGGGCCTGGTTGTCCTGAAATCCCTCCTTCTCCCTTTGGACCTGGGTTACCAACATGACCTGGCAAACCTGGAAGTCCCATTATGCCACTCTCTCCCTTTGGTCCAATTGATCCTGGAGGTCCATGTGGCCCAGGGAGACCTCTCTCACCCGGCACCCCAGGTTTTCCCACAAACCCATTTTGACCCTGGCCTCCTGGAATTCCTGGTGGTCCTTGTAGGCCAGTAGGCCCTATATCACCTTTCAGACCAGGCAATCCATTTTTTCCCGGTAATCCCATTGACCCTGGAAGTCCCGGTGGCCCTATAACTCCCTGCAGCCCTGGTACACCTGGTTCACCATCTAAACCTGGCTCTCCTTTCTCTCCTATTGCTCCTGGAATCCCATTATTTCCTCTGTCACCTTTTAACCCTGGCAGGCCAGGCTTTCCATAACCCGGTGGACCTTGCAACCCTGGCAAACCACGGATACCTGGTTCACCTTTAGGACCCACTGGTCCTTGTAATCCTGGTAATCCATCTAAACCAGGTTTACCAATCCCATCAACTCCTGGTTTTCCTGGTGGACCCTGTGGTCCTTGAAGTCCTCCTACCCCAGGTTGCCCAGGTGGTCCTACATCTCCTTTATCTCCCTGAGATCCTGGTAATCCATCAAGGCCTGGTTTTCCATTACCTGGAAGGCCAGGTGGTCCCAAGGGCCCTGGTGCACCTACAGGTCCCCGAGGCCCAGGTATTCCAGGTTTCCCAACCCCAGCTTCTCCTTTAATGCCTTTCTCACCCCGTGGACCTTGTTCGCCCTTTAGCCCCGGTTCACCCCTAATACCAGGCTGGCCAGGAGCACCTTGCACACCAGGTTTTCCATTAGTAGAGATTCCCGAAGGGCCAGGAATGCCAGGAGAGCCAGGCAAACCACGAGGTCCTAGTTCACCCCTCATTCCAGGCTCCCCTTTTGGGCCAGGTAATCCTTTGGGTCCTCCTTTACCAGGAATTCCTGGTAAACCAGGCTTCCCAATACCAGCAAAGCCTGGAGGGCCAGTAGGGCCTGGTTGTCCTTGTAAGCCGGGCTTTCCAATTCCTGGTTTTCCTGGTTGTCCTGGTGGTCCTGGGGGCCCTCTTGGTCCCTGCTTTCCTTCTGGTCCAGGTTCTCCTTTGAGGTTCATTGGAAGGATTGGAGGCATATCTGTAAATAAAAGTAATCTATATTATTGCATACATTATTGCTAAAATCATATACTTGTATAAGTTACTATATGCAGTAGACAGCCGTGTCTGTATGGAACTATGTCAAATTAAACAGGACACTAAAAAAACTTTTTGTATGGGGAGCCAAGTGGTTTTGCACAATAAATAAGATCCTAAGGAGTTATTTACTTAATGTGAAGACATATGTGCCTTATACACAATTGGATGCTCAACTGGAAGCTACAAAATTGTGGAAAGCTTTTCTAACCCATTGGAAAAGTCATTCACCTTACCTGAAGATCCTCCTCAATTCAACCAACTCCAAAGGATTAAAACTATTTTGTGGGTTGAGGTAGAGACGCTATGCATTAACTAATATGTGGCAAAACTAAATTACTAAAATGTTGCCATACACATAAGATTTTTTTATGTTGATATGTTCATTTAATATATAGTGAAATGTATGATCCTTGGAAATGTGTACATTTCAAAAGATAAATACCTTTTTATTTTTACAATATATTTTTGATTGCCAATTATGATTATTATTGATTTGATTATTTCCATGAGTTCCTATAGGCATGTTTACCAACAGTTTACCCACTGTTAATCAAATGCTGTAGATGCAAATGTTACATCACTTGCTTCCGCAATTTCCTACACCCCCTCAACCCGCAAACAGCACTCATTTCTTTATTGAACAATTAGATTGATACTAACCTGGTCTAACAACAGTGGCCTGTGAGAACACTACCAGATGATTTACTAAACCCATCACACACAACGTTTTCATATTGTGCCAGTCAGCAAAATTCCTCTCCTGATTTTAAATATGATTAGTGCAGTTTAAGTAAAGGATTGGTTGCCCCTGGGTATGATACAACTACTTAGACTGTTTTAGTTGTCTTTAGTCTTCTAAGTTGCAGGACAAGAATAGTCTGCATAGGTGTAACAAACATAACACATACACACATTCCGTTGTGCTTTCTATACTAGCTGAAGGCTTGGTTGTACAGCTTGTTTTGTATGTATATACACCACCAGGAGCATCCTTGAGTACACCCCATGCAGTGACAACAACACCTAGGTTTGTTGCTATATACAGGGCCCCTTTAGAATTGCAGGTCAGAGTTCAAACGTCATGGTGTGCCTCCAGGGCCTGGTTTAAAGCTGTTGGTTCAGACAAAAGATACAGGGTCCGTAGGGTCGGACGCTGCCATTCTGGTCTGAGGCAGCCAGTCAGAGGCTGCAAGATTGGGTCCTTTTGGAGGCTGCCACTGGGTGTGGACTGGGAGTGTGTTTTTGCAGGGAGCATCGGAGGTGGAAATGTGGTTTAATACTTTGCATTGCTTTGCATTGCAAACCCAAGGGCATCTGATTGTCCCTATGCCAAAAAGGTAATGTACTGGAAGTGAAGGTAGAATATTTTATTATTATTGGGTGTGTGGGTGTAAGGGTGGTAAATTAGCTAAGATCTTATTGAAATTTACAAAGTTCATCTGGGCTGCTAAAGCAGAAGCACTCTGTCCTTGCCAAAGTCTTCTGGTGATGTAGGATTACTTGACCCTGTGTATTATTATGCAGCTGTTCACTTAAACAGGGTGATAGATTGGTAGAGCAAAGGTATGTAGCTCTAAAACCCTTAATGTCTCAGTTGCTTAGAAGCTCTTTAATATGCCCATTTGGTTACAGCATGCAATGGCCTGAGACTTTGATCTTTATCATAGCCTTTGATCTTCTACAGTGACATGGATGGTCCATTCACCAATTCAAACACATTCAAAGTCCACAATTTTCTATTCTTCTGCAACCAGGCTGTTTTTTTCATTTCATTATTATATTATTAATTAGCTGTAATACGCAGGGATATGTTAGGCATGCACTGTCCTAGATTTATCATTGGTTTATGGGTAGCGTTGAGCAAACCCGTAGAAGTTCAGGTCAGCATGTTCACCAGAAAATTTGTACAAAAGTTTGGTTCAGGTACTTGAACTTGACCCAAACCAGAACCTAATCCCCATTGAAATCAATGGAAACCCAAACTTGGTGACCCAAAAAAGGCTGTAGAAAGGGATAGAAGGCTGCAAACAGGTGGGTAATAAGAGGGCGTTTCCCCTACAGAAAATGGGGTATGAAAAGTACTTAAAAGCATAACATAAAATAAAAAAACGTTAAAAACAAATAAAATAATAATTTTTAAACAGGTGTCAGATGTCTATAGGGAGGAGGAGGTGCAGGTGGATGTGGTGGTGTAAATGGAAGATGGTATGAATATACACTTGCAGTGACTGACACTAGTAGTAGATGTATGAGTATACACTTGCAGTGACTGACAGTAGAAGATGATATGAGTATACACCTGCCGTGACTGACACTGTAGTAGAAGACTAGTTTACAATTGCAGTTACTGACACTGCCCTGAGAAGGGCAAATATTTAAAATTACTAGCTGTCCCTCACTATAAAAGCCTCCTCTGCCTACATACCGCCCCTGAAGGATAGTTATTATCTGTCCCTAACTGTCCCTCACTGCAGCTACTAACCTACCTTGCTATGGGCTACTCATTGAGGAGCTCATGTATCAACAGGTGGGAAAGGGATCACTCAGCCTCCTTTACCCTAGGCTGTAACCCACATGACATTATTTGGTAACAAGAGATTGGATATACGATCCTTACTGAATGGTAGAAGATGCAAGAAGTATTTCATGTGTGTTTTAGAGACAGGGCACTGGAGAATGGAACCTATTTCATATCTGTTGGCCATGTGTGTCCCAACATTTTTTTTAGTTCCTGATTGTTGTATATGCAACAGCCTAGCTTTGTCTATATTTGCTGGATTGGCTGCAGTTTACATTTAGATGTGCTCTCTGACTTTTTTCCTGTCTCCCCTCAAAACTTCTTCAGACAAGCATATAACCTGGCTTGAGCAACTCCTATAACCTTCAAATGGCACATGCAGCCCAACTCAAGCTCTACCACTTGTGATCCCGACCCTTCGGCTCCACCCCCATCCTTTAGACTGTAAGCTCACAAGGGCAGGGCTCTCTTTCCTATTGTTTCATGTGCTCACTTGTGGCATCTAGTTTTGTATTGTTCCCTGTACTATATATTTTACCTTGTCTGCAATCATACATTGTAAAGCGCTTCAGAAGATGATGGCACTATATAAATAAACATTTTTATTATTATTAATATTATTATTATTATTATTATTATTATTATTATTAATAATGATAATAATAATAATAATAATAACTTGTGCTCATGGAAACCTATTAAAGATTTTAACTGCTATCCCATAGTATTCTGGCTTTTGTTACGCCAAGAAGATCCCACATGCTATCATTTATCATTATTCTATTCTTTGTCAGATACATTTTGACTCATCAGTCCCGAGCACCTGCAGCACATCTGTTTATGTGTGTTGTTGTATAGCATTTGTTTGGGTGATGGAATTATGACTTTGCAGTGTGGAAGTATTTCTTTTTCACACATTTGTATATTTTGTATATACTTTGCTGAAGGGGGTCAATCAGGTACAAATGATTTGTTTGGAAAATAATCTTCCCCATTTTGTGTGCTGGGTTGGAGAGTGCATTAGTACTCATTACAGTTTGTAGAGATTCTTAAAAATGTGCAGACCACTGTTTTTATACCTTAACGTTTGCTGATTGGTCAGCAAATTGGGAAGCTGCTGGAGGAAACCTCACTGATGCAGGATGACCATGATGCTATGCTCATATCAGCTATGGTGTAGGAAACCACATCAACTGCACCTTATCTTTTCTGCATGGCTGCACCTTGTCATGATGAGAACAAATTTCAGTTTTTTTGAAGTATATGCCGCTGAGGACGCAGCTTGCTGATATCCAAGAAAATTGAAGGGTGTATACTAAATGTAGGTTTACAATCGAGGCCCTGGACCTTATTTGTTGAATTGATTTACAGGAGTGCCAGACTTTGTACTGTATGTATGAAGGGGATGGGCAGATTCGGAATGCAATATGGGATTGATTTATGAATTCCACTGAACTGTGCTTGTTTTAATTCCCTGTTCAGGCTTTAAGAAAACAAATGGAACTTACCTTCCAGCCTGTAGCCCACAGGATCAATCCCACGGAATCCTGGGAGCTGCAGCCCTCCCCTGCTGACAGTGCACATACCTGCTGCCTGTCACTAAGAAGCAGTCCCTCTCATTAATTGTCAGCAGGGGGTGCATCACATGACAGCACCTGAGAGTAGTGGATGGGGAGTGTACTGTCAGCACCAGAGCCGACATAGTTAAAACTGTGGGCTGCTGTCTGGAGTACAGGATTAAGCATGTGGACAAGGAGGTAGAGGCCATTCGTTTTTTAATAGCCTGGACTGTCCCTTAAAGAGCGCAGTATGCCAAGTGTGCCCATGCATTATGGCCCACAACAGTATAAACTCCAGCACAGAATCACACCCTGCTGATACAGCAAGTACTGCACCTCCAACACATGGCACTATGTGCAACTGTACACAGTGCTGGTATCTCACTAAACAGCAGATATATTGCTACCATTTTCCTGCATATGATACACACAAAACATATGCCTATGGTGACATAAATGTATTTAACAATTACAAACTAAAGAACCTGATTAATTGACTGGAGTTCCTCTCACGCTGTCAGAAACTACTTAGGAACTGCCACTTACCTCTTCCGTGTTCCGGTATGGTTCGCTATTCCCATGACTGCAACCTATTGGGTTTGTCTGGCAGACTTTCATGTAAATGCACATATATCTTTGGGCAGATGTCAGATTTCCAAAGTCATGTACCAAGTATGATAAAAAATGGATGCTGTGTAACATGACCATTGTATCCTATGGGAGCAGTTATGCCTGTGGCAGGTAAGACCCCTTCTGCTCGTCTGCCTGCATTGCTGGGCACCCACAGGCAGTGCTACCATAGTACATGCACTTTGATTTGTGCACCAATATGGGCCAATGTCACCCATGCTAACCCAGTGGGGCAAAAAGTACACTTCAGGCAAAGGGTTAAATAAATCTGCTTACAGCTTGTCCCATGTTTGCTGTCAGGTGCTGCATCTTGTATGTGCCAGCACTTTGCTTTCCCTGATACACCTTATAGAACTCTTTCTGAGTCTGCTGACTCAATTTTCAGGGTCCCCTGTTTGAATTCACATCAGTGGCCCTTACATGCAGAGCTGATGACTGATCCTAGCATGAGAGGCCCAGCACAAGGAAAACAGTTCACTTGGGATTGTTTGAAAATATAAAGCAAGCTGAATGAAAGATGCAGCTCTTCGCAGCCAGCACTGAGAGAGCAGGAAGCAGGCGAAATAATTCCTTAGCCAGGAATTTCCCTTTAATCAGCCCTTATGAAATGTTTTTTGAATGAATCTATAACCTGAGATATTAGTAACAAGTTTTGTAAGTTCAGGTTCTTTTGATCAAAGGTGCATAAAAAACCAAACATCTCCTGTAGGAAGTGCCTCCATGAACAAATACCTAATCCATTACAAGTATTGTCAGTAGCAGCGATTGCCTTCCATAAAGGAGCTGGCACATCTTGCTGTAACACTCATTGAGATATGGGAGAATAAGCTATGAAGACTAATGATTTTTTTATTAGCATTTTAAATTTTTTGGAAAACAGGAGCTTTAATATCCAGTGTCTACAAGCAAAGACAGTTGTGAATAAGCCTTCAAAGAATGCTAAGACTGCATATTCCAAAGCATATCTAAATTACCCCTAAAACCAAATAAGAGGGTCCTCCTGATTGTTGCGTTCCTTAAATCCCCATAAAAGGCAAGCAGCCATTCACTGCTAGAAATTCCTATTTATTTTCCAAATAAACGGCTCCGCACACAGCCACATATGTGATGGATTTGAATTTAATTGCTAAATATAATTTGATTTTGAATGGGCTGTTGTTTTACATTCCCATACAGTCCTTATGAAAGGCACAGACGTGGTCATACTTCACCCTGGAAGCATTTGGATGGGCAGCCTACTATGGGAATGTAACATTATATAAACGTGGTAATTTGAGCAATTCGCCAATGTTGTTTTTCTCATTTTTCAGATTCCACTTCTTTCCATTATTTGCAGATTAGGAGCATTTACCAGAGTCTTCAAAAAATAGGAATTTCCTCTTGATTTCCAGACAAGAGAAAGAAATGTTTAGCATTTTTTCTAATATTTATATCTTTAAAATCATATACAGTATATTAAAAATAGAATCTGGCACTTCATGGGGTCAACATTATAAGCGGAAGTAGGAATTTAGGACCGCCTCCAGACCCCATAGACTGATTTGGGAGGCCTGTGTCAGACCATTTATCAGTGCTAACAAAGTGGAGAATAAGGGCTTCTGCCAGACAGTGCCACATCGGAGCAGAGTAGTAAAAAAGATGATCATTTTTTTTTCACACTTGCGCAAGTTTCTGCATTACAAGAAACATATTTACTAAAACATTAGAGGTGCAGCAACAGGCCCTAGGTTGATGCTCATGCATAGAGGGTATCTGGTGCGAGATCAGGATAGCCAAATATGTTCTGGGATACCCTTTTAGGTTTTTTCATGGATGCTTTGATTTGCCCATGTTCAAACACAAACTACCCTGTTCAAACTACCCTTAAAAGAAAACACAACTTTTGGCATTTTGCCTTATTGTTTTCCTCTTTTGGAATAGAATGTAAAATGAACATTTGTGTTAGGTTTGTGCCCCCGTATGTGTGATTCAGCAGGCTGTTTCCAAGTTTCTTATATTCCTGTGGGTCTGTGTTGCTAAAGTGGGTGCGGCTTTCCTAGCCTTGAGTAAAGGTCTTTAGTACAGCTGCCACCTACACATCCCAGCAGCCTTCTACTGCTCAACAGCAGCTCCCCTCTCCCCACAAAGCAGAGCCTGGAACAATCAGGCAGTATTAATGACAGGAACCCCTCCTCAGGTGAGAGTGCTACTGTTAACCCTTTATCTACTGGAACACAAGATTGTGATACCCTCATCTGAATGGGCTGAATTAGCACCATAGGGGTTAAACTATTGAGCTCATGGGAGTGGAGCATTGTCTCTGCCTCAGCAAATCAGATAATTATCAAGCCAAAGTCAGGAAGTCCCTGTTCTTTACACTAAACACACTGTGCTGGTGTATGGTTGCTAACGTAAACACATTGTTGCTAGAGAAAACTATTTTTGAAACAGACTTCATAACAAACAGAAAATAACAAGTAAATTAATAACACACATCAAATTATTTTTTCTTTAATGGAGCAAACCTTTAGGTTTCCTTTAGAAAACAAATGTTTGAGGCCCTCCCTCAACATGAAATCTGAGGCCTTGACACCTACACCTAGTTGGAACTTAAAATTCCCCTAGGTCCGGAAAGAATAGATGCCCCTGAATCCTATACATTAGATTGTTTGAAACTTGGCTAGCTACAGCCTTAGCCACAGTAAAAGGAAATCAGGCTGGTGACTCTGGTGTCCCATCCCTCATCTTTTCTCTGCCGTCGGAGATTAAAGATTATTGGTACACCAGTGGTTTCTGTCAGCCTTAGTCTTTTATTCCTCTTTTCTCTTTTCCAGTGTATATTGTGTTTACCTCTCAATTCTCTGCTCCCTTTCCCCATTTTAGTTTCTACTTCTTCATCCTAAAAGCAGACCACAATGTACATTTTTCAATAGCCTCCACTAAATTGCCCTCCAACCCATGAAGAGTACTTTTGGCCATTTTCACAGCTCCTTCTTCGCTCTGCTTCTAGCTGATATCACCTTTTTTAGATGTAAAGCCCCACCACCTCCAGTCATTGTCATTGTTGAGAGTGGCAGTGATGTCATTGCCACACCTATGCAATGACTGATGGCCTGCCACCTTACAGAGAGGGGGACAGTAAAAATATATAACATTTCTAGTTCTATACCACCCTAAAGTATTGGAGGGGCTTTTGCCAAATGCATTTCACAAATTCAGTGGGATTAGCCTGCTATAACTGACAAGGTTTTGGCATTACATTTCAAAATATTTTGAGACATATATATACAAAGGGATCCTCATACATTTATAGGGAAAATGATTTGAGTCAAAGTCTATTAATATTTACAGGGGTACTCCTTCCTTCATTGCCATTATTATTTTTGTTGTCAATGGAACCGTTGACGAGAACAATTAGATTAAGCAGGGATGTTGGAAGGGTGGAGTGTGGGGGGGGGGAACATAAATGTGCATTACTTGCTGCCGATGTTCTATTGTTTGTTTCCTCACCCCACACTTAACTTCCTAAGTTATTTCAGATGCTCAAGGAATTTCGCAATTAATTATAGAAAAACAATTACAATTCATTATTTCATAAATTGGGTGACATGGACTCCTGGTCTGGTCTGAGGCTGTCCTGGCTGGGGCGAATTAGGGAAATTAAAATGACTTTGTTACCTAGACTGTTATATTTGTGCAGAGCACCTCCTATTTCTATCCTGAAGGCAGATTTAATGAAATTCTAAAATGTTGAAATTTATTCTGGCAGATGAAAGTAGTTATAAATAAAGTAATTTTATAAATAGCAAAACATAAGCGGGCCTTTGGTGTCCAACATTTAAATAGTTATTATGTTGCTGCTCAATTAGCCCAACTTACACAGATGGTTATTAGTGGAGAAAAGGCCAACTGGGTAATGATAGAACAGAAAGCATGTTTAGGACAGTGCCAAATGTAGCCTGAAGCAATGGTGTAACAATTACCTTTGCCTGCAGTAGCATTTTAATTTAACTTTACTTTACTTGGGCTCTGAGTTTCCCCATAATTTCCCATATTTGTCTTAGTACTATTTATTTATTAGTGATAAATTATGGTCTCTGTTTTTAATGACTAATATATGATTAATACTATGCTAATCTATTGAAAAAAATACGATTAATATCTCATTTAGGTGATTATCAGTCAGAAAAGCTTACATTTCCATTTTTTCTGTTACCTTTTCTATGTATGTTATATTCAGAATTTTGTTTTGGTTTACTCATTACTCAATAAAATTATTGAAATATAAGTAAATTATTACACAAATGGGGTGTATTGGTCACTATATGGTATATTTAGTTTATGGTTCATTTTTCTGGGGGTGTAAAAGCTTGTAATACATATCAGCAAAGTTAGTACTTTGGATTGTTGAATGATGAGGCCTTGGTCTTTCTCCTTGTTTTTATTGATTTTAGATGTCGTGTTTTATGTGTTTGGTGTGCTTTAATGTATTTGTATATATTATAATAAATAAAGTTGTGCACTCTTTTGGGGTTCTATAGAGCATGTTTGTTTAAGTATGAGTGTAGGGCTTTCCCAGTTACAGCTTTTGGGTGCTCCAACAATAAATGGGTACTGTAAGCAGACAATAGTATATTGTTGGTGACCCTGCCAAGCCCCCTCTAACCCTACTCTGTCATTCAATTGCACACATATCACCACCACTCCTTCAAAGATAGTTCTTTTGTATTGTGTTTCCAACCATTGGCATGCATCAGGTGGGATGTGGCAAATCTGAAGACTGCTATGTACCCCAACCCAATCTACTTTCACATATATATAATTCACTCAACCTTGCTCCAAAAACAAAAAAAAACAAAACTGCTCCAAAACTGATGGAAAATATGTATGTGCAGTTTTGTTATTTAAGGTGACAGACAACCAATCCATGCCACCGGGTGGGCTAGAACACGCATATGAGTTGTATACAATAAATGATTAAAGGCTTACAGGCTTACATACAGTGCTTTAGAAAAAAAAATCATACCCCTTGAACTTTACCATGTTTAAACGTTACATCCACAAATTTGGAAAAGAAAATTCATCCAATTTGTTTAAAAACCAAACCAAAACCAATCCAAGTGTTTCCAAATATAAGAACTAAAACTTGCTGTGTGCATATGAATTGAGCCCCCCAAGGCCACATTTAACTGCAATTTCAGCTTCAAGTCTGTTGAGATATGTCTCCCTAGAGGATTGCACATTTAGGCCCTTATTTATGAAGGAATAGTGACAGGTAGCGACTGGTGAGCGGCCGGTAATGACGGGCCACGAGAACGCCGGCTCCCCACCACAATCACACATTTATCAAGCCGATCCTGCTTAGCGACTGAGATAGCGCCATATAGCCACTCATTCATCATTATTCCAGCCTCAGCCCACAGCGACAGCGTCCGACCTTGAACAGCAACAGGTATGACCTCTCGCTACCTGGCGCTCTCCAATGCATTTCAATGGAACAATCTTTAAATATTCATAATTAATTGTTATTAATGTTTTTTTTTCTGTGACCACTTCTGCCATTTTAGATCATTTTTTTAAGGGAAAAAAAATTTTAAAAAAAATTGTACAGAATTGATATTTCAGGTCTGATATTAATGTATTCATATTACTAAATTATTTAAAATACATTTCTTTTTTGGTTTCCAAAAATATGGTGGTTTGGGGGGTTAAAAAACTACTTTTAACACATTGCCTCCAGCGCTCTGGGGTTTAAACATGCATTTCACAGCGCTTGAATTTTTTGAGCGTGATTTTTTGATGAATATGGTGGAAGCCGGTTGCTCTGACCAGTCGCTATCATGCGCACCCATACATCGCGGAACCTGTGAAATAACGACTCGTAACCTTGTATTCAACATTACGCCACACCGACTGAGTCGCTGTCAACAACCGAACAACGGCCAAGCACAGCGACTACTAGCGGGCGCTGTGAAAATACCGCTACAGTCGCTCAACTGTCGCTACATGTCGCTATTAATAAATCAGCCTCCTAGAGTCTAACATTTTCCAAGTCATGCCACGGTTTCTCAATGTGATTTAAGCCTGGATTTTGACTGGGCCATTCCAACACATGAATATACTTTGATTTAAACCTTTCCATTGTAGATTGTGTGTTTAAGGTCATTGTCCTGCTGGAAGATGAACCTACGCAGGGCCGTATTTACCATTAGGCACCTGTAGGCACGTGCCTAGAGGTGCATGGCTTCTAGGGGGTGCATTTCGTCTTTTCACAACTGGGGGCAGTGATGTGACCTAAGTCTTACAAGGAAGAGAGCCTAGCCAGGAAGGATATTATCAACTCGGCCTCCGCATGAGTGCTCATCTCTCTTTCCTTCCATCTATCTTCACTAAAGGGGGTGTTCCTTATTTTTTGTGGAAGGGGGGCGTCTGCCAAGCTGAAGCTTGCAGTTCTCCAAGCCTATAGCTGGTGAGCAGCTGGGCCATGTAGTTCCCCAGGGATGGGGAGGAGTAGCAGCTGGGTCTTTGGTACTCTGGGGGCAGCTGGGCCTAGTAGGTCCTTAGGGTTGGGGAGGGGAAGCAACTGAGCCTTATATTTTCTCCAGGGGCAGCTGGGCCTACTAGTTTCTCCAGGGGTAGCTGGGCCTTTTATTTCCTCCAGGGTCAGCTGGGCCTTATAGTTCATCCAATGGCAGCTGGGCCTTGTAGTTCCTCCAGGGTCAGCAGGGCCTCGTAGCTCCTCCAAAGGCCGCTGGGCCTCGTAGCTCCTCCAAAGGCAGCTGGGCCTTGCAGTTCTTCCAAAAGCAGCTGGGCCTTGTAATTCCTCCAGGGTCAGCTGGGCCTTGTAGTTCCTTCAGGGTCAGCTGGGCCTTGTTTTTTCTCCTGAGGAAGCTGGGCCTTGTTGTTTTCCAGGGCACTGGTGGGGAAGCAGCTGGGCCTTGTTGTTCTCCTAGGGGCAGCTGGGGCTTGAAGTTACCCAGACCAGCAGCCGTGGTTTTGTTCTCTATGATGCAGACAATCTTCCTCTATGACCTGGGTAACTATAGGCCCCGGCTGTCCCAGTGTGAACATCAAGTACTCAAGTGTCTAGTGTGGCCCTGTGTGAGGAGGCATACCAATGTGGGATGCCACATATACCCCAGGTATAACCAGGTCTCTTATTAATTCTACATGACCGTCAGAAGCCAGTCAGGTTCGCTAGGTGGACAGGTGCACAGAGATGTGTAAGGGGTGCCAGGAGATAATATTCATACACCCCTTCACATACTAAGCTCTTAGCTGGATCAGCAGGCATCTCTCGCTCTCTTCTCAGCACATGTTTTTGTTATGCACATTCTCTATGACTTTCGCTCTTTTTACCTTTCCTTCAACACCTTCAGCAGTTCCTGCTGAGGAAAAGCATCCCCACAGCAGGATGCCTTTACCACCATATTACATGTTGGGTATTGTTCTGAAAAATGCATTCTCTGTTAGATGTTAGAGCTTGGGTTATTTTTATATAACCCAACCCTTCAATACACTAATAAATGGTTTTATTTAGGGGTGTCAGAGTACAGTTGTCTGGCACATATGCAGGCCACACTTCTTTTTTTAATTTCTTTTTTAAATTGCAAAAGCATGTATCATTTTTATTACACCTCATAAATACTTGATAATTTGTGTTGATCTATCACATAACAGTTAATAATAATAATAATAATACATTAATATCTTAAAGAGGAACATCAGACCAGATGTAAAAAGTGGCAGTTCCCCCCCGGCCCCTAATTCCCTTTTGGATGTCGCCGCTGCCTTCTGCGGAGACATCCGGTTGCTTTGGGACCCCATCCTCTCCCCGCTGTCCACTCAGCCGCCTTAGCCATGCTTGTCAATGTTCCATGGTGATCTCCCAGCTCCCATTGGCCCCGGCGAAGTCTCGCAGAATTTCGGACAGCCCCATTGCATCCCATTCATGGGCACTGCACAGACGCAAGATCCGGGCCCGCACCCAGTGCCTAATAGGATGCAGGATGGTGCCACCCGTCAGGAGGTCGCCCGTAAACCGAGAGACCTAAAAGATGGATCCTATGGCGAGGTGAGTAAATAATGCCCTAAAGTAAAACCGGGGGGGGGGGGCAGCAAATCGGTGAGGCTTGGGGGAGGTTTCATCTTTAATTATGATACAAATGAAGCTATACATCCTCTTTATTTATTACATTTATTTATGTTGTTGCCCCCCCCCCTCACAGAAGCACACTTATGGCAATATTACTCATCATTTTCTGTCGCTGTAAGATTTCAAATGGGAACATAGCTCACAGATTAAGCATTGGTATAACAAATTAATGACATTTGTCCCCCCATACCTAAATAATCTTTCATGTCAGATACTTATTCAATTGCTGCAAAATGACTAAACCTACTTAAAGTGGGCTAAAAATGATAAGGAAAAACAATAACAAAAACAGGAAAAAATAAAAGCGTCATTGATAAGCATGCAACCCGCTGCATACCTATCAATGAACTGCTTTTTACACACCCATCCAGCCGCTCTGGGGTTCCGCCACTACTGGTGCCATAAAGGCCACACACAGCCACTGATGCTGAGCATAAATTATATTGAAAAGGTTGGGGATAACAGATATATGTATCAAGTGATCTTTAGTAGTTTTCTTCAACATGTTTAAAATTTTATCTGGTTCATATTATCCCTTAATCTTAATTATGCAAAATATATTAAAGCAGAATTCCAAATTGCAGGATAGAGGTCCATCCCAGTGCAGCATGTGGGACACGTGGGACATGTCTCCTCTACCATTCAGATGTGTACATTGCGGGAGTCTTGTGTGCCACAGCTTCCCATTTACCCTCCTGGTGACTGGCTTACACGTATTGGTATAGCTCCCTCAGGGGTTTCCGGCATTAGGCATCCCAAATCGGGGAGCCTATGTTGCAGTGGCGTGGACTTCCGCTTACAGAAATGTTGGCACTGTTAGTTAAATACCTGAATCTAGAGAGACTTTACACCTCAATGAAGTCCAGCAGTTTCCAATTAGATTTTTTTTCACAATATAGTACATAACAGCCCCCCTTGCAGGTATCCAAACACATTTGTAAGGTACATTTTAGATGTGTTTGAATATTTTATATTACACATTACTGGAAAATTCTGCTCACTTACTGTTTTCTGTCTAGCGAAAAATCCACCAGGGGTGTCATCATGCTCACTCAGAAGCAGGTATGAAATCACACCCAACAACATACCCAATGTAAACTTGCTTCAACAGCTAATTAGCATGACCCCCACCGTCATGTGACTTTTGCATTGGTGAAATTAAGTAAGCAGTAGCTTTATATTTGCTTATCCTTGTTCTTATAGTATTTACCGTTTTTTATTATATCTTGATTGTTATTATATGTAGGATTACAAAGGAGACATTCATGTGTTTATACACTACAAGCCTGATTGGTGAGCTGTGTGGGATTTGAGTCTAGTTTTAGAAGTTTGTTGCCCTCTTGTGGTTACTGGCAGAAGTATTTTTTTCTTAAAAGAAGCATCATTTATGCAGAGAATTACAGTATGTAATGTCTGAAGTAATTAGTATATATTCATTTAATTGTAAGTTTAATGTAAACCTCAAAATTTCAGGGACAATTATTTTTAACTGCCCTGCAGCATGTTCCCTGGGTTCGGATCTTCAATATTAATCTTGTGAGGAAATCTTGGCCTGCAATTCAGCATGAAGGTGGGCATAGATTGTGGGTTCGGATCACCTAAACAGCTAAAGAAATATGGGGAGTAAGAGCCTGTTCGTTCAGCAAGCGCTCCTCCATGACTGCTCACTCACTGCAAGGCTAAGAAGTTTTAAAGAGATCATGACTAGGGAGAAAGTCTGCCAGGATATACAGTATATATATATATATATATATATATATATATATATATATATATGTTAAAATTAATATATAATATACCAAATTGTTTAGAGACCATATACATAAAACACCCTAAAATGAAAATAAAAATAAAAATTGATAGGTGTATGTGTGCTTTGTGTGCAAGGCCTGAACTTCATCTTACCCAAGTATTGTCCTTTGCCTTCTCGAAATGGCGGTCCCAAAGGTCCTTTCATCATTGGATTCATATATTTCATTTGAGGGTATGCTGGTCCTGCTGGTCCTCCTGCCGATACAGATCCCACAGCAGCAACCAAAAGGAATAAAGTGCTGTGTCCCAGAGACATTTTGACTTCAGGCTAAAAGGGGAGATTAAATAACATTTTAGGATATTCTCAAAATGTGATAGCTCATATAGCTTCTCAGCCTCAGCTAAGTAGAAAGTTTCTAACAATGTGTTTGTATGCAGATCATTGTGAGTACTTTTAATAACAGACTTAAAGCGGACCAAAACCCACATTTTTAACTGGCATCCCCTGAATTGCTCCCCCCATGTAGAGGACCTTTGCCAATTTTCACTGATCCTGCTTCACTTTAATCCCAGATAATGGCACCTGTTTTAGATGTAAAGCTCTGTCTCCTCCAGTCATTGCCACTGTTGTGTGTGGCAATGATATCATTGCTACAACTATGCAATGACTGATCCCCAACCAGCTCACACAGGCGAAAATATCCATTTCTAGTTCTACACCCTAAGAAGGGAATATCGTCAGGGGCTTTGGCGAAATGTATTTCACAAGTTCAGTGGGTTTTGTTCGGCTTTAAAGCATACCTCTATCCTACAGCAACCCTCAGGGTAGCTTTGCCCCCCAGGTTGCCTGGTTTATTCAAATAGTAGAAGAGATTGCCTAGGAAATTGCTGGCACTAATGTGATCGCAATTTCACAGTGAATCCAAAGCTCTAGCACTTGTGATTGCCACTCAATAGAGTGCAATTGCAAGCACTACTAGTGCAAAACCGCAGCATGAAGGACTTTTTCTGGAGGATTGCAGTCACCCAAAGGCTATGTGAAAGGGCCCAGGGGTTACTATAGCCAGTGCTTTTATGGTGACTGCAGGGTCAAGAACATTCCACAAAGCCCTGGTGTAAAAGCTTAATCTAAATATACAATGAAGTGAATTTCTAATCCCACCCTAAGGTGAGGTGGGATTTGGAGGTTTTAAAATAACATTTCCACAAACTACTATATAACAACCCTCTAATGGGTAAACTTCTAATATGGGATTGCTGTTTCTAACTTTGGTATAAATAATGTTTAGTTGCCAAACAAACACCTAGAGCCAGAAACAGCAGTGCCACTAGCTACCTAATATCTATCTATCTATCTATCTATCTATCTATCTATCTATCTATCTACCCTGCCAAATCTACGCCCATCTCCTTGGCCTAACGAACCCACGTGCAGGCCGCTCATCCAGTCAGCTTCTCTCGCATATTAAGAAACTGAGTTGAATCCCCAGCCGCACACGTCAGCAATACATGGCATCACTTGCATGGGATGCGGGAAATGTTGGTACTGGTTACGCATGCAACGTGGGCTCAGCGGAGAGGTAAGAATTGCAGGCAAACCGGGGAGGGGGGTTCTTTCCAGTTCCAAATGCTTTGGGGAGAGGGTATAAGACTCCAGGGCCGATTTGGTCCATTTTAACACACACACACACGCCTTTTTAGAAATAACCGGAAACTTGATAGATCCATGACAGAAGCACATCAAATGGGTAGTTCATTCATTACACAAATTTTCTACACTCCATTGTTTGTTGAAGCTATATGTATTTCTTTTTCATTTTATATCTATCATTATGTGCAACACAGAGCCCTATTCTGGTCTTAATGTCTGGTGATGCACTGGCGGACATGAGAGTAGCTGTTCTTGCATGATCTGGAGATGACGCTTCACCTCTGGCTTAACAAAACTGGGATTTGTACTTCCACTTCACTATTGAACTACACCAACTGGATTTGCAGACAGATACAGAAATGGTCTCTGCAGATCATTGCATGCCCTGGTTCTACAGTATCTCCTGCAGATCTAGAGTTAACATGTTATAGGACAGCTCCATACCCTACACTTGGAAGCACAAAACACTGAGAATTTCTTCTTCTGGATCCTCCAGATTTCATTATGTGGCGGTTTTGCTCCCACTTCTCTAATGCCTAGCTGGGTCTCCCTAAGATCGCCTGCCACTCTTGCTATAGAGCTCCTCAGACCCTCCACTAAAGATCTGAGGAATGCTGGTCAAGGTACGGGTGGATTAGGGTCTCTGTCCATGGCAGTTGCCAGGGATTATTAAGGTTTGCAAAAAGTATGAAACGCAGTTAAAATATTACCACTGGTTGTGTAAAGATATTTTAATACCATAGGCTAAAAAAAGGTTTATATAATATTACGCCTGGAGCAGACCAGACAAAACATTCACTTCCAGTCAAGAATTAATATTGTATTCATAACAGGAGACTGTGCAAACCAATTTTATATCCAAAGTGCCCCAATCAAGTTGTCTTTGGCAGTGGGACCTCAACTAAAGTATACAGTGTGAAGAAAATGTTATTTTAGTTTTGGATAGACTGGGCCACTTAAGAGTCACTTTAAGGCTCCTTCTGCCCCCCCCCCCCCCCCTCCAATGGAAGGAGCTGATTTATGCAATGCTTTAAAGGGCGCAGGGCTCGACTCAACAGTTTGCACCATTTAATTGTGATCATTTCAGGAGCACAACAGTATAAACCTGTGTGGAACCTCCCCAGCACTGCACCTAAGTCACATAGCCACTACTGTATGTGCCCCTATATGCAGATTTCACACCAGCATGCCACGAGATGTCGCTAAACATCTAAACTATATTTCACACCTCATGGCATCCCAATTTGAGACTTTTAATCTCTACGTCTGGCCTTTGTTTTTCTTTATAGTGGACCAACAGTCAAACTTTAACCAGACCAACACAACAAACAAGCTCAATTTAGATTGCAACACATAAAAATGTATTTACCTTTTACTAACTCCTGCTGGGGTCAATTTTATAAACAAGATGGTGGCTTATGCATTTGCAGATTGCCTGCAAACAGGAAGTGCTGCTGGGCTTGCTGTTACTGTGCATTGTTAGTTATGTTAGTTGGATCCAGGCAGCAGAATGGCTGAGATGCTGGGAGAGGAAGCTTCAAAATGGCTGCTACCTTTCTTTTCCAAATGTGCCACGCGCGGTTGAAGGCTATGCTGCACTGTGCTCTCATGCTACGGCAAGCTGGAAACGAGACCATGCTGATGATGTGTTCCCTTGCATCCCTTGTGACTAGTATCAATAGTGTGCTCCTGAGTCAGCACCAGAACCAAAACCAAAAAACTGTGGGACCCAGGACTATTGTGTATCAAGGTGAGAGGATGTATGTAGCCTAAAGAGGGCCAAAAGGTCTAAAAGGCTCTAGAGCCAGGTGAATCCCAAATCAGGATGCCCTGCAGTGTTAAACCCAACAGGTTTGCTATAAACTCACCTCCCCTTCTTGATCCCATGACGTATAGACGCTTTTGCAATGCGGCAGTTCCCTCTAGCATTAGCGGTGTGCCCAGCAGACGTGTGCATAGCTTAATATTTTTATATAGATTATATTTAAATATATGAAAATTTATGTTTACTGGGGCACTTTTAAATGTTATCTTATTGGACGCGGGTCTCCATCATGATAATCTTGTTTATATAGATTTAGTGACTGATTTAGTGCATACGTTCCAACATTTCAGGGTGGGAAAGATTGACATCTGTTAAATTAGGCCACTCTCCCTCATTAAGGATTGGATAAGAAATAGGTTGTAACAGTTACAACAATATTAGCACTTTGAATAGGCAAATTAATCATTTATTGATGCAGATCTGCATGTTACGCTTCAAAGAGGGACATATGAGAACAATGAGGGACAGGTGGAGATGGGCTCAAAAGAGGGGCAGCCCCTCCAAATCAGGGACACTTGGAAGGAATGTAAGTGTGCTACTGATCAGATACTGCAGCCAACTTGCTGGCTAACATAGTAACATAGTAACATAGTATGTAAGGCTGAATAAAGACTTTAGTCCATCCAGTTCAGCCTGTTTAACTCCTTCCAGTGGTCTAGTAGCCATAGCCGGAAATGTTATTACATGCCAGGAAGGCATCAAGGCCACTTTTGAACATTTTTAATGTATCCCTCATTACTACATCCTCTGGCAGCGAGTTCCATAGTCTCACTGCTCTTACAGAGAAGAATCCCCTCCTATGTCGGTGGAGAAAGCACCTTTCCTCTAACCTTAGTGGATGCCCCCGGGTTATGGTTACACTCCGGGGTATAAATAGATTGTGGGACAGATCCTTGTATTGACCCCGAATATATTTATACATAGTTATTAGATCACCCCTCAATCGTCTTTTTTCTAGACTAAATAAGCCTAACTTGGACAATCTTTCCGGGTACTCTAGCCCCCGCACTCCTTTTATTAACTTTGTTGCCCTTCTTTGAACGTGCTCCAGTTCTGATATGTCCTTCTTAAGCACAGGTGCCCAGAACTGTATACAGTATTCCATATGGGGTCTGACCAGTGACTTGTACAGGGGTAAAATGATGTTCTGGTCATGAGCACCTATGCCCCTCCTGATGCACCCCATGATCCTATTTGCCTTGGAAGCAGCTGCCTGGCATTGATTACTACAGTTGAGCTTATTGTCAACTAAAACCCCTATGTCCTTTTCCATTGTTGTTTTACCAAGTGTTTCTTTATTTAGTGTGTAATCATGACACAGATTTCTCCTTCCCATGTGCATAACCTTACATTTATCTGTGTTATACTTCATTTGCCATTTAACTGCCCATGCTTCCAATTTATCTAAATCTGTTTGTAGTTGCCTGTTGTCCTCCTTTGTTTTAATTACTTTACACAGCTTAGTATCATCTGCAAAGATTGAGACTTTACTGTTTAATCCATACCCAATGTCATTTATATATATATTGAAGAGAATTGGTCCCAGAACCGACCCTTGTGGTACTCCACTAGTAACAGTGACCCAATCTGAGTGTGTACCATTGATAACCACCCTCTGCTTCCGATCACTAAGCCAATTTCCCACCCATCTGCACACGTTTTCCCCCAGTCCAAGCATTCTCATCTTTTGTACCAGCCTTTTATGTGGCACAGTATCAAATGCTTTAGAAAAGTCAAGATATATGATATCCAATGACTCCCCCTGATCCAATCTTGAACTCCTCATAAAAGCTGATCAGGTTTGTCTGGTATGGAGTAATAAGGTCATTTTCCTCAAGGTGCTCCAGGATAGTATCCCTTAAGAAACCTTCAAACAGCTTGCCCACCACAGATGTTAAGCTTACCGGTCTGTAGTTCCCAGGTTCCCCCCTAGATCCCTTTTTGAATATTGGCACCACATTTGCCAAGCGCCAATCCCTCGGAACAAACCCTGTAGTTATGGAATCCACAAATATTAGAAATAACGGCTTGTCTATTACTGTACATAACTCCCTTAAAACACGAGGATGTATGTCATCTGGTCCCGGTGATTTATCGATTTTCATCTGCTTGAGACGGTGCCGGACCAGTGTTAAAGAGCAACATCAGCCAATTTTCCCCCATCCTTTGTATAAAACTCGCATGATCATTGGGTATACTCATCCCGCCGGCTATCCTGCGTCACATGCACAGGTCACATATACACTCACCCCTTGCTTGCGCTTCATTCAGTTGTACTACGCTGCCTTGACGTCAGAGAGGAATGAAAAGCAAGCCTCTAATTGGCTATCACTCTGCACATGCGCAGTGGGACCGCTGGAAAGGTGAGTTTTTACGGTGATCTCAGAGATACACACAGGGATGACTAGCCGGAGAGGTACAATACACAAGAGAGTGAATAAATAAATGCACTGGTGACCATATGTAAAACATATCCAACTCGAACAGAAAGGATAGACCCATCTACCTGTATCCTACTACCTATAAATATCTATACAAATGTAATGAAATGTGTACAAACGTTTTTCAAATACATTTGAATGGATAGTGAGATGTAATAGGGTAAAGGTTTTGCGAAAGAGTGGTCTAGCCTTTCTGGCTGAGGTGTACATCTTCTTAAATCCCCAACCCAATCCTTACCTCCCTATAGTATTCCCACAACTGGCTGAGATACAGAGTCTTTTTTTTATAGCTTTTGCACAAGGTTGTGCCAAGGTGCACCAATATGGTGCATGTGGTGCATGCTAGTGCAGTGTTTCTAAATCTGTCCCATTGAATTTTAATTATGTTATTCAATCTATAATATTATGGGCCTAATTTACCACGAGCTTAGCCTTCCTTTGCTGTGCCATGTGTGCTATAATTGTAGGGGGCGAACACAGGGGACAACTGACAATTTGCTGACATTTTGCCGTGTTTTAGCTGCAATGCAACTGGACAGGTAAAATGAGTGGCATTTACTAGAAAAAAAATGGTTTGAAGGATTTAGTTTAAAACAACAAAGGACCAGGTAGTGCCTGATGAGTGTCAGGTGACTGTCAGGTCCCAGTGCAAAAGGTAAATTATGAAGTCAAAAATTCAGAATGCCTCTGATAGTGCCAGTTAGTGTCCCATCTATCATCAGCACCAGAAATGGGAGTTCCCTACAGCACCAGATAAGACTAGGGGCTCACCCTGCACTGTGTGACCTTATCCCATACATTCCAATGGGCTGGCATGGTTACAATTATTTTAGCCACTTTTGTTCATTTTTTTTCTTTGGCGGGTGCATTTGTCATGGGATCCCTGGGCTGTATTTGGAAGTATTTTTTGAACTTTTGTGTTGCACTGCAAACTTGTGCTTTGGGCTGTCCAAATAATGTGTTCTGTCTTTCATGTGTCCCCAATTCAATTCCCGGTGCTTTCGATTTTTTGGGGGGCTTACTACAGTACAGATGCAGGGCACCTGAAATCCCCATCTGACAACACCCCACTGTGTTTTTTTTTAAATAAATAAGGCTGCTTTGCATAGCGCTGCCTCACTCCCCACTGCTGACAAGTGTGGGCACAGATAGCGGCACTTGCACGCTGCTCATCTGGCGCCTGCCGCAATATATATAATAAATACGGCTCAAAATCTTGCTGAAAACACACTTTTAAAGCGTATGCTCAGAGTATATATATGTGTGGTATCTTGATTGTTTGAAAAGCCTTATATAAAAAGTTGAATTAAAAATTGCAAAGTTATGTCATAACAGTTTTATTTGTTGTTTTTCCAATACTAGTTAAAGCGGACCTTCACTCTGAATAAGAGTCTATCTTATATGTTTCCCACACCCTGTACATACAGATTGCTCACATTAAAAATCATCCTACCTGCATCTACTGCATGTCATGAGCCTTTAAACATCCAAGATGGTGGCTTATGGAAGCCGCCATCTTATCAGGCAGCCTGCAAACAGGAAGTGCCTCCTGACTGTGCTGCTCTGCATTCTGGGACTGCTGACATTTACCTGACCCCAGCTCTGCTCTGTCTGAGCAAAGCACAGCTATAACCCACCCCCTGTACTTTATCCCGCTCTCCTTTCCTCAGTAAGTGTGATGCTTCTGAGTCAAGATGGCGACACCCGTATCCTAAATTCCTGAACAGAGTTGCAGCTCAGTGGGGGAAAGAATAATAAGTTAGTGACTAAAAACGTAAAATATAATAATTGTAGATGCTGGGGAACCGTTTTTTAAGAGTTTGAGCTTTTCATTAAATCATGCTGAAGGTCCGGTTTAACTATCTGACATTCGCGCTAGAAGTATCAGTGACAGATGAAAAAAGACTAACTAGCAAAAACACAGTGAATTCCCAGAGGACACTGGCAAACCGGTTAGTAAATCATCCCCTATATATACATACATTTTCTTTTGTGTATTGGCACATTACATTTGTGCTGTTGACAATATTTTTGATTGAGTGTGTGATTGGAGGTTTGAACCATGAAGCAGAGGTATTGTTGAGTGTTTAAAAAAAAGTTTTGCATCTGGTATCTGATGTTAATATGATATTAGCACTACCAGCCATTCAGACACTGCCTACTGGTTTTAAAGGAAACCAAAAACCATGGGGGCCAGCACTAAGGTCTAAAAGACTCAAAGACTGGCCAATTCTCACTCCCCTGTGTGAAATCCCCTGGGATCACTGTAAAACCTAACTTCTGGCAATCCCATGGCACATTAGCAGGCCGCGGCAGCCTCCCCCACATCCCTCTGGCTCTGACAGAATGCATCCCAGCAATCCATTTTTTTTAAATTGGAATACCCCATTTGGGATACCCCTGTTAAGCAGACCAAAGCCCAGTTAAGCCAGAAAAACGGGTATTGGTCTGCTTTGACAGCTGATGTTGTAACTAGACATGCACAATAATAACCCTTATTGTGGACCATAAACGGAACAACCTTCATATAATCAAAAAGGTTACTTTATTTTAATATGTTACAAGCCAAACCAAAAAAATCTAAAAACATATAGACACCGACTCATTTAAAACCAATTGTCTACCCTGAACTATAAATAACCTCAATATTATACAATAAAGGGTTAAATACCACAGGCGGTGTTTCTTGTGTCTACCTCTAAATAATACAATACACATGGACGTATCACAAAGTGACCTCCATATTCTCTATCTAAAGTGCACACCAATATATCTTGATAAACAAAAGGGGGGATATATGCTTATATACAATCCTATAATAATCTTTATAAAGTGTGAGTGCTATAATTTAGAGGTGAAACAAATAAAATTATAAATGAAATATCTAAAAATCCAAAGGTGACATGATGCAACAACTGAAAAACAATATCAAACCTAAATGTTCAATAAATATCCAAAAAGTTTGCAATGGACCACAGGCTACTTGCTAGGTTGCACATAATACGTAACTCCCTTTTTTACCTGCCATTTCTTTACATGTGTTTAGATTCATTGCTGTATTTTGCGTTGTTGGAGGTTTTGCTCCCCTATTTCATACTGTTTGCTCATTGTATGTTCTAATGTGTGGTGTTAGTTTTTGATTCATTTATTTAGGGTATGGGATTTGATTCATGGATGTGTACTTATTTTAAGATGATACATTTTTATTCCTATGTGCATCTTACATATATAGTATTTTGCATTGTTGGACTTGCGATATGAATTTTATTTTACTGCATATTTTGTAATTGTTGGTATTCATTCATGACTAAGGACCATGCAGTCTGAAACATGTAGTGGACTGTAGTGCTACGTTTTACTACATGAGTCAATAGGCAGGCAGGGCTGTGCATAGTTTAGGTGAATACACTGGCATGAGCGGCTGGAGTAAAGATGGTGGCACCTAGCCCTGGAGTTGCCAGATCATCAGTGCTAGATTGCCTCTGGGGTGTTTTTTATATAACCTCCCACCCTGCCTCAGTGCTAGGAAAGGGTGACAGGGCGGGGGGGGGGCTTTCAAAATGGGCAGTCTGGCCGGTTTTGCCCTTTAAGTGTAGCCATATCCACCCCTGTTTATAATTTGTCCCTGCAATGCTATTGCTTGAGGCATGGAGCGCACTTGTTGACAAGAAGCACATTTCTGCCTCAGCAGAGTTGTTGTGGGGTGGTTTTAGCAGGGCAGTGAGGATTAATTCTTTGTTTTAATACTGCAAAGGCCTCTAATATTTTCAAACTCCTAAAATAAAATATCTACCTTATATAAAAAGTATCTGCACCTCACCTGATGAGTTATCTCACTGCCTCTATAGAGACTGTCAAAATCATTGAAATAACCCAAATCTACCCACCCAAATGTCTGAATAATGCTAAAGAAGCTAAGGCCAGCTGCAGTTATACCTGTTATATGGAAAGCCACAAACATTACAACTTTTAATACCTACAGTACGTAGTGCCTTTGGCAGTGGAATGTTTCAATTAGGGTTCACATCTAGAGGCACCTTTATTGCAAGCTACTTAAAAAATATATATATATCTATATATATTACTTATCATTTTTACTCCTTCTGAAGCTGTTGGCAAATGGCGGAGCGCGCGGGGTGAGCGTCCCTGCCAAACCTGAACTTCATTTCATCCTAAAGGCGGTATCTCTCTTATTGTCTCCCCTTTATGCTGCTATTTATGTGCATGCTGTGCTTGTTTGATTCATCTAAACCTCTTTGTATGGATTTATATTCACTGTCTTTATTGTGGTAGCTTGAACATTTAGGTTTGATATTGTTTTTCAGTTGTTGCATCATGTCACCTTTGGATTTTTACATTTTTCATTTATTTTTGTTTCACCTCTAAATGATAGCACTCGCACTTTATAAAGATTATTATAGGATTGTATATACGCATATATCCCCCCTTTTGTTTATCAAGATATATTGGTGTGCACTTTAGATAGAGAATATGGAGGTCACTTTGTGATACCTCCATGTGTATTGTATTATTTAGAGGTAGAGACAAGAGACACCGCCTGTGGTATTTAACCCTTTATTGTATAATATTGATGTTATTTATAGTTCAGGGTAGACAATTGGTTTTAAATGAGTCGGTGTCTATATGTTTTTAGATTCTTTGGTTTGGCTTGTAATATATTAAAATAAAGTAACCTTTTTGATCATATGAAGGTTGTGCCCGTTTATGGTCTAGTTTAAAAGGTGGGACCACCGGAGCACCTCTTTCTATTTATTTTTTCATTAGTCTTATTAGAATAGTGGTGCCCGCCCAAATATTTAAAAGATGTAACTACCACACACATGATAATACTATCTTTCTTTCAGATTTGACATAACTTGCTGAAAATCTGACTTACTTAAGAGTGAATAAAAAAGCACTTAAGTAAGCCATAGATGTGGTTAAAATGCCTTAGTAGTATGGCTGGGTGGAGGTGCAGAAATGTATGTGTGTTTTCAACTTTTTAAAGCACAGATGCAGTGATTGAAATATTACATCCTGGAAAAGTCTGTGAGTGGGGAGCCAATACTGGCAGTTGTTTGAATACCAGCAGTAGGAGGAGGCCCAGTATGTATTTACTTTTAGATATAGCTCAGAGAAAAAGACTAAAACTTTACAGAAAGAGTAATGAAATCAGTTGGTCCTTGTCTGACCTTCCTCTGCTTGACTCTATATATATATAAATATATATATATATATATATATATATATATATATATATATATATATATATACCGTATGATTCACCCTATGAGACACCTAGGATTTGGAGCAGGATTAGAACAAAATATTTTGAAAATGTGCTAAGACACGCCCCCCACAAGGATGGAATACTAGGCAAGGTGCAGAATCCACCAATTATATGAAATGTGGCATTCTCACCATCCCATTTCCCATATATGCAGTGTGGCATTCCCCCTCCCATTCCCCATATAGGCAGTGTGGCATTCCCCCCTCCCATTCCCCATATAGGCAGTGTGGCATTCCCCCTCCCCTTCTCCATATAGGCAGTGTTGCATTTCCCTTCCCATTCCCCATATAGGCAGTGTGGCCTTCCCCCTCCCCTTCTCCATATAGGCAGTGTGGCATTCCCCCTCCCCTTCTCCATATAGGCAGTGTTGCATTTCCCTTCCCATTCCCCATATAGGCAGTGTGGCCTTCCCCCTCCCCTTCTCCATATAGGCAGTGTGAAATTCCCCCGTCCCATTCCCCATATAGGCAGTGTGGCATTCCCCCTCCCATTCCCCATATAGGCAGTGTGGCATTCCCCCTCCCATTCCCCATATAGGCAGTGTTGCATTTCCCTTCCCATTCCCCATATAGGCAGTGTTGCATTTCCCTTCCCATTCCCCATATAGGCAGTGTTGCATTTCCCTTCCCATTCCCCATATAGGCAGTGTGGCATTCCCCCTCCCCTTCTCCATATAGGCAGTGTTGCATTTCCCTTCCCATTCCCCATATAGGCAGTGTGGCATTCCCCCTCCCCTTCTCCATATAGGCAGTGTGGCATTCCCCCTCCCCTTCTCCATATAGGCAGTGTGGCATTCCCCCTCCCCTTCTCCATATAGGCAGTGTGGCATTCCCCCCTCCCATTCCCCATATAGGCAGTGTGGCATTCCCCCTCCCCTTCTCCATATAGGCAGCGTTGCATTTCCCTTCCCATTCCCCATATAGGCAGTGTGGCATTCCCCCTCCCCTTCTCCATATAGGCAGTGTGGCATTCCCCCTCCCCTTCTCCATATAGGCAGTGTGGCATTCCCCCTCCCCTTCTCCATATAGGCAGCGTTGCATTTCCCTTCCCATTCCCCATATAGGCAGTGTGGCATTTCCCTTCCCATTCCCCATATAGGCAGTGTGGCATTCCTCCTCCCATTCCCTATAGACAGTGTGGTATCCCCCCCTCCCATTCCATATAGACAGTGTGGCATTCGTCCCATCCCATTCCCATAGGTAGTGTGGCATTCCCCCTCCCCTTCTCCATATAGGCAGTGTGACATTCCCCCATCCCATTCCCCATATAGGCAGTGTTGCATTTCCCTTCCCATTCCCCATATAGGCAGTGTGGCATTTCCCTTCCCATTCCCCATATAGGCAGTGTGGCATTTCCCTTCCCATTCCCCATATAGGCAGTGTGGCATTCCCCCTCCCATTCCCCATATAGGCAGTGTGGCATTCCCCACCCATTCCCCATATAGGCAGTGTGGCATTTCCCTTCCCATTCCCCATATAGGCAGTGTGGCATTCCCCCATCCCATTCCCCATATAGGCAGTGTGGCATTTCCCTTCCCATTCCCCATATAGGCAGTGTGGCATTCCTCCTCCCATTCCCTATAGACAGTGTGGTATCCCCCCCTCCCATTCCATATAGACAGTGTGGCATTCGTCCCATCCCATTCCCATAGGTAGTGGGGCATTACACCCCATCCCATTCCCCAGTACTGCAGAGTAGCTAAAGCCTGCTCACCGCCTCCCCTAAGCCACCGTCGCTGTAAGGATATGATCAGGGCATTTAATGATAAAATTACTAAATTGCCAAGTAATACTGAAAAGTATGCGGTAGGAGCAAGTGGATGACTTTTTTTTATCCTGGCCTGCTATGGGAGTTTCCATCATGACACCCTAGAAAGCTTTGTGCTTTCCAATAGGGCTGCAGTATGTAGACATTCATGTGGATCAGCTACTTGGGAAAACAGTGAACGAGATTTCCAATGGAAACCCTCTTTGAGCTTTTGGCTGATTCAATTTGAAGCCTCCTCTTATCGCCATCTTAGCAGTCTCAAGTGCCGTGCATTGGCTGCTTTCTGACTGCTTTCACTCTGAAGATGATTACAGAAAACAACCTAATATACATACAGCGCTCCATGTTCATATGAATAAAACCATTGATAAAGGACCTGTCTGTGTCTGCGTGTAGATAAACATTTCTCTGAATAAATAACTAACCTTTTAGTAAATTCTGCCCTGTATTTAACCAGTGTTTTAGTACACAAAGGCATAACTTGTACAACAAAGGAAACACATGTCCAGCTTGCAACAATTATACAGTGACGTTACACCAGCTCAACATATTAAACTTTTTAGAGAGTTCATTAGTATGTATGATGGCTACAGTAATAGCGCCATACTGCTAAACAGAAGAAACCCATCCATACTAAGCGACAGAATGAGTCCCTTATTTATTGACTTCTAGCTTATGATGCTCAGTTAAGGATAATCTGAAGGCTAGCCTCTGGCTCAATAAAGTACTTTGTCAAGAATGTAGGAACCCATTGTAGAACGTAGGAACCCATTGATGGGGGGGGGGCGCCCCACACTAACCTTCTCTTATTTGTGAAACAGTTGAACCCACATATAGTATCTACCATTGCAGTTTTCCATTTAAAAAATGCTATTCTGGCTTTCATATTGACCTGATACTAGTGAGCCATTGACCTGGAAATAGTAAGCTTATAAATGGAATAACCCAAGCTTGTCACAGTTCTGAGACTCTTGAGAAACATTCTTAGTATTGGGCCAATTAGACAGTCTGTTAAACATTTATGGTGTGCCTTGATGGAGGGATGTGGACCAGTGGACAGGACCATTTCTAGGTTTTGAAGTATAAGTCATCAACCCCTGGTGTTTTTCCATCTGATGAAAAGCACAGGCCTTGGACATGTTGGCAGCCAAAATCAAGGCATTGAAAGAACTGAACCTGAAAGAAACAGCATCAGTCTGTTCTACTACATTGCCTGAGACAGAGACCACCATGACAGAGTAATGTTTACCATTACATCAGGCGGTAATAATGATCACTGTACAACATGTACACCTAGTTCTATATATACTTAAAAACTGTGAATTAGACCAGGGGTCCCCAAGCTTTGATTGAAGTACCGGGTTGCTTCTGAGGGGGTCATGCTAAATATCCTGTGAAGCCAGTGTGATTTGCAGTGTGCATTGCAGTGTGGATTGCAACCTGCATCCTGGTGAAGTTTTTAGCGTTTAGACACAAAAAGGTGCAAACAAATGTTTTTTCTACTTTTTCCCCCAAAATTACCTGTGCCTGTTATGGCGAGTTTTTACAGGTTAGGCACATCATTTTTCCAATGAGGTAAGGATGATTGTTTTTAAGTTTGGAAACATCAGAACCCTATGGGCTATACAGAAGAAATAGTGAAATCTTTAGCATAGCCCATAGTGGGGTTTGTTTCCAAACTTTAACAACATATCCTTACATCACTGGACATATAATGTATCTAAACTGTAAAAATGTGCCCTCTCACTTGCAGGTGATTTTTGTGGGGGAAAATGTAGGACAAACTTTTTTATGTGTTATCACTTAAAAGCTCACCCGGATGCAGGTTGCAATCCACACCACAATGCACGCCAGCGTCACCAAATATTTAGCATGACTACTCGTGGACTGTCTGCCCAGACAGTCCACGAGTAGAATGTGACTGCAAGCTATGGGTTGGGAGACCCTGGATAAAACCATCACAGTGATTGTATTATTCTTTTCAGCTAAGTTATTTTTCTGCCATTTCAAACTCCCAGGTGGAAGAAAGCCCAATTTCGTTTGGGACAACTCTTCAAGTGGAAATGTCTCCTTTGGGAATAACTCTGTAAGTGAACCTACAATCAATCATGGTGTAATTATATTGCGGTGTCAGTTGCTGCAGCACATTTGTCATGTACTTGTTTTTACAAGACAAGAAAATGTTGAAGATCCTGCTAAATTAAAACATTTATGTGCAAGGCTTTACATACCTGCTGAACCTCCAATAGACCCCCCCCCCTCCCCATGTCCATTAACATAAAAATAGCACTGATATAAACAGTAAATTACCTTTCCCCACTCCAACAAAGGATATGCAGGCATACTCCTGGTCTCTGGCAATTAAGCTGTTAACTATTCCCCCATATAGTATTTTATTTGTAATAAAGTATATAGTTAGAGAACACTACATTTCTTTCATGCCAGAGGCCCTGAATGGTAAAATAATTTTACATCAATATTTCTTTATAACGTGAGCCTGTCAAAGACTTTGACTGAAAGAAAAAAGAAGAAAAGAGTAGAGGCAGCAGAGTGGGAGGAATTAGCAAAATCTAAAAAAGAAAAATATTTTTCTACTGTCTCAGCGAGTCTGGGTCTTTAAATGTTAGCAACCTGTTTAACAATCCTGCAACAGCCGACAAGGCAACTTCACTTAAACATTTGTCAAACATAGGCGCAAGGATAAATATACACATATGTGCATAAGGAGGGGGGCTCTAGTTAAAATTATCAATCAGCACTTTTTATAAAGTCAAATTGCTCCACCAGAAGAATGCACTATTTATATCTATTGAAATATTATTTTTATTTAACCTACAAGATTCCAAGAAATACATAATATGATACTAGAAATTTGAAGAAACACCCTAATTACATATAGATAAATACTAGGCAAAATGAAGGTGTAAGTTTTCAGACACATGGCAGACATTTGGGCACTTTTCTGTGGAACTTTGACCCATGCTTATTGAGATCCTTGACTTATACAATGGCATGTACTGTCTATTATTTATTATTAAACAATTTGACACATTTACTATGGCAGCACTAGTAGTGGACATTCAGCACTGGCCAGTGAGCAAAACAGGTTTTTGCTGGTGCAGAAATAACTGTTTCTATAGGCTACAATAGATATAAAGGATTACACATCCTTTTTTGTCCCTTTAGTCCTGGCCCATAGAAATAGTAGGTAGTATGAATGAAGGCAGAGAAATCGAAAGCAGAGAATGGAAGCAAGGGTTGAGATTTGGAAAGACAAAATTGAGGGATTTACCTGCCCCAAGGCACCTCCTGGGCTGGGGAAAAAAAAAGAAATTAGGGATAATCTGTAGGAATAAATCAAGGAAACTGTGCTTGCGGTATTATTTTCTTAACAACATTTCACTAGTCATCTGATGGGCTTTCTCAATTCCAGTTGCCTTGATTTATTTCAACAGATATAGCATGACTTGGATGGGGGCCTTCAACTTAGGATAAAAGTTAAATATGGGATTGTAGGTGAATATCTAAAGGCACCTTTGCAATGGATGTTCACATGAGATGGAGGGACACCAGTACAAACCACTGGCAAAATGAAGGCATTGGTATACCTAAAGGGGTACTTCTAGGTAGTGTTTCACCTGGATTTATGACAGTCACAGATGAGCATTTTGCATTGGGAAGTCAAAGGGATCCTTGAAAGTACTTTGGGGAGGGCTCTACCAGGGAGGTAGTATGAAGCATTCAGCACAGTTACTTCAGTGCCCCTGGGGTCACTCAACTCAAATAGCCAACCACAGCACTATGTGCAACCAGTGCAGAGGAACTGGGTTGCCGACCCATTCAATGCTGCATCTCTACAGCACTCTGCAGCTATGTTCTCTGCATCCATGCCCTCCCTTTGTTTGTAACAAACCCCCTCTCCCCTGCTGCTTCTCTGTTCTCACAACAGGTCTCTCTCCACTTTAGTCAATGATCATCAGCACATCCCTACACAATTTCAGCCATAGTCAAAAGTTCCTGTGGTCACCACTGTCAGCTACTTCATCCCTGTTCCACTCCTTTGTAGTCTTCACCTCCACAACATGATTCAAAGAATGGAAACATTAAATAGTGGATAGATAAATAAAATGCATCCCAGCACTGATGCCTCCTACCACTACGCCAAAGTGCCTCTGTGGGGTGCAGTCCTTTTGTATCCTAATTGCCCTGCTAACATGCACCTCCCAGATTAGTTATAAAATGGTCTGAGTGGCTGCCACCCCCCCCCCCTTTGTTTCTTTTGAATTTGTGCAAGCACATGGTGTGTGGGGTCTAGACTGTATTGCAAGGTCTTTGACCCTTCCACCCCATGGCTTGCACTTGAGAGGTTTAGGGCAACCTCAGGTAAGCCTGCTCCCAATTTAACTATTGCACTGTATGTCCCAAATGGGCTCTCAGAGATTAGAGTTAGGACTGCACCCCACAGAGGCACTTTGGCGTAGTGGTGCAGCTTAAGCATACTTCTGCAGATGTGTGTGACCGAGTCCTTGGTTTTTAACCAAGTTTAGAGACAGATTTTAGGCTGGTCTGCAAGCTAACAGGGTTGAGTGCTGTGGCTCCTTTAAGACTTGTGTGTACTAATTGCCCTGCTAACGTGCACCTCCCAGGTTAGTTATAAAATGGTCTGAGTGGCAAACCACCCCCCCCCCTTTGCATCTACAGTACCATTTTGCCAGTCATCTCAGAATGGGCTGTGTAGAGACTACATAGAGCAGCACACATTGGCTGAGGTGGGGCTGCATTGCCTACTATGCCAGGGATTGCCCCCACTGCTAGTTTATATTGTTGTGTACCTAAAATGATGCATGCTATGGCAAGCCCCGCAGTCTTTAAAGCGGCACAGTTTGACAGCCTCCTAATGCCTTTACGAAATATACAGACCATACATGAGCAGTATTGTCAAAACTACCTAATATGAAAGCTTTTCTAATTGCCTATGAATTTAATACATTGAATAGTTTTGCTGAATGTTACCCCTAGAATCTTTGGCCAGTTTTAGAACTATGTTTGGAGACTTTAGGTCTTTAGATTTTAGGTCTATTTTTTGTGTTGTGTTGAGGTAAAAAGGCAGGTGTGGGCTTAGGCAAACATTTATGGCCTGATTTATCAAGCACTTCTGCCAGACTATGCAGATCAGTGCAAATTAGAGTAGTGCAAAATATAATTTCAGTATATTGCTGCACCACTACTATTGTATTTTTTGCAGTGCAGCAACATGCTGCACTATTTAAGTTGCACCAATATATAGTTGCACCAATGTAGTAATCTGGCAGAAGTGCTTGATAAATCAGGAGCTTAGTTTACTGACCTTGGCTCCCTCACTGTTGATACCTCTTGGTCCTGGCCCTGGCGATAATCCTGCCACCCTGCTAACTTTATAGTGGGTGTCAATAAAAATGGTTCCTACATTAAAATACTTTTTCTTTCTTTTGGTATTTTACCTGTTAGGAAAGAACTCAGCTACAGATATGGACTAAATGCTTAATGCATGTCCATATTCCTCTAAAGAATCTGGCATTTCTTTTAAGCTTCACTTGAAAACCAAAACTCATCTAGTCTCAGCCTTTTTCATCTTTATGATGACCTTGTCACCCAATTACTGCTGCAGCAGCAACTCTGGCATTGTCTGATTATGGAGTACTTGAGAGGTCCATTCAATGAGGAAAGCAGGGTAGAGAGTAGTCCAGACTGATTGCTGAATGATATGCCACTGTGTCTATGCAAGGGCCAGTCTCATTTGTGTCCCACTGGGGAGATTGTTCTTCTTTGCTGATGCCAAATCTATTTTCGTGAAGTGGAGCTTTCTGGTTATTTAAAGCTCTTATTCTACCATGATTTCTAGATCTAGGTTTTTAATAGACTCTCTTTAACAAATGTTTAAGTGTGTGACTTGTATTATTTAATATAATTTGCAGTAGAAATAGCAAAGTATTGACCTCATTTTTGGTGTCTAAATGTTACCGCAAAGATTTTCCAAAGACCCATTCATTTGGCTTGAGTTCATTCATTTTCAATAAAAGAAATGTGGCTTAATTGTTAGTACAGAAGTCATTCTAGTCATCATAATCCAGCCATATAAAATACAGGCAGAGTACTGCATTGTAGAGTATTAGCTTGTCCCAGTTTCGGACATAAAATCACAAATTTTGAGACATAAAATCACAAATTAAATCTAGGGTGACTTCTCGGAAAGCCCCTGTAATCTTCCCTAGCTTAAAACAAACCGTTGTGGGAAAATCAGCCAATGCTTTCTAGGATATGTTGCCTACAGTCGTAAGGGGGGTAACTGATAATTAACAGCCTCTGAAAAAGCCTCTTTGTTCTCTTTTTACGTATCTGCAATCTCTTTCCTGTCTGCACATTTTATTACTTATCTTTCTCCCCACCATGTTCTCATAACACAAGAGCTGTATAGTCATGCTTTAGTATGGATCTTGGGCTGCTCATTATGGGCTCCAGAGTTCTATGAAAAGGAACCTAAACAGTTTGGATAGGTCATCACATTTAAAAGAAATGCAGGCTGCCCTGACTATTACCCTGTATGAGGTCCGGAAATACTGTACATTGAGCTCCACATGATAAACCAATTCATTTGAGCATGCAGCCATTTTTTAAACATATATATATATATATATATATATATATATATATATATAATAATTTGCTAAGGTATTTCATATATATATATATATATATATATATATATATATATATATTATGAAATACCTTAGCAAATCTTAAACTAAACTACGAAAATAGAAACAAACCAACTTTTCCCTCACCACAAACAGCTCAACTCTGACCACTTCCCTGCAATATCTTGATCTGTGTGCCTCATCTATAAAATGTAAAATATCCCATCCACCCCAGAGAAACCATATCTCTTCATCTCTCAGCCACAGAAACCACTAAACCTCCTGAGAGGGTCTTGACCCTTATATTGTTAGGTAACCGAAGGTCTTAGTTTATTGCCAATAGTTTATAGGTGTTTGTGAGACTTGTTTTTAATATATTTCTAGTTTAAATGGGACAGGCCCTTAAAAGCTCTCTATATCTTTTAGCCCCAGTGCTGGCGTCACCGTTGATTGGTCCACTTTAAGGTGGAAGTCTGGTAAAGAAAAACTGACACCAACTTTACTAATACAGCAACATTCTGCCCCTAGGATGCCAATTTTAAACTTAATTAGATGAAAAACAATTATAGATGATGCTTTGCTATGTACATTATGCCATGTGTGCACAAACTGGATTAATAAGGTGTAGAGGCAGAAACGATAGGGCCTCCTGCGGTCACTAGTTACCCACCCCTGTGTTACGCCCTCTGTTAGTCCCCCTGTCACTGCTCAGTAGCTTTCAATCAAGCTCATGGTGGCAATGAGAACCTAGAACTTATGGAACACATCACTGCTTCTGGCAGGAAATTGGTGTCCCTGCGCCAAGGAGGAGTGTTTTTATCTTAACCGCAGATTGCTCTGGGGAGGGTTTAAAAGTGTCTGGACTGCCACCACCCATAAAACAGAGCCTGCAAACTCTGCCTCCCAGAGCAATATTTTTCTGTATGCCACACACCACTTACTGAACCAAGTACCTACAGCATATGTTACAGAAGTGCTTCCAAACACCACCACTGCCCACCGTGTGTATCTCCCGCTATTGCCTGAAATCTCACCTTTCTATGATTCCCTCATCTGCATGCATGTGCCACTCAGTCAGTCTGATTCCGCTCTGAGCTCAGAGGAGCTGAATGGAGATCTTGCCATACCTATAGCTAGACATGTTCCCGTGCCAGTAATTTGCCAATGGCTGGCATGGCCACACCTCCAGCTGGAGCCAAGCGGTGATGAGGTTTCCTTCAGTTTTTTCACCACTCTGACATCAGTGCGGCGAGAATAAGCTGAATGGGGCTGAGTGCGCTGACTGGATGCCCTCAGGTGCCTGCCCTGTGGAAATGAGTTTTACTGGCGATCTATGGGGATACACACAGTGGGATGCCTCTGTTAAGTGTCTCAGGTGAGTGAAAAACCTGGGTTTTGTCCCCTTTAATATATGTCCTAATGCTTCAGAAAACAGGGTTGAAATTAAAATTTGTATATAGTCACCTATGCTCAGTATTTATCCAAGAAACCTAACAGACTAGGCATTACAGTCAGAATACAACTCAATGGTCTACTTTTAGCTATAACTAATTATCCATTTTATTTATTGCATTTATTATTATTTTAGCCGTTACTAGCATTTTGCTTTCATCATTTGTATTTAGGCGTATACATTTTTGCAATAATCTGATGTGAAATCATAAGCAGACACAATACATGTTCAACAGGGGGCAGATTAGCTTCATAGCAAAGCCTTTCAGGAGCCCCATGCCGACCTCATCCTTTGCAAAGGTGATTGGAGCATGCTGTCTGCATAGCTGAAATTTCTGTTTCAGTAAGCTCAGTCAGGAATCTGCTGTGACTGGGTGCCTTGGGTCAGGCTAAGTATTAGAAAGGAGGGCATGTCCCTGATAACTTACACAAATTCTTTCTAAGTCATGGAATAGGTGACTGGTCGGAAGGGAATGCAAGTCATTTGACCACCCTGGGACCTAAGCAGCACATGGCTATACTGTATAAATGCTTTCTCTGCACATTAGGGGGACCTGGATTCTCATGTATTCTCCGTCAGCCCCTCACCCAGGGCAGTTAGTTATTTTTAAATACTCTGGTTATATATTACATAAAATTTCTTTATTGACACAGTTTAGACTCAGGGCAGTGTGAGTTTTTTTTTTAAAAAAAGGTGGGTTTTTAGAAAACTACTCGATTACTGCCCATGGTAGTTTTTGATGACTCATACGAGTGTTTTTCATATTATTCTAACATCAGTGGGAATAAAATAAAGGACAGCATGCAAGTTGGAAAAAAAGCCATGACATAAATGCTGGTATGTTTTTCCTTTTCAATACATATGCATATTTTTTTCAATTAAAGATAAAGAAAAAACTTTGCACCAACCAGCCTGGGCACCAGGCATATGAGCTGTTTATCCATGGCTCAGAGGCCGAACGCCCGCCGCTGGCCCCGCCAGTTGACCAGCCCCTATACCTTGTTGGGTCTGTTGCATACCAAAGACCCCTTGTCATTGGCATGTACCGAGCACATGCCAAAGGGCATAAGCACTGATAATTACTAGCCAGGGGTTGGCACGTTATTACGGCTGTCCAATTACCTGCACCCGCTTTGGGTGGTAGAGCCTGGTGCCCATCGGTAGGGACCCAGTGTCCTTCCAGGGAAGCATTGGACCCATACCAAAGGGCACATAGTTGGTAAACTGGTAAGGCCAGGGGCCGACTGTTCTGCTCCTGAACCCCCGGTTACTAGCCCCTAGGACTGGTGCTTGAGCTGGTTGGCTTTCGGAGGAGAGAGGGGCACATTTTTTTTAAACAAAAAAACATAAAACTATACAGTGTGTCTTTTCTACTGCAAAGAAACCATTCTACAAATGTCAAGCGAGATTGTAAAGCAGCCCTTTTGCTATCAGCTACTCAAATCTCAAATAAAATGCCATAAAAAAATCTCAAAAACGTTGATTCAAAACTCTCGTAGTCACTCGACATTGGCTTCAAGAGAGTTTTTATAGAAAACCTTTCATATGCATGTCATAAAAAGGTCTGCTGAATTGCATTTTCGCACCTATAGGGAAAATATGTTTAGTTTCAGTTAACAGACACCTATTTCATGCTAGTCAGGGTTACTAAATCCAAAATGAAAAAAAAACAGTGACACACCTTCTCTCCTGCACAGTGAGTTCTGTGAGGTCTGCAGAGATCTGTCCCGTTCCTCATGTCTCTGTGCCCGTGCACAGTACCATACATTAATTGCAATGGAGGGAGCGTGGCAAGGCAGTCCCTGACATGCCCCCTCCATTGCAATGAATGAAGAGGGCTATGCACAGTGACTGGCAGGAGCGGTGGGGCCATGGCCTACATGCTCGCTGCCCCCCCGTTCTCGAAAACCAGGAGGCTTCTGAGCGGTGGTAAGCTTCTGCGTGTAAGAGAGGGTAAGTGCATATTACTCCAAGATTTATGCTGTTTTTTCTGCATGTGATTGAGCATTTAACGTCATTTAACAGGCTAATGAAAAAATCAAAAGGGTACTAACCCTTGATCCGAGCCCCTGCCGCAGCTGCTGCATCCGTATCCATTCGGAGCCTCAAACTCTATTCTCCTCCAGTACTTCCGTGGCAAACCACACCCCTGCCATGAGTTACAGGCGGTGTGGCCACGCCCTCTTTATTCACTACAATGGAGAGGGAGGGTGTCAGGCCTTGGCCTACTACATCCAGTGAAAGAGGGTGTGGCAGCACGGTTGGGACAGATGGTGAGTCACAACCCCCATCAAATCCGTCCCTATGGTCAGTCTCTGGACAGCGTGAGATGTGGTGGCTGAGGTGGGGGTACCTATTCGTTGATCAGGTGAGTTCCTGATCCTTGGATCCCTGGTTCACTGCAGTCGTAATTTGCAAAAAAAGTGTTCTGCAATCACAAATGCCAATTCCTGCTTAGTTCTTTGGGCCCTTCAAGAAATTTGTTGGCAATAGGAAAAACGTCCTGCTTGTAGTTGCTCCCCCAGTGTGAAGGGCCTATAGATGAGCAGGGATTCAAACTTCTGATGCACTGCATTGCAAATATCTAACACATACACAAAAAATACAACAAATAGGTGAAAAACTAGAGCTTAATGTTAATGTAATCTCCTTTCAACAGTGATCATTTTCATTTCATAGACAATCCCTTTAATCTTCTGTTTGGCATTCTTTAGTTACCATTGGGTAAGCTTGAATATCATAGCATTTCACTCATAACATTTCACTTAATGCTCAGTTTAAAGCTTGAGATATTTTATCTCACATCCCAGTGAATTCTAGAAATCTTCAAGCTTGGCTGCGTTATAGTTTATACAAAGTTACTTGCTGGATCACTGGTGATTAAGGGCCTAACAGTGCTGAGATGTCTCTTCCTGACTTACTTGTGGCAGTGGCACCTCCATGAAGACCATCCTTTGTTGGCATTTCTTTTGCCTGGCAAATCACAGCTGGCCTCTTTCCAACAGTAGAGGGGTTAATAAAGAGCCAGGAAAGGGTAACCGCTGGATGAAAAAACATCTGTGAAAGCAGAGCCGCAGACAAACCACGCGGAGGTCTGAGTTGCCGCAAATATGTGACTGGCCTTGTGCTTGGCTTAGGATCTGCTCTGGCAGTCCAGCAGACATTTAATGGCTTGGAGGATCACTTCAGACAAAGGATGTGCATGTAACAGTGCTTTTCATTCTTTCACCACAGCGTCTTTATTATTTTTAGTATGGATTTGAGCTTCCAAATAATAATAGTGCATTATTGTTTACTTTCCAGGAAAAGTCTTCATTTTCTCATTACTACAGACAAATCACAAATATAGTAGCTTGTAGTTAAACATTAAAGGGACACTTCCAGCTATTCCATCATTATTTGATATAAGTAATCTATGTATCAAAGTGCAGGATGTGAATATTACATGTATTTTTTTTCTCTGTGTGATCAGGATGATATGTTATTAAAAAAAAAAGTAATGTGAAGTTTTCTGTGAATACTGACTTAAAATGCCACTATCTGACTGTAGCGTCTGTTTAATCACTTATGTTGGGGGATACATTGGTAATAAAATAAAAAATATTATAAGGTATCAATTTTTTTACAGTATGGCAAAAGCAGAGAAAGAATGGTTAGATTAATCGGATTTATGGCTTATCTAAAACACATCGGTGTAGAAGTAAAAATATTACAGTAACACCATCATCCACATAAGCAGCAAGAGAGCAGATTCCAAACTTTCTAGGAAGTAGTAGTCACTGAATACATCACTGCACACACTATGCACTGGTTGCTTGCAGAAAGATCATCCAAGCCGGCTCCAAGTATGGCTTTCAGGGCTTTAGGCTTGCTTGAAATGCAAGTCTATGGCCTAGATTCAGTACCGGGCATAACTTAAAAGTGAACTTTAGGTGAAAAACGAAGTAGGATTGCTTTTCAGTTTTACACCAAAAGCAGCATAGTGCACTTTCTGCACCTGGAACTAAATCGACCCTTTGATTTAGTACCAGGTACCTACTTTTTTTTTGGAGTAATACCTTTTGATTCTCTACCTACGGGGCGACTCAGCACAAGATGTAAAAAGAGCACTTCTATTTAATGTTTCACCTACAGTGTATTTTTTCCTCCAAAGTGCACTTTTTGCTTTTTGTTCTGAACTGACCCTAATGCTTGATGATGGCTGCAGATGCACCCAACACAGCTTCACACTGGACAGCTTGTTATGCAATGTACAGTGCGACGGAGAGAGGCAGCAGTTTTATAGCTCCAAGCACTGCTGCATCTATATATATATATATATATATATATATATATATATACACACACACACACACACACACACACACACACACACACACACACACAAACTATATTTTCTTATTACTTTTTGTATATATAGTTATTGTGATCTCAGATAGGGAAGTTCAAGAATTACAGTGTTTCCCAACCTTGAACAGCTCTGTTGCACTGTTGAAGTTTAATCACTTCTCCAATGTTTTTTTGTAGGGATAAAGAGAACACATCCACATCAGGACACGTTTGGGAATAAATAATTTTTAAATAATGTGGAGATGCTCTCCAGTAAGATGAGGACCTCTACACATTATAAATGACCAGGGGCAATATTGCCAGGGGTTGATTCAGAGCCTGGTGATAAAACTCACTCCTTTTTTAGGGGAGGAAATTGCCAATCACTTTCATTGTCTACCTTGGGGCTGATTCAGAGTCAGGTGAAAATTTACACCCAGCAGACAATGAAAGTAAATGGCAATTTGCTCTCCTAAATAAGAAGTGAGTTATCTCACCAGGATCTGAATCAACCCCATAGCCAAGTCTTTTTTAGAGCCTGGACATATTTATCTAGGGTGAAAGCAGAACTATCAGTGTCTCAACAGGGTATTTCTGTCTGTTAACTATCTGAGCTTCTGTGTTTAATCTAGTTTGGACCTATACCTTTGGTGTTATCTATTTCTGTATGCAATGATGTTGTGAGCAAATGAATAAGGTTAAAACAACAATAGTAACACAATCTAAATCTGTAACACATAATACATTACTAGACAGAAACTTGGGCCAAACCTTATTCTAACTCAACACCAGTAGTTGGTTGTGAATTGCTGGCTAGGAGACCCTGTTGCATTCTTTTACTATGGGGCTTTATCATTTTTTTTTGGCATAAAAATGTATGGGACAATTTCTATTTACAATCTCCAGCTCCCTTTGACGTTTTATTTTGGATGGCCAAGAGCTATGGCTGAATAATCCTGTCAAAAAGCAACATTTTATCATTCCCATTTCAGCTATAATTTATATTTCTTAATCACTCCTAATAGACTAGTTATTCTTCAAAGCTGAAAATAGCTTAGTTTAATCTTTAGAGCCAAACATCACTACTTGTACATTCTTACAGTGATTTATGCAGATTAACTAACACATATTTGGTCTAATTTGGAATCAGATGTGCCTTGCAACCACAGTTCTTGCTGCTATTTGCTGAAAAAAACAGGCAATTTTATGATGTGTGCACTCCAGCCAAAAGTATTTTTTATTTTTGAAAGATTTTGAGTTAGAACCAATTTAATATCTTAGTCTGTGTGCCCATTGAGAATAGAAAATGAAATAAATCTGGTCTGAGGTACAGTCTACCATGTCTTTATTAGATATACTAAAAATAACCAGAATTGCATTCATAAAACATTCTATATTTTCAGTAGAATGCTTTAAGACCACACAGTTGGAAACATCACTCAAGCAAAATTAATATTCTAATAGCTATTTTTAAATGCATTAATATTTTGTGTGTTAAGTGTCAAGTCCTCTGGTTTCCAAGAAAGAACAATTAATATTCTAATAGATATTTTTAAATGTACTACGTATACTTTATATGTCCTCTTGATTCCAAGAATTTGATAAACTTTGGGGTTGGTGTGAGAAGAATTCCTTAAAAGAACGTGTGCGAGAAAGAAAAACATGACCAAGCACATAGACTCAAATGCTACAAAGTGCATCACTGTATAGTGGTGGGATCATCCATCATCCATAACAGCTCCTTCACAATATCTCACAAATTCTTCATGGACCGCAATCACGCTGTACAATTGGAGCTGGCAAGCTTATATAAGACTTTAGTTGTATTCCAGCTGCTAGCAACAGCCATTCAGTCTGAAGCTAAGGATCTTTCTTTCACTATTAAAGCAGACCGTAAAGTGAAGCCCAGGTGGTTGCACACCTTTGTCCTTTGATGGATAGGTTCATCATGCTCATTTAATAGGGCATGCCAAGAAGTCAGCTCTAATGTATCCTATTGAAAGATCACAAGTGGTTGGTGCAGAAGCAAGCAGATGACCCTGTGCACCTTAAGGACTCGCCGCTTCAGTTGCTATTTCTCATGGTGATGAGGCACAGGGAGGTATCCCTGGGGGAACAGAGATTCTAAAATACAGACTTCACCTTAGGGTGTGAGTTCACTTTCAATGGGTTGGAGTTCATTTAAAGTCGACTTATTGGCTTAATGACTAATTTGGGATGCTGCGCACACAGACCAAAATCAAGCAAAATTTTATGTGACCAGCAGAGGCCAATATGTTCTGCTGGCAAGTTTGTGCATGTCCGCGAATCTCATTAGTTGCAGTCAACAGAACAGCTGCCACAAGTGACAGAACTACACATGGTTAAGGCGTTTGGCCAAGTTTTGGACTTTCCATTAATGCCTGCACAGCAGGGCAGTTCAAATAGGAATGGTGGGATAGTGAATAGATCTAAAGTTATTTTTTACTGGAGGTCTATCCAAAGTATTGTCAAGGGTAGAAAACATATCTAGAAACCTATTATTTACCTGTGACTGTCAGGTCTATGCAAGTAGCCCCCCAATCCAGATCAAGGATCAAACAGCACTAGTCCATAAAAAAAATCTTGCCAAACAAGACTCTGAACACTCACTCACAAGGTCATTCATGTATATGTCTATACTGTATGTGTGTTTGCAAATAAATAGAATTCTAATAAGGCATATCATCTGTTGAAGTCAGGATATGGGGGTATTGACATTATAGATAATATATAGTACATCATACTATAATCATTATGTAGATAAAAAGAAGTTGGTGGAACACCTAAAATGTAGATGCTGTGAATTCTGTTACCTGCTCTTTGGTTTGGCCAGAAGTCCCTGTCTATGTTCCACTCACATATTTTTACTCTTTTTGCAGTGACTTAAAATACTTTCCATTGTTTACAGTAGAACTGATCCTGCAGCACTTCAGAAATGTGGAAAGGTTTGCCGAGCAATTTTCACAGAGAACAATGATTCAAAGATTACATAGTTGGAAGGTGAGCAGCCAAAATACTCCCTCAGCTCTTCTGTTCTTTTTTCGAGTCCAAGGAATCTAGTGGTAGAGGAACTTATTGTTGGCATGTCAAAAATAAATACGTTAATATCTCCTAGAGAATTGAAAGGATTGTACTGACTGTTCCTCTAATAGTCAAACAGTGGGCAAACAAGGGCATAACTCCCAGAAGCCTGAGAAAATGTCAAGACATAGTAGATGATTATTGATTGACATTAAAGGGAGGGCCTCATCCCAGAACAAAATGAAAAGTTGACTATATTCCAAGATATGGATGTGTTTTAACATCTTGTCCCCAAGTACTCAATTGTCCGTATTCAGTTGTTCATGGTGCAGGGAAGCTGGCTATAGCTATCTTTGCACCTGTCTGAAGTTCTCTTTAATCAACTTCCTGTGCAGTACCAGAAAAAGTGCTGTAAACTGTTGTAAATAGCAGTGCAATCTCAGATAAGTCATGGAAATGCATAAAAACAGGTACAAGCAAAATCCAACAAGAGTGCTGGCAGCAAAAGAGAGCATTAGGATGCTTCCAGGACTCTTCCTTCACTGCTCATGCAATGCCAGGGACATAGCCGGCATAGGAAGCACAAAGAGAATTCCCAGTTTTTGCAGCCCACAGCACGCAGCCCACCTAATTCAGAGCTTGTGCCAGAATTCACTCTTCCCACTCCCTGTATCCCAAGTCTGCACCCAACTCCTCTATCTGCACCTGACCTTAATAAACCCCCAACCAGGAAACTATAGCTCATGTTCTGCCAATGTTATAGCTTAAGCATCATGAATGTGCCATTCCTATTCCTGCAACACTATCAATCTCGTAAATACTGTTTCACAACATTGCTTTTATGAGTGGCCATATGCACCATGAAATACTAAAACTAGGAGCAGATGGGATGAATTGTTATATCCTAAGCCCTTTAGCTACTCCACCAAGTTAACCCACTGGGCTTTTGCAAATTTAGTTTGAGTTGGTGCAATATAATAGAAATTACAATTTTACAGCCATACTAGCTCAAATAAAACTTTTTATTCCTTTTACCTTGCCGATGACCTGCCCTGCAATGCTTTTGTCCTAGCTGATTAACACACTTTTTCAATGGCAAGAGAGGACAGGGGCCTGACAAGCTTGGGATCTGGATAGGGTCTGGTTGGAGCCAGTAAAATCCCAGGCTGATTTTTTCCCCCGGTCTACCCCTGTAGTAATACGTTAGTTAGTCATGGTCATATGTAGGACTGAACTTACAATTAAGCCCTTTTTTAGGGTTCCTAAACTTTTAGGGCACTCCAAAGGAATAGCAGAGCATAGCGTGGGTAGTTATAAATTATTTATTTAGGAGATTTAAAGGATGCAACTTGGAGATGGACACACAGCACATTTTTTTGATTCTTGTTAAAGGTGTTTGAGTGTGCAAAAGTACACATGGGTCACACTGTGTCCTACTTAGTCAATAAAACTCAATTCAAGTTTTTGAAGTGACTTTCAGGATTGATGTGTTTTTTATGAAGAAAAATAAGTATTCTTACTGACTCTCACCAGAGGCTTCTTTTGCTTTGGGAGCTCTGGATGATGCACATAAATCAAATCCAATGACAGCCCATTAGCACTTGATGGTGGTGATGATGAGGTAGGGTGGTCTGATTCTCCCACCACAAATTTCCTTACAACCCTCTTTAGAATTATCATAGGTTCCTGTGCTTCTTTATTCACTACCTATAGCTATCCTTACATCCCTATTTTCTTTTTAGTTAGTCTACATTAGTTAGTCTTTGTAGTTAGTCTACATCCATTGTGTGCCTGAACAGTTAGTGAATTGAGGTGACTTTTGGGAGGCTGGGTGGGCAGAGGGATCCTATTAAGGCCTTTTAGAATACTCCCTTGGTAAATGTACATATCAGGTATAATTCTTGCCATGGACTACACCCAAAGAATGCTACCCAACGTGTATCTTTATTTCATCTGTTATATGATTACAAGAACCGTAACCCATTCCCAATTATAATTACTTGTAAACACTATGTGGCATGGCCTTGGATTAGTTAGATGGCCTAAATGAATTGTAGAATAATACTCATTTAGTATAATAATTATGTATGTCCAAAATGGGACTCTCTGAGATTAGAGTTAGGACTGCACCTCACAGAGGCACCATGGCGCTTGGTGGTGCAGATGTGTGTGACCAAGCCTCTGTTTTTAACCAGATTTAGAGACAGATTTTAGGTTGGTCTGCAAGCTAACAGGGTTGAGTGCTGTGGCTCCATTAAGACTAGTGTAATAATTAAAATATAAAAGTGCACTGTCCAAAAAGTAAGGAGAATCTGACTTAAAGAGGAACAACGGATCTCTAAATGACCAGGTTCTATTACAACCCTTACACGGTTCTGCTTACCTCTTGGAAGTCGCTAATCTCCGGATCACCTACATTCTGCTGCTTTTTGAAGGCTCTGGTGTCTTAGCCGTCTAAGACTGACACTGCAGGACTTAGCAGTCTTCACTGGATTCCCCCCCACCCCCAGTCCTCACAAGCTGGCCTTAAAATCTTGTGGATTTTCCCTACAGCCGTCCTGCGCAGACAACTCACTGTGCAGGCTTGAGATCCCAGGGGCAAAGCAGTGCATCTTGGGAAGGCAACATGGCGCCCTACGCTGGCACAGACGAGCGCAGAAGGAAGGGCTGAAGGCCGGTAAGTATTATTATCCATTTGTGCAAGCGGAGGTTTAAAGGGAATGGAGGCCAAAGTTTGGGGAGTTTTTGAGAACTCCCTAGACTGTCCAATGTTCCTCTTTAATTGAGACTAGACCATCTGGGGGGCATTTAGTTCAGCAGAGTATTAAATAAGCTAAATCTAGTCCTGCACATATGTAAAGAAAGATCCCTGCCAAAAAGAATTAGTTAAAGAATACCGAGGCTTGATCAATAGTCAATATCATCTATTTCCAGTGTGCTTCTGTTCTAAGGCTAGCAGAAAATCTTGTTTATTCCTTGCTAATAGGCGCCTCCTGTTTCAGATTTGCTGTGTGTTTAGATATATGTCTTTTTGCCTGCCAAGATTCCTAGGCAGATATATCCTTAGAAATGTAGACCATTTTCTCAACCTAATTCAAAGAAAACAAACGACAGGCCAAGGTCTGATATGAAATAGTTTGAAAATGAGAAAAAGCTGCCTAGGAACTTGGTTTACATTTAAATAAGTTTCTGCGGGACAATGTGGTCTGCCGGGCTTTGTAAAGACTTGAGACATAATAAGGGAGAGGCCGCCCTTCTGCTAGGTGTGTAATGTTATTATGAGAAAGCAACATTCAACATGTTCCACTTCATCATAACAACAAAAGCACATCCTTGGGGTCAGAGAGCAACAAAAACGTCAGTTTCAAAATATAAGGGCATCCTTCTGAGTTCTGTACACACCCTGTTTATGGAAAAATTGCTTGTACAAGCTTATAGCATGTGTGTCTTGGAAGTAGGGTTCTAGCTGCAGACTTATAATTTATTTTGACATACAGACGTAGCCAAAATTCTTAAACCTGAGCTGTAGAGAAATATTTGGTAGGAAGTGTACAATATCACTCAACAATCCATAACTTAACACACTTGTTAGATCTGAAAATGTTGCAGTACTACAAAATGTGACTCGCACCTGTATAAACTGGAATAAATAAAGACAGACATCCCTTGGCCTAATAAAGGTATGAGGGATAAAGTAATCTGCTTCTGCTGGAAACCACACCCAATCTGACTGCAGAACTTGAAGGATAGGTGATGCTCTATATCAGAAGATATGTCTATACCTGGGAAGATGCAAGGTATTTAAAGGGATTATTTGGTCTAAGTATAAATGGAAAGCTCTTTCCGTACCGCCTATGCTGCTGATCAGTCTTTGTGTGCATTGCATTAGCCTACCCTACCTGATTTCCAGCCACTTCTATAGCCAAATACCCTGCTTTTATTTTTGCTTGACCACCTTTTCCTATACCAAAAGGTGGACTAAACTTCACCCCACACATCACATTGTGGCAGCAGATTTTCCTGTTGCAATGCCGAAACAATAGTGCTACTGAGTAGTAAACATTTAGGTAGAGAAAGCACACTATAAAGAAATGTGCAAGGCATGGATGTAGAATATGGATATGGAATAGAAAATAACACACTATGATAATGCAGACTAAAAAAGGGTAAGGTAAGACAATGAATCTATTTGAATTGGCCTGATGCCAGAATTACATAACATGTTCTAAGCAAGTGTTCTTGTATAAGCACTGACCTGTAGGACCTGCCTGTAGTTAACAGCTTGGAATAGTACATACAGAAGAGATTCCTGTTTATACTAGCACCAAAGTCACCTCCTTAAATATTGTAACAATTGATTATACTTTTATCTCTGAAATATACAGATGTTCTTACAGTTTTGGGCCTGGGGGCCTTGTGGCAAAAGAGAGGCCCCAGGCCACAGCTGAGCAGCAACAAGATAAGGTACTTCAGTTCTCGGTAAAGAGAGAGAGGATGGAATGAAGGGAGTGCGGCTGCCAAATCCTGCCACCTTATAAAGCCCAATGACACAGTGTTCCACAGCATGGGGGCCACCAGCTTACTTCAGGAGCCTAGTAGCTGTCCATTCTCATGCTTGCCAGGGGGGTGGGTTTGCCACTATGGCATGGCCTAGTCCCATTCACCATACTCTGGTGGCCTTGGCTGGCTTTGGCAAACTTGTATGCAAATGGGTTCCCAGGCTTAAGGTGGAACAATATCTTTATCTTGCGCCCCTCCCCATTTTGATTCCTTTTCTGGGATGCCCTGCAGTGTAAATTCCTCTACAATCACCATAAACACAACTTTTCCACTGCCAATCCCAATCCCACTGTGCATACCCTGGCTTCCTTGTTCTGCTTGAATGTGAGCATGTACAGTGATGGTAGCAGGGGATACTGTGCTGTGTACTGCTCTATGCCACAACACCTTTTGGCACCCCCTGCTACCCTCAACATCCACCCAGACATTGTGCACCAGGGGGCCAGGTCACACATGTGACTTGGGATCAAGGTGGGTATTTGGCGATTCCACAAGGTTTCACACAGACTCTAAGGGCTGCCCACCTGAGGGCCAGATTTACTGTTAGTGCTATGGAGGGACGTAAGGCTGACTGCTGATGATGTGGTTTATGGAAGGCTGATTGTTTCAACAGAAGGCTTGCTGATCCCTGCCAAGGCTCACAAGTGATGGGAAGTCATGGGTTAGGTATGGTTTAGGACCCTGTGGTCCAAAATCCTGATTTCTTGGGAGGGTGAGCCCTAATTTGATATAACACATCTTTTTACCACCTGTGAGCCCTGTGTTAAGCATACATTTAATGTTCTTCTTTCAGTGCTCTGTCTAAGGGGGGCTGCACACATATAAATTAGCTGCACATGCTCCAAAAATATACATGTACAATGTGTAGCTGTTTCCTGGTCCCCTCTGTGGAGTCATGGGTGGTGGGATGTTTGGTTTAGGAGTCTCTTAGGTCCATGTGGACCAGCACTCTACCGATTATTTCGGGGTCAGGGAACACAGACAGGCAGGTTTGATTTTGGATTCCCTGCAACTGTGGAGCACCATATTTGCCATTCTGTGTTCCCTTGCTAATAGTCATTCACCCTGCATGATGGGGTTCGCAAGGGTTTTCAGAGCTGTGCACCCACCTGGCAAACCCCACTTGTCTGAACGGGGACAGGGACTTAAGGGAGGAACATCATATATTTGGATGTGCACTTAAAGTGATTGACCAACCATTTTACATAACAAAAGGGCACTCATCTTTTGTCTCCTGCAGCTGATCTGTTCAACACTGGCTAAAAAAATTGCTTGCTCCTTGTCCCCCCCTCCCCCAATACCTATAGTTCATCTGATGCTGGATTGCATGCCACACCAGCCCAGTGAACAAACAGATGTTGAAATTAATTGCACATTATTAGGGGACAGTTGTGTCCTAGAGGTTAGGAAGCAGCCTTGTGACCTAAGGGCTTGTCTTAAGCAAGGCACCTAACCCCCAACTGCTCCCTGGGTGCCATAATTAGGGCAGTCCACCGCTCTGAGCATGTGTATAGTCACTGCACGGATGAGTTAAATGCAGATTAAAAAATCCCATGTGTGCCCAGTCACCAATGCCCATAAATAAATGTATGAAAAAATATCAGGCTCGTGCACCCACACCAGTCACAGGAGCGCTACCACACACTTTCATTGCAATAGAAGGGGTTTGCTGTGGTCTGACACACCCATATACATTGTAGTGAATGGAGAGGGCGTGGTAGCGCTTCTGTGGCTGAAGGCGGGGGGAAGAGAGCCAGACACGGAAATGCTGCCAACTGCTCTTGGCAGTGCAGAATGCTATCCAGTGATTTGGTGAGTTACTAATCGGACCGATCACCTGCGGGGAACAAAAGGTGAGTAGCATATGTTTTTTTATTATGGGTGGTCAATCGCTTTAATCGCAATTTCAGTCAAAAATAAGAGGAGACTCTGAAGGCTTTATCCTAGTAGCTATAATTTGAATAGGGGAAATATATCTGAACATTTTAATCATCTGCACTGGGGGGTTAATGGAAAAGTCCAGAGTGAGGATATTTGGTGTTCAAATCAGCGTTGTTCTATATGAACTCATCTTGAAATACTTCCTTCCTTGCCACATGCTGTTGTGTTTGGATTTTGCAGTTATCTGGCCTTCTCCTTGATGTCTATTTGGTGCCCCCACTTCCTGGTGTTCGCCACTCCCTTTTGTTGGTGTAGCCCAGCCTCCTGGCTGGATAATTGTATTACAGAGTTTCCTGAGTATCTATGTTCTCTGGTCATCCAGAACCTATCCTGGTATTGGTCCTTAGGATTTTTGTTCTCTCTAGTGGGCTGTACTCTTTCCGTTCTTTGTATCGGCCTAGGCCAGTAGTCCTCAAACTTCCTCCTCAAGGGCCGAGACAGGCCATGTTTTGCAGCTCTCCACGCTACTCCACAGGTGAATTAACTGTTGCTCAGACAGAGCTATAGCCCTAATTATGCATGCATCAGCATAGAGAGCTGCAAAACCTGGCCTGTCTCGGCCCTTGTGGAGGAAGTTTGAGGACTACTGGCCTAGGCCTTCTGTTATTTATGTTGGACTTCTGTTGTTATTCAGCTCTTCTGTTGTCTGTATATTCATGTTTATCTGATATTTATTTTCTGTTCTCCCTTCCAAACCGTGTGGCCATAAGAGGACTCCTTGGAACCTGTGGCCTCTTTAATTTTTAGGGCCTGGTTGAAGTAAAGAGACATGGACTACTGGCACCATTGGTGGAGCAAATTAGGTTTCTCTTTGTTTATGTTTCAGTATGGTTCAGTGTTCCAGTTTCCAGTCTGTGACTGTTAACTGTCTGTTCCAAGTCTGTGTTTGTGACTCTGACTGTCTCTTCTTAGTCTGTGACCTCTAACCAGTTTGTGACACCTGTTCCCTGTCTGCAAATTAGTTCTAGTCAGCGTTAGTTAGTGTTTTCCTTGTGACATCCTTGTACTGTTAGAACCTAGACATGGTCTCTGTCCACAGAAACATTTCAACCTCATGGCCAGGGGCCATCTCAGTAAAGCAGTGGATGATCATTGGCAATGAAGATGGAAGGATTCGCATCATCTCAGAAGGGGGAAAGGACCAGAGGATGATCTGCAGCCATGCTGAACCCTTTGGTGGCTGAGGAGGCATGGACCAAACGACAATTGGAAGCAAGGTGTACTCTTCAGTGACTGCAGAGAATGCAGCAAGGAATGGAGAATGATTATTGAACACAACAGCAGCAATTTGATATCTGCATAATTCATGCAGACGTGTCTTACCTTTCAAAAAGTTCTTGCATACACTTCTTACAGTAGCAACTTTTACAAAGATCTCTGTGTTTTAATATTTTACGCCCTATACATACACATGTACAGATCTTTGCTATAAACATTAGCCAGATGACTATACGTTTCAACAAACATTAATTATTCGTTCAAAGAGTTCAAGAAGCTTTGATGATGCTTTGAAACGCAACTGCCGTTTGCCGGTGCTGACTATTGCTTTAAACAAGCTTCCAGTACACTTTGTTGAGTTGTCTGGCTTTAAAGTTTGCTTTGTCAACTAAAAGAGTGAAGCAAGTCAAAAGTTACTTTCTTCGTTTTCCAAGCTACCCCCATCTGTACTCTCAAACTAAGGTCAGAACTCAATGCAGCACAAAATATTTCAGCTCTTTACCCTTTGATTTTCAGAAAGTAACTTTAATAATACCCACCAAGGGGATTGACTCTTTGATATTTTAGTTAGTTCACACTTTTTAGTTTCAGGTTCGAATTACATTTACAGAACTATTTTAAATGTGCACACATGGCTTCACATATGTTACATACAGCACTGTTATAGAAATATAAGTCACAGGAGAATGATGCTGCAATGGAATATATCACTCTACAATTAAAAATATCATCGGAGAGAAACATACAACTCAAAAGAAATGCAAGAACTTTGGGTTGATGAATCAACCTCTCTGCCTGTGTCTGTAAAGCTTCTCATTCATCCCCATCATGGTCTGCCTGTTGTATTCAATCCAGGAACCTTGGCTTGCTGTATTTTTGTGAACATAGTTGTAAGCCACGCTAGGGAAGAACCCTTGTTAGGCTAAATATAGTGGGCATGAAAAACCAAGATGCCCTCTAATAAAAAATGATCCAACATCCATTTTATACAAAATGGGTATTGATCGCTGTCCATCTCAGTGCAGAAGCATCCTGTTTGGTGATGCCCCTCTGCTTGTACACCACCGCCAGCCGGAGATATTCTAACCTGCTCCTCATACCCCTGGCAAAATGCCCTGTAATTGGCCACCAGTGGTCGAAAGCAGTGTGAACCATGTGACAAAGTTTGACGATGTTTTCCTGCCACAGTCACCAAATGGTATGGCCCCTGTGCAGGGTCCAACTCCCAACAAGCATTAGGTCTAAAACGGGTGATGATCCTTGCTAAGGGTAAAAGGAATAGATAGTAGTTACAAGTAACATATAGAAACTACTATGATTCAGTAGTGGGGCACCAGTTTCTGCAGGTTTTCTCCGGTGGCCCTTTTGTTGCTGCTGTGATTGGCCGATTAGACTGTCACTCACTTCCCCCATGCAACTCAGCAAACCAGTAAACAGGGACTACAGTGCCCAGCTTAGGAGCAAGCTATAATCTAGGACCAAGTACATTTCTTTTAATTTTTAATGTATGATTCAGCTTGAGCAGGGGGGAGGTGACAGGGATGAGAGCGGGGGAAAGGTTATTCTCAGGCTTTTAGATCTGCTTTAACAGTATGTAAAAGTGTCAGATGCATCAATAATTTCTCTGTGAAATATCAGGCCTGTGTTATATAGAAGCTGGCAGTCCCTAAATAGAGAATGCATCAGTAAATATGAATATGAACCGAACTCTTTTCAACCCAAATAGCTCCAATATTGGGCTAACTTAAGGTCTCCACCTCAAACTAGCAGGAAGACTGTTTAAAACTAACTTCAGAGAGTATAATTTTGTATTAATTTTGAGCATTTGATTTTTGGAAGCGACTTCCAGCAGAGGAAGTGGATTATGTATTAGTTAGTTGCTTCTTGTTCCTAAACATGCAATCAATACTTGAAAAATCAAATCTTACCTGGTCTTTTAGTATATTTTATTGGTCTTCTTGGTTATCCAAACTGGATACAGATCTATTGAAAGGATTAAACATCATGTGTTAAAACATCTAAAATGATCAGAATTGTAGTTATAAAATGATTTACTTGCACATATACATAAGAGATAAATGTGTGAAGGCACTAGATATCTGAGAAAAAAATGAACCTTTCTTATTTTGCTCCTATTTGCAAAGCGCAGAAAACTAGCAAATACAGCAACAAGAGCTGCATATAATGACATTTTATCAAGTCTAGATTGTAAGATCAGGGCCCACATTATGTCTAGAGTTGCAAATATATATATATATATATATATATATATATATATATATATATATATCCTTCACCACTTTCAGTGCCACTGGTATTGCTCACACCAGTTGTATGTATGCCTGTTATACTCAATAGTCTATAGTCTACAAACACAATTTATATACTGCCCCAGATCACCTCCCCCATCCAGTGTTTCGGAACTTCTAATTGGCTTGAAATGCCTCCTGTGACCAGTATTGCTGGGTGAACCCCTGTCTGTTCAGGTTTGACCGAACTTTTAACAAAAATTTAGTTTGGGTAACCTGGCCCAAACCTCAACCAGTGGGGACCTGAACTTTGTTACCCAAAAATGACAGGCGCCAGCTCGATCAGTGGCTCAGGTAAGTGCCGCTTCCTGCTGCTGCACACTGTGCATTACGTTAAGCTGGTTGATGGGCTGCTCAGCAACCCATGAACCAGCTTTTTCTGGGTTAGGGCCGAACACCAAACTGGAACATGGACTGAACTTTGCAGTTCGAGTTCGCTCAACACTAGTGACCAGTAAAGAAGTGGAGCCTTTAGCCTAAGGGCCAAGCAGTAGCATCTGGTCTGCTTCAAGCATAAAATGTATGCTATTATTTCAAGATGATCACATTCTCTGCCACGATGTAACCCAAGACAAGAAACATCCACATTGAAACATATTACCCTAACAAAACACATAGCAAGAAACCTTGGGGAAATACCTAATTCAAGCCAAATATAATGGACCAACATAAACCAAACTATCAATCAGATGCACACTGAGACCACCTGTGGTCAATTTGGTTCACTGGGCAGTATATACAGAAGTTGTGTGACTTTTTCAATTGACGATTCTGATTAAATAGCTGCCACCCCGAAGGAACGTGGTAGCTTAAGTAAGGGGATATGTGGTCCCAGTCTCTCAGCAGAAGGAGAAATATTAGGACTGAATTGTGGTGCCCCCATGCTGCAGGGGTAGGGGAAGTAAAGTGTTTTGTGTTTTTACTTCCTCTTCAAAACAAAAAGCATTGCCATGGAATACTAACCAAATATAACAGGATAAACAATTACTCTTAGTGAATAGGCGGAGCCATGCAAATGATCGTTTTATGGTTCTGTTCCCGTCAGATCTGCTGAGACGTGACGCTGGATTTAGCTTTTCATTTTATACAGCCTTCCACTCGTAGACACGTGTTTCAGGCTTTTGGCCTTTGGCAGCAAGGCTTAGCAAAAAAGAGGTATAGAGAGATGGCTTGGCTTGAAATAGCAAAGAAAGGCATAAGAGATTATTTGTATGGTTCCACCATAACCGAGACACTCATTCCCCCCAACTCTTATATGTCTATTAAACTATCTGAGAAATATTTCTAAAGGAAAATATTAGTATGAGGTTATTGGCTATATAAATAATGTAAATCATTTTTAATACATTTTAATGGGGATTTCACAGTCAGTCATACAGAACGTCTATAAGCAGTAACGCTACTTTGTGTTAATCGGTCTTGGAAATGACCTCAAAGACAAAGCAAAAAAATACGGAAATGCATTCAAAGTCCCCGATGTGTCCGGGAGAGACCACAACACAAAGCTAAGCAAGACTGGAAAATTCTGGAATTTCAATCAGTATGTTAAAAGGAAAAAAATCTAGATCTTTGCCTCTCACCCCCTCCTCAGCTCGTGGAAAGACGCTTCAGTTGCCAAAACCTATACCGTGTTCTTCTGAAACGTAATTTTTTTTTTTTTTTACAGGGAACAAAAAATTCTTCCAGAATGAGAGAAAAGAGGAGAAAATACGTTTTCTTATGCAGAACAGAAACATGGGAAACAGTCCCAAATCGGAAATGCCTCTGTAAATGACTCTTTATATAAAGCTTGCAATGAAAAGTAAGTAAAAATAAAAAAGTGTACTTTCTAGAGACCTTATATTAGCACGTTTTCACAAAACTCATAAAGCTGTACTGGTGGAGTATAATGCTCAGCCATTGAGGGTCATATTCTTTAAAAGGATTTGACAAGTTTACCATGCTGACACTTTACTAGCAGCACAAATAAAAATCAGCAAGCCTGAAACCACTAGACCTAAAACACATGTAGAAGGTTAGTTTGATATTGGGTAATACAAAGATCTGTCCCAGGATCTATTTACAGCCAGGACTGTATGTAAATCCACTAAGGTTAGAGGAAAGATGATTCTTACACCAGCATAGGCGGGGATTCTTTACTCTAAAAGCAGTGGGACTATGGGACTCTCTACCAGAGGAGGTAGTCTTGAGGAATACACTAAGAGAGTCAAAAGTGGCCTGGATGCCTTCCTTGCATGTAATGACATTGTCAGCTATGGCTACTAGATCACTAAAAGACAGGCTGAACTGTATTGACTAAAGTATTTTCAGCCTTACATACTATGGCCTTACAGCCTTACATACTATGTTACTATGTAATGTCTTACAGGGTCTCTCCGGTTAAAATAAAAAATACCATACTCAACTTTTGCTCAAAACCCAAATTCGAGATCCTAGGCCTGCACATGTTCCACGTCAATCAATTAATCCATATTTAAAAGCCCTGTCTAGGATTAATTAAAAATATGTTATACTCGCATTTAATGCCCACCAGTAGTAGGGGCCCAGGAAAGGTCTTCTATACTCATCTTTTCTGAAGGTTCATCACTGCAATTCGCTTATGCTGCAGTTGGCCTTGTGGTGCTGCCCATTTGCTGCCTCCACATGTTCCACGTTACCCTCCTACTGAAAAGAAATACAAATGCACTGGCATGTCTCTCCATTTTAATGACTTGACTGAGAGTGTCAAGGTGATTGATGTGGGATGGATCACATTCCCCATGTTAATGTTGGGCTGGTGCACAAGGAACCCTGGGGGCCATGCACAACATAGGATAAATTGGTACATTTTTTAGTGCTGGACAAAGAAAAGGTATACATTACTTTTTTACTTTTGGTCCGAACAATTTATACTCGCATTTAATGGTGGGCCAGCAGATGGGGCTCAGGCAAAGTCTTTTATACTCATCTTTTTTGAGGATGCAAGGGAGTGTACTAAACAGTGACTCAAATGACCCAAAAGCAATGTGCCCCACTGGGAATTCTCCTGCATCTCCCCATGACAAGTCCACTGTGCCTAGTCCCGGGGTATAAACTAAAAAAAAAAAAATAATAAAAAGAGGAAAAAACTTCTAAAACACACTGAAATGTGTGGTTAACAGGAGGTTAATCTGTTTTATGATCCAATTATCCTGTTAATATAACAAAAGGAAAAAAAAGTAGAAAAAATAAAGTTACAATATTAACAAAATATACATTGTTGCATAGCCATTTATTTAAATGTGTCATCTAATTTTGTTTTGTACTTGTATTTTCACTTGTTGTTCCCCATTTTCTCCACTAGAGGGAGTAAAGTGTGAACAGTTGGATACTTGCTATCACTACGCTCAGTTTACACTGAGTTTTTACTACATTATTGCACTTACATCTTTTGTGCTCTTTTATATAGATTTATTAATATTTAACGTAAATATACATTTTGTTGTTTGTTCATATCTTTAGTATAATATACATTTAAAGAGGTTTCAGAAATGTAATTTAAACTAGGGTAAATTTTCAGAACAGTGCTGTCCACTTTTGTGGAATGTAGCAGCCTGCAATTATGAGCATCCATAAGGTTTGTAGGGAGTTGGGAAGTGCAGGTTGTTGCTCAGCAAGAAAAAAAACAACAGCCTACAAGTCAATACATCCTTAGATTAATATCTTTATATTAGACCTAGGGTGGTGATGAATAGTCTAGTACAGGAGTTCCCAACCAGCGGTATGAGTCATGCCATCTATATTTTACTCAACTCTGATTAGCACAATTAGTAAAAAACTTCTCCAAATGAAGATGAAGATTATTTATGTGCATTACATGCAATTTAAATGTGTTTTAGGTGCCTGTCAACCATAATATACCTCCCAGGTGGTACTTGTGAGAATTAGAAAATGGAAAGTGGTACTTGATGAAAAAAGGTTGGAAACCCCTGGTCTAGTAGCCAGTCCAGTTGCAGTATCTTGAAATTGTAATGAATACAGCTGCTGTAGATATAATATGTCTTGGGCTGTGAGGTTCATTGAGAAAAGGAAAAGAGGTGCTTTCCTAAAATGGAAGGTATTTGCACAGTACCCAATACAAGGACAGATAGCATTGCCCATCTACCCTTGCAGCAGGTGGAGCTATGCAAATCATCTCTTTATGTCTCTGTGCCATCCAAGGCCCTTAGAAACGCTAAGGGTGCAATGCCAAGGATTAGCTTTAAATTTACACAGCCATACACATCCAACTCGTGGACACATGTTTCGAGCTTTAGGCTCTCATCAGCACTCCCCATACAGCCAGAAACATCCGCCCTAGTGCTGATGAGAGCCTAAAGCTAGAAACATGTGTCCACTAGTTGGATGTGTCTGGCTGTATAAAATTTAAACTAATCCTTGGCATTGCACCCTTAGCGCCTTGGATGGCACAGAGATATAAAGAGATGATTTGCATAGCTCTGCCTGCTGCAAGGATTAATGGGTGATGCTATCGTTCCTTGTATTGGGTACTGTGCAAAAGCTCCTCTTTTCCTTTACCTAAGTAGAGGGCTTTTTGTTCTCTTTAGTCCCTGTATATTAAGCCTAACATGGGTCTCTCTACATACTGGCTTGCGACTCTGTTTTCATTGAGAATAGAAACACTTATGCTGGGTTTAGATGAGCAGATCAACTGGCTGTTCAATTAGCCAGTGACCAACCATACAAACCTTCTGCGATTGAGCGACTGTGTTTAGACACCGAATATTTGTTGGTCAATGAGACTTTTTTTGGAGGGCGACTTCTGTCTATACATTCCAACCATGCAGTGATGAACAAGAATTTTTTTCAGCCGAAACAATACGACAGCCCATCGATTAACCAACTCTCATTCATCGCTTGATTGCAGTGGCCGTTTCCTCTGAGCGATTACTGCTATATTGCTATTTAGCGATAATTGCTCCATCTAAATGGGCCATTCGAAATTTAATTAGAGGGTAACTTCAGCTTTTACTTTTACTTGAGCTGGTGTTAGCGTGTATGGTAATGAAGGTGCTAAGGCACTGGCCTCCAACCTGTTGCTCAGGAGCCACATGGGGCTAATGGGTCCTTGCTGTGTGGCTTATGAACTGCCCGGGGTCAATGAGCTGTGCAGATGGAGAAACTTGCCAGCTTACCTTTCTTTTCAGCTTCCAACAGCACACTCCCCATTCTGAGTGTTGTACTGGGAAAGGTAGGTAAGCAAAGAGCAAGTGAACACACTTCTCTGCCTGCCTGTCTATTCCATTTCATTGTCAAAGTTTTATTTGCGCTTTTGCCAATTTCTTCACGCTTAATATAGCTCAAGACCATATCTTATTTTTGAATGTGGCTTTCAAGGTGAAGAAAGATGGCAAACCCCATTCAAAGGTGTGGCTATAAAACCCCTAAAGCTCACGAGCAGACATCTGTGGTGTCCCTTACAGCAAGGCTGTGTTATCACTGTACATCTACTGTAGCTACAACTATGTCATCTGATAAATAGTTTAATACAAGTGGAGTGGATTCCAATATTTTTAGTCAATTACCACTTCCCATTTTCTCAAGTACCACCTGTGTGTATCTATGGGTTGCCAGTCACCTAAATCTGTGTCGAAAAAACACACAAATCAACTATTTAAAGGGAAATTGCTTTTTTGGCAGGTTTTTGTTAACATAAACATTTGTGTTATTATTGTGTGTGTGTTATGATGGGAGTGGTTTATCTGGCCTTGAGTAAAAAATACTGTCTACATATTCCAGAATCCCCCAACAGGACACACGTTAGCAGCTTTGGATAAGTCACACATCAGTTATTACCTCCCTAGCTGGGAAGGTTGCTAATGACCCTTTAGGTCCTGGAATACAAAACTGTATTCCCCCCTATTTGAATAAGTTGAATTACAGCAGAATGGGTTAAACCGAACGTGAAATCAGGCTTGGTTTAAAATAAAGTAGATGGCAAGTGCTTTTGGCTCCACAATTGAACAAATAATGTTTAGGACTCAACCTCTAGAACTATATATACATTCAATAGAAGCCAGCACACACACAGACTCCGGATGGAGCGAGGATAACAGCAGGGGACACCACGAACACAGATATTCCCCCTTACAACTGGCGCACCAAGGACCCCCACCCTGAGCACACTGAGGGGATCCTGCGGCTTCATGTAACCCATACCTGGCATGAGGCGGCTCCTAGTACAATAAAGCCCACAGATCACCAACTCTACCAAAAAGAGAACACGCCACCAAGGCGTCTCCACCCAACAGAGGCAGGTTTGCCCCTAATCACCAAGGCATCTGGGCAATATTACTTTGCACTGAGGAAGCTGGAGAACCAGCGAAACGTTAAACGTTTGCTCCTGCATGATAAAAAACAGATGCAATGAACTTGGTTAACTACTAAACTACGGCGCAGCAAACATTGCTAGAACCGAGTATAGAGCAGTTATGCCAATAACTGACACTCTCGCGCCAGCAGTATTGTAAAAATATGTGAATGAAGTTTGTACTGTAAATATGTGAAATAATCTTGTACTGTACCACTAGGAGTATGTGAAAAATCTTTGTATTGTTAAAGGTAAAACATATGACGACAGAAAATATGTGTATATATTGATGTATAGTTATGGAGACAATTTGTGACAAATAAATACACCCAAAAAGTAACGTGGTCAAATCTTCTATTAGCATGACAAGTCCCACAAACTACTCCATTTAGGACTATTGGACCCCCAAAAGGCTTCCAATCCTCCTCCCCCCCTAAACTTCAGACGTAAGGAGTAGGGACTACCACTACCAAGTAGGATCCAGGTTTCCAACGGAAGGTGGGACTATTACACCCCACTTCTCCCCCCCCAAGAACATATACATTCAATAACTATTCAGGACAGGCCTAGTCTTACTGTTTGAACTTATTGGTCTGCATTTTAATCTTTTCATTATCTGTCCTCTTTTGAGTAAGGTCACACATTCACAGGTGAATGATAGGAAAAGGTGATGAAGAATGCTCATCTGCTACGGAGGGGGAGGGGTGACGTGGTGCCAAATACCATCTGCAGTACGAAACACCTGGCTAAAACACCTGCTAGCCATGCTATAGTAACCTCGGTAGATTAGGCTTTCAGTGTGATGATAATGTAGACCCAGCGAGCACAACCTCTGGGATGGCCAGATTGCTAGACATATTTGTGGAGCAAGCAATAGCAGGTATGAATTACAGGGTGATTCTTTTAGTTGGGCACTCCATAAACACCATAATGTATATGATGCAAGCAGGGCCGGATTATGAGGAGGGTACAAGGGGCAAGTGTGCTGAGGGCCTCCACCAACTTTTGGGCTATGATCTGGCCCAGATGGCTTTTCAGTTTTTGGTCTGATGGGCTACAGTGCCAGCAACAAAGCTATCTGTGGCAGTGGGGGCCCCCACGCCTGGGCAAGCCTTTTTTTGTTTTTGCAAACCTGCAGCCAAAGCCACCACAGGGCAGGATGGAGATTCTAGAGCAGCAAAGCCGTCATCAGCAACACTACAGTGGGTGGTGGGTGGGTGCAGTGGTGGGTGCAGAGCTGTCAATCGACGGCTGCTCACTGCACATAAGCCACCAATCATAGCATCCCAGAGTGCAGGGAACTGTTTTCTACAGAATGGCAAAGCAGGAATTCCCGAGCAGCACACACCTGCACAAGGGTGGCACAAGGGACTCTATCTGACATTCTAGTAAGTGGGAAGGTACCAGACAACCACCAATCAATTACTTGGCTGGACTATTATTTCAAAGGAGAAAGAAATACTGTATCTGGGGTCTCCACCAGATTTTCTCCCCACCACACCTAATCCGGCCCTGGATGCAGGTCTTAGTTATATTGCCATGCTCACAAGGAAATGCATGCACTCCAGCTAATTTATAGAATTGTAGTCAGAAAGCCTGATTAATTACCCCCTACGTGACCTGTAGCTTGCACATTTTTCTCAGGAAGTCTGCGAATGCCAAAGTTAAGGTCTCAGCTCCAGTGTGTTTGTTTCTATTGTTTTGCCTGATCTTTTGATATGATCTGTTCCTTGAAAATGATCATATGGCTAATATCTTGACTTGGCTGGTTACTAACTATAATTAAATTATATTAAACCCAAATATAGTATTGCTTATTGACCATTAATTCTTCCCATTTACTCGTGCCACAGCTGCCTGTTGCCTAAGAAAGGTTGTGACTTGATGTGTGTACAATTAGGGGGGATTGATGCCGATCACGTTTCCACCAAATATTAGCACTTTCATAACCCATAGGGTCAGAAGAATGATTTTTGGAAAAAAAACCTCCATGCATGACACAGGAAACCTATTCAAATGTTGTGAAAAATGTTAGATTTACTAACCCTACACTGTTTTCCATGCAACTTTAGCTGATATAGAACAGAAAATAGATGGCATATATTCTGTCCATTAACAGTCACTAAGCTTCAAAGGAATATACTATACAAAAGATGACCCTTTGCATCTCCCACAGCAGAAATGTAAGCATGTCTATAGCACCTCCTACCATATAACCACTTCCATGGTAACACTGCTGTGTGAACAGGACAACACGTCTGAGCAGAGGCAGAGATTTCTTTTGGCAGGTCAGGGATTACTTGAAACGTCTGTGGTCAATGGCCTACACAGTGTGAAAGAAAAGGTTTCCATACAGCTCTAATTGTGCCACGGTGTTCTAGTAAGTCCATGGTGTATAGCTAAATCCCATGTCCCATTAGAAAAGCTAAGACATGGTATTTTATTCAGCTTAATTCACTCGAAGTTACTAAAAACACTTCTATTATCAGCTGCCAAACAGAAAAAAAGAGTTAACTGTGCTGCCGTCTTTTGGGGTATTTTATAAATCTCCTTTTACCCTTTTTTTTTAAGAACCTAGGAGCCTGTGGTTTGGATGAAATGGAAAATGTTCAGTGCAATAAAAGAAAACAGAACAAAGGGCTTCCAAGAACAATTTCAATCTCTTAACATCTAAGGCTAGGTGTTCCTGGAGGACCTATGTATGACGACTTGTAGTTGTCCAAAAATGTGGTGCTGCTCAAAACGAAACATCATCCTCCGAACTTGTAGCACGAGACACCTCGTGTTTCTACTCCTGCCCAATAACTACTTTTATACTTTATCCACTGAAATGAAATAATTACCATGATTTTAGCTATTATGTTCCAGAACAAGTTAGACAATTGCTTTGGGCAATGCAGCTGTTTTCCTTCCTTCCAGTTTTTGTAGATCAGCTCTAGAATGTTTTGTTAAAACATGCCACGAATGTTCCTTTTTTTCCAGACAAAACATATTTTAGTGGCACACAAAATTTTAAACATACATTATAAACGCCAACAAGGCATAAATAGACATCATCTACAGCAGCTTGCTGTAGTGCAAAGCCAGACATAAAATATCTACTGTACCCATTACCATAAATCTTATGGTGAACCCCACGTGGAAAAGGCATGGAAATGGGCATACTCTGTTCTATATTAAAGTGAATTTTTAAGTCCAGGAGGTTTAAATTTCAAGGCATATCCTGTACTTTCTTGTCTTTTAGTCTGATTTTGGTATTGTATTTTTTAACGTTTTAAGTATTACAACTCAAAAAGCTAGTCAGCTGGAGAAAATCTGATTATCCATTGCCTTTAGTTTACCTTTTTTTCCCTACAAGTGCTTAACCTCATATGCTTTCCAAATGGTCTTCCTATGCTTGTGTGTCTTTTAATGACCTTATGCATTCTGAAAAATGCAATATTTTATGAATTTGGCCCTGCCTTTTTCACTACTTAGATTATGTGAGAACATATAGCTTAGATGTAGCACACAATAAGGTATCAATATTCATTCCTGCTTTATCAGCAAAAATGAGCAGGTATTCTAATATGATGCAAACTGGCCTATCACTAGGAAATAATGTGCCTGGCTAAAATTCATCATTGGGATGAATAAACTGTACTGAGTGAAATTACTAAATATTGTCTGCCTGGATCATGGGTCGTGTTTACACATTCATTCCGGAATCAGGATCAGAACTGTAGCGAATAGGAAATGTAGTCCCAAGCCTGGATGTTTGCCTGCTTAAGTAACTGCAATTTACCATATAAGAATCCATGTAAAAAGGAGGTTTGACTTTTTACTTTCTAAACTGCATGCTTGGTTCAGGTATGAACCTGATAAGAATTAGGTTGTCGGCGTAGCAACCAGCTTTTTCTAGAGGAGGTTGGCAATGGTCGCCACCATATTTCTTTCACTACAAGTTCTCCTTAATTGAAGTTCTATTCTTTTCAAATATTTTATCAGATTTTGAAGTAGCAAAGCAATAGAATGAAAATTTGCAAGACATTGCACATCAAGGCCACATTACACAATTATTGACTGTATAATACTGTTCACATTCTATGTCCCTTAATGTAGTAGAAATGAAGGCCATCAGGACATTACAGGAGAAAAACAAATAATAAAAGGAAAATAGAAAGCTTAAAGAACTTCTTAAATCAAAGATGTAATAAAAAATGGGGAACAAGGACCGTAAGTCAGATATGCCCCTAAATTGTGATAAGCAAGGGGCATAAGAAGATCTCAGTTCCATATTGTGGTAATTGTCTTGTAGTAGGCTGATTTTACGTTCCCGCACAGGCAAACATCACATACTTCATTGTCATAAAAATAAACTGAACATTAAAAATTACTTGCTTACTGATCACCAGGTCTTTTTTTAGGGTATTCCATAAAAGGGCCCATAGAAACGCAACCCCTGAAAGCAGGCCTCAGGGTAACCTGCTGCTTTTTTGGCTATCCACACCAGTACCAGGTAGCACTCTTGTTTCCACCACACACCAAACATCTTCTTCCCCTGATCAAAACCATGTTAACCTTCCACTTGGAAGGGATATTTCTAAGGGAACCAACTAATATAAGGGTATAGATCTTAGAAATCAGACCACCACCATCTATCTTCATACCCTGCAATTCAGGACAAGCATGAATGCCAAGCATATGTGGACCAATCACCAGGTTTTCAATATCCTGGTGATTGGTCCTTGCCCTGGGAGCATTCCGATTTGTGGTGCTCTGCTGTGTGAAAGCCACCTCTCAACCTTTCCCATGCCGCATGCATGGTACCACTACTTTAGACTGCAGGGCTGGATGCGGCGGTAATTGATCCACTTAAGAGATTTCAGCAATTTTAGTGATGCTGCTCTCTTTACCAAAATAGAATCAGGCCTACAGAAAAGCTGATACAACCCTGAGAACGAGCTTGGTGATCAACTGAGATATTTGCATGGAACATAATATTTAGTGACATTTGGTACTGAAACATCTTGCAAGCTCCCTTTGTTTGAATTTTTCCCTGAATCAATGTCTATGGCAGTGGGAATGATGCTCGACTATTAGGACAATTTTAGGTAATGCGTCACTAAATACTGCTCTGCTGTGTATATTTATATTTGCTGGGATGTTTACAATGTAAATTGCCAGGATGTTTGCTTTATAATTAACTTGACATTCTATGTCTGATGATCGATCTAATATACTTTAAATTGCCATGTGTAAGCATATTATAATGACATTGTTTTTTTCGGTTTGATTTACATGATCTTGTTTTGTTTTTAGCCTAAAAGTCAAAAAGAAATAAACACTCTAACAAAGCACAAATCCTACTTGGTATCCATGGCATTTCCGATAATATCTCATTAGGCCTTATGTGTGAACTGTCCAGGTCTTCAACCAGACTTTAAAAGCCTGTTATCGCTGGCAAAGCAGAATGTCCGTAATGGTGAAACGGATAAAGCTCATGTAACAAGTGCTTTAAAATTGCCTTACCTATTACTCCAGTAATGCACATAGCAGCCATCTGTGCTTGTACCTTGCTCACCAATTGGCTCAGATCCTTGCCAATCTATAACACTCCTAAGGAGTAATTTCCCATAACCCCCCCCCCCATGTACTTGAAATCATTTGCACATCAGCATAGTTTTCTCCAGTAGGATAAACATAGGAGTAACCTGAAGCCAAATCAATCACCACCATTTGAAATACTGCTAAGGGCAGGTGACCTTAGTCTGTGCAGATAACTGGTAAACCATTCCAAGGTTTTGGGTATATCTATAGATATAATGATATAGTTAAAACAGTTGAAAAAGACATACGTTCATTAAGTTCAACCAAGGGACGGGGTTGAGGAAAGATATTTTTTTATTATTTAAGGATAACAGCTAATAGTAACTGTTAATGTTATTTTCTTCTAAATAAGCATTACTTTTGAATCTATCGGCTGTTATTCCACAGATTTATAGTTCTTATTCCACAGATTTATAGTTCTTATGATAAAGAAGGATTGTCTACTGTGGAGATTGATTTTTTTTCTCTAGACAGAGGGAGTCCTTGACATAAGAGAGGATTTTACACAAATTCGCTGTACCCAATATTTTTTGTATTGGCCATTTATATATTTATACAAGTTAATCATGTCCCCCCATGTCCGCCTCCCCTCAATACTAAATAGATTTAATTCCCATAATCTTTCTGTATAACTAAGATCCTTCATTCCCCTTATCAGTTTGGTGGCTCTCCTCTGCACCCTTTCCAAAATCAAGGCATCCTCTCCATAAACTTGTGCCCAGAATTGGACAGCATATTCCAAATGAGTCCACACTAGTGCCTTGTAACGAGGCAAGATCACATCCCCTAACCCATATCCTATCTTGGAAGCCTTAGGAGCAGCTGCCTGACACTGCATACTGTTATTTAACTGTGTTCTACCAGTCCCCCCAGATCCTTCTCAACAAATGACTTGCTTACCTTTACTCTGTTGAGAACATATATGGCCAGCAGATTATTAGACCCCAAGTGCATCATTTTTCATTTATCCACATCGAACTTCATTTGTCATGTGAATGCCCAGACACCCAACGTGCCCAAGCCAACTTAAAGCTTGTAAGCATCTTAAATGTACTGTACTGTGCTAGATATCTGCAAAGATATAGACAGCACCATTAATTCTATCTTCTATTTCATTTATAAACAAGTACACCACTTCCAATCGGGGACCATTCAGAGTAGGCGTCATTAACCACAACTCTCAACATGCTAGACTTATACTGTCAGTTGCTACCCAGTACACCTTTCCAATACAAATGCATGACTGAAGGCCCTAAAGGCATTTTATTGCGGTTACCTCTTTATTTGCCTGGTTGCAGTCATATTAAAGCTAACTTATCATTATAGCCTTGTTCCTTGGTACCACAAGTCTCAACCCACTTCATCTAAGTCAAATTTCTATTTAACAACATACAGTTGTAGAAATAGCTTCACAAACAGTAAGCAACAGAAATCAAAGAACAAAATTTACAAATGTCCAACTGTTACTGCTTTATTCTAAGCCGCTGTCAACCCAACTTTGCTTATTTAATAAATTCTTTGTACATTTTAAAAGACCATTTGATGCATGAAACTATTTCATTTTTCTTGGAACATATTTATTTTTCTTTTGCTTTGGCTTATGTTAACTACAGTGCCATGTGCATGCTTGGCATGAACCTAATAATTGGAACACATTGAAGAGTAGATTTCAAGTGTATTTGCATTCAATGGAAAATAGATCCTGACAAGGTAAGTTATAGGGAAATAAAGTGTGGCCGTTTTTCTTTGTACAAATGTTTCAGAAGATTTTCTATGGGTTACATTAAAAAAAAAACATGTGAAAGTTCTTTACTGAACAAGAACAGAGATACTCATTACAGGATGATAACAACCCAGGACAGTTGTATTATAACTCCTTGCAGCCACTGCAGCCAAAAAATCCCTCTTTCCCACAACCTCTTTCTACCCAATATCAACAACATACAGTATACAGAATAGCACCATACAATTATTAACAATAACCATCATTTAAAATGTGTTGAGCCCAAAATTCATGTTTGTCAACCTACACATTCAGCCATCCTGTGGTCTATACTGTATACAATAAAAACCTTGTTGAGACTTAACGGAAAGATGCTTTTTAACATCATTAAGTCGTGGACCAATAGATAGTGCTGTACGATCATGACAGTAATTCTAGGATGGCAAAGTATTTCACTTTCTTGGGATTTGTTCCTCTCTGGCAGATGCATTCCCTGCTCACCTCTAGCTGTTGGCATGCCTGAAGGCCTGGCATGGGTGCCCATAGAGGAATGCCAGAAAGGCGGCCACGGCTCAACAAGGGCTCCTGGAAGAGGTGAGTATATGGGGTGATCCAGTGGGTTGACGCAGTGGAGCATCCCAATTCCTATACTCTAGGCTCTAGGCTAGTTGGTTTCTCCTCTTTAAAGTAGCCCAAAACCCTGTCCACCTGGTCCTTAGAGCCTCCCTGGGGCATCTCACTTGGAATGCCCAACTGTCAAATCATCAGAATCATTAGAAAACCTTGGCCAGGCATAACTGAATGGCTGGCAGGTGCACACAGCCAGGAGGAGCTCTCTGCTTTATTTGGCAGTCAGGTTTCCAGTTTCTCTCACTGCTTTAGCTTGTAGCATGGTATATGTCCAGGCTGCCCCACAGGCTGGACTTCTGCTTTAAAATGGACCATCCTGGGTTTTGGTTCACTTTCCTCTGGCATCCAAATTTGGGAGGTCCGATCTGTTAATCCACCCAGATCACCCTCATAATTTACCTTTCTACTGGTCCCACAGTGCATACATGGGCTACAATCAGTGCTGTATGGCTTGCATATTATTGCATGGCATACAATACTGCTCTATTTGTAAAAAAGCTCCAACATAGCACAGCGGGAGCATCTGCATTCCCAGTTTCCCTGCTATCTGTGGTGTACTCCTGTCCCCAGCCTATCTCAATGGCTCATCTGCAAGAGGCCAGGGATGCTGGAAAGGTGAGTTTTGCAGGTAATGCCAAATCAGGATTCCCCAGGGGTAGTTAATCGGCCAGCCTTGGAGTAACCACCCACAACCAATCTCTGTGATGGCACAGCCACAGTGAGTGCAGCAGCTCAGAAGCTGGAAGGGCAGCTGCATGGTGCGCTGAGACTGATAGGCAGGGCGTATCCAGCAGTGACGGGGCAGTTACAGCTTGACTTGGTGGGGTGGGGGAGATGGAAACTGTTTTTCAGGGCGTATCCAGCAGTGACGGGGCAGCTACAGCTTGACTTGGTGGGGTGGGGGAGATGGAAGCTGTTTTTCAGGGCGTATCCAGCAGTGACGGGGCAGTTACAGCTTGACTTGGTGCGGGGGGGGGGGGGGTAGATGGAAGCTGTTTTTCAGGGCGTATCCAGCAGTGACGGGGCAGTTACAGCTTGACTTGGTGTGGGGGGGGAGATGGAAGCTGTTTTTATGATTATATTGCTGTTTTTTGGTGATGAGAACAGTGGGTGATGTTTGGTACTTCAGCTTAACGCCACCTACTAATGAACTGATTAGGGAAAATATTGGTTGGTCAAATGCAGGTGGTATTGCGATTATGGTGTTATTTTCCAATGTATTCTGTCTAATAGGAATAAGGCTCCTTTCACACCCCTGCCATTTACTTGTGTTTGCGCTGCGTTGCGTTTGGCTTGTGGTTGCATTGCCATAGACTTCTATAGAACTGTGTCTGGGTTGCGATGGAAACGGAGCATGCAGGACTTTTCCAACGTAAATGGCTAGGTGTGAAAGGGGCCTAATATTATGGTTTGCATTCAGTGCTGACAAAAAATACTACTCATCTTTTCTTTCCTACGGCTGATCCCTCCTAGTTAAACTGGACCATCAGCCTGGCACAGTTGGAAAAGAAGGTAGCAGCCATTGTGGAGCATCTCAGTCATGCTGCTGTCTGGATTCAACTGACATAACTGACATTGCACAGTAACAGTAAGTCCAGCAACACTTCAAGGTGGCCTGAAAATGCATGAGCCGCCATTTTGTTTCTAAAATTTACTACAGCAGGATTTAGAAAAGGGTAAATTATTTTTTATGTGCAGCAATCTAAATTGCCCAGGGAGGGATGTATATGAGCACTGTTTGTTGTGTCGGTCTGTTCATTTTTGACTGTTGGTCCGCTTCAAGTTAACTCCCTAGGGGGATCTTGATATCGATGCCTCAGCATACCCCCTCTATTGTAGCGAATGGAGCTGGCATGACTAGTAACTGTGATTGATGGAGTAAGAGTAGATATTTGACACAGCGGTCTTCGATCTGCACACCTTGGGATCTCAGATTCAGGTAAGCTTAATTTAAATGAACTAGGATCAGATCAGATGAAGGAAAGAAAAGGTGAGTATCCATTGTTTTTGCCGGGACATGCAGTTTAAATAGGTTATTTATACACATTTGGGTTGATTCAAAGAAACATGTAACAGCTTGGATTTGGCTCACGATCATCCTATTTTTCCCGTCCGCTCGTGCGTTCGTATGAACTTGCGAGTGATTCTATAAGCAAATATGTTTCTATCCTAAAATATACGTCCGTTCGTATGGCAGTTCGGGAATCAGACCTATGTCAGTTTCCATCCTGAATTTTCCGTTTCATTTCTCAGGTTGCAACATTGGTTTTGCCCTTTTTCCTTTTTGGTCTGGACGTAAATCCTTCTGATCTTGCGGCTCCGCACTACAAACTTACCTCATTAAAGTGCATTCTAAATATTTGGTCTTTTATTTTTCTTTATTTCATTCATTTTTTAGTAACCAACCATTAATGAATGCATTTGCATAAGTAAATCTTACTTTGTTTAATTTTTACTTAACTTGCATTTTTTACTTGTGGATTTAATTTTAATATTTATGCTTCAAATGGTACAACTTTAAATTTTTAGTGTGGTTACCCACACCCTCTACATACAGATTGCTCACAAATATTAAAAAACACCCAGCAACTTCTGCATGTTATGAGCCTAGAAACAGCCAAGATGGCGGCTCAGGTATTATCGGGCAGCCTGCAAACAGAAAGGGCCTTGTGACTGTGTTGCTCTGGATTCTTTGATTTCTGACCTTTCCATGCCCCCAGCTCTGCTGTGTCTGTGCAAAATACAGCAGTAACCCACATCCTGCACTTTATCCCGCTCTCCTCTCCTCAGTAAGTGTGATGCATCTGACCAAAGATGTGCTTAAATAATTAAACAAAGCAAAGGTAACAACTACACCAATAAATGCAATCTAAAAATATTATTCTAGGACCTCAATTTTAAAATAAATAACAACGGACATAAGTTTCTTTAATTAACGCAAATATATTGCATAATAAAGGTTTACATGCAAAGGACTAATTAAGGTCCACATTAAAATGCTTTTATAAGGCATACATGAATCAGGTATGCATTGCCATACAATTTATGGCCTCGGCCATGCTGATACATGCAGTTCATTGGAGCACAAGACGCGCAGACTCCTCCACATAGCCAAAAAACCTGTTCACGAACAGCAATCCGGCTGCTAAAAGGTGTCGGCTGTGGCTTTCTTTTAAAACGCGTTTAGAGGTTTCTCTGAATCACACCTAAACACATCCAATTAACCTAAGTTTTACGTTTTGATCGTAAGTTTTAGGATTTGATCCTAAGTTTTACGTTTTGATCCTAAAATTTAGGAACGAACTTCCGCTGATCGTAAGAGCATATACGCATTCGTACGTAGGCTCGTGCGAGTCGTAAATGGCCAAAAAAACTGGAAAAAATGACTAACACCCACCCAAACTTTTGCTCTTTGAATCGAGGGGATTGTGTTTATTATGTTTTACTACTCTGAGCAAAGTGGAAGTCCAGTCTCCTAAGAGGCGTGGTAATTCAACTTAAGTTTTATTGGGGGGCATTCTGAATCTTTCTGCCAGGTGCAAAAAAGTCTAGCTACGCCACTGGAAGGGGGCAGTGCTGAAGTGGGGTAATGCAGGCACCCCCCCTCCATTGTAATGCATTAAGGGGAATTCTGAAGGGTGTAAATCCAACATGTTCGTGGCCACAGCGGACCAGAGCTCACTCAATCTCTAATCTCAGTAAGTTGTATACTAGCAGGTACAAACTGAGGAGATGTGCTGGATAAAAGGTGAGTAACAACGTTTTTCCTTTTGGCCGGACATTCCCTTTAAATGTGCACCTACTGTAATACTCAACTATGTTTTGATTGGTTTGCTATTGTACCACTTACCAGACCCTCCTTAATGTATGTTAAACAACTTTGCCTGTGACTATACACAGTAAGTCACTTCTGCTGGTGTCTATAGGGTTAATGTTAGTAGTGAGTCAAAGTCGATCAATTATCGGAACATTTTTTTTTCCTGTTTGGCTAGACCCTCGCATTTTCTGGTTTGAATTAAAAGAAAACAGCAGCAAAATGAGGCTTTATTGTAACTCTGAAAGAACCAGCTGGGAAGGCGCCAAAATAAGCAACTTGTTACTTCTGTAAAAATGAAGGGAAAAAACACAACAAGCATAAGTTTTACTTTAAAGCCAGATTTTTATGGAACTAGTGTGTATTTATTTTTCGTAAGACAAGAAATTAAAAATGTGGCGTGGAGGACAGAAACCGATTTTTAAAGGACCCGCCGCTATTTCTTTAATCATTTAGCACAGGCGTTGGATTGTTAGTACAAACAATGCTTTTCAGTCAAATGATAGACTTATTTAGAGGAGAAATATGGGGCTTTCTTGCCAAAAGCAACAGGCAGGAACAATCCATATAGAATAATAATAATAATCTTTATTTATGTAGCGCCAACATATTTTTCAGCTCTTTACAATCAGAGGGTTCCTGTACATACAAAGTAATAAATTACATAACAAGATGGGTAAAGCGTTGAAACAAAAGGAATGAGGGTCCTGCTCACAAGCGGAGAATGGAGGTGACATAAAGGGTAATAAGTACTTTGTACCATGGTCCAGCCATCTTGGCAAAAATAAGGACAGTCACACCAGTGCCACAGACGCAGAGTGTGGTGCGACATCGGGTGGCAGGTAAGTAGAGTCTCATGCCTATGGGCAGTATCAAAACCATTGGATCTTAAAGTTCATGCCCAGGCAGACATTAACTTTCTCATTGCTGAGCTGGGAAGGGCATGTCATGGTGGAGCTTTTGGAGTCTTGAGCATGCTCTGTTGTGTTCAGAGACAACTATGGAACCACTGTGACTTGCCATGCTCAGTCATGCTAAGAGCACCAATAGACAGAATGGCTATTAGACCACTTTTGTGGTCACACATTTTTTGTGTGGTCCTAGAGAAAAAAAAATGACAAGTGGGAAAACTTTGGAGCCCTGCAATAGCTTCCATCCTGCACTGCAGAAAGGAGAGGAGAGGCACGTGGGACACACATCAGGTAAGCTGCTTCCTGCCATATTATTACCATTGGGTTTATAGTCCTTTTAAATGAGCACTATAATAAAAAAATGCTCCAATAATAAAAATCCTCATTACTTAATTAGACAGCAAGAGAAGAGGTCACTAAAAACACCCTGTGCATATGGTGCATACGCCCCTCTGCGATTGTCAATACTGGCTAACACTCAGCTAAGGGGAGAAATCTAGCCAAAAGGAGTAGAGTGGGACGCACCCACCTAAAGGTATAGCTGACTGCAGCTCATACATGTGTCGTTGGGTCATGGAGAAGGTATGTTTTACAGGGCACTCAGGGGGGTTTCACACAGCGGGGCATCCTGAATCTGGATGCCCCAGGGGGAGGGAATCAGGTGGTCCTGGAGACTTATAGACTACAGGGCCGCTCTTTCAGTCATATTCATTAAAGGGTTGAAAGTCAACTTTCCTTATAAAAAGTATCAAAACCATTGAACCTTAAAGTATATGTACATGCACACATTAACTTTCTCCCCCCTTATCTCATTGCTGAGCTGGGATGCACGTGTCATGGTGTGCCACTGGATTGAGGGGAAGGTGTGTTTTACAGGGGACTTGGGGAGGTTTCACACAGTGGGGCATCCCGAATCTAGATCAATCGGTGGTCCTGGAGACTTATAGACTCCAGGGCCGCTCTTGGTCCACTTTAACCATAGGCTATGCTATTTCAGTCATATTCATTAAAGGGTTACTAAACCCTTCAAAAAACAACAGGCACTCATCTTCGCTCCTGCTCCCGCACAGCAACTGCAGCACTGTCCTCCTGGTTTTCGAGAACGGTGGCTGGGGGCAGCGTTGGGGGGTGCTCGCGGTTAGTCTGAGCCTCGTAGTTCCACCAGATTGCGTGCACCTTCCAGTTATTGCAATGAAGTGGGCCTGGCGGGCCTGACTGACGGGAGGTTCCAGAGCATCGGACTGTGTTATAGCTGCGGGGGGAGTGAAGGTGAGTGCCTGTTTTTTATTTATTTTGCTTTAGTAACCCTTTAAATGTGACTACAAAGTAGGTACTGGAATTTGCTACTGTACTGGGTTATGATGTTAAATCAAAATACAGAGCTCCTAACTTCCAGTGAAATAAAATGTTCTTTTCAACATATATAAAACGTCACATGAAGAGTTTCGATATTCACTCGGTGTATAGATGTATCATCATTCAGTGCCAGCCACCACAATTAGTTATATGGCCTCTTACCAGAGTTTAACAAAGGGTTAAGCCTTATATGATATATACAGGTATCCTTATTACGCAGTTTCCTCTGGATTATAGATATCCTCTGGATAATAACTGCCCTCCTTGGGCTAGATCATCACCAAACCATACTTAAATGATCCCATGGGATTAAATTAGATCAAATAACCAAGCATGGAAAAAAAGAAGAGATCACATCTAGTGTGACACCGTTTGGGTACAATGGCATACAGTTTATTTCACGACTTTACACTCACGATATAAAAATCATCCAAAAGCATTCATAAAAATACGGTGACACGTCTCACCACATCCTCATTAGATTCCACCACTCTTCAGTACACTGCTAACTCCAACGCGTTTCGTCCCCGACTGGGACTTTGACCCGGATGTTAGCTTGTAAACAGCCTCCGTATTTTATATCCGGAGGAAAGAAAGTCTCTGATTTGGGTTTTTTAAATTTCCCTCTTTTTTTTTTTTTTTTTCGTTCTTGGTCGTTGTACTTGGTTATGGACTGAACCTAACTAAACCTAACTGAATGAAGTTAGAGATGAGCTGCTTCCTATCTCTTATTGAAATCTTTCTATGGGATACTAAATTACCTGACATGCCAAATGATTTGGTAACTTTTAATGGCTGGGAGTGTAATCCTTAGTCTAGTGCATCAAAAGGAACAAAGACCACAAAGAACAAAAATGTTTTTTAAACCAACACTGCGCTTTGAGAAAGGAGTCATGCATGGTTCTGAAATGTTTTTAATGGCACTTTTCTGGTATGCTGGATGCTCATATGAGAAGCAAAGATATCAAAACACCAACCCTGACTATTGCAGAGCTATTGGAACTGCCACTCATGAGAATACTTACTGGAGATAGTGATAACAGCACAAAACCAAGTCACTGCTGAAATATAGGTATTACACTAAACAAAGAAGCATGTTAATGCAGCATGATTCAAATACAATGGCATGTTTAAAGAGGAACATGCCAGGATTTCCACTCTCCCAGGTGTTGTTCCTTGAAGGCAGTTCCTCTTTGTACATACCTTCCAACTTTTCAGGGTGGGAAAGAGGGACAATTGTTGAATTAAACCACACCCCCTCATTGATTGATGGATAAAAGAAAGGTTGTAACAGTTACAACACTATTAACACTTTGAATATGCAAATGAATCCTGTATTGATGCAGATCGGCATGTTACACCTCAAAGAAGGACAAATGAGAACAACGAGCCAATCGGCTCAATTCAGCTCTTCTAACAGCTGTGATGTTACATTGGCTAGCGAGCTAAATGTAGCACCACAGGCTGCGTTTCTTCTCGCATCTAGCTGTGGAATGTACAAGCACCAACCATTTAAAAATGGCTGACAAAGGTACGTGTCTAGCTAAAGGTATAGCTTGGCACGTAAGACGTTGGACCGCAGCTATGTGAGCTTGTTCAGCCATTCAATGGAGTTTCACGCAGCAGGGGCAACTTTAAACTCTGGAGCCATTTCACACATGGGCAGCTGAAGCCCATTGCCCCGGTGTGAACCAAACTTCTTTTGCAGGCAGCCTCCATCGACCATCATCCTGCGCTAAATATGTATTGTAACTATATGTAAGAGGGTTGTGTTTCCCTGAAAAGTCTCTTAGAAAAGGAAGTTGATTCAGAATTATAAATGAATGAATTCTACCTCTGCTGTCTTTAATGATAGGAAAGGCTTTCCTTTGCCAAAGAGGATTTATCCTGTCATTGCTCGGATATTGGCAGCGGACTTGTAATCTGGTCCAAGCAACAGGATTTTCAAAATCCTACAACACAGCCTGGATTTATTTGCTTACTTAAACCATAACATGTTTAGTGTTGGGAAGCTTCATTTAGGGTGTTGCATTCTTATGTCATGCTGGTTGGAGCTTCTGAACACTATCAGTGAAAGACATAAAATATGGCTGGACCGGATTAGTAGTCTGTCTGTATGTATGCTCATAGTTCATGGGAATCATGTGATAAAGCTCAGAGCTAAAGAACAGGGCTGTATTTACCATTAGGCAACCCTAGGCACATGCCTAGGGTGACAACCTGGAAGGGGGGGGGGTGAATACACTGCACTTACTACTGTAGTAAAGAAAAGAAATTAAAAATCATATAGCCAGAACATGAATGCATTCTAACAAACAACCCCCAGCCACAGAAGGATGCAGAGAGTATTTGTGTAAAGGGGAGGGCAATGGGTTAAACGCAGACCAGAGCATCTCCCCTCCACTGATGCGGTCATGTGACTCCTGTATGTCAGAATGCAGTAAAAGATGGAACATGTTTGCTTATCTGCATTCCCCCCTTTTTGCCCTCCTCCACACACATCTAGCCCATTGCACCCTTTACCCCTACACACTATTTTTTTATATGGACCGTGACCTAACTTAAAAAAAGGGGGCGCAAGCACTTAAAGTGCCTAGGGCACCATGAACCCCAAATACGGCCCTGCTAAAGAAGCGTCTTTCTTTGGGCTGCACCTGTCAGAAAGTAACTAAATAGAAGGACCAGGCAGGAAAAGTATAGTGAGCCTAACAAATATTTCTGAACACCAGAGTATTTGTGTAACGGCTTTGATTTGATGAAAGAAAACTATCTATATTTCTAATTAAAAGCTCTTCACACAGCATATCTACCTCACAACGTTTATGGCTTTTCTTTGGAAGTAGCTGCTGATAACAGAGCTGCCACTGCCTGCTGTCCTGGCAGTTATGTTGGGTTATGTTGATGGGACAACACCTATCAGACCAGACCTGTGACAAAAGTGTTCCCCAGCCCTCTGCTCAAGGCCCAAAAATGTCATTTTCTATGGATCTCTATAGCTCCATAGCTCTTTGTGGAGATCTTCAAAATGTGGCCTGTTGGTGGCTCTTGAGGAGGAGGGCTGGGGACCTCTGTGTGACATTTATGTGTCCCACATGTCTAAAGGTTTCCACCCTGTACAAACACTATATATCAACTCAAAAATGAACCTGCATCTTTTGTACAAGATAGACAATGGCTTATTGTGGGACTCACAAGTATATTTCTGCATACCACGACGCCATATTCTGAATTGTTTTCTTTTACTATTAGATCATATGCACTGCAGTACTTCCTTTGGATCCATTCTGGATGTTTGGCCTTTATTCACTCAGCACCAGATAACATCATTAAGTGGGCGAAGGGAAGTAAACACAGAGGTGCCTGATTACATTTTCTCTGCAAAGTTGTATTTTGGTGTTTAGTATTTGCTTCTATAGGCTTTTAAGATCTACAGAGCTTGCCAACTGGAGCAGACATACCGTATTTAAGGAATGTGGCAACAATGATAAGTAATATTAACTGTCACATTACAGACTAGACTTGCTGAAGTAAAGCAGGCCAACAGTCAAAAATGGCACACATTGCCACACACAGCAATGGCAATGAATGGAGGAGACAGGGTTTTACATGTAAAACAGACAGCATTATCTGGGAGAGTGAAGCAGGAGCAGTGAAAATTGTCTCTACATATGGGGAGCAATTCAGTGGATGCTAGGTCAAAATGTGGGTTTTGGTCTGCTTTAAATACATAAATGCCTGATGAAGTGGTTTCACGATACGCGTGGCTTCTGGGGGTCCATCACAGTTTGAAGCAAGATGGTGCTGTTGGTGGCTGGTGATGCTGGTTTGATTGTTCTCTGTTTTATTTTTGTGGCACTTTACCCTCGCTTGTGTTTTATTTACAAATCTTTTGAACATCTCACCACATTTGATCGCTATATATGTATTTGCACTTAGGTATTAGTTTGCTTATGTGTGGTTCATTGGTGGTCTATTGATTCAGATCAATTGGTATATAGTTATAGGAGTTATATGCCGGCTCATGAATGAGCAGTTATTTGATGAATTTGATATTAATAGCATGCCCCCCGTCTACCTCTCATGGCTCTTTGTGCTTTTAATGTTTTTTTTTTTCTTTATATGTCTATTTGAGTGATTTGTTAACTCAAATAATAAACTTCATATATTTTTTTTTTGATAAATCTATAGCTGTACAGCATTTTGTGTGGGGCATTCCACATTGTTTGGTTTTGTTGATTTGATGAAAGCTGGCACATGGGCTTGTTATAGGCTGTGTATTGTAGGTGATTGTAGAGAAGAGATGTTGTACATGAATTGCAATCCTGCAATACACTGCCCATGTAGTCACCAGACAGGGGACAAAATTTAGGCTGCCGGCCACGCGTCAGCCCATAATACCCCGAGTCCCTCTCTCAATGTGCTTCCTGGTCATTCAGAGTTGAGGCTATGGAAAAATACAGACGGGTGGATGTCACACTGGTGACTTCTCCTCTAGTCCTCTTCCCCAGTGTCTAGTCTCATTAAAGCGATTGTTCTGAGGTGAATCATGTGGCACCCAACAGCTATGGTGTTGAGGGTATAACATTGCAGGGGCAGAACATAGACTGAGATGGGGAATATCAACCTAACCCATTCCTGCAGGGTGATTTTTCTCCAGTCCTGCACTTCACAATGACCATTTACCTCAAAAGACCGGCACTTATGATAATTAAAGCTCCTATTCAACCCAGTTAATTGGCTGAGCCAAGGTGTGTTGAGGAACATGATCAGTGCAGCACTAGAGTAAAATCACCCTCGGGAATAGGTCAGGCAGGGGTGGACTAGCCATAGAGAAACCCAGGCAAGTGCCCGGGGGGCCGCACTACTTTGGGACAGTCTGGGCTGCTAGCTTTACTAACCCTTCCATCCAATCTCAGCCTCCCATCCCCTTGCCACACTAGCCCCACATCCAAGCAACCCCTGCCCATGTTATCACCCTAATGATATAGCCTCAGTCTTGGGGCACAACTGGTTGACTGACCAGGAAGCAGCAGATATGTCACTGGCTGGTCATGGGCTGGCCAGGTGCTGGTAAAATCCCGGGCTGATTTTTGGCCCCATTCCGACACTGGGGTCAAGCAGCCAGGTATGGGTGGAAGGGGCTGAGGAGGCAACTCAGAGGCAAACGTGGCGGGGGGGGGGGTTAGAAGTAGCAGCACATTGACAAGAGAAATAAATTCACTCATAGGATCAGGGCTACATGCTGGGTGCTACACCCAACCTTGCTGGCCCCAAGGCCAAGTAGCCCATCCAAAATTCTCCCAGCTCTCCCCCCTTGCTCCCTGTCAATTTGACAACATTTTATCAACAAAAATACCTGTGGGTCAAGGCAAGTCAAGGCAAAAATATACCAAATATGCATTAACATCTCCTTCTACTAATATATATATATGTATATATTATATATATTAAATATTTAGACCAGTATTTACTGTAAAACAAGAGAGGAATATTTTCAGTATATATGCCACAGTTTTATTCTGGTCGATGAGTTCAATCAGAATATACTGAATACATAAAACTGCTGTCTCTACGTCTTGATATCATGCTTAGTTCTAAGCTTTAGACCCCCATATAGCTAACGTTTTTTTCCCCCTTGTGCTTTCTGCTTCCCCTTCCTTTATATGATACTGTACCTAATGCACAATAAGCCCATTTACATTCCGACTGCATTCCCTGCATAAGCACCGTGGATTTTCCAGGCTTTATAAAAATATGAAAAGAATGTTTTTAATGAAATTAAGTCTACTGAGCCTGGCTGTTTCATAAAAGACTAATTTGGAGGTGAACACACAGCCTAGACAAATCAGCACAAAGTCTTTTTTCCCTTCGGGACATTTCACAAAAGAATTTAACAGGAAGGAGAGGGAGTGTCCTTGAGGTGGGCAGCTAGTCTATGAAGTGGGAAGCAGGAATACCTGACACTGGCCATTTCTTTTGCTGGGCAGTTATGATTCTAATGTCAGTAATTTGATTATCACACAGGAAAGCCCTAATGAAGCAAAGAAGTGTAAACTGATGAACGTAATAGTTAAGTTTCCTTTCCCACTACTTGTTTGGCATTGCCAGAAAAGGCACATGTCATTGTTAGATGACCTGGAGACTCAGGAAACTTGTATTACATTTTGGAGTAGAACGCAGATTGTTTAGGAAGTAGACATTAACTCTTGCTCTTCTGTCAGCAGTACTTTACAGAATGGCTATGCAGATACATACAATGTTTAGACCTAAAAAGAACAGGAAAATATACGGTGTATGTAGGGGAGAAAAAAATAATAAAAGTGTTCTGACCATAATACTGTTGGTCACTCTTGGAGTATCTCACAATACATATGTTTGATCATGCTGATCTTCCTATAAGTAAAGGTTGACTATGAGCTACCATGGACCACCCAGTGCCCAGACTACAACTGGCCTGGAAAGTAAATAATCACTATATAAAGCTACTTGTATTGATAATATTTCAAATGATAATAAAGTAGACCTACACACTTCAGGGGAAGCCTGGCGTTTGGCAACTCCCTCACCCTAGATGGCTGCTTCTGAAGCCAGCACTCCTATCTGGTAAGCCGACCAAAGAGGGTGAGTGAAGTGAAGAAATTCAGTTTTCAAGGGGAAGCCTGTACTGCATGGTTACACCTGTATTTCTTTATAATATGGTTGTATGTTTTCCATCATTGTTTTGCCCCACTGACATGTGGCTGTCACTTGGCCACCACCCAGTCTGACATTTTTATATACCTTTTTTTTTGTACACAGTACACTAGTAACAATCACATTCACAAAGTGATCAAACTCATCAATGCAGATGCAGAGGTTAGGGGCATAGATACAGATTTCTCTGTGCATTTCTCTGGAATATCGTACCTGCTAATTTATAATGTTCCAGCTCTTTATCACGCTCGTCCATGAGTAAAATATCTTGGATGCTTCCAACTGAGTAGTAAGCATTTCCCAGCATAAAATATGAAATAATTTAATATGGGAGCTTTGCAGGTTGCCATCCAGCATGGGTTCTGCTACAATTGGCAGCACCAGTATGCCAGAAACATACAGTATATTGTCCCAGAAAAATATACAGGTGGAGCAACATACACGTCACATAACTGCCACATCACACCACACCACCAGTCTAACAATTTTTACCCACCTTACAGCTGTTGGGCACTCAGTAGAAAAATGTACTGGACGAGCGCAGAACATTCAGGGTTGGGATGACTATTGTGTCTCCCCGAAAGCACTGAGTAGAGAAAAAACAGGGCAGGATGTGTTTGCTGCTGGAAGTGTGATTTATATACTTGCCCAGCCTGTGGCTTCATCACTGGACTTAAAGTGTTAGAGGGAAGCGGGGGATGCGGCCGCCAGTGCGCTCAGACGCTTTGCCGATGTGACGTCAGTGGCTTCAAGCTCGCTGATTGGACTAGTGGCTGCGCATGCGCCGCAGGACCGGGAAGAGGTGAGTATGCATTTATGATCTGGGGGGTTTCACACACCCCGGGGGAAAGGACCAAAACCCAGGATGGTCAAAATCCTGGGTTTTGGTCCTTTCCCCTGCGGTGTGTGAAACCCTGAGTGTCCAATCAGCGAGCTCGGAGCCACTGACATCACATCGTCAAAGCCCCCGAGTGCACTGGCGGCCACATCCCCCCTTCCCTCTAACAGGAAGTGTGCACATGCCGACCATTCACAAATGCGGGCACACATCCTGCTAGAGAGATAGTGGGAATGCGTCCATGGCTAGCGCATGCGCCGTTGGACCGGGAAACAAGGTTAGTGTATGGGGTGACCTGGGTGGTTTTACACAGCGGCATCCCAATTTTGGATGCCCTGGGGGGAGGGAATCGATGAGCATGGGTTTTGGTCCACTGTAAAGTGACCGTAATCAAAACAGAATGAATAACTCATTAAGCAGCTCACTTGATGCCTGTCCCATGTGCCTCTCCTCCATTTCCTGCAGGACCAGTTAGAATCTGAAGTAGGGCTCCAAAAGTAACACCTATTTAATGTCTGCACCAGGGCCTGGCCTCGGTGCATTAAAGCAGAACAAAATCTACCTGGGTTGGCTCTGGAATTGGACCCTGGACGAATATGGATTCTCTGCTGTGTGAAGCCCCCCAGATTGACGCTTTTCACTCACCTGGACTTGGTTCTAGCTCCTGTATACCTTCCACATAAGCACTTCCAGCTTGTCCTGTAGATGGATATGTGTGGTGTACATAGCTAGACCAGGGTGCCTATTATTCTCTATAGGTGCCATGGCTGAACCTTGTCATCCAGCCAGAAGCTAGAAAAGTGACTTCAGGTACTTGAAGGTACTTCAGGCCCAATGATAAAAATCCATATACATTTACTGGATGGCGGGGGAGGAGTCACTCATACAGCCAGCATCAAAAAATATCCAGACAGGCTTGTTTTTCTTTTTTTTTTAATGGAAGTAAAAGGACATCCGGGGTGACAGGCTTTGTCACCCCTGATAGACTAAACCTGTCACCCCTGAATGTTATTTCAGATCAGCTGTATAAGTGACCCCTCCTCTTAATAGCTGACGTGTTTATACGTATTTTTAATATTACACAATTTCACGATAGTGCTCCATAACTAAAGGTAAGCAGGGGAGCCTTATGCCAATGGCACCCCTGATCTGAGGTCATTGGGGAAAGTGCACAAAAGACACCTAACAAAATGTAATTTACAAGCTGCCATGACTGTTCTAATAGCAGAATGGCCTAACTAAGCAACAATGAAAGCCACTTGGTACCCTTTGGTAAGGCCTGGCACAGGGATGTCAACCCGACCCATTCCTGCAGGGTGATTTTTCTACAGTTCTGCACCTCACAATGACCATTTACCTCAATACACCTGGTCTTAGATAATTAGAACTCTTATTCAAGCTATGGTCATTGTGAAGTGCAGGGCTGGTCTTTCTGGTGCTGGTGTGCAGCTGTCATTGAAACAATATGTAATAAGTCATTTCCTAAGAACCTGAGCGTATTGAGCCTTTTTTTGTTAGGACATCACTCCCTGGCGTTAGGAATAAATATTAAGGTGTGGGTTTAATTAATGAAGGCAAAATAGAGTTTCTCATTCAGCTTGCAAATACTTATTCAGTATCTTAATTTTGTGATTGTATGTCAGCATTGTAGACTTGTTCCATGGCTTCCCCTTCCTAATGTATTTTAGTCTTACAAAGCAATCACATTAATCTTAGACATTTAGCTCAACATGAGTGTGGAATCCAAGCAATGTAAAGGGTGTTTGAACTGTAGACTTTTTATTTAACTTAGCTGCCTGCAGCACACTGTTGCCTTTAATTTGGTCTACAAAAATTATTGCCAGTCGGCAAATGTTAATGACTGAACAGGAATTCCATTACATTTGATATATTGCAATAACAATCAGCAGAGGTTATGCAACATTTATTTAACTGTGTATCCTGTAAGGATTGTGTGCCTATGACAATTCAGCCTTTTTGCAGACTTGTATACAAGAAAAATAAGAGACCGTTGAGGGCATCGTATTACACGTGGGGCTCTGTTCAACTAGACTTTCTGAAGTGGCTAACAAAACTGCAACAGAGCAGTTCCATGTGCAACTGCTACAAATACCTATACAAAACCAATGCAAAATGTTTAGATGTATACTGTATATATAATTTTAATCAAGTAAGAGTAGCTATGGGCCATTTATGCCTAGAAGAGGCTTAAATGACATTTGGCAACGAGTCATTGGCATAAATATATGGCTGTAACGCTACACCACAGCCTCTCTAGGCAATAATTCAAGAAACAGTACTGAAGCTCTAGTGAAGCTAGTGATTGCTGTGCTGGGTGTCACAGGTGTGGCCAGATGCTGATTGTCCCAATATGGCAGGGGTCCATAGATATTAACAGATGCTGGTAACAGTTCAGGATTGATGGGCCCATTATGATGGGCTTGGCACAGAATATGGTCAAACAAGACAGGCTAGCAACAGAGACTTGCCACAGATTGTTATCAGGACATTGGGCAAATTGTAGTGTGGGAGGTAATGCGGTGGGCAGCAGCCACTGAAATGAGATCTTCTCCTGTTAGATGCTGTTGGCAGTTGACACAGCCTTGCGCCAGATGAGGAGCACACAGAATCATTGAGAATGACTGTGTCAACTACCTTCCACTACACCACCCACCATCATATTTATGAACAAAAGTTAGCTAAAACTCTTCTAGATAAATCAATTTTCACTATCATGGGTGTTGGTCCACTTCAGCATCCTGATCTCGGATGCCCCGCTGTGTGAAACCCCCCCAAAAGCCCCCAAAAACTTACCTTTTCATCAACGGACAAGCGACGGATAAGCCGCTGCCGCCGCCTCCTGCGCGTCCCTCTTACAGAGCGCGCGCCCGCGCTGGCCATCCACAAACGGCCGGCACGGCTGATCCGTCGCCGATAAGGTAAGGTTTTTTTGGGCTTTTCGGGGGGTTTCACCCCGCGAGACATCCCGATCTCGGATGCCCCGTGGTGAGGGAGGTGATCGGCCCGGGAATCTTATAGATTCCTGGGCCGATCCCCCCTGGGTGATGGTCCACTTTAAAGACGACCACCTTTGCTGCTGACCAGACTTGAATGTCTGCAGATGCAAGCGTGCATAGAAGTAAAGGAGATGGTTTGCGCGCTTGCACCTGTATGCATTCAAGTCTGCTGGACACAGGGAGTACACACTGGCCATGGGAGCATGAAAATAGGTAAATATTCACAAATGCCTGGCACAGGTGTGTACCTAGTTTAAGGTATAGCAGGCCTGTGGCCGTGGTCTAAGCATGATCCCTGAGGTCAGTAGCAATGTGAGTTAATGCAGCGATCGCCAGGTTTCACACAGCGTGGAATCGGCAGGAAATCCCAAATTAGGATGCCCCAGGGATAGGGAATTGGCTGGCAATGGGTTTTTGGTACGTTTAAAGCTTCTAGAATTTCACAGGCTCATCCTTGTCAATGAAACCTCCCTCTGTTTTGTATCTGGGCATATCTGGCTTGATGTACTATCTCCTGTCCACACTAGTTACGCCTCATTCTAATTTGTAATTAGTGTTAATTTTTGTGGCCATATTATCAGATCATACTAGTATCCTGATGTCCTTCTGCATATAGGTGCAACTACCACCCATAAGCAAGAGGGTCCCAGGGGAACTTTTTTTACCTCTGATCAATTAATAGGGCCAGCAGGTGAAGCATGCATTACCAAAATGCCTATCTCATCAATCTATATTATATTTTGATCTCATCAGAGTAGTGCATAAGCTTATTACAATGTCCATCCAACAGCATCCGGACACCCTAGTCAGTTTGCATGTTCTTTCTCTATCAGTTTATTTGTAGCAATTTTCTCTGATCTTATCTTGGCATAATAATAATAACCCCCCTCCCCCCGCACATATAGATTCCCAGACCTCTATGCAGTACCATACCCTGACACCTATCCGATCTGGACTGTGTTGCTTGTGAACCTACATAAAGCTTAATTCATCTGTTCCACAATCTGACCAGCAGCCTAACTCAGAAAATGACTTGTGTCTTATGCCACCCGTACTCCAGCCTCATTTATCTGGGACTAGGACTGTACTCGCAGTCCTACTCATCTGACATCAATACATCATGTCAGCAATCAAGCAAATGAAAATCTTTACCTACTTTCCTAATAGTCCTACTCCATTGGCACATCACATAATAATGAACGGGTTCAGCAGGAAGAAGCAAAGCAACAGGGTTACTGATACAGGCAATGCTATAGCCTTAGTATCATGACTGTGGGGGACCATCCCCACTACTGCCACAGTATCTGCCTCTACAACACTAAAGCTTCGGTAACATCACTTGAAGAGGTGCCATATCCACCTCTGCCTATGACCTGCCCCTGAAATACTCTAGTCTTAGGTGTAGAGAAAACAAATTGACTGGTTGGGAAGCACATTGAAGGGCTAAGCGACAACACTGTAAATCAGTGGTGAACTGGCTGGGGCCAGTTAAAATCTAGGCTTGTTTAGGCCTATAATGTCCAGGTATTCCCGTTTTAACAAAACTTGCAGCCTGTGTTAAAAATACAAAGGGCTTTCGAATCTTTAAGTGCTTGCAGCATTTTCCATTAGTGTCAGGCCAAAGAAAGGACAGTCAGGGTGCTAAAAGAAATCTTTAAAGAATGGTGTGTAACAGGCACATATTCAGACTATAAGCACCATAAACACATTAAGTAAACTGGGCTTAATGATAAAGAAAATGGATAAGAATAAATGAATTTGCTTTTGCATTTCTTATCTGATTTTTACTACATATTTCCTATAGCTCTGTCACACCCAGTAGGAAATAACAGGGAACATCTTGTGGAAATATAATGTACCTGTGGATTGTGGGAGTGGCAACATTTTAATCAGCATAAAAGACCCTTGTTTAGACCATATTAAACATCATAAAAATGTGAACTTTGTGTTATGATTCTGGCGTTCTTTCCACTACAGTCAACGTTTAAATATTTTCCATTTTTTTACTGTACATTACATGCTGAGCTAGGGAGATTTCCCTTGTTAAGAATGTCCTCTAGTGTCCTTTGTATAACTTTCACAGCTTCCCTGTTACTGCCAGGCTTTTGGTGAACACCTCCTTTGGCATCTATGCCAAAGCTGTCCTAGTCCCCATCCAGAGCACGTGGCAACCAGAATAGCAGAAGGACACTGAGACAAACAACTCAGCCTTTTATATCATTGCATTTCCACATTTCTGCCCAAACATCCAGCCCTTTTTTCCTTTTATTTCTTGCCCTTTCTTTAGTTCCTCTATATCTCACATTTTTTATTCTTTTTCTTTTGCTTTTTCTTTCCCCTGTCCTTAATTCTATTTCCTGTCATCTACTTTTGGATTCTTTCTTTTTCTCTGTTATGCTCTTTAATTTGCATCTATTTTTAGATTCATTGTTTTTATCTTCTATACCCTTTTGTCCATGCTTCAGTCCTTTTTACTTTTCTTCCCTTCTTTCTCTTTGTTCCTTTTTTGTTTCTCTATTGTTGAAAACATTTGTATGCCCTCTATATTTCTTTTTTTTTCTCTTTTCACCCTGCCTTACATTTCTTGCTTTATTTTTTTCTCTCCCCCTTCTCTTACTTATCTTTCTTGCTTTCCACTCCTTCCTCCTATTTAGTGAAATATTTGTTTTCCCTTATTAAGTGGGTTAACATATGAACATGTGCATTGTAAGAAATCCCGCAGAAGGCAGTTGGCACAGGCAATACAGAGCAGGTACTGTATTCAGATTAGGGTAAAAGGTGGCATAAGCTGCTTTATGAGGATCAGCTGAACTCATTGCAACTGCTGGTTCTCTTTTTCAGGGTTAGTTGACAGCACAGTTAGTTTTTGTACTAGTGCCTCACATGTTGCTGGTGGCCATACACACTGGTGGCAATTATTTGGCACTACAGCTTCTAAATACTCAACTCAGTAAAATGATTATTGAATTCAAAGGTCTCTTGTGCTCAGCACAATGTCATGAGATCCAAGTACCAGCTGCATTTTTTTTACTAATTGTAAGGACTGGCTTTGCTGATTGTTGTGGAGATGTAACCTCCGTGGGATGTAGAGTCACTGGGATGGAAATAGAGAATCCACGGGCTTTATTAGCAAAGAAAGGTGGTGACCTGTACACCTATAACAGCCCCTGTGACATGATGATTTTTTTGTTACACATGTTTCTGTTGCCATAGACAGGTCTATCCCAGTAGGTCGGCACCAGGGAAATCCACAGCCGGTGAGCAACACATGTGGGAGGTCGGTTGGTGGCCAATGAGCGTCCGCCAAGTGCTGTACAATAATAGGGCGGCAGACAGGGTATCTAATTTATGCTTGCCCACCACTGCTTTTGCCCTCACCACCACTCACACACATACAAACACACACTCACAGACAATTTGCTCCTGTGAGTTGTGGGCGGCCGGATTGTTTTCATTGGACTCTGGCCATATGGGCCATGCCCACTGACCACCGGGAACCAGTGCAGCAACGGTAATCGCGCATAGTGTAAACATCAGAGGCAGGGGGAACAGTGGTGGGTAGGCATGAATCGGTTACCCTGCCCACCAGTTGCCTTATTACTCTCCAGCGCTGGGGGGAGGGAGTGGATTGGATGACACTTACTGGCTCTAATGAGGGATGTCCCGATTGCTTGTAATGAAGGGATGCCAGTGACTGCCATGAATGGAGGGATACCGCTCACTGTCTGTAATGAGGGATGCCTCTCACTGCCTCGAATGGGAGATGCCACGCACTTCCTGTAATGAGAGATGCCCCTCGCTGTAATGGGAGATGCTGCACACTGCCTCTGTGGGATGCCTCATACTGCCTGAAATGGGAGATGCTGCACACTGCCTCTGTGGGATGCCTCATACTGCCTGTAATGGGAGATGCTGCACACTGCCTCTGTGGGATGCCTCATACTGCCTGAAATGGGAGATGCTGCACACTGCCTCTGTGGGATGCCTCATACTGCCTGAAATGGGAGATGCTGCACACTGCCTCTGTGGGATGCCTCATACTGCCTGAAATGGGAGATGCTGCACACTGCCTCTGTGGGATGCCTCATACTGCCTGTAATGGGAGATGCTGCACACTGCCTCTGTGGGATGCCTCATACTGCCTGAAACGGGAGATGCTGCACACTGCCTCTGTGGGATGCCTCATACTGCCTGTAATGGGAGATGCTGCACACTGCCTCTGTGGGATGCCTCATACTGCCTGAAATGGGAGATGCTGCACACTGCCTCTGTGGGATGCCTCATACTGCCTGAAATGGGAGATGCTGCACACTGCCTCTGTGGGATGCATCATACTGCCTGTAATGGGAGATGCTGCACACTGCCTCTGTGGGATGCCTCATACTGCCTGAAATGGGAGATGCTGCACACTGCCTCTGTGGGATGCCTCATACTGCCTGAAATGGGAGATGCTGCACACTGCCTCTGTGGGATGCCTCATACTGCCTGTAATGGGAGATGCTGCACACTGCCTCTGTGGGATGCCTCATACTGCCTGAAATGGGAGATGCTGCACACTGCCTCTGTGGGATGCCTCATACTGCCTGAAATGGGAGATGCTGCACACTGCCTCTGTGGGATGCCTCATACTGCCTGTAATGGGAGATGCTGCACACTGCCTCTGTGGGATGCCTCATACTGCCTGTAATGGGAGATGCTGCACACTGCCTCTGTGGGATGCCTCATACTGCCTGAAATGGGAGATGCTGCACACTGCCTCTGTGGGATGCCTCATACTGCCTGAAATGGGAGATGCTGCACACTGCCTCTGTGGGATGCCTCATACTGCCTGAAATGGGAGATGCTGCACACTGCCTCTGTGGGATGCCTCATACTGCCTGAAATGGGAGATGCTGCACACTGCCTCTGTGGGATGCCTCATACTGCCTGAAATGGGAGATGCTGCACACTGCCTCTGTGGGATGCCTCATACTGCCTGAAACGGGAGATGCTGCACACTGCCTCTGTGGGATGCCTCATACTGCCTGAAACGGGAGATGCTGCACACTGCCTCTGTGGGATGCCTCATACTGCCTGTAATGGGAGATGCTGCACACTGCCTCTGTGGGATGCCTCATACTGCCTGTAATGGGAGATGCTGCACACTGCCTCTGTGGGATGCCTCATACTGCCTGTAATGGGAGATGCTGCACACTGCCTCTGTGGGATGCCTCATACTGCCTGTAATGGGAGATGCTGCACACTGCCTCTGTGGGATGCCTCATACTGCCTGAAATGGGAGATGCTGCACACTGCCTCTGTGGGATGCCTCATACTGCCTGTAATGGGAGATGTTGCACACTGCCTCTGTGGGATGCCTCATACTGCCTGAAATGGGAGATGCTGCACACTGCCTCTGTGGGATGCCTCATACTGCCTGAAACGGGAGATGCTGCACACTGCCTCTGTGGGATGCCTCATACTGCCTGTAATGGGAGATGCTGCACACTGCCTCTGTGGGATGCCTCATACTGCCTGAAATGGGAGATGCTGCACACTGCCTCTGTGGGATGCCTCATACTGCCTGAAATGGGAGATGCTGCACACTGCCTCTGTGGGATGCATCATACTGCCTGTAATGGGAGATGCTGCACACTGCCTCTGTGGGATGCCTCATACTGCCTGAAATGGGAGATGCTGCACACTGCCTCTGTGGGATGCCTCATACTGCCTGAAATGGGAGATGCTGCACACTGCCTCTGTGGGATGCCTCATACTGCCTGTAATGGGAGATGCTGCACACTGCCTCTGTGGGATGCATCATACTGCCTGAAATGGGAGATGCTGCACACTGCCTCTGTGGGATGCCTCATACTGCCTGAAATGGGAGATGCTGCACACTGCCTCTGTGGGATGCCTCATACTGCCTGTAATGGGAGATGCTGCACACTGCCTCTGTGGGATGCCTCATACTGCCTGAAATGGGAGATGCTGCACACTGCCTCTGTGGGATGCCTCATACTGCCTGAAATGGGAGATGCTGCACACTGCCTCTGTGGGATGCCTCATACTGCCTGAAATGGGAGATGCTGCACACTGCCTCTGTGGGATGCCTCATACTGCCTGTAATGGGAGATGCTGCACACTGCCTCTGTGGGATGCATCATACTGCCTGTAATGGGAGATGCTGCACACTGCCTCTGTGGGATGCCTCATACTGCCTGAAATGGGAGATGCTGCACACTGCCTCTGTGGGATGCCTCATACTGCCTGAAATGGGAGATGCTGCACACTGCCTCTGTGGGATGCCTCATACTGCCTGAAATGGGAGATGCTGCACACTGCCTCTGTGGGATGCCTCATACTGCCTGAAATGGGAGATGCTGCACACTGCCTCTGTGGGATGCCTCATACTGCCTGTAATGGGAGATGCTGCACACTGCCTCTGTGGGATGCCTCATACTGCCTGAAATGGGAGATGCTGCACACTGCCTCTGTGGGATGCCTCATACTGCCTGTAATGGGAGATGCTGCACACTGCCTCAGTGGGATGCCTCATACTGCCTGTAATGGGAGATGCTGCACACTGCCTCTGTGGGATGCATCATACTGCCTGTAATGGGAGATGCTGCACACTGCCTCTGTGGGATGCCTCATACTGCCTGTAATGGGAGATGCTGCACACTGCCTCTGTGGGATGCCTCATACTGCCTGTAATGGGAGATGCTGCACACTGCCTCTGTGGGATGCCTCATACTGCCTGTAATGGGAGATGCTGCACACTGCCTCTGTGGGATGCCTCATACTGCCTGAAATGGGAGATGCTGCACACTGCCTCTGTGGGATGCCTCATACTGCCTGAAATGGGAGATGCTGCACACTGCCTCTGTGGGATGCCTCATACTGCCTGTAATGGGAGATGCTGCACACTGCCTCTGTGGGATGCCTCATACTGCCTGTAATGGGAGATGCTGCACACTGCCTCAGTGGGATGCCTCATACTGCCTGTAATGGGAGATGCTGCACACTGCCTCTGTGGGATACCTCATACTGCCTGTAATGGGAGATGCTGCACACTGCCTCTGTGGGATGCCTCATACTGCCTGTAATGGGAGATGCTGCACACTGCCTCTGTGGGATGCCTCATACTGCCTGTAATGGGAGATGCTGCACACTGCCTCTGTGGGATGCCTCATACTGCCTGAAATGGGAGATGCTGCACACTGCCTCTGTGGGATGCCTCATACTGCCTGAAATGGGAGATGCTGCACACTGCCTCTGTGGGATGCCTCATACTGCCTGAAATGGGAGATGCTGCACACTGCCTCTGTGGGATGCCTCATACTGCCTGAAATGGGAGATGCTGCACACTGCCTCTGTGGGATGCCTCATACTGCCTGAAATGGGAGATGCTGCACACTGCCTCTGTGGGATGCCTCATACTGCCTGAAATGGGAGATGCTGCACACTGCCTCTGTGGGATGCCTCATACTGCCTGAAATGGGAGATGCTGCACACTGCCTGTAATGAGGGATGCCACTCATTCTGTGCACTGTCTGTAATGGGGTGATTCGGAGGGGCTAATTAAGTACACCATTTGGTTCTGATTTTTTTTCTTATTGTTGTCCTTAGTATATATATATATATATATATATATATATATATATATATATATATATATTTATTTATATATATAGTGACAATAAGATACTGGGCCAGGAACAGTACAGCAGGGTCGTTTCTTAACCCTAGTCTGCCCCTGATGATAGTGACAGGAAAGATGATTCTAGTGAAGGATGATTTAATCCATTGTCCTTGTCTTATTCTATTCTATTCTATCCAAAACTAAAATACAGGTTTTGGCTGGAGCTTTGGGATACTACTACTGTACAGTACATAAATATGTCTGGCCTCAACATTTACACTGGCTTTTCCAATGCAGGACTTCTGAGTCTATAACCATCATTCACCAACAAATAGAAAAAGAGAGATAAAAGTTTAGTTCAGTGGTGGACTGGGGCATAAATCAGCCCAGGATTTCACTGGCCTTCCTTTCTGCTGCCTTCTGAGCCCTGTATGCTTCATAGCTGAGGCTATAGCTTCGCATGGACAGCTCAAAAGCAGGGGCTGAATGTGAGCACTTGATGGAACTGAAACTTTAGTTTTGTAAAGGTGGACAACATGGCAGGGCTGGGTAAGACCACACACACACACACACACACACACACACACACACACACACACACACCAATGGCTATGGTAACGAGCCAGGGATTGGATGAAAGTGTTAGAAGCTGCAGCTCAGACAGCTCCAAAGCAGTGCATTTCCCAGTTTTCCTATGGTCAGTTAGAATACGAATACGAATACTTTATTGGTCGCCAAGTATGTACAGAATACAACAAGGAATACTTTTTGGAAGGGGGGTTCTCCATAGAGCTTGAACCCCCCCTTCCAAAAAGTAGGCCCTTATTTATGAAGGAATGGCGACAGGTAGCGACTGGTGAGCGGCCGGTAATGACGGGTCCCGCCACGAGAACGCCGGCTCCCCACCACAATCACACATTTATCAAGCCAATCCTGCTTAGCGACTCAGATAGCGCCATATAGCGACTCATTCATCATTATTCCAGCCTCAGCCCACAGCGCCAGTGTCCGACCTTGAACAGCGACAGGTATGACCTCTCGCTACCTGGCGCGCTCCAATGCATTTCAATGGAACAATCTTTAAATATTAATAATACATTGTTATTAATTGTTTTTTTTTTAAATGTGAAAAATTCTGTGACCACTTCTGCCATTTAAGGTAAAAAAAAAAAATTCATATTACATATTACATAGTACAGAATTCATATTACAGGTCTGATATTAATGTATTCATATTACCAAATTATTTAAAAAACTTGTTTTTTTTTTGGTTTCCAAAAATATGGTTGTTTGGGGGTGAAAAAACTACTTTTAACCCATCGCCGCCAGCGCTCTGGGGTTTAAACATGCATTTTACAGCGCGAGAATTTTTTGAGCGTGATTTTTTAATGAATATGGTGGGAGCCGGTCGCTAGGGCCAGTCGCTATCATGCGCTCCCATACAGCGCGGAACCTGTCAAATAGCGACTCGTCACCCAATATTCAACATTACGGCAAACCGACTGAGTCGCTATCAACTACCGAACAACGGCCAAGCACAGCGACTACTAGCGGGCGCTCTGAAAATGCCGCTACAGTCGCTCAACTGTCGCTACCTGCCGCTATTAATGAATCGGCCTCCCCGTCTCTTCACTTATTTTACCTAATATTATTTTCTCAGAAGGAAACAGCAAAAATTTTGTGTTACATTTTATTTCCATCTTTTGTGAATTGGCCTATACGTTGAAAATTAAAAGATCCTGCCTTTCTGAATGGAAACATCAAAGAAAGGGTGGCAGGTTTGTTATTATTTGAAACCAACCAAACAGTGTTAAATAACAAAGAAAATGTGTCATGAGAAATGGAATGCTATGCTTGGAAAGGCCATATAATCTCATGGAGGTCAGTTCTGACACAAGAAGGACTAATTCACAAAGTATGAGAAGCGAGTACATTGTGCTATTAATATGAATGTATGCACTTTGGTGGCTTTTTAATCTTGCGGTCTTGTAACCAGTCAAGTGATAACTTTAATTTCCTAGCAGGAACTGAAATCCGATATAGGACAACACAGACTCCACAGACACCAGTTTGTATTAATCAGGCACAACGTGCCAAGCTACACAATGGCCGACTTTCAACACCCAAGAATTAGAAAGCTGAATTTTTGTGGCAGGATGGAATTAAAAATAAAAAACTCATTCATGTTGTCTGGATGATCTGTGAAACTACATAAATGGACCCCATATGGGCTTTTTTCTACAGCCAAATGTGTAGCATTCCACTCTGAACAATACATGTCATCACCCAGAGACATGATTGCAATGTTCAGTCATAACATGCCACAGAAGTTAAGGCTGTCGATTCCTGGGCAACTTCCTTTTCCACCCATCTTTCAAGTTTAGTGTAGATTTGTAAGGTGCTGGCAACAGAAGCAGCAATTTCACACACTCACACAAGGAAGCAATGTAGAGTAACCATTGTTTAGAGGATATTGTTTTCTAAGAAGCACCCAATATTTTTGCAAACATAAATTTACAATTTGTTTTCCATGGCTTGTGAAATATTATCCATTCACTGGGTTGTATTACTGAGTATAAGGATGTGCCTGTTGAGGTGCATCCTTGAAACATGCCTTAGTGACTGTCAAGACCTGTTCGTTATGAAGCACTGGACCCATATGAAGCCGCTCTAGGGAATAGGAGGTGATTATAGTTATTTTTTTATTTTGCCCCAGACAGGAACGTAACTAAATCAGAGGAAAGGTAGAAACATCTTACAAGGACCATTATCACCCAAAGCAGTCCTTAAAGGATGGTCACCTTGACTTTTAACACATAAAAGAGCCCCAGCACTCAACCCCAGTCCAATAATCTGTCTCTAAAATCTGGCTAAAAATAGAGGTCTCAATTCCACACATTTGCAATGCAAATGCCTCTGTGTGTGTGGTCCCAACTCCTATATACTCCTATCTATGATAGCTCAACTGTCCTCAGCAAATGATAAGTTGAGAGTTAGGTTACCTGAGGCTGCCCCTATAACTCAGGTGTTGCACGATAAGGGAAACGGTTGCAACCAACTGCATTCAGCTCAAGATCAAGAAGATGATGCCAAGGGGTATTTCACCTGCTGTAATTGGGTAATGAGACTGTCAGTCATCAAGCCCAGCAAACGCCAGATGGACAGAAACCCAGCAATTTAGAACACACGCTCCTCGGGAAATGAGTAACAAGCCAGGACCAGATTTTTTTTTATGTTTTGTCCATCCCTCTGGGTTTTACTGTACTTGCTGCACACCCCAAAAGTGGACAAAATGCATACAAGAACGTTTTCAAACAGCCAAGGGATGCGTGACATATGCACTAACCCCCCCCCCCCCAAAAATGAAAAACTAGCCCAAAAAATTATAACCAACCTAGCCCATTGAAATATATGGGATAAGACCACACAGTGCAGGGTGAGCACCAGGTCTTATCTGGCACTGTAGGGAACGCATCCCATCGCCAGTGCTGATGATAGATGGGACACTTTTGCACTGGGACCTGACATTTGGGACTACGTTGCAATAGCACTTTCTTATTTAAACTCAGGAACATGGGGATAACTTTTAGCTTCATCCCTCAGGAACATGGGGATAACTTTTAGCTTCATCCCTCAGGAACATGGGGATAACTTTTAGCTTCATCCCTCAGGAACATGGGGATAACTTTTAGCTTCATCCCTCAGGAACATGGGGATAACTTTTAGCTTCATCCCTCAGGAACATGGGGATAACTTTTAGCTTCATCCCTCAGGAACATGGGGATAACTTTTAGCTTCATCCCTCAGGAACATGGGGATAACTTTTAGCTTCTTCCCTCAGGAACATGGGGATATCTTTTAGCTTCCTCACTCAGGAACATAGGGATATCTTTTAGCTTCATCCCTCAGGAACATGGGGATAACTTTTAGCTTCATCCCTCAGGAACATGGGGATAACTTTTAGCTTCATCACTCAGGAACATGGGGATAACTTTTAGCTTCATCCCTCAGGAACATGGGGATAACTTTTAGCTTCATCCCTCAGGAACATGGGGATAACTTTTAGCTTCATCCCTCAGGAACATGGGGCTAACTTTTAGCTTCATCCCTCAGGAACATGGGGATAACTTTTAGCTTCATCCCTCAGGAACATGGGGATAACTTTTAGCTTCATCCCTCAGGAACATGGGGATATCTTTTAGCTTCATCCCTCAGGACCATGGGGATAACTTTTAGCTTCATCACTCAGGAACATGGGGATAACTTTTAGCTTCATCACTCAGGAACATGGGGATAACTTTTAGCTTCATCCCTCAGGAACATGGGGATACTTTTTAGCTTCATCCCTCAGGAACATGGGGATAACTTTTAGCTTCATCACTCAGGAACATGGGGATAACTTTTAGCTTCATCCCTCAGGATCATGGGGATAACTTTTAGCTTCATCCCTCAGGAACATGGGGATAACTTTTAGCTTCATCCCTCAGGAACATGGGGATAACTTTTAGCTTCATCACTCAGGAACATGGGGATAACTTTTAGCTTCATCTCTCTGGAACTTTTAGCTTCAGGTCAGTCCTGAGTTTGCTACACACAGATTTCTGGGCACAGAGCTGTAGACACCCTACTTTAATTTTACACAGCAGAACGGAAGCCCTTTAGCTGCTTGTAAAATCCATGCATCACTCTGTTTCCTGCTGGACAGTGACACGTGCGGCTACAAACAGAATGGAAATTTCAAATCATTTCAGTGTGGGTACGGGAGGGGCCTGCTTCGTGGTTGAGAGAAATGTTTTCCTAATACGGCTATGCCTTGCTGTTAGAAATCTGGCACTCCGCATGGGTGGCATTCATATAGAAATTTACAGTATAAGAGGGGACATTTCCAAAGTCTAAAAAGCTTACAGAGTCCTCCTTCTTCTCCTTCTCAATTCGGCACTCGTTTATAACTACCCTGTCTGGAGAGTCTTTTGAAATGTAATTTGTGCAAAATGATTGAATGCTGGCTGACGAAGAGAACTCTCCACATGAGTTAAAATGACAGTGCAGGCAAAGGGTTCAATTGTTTTTGCTCACCTCATTCTGGTTGTCAGGGACTGTATTTTATTCAGTCAAGCTTTACATTGCTCGATGAGCCATGGTGAACTCACTCCTTTTTGCTGACCTCATCCCTTGAGCCAGACTGTGTTACAATAATGACTTACTGCGATTACAAGGCTTGCAATGCATGTAGGTGTTTTACCCATCATGCAATGCTTTGAGGAGATGTTAGAGTGGTTAATGCTAGGCTGGCTGAGGAGAACAAGCAAAGGAGAGCAGTTCTCCAATGTAAACTGAAATGGCTCCAGCCAGTTGAATAAAAGTGGAAGCTTGGTGGATTTGTTCTCTGGGTGAGATCCTCCTGTCACAATCCAGCATGTTTATATGGATTTTTAATATCAGACAATTTCACGATAGAGGTACAAAACCCAGGAATGTGACCAACCTGGGTCATGTCCTGTGCCCTTGGCACATCCCGATCTGGGTTGCCCTGCTGTGACTTGTTCCTTGTCCCCCAGGCATCTCCAACTGGGATACCCCACTGTATGAAACCCCCCCAGAACGCCCATAACAACTTACCTCTAGTCCAGTTCTACGGCATGTGTGCAGACAATGGTCCAATCAGAGCTACTTCCTGTGCATGTAATGTAACGGCTCTGTTTACATGCTTGCTCAGCAATCAGGAGCGCAGTGGGCGCATCCACAGCAGAGTAGACGCCCCCACCCCCAGCCTATCTGAACGGCTGGGGGCACGGAGCCTGGAAGCAGGTGAGTGTTGCACTATGCTTTTCACACAGTGGGACATCCTGATCCAGAATGCTCTGGGGGAAGGCTAGCAGCCCACCCTGGAATCTTTTAGATTCCAGCGCTGTGCCACGAGAGTTTTGTTCCATAGAACCCTGGGTAGAAGGATCCTGGCACAGATGCACACAGCATATGGAGGGATGCAGAGATTGCTGCCCCAATGTAGGATTCCTGGTGAAGCAGGGGTTTCACACAGCGGGGCACCCTAAATCGGGATGCCCAGAGGAGAATGCAATCACCAGCCCTTAAGCTACCCTGGATTTCCCCTGAGGTAGCTATAAAGGAGGCCAACACACAGGGGGTAATATTACTATACTAGGTCTGTAATTAGGCAGCAGTTACATGAAATAAACAATGATAATATTATTATAATAATACAATTAATAATATTTATATACACAACAGTCATGGTTCCTCAATAAATTCCGGCTTACAATTGAACAGTTTGCATTACCAGAATTACTTCTGGTATGCCCCAAGATTTTGAAATCCTTATGAGTTGAGTTGAATCCTTCCTTTGAGCCTACATTTAGACCTATCTCAAATGTACTTGACCAGAATTAGATATTCCAGAGGACAGGTATGTGATTTTCTATCTGTCCTCTATCACTCTCTTGGGCCACTAAAGGGTACAAAGCCTTGGGCTAGTGGATTATTATTTCTTTCGGAGCAGAAAGGTTTTCAGTCGTTTTCTTGGCAATAAACAGCTGAGATGATAAGGAAGCCAGTGACTCCTGTCACCTTTAACTCACAACAAATACATGTGGTTTAGGTAGGTATGTGGTTTTATAGAAACCACATTCAGAGTTTAGAGGTGTAGGACCGTCAACATTATGAATCATTGTGACTGTAATGGGTAACTGCACCTTGCACTTGTTGATGCCCTGCTAAGAATCTTAGGGAGTTATTTAAGAAGGGATAGCGTCAGGTAGCGCCTGGTTAATGAGAGGTAGCGACAGGTAGCGACTGGTCAACGCAATTCCACATTTATCAAGCAGAATCTGTTTAGCGACTGGGATAACGCCATGTAGCGTCTGATTCATCATTTTCAAAGCCTCTGCGAACTCCGCCAGCGTTCAACCTTGCACAGCGCCAGGTATGACCTCTCGCTACCTGTCGCTCTCCCATACATTTCAATGGACAAACCTTTTCTTCTCCTTAAACTGTTTTTTTTTTTTTAATTTTCCCAAAAATCACAAATAATTATGGTGACCTCTTCTGGCACTGAAAAAGCAGTTTTTTCACATTTCTTACATTTTTAAAATATTTCTTCAAAAATGACATTACAGGTTTGGCATTAAAGTGTTCATGTTACAATGTTGTTACAATGTAATTCCATATGTTTTCGCTTTGTTACTAGTTTATAGATGCTTGAAAACAGACTTTAAACACACCGCCTCCTGCGCTCTGGGCTTCAAACAAGTATTTTTCAGCGCCAGAGATTTGTGAGGCTGTTTTTTTGCTGAATATGGTGTGAGTCGGTCGCTATGAGCAGTCGCTAACATGCTCTCCCATACAGCGCTGTACTGGTCAAATAGCGACTCCTCACAATGTATTCAACATTACTGAACAGCGACTGAGTCGCTATAAAGTAGCGACCCACGGCCGAACACAGCGACTACTAGCGGGCGCTCTGAAAATGCCTGCTACAGACGCTCATTTGTCGCTACCTGCCGCTAATGATGAATCAGCCTCTCTGTTGCCAGGCTTCCAAGCCAATTACCCACCAGCTATACCTGGATACATTTTTACAAGGTCTAAAATGTCTGGGCTGCTTAGCTGACCTTATTTGTCAAATGCTCTCCAAGTATTTAAAAGAAAACTTGCAAAACAAGATATCTGGATTGAGTACATACCACTGTCCCCCTGGCTCCTCGGATCCTAAGAATTTCAACTATTCTTTCCCTGGCTACATTTATCCCATCCCAGTGCCCTCTGTTTCAATGGTCAGGGAAATCACAATAGAGCACACATTTAAATTCAGTAAAGGGCACTGGGGTTCTCTTTTAAAGCAGACCTACACACTCACTGATCTATGCCAGGGTGGTTCTAGATTGCAGGGACACTAAACTAACCTAACGTAGCCCCTCTGCCATCCGTGAGCCCTATATAAAAAATACTTTTTTCAATAGGGGTTCCATCTTATGGAGGACAGGAAATTACTGTCCAGCCGCACCTCCTCCAGTAGGAGCCATGCTTCATTGCAGTGCACAGCTGGTTCCTGTTGCATGCCTGATTTTGGCTTCCTAGTGTTCTTTAATTGTAGGGGCATCCCAAATCCGGATTCAAGGGGGATTGTTAAAAGTAATTTTTAACAAAGCTTTGACTGTACTCAAGTGACTGACATTAGGGCAGTTCATGCATAAAACCTGTAGCCCCAAGCTGCTCTATTGAACCAATCATATATCACTATCTGCATCTACATTTTGGAAGCATACCATCAAGCTCCATTCAAAAATTTTGGGGTGGCCTAGGGAATGCTGTGGTATTGTCAACTCTATAATTGGGGGTAGTTGGAAGGAATAGGAGACAGGTCTGTGGGGAAGGAGGGTGCTGATTTAGCAACTGCAACAAGGTCCATGAGGTCAGAGGACTCCTGGATGACGGCTCCACTTGCTTACTGTACAGTAGTACATCATGGACCTGCTGTTTAATTCTCTAGTAGCTTAAGCAAAGCCAAAGAAAGTAAACTTTGATCAAAACTAAGTAGAAGAATGCTGAAAATAAAGAACAGTTCTTTAAGATGTTCCTAAGATACTGTAGGTCCAAATTTGTAATGTACTTATATCCATTAGCTACACATCTGCTGTAACCTTGGGCAACAGAGCATCTGCCTGAATTCCTATCACTGTATTTTCTAATAAAGACAAAATAGCTCACTTCCAGCTATTATGATGATAAGCTCATCAGATCCATTTTGGTTGGTTTATTCAGGACCACCTTTTTGTATTTATCGTGCGAACAATGATCATGTGTATTGTACAGTCATAAGTGGAATCCTGCTAAAAGGCAGTTATTATTACTCCCATATTTATTCATTATGCCTAATTGCTTTTTTTTGATCTTCTGAACTAACCGCTTGTTATCATTTATCTCACTTTACTAAATTCCCTCTAATTTCTGCTCTTTGCTCCTCTGCCGCCTTCTCTCGTGGTGTATCCAGGTAGCTGGCAGCAGTTTGTTTTCAGCAGGAGAGTCCATGCACCTGTTGTGCTCCTTTCATCCTGATGATTCATCCAGACTACGATTCACTCTCAAGATAATATCAAAATAACATTTTCCAAACTAAACCCTACATATGGTTCCAATTATTAAAGCAGCTGTCATGAACCGATTCTAAAGTATTACTTGCCCTTCATATTGTAATAAATCTTTTTTTATAGAGTGTTTTTTTTATTTTTTATCTTGTGGCTTTAGGGTGTTACAAACACATACAAAATAAATTAAAGTGCACAATAAGGCAAAGACGTATAAGCAAAGCAGCCATTGAGGTCTAGTTGCTGTTGGTTACAGCATCTCATCATCACTCTTTGAATTGCTGTATTGAATAAGTCTGCATCCTATGAGCTGCAAGCATATGGTAGTAATAGAAAAAAAAAGCTATATGATTGTAGCCGGAGCTTACCGTTGTGATCCCAGCAGTGCTCTGTATGGCATCAGGTTGCTTCTAGAAGAGACAGCTGGGACGCTCTCCAGCAGCTGGATGTCTGGGGGTCGGCACCTTGCAGCCTAACAGCAGTCAGCTGAGCCCAGCTCAGCGAAGGAGAGAATTTTATAACATGTGAATATTCAGGATGAGTAAATTCTCTTTAAGACTGAGGGGAGTGTGTAAGGAGAGAGAAGGGGCAGAGACCAAGAGGTTTGGAGTGGATTCCAGCCCCCAGATTACTTTACAGTTTCACAGACCCAAAAGATTATTTTTTCCTCTTCTTGTTATTTCTTTGAAAGAAAAACAAAATCCTGAAAGAGGGGTGTGACTAGAAGGAAGGGTGGATATGTGGAGGGGTGGATGGTGTTGAAGAAGGGTGGTTTAGGGTGGAGTAAGATGACTTTGCCCAAGGTGTAATGTCAGAAAGCTGGATACGTTTAGCTCTGGCTTTACATGCGGAATCAAACCGTGTGATGCAGTCTACAGTTACTGCACAGGAAAATATGCTGCTGAAGGAAAATTATTCCAGTGATGTCTTTTTTTAAAAGGGAAAGAGTGTTAGTACATTATTTTCCTCTTTTAAATCAAGTATAATCCTATAGAAAAAAAGTCCTAAAATTATATATACTGATCAAATACTTTCTCTGATTTTCTACCTTGCACCTAGCAGCTTAAATCTATGAACAAGTTCATATCAAACACCCTGATAAAGGACATTTAAAGAATAGTTCTAGTCCTAGATATGGTTAAATCTATTTAATATTCTTTGGAATTTTTTAATCCCCCCCCCCAACTTTATATGGACATTTTGATTCACTGCTTTTAAACCAGTGCAGAATTAACTGTTAAAAGGAATAGAAAAAGAAGAGAAGTTTGATTAGATCTGAGCTGAAAAATAAGTACAACATTTTGGCCATTAATAGAATAAATAAATGTCTAAAATTACAACAGGTTTGCTTACATTGTCTTTAATGAAAACCGGAGGAAATCCGGTCAAAAATAACCACACCTCCTCGCACACTTGCTGCATGGGGCATGACTTTTGACCCACTTTAAGCTTTATTTGTAAGGGTATAAAGAGATATTGTGCTACAGCATTGGCAGTATGTAAGGATGATTCTGGCATTCTATAAAAACATTTTTCTTTTCAAACTGTGAACTTGCCTACAAAATGTGATGATTAGCGATGGGCGAACCCAAACTGCAAAGTTCAGGTTCATACTGAACTTTATGAGTTCAGGTTCCCAAACCCGAACACAGACATCAGCCAGAAGTTTGTGCTTGAGTTTGACTTCTGGCCAAAACACAGAAATGCTGGCTTCTGAGCAGCCCATCACCCAGCTTCACCTAAAGGATGCAACAGCCGAAGCTGCTTTGAAACTTACCTGAGCCCTGATCCCCTTCCTATCAGCGGCAACGTTCCTTTGAAATGGTCCACGGCCAGGGTCACAGAAGAATGAGCGCCTCTCCTAGACACTTCTAGTGCGTCCATGGCACTATTTCAAAGGAACGCCGCCACTGACAGGAACAGGATCGCAGGGCTCAGGTAAGTTTAACAGCAGGCAGAATTGCCCCCCAAAATGCTGGTCTCCATTGATTTCAATGGGAACTGTGTTCAGTTTTGTTCAGTTATGTTTCTTAGCATCCATTTAGCAGATATGTGTTTGTGTGATGATAACAACAGAAGCTACGGTATATTATCAAAGACAAAAAATAGGGTTTTCACCATCAGAAATGTTTAGGAATAAGCTGGACAATATTAGAGACAGGGTGCATGGGAATCTTGGAATGCATGTGTGGGGTAGACAACACTAAGTACAAGCACGCTTCTTGAGAATATTCTTCTTACTTGTCCAAGATAAGAGCACAATGTTCCAGCACATCTTACAGTTGTTCCATCGCTCAGTTACACTTGATATACAATGCTCTAGCTTCTCCTTCAACAATTCCATTGTGCAAAGCACAGTCCAATACTCCATTATATATATCCATATATACCATAGCTTTTTGGCCTTTCAGTCATTGCTAGCCTACCTTGTTCTGGTCTCAATGTTTAAATTCTGACTGTCTCCCTTTGCTGACCACTGGTTCCTTCTCCTGCATAGGTCTTCTTAGGCTGCACTCCTCCCATTAGTGCTCCCCCAAACCTCTCCTCGAGAGCCACCAACAGGTCACATGTTGCAGGTCTCCACACAGACACCCAGGTGAGGTAATTAGTGTTTAGACAGAGATGTGGAGCCGTCTGTGTGGAAAACCTATAAAACATGACCTATTGGTGGTTCTTGAAGAGAGGGTTGGGGAACAGTTCTCTACATTATTATGCATAATCTACTTGCAACACTAAATAGGACAGCTCACATGTTTCTGTAGGTGATAGAACTTTCTGGGTCACACACACGTGTCTGGAAACATTTCCCTCTTATTGAAAGACATTTTGCAGGCAAAAAAAACCAAAATGCTATATTCACCTTGTGTCCTGTGCCACGCAGCCCAATTGCTTGTCTCTTCTGGGTTATCAATGGGGAGATGCCCTCCACTGCAATAGAAAGGGGCGTGTTAAGACTATTGTAGTGAATGGAGGGGGCGTGCCAGCTCCACAGTCACTGAGACGAGTGTTGAGCAGGGCATCGTGGTCTCGGCGCATCGAGAAGAGACGAGTGTTGGGCAGGGCATCGTGGGACATAGTTCCAGGGATCAGGTAAGAGCTGGAGACTAAGAACAATGACTGTTTCATAATGTATTCATGCTACTGTGAATAAACCCAATATTTTAATGCAGCTTCCTATTACTTCTAGCGCTCTTGAGAAATATTACCAAGGTTAGCTGTTGCTCTAAAACTGGCTGTATAAGGAGGTTAGCTGGGGCTGCTATATTTATGGGTCCCCACACTGTTTTTACCCGTCGCATAATTTTGCCAGGGGAAACACATGGAGCAGCCTGGTGTAACTAAAGCAATGGCAGGTATAAGAAAAGGTTATGTTCAAGAATGAAAAACATGTTTTCTCAACTCTCAATAGACTTCCTCCAGGGCTGGCTGAGAGACTCTAGGGCCGCCTGATTTGGGTTGCCCTGCTGTGTGAAAACTTTGAAATCACCTGCAAAACTCACCTTTCTTGTGGTCCCATGGTGCAACCAAGGCCTGAGGCCGCATCCCCGGCATCTAACAGCACCATTTATATAGGTTGGGGGAGGAAGAGTGATGCAGACCACAGGGAGAGGGGGTGTGACCTCTCCCCTTTCACTTTGCTGGAGCTTTGTTTCAAACATGGCATACAGTGCTGACCAGATGAGAACCCACATATGCGCCATGGATAGGTGATCCTGGAGGGTTTCTGATCCCAAATCGGTATGCCTCAGAGAACTGGGCTAAAAATCTGAGTGGTCGCAATCTCAGGTTTTTGGTCCACTTTAAGAGACACAGAGAGGCTGATGCATAAAGAAAGGTGCCCCTATGCACTATGATGTACATGCATTTCTTTGGCTAAATTGGAATAAACATTGCAGAACATGGCAGGGGGCACAGTCATATATTAAGGGTAAATTTAAGGTGGAACAAAACCCTGAGTGGCCAGCTCTGGAATTTAAAACATTTAAAAACACTGACCAGGCCACATGCAGAGGAGTAGCTAGACTTTCTGGCACCCAGGGCAAAGATTCGAAATGGCGCCCCCATCTGTGCTCAGGCCCCCCTTTGGTGTCCCCCTGACCTACTTCACCCAGGGCTCATGCTCCCCCTGCCCCCCCAGCTACTCCCCCGCCACAAGCATATAAAAACATTAACACATATGCCTATACCTATTTTCAGTAAAGGCACAAAAACATTTATGGAATCTCAAATATTAAACTGGCAGTCCAGGCAAAGAATGTAAAAAATAAATAATACATTTTCTACACTGCAGCCTTTCCATTACAATCTGGTTGGATAAAACTTCCTGTGTTCCTAGATTGAGTACCACGGTATGCAGGCATATTCTACTAGTAGTGACCACCTTGTAGTACGACAAGACCCCCGCATTAGTCCCAGTGACTCCATTCACTGAAATGGTGGGGGCATGCTTTATTTTACTGATGATGCAGTGTGAGTGTGTTGGGGGTACACTCCCCTTTTTTGTGGTTAGTTGTAAATGCCTCTCCACTGTTTCATCTAATCAGTCTGTAATTTGTATGGGCCCTTGCAGCATTTTTTTCACTTGAGTACAATAGGACCTCAAGGAGAGATTTCATTTAAATATACAAGCGGCCAATAGGGGGGTGTGCTAGTCAAAACTGCGAAATAAAACTACTTAATAAATAGATAACATCAACAACAAAATGCAAAATTCATTATATTATTGAACTAAAGGAGTTGGAGGTGGGGGCTTTAAAAAGATTTTAATTTTTGCCTACAATTATCCTTTAAAATGTGTGCCAACCTAAAAGGAATCATGTGTGCGGCAATATATGCATATATGCAAATCTCAACTAACAATGTTGATACATTTGTTATTTTTTGTGACCACACCCAATGTTGTTATTTTTTGTGACCACACCCAATGTTGTTATTTTTTGTGACCACACCCAATGTTGTTATTTTTTGTGACCACACCCAATGTTGTTATTTTTTGTGACCACACCCAATGTTGTTATTTTTTGTGACCACACCCAATGTTGTTATTTTTTGTGACCACACCCAATGTTGTTATTTTTTGTGACCACACCCAATGTTGTTATTTTTTGTGACCACACCCAATGTTGTTATTTTTTGTGACCACACCCAATGTTGATAATGATAATTATTCCCACTGCTTCAAGCTTGGTGAAATTCATATTTAGATCAGCATGCTGTCCTTCAGTTGTGTAAATCAGCACTGCTGTGTCAATAGATTGTACAGCTGTCATCACATTATTGTATCCAGATGCACATGATGCTAAGGTTTTAGGGTCAAGTTTAACATCTCATTTAGCATTTTCCACCATATTGGTTTACAACAGAAACAATATTCGGCTTTAAGGGACAGATGTTAACCTTACTGGCCTACCCCGATTGCCAAGTGCTAACTCACTGTGTGATTGTTAATAGTGTTTAGAGATAGGAAACACAAGCATTATTATCAATGCATTACTCTACTACGGAAGTATTTCAGTAGCTTGTCTTGTGCTTATAATAACACAGGGAAGTCTTAAAAATACTCCCTCTAGAATGAGCATCATTGACACATATCAGAGGTACACAATTGCCCAACTCATATTGTTGCATTATGCCATGTAATATTATAGAACAAAGACATTTTTATCACAGAATTATAGGAAATCCAAAGTTAATACACACACATAATTATTCCTACAAAAACATCTACACCTTTAAGCAACCAAAATGAAAATCCCTGCCAGTATTGTACCTTTGTTTCACTTTACTGTATACAAAAGACTGGTGCTTATCTTGTGTTCAGTTGACTTGTATTCATGCCTTAACAACCTTTGAATTTTGGCTACCACTAGTCGTTCTACTTTTGCTCCTCTTGTTTCTCACCAGCAAAAAGTTAATAAGATATATCCCTGCCCAATCTTAAAGTAATTCTGGCTTGGCCATAGTGTTGCTGTGAAGATTTGGATAAAGAGGCCATAAAGGCCGAAGGACACAGTGCCCAATCATTACCTTGCCCAGGCACCTTAGGGATATTCAAAACCAGTTGTCTGGTGTCTGAGTTCCTTCATCCCGGGTGAAATGTCCTAGAGAAAGCTTTTCACCAAAAACAATGTTTACATAAGGAAGACATTAGAAGCCGTGAAGTTATGCTATTTTTATATATTTTGTTCCCAAAGAAATTGTAAAAAATCTTATACAATCAAAAATGACACTTTATATAGGATGACACTTTTGTTTAGCCAGCATGGTGGGAGACCTTCCCTTGTTCTAAGGAATAGCTTGGTCAGAGTTTAATATCATGGTTGCATTTGCATGCAAATTAAGATGGCCAGTAGAAAATTACCTGTGGTAGTTTTATCTGAGTATCACTTGGGTTAGTTTGTCTGTGCCAATCAGAGATCACCTGTGCTATTTCTAATGGAAACAAAGGGGTCAGCTGGGAACAAGAGCTGTCGGGCGAGAAAGTGGAGATTCACTTGGGCGCTGTGAAACCTTGATACTCAAGCATACAGCACCATGTGCAATATGAAAAAAGGCTTTAACGGGGGATGGCAGCACAGTGATCAAGCAAAAACACATGGAATGACATTGGAGACATATAAATGACATGGCACATGATTGGAAGGCATGAAAACGCAAGTTAGTAGCGGGTAACCGAAGTACAATAATGACTGAAAAAACATTCTGAACAGGCCAGGGACCACGTTTTACTTGATTGAGCACAAAAAAAAATAAACGCTAACCAGAAGTCATAAAAAAAAAACGGGACTGGAATAGCTAGTTGAAGTCAATGGGAGAATGACCCTGAGCGCCTGATGTGCTGTAGCTCTAGGAAACACAGCGCCAGCGCTAACAAAGCACCTAGTGCTCTTGATACATGGACCGCTACATTGAGCTAGGAGAGGTGCTAAACATTTATTTGCATCATAAATATGACTTGCTGGTGGTGGAAAAACACCTGCCGCTATGTGGCATTAGTGTTTCTTAAAATAACCCCATAGTATCTAAATATATGATCAAATATATTCTAATAAATCGCTTTCTATGATTCGGAACACTATAAACCTACAGTCCTACCAAATGCACTTAAAAAATACTCCACTGTAAAAATATGCCTATAATATTGAAAAAAAACGAATATCCTAATAAATATACACACACACTACATATGGTGAAAGTCGAATTCAACAATATAAATGCAAAATAGAGACCAGCAAATATCAACGGCAAAGGCCTCGATTCAGTAAGAGTTGAAAACAATTCTCTTGGTAGTAAAGGAAATTCACTTCAGGTGGAAAATGCATGATCATTTTATGGTTACTGAATCCCCAGCTAGAAAGACAATTGGGTTGATTCAAAGAAACATGTAACAGCTTGGATTTGTGTGCCGATCATCCTATTTTTCACGTCCGCTCGTGCGTTCGTATGAACTTGCGAGTGATTCTATAAGCAAATACGTTTCTATCCTAAAATATACGTCCGTTCGTATGATATCTCCCGAACTTGCCTCAGTCAGTTGTCAATCGTAAAAATCACGTTCATGTGCTCACCTGTTGCGGCGGCAGCCTGTTTTTTCGGCTGCTTCCATCGTCCACCTCTTCCAATTACTTGCGTTTGCCTCTGGTTTTCATTGGTTTTTGGCCTCTTAGATTCGTGCGTTCGTATGTTTATAAGATCTTGCGCATGCGCACCCTCAACCAGAAACTTACCTAAACCTCTTAGCGGCTGCATCCAACTTCATTTCTCGGTCCCTAAAACTTACCTAAACCCCTTAGCGCTTGCATCCTTCTTCATTTCTCGGTCCCTAAAACTTACCTAAACCCCTTAGCGCTTGCATCCTTCTTCATTTCTCGGTCCCTAAAACTTACCCAAACCCCTTAGCGCTTGCATCCTTCTTCATTTCTCGGTCCCTAAAACTTACCTAAACCCCTTAGCGCTTGCATCCTTCTTCATTTCTCGGTCCCTAAAACTTACCTAAACCCCTTAGCGCCTGCATCCAACTTCATTTCTCGGTCCCTAAAACTTACCTAAACCCCTTAGCGCCTGCATCCAACTTCATTTCTCGGTCCCTAAAACTTACCTAAACCCCTTAGCGCCTGCATCCAACTTCATTTCTCGGTCCCTAAAACTTACCTAAACCCCTTAGCGCTTGCATCCAACTTCATTTCTCGGTCCATAAAACTTACCTAAACCCCTTAGCGCTTGCATCCTTCTTCATTTCTCGGTCCCTAAAACTTACCTAAACCCCTTAGCGCTTGCATCCTTCTTCATTTCTCGGTCCCTAAAACTTACCTAAACCCCTTAGCGCCTGCATCCAACTTCATTTCTCGGTCCCTAAAACTTACCTAAACCCCTTAGCGCTTGCATCCAACTTCATTTCTCGGTCCATAAAACTTACCTAAACCCCTTAGCGCTTGCATCCAACTTCATGTTGACGACCCTAAAACTTACACAAACCACATAATGTACATATGTCTATATGTTTCTAAGCGTGTTTTTTCTTGTTTGTGTAATTGTTTTTTGGTGCGCATATTAGAAAAGACACATTTAGGAAGTCTTAAAATATAATTTATTTAAATTATTTGGAATATGATATCTCCCGAACTTGCCTCAGTCAGTTGTCAATCGTAAAAATCACGTTCATGTGCTCACCTGTTGCGGCGGCAGCCTGTTTTTTCTGCTGCTTCCATCGTCCACCTCTTCCAATTACTTGCGTTTGCCTCTGGTTTTCATTGGTTTTTGGCCTCTTAGATTCGTGCGTTCGTATGTTTATAAGATCTTGCGCATGCGCACCCTCAACCAGAAACTTACCTAAACCTCTTAGCGGCTGCATCCAACTTCATTTCTCGGTCCCTAAAACTTACCTAAACCCCTTAGCGCTTGCATCCTTCTTCATTTCTCGGTCCCTAAAACTTACCTAAACCCCTTAGCGCTTGCATCCTTCTTCATTTCTCGGTCCCTAAAACTTACCTAAACCCCTTAGCGCTTGCATCCTTCTTCATTTCTCGGTCCCTAAAACTTACCTAAACCCCTTAGCGCCTGCATCCAACTTCATTTCTCGGTCCCTAAAACTTACCTAAACCCCTTAGCGCCTGCATCCAACTTCATTTCTCGGTCCCTAAAACTTACCTAAACCCCTTAGCGCCTGCATCCAACTTCATTTCTCGGTCCCTAAAACTTACCTAAACCCCTTAGCGCTTGCATCCAACTTCATTTCTCGGTCCCTAAAACTTACCTAAACCCCTTAGCGCTTGCATCCAACTTCATTTCTCGGTCCATAAAACTTACCTAAACCCCTTAGCGCTTGCATCCTTCTTCATTTCTCGGTCCCTAAAACTTACCTAAACCCCTTAGCGCTTGCATCCTTCTTCATTTCTCGGTCCCTAAAACTTACCTAAACCCCTTAGCGCCTGCATCCAACTTCATTTCTCGGTCCCTAAAACTTACCTAAACCCCTTAGCGCCTGCATCCAACTTCATTTCTCGGTCCCTAAAACTTACCTAAACCCCTTAGCGCTTGCATCCAACTTCATTTCTCGGTCCATAAAACTTACCTAAACCCCTTAGCGCTTGCATCCAACTTCATGTTGACGACCCTAAAACTTACACAAACCACATAATGTACATATGTCTATATGTTTCTAAGCGTGTTTTTTCTTGTTTGTGTAATTGTTTTTTGGTGCGCATATTAGAAAAGACACATTTAGGAAGTCTTAAAATATAATTTATTTAAATTATTTGGAATTTTTTGTTTTTTTTTCGTTTAAACATATTTTTTTTTTTTTGGGGTTTTGTTTAAAACATCTTTTTTTTTTTTTTTTTTTTTGTTTACAAACACATTAAAACTTTTTTTTTTTGTGTTTTACAAACAGATTGAAAATTTTTGTTTTTTGGTTTTCCAAACATATTAAAATTATTTTGTTTTTTTTTTAAAAACATAGATAAAATGATTTTTTGTTTTTTTTTAACCAGAAAACGAAAAATTTAAAAACAATTCTAAAATTTTAAAAACATTTAACAAAAGTAGCCAGGACCAAGGGCACTATTCATCATCCTCTTCTTCATCTGTTGGCCCCAACGTCGCCTGTATGGCCAGCAGCTCGGCCACCAACTCCTTGATTCTTTTTTTTTTCCCAGCCAATGTTTTTGGGATCATCCCTGTAACCAATAGAGAAATAAACATAAATAGGAGTCCCAGACCGGTTTGGATGCTGGAAATAGATTTGGGGTTAATCAAATACATGTAAATGCATGACATATGTCATTCTTCCAAGGGATAAAGTTAATGCATTTCCCACAGGTAAGTCTTTAAACTCCTTAAACCGGACCTTCAACATTATTTAATGAAAACCAATAACTATTCCCAAATGATTCTGCACCAGATCAAAGTACATTTGGGAGGTTTTTTGATTACAGCGCCGCCATCTGGACTCTGAAGCATAACACTTAATGAGGAGTGGAGAGTTGGATAAAGTACAGGGGAGTAGGTTACAGTGGTGCGTTGGGAATCCAGAGCATAGCTGGGTTGAGGGAAAGGTCATCACTCCCACAATGCATGGCAGCACCTTACTTTTTTCAATCTGTATCCCATGCTGCCTGTAAATATTGCGCATTCCATATTCCGCAATATTGGTTTTGTTCAGTCTAATAACATGCATTAGATGGCTGAAGGGTGTTTTTCCATGTTTCAAATCTGTAGGTACAGTGTGTTGGCTAATTATTATGTTCTTAATACAAGTTAGGGTCCTCTTTAAGCTAACGAAGTGCCCACATGAAAGTGTGAACTACACATTGGCTACGCGTTTAGTTATGTGTGTGTTATTAGCTAACAAAACATTAATATGAATAATGGCATGGAGACTTACGGAGTTGGTGGCCGACAGATGGCTGGTTGGGGCCAACAGGCTGCCCTTGGTCCTGGCTATGCTGTGAAGAAGTCCCTGGAGAAACATGTGACATTTGGTTAGTACTTGTATAGAGTCACTATTCCCAACATATCTGGCTCCCAGTCTGGCTGACATCACTCACCTTCGCCAGGATCAACTTCCAGCATCTCTGCTGCCTCCTCCTCCACTATCTCACCCGCACCAGAAGCTTCTACAAATACATAATAAAGGAGAACTTAGTTTTTGGCCTGCCATGTATATCTTTGTGCCTATACATGAAGAGTGACATACCAGAGCCTTCCCCATGCCTGGCCGGGCATGACTCCACGCCCACGCGGTTGCGCCCCTCCTCTGTGGTAAGGTCCAGGGGCTGGTCTGAGGAGGCCACAGAGGAGGGTTAGGTCCGTCGCCCGGGAGATCCACCACCTTCACTCACAGATGCAGACTCATGCAGCACTGGTCGGCCTGTACGCCTCCGGGTGCGGCGAATTCTGAAATCCATTTCCAACACTACCAAAGAAAAGTCATTATAAATAAAGGAAGAACTTATACATTTGGAACATATACCATGCAATTGCTTTGTACTTACTTGGGAAATGGATTCCAAAAAACCTCCGCACCCGGGGCATGTGCAGACGTTTCAGGTCCGACCAATGCTGCATTATCTGGGTGTGAGTGAAGGTGGTGCTAGTCACACGGTGTATCTCCGCGATGATCTCCCGGGCGATGTCCCTTTTCTCGCACACATTGGGCGCGAAGTCATACCGGCGCTGAAGCATGATCTGAAAAACATAATGGACACAGAGCTTTTACTTTTACACACAGACCCATATGTGTTGCATCACAAGTTGAGAATTTCATGTCATTAACACACACATTTAGAGTGGCAGCCATTTTTGGGGAGTGCCTTAAAGAGGACGTTGACTGTGAATGAGAGTCTGGTCTTATGTTATATGTATCACACACCATGTACATACAGATAATAGCCAACATCAAGAATCAGGCCACCTGCATCTATGGCATGTTAGGATGGTTTAAACATCCAAGATGTAGGCTTATGCTTAGGCTTTTGGACCACGTGTGTGGCTTCCCGTTGTGTTTTTATGGCTTAGGAAAACAGTGTTCCTCAAACATCCGCATCAAGGTCCGAGACACGCCAGGTTTGACAGGTAGCCCCGCTACTCCACAGGTTAATTAACTGTTGCTAAGCCTGAGCAATTTCCCTAATTAGGACATCAGCATAGACAGGTGAAAACGTGGCCAGGCTCGGCCCTTGAGGATGAAGTGTGAGGAGCCAGTTATTAAACATTAAGAGACCCCAAACTAGTTCCAAACGCATCATTTACATTTAGGCCATCATTGACTATTACATTAAAATGCAGAGGCAGGCACTTACCAGCATGAGGATCTCTTCCTGTTGACGGGTGAAGATAGTGGGCGCCATCTTTATGCTTCTTCAAGGCAGCAGATAAGTGAAACCCCAGCGGTTTCCTGGTTCCGCTCGAACGTACGTCCGTACGAGCGCGTAGTCGTGCGCATAGGCGTCACACGCTGGGCTCATTATTTAAAGGTCCCTGCACCCAAAGCTCATTCTCTTTGAGCATTTGTGGAAGATGGCACCTAAAAAGGCAAGCTCCAAACGACCCCAGCAAAGCCAGACGTCGGAGGGCCCAACCACCAGGTCCCAGCAAGGTAGGAAAAAGCTGCGATCCCAGACTACTACCTCTGCCCCACCAAGGGACACTGGACCCTCTGGAAGCCAAAAAAGGGGCCCCAAGCCACGTGCCCCTGCCGCCAAAAAGCAGGCAACAGCAGCACCCACCACCTCTGCCCCCAGAAGAGGCCGCCCAAGGGAGCCCACACCGCCCATGGGTTCAAGTAGGGCAGTTCGGCAACCCAGGCCCCGCAGCAGGGCCAGAAGCCCATCCAGGGCCCGAACCCCATCCAGGGCCCGAACCCCATCCAGGGCCAGAAGCCCATCCAGGGCCCGAACCCCATCCAGGGCCAGAAGCCCATCCAGGGCCCGAACCCCATCCAGGGCCAGAAGACCATCCAGGGCCCGAACCCCATCCAGGGCCAGAAGCCCATCCAGGGCCCGAACCCCATCCAGGGCCAGAAGCCCATCCAGGGCCCGAACCCCATCCAGGGCCAGAAGACCATACAGGGCCCGAACCCCATCCAGGGCCAGAAGACCATCAAGGGCCCGAACCCCATCCAGGGCCAGAAGCCCAGCCAGGGCCCGAACCCCATCCAGGGCCAGAAGACCATACAGGGCCCGAACCCCATCCAGGGCCAGAAGACCATCAAGGGCCCGAACCCCATCCAGGCCCCGCAGCAGGGCCAGAAGCCCTTACAGGCCCCGCAGCAGGGCCAGAAGCCCACGACCTGCCACCAGCCGGGAACAGAGCCCCCGACCTGGCACCAGCCGGGAACATAGCCCCCCAAGAGGGCCCAGAATGTCCACCATGACCACATCTACACCTGGAAGTTCGGTGGCCAGCCACGCAAGAACACCCAGTCCCTTGGCCAGTCCAGTCCAGTCATTGGGAAGCCAACAATCCGGCCATTCCCCTACCCAGCCCCAGGCCATAATGTCACCACATGTGTCTGCACACATGGAGGAGCAGCCAAGCCAACCATCTGGCCGCACATTGCGCCGCGGCCAGTTGAGTGGGAGATTCTCCCATGACCAAAATATGGCATTGGCTAGTGGCCTTACATTATACTATGACGAGCTCTATGGGAGCAAATCAAAACACACCACAAAGCAGCGCAAGATGGAATTGTTTGAAACCATCCTACGACAAGTAAATGCAGCGGGGGAAGAGAGGAAAGATGTGTCCCAAATTCAGAAGAAAATCTCGGATCTGAAATATGCTGTACGGCAAAAAGAAATTAAAAGGCATAATTACAGGTAAATAAATGATGTCTCCAAATATAACGATTAGGATGTACTGTATGCACATTTTCTGAGTACCAAACGATTTTCTCTTTTCAGCATGAAAACTGGAGGTGGATTTCCTACCAAACTGGAGTTTACCCCTGCTGAGGAGATTGTGCTGGGACTTCTCCATCCGGTCGCGGTCGGTGGACATGCTGGTCTAAGGGACACAGACTCACCGACCCGTACCCACGGTTAGTACTCTTAAATCTGCATGTTTGCCTGTTTGCTAAATAATCTAAAGTTCACTAGTAACAAGATGACGGGATGGCCCTATGGTTTGCCTTGCTTGGCCTCGCACTACTGTGCCTGTTTGTGTCCTCTTTTGGTCCCTGTGAATCACACATTTAGGACCACATCCATTATGGCAAAGATCCAAGTTCCAATTTTATTGGTCAAGTAATGAAGTTTTTCATGAAAAGTGATATATTTGGAATCAATCACAAAACACACATCATTATGGATGGGTTGGCTATTTGTTGTGTGAGTTGTGTTTGAGTTAACAATTTAATTACCCACCCCCAAACATATCTGACCTAGAGCAGCGAGACTCAACTGGCGGCCCGGGGTCCCAATGCGGACCTTGGCACCAGATTCCAGGACCCCTGGCCAGACAGCCCTGCACTCAGTTACTTCTGTGTTGACGTGCTCAGAGCTGCCCCCTTGATCGGCGATGTAGTGGTTGTTCTCCTGCCCAATGTCATGGCTCCCTGAAACATAGCATTGCAATATGAAGTACTGCACAGGAAGTGGCATTGCAAGGTACACAGTAACTTGGTACATCTTTCTCTTGGTACAATCGTGTCCCGCTGCCCCAGCTCTGCCCCATCTGCCACAGTCCCCCCATGTCCCCCCCCCACATAAGCCCCATACATTTGTAACAGATTTGCTCCATCCATCCCATCACCATCAATTCGTGAACTCCCCCCTTTAGCCATCCAATCCCTGTCCCCTCAGCTCTGCCCCATCCAGCCCAGCAAGGGCAAGCAGCCTTTATTAGTTTGCACTTTGAAATCTCAAGCCCCTCCACCAGTGTGTTTATTTCTAACTAGACACCCCCTGCGTCAGCCCCATGCCCAGACATTCAGCTCTCACCACATACCTTTAAATGGACCTTTACATGAAGTGTTTGAGTACCCCGGACCGAGCGAACGGTAGTCTTAATCCAAAAATTTGCGTTGCAAGTTGTATGCTGACTGGGTACACTTCCTGACTTAGAACTGAGGTCAGTTAGCAGTTTTCTCGAGGCATTGCACCTATCTAAAATTGCGTGTCTTTTAACAAATGTCCCCATTGCTGTAGAGTTGCTTAATATTACAAATAGTGGTTTATTTGATTACATAAAAAAAAATGGTTATGTGTGTGTTTACCTTGTTTGTTTTTCTCTTCTTCAGCCCAGCATGATCCCTCAGCAAGGGTAAACTCACCCCCCAGTTTGGTTATGCCTACCAGGTCCGTACAGCATAGGAGCCCAGATCCGAGATTTCCGGTAAGTTAATATAGTACCATAAATACTACCAAGTGCTTAAGCATGTGTTAAACTGTGGGAATCCCAAATTTGGACGCCAACTTACACTTTTTTTTTTATGTCCCTACAGACCCGCACACTCATGGAAGAGATCCAGGAATTGGAGGAAGCTGATGTCTCCATGCAGGGCACGTCGGATGACCTCCCCCTGGGTCCCAATTTGGAACTGCTCCATAATGTTTCTCTGGCCAATCCTCAGCAGCAGAGTGAATCTCCATCCATTGTGCATGCACATGGGGAGACTGACACAACAGTCCCCAGTGTTCACTCTGCTGCTGAGGATTTGCAAAGCAGGCCTGTTGCTGTTGAGGGGACGACACCACGCGGCAGGGCACGCCCAAGAGCCAGGGTAATTGTGCGGCGGACTCCATTACGCCGCCCCACAATTTCCCAGGGGAGGCAGAGTGCCCTGCTTCAATTATGGACCCAAGAAAGGGACTCTTATGAGGCACAGCTCGTTACAGAGCGTGAGGAAAGGCATGCCGACATGGTCACCATCAATACCAGTTTACAGGGCATCCTCGCGGAGTTGCGTACCCTCAACAGCAACATGGTAACTGCAAGTAATGGCATCCAGTCAGCCATGGCTGAGATGACCAATATGCAGAGAAACATTGTGGAGCAGTTTCAAATTCACAATGCTGCCATGGCCCAGGCTAGGTCCCATTCACATGGACCTCCACCTGGACCTCCACCTGGGTATTATGGGCAGCCACCCTATTAAGCCATGGTTGTGTGGGACATCTTTTCTCTTAACCCCCACTGTATTTACTTGTCCTTTGAGGTTTCAAACAATCCATTTTGTGTTGCTCATGCAGGTTGTGTTTTGTATTTGCTCCCATATAGCTCCTTAGAGTAATGATTAAGGCCACTAGCCAATGCCATAGGTCTATGTGGAGTGTATCTGGCCACTTATGGCTTTAAATATGTATTTGGTTTGTGCTCCTCCTGTTTGCAGACATGTTTGTGTGACATTATGGCCATGCCCAAATATCCCTGGGCACAGGCAATATTAATGACTGGACTAGGCTGGCCTTTGGACTGGGTGTCCTTGTTTGGTTGTGCCACTCACTTCCAGGTGTAGATGTGCTCGATGTTTTTTTTGTTATCTCATCCATTTGTAACCACAGATGTATGTGGAATGTTTTCTGTTAAGCACAATAATTTTAACTTTCCTAAGTAAACAAATATTCTCACTTACAATACTTGTGGCGTTTTTAGTGGGAACACATTTTAACCAGCTTGGGCTAAACCAGAAAATTTTTGGTTTAAGAGGTGTAACAATGCAAATATCAAGCTAAGGAAACTACATGAAATACATTAGGCAACAATTAAGGGAAAAATGTTTTAATTTGAGGTAATGCCACATTACGGCAAAACAACATATTTAACAAAAAGGCTAACACAGACACACAGAATGTTGATACACGAAATAAAATTAACTAAAATGCTGCAATATCAAGTTTGCTCTAACTGATTGGGCAGACTCACTGGGTGGCCCAACAAAATTCTCTCCATCATCCTCTAGGGCTGTAGAGGGCAGGCTATCCACATAACGTGGGACACGTTCGAGTATAGCAAAATTGTGCAAAACAGCACATGCCATGATTATGTCGATCACTTTTTTTGGATCATATTGCAGGGCGCCCCCAGTATTGTCCAAGCAACGAAAACGGGTCTTCAACAGCCCAAAGGCCCTCTCCACAACAGCCCTGGTCTTGCGGTGCGCACGGTTGTACGCTTCCTGAGAGGCATCCTGGGGCCGCAGCACAGGCGTCATGAGCCAGGGTAGAAGTGGGTACCCGGAATCACCTTAAACAGACAATTAAATGTAATAAAAATTAAAAAGGCAACACAACAAACACAACGAATTTTACATATATCATAATGATGTAAGGTAAAGGGCAAAAAAAAACACCCAGGGCACATTAGCAAAATAACTAGTGCCACTAATGTAGTACATAATTAAAAATGGCACTTCAATATACCAATTAATTAACAAACATCTGCACGGCCAAGGGTAGTTGGAATTTAAATATATTTTTAGTTTTCTGACATGTTACAATTAGGATGCTGCTGAGGGGCTATCAACATTTATATGAAAACTACAATGTATGCAGTTTAAGTCCACTTTGCCATTTAAAGACCAATACTACAAAAGGAGCAAAAGCTCACAGATACTTGGGTATAAACTCCCAACCAATATATTTAGGGACATGGAACTTACAGACATCCTAACTAAAGGGAAAACATTCTGAAGGACAAAGCGAGGCAAGCATTTTGGTTTGGAGTTCCTAATATATGACCCAACAAAAAGGCAGTTTCTGGCTTATGTAAAGAATTCAAATACAAAAAGATCAACAAATACAAGATTAATCCCACATTTAATAGCACACAAATAGGACACACTTACCAAGCAGCCATGCACCCGAAAATTCTCCTGCCTCAAATCTCCTAAACAACCCAGATCGCCTGAGTATATACGAGTCGTGCGACGATCCTGGGTAGCCGGCAAGGACACTCATAAAACGCATGTCCGGACCAACCACGGCCTGGACATTAAGGGAGTGTCCCATTTTTCGATTCCTTAAGGCAAAAACATACAAAAAGGGTAATTGATATTTGTAAAAATGAAAAAAAAAAAAAAACATGTCTGCACTCTATTGGGAAATACTAATGAAAAGCCTAGATAAAGCAGCTACACAAATGAGGGCTAAAAAAATATGCTGCCGCAAAGGACAACAGGTTACATTACACGTTGGCCAACATAATAACCAATCTCAATACCTATATATATACTCGTCGGCAGCCCTAGGTACGAGTGTGCAGTCAATAGCACCAATAACGTTGGGCATGTCGGCCACATTATAAAACCCAAGCTTAATGGCGTTTCTGGCTGCCATATCATCCGGAAAATAAATATATTTTGGAGTTATGGCAGCCATGCCTTCCAAAAATTTAGATAGTGCGCGGCTCAGCGTAGGCTGTGACATCCCCACGGAGAGGGCACCCAGCCTCTGGAACGAGCCGTTCGCCAAAAATTGCAGGCAGCCAAGCATCTTGGTCATACCTGAAATTGCATGCCCCTTCCTTGTGGTGCGGGCTAACCATGGCCGCAGCTCACTATATAATTTATGGAGGGAAGCGCGATTAAGCCTGGTCAGCTCGAACAGCTCAACATCATTCATGCTATCGATGTTCATGCGACGACGCAGGGGCAATCTGCTCTCAGACATCTGGATCAACTCAATGCCAAAAAGCATAAGCCCTTGATGTGCCACAAACTCGCTCCTCTCCATCCTACTCCCGAGGCCAAATAGCTGCCGGCAAACATTTCGTAAAGCAGCTCTTTAATGGGCTTCAAAACAATTAGCAATCACCTCTCTGAATTGGTCGCAAGCCCATGTGAAGGACGGAAAAAATAGTATCTGACGCAAATAATACGATTTGGACGGGAAAAACACACGAACTAACGCAAAATATACGATTCCCGTACGAAATGCGTATGTTCATATACGTCTATGCGCGAACGATCGTGCGAATACGAAATGGGCAAAAAAACAAGAAAAAATGACAAACACCCACCCAAACTTACGATTCTCGATACGAAATCAATTAACTTTTGCTCTTTGAATCGAGGGGAATGAAAGACAATTGTATGTTCACTCCTAAGAAACGTAGTGAATGTAGGCCAAAGTGTCAAAAATATATAATACATGTGAAAATATAAGCGGTAATGAAGAAGGGATGTCGCCACTCAAGGCTCCCCCAGCAGCCACGTGTTCTGTATAGCGGCCTGGTAGTGGCTCTCCTTAGCTATTTATTTAGCCAGGAAACCAATCCCCACGCACACTGCCCCAATGCACAACTAAGCATCGATTGCCAAACCCGAAGTGATGCAATCGCACCACTTCCAGCTGGAGCACAGCAAAATGCTGTATAAAACTACCTGGGGCTCCACCCTCTAGTGATCAACAGTGATGATAATATTGATGGGCAAAGCTGCTTCTTCATTTGAGATAACTAAATGTTTTGTGCATTTGCTTGGTTTTCTTTGGATAAAAAGCTTAAGGAAAGGGACTTAAAATCACATGCCACTAGGACATACATTATTCTTCATTCGGTTACCTGTAATGAATGAATGAAAGCAAGGTAAAATTCTTATACATGTTATTAAGAAATACAACAGATTTAGAAGCCAGCCGCTAACTTATTTTCATGAGGTTTTGACATAATTGTTTTACCAGCAAGTGAGTGTGAAAGGTTCACAGAAAGCTTAGCAAAGAGTAAACCTAAGACGGCAGACGTCTGAGGAGCTCTAATCAAGGAGTGCAGCGCTACACATGAAGGTTTTTGAAGCATCCATAGGTTAACCATTAAATAGTCCCCCTTGTTCTTTAATTATCTGCCTTAATTTGTAAGGGAATTTAGTACGATTTCCTCCACAGACAGGCCTTGGCAGCGGTACCTAGGAGTTGGCTCTCTTTGTAACCAAATGAAACCTCTCCTGGGTACGAGCTCACTAATCAAGCGAAATACGAGTCCAGCTCTACTGCTGAAATTCATGGCAGTCATACAATAAAATGTCTAGGACATAGTTGCACGTGCAGGAGAAATGTGGGAGCAAGCTGTCAATTTTTATTAATTCTCAATCACCCTAAATGAGAATAGGCGGAATTTAGAGTTGTATACATATTTTTTCGAATGGCAGGTAGCCACTCAGGATTCCAATGACAATAGTATATTACAGTATTATTATGATTATGAAGACTCGTTCAGATGAGAAATGATTTAGTGTTATCATTGGAAGTGGTTAGCCTCTGCATAAACGGTATGGTCACCTTGCAGAAGTGTAATCTATGAAATAGGAGTATAGGGACCAACTAGCAGAGCTCCATCCAAAGGCCAAGCCACTGCTAGATAAACTAGGCACCATGCCACAACTCTATTGTTGTTAAAACTCTTTTCTTCCTTGCCAGAATCTACGGCAGTGTTTTTGCCAAAACATGGGTCATAGCCACCTGGTAGTACTCGATATTAGCAAAATATCACACTGTCCTACTGTCACAAATGCTTTATTGCTAATATATACAGATGTGTCTGTCCTTACCTTTTCTCTTGGGTAGTTATGATGTGAGATGTTTGTCACAAGATGACCAGCTTTTCTTTTTGTGACACTTCGCCCAACAGATCATTTCAGGGCTGGAAATAATTTTAAAGCAAAAGTGAGGAAAGCAGATCCAATGCCATCCATTTTTTGATCTTCAGTAGCCCAACCAGGCATTCTGCAGATTCAAGTGTAATCTGTAACCAGATACCATCCCCCACCTGATCATAATATAATCCCCAACTGACTGGTGTTCCCCAGTCAACAACAAGGACACAACGGGAAACTAGGTAGAAACACAAACAATGTTGGAAGATCTATTGTTGCAATTTGGGTCAGATCTTTAGTGAGGAGGCCATGAAGGTAGGACAGTGATGGAGAAGGGTGGTGATGGAATTTCAAAGAGACTTTTTCGAGGCTAACATCTAAAGATAAGAAGCATTTTACACTATACATTTGCCTTAGAGGCTGTGCATTAGCGGACATAAATGTTAGGTGATCCAGTGTTTCCAAATACTTTAAAGGCCACATAATGGAGGCCACCAGATGTCAGTTTTAGAAGGCGTCCAGCTCCATTGAAGACCAGGAGCCCAGTGACCCAAGCTGTGTTTGCAGAGACTGGCAAGGAGGACCAAAAGAAAGGACCTGGAGACCAGTGGCAACAGCTAAAGTGTGATCAGCAGCAGCAACAAAAGACAGAGAGGGGGTGGTGATGAACCAGGACCTAGGAATTAATCTGCATCACAACAAAGGGGCAGTGCAGGTAAAGTGTAAAACATGTGCTATCGACTTCTATAGACAGGGCTGTTTTTGTGGTCCAAACATTGTATGCTGCATTTGCCAAAATGCAATGTAATGCAGGGCATAGACATGGGTACAGGTGTTAAAAGGGCCTAACAAAGACCTTATCTAAACGATAATTTTTTGTCCTCAAGACTAAATTTGATTAAACATGCACTGCATGAGGAAATTATCTTTTATGCTAACAAGATGTCTGCTACTGTACCTTAGCAAGTGAGCTTACACTGCAGTCTGGGATAAATACACAGATCTTTGTTAAATGTAATGCATAAAGCAAGATGGTAATCTTTTAATTGCAGCCGCCTAATGGCCATGGTTGACAAGCTTCCAGTTGCCCTGTGCTCATAATTTTCCCTGTTTCAGGGCTTATGTATTCATATTTACAACATTCTACAAAATTGGTTCAGTGTGTACTAAACTTTACTACCAGCCTCTAGTTTTAGAGTGACTCTTACATTTTAAGCCCATATTATGTCAACATTTTCCTTTTTAACCTAAAGTAACGAGCTTGTTTAGAGCAGGAAAGAAAGTAATTCTCTTCTGAATGTGACCCCACTGTAAATCCTCCTTCTCTGGCGTGACAAAACAAAAATGTTGTCTAACTGAAAGTCATGGGTACCATTAGAGTCAGGGGGGTTGCCATTGATATAGGGATTCCATGTTTTTGTGCTGATCATATCCATATATTTTAGATATCAGGGCAGCTAGGAACGATAGAACGTGAAGGTGTAAAAGAATAAGAAGGAGGTTTTGTCGATAAGAGAAAGATAAAGGAATATGGAAATGAGAATACAAAGGAGGGAATGTGTAAAAGAGATGGAAAAGGGTGGATAAGGAAAGAAAAAAAGATAGAAAGATGTGTGAACAAATAAGAGACAGAGGCAGGAAAATGCAAATGCAATAAAGAAAAACAGATCCCTACTAATCCTGCTAAGAGCTTTCCCTTTGTAAGAGAATTGATTGTGTCTCCTGGTGACCCCCTACAGTGAGACATGGTGCCCTGTGCGACCACACAGCTCACACATCCCAAAGGGAGCATTGGGTACCAAAAATAAATAAATAAATAAAAATAAATAAAAATATATTTTTAACGGGTGTCAGAGAGAAACACGAGTTAACACGAGAAATATTGTCCTGTACATGGGGTAAAGACAGTATTTGTATTATGTATCCTTTATAAAAAAAGAGGAACCCCCATAACCCTATAACAGGCTTATGTGGCAGAATCCCCCCATCACCCTATAGCAGAGCCACCATATTCTCCCACAGCAGACTGTGTTGTAGAACAACCCCCATCATCAAATAGCAGACTGTGGCCCTTATTTAACAAGGGATAGCGCCAGGTAGCGACTGGTGAGCGAACGGTAATGGCGGTCACCGCGACGAGAACGCAGGCTCCCCTCCGCAATCACACATTTATCAAGCCGATCCTGCTTAGCGACTGACAGAGCGCCAGATAGCGAATCATTCATCATTATTCCAGCCTCAGCCCACAGCGCCAGCGAGCTACCTTGAACAGCGACAGGTATGACCTCTCGCTACCTGGCGCTCTCCAATGCATTTCAATGGAGCAATCTTTAAATATTCATAATTAATTGCTATTAATTTTTTTTTTTTTTTTTTAAATGTCAAAAATTCTGTGACCACTTCTGCAATGTTAGATTTTTTTTTTTAAGGTAAAAAAAAAAATAAAAAAAAAAAAAAAGTTGTGCAGAATTGATATTACAGGTCTGATATTAATGTATTAATATTATAAAATGTTTTGAAAAACATGTTTTTTTTTTTTTCTAAAAATATGGTTGTTTGGGGGTTAAAAAACTACTTTTAACCCATCGCCGCCAGCGCTCTGGGGTTTAAACAAGCATTTCACAGCGCGAGAATTTTTGGAGCGTGATTTGTTAATGAATATGCTGGGAGCCGTTCGCTATGGCCGTTCGCTGTCATGCGCTCCCATACAGCGCGGAACCTGTCAAACAGCGACTCCTAACCCCGTATTCAACATTACCGCACACCGACAACAACGCCCAAGCACAGCGAATACTAGCGGGCGCTGTGAAAATAACGCTACTGTCGCTCATCTGTCGCTACCTGGCGCTATTAATGAATCGGCCTCTGTGTTGCAGAACAACCCCCATCATCCCCATAGCAGACTGTGTGACAGAACAACCCCCATCATCCCCATAGCAGACTGTGTGACAGAACAACCCCCATCATCCCTATAGCAGACTGTGTTGCAGAACAACCCCCATCATCCCTATAGCAGACTGTGTGACAGAACAACCCCCATCATCAAATAGCAGACTGTGTTGCAGAACAACCCCCATCATCCCTATAGCAGACTATGTTGCAGAACAACCCCCATCATCCCTATAGCAGACTGTGTTGCAGAACAACCCCCATCATCCTATAGCAGACTTTGTTGCGGAACAACCCCCATCATCCCATAGCAGACTGTGTGACAGAACAACCCCCATCATCAAATAGCAGACTGTGTTGCAGAACAACCCCCATCATCCCTATAGCAGACTGTGTGACAGAACAATCCCCATAGCAGACTGTGTGACAGAACAACCAACATCATCCCCATAGCAGACTGTGTGGCAGAACAACCACCATCATCCCCATAGCAGACTGTGTGACAGAACAACCCCCATCATCCCCATAGCAGACTGTGTGGCAGAACAACCACCATCATCCCCATAGCAGACTGTGTGACAGAACAACCAACATCATTACCATAGCAGACTGTGTGGCAGAACAACCAACATCATCCCCATAGCAGACTGTGTGACAGAACAACCAACATCATTACCATAGCAGACTGTGTGGCAGAACAACCAACATCATCCGCATAGCAGACTGTGTGGCAGAACAACCCCCATCATCCCCATAGCAGACTGTGTGACAGAGCAACCAACATCATCCCCATAGCAGACTGTGTGACAGAACAACCCCCATCATCCCATACTGCTGATTGAGGAACATTCTGCACACAGCCCGTTATGGGGGGGGGGGGGGATTCTGCACACAGCCTTTTATGGGGGTTTTGGGGGTGGAGAATTCTGCACACTTCCTGTTATGGGGTGACTGGGGGGATTATGCACACTGCCTGTGATGGAGTACTTGGGGGGATTCAGCACACTGCCTGTTATAGGGTGATGAGGGGATTCTGAACAACGCCTGTTATAGGGTGATGGGGGGATCCTGCACACTCCCTATGCTTATTATAGGGGGATTGGGGGAATTCAGCACACTGCTTGTTATGGGATGATTGAGAGAGGATTCTGTTATATGGCGAAGGAGGGGTACTCTACAGACTATGTGGCAGAGCCACCCCCGTCATCCCTATAGCAGACTGCGGATTGGGGGACATTCTGCACACTGCCTGTTATGGGGGGGATTCTGCACACAGCCTTTTATGGGGGTTTTGGGGGTGGGGAATTCTGCACACTGCCTGTTATGGGGTGATTGGGGGGATTATGCACACTGTCTGTAATGGAGTACTTGGGGGGATTCTGCACACTGCCTGTTATAGAGTGATGAGGGGATTCTGAACAACGCCTGTTATAGGGTGATGGGGGGATCCTGCACACTGTCTATGCCTATTATAGAGGGATTGGGGGAATTCAGCACACTGCTTGTTATGGGATGATTGAGGGAGGATTCTGTGCGGTGCCTGTTATAAGGCAAAGGAGGGGTACTCTACACACTGCCTTTTATGGGGTGTTGGGGTATTCTGCACACTGCCTGTTATAGGGTAATTGGGGGGATTCTGCACAATGTATAATATTGTTTCTTTTTGGTGAAGTATATACTGTTCTCAAGGGGTATAAAGTGGGAGGAAGTTATAGTGTGCCTGGATAAGGAGTAAATATATGACAAGCACCTCTGTGCAACTGTGCATGCGTGATATTTTGCAGTGGGATGGGAATGGTTTAAAGGGACAGTCCATTTTCGATTTTTTAAAGTGGTTTATATTTATTTGCCAAAATGATGTTCTCAAGGTGCTGAGCTATTCTAGTATTTTTTTCTACAAGCATAAGGAAGTGAGCTCTATACACTAAGAACACTGCTGCCATGGCTGCTGCTAATGCAAGGTAGCTCACTCACGCTTACACATGTCCAGTAGCAGTGTCACCATATCTTTTCTTGTTGATCTTGGTGTACAGTTGTCAATAGCAACACATTGAAGGCATTGAAAACTGCTTCCATAAAACACACCTTTTCTAACAATAATACTCAGCTCAGCACCATGAGGACATCCTATTGGCACAAAAAAAATACACTTTCCAAATGGAATGGAATCGAAAGTGGACTTTCCCTTTAAGTTTGTGAATTTTCAGTATACATGGGGGGTTGATCCTCTTTAAAGAGGACCAAAACCCAGCAGGATCGGCCCGGGAATCTATAAGATTCCTGGGCCAATCCATTCCCTCCCTGCGAGGCATCCAAAATCGGGATGCCCCGCTGTGTGAAACCCCCAGGACGCCCGCTAACCTTACCTGAATTCGAGTCCAGCGGCGCATCCGCAGGCCGCAGCCACATCTCGTGCTTCTCTTTAGCAGGGAACGTGCCCGCACCGGCCATTCGTGAATGGCCGGCGCGGGCGCGCTCCCTGTTAGAGGGAAGCGCGAGATGCGGCCGCCAGCGTTCTCGGAGCCGCTGAGGTAAGATGTCGCTTTGACGTGCATACCTCAGCGGCTCCGAACACGCTGATTGGACGAGCGGCCGTGCATGCGCCGTAGGAGTGGGGTGAGGTGAGTTGTATCTAGCGATCTGGGGGGTTTCACATAGCGGGGCACCCCCGATCGGGGTGCCCCGGGGGGAAGGACCAAAACCCAGGATAGTCAAAATCTTGGGTTTTGGTCCACTTTAAGAGGCCAAGATTTATTTTTATTGTATATAATTCTTTTAAATAACATGTATATATAATTTATTATGAAGCAGGATATACTGCACACAATAAAATATCACCAGCCTCAGAAGTTATATATAGTAAATTTCAATTATAATTGACAGCTCATGAAAGTGTTATTTTAAACTGTTATCACATAATGCATAATGCAAAAATTAAAATAAAAAGATTTTAAAGCAATACAAAACCCCTTTAAAGGGATATTATACTCCTCTTCGCCCCCTTAGCAGGTGATTAGGTGTCCACAGAATTTTCCAATTTACAGGGTGATGGTCGTGGCAGGGGTGTGGTTTGGGACATTGGTTAAAGTGGACCAAAAGTAGCCCTAGCTAGCTAAAACTCTGCAAGTGGCATGATTTTCTTACCTCTCCATCTCTGGCATCTTTCTTAGGTTGTGCACTGCTGCAGCCAATGTACCTGAATGGCTGGTATGGCCACGCACAGCCTAAGTTGCACATGGATTTCCAGTGCAGCTAGGTTTCCATTCTGCTTCTCCATGTGCACATTAATATGAATGACTGGAGGAGAGCTGCATCTTCTCTGACTTAAACCAAGCCGCCTCCAAGGTGTGGGGCATGGTGGGTTTTAGAGAGTTTGTATCTGCTAAAAAAACAAAAAATACAGCCCATTTTATATCAACTAAAACGTACCGACTTCTAGGACCTGCAGAATGTGGAATCCTCAGTGTGTCTGGCTCCCCTGCTCATGCAGCTATGCTCACCCCTGCCACCAGATGCTGGGCTATGCTAGGCACGCAGAGAGATAGGAACAAGGGATGCCACACATTTGGCAGATTACTCCACTGTTTCACAGTAGATATGTTTATAGATGTGTCTAAGGAATGGGGCATCCCAAATCCTAGTCTATGATTCTGACATATTGAGACTGTTGCATGGAAATTGTAGTTTGCTTGGTTCTTTCAAACATTATTCGAATTATCATCATTATTGCTATCATTGTATCTTTGTTCTTAAAGGAAAGCACATGCTTCCATGTTTTTGTTCCAGCTACACATTGTTTATGCAGACGTCTGCATCTGTAAAGTTATTTGTGTGCAGCTCAGACTGTTCCACCAAGGAAGACCTACCATGGGCAGCCTGAAAACATTTCCCTTTGTAAGCAGAGGTGCTTGTGAATCACTAGGATCCCTCGAAAATGGAGGAAAAGATAAGGCATGAAACTCTGTGAATGATGTTTATTAATGCTCCTGTTGTTATTCCTGCACTGGCAAGATTACAATCTGATGCATTTTGGAAAATGACCTAATATTACCTTACTACATAAAAACAAGGTGAAAACATATGGCTGTACAAATACCCAGTGTCTGATACAATACTCCACCTAAAGGCCTATATTACTACAAAACAAACTCTCTGTCTCTCTAGCCTGAGAGCCTATCTGCAACACTGAACTTCAAGCTGGACTTTAGTAAAACATAAAAATGACTTTAGATACTACACCTTACCCCCAAAAAGTGTTGAGCATTGGATATGGTTCAGTTACATTCAGGGCCGGAATATGAGCGGGGCTTGTGGTGCCCAAACCTGTGGCCTCCACCACTTTCCCGTCAGAGGGGGGCCTCCACCAACCTCTGAGCATCATCAGTTTGTTGCCCGCAGGCGGGCGGAACAAGAAAGAAAACAATTGGTCCCCCTCCCACCTGGAGCCGGCCCCCGAAGCACAATAGAGCCTAGCGCTTCCTCTTCTGCTTCAGGGTGCGCAGTGTGAAGAGGCAGGAGAGGAAGCATGTGTAGGAGACAGGGAGGGGAGAAGCCGGCAGGGGCAGGAGCAGCAGGTCTGTGTTGTGAGTGTGAGTGTCGGAGCGGCGGCGGTGGCCGCCCAAACAAGACCCAGTGGGAGGAAGAGCCGAAGAAGAAGTTCTGCGGTGGCAGGTAGGTGACGTCACGCGGCCAGGGGCCAGAAGAAGTAAAAGTTTTTAAGTTTAAAGTTAAGCTAAATTAACCCATCTAATGGCAGCTACTTAAAATTCATGTAGCTGCCTCTCCTGTCATTAACTGCCAGCTACATACATTTTTTGTACCTGGCTTTCCCCTTGCTAGCGGGCAAAAAAAAAAAAGCCTCTCACCTGACCCTCTATCGAACCGGACAGGTCTCCTCTTCATCCGGGGGGAGGGGCTTCGATCCCCCACCAAGGCCCCCCCGACTGTAGGGGAGTGCCCAGAATAGCCCCCTCCCCCCCGCTTCAGTAGCCGCCAGTATTACATGTAAAAAAATAAAATAAAAATGACATTTACTCACCACATTTACTCACCACATTTACTCACCTCCGTGCCTTATAGCTCCCGCTGGTTCACCCCCACCCGGCTCTTCAGTCTTCAGAAGAGTATCCGACAGGCTCTCTCTCCCTGACTTCCTGACGGGCGTCGCCATCTTGCCGAGTAGCGGATGACGTCACCATACGGGTGTCACCCTGGCTCTCGGTGGCTCAGCTGTCAGATGCGGTGATCGCTGGGCAGAGGAGGATGGGCAGGGTGATCCTCTGATCATCTGCCTCTGCCTCTCCCCTCCTCTGGTCGGCGATCATCGCATCTGTCATCGGATTGGCGAGGGACACAGGAGCTGACAGAGATGAGTAAAGATTTTTTTTTTTTATAAATTACATTTTTACCATGTGTGGTGTGTTTTATTTACCGTTAACCCTTTGTAAACTGGTAAGGGGTCCATGAGACCCCTATACCAGTTCACAAGGCTCTGGGTCTGGCAAGTCACCTGCTGCTAGCGGCCCTCCACCACTCTTAATCTGGCACTGGTTACATTTGACTCAAATTTTACCAGATCAATTCAGTTCAAGCAAATAGAATATTGGCAAATTTCAGATAAACGTTGTCCATCTCTTTTTTTATGAACTGTGTCAAAAATAAATAAAAAAAGAATGGCCTTTCCCCCCATCAGACATGGGGGCTGGTATCCTCCAGCCGTTATGTCATTCTGGCTCTTATGGCCTTCTGACATGAGGTTTTCCTGGGATCCATGGGTCAACTGATTTAAAGAAATTTATTAGGTAAGGCACAACATATTTATAAAGAGAGGAGCATTTTCCTCAAAATATTAAGTAATAATTCCATATGAGGTATTTATTTAAAGGGACAATCCAGACAAAGTCAATACTACGGCAGCAAGGATCTCACTTGAAGCCTGTCCCATGTGCCTCTCCTACATTTACTCATGCTGGCAGTGCTAAGGGACATGTCTGACTGTGCAACCTTATTTGAGCATTGTCATGAAGAAATGAAATAAATAGGAGGGCCAAACTATAGGAAATGGAGGGGAGGCACATGGTACAGGTTTGAAGAGACCCTCCAACCATTAAGGCTTAAAGTGGACCAACACCCAGGGGATCGGCCCGGGAATCTATAAGATTCCCGGGCCGATCAGATTCCTCCCCGGGGGCATCTGAAATCGGGATGTCCCACGGGGTGAAACTCCCCAGGACGCCCACAAACCTTACCTCAACCCCGTTCCAACGGCGCATGCGCGGGCCGCGGCCGCGTCTCACGCTTCCCTCTAGCAGGGCGCCCACCCGCGCTGGCCATTTGTGAATGGCCGGCGCGGGCGCGCTCCCTGTTAGAAGGAAGCGCGAGACGCGGCCTCCAGCGCTCAGAGCCGCTGTGGTTGGACGCCGCTTGTACGTGCATACCACAGCGGCTCTGAGATCTCTGATTGGACGAGCAACCGCGTAGGAGCGTGGGGAGGTGAGTGTTTCCGGACGTTCTGGGGGGTTTCACACAGCACCGAAGTGGACCAAAACCCAGGATAGTCAAAATTCTGGGTGTTGCTCCACTTTAAGGAAAGTCTTTCTTTTAAACTACAAAAAAAAAACTCTAGTCTGCAAATCCACTGCTGGTCTCAAGCAATCCGGCTGATGTAAAGAGCAGCATCCCCCGCTTTGTACCCGCGCTCACCAACATATTAATTTAAATGTGGGCCAAGAGCATGCATAGATGCTGCTCTGCAAATCCTCGCTGCGGGCACCGCATTTTATAACCTCATAAAACAGGACAAAGATGGGTTTTGTTCCGCTTTAATGTTGATCACCCCACAGCAACTATTTATCAGATTCGGTCGAGGTCTGCAAGGACCCTTAACCCCATACTCCTGCCTCCTATGGGCATTAAATTTAAGGTATAATTTTCCGCACAAAGCTCTGTGTTATGGGCACCAGGAAACAGCTGCTGCCGTGCCTTGGCAATGCATGTCTTTTCCTGGAAGAGGTGTGTGTGCTTCATGTTCTGCTATTGTGTCCTGTCCCTGCTAGATGGCTTGACAGGGTGGAAATCTGTTGCAGGGCTCAAGGATGGTGTGTGTGTGTGTGTGTGTGTGTGTGTGTGTGTGTGGGGGGGGGGGGGGGGGGGGGGGGGGGGTAGGTTAAGTAAGTTTATTGCCCCTGAGAAGAGGACATTAACCCATCCTGGGACAAAGTTGCACCGTAACCTCACTTCACTTGTACTTTAAATTGTTAAATCCCATTCCTTAATGAACTGTTTATCCCATTGCAGTGAAATTCTGTATATAAATGCTCTAATGTCTTCTGCATCCATCTCCTTCTTCGTAGATCACATTCCAGTGTAAAACATATATAATCCCCCATCACAATGCTACACACAAACACGATTGAAAACATAGCAGAACCTTGAGGGTCTAATAATATATACACTGTTCTGCTAATCAACCAGATTTAAGGTATGTTACAGTACCTCATTTCAGCAGTAGGTGGTACTGTAGATATAATCTGCAGATCTTTGTTGTAGAATAGCATCTGTGGAAGACCCCCTTAAATTCCTTTATTGATTATTTCTGAGGAGAAAAGGGATTTTTGGGACAATTCTATTTAATTTCCTCTTGGTAAAATGTTGTTTTATATTAATTATTACAGAACGCAATTTATAGGGATATATAATAGGATATTGTAAAACTTAGTATTAGTAGTATTGATGTTCAGATTAAAGTTAAGTTAGAACTACATTTGGCTAGAAATGGGTTTCTATAGAGAAAGGGAATAGTACACTTTTGTAACTTTATCTGAACTGAAACTGAAACAACTCCCGTTCATCACAAAATGGGTGTTGTTCCGGTTGAAGGGAGGCATCTCATTTGCCAATGCCCCCCCCCCCCTTTAACCCCTTCAGTGCCATTTAGATTTTGTCACCAGTTGTTTCCCAGCATTTTTTAGGCATTTTGCACAGAACTGTGATTTTTGCAGGATATTCAAGGCATTTTCAAGAAAATTATATATTTTGCATTGTTTGTTATTTTTCAGTCCTTTTTCAATATTGCTTGGTGAAGTATGTGGGGAACATTTTGTAGCATGTTTTAATAACAAAAGTAAGGTTTTCAAGAAAATCATATTGCTTGTAAAAAGCCTATTCCTTCCGATTACAACGATACCACATATTCCTGTCCAGGAACTCCCCAAATTCAAAAGAACACTTTATGAGATTTTCAAAAAAAATATATGAGTTCTATCAAGGGGTAAAGCCAAAAAAAAATAAAAAACAGAGTGGGCCCCCGTCTAGCAAAACCGGCCCTGGCACCAGTTATGTGGACTAATAGCTACCAGCCTAAAGGCTACCACCCCACCGGGCCCTTCTGCACCCGCTGTTTTTTTTTGGGGGTGCAGATAATGCAGAGTTTTGGCAAGTGCTGGCAAGGGACTTGCTGGCTCCTCCTGCCCTTTTACCTGGACTTACCAGCTCGCAAATGGATACGTGTGAGAAAAACAACACACACACACACACTTGTAAAAGTCATTTATTAATACTTTTTAAAATAAGTACCTACATCCTTGCATCGCCAGGTGCTGTCCCCCGCCATCAATTGCAGCTGAAACTCAGTGTCTGAAGCGGGGAGTGAGGTGTAGCATTGTACTGCACTGCTCGCAGCTTCTGCCGTTCACTCCTGGCTTTCCCCGCTCACTCCCCCTGCAGGGAGTGAGCATCAGCTCCTTCAGCAGTATAAAAGGCCTCAGCCTGTGGCGGTGAGTGAGCTGTCTGAAGCCAAACATGGGGCAGAGAATCTGTGTTCTCTTCCCTGCTGAAGATCCCGGCCCGATGCTTAGAGGCACAAAGGGTGTGAGTAATATTTTCCCAATTCCAGCAGTTTCATTATGCAGATGCTCCTCTAAAACTTAGTGAAGGAGAATCTGAGATGTGTAATATTTCCTGGATTTTCATTTGACTACCCTGTAGATTCTGCCTCACACCCCTGCCAGAGAACACTAACTAACTTTGGATCCACACAGTCTGTATCCCTTGCATGACTCATGTCATGAGTCCCAGGGGCAACCATGCTGCCCCTCCATAGCTTCCAGTGGTCCCTGGTGCTGTTGGCCAGGCCGCCTTCCTGCAAATGATCTTTCTTAATTACTCTTTCTCATAGAACACCTCTGCTCAGAACAGCTTGAGCCCATACCCCCAATGGCCCCATTCTTCACTTTTCCTTGGACAAAGTCTCTCTCTCTTCTATGCAGTGCATTGGAATAGCTGTTGTCCCAGGAAGTTCTCTCATAGCTCATAACCCCTTACATTCTCCCGTGTATCCATAATGGGCTTGCTACTTCCTTCCTGGACTAGGACTCCTGCCTGGGCAGGTAGTTCCTTTTTCTTATTCTTCAACTCACTGCCCATACTTTTCACTTCTGATACAGGACTTCTCTAGGCATGTAGGCTTCTTCTAGGCATGTAGCTCTGGGCAATGCCATTCTCCCAACCCATCTAAAACCAAGGGATTGGTGCCAAATATCAGGTTGGATTTTACTGGCCACAACCAGCCTGTAACATTTCCTGTGAGCTCTTCCCCCAATGTGATTCTCAGTTGGTCCATAGTCCATAGTTTAAAGCAATGGTACAGAAGATTATTAGTATTGTAGGCAGATATTGTGACATGGTGGGTACCCGCAGATGGCATGCTTAAATTATAGCATTGCAAGGGCACATCACAGGCAGTGGTGAAGTGTTAGTACTGTAGGGACAGACAATGTGGCAGGGGATTAATATGGCCACCCAGCCATTATGCTGCAGCTATAGCATTGCAAGGGCAGAACATGGGCTGGGGTGTCTCGGGTGGACGTTATAGATTGGCTGGGTGTGCATGGGAGGTGTTGGTGGAGACACAGGAGTTAGGGGGTGGAGGGGCTATGCTAGTAAATTTCCAGTAGTTATCCAAATTGAAACAATGTAGCCAATGTAAACATAAATCTGGTCAGGTACACTATACAGGGCAACATTATAAGTAGGACATGTTGCATGCAAAAAACAGGACAAATAATAAGGAATAGACATTAGGGTCATGTAAAATTGTGTATGATGGCATTATTGGGTTTAATAACGATAGATATCAACTTATGAATTTAGTATATTGAAATAACACCTAGATATTTAATAAACTGTGTGCTAAAGTTCAAGCATCGGAATTGGGTGAAGCTTTCAATCTTTCTGCTTTCTATGCCTATGTCTCCTACTTGACGAAACACACACATATGTAACACTGCACAGGCACGTGGTAGGACAAGGCATCCTTGTTCTTTGTCATAATTGCCTTTTGAATTTACCTTTCTTGGGGGAATAAGGTCTAACAAAAGCACAGCTATTTGTACATTACCCCCGAGCATGTAAGCAGTGCCAGGTTAGCCTTGATGTAATGAAAAAGTCTTAAGGGCAACATATACAAGGGTTTGGGACTGGGAGGCAACTTTGGAACATTACAGCACAGTTTCCATCTGCAGTCACCTAGGTCATAATGAACCACTCACAGAGTAAGAAACATGCCACTATTCTTGCCGTGATACACCCAGTGATTTCCTCTCTCCTTTCTATCACAAGGTCCATTTACAGTTAAAGGAGTTGAGTCACTCCCAAATTCACAAATATATTCCTTATAAAACAGTTTTTGTTCACTCATTACCTTATGGACTTTAAATTGCTTTAAATTGCTTTCCCCTGCCTACATGCTAAATTAATAAATTTTAGCCTGTTCAAATCAGCTTTTGCTTCATATACACCAGTGCTGATTTTTTTTTTATATTTAGCTCTCAGGCTAAAAAGTGATAATTGTATCAATATTCACAACAAAACTTTTTAGTCATCCTTGAGCAAAACATTTCTATTCATAACCAATTCAAACACATACCAACAGTATAATCAACAAATTACAGGTCCAATCTTCTCCAAAAAGTAAATTCATTTATTTAAAAGGTGTATCCTCATAATGACTAAAAAATATGCAGCAAATTGCTTATTCTTTTCCTGAAGTATGACCCATATTATTGCAGACCATGGGCCTGATGCAGAGCCTCCCCCGGTCTGAGCTTAAAACCTTCCGATTGTCCGGGGCTCCCGTTTGAATCGTGGCTCAAATGTGATGCAGAGCCTCCGTCGTAATGGCTCCCTAACTGATCCGTCAATTTGACTTGACTCGGGAAGTGTTTTTTGCTCTCTCGGGTGCCTTCAATTTGATCGGGGCTTCCGTTCCCGTTCACACGGGCGGCCCGTTTTTCCCAGCTTTTTCCTTGCTTTTTGAACGTACCTGCTTGCCTTCCGTCGGATTTTACCTTCCATTTTGGTGTTTTTTTCAAGTATACTTACATCTCCATGGCTCTTCAGTTGTCAATCTGGCTACACGCAAGCGCACATCCCTCAACCTCCATTGGAATATACATATGGCAACAACTGCCAATTTCACACATATATATATATATTTAAATACATTTTTTGTGGTTCCTTCTTCCTTGTCCTTAATGCATACCTTAATCTCCTTGTTTGTTCCTTCTTCCTTGGCTTTAATGCATACCTTAATATCCTTGTTTGTTCCTTCTTCCTTGGCTTTAATGCATACCTTAATCTCCTTGTTTGTTCCTTCTTCCTTGGCTTTAATGCATACCTTAATCTCCTTGTTTGTTCCTTCTGCCTTGTCCTTAATGCATACCTTAATCTCCTTGGTTGTTCCTTCTTCCTTGTCCTTAATGCATACCTTAATCTCCTTGGTTGTTCCTTCTTCCTTGCCATTAATGCTTACCTTAATTGTTTGTGAGTTTTTCTGATTTATTGTCCCATATCTAAACCTTTTGTGTCATGTAAATGTGTGCTGATGTTGTGTGTGTACTTTTGCAGGAAAGACAACTCTCAAAATATAATTAATTTTGTTTTATTAAAACGTTTTTTTTTTTTTGGTTGTTTCCGTTTTTTTTTTGCATAAAATTGTAAAAATTTTAACTTTTGTCAAAAAAAAAAAATTAGGCCTCGGGGTCTTGAGGGTGTGGTAATCTTTGATCTGTGAATGAAAAACAACATTCGTTTAGCATTTTTTTTTTGGTTTGGTTGTGCATCTGGAAAAGGTTGGTAAGATGATTTGTAAGGTGGACAATCTGTATGTACAGGGTGTGGGAAATATCTAAGATAGACTCTTATTAAGGTCCGCTTTAAGGCCTTTTTTTTATATTTTTTTGGGAAAGGTTTCTGAATTTTAGTTTTCAAATGGAATTGTTTGCTCATTTTCTTTAGTTTAAATAAACACCACTTACAAGGTTTTGGCCGCACATTGCGTTGGGGGCGGAGTCTCCCTTCAGCCTCCCTCTGTTGCTGTTGTGAATCTGTATGGATGACAAACACACTGATATTAGAGACTGTTGTTCTTTCATGAATATAATATTAAGTTAGGCTTCTAGGTATCAATTTACTCACCTTCCCCAGCAACCTCTTTCTCCTCGCCCCCTTCCTCACTCATCCCTTGGGATGTTCCAGCGACGTCTGAATCTACAACAATAGTGCACATGAGTATCTGTATTTAATGCATGTATTGCCACATATCTAACTATATTTCCCTTACCGGAGTCCGGTTGAGGCTCTGTTCTGCTAGACTCCCTGCCGTCAGATCCCCCCCTCCCCTGCATGCTGAGGTCCAGAGGCTCCTCCGAGTCACTTACAGAGGAGGGGGTGGCCGTTGACCCTGGCGGTGGGCCACCTACACCTTCACCTGTTTCGCCCAACACTGGGCTGCGTGTTCCTGGTCCGGGTGGGGCGGAACCATATATTCCATTCATGGGCTGAAATACAAACACAATCATTAAACCACGCCCAGGCGATGCCAGGGTTATAGGTGCATTTACATTTTAAACACTTACATGGAAAATGTTTTGCGAAGTACCGCCTCACCCGGGGCTTATGCCTTCTTTTTAAATCAGACCAGTGTTGGGCGATCTGGGTGAAGGTATAGGTGGTTTGGGATCGGCGTTCTATCGCGTCCACCACCTCCAGGGTCAACGTCCGTTTGTCATAATCTGACGGCAGGAAGTCGTAGCGATTCCTCAGCATCATCTGTTATGAAAAAATACAAGGACACACTATTAATCCAACAAGTACATTACAGTTTTCTGGCCTAACTCAAGTCACTTTATTAACCTCTTACTGCCTCACATTGCCCTAGTTCTGCTATCTGCATGTAGGCTAGTTTGTTGCTGCGTACATGTGTTAAACTAAGGTGGGCTGGTATGTAACGTGACAAACTAAGTTGTTTCAGACTATTCTTGCGTTTTTTTTTTTTTTATTACAAGGAATGTGTGCGCGCACATAAACGCACGCTCGCATACTCACATCCATGATGATGTTGTCCTGCTCCGGGGTAAAGATGGCGGGCGACATCTTGTCTTCTTTACCAAGGTATAGCTCTGACGTTTCCCCGCGGTGACGTGCGTGCGTGCACGCAGGCGCGCACTCGCTGTTGGGCACACCCACACGGGAAACATATCTAAAGAACAAGCCACTCCGCTCGGTGTAGGATACCATATCAATATGGGCAGACCTAAAGTGAGCAAAAATAGCCAAGCAAGGCCAAAGGCACATAGCAGCCGCACACATGCCTCATTCTAAATAAAACAGAAGAGCAGGCACAACACACATGCAGAACATGCACCAACTAAAACGGTGGGTACTCCACAGACACAGGCACATTCCCAAAAACGCAGGAGCAAGGAGACATTAACCCATTCACCCCCGCCAGAAAAAAATAAACAAACACACCAGGGTGCTAAATCTAGTAAGACCCTGCAGCATACTCAACCTCAACACACCAAGCATACCCACAAAACCAAACACATCAGCAAGGGTAAGCGTATTGCCAAAACAAACACCCCACCAAGGTCACCCACCCCTCCACCTCAACCCTCTGGTACTCACAATTCCAGTACCTCAGATAACACATGCAGCTCAACATCTGATAGCTCACCAGGAACCCAGACATTAACCCAGAGCAGCACATACACAACATCACCCTCGCCCCTAAGCCCAAAATCCACACACGACTCCCCAGATAGCCAACCATCTATTTCAAGTGATGCAGGGGACAACACACACCCATGTGGCCGCAAACGACGCCGTGGGTCCCTAACAGCCGTTTCGGCGAAGCACAAAGCATGGCTGTTGCCAATGCTGTTTGGGTACATTATGGGGTTATGTCCGTCGAGAAATGGCAAAAATCAAGCGGACATTTGGGGACCTGAAATCATATAGTTGGAAAAAAATGGACATGCGCCGGCAGCAGAGGTAAAGGCCATTTTGAATGCCTTTATAGTTGCATTGATAACAGAATGTAACACTTATTAGGTGTGATTTAATCTTCCCCAGCCAGCAGACAGGGGGTGCCTTACCCACAAAAATAATCCTAACACCCGCCGAGGAACATGTCTATACATACATACACCCTGCCAGCGTCCAGGGGCCTGCAAGAGGCACACGACACAGACCGGAATGTAAGGTCCCAAGGTGAGTTTGAATTTTCCATGAGCTTTTAAAATGAGGGATAAAAGCCAGTGTTAGGCTAGACAACACACTCTACTTTGGGTTTAATTTAATTTTACTTTCTCAATTCCAAGGCCAAAGGCAACAGGACACAAAAGGCCAAGCAACCCCTGCCTTAACCCCGAGGGCAAGGCCAAACCAGGATTCAACAGCACAAACCCAAAATGAGGATTTGGAGGAGGTAAGTCAATGGTCCTTTGTGTGTACTTTTAACTTTGAACTAGGAACGATTGGTGTGCCATAAAAAAACTAAAATGAAACTAGATTTATTTACAGCACAGAGTAAGCACACCCATAATAGAAGATATCCGAGATTTTAAGGAGGACAACCCACATCTGTTACCAACCACTACTGAGCCAGTGGCCGCAACGCAGTCAACACAGCCACAACCACCACATCCACAACCTCTTTCCTAACCCGCAACAACCACCCAGCCCACTGCTAGAACCCATACCAGGCGCCAGATTAGCCAAAGAGTGCAACTGCAAATTATGGAGGAAGCGTGGCGCCAGGAAAAAATAGCTTTTGCAGCTAGCACACAGCAATTCAATGCCACTGTGTGCACACAATTAACCAACATAAGTACCCAATTACAGGTATTAAACCGAAATGTGTCTGCCCTTACCAGCCATATGGGTGACCTAGTCCAACAGTGGCAGCACATTAATGAAAGCCTGGCACACATTGCTGCAAATATTGTTCCACACCGGTATTCATCTGCACCATCCTCCCACACATACCATACAATATCTGTCCCCACGTGTAAGTTTCCTTTTTAAAAAAAAAATAAAAAATGAAAACTAACAATTTGTTTAAGCACAATAAAAAGTAAGCCGAAAAAACACTTGTGTTGTATGCAAATACATTCTCAACAAGTTGCGCACGTATGGTTTGTGCGGTGCCACTTTGGCTGCCTGAGAAAGGAGGGGTGTGCTCTTCAGCAAGAAAAATATGATCGGCAGGCAGGTCAGAATATCTAGTAACCCTGCTACGAATGGCCAGGTTGTGTAGGATCCCGCAAGCGATTACAATTTGTATGACCTTGGCCGGCTTAGATTGGAATGCCCCCCCAATCTGATCTAGACAGCGAAAACGCATCTTGAGCAAAACAAATGCTCGCTCAACCACCGAGCGAGTCCTCCTATGGGCAGTATTATAGCGCTCCTCTGCCTGGGAAGATGGGTGCAGGATGGGGTTCAGCATCCAGGGGAGCAAAGGATAGCCAGAGTCACCTGCAAAAATAAACAAAAATAAACATTTTATAACAACTCCCAAAGTTTAGGGGTGCATAGCAACATTATTAAAGAGGGACAAATAGGTGAGCGGGCTAGTGTTGTAGGAAAAGACATTTGGAATGAGGCTACCTGCACATCCAACCTGGACACTCCTTAAAAATGTCTGTGGGATGGTACTTACATAAGAGGGCAAGAACAGGACGCAATAGGGTACAATCACTTAACCCATTTAATTTGAAGCTCCATAATTAGGCTCAAAATATACTACGAAAATAGTTACAAAATAATGTGTTAAGGGAAAAAACACAGTCAGACAGGGTGGGCAACCAATACAAGTTTCATACACATACCCAGTAGCCAGCCACCAAAAAGATCGCCAGATTTGAATCGCTCATCTAGGCAGGAATTCCTCAAGATGTGCGCATCATGCGTCGACCAGGGAAAGCCAGCAAAACGACTCCCAAAAACCAATTCAGGGCCAGCCAGTGCCTGCACATTTATGCAATGTCCCATCTTCCAGTTCCTGCACACAGGCAATAAAAAAGAAATTAGGTAAACCCTGTAAAAAGGACCCCGAAAAACCCCCCAAAAAAGATAACAAATACTCATGCCATCGATGTCCAAAGGCATGCGGTGCAGCCTGGTTTCTGCCATACTCAGCAGGACAAGACCGCGGAGCTGGCGCCGCTGATGTGCTCCAACAGAGGACTGCATATTATTGCCCGAGTGCAAATACGGCTGCTCTGACTGGCCGTAAGTGAAGGCTCGGCGGCCCCGTTTTATTAGGGTGATTTCAATCGGAAATCAAGGCTCTGCATCACTGAAAAAAACGGACCGTTTTCCCGGGAAACAGCCTCGTGCGAGCCGAAAATCGGAAAGGCGGCTGAGCGCACACCTGAGCGCATAAACGCACACTAATATCAACGTAGCACCCTTTCCTGACCCGATCAAAGCCCAAAACCAACGGGAAAACGCACGGGAGAGCTGAACGGGGAGGCTCTGCATCAAGCCACATATCCTTTGATCAATAGCAATGCCCTGTTTCTGTCTCCTAGAAATCCTAGCATTAATCTCCCATGGGAGGGAAAATCCATCGAAAAACTTCCCTTTCTCATAACAATAACCCATTTTATCGACTCTTATCCATGTATCAAAATATCAAATGTCTTTTTAACTCTTCATCACCCCATCAGAGTGATTCCAAAAATTGTTCATCCTTGAACCAATTCTTCGACACCCGTAGCAATACCTTTCGGAGACTCTGGAACTCTCACTTCAAGTGCTTTTGAAATAACTGCTTCCTCTTTCCTATCATTTTTTATTGAAGGCATACCTTGCAACACATGTTGTACTACTTTAGAAAGTATACCCGTGGTGCCCTCCTTTTTCTTTTTTGTTTTTTTCAGACTGACTCATGTGCATTACTTCCGATACTTCACCAGGTAAGTCTTTTTCTTCTACCTCATTCTTTTTTATTTTAGGACAGTCTACATACAAATGATCTGTAGCCAGGACCGGATTATCAAGGAGGCACAAGGGGCGTGCGCCCCAGGGATTCTACCACTTGCCCTGCAAAGGGGCCTTTACCAACCCTTGGGTTATGGTCTAGTGCAGGAGGCTTTTCAGTCTTTGGCCTGATGGGCCGTGGGGCTGGCAACAAAGCTATTGGAGGCAGTGGGGGCCCTCACGCCTGGGCAATCCTGCAGCCAAAGCCACCACAGTGCAGGACGGAGTGTCTAGAGCAGCAAAGCAACCACCAGCAACGCTACAGTGAAGGGTGTGTGCAGAGCTGTTAATCGGTGACCGATCACTCCACATAAGCCACCAAGCCCAGCCGCTGGCAGCTCAATGCGGGAAACTGTATTCAGCTGGACCAGCTTGGCGACTACATTGCCCCCCACCCAGAATGGCAAAGCAGCACGCACCTGCAAGGGTGGCATAAGAGACTCAATCTGATGTTCCAGTATGTAGGTGGGTGCCAGGCTAACTCCAATCAGTTATTTGGCTGTACTATTAATTAAAAAAATACTGTATCTGGGGCCTTCACCAGATTTTGTGCCCATGGCCCCCCCCACACTTAAAGTGGACCAAAACCTACATTTTTAACTAGCATCCCCTGAATTGTTCCCCCTATGTAGAGTACCTTTTGCCAATTCTCACTGCTCCTGCTTCACTCTAATCCCAGATAATGGCGCCTGTTTTAGCTGTAAAGCTCCGCCTCCTTCATTTATTGCCCCTGCTGTGTGTAGCAATTATGTCATTGCCACAACTACACAATGACTGGTCGCCTGCCATCTTCCAAAGAGGGACAGCAAAAAAAAAAACAGTTTTCCAAAAGCGAAAATATCGATTTCTAGTTCTACACCATAAGAATGGAGTATTGGCAGAGGCTTTGGCCAAATGTATTTCACAAGTTGAGCGGGTTCCGGCCCTGTCCTGACACAAATTACAAATTTCCTTTCTTCTGTACAGTCCTGTACAGACCCTTCTTCCTACATTGGGTACAAATCTCTCCATCACACTCTTCTTTATCATGCCCATACACCATACACCTCCTGCAACCTTTCACCATACTGGAAAAAATCCCAGTTCACTTTTCCTACTTTAAATAGTCCTGGAGGCTTCTTTTCTTCTGAAAATTGACAGCATATCTGTACTTGCAGCACCAGATACCGTAATTATTCAAAATTTTACCCAGAAACGTTCCTTCTTTACAGGATTGCTTCAGGATCACAGCGATATCCTCCTGCAGAAGAAAAAGTGAGTATATCTGGACCATCAAAATAACTGCGTGATCCGCCCGATGTGGGGTGATCACCAGGCTCTTGAGCCTCTCATAGCCCCAAACCTTCTCATGCCGCACCACTAGATCACTATAGATCACATCTGAAATAAGCATAACCATATCCGTAAACATAGATCTCCCACCTGGGGTAATCCTTAAGTGCAAGGACTTTGGTTGCCCAATACATCCTGGAGAACAATGTAACCAAGCCCTCTGTACTTCCTTTTCTCCGCCACAATGGCGAAACGCACCATTCTGCACAACTGGGCATTTTGGGGTACTGCACTACCTATCTCCTCTGCCAATGGGGGGTCACCCTTCTCCAACTCCGCCTTCCTGAGCAAGGTTACTTCACCTCACCCAGGTTTGTACCAATGGCCTGTAAAAGGAACCCTTCTCCGAGGCCAGGCACGTAAAGGAACCCTCCTGAAAGGTAAGTGCTGCCAGTCAAAGATGCCATCTTCCCAAGAACCATCTGTCATGCACCCACAACACAGCTGTGGATGCTGATCGCCCTCTGAAGCGTCCAGCAGAGCTGACCTCATGATTGCAAGGGCAATAAACCAAACAACCAGACTGCCTTCCACCCTGGAATCCCCTACTCCATCGGATAAGCTCACACTTGTACTAGCCAAGAGGCCAGAGCTTCCCAAATGTGTTCAGTGAGGGAGCCGAAGCCACCTCAGCTTCCACCACTCCTTTTGTCTACAAGTGCAGGTCCCTGTTGTAAAACAGATGCTACACAGACAAGAAGTATATACCAGTAGTGATTACTCAGCAAGAGGATGCCTGGTAAGTCCCAGTGGTCCTGAGGCTGTTTCTAACCACAGGTAGAGCATTTACATGAAAAATGTGGGCATTGACATGTCCTTCCCAGCTCAGCCATTGCACAGAAACTGAAGCATAACAAGCAGCTTCACTTAGAATACATAATATATTAACATATAATCAGTGATTTTGAGATGCTGTGAAGTGGCTCATTATATACTGTTCCCAGTGGGGATAAGGTTGGAAGAAATTAATGTGTGGCCAATTTCTGGTTGGGGGGGGGGGCTATTAGACTCTAGTGTGTTACTGTTTTTCTAGATTGTGATACTTCAGACTACGGAATGTGTTGTGTGAATTTGGTTAATTTGTAAGATACTTCTATATCCTTTTGAAATCTATGGTGGGGGAGGATTAAAGTGGCACATTCCGCTTTTTATTTTTAAATGTTTTTGTGAAAATATGTGGAGCTCCCCCAGAGAATACTGTTCTAATGCACCAGACCTAGGGATTGGTATCCCCAGGGCTTAGAGGTGTTGAATAGATGCCCTTTGGCAGATGTACATGTTCTTCCAGGGACACCCCCAACAATGGGCAACCCCTGGTCCATGCTAATGGGCCAGGAAGAGGTAAATGTAATCAGGTAGGATATCAACATGCCTCTGACCCCCATGGCAGGGAAGAGTCTTTCAGTCCCCTACACCTTGCACTGGTCCTTGGGGATCCACTGTCATTTTTAACAACAAAAACATGAAAAAGTGTAAAAATAAAATAACCTAATTTTTCCACCCACAGACTTTTAGGAGGTTTGGATTTGGCAGTACCCAAATCCCAATTATTTGGTCCAATTTTTTTAAAACAGACTTGGCTTAATTTGATCCAAATTTCCTAAAGTATAGTTCTTAGTCGGACTGAATCTGTAAAATTTGGGTCACAAATCAATTAACAATCTAACTTCAGACCATATACTGTCAGGATGTACAAAAAGGAGGGCGGAGAGGGCTCAGTGTACCAGAATTATCAAATACAGTATGTTACATCTTTTCATAGAAACATAGAAGGTTGACGGCAGAAGGAGAGCATACGTTCCATTTAGTCTGCCCTTATGTGTATACTGTATGTAATCTTTAGGATAGATGTGTACTTATCCCAGGCATGTTTAAATTCAGTGAAGTCAGTGGAAGTTTGTTTCAAACATCTACTACTCTTTCTGTAAAATAATATTTTCTAACATTGCTCCTGATCTTCCCCCCGACTAGCTTCAGGTTGTGCCCCCTTGTTCTATCATTAAGCTTCTTCTTAAAAACACTTCCCTCATGAACCTTATTCAATCCTTTCACATATTTAAAGCGGACCTTCACTCTAAATAAGAGTCTATCTTATATGTTTCCCACACCCTGTACATACAGATTGCTCACATTAATAATCATCCTACCTGCATCTACTGCATTTTATAAGCCTTTAAACATCCAAGATGGCGGCTTATGGAAGCTGCCATTTTTGCAGGCAGCCTGCAAACAGGAAGTGCCTGCAAACAGGAAGTGACTGTGCTGCTCTGCATTCTGGGACTGCTGACCTTTACCTGACCCCAGCTCTGCTCTGTCTGAGCAAAGCACAGCTATAACCCGCCCCCCTGTACCTTATCCCACTCTCCTCTCCTCAGTAAGTGTGATGCTTCTGAGTCAAGATGGCGGCGCCCGTATCCTAAATTCCCGAACAGAGTTGCAGCCCAGTGGGGGAAAGTATAATAAATTAGTGACTAAACATGTAAAATATATTAATTTTAGATGCTGAGGAATTGTTTTTTTAAGAGTTTGGGCTTTTCATTAAATCATGGTGAAGGTCCGGTTTAAAGGTCTCAATCATGTCCCCCCTCTCCCTTCTTTCCTCCAGACTGTACAAATTAAGTTCTTTAAGTCTCTCCAATATAGCTTATGTATAGAATGTGACGCCTCAAGCTCTATATGTTCTCATGTACAGAATGTAGGACATCAGCTCTGTATCATTGTGTATAAAATGTCATACTAAGCAGCATACGTTATATGCCCTTATGTAAATTATTCAGTTTATTGATTTTAGCTGCCCGTCTGTCTAACCTCAATGGCCACCAGCACCCAAATGGCCACATGGAGCAATTTTGGGCATTTCTTGGATGGAAAAACTGTGAAATATGGTTAATTATAATGATAAAAGAAGCTCCAAAGTATGAGCATATGAATATTTTTGAAATAATTTTCATACATATTTAACACATTACTGTATACATATACTAATTTTTATCTCCTTTAGCTGCTGCCTTCTGAAATTCATTTTTTACTGGAATGGTACAGTTCATTCTTATTCGAGTTAGCAATTACTTTTGATTCACTGAATGAAATGTGTTTTAGAGGGAAAGGCATTAACAATATTCAGCGACTTTATACAGAAGTTAAGTAGTTAGCTGTCAACAGGTAATATTACAGCGTGGATGTTGTGTAAGGAAGGGTTGGCCTAAACTGAGACTAGCATTTCCTCTTCAAACTTCTATTATCAGTTTCCGTCCATTCATAACATATTTGCTTGTGCCTACTAGAAAAATCACTTTCAGCTCTAAGATAGAGCCTCTACGATATGTGAATTTTAAGTTGGCATATAGCAGACATAATACATCTAAGGGGTCCTTAAAGTATTTGCCGACACTTGCATGTACATTTATGTATGCTGCACATAACCCTACAGGTTATACACAGGGCATACAAAACATGACATAAAGTTGTACACTAATGTACACTAAAATGCTGCAAGTAAAAAGTAAAGAAAAAATTAAGTGTTCATCTTTTTTTTTTACCAAATAAAAAAAACACAGTGGGGCCCCTGGGATGTGCCAGGGAAGAAGCTGTACTGATTCTTGAGGTTTGCCAGGTGAAAAGGGGCATCACATTAAAAGAATATGTGACTCTGAATCTTTCCATGGCAAAGGAGAGAAGCTCATCTGCCGGTATGATGCTTCCTGTCAGCCCATATGCCTAGATAAAGCTGCTTGCCAGCCCCACCCGACTAGATGATGCTGCCTGCCAGTCTGTGCCCCCTAAGATGACCACCTGGTCCTGTCGCTGAGATGCCAGTAGCGCACCTACCTACCTGCCTAAATGCCCACCTACCCATCCATTCACCCCATCTGCCTGCCTGCTGCTCACCTACCTACCCAAAGAGGCTACAAATCGGACTATACAAATAACTTAAATGCGATTTTAATTAAGATTAATCTGTTCGTGAAAATAGTCCATTACAGTGGTGGCTTATTACTGCTTTAAAAAGGACCAAAATGACTCTCACCCTGCAGCATCCCCTGCTACTTCTGCCGTGCACGGGTTTGTTAGGTGTGGTCAGCATTTACAGTAAAAATGCCATGGTTGAGCCTCGAGTCTTTAAGACTGTAGGGTCAGGGAAAACAGGTTTTGGGCCACTCAAAATGTTTTCCTCTAGGAGCAAAATGACCTCTAAATGACCATCAGGACTGTATCTGTAGAATGGCAGCAATAGCTCTTTGCTGTTATCAGTGTTAAATTTATATGTTCAGACGGCATGCAGAAAAATCTTTATTTAATCCATTAGTGATGAGTGGACCTGTAGAAGTTCGGGTTTGCCATGTTTGGCTGAACTTGCCACCAAAGTTCGGTTTGGGCTTGACCAGAACCCCATTGAAATCAATGGGGACCCGAATATGGGGGCCCAAAATGGCTCAATGTACTCAAAACATTAACAGAAAACAAAAAAACTGAATAAAAAAAAATAAATACATTTAAAAGAATCAAAATATTATTTTTTTATGGATTTCAGAGGCAAAATCGAGGTGGGGGGGTGGCATGTGGGCAATTGCCCTGCACAAAACAGGGAAAGTTAAGTGCTCAAAATAATCCCACAAAATGGAAAAATAAGTACACAAATAAATAAATACATCAATCAATGTATACAAAAATGAATAAATAAAAATGTAATAACATCCATAAATAAATATATGCATAAATATTTACACACATAAATAAATAGATTTTAACATTAATTAATTAATTAATTAAAATATATATTTTTTTACAGGTGTCAAAGGTGGGGGGGGTGTAAGTAGATGTGGCGGTGTAATCAGAAGTGACGGAGAAGGTGAATGTGGCTGTGAAGGTGGAAGAGGTGGAGGAGCTAGAAAATACTTTAAACACTCACTCAGTCAAGTCCTGTGGGATCCACGTCTGGTTTATCTTAAAGGAGCTCTATCATGAAATTGTGTAATATCAAAAATACATATAAACACATCGGCTAATGAGAGGCGGAGTCACTTATACACCCGAACTGAATAAAACTCCCACCAAGCTTGTGATTTATTCTCTCATGCTCACTCTCCCCTGTGAGGTGCTACAGGTACCCCTGCTGCTTTGGCGACTTGCTCCTCCTTATCGGCTTCGTGCCGCTCATACATTAATCCATTGGGCAGTTAGATACTTCATTAATACTTGATATTAAACAGTAGTGACCCCATAAATGACCTTAATAAGTGGAAACTTCAAAAACCAGTGACACCCAAGTGGTCTGAGCAAGTGGATACTCCACTAATACTTGTTATTAAACAACAGTGACACCCAAGTGGCCTTAACAGGTTGACACTCAATTACTATTTGTTATTAAACAAAAAAGAGCCTCTTGTGGCCTCAACTACAATTACCCTATCTATCCCTCACTCCAGCTGCCGTCCCTAAATAAATATCCTCAAAGGGAGAATTTTTTTTCTACAAAGCCCTATTTGCCCCTTTCTCCACAGAAGACCTCTCCCTATCTAATGCAGAGTGCTCTGAGAGTGCCGAGAGATGAACCCTGCTCTTTATAAGGCAGGGTCATGTGTCCCTCCTGGCCAATAACAGCAATGCCATGTGGTTGCTCAGGCCAAACTCAGACATGGATTTGAGTTTGAAATCCATGTTTAGGATCGGGGGCCCGAATTCTCATGGTGCGGCACGGACCTAAACGTTCAGTTGAATCAACCCTAGTAACCATCTGTCAAGCCCCAGAGGGACACCTGCCTTCTAGGTGAGTCTAACAACCCCTGATCTCCACTGCTAGCTTTACCTATAGTGAAGCCCCTGTCAAGCCAGAATGCTTTACATTCCTCACCGACATGGTTGCCCCCAGGACTTATTAGCACAAAGATTGTGAACTTACAGGGGTGAAGGCGGATGAACCTGGGGCAAGACTGGGTGAGTCTTGGTAAGCTGGGGTCATACACGGGTAGGCAGTCCTCACAAAGCGTGCACCAAGGGAGAAGCAAAAGAAGGGTCAGCCGGGAGGTCAGAGAGTTCGCAGTACAAGAGAAGAGACAGTTTCAAGGTCAGAGTTCAGGCAGGTGTCGGTCCAGGCAGCGATCATGGAGTGGTCAGGCAATCTAGGTTTGCAACAAGAGCGATCACAGAGCATGCTATCACGGGCAGTAAGCAAGTGATATGAGAATGCTTAAATAGAAAATGGGTGGGCTCATTGGCCTAACAAGAAGCCAGGGGCTGATTGCCCCGTGCACAATTAGAGCGTTTCGCCCGCTAGTAAAATTAGGGATCATTGACCCTTTGAACTAAATTTTGGCCAGCGCCGCTGGAGGGCATAAAAAAGCTGTGCTCACTCGGGCTGCTGACGTGGCTGCCAGGGCGACAGAGACCCCGGCACGCCGCCCAAGCCCGTGCTGTCGGAGCAGCCAACCGAAGACGCCGCGGGACCGGAAAGAAGGTGAGTATACCGTGACACCATCTGTGTGCATGCTGATCTCTTGACATTTAGAAACACCCTTGTTGTAAACTGTAGGTGCAATTTAAATAACTGCATAGAAAACAATAACACAAGCAACAAAAATTTGTTGGATTTGCTAAATCTTTTTTAGAACAGTGGACCAATGTTTACTTATAAGGGCTAAAGCTAAGAGGAAAGCTCTGTATTTTAACTTTCCTGCTAGCACAAATGCCTGTTGAAAGTGAACATAGGTTCACTTGTTCCCTAAAATTTTATTAATTACGTGTCTTACTCTTTCGTAACTAAGCACAAGCTTATTTTAAAATCAGAAGCAAAGGAGGTAATTAAATCCAATCAACTTTACCAGAGGGGGTGTAGGCATATTCAAGACAACACCCTGCTTACTTCAATAAGCTCAAACACAAATCTACTATAAAGCTTTTCTGTTTATGTGTATGTTTTAGTTGGTTAAATGCACACAATTATCCCCAAACCACTTACAAAAAAATGAAATATTTATAAACACCTAGTACATAGTGCACAGTGCTATACTATACCATTTGATACTATATAGACAGTATAAACAGTATTGATCTTTTGATTCTGCTCATTCAAAGCAACATTCATTTCTGATAGTGTCCATTCAAGAAAAGAAGATAGAAATGATAAATCCTTGATGTTTAAAGTGGACAAAAACCCAGCAGGATCAGCCCAGGAATCTATAAGATCTATTCTCTCCCACCAGGGTATCCAAAATCAGGATGCCCCACTGTGTGAAACCCCCCAGGTCACCTGCTACACTTACCTTACTTCCCGGTCCAACAGCGCATCCGTGGGCTGCAGTCGCATCCCCGCTATCCCTCTAGCAGGGCCCGTGCCCGTGCCGGCCATTTGTGAATGAAGCGGGGAATGCAGCCACCAGTGCGCTCAGAGCCACTCTACTAAGACACTGTTTAGACGTGCATAGCTGAGCGGCTCTGAGCGCGCTGATTGGACGAGCGCCCACGCAAGCGCTGTAGGACCGGCATGAGGTCAGTTAACCCCGGTGATCTGGGGTGTTTCACGTAGCGGTGCACCCCGGGGGAAAGGACCAATACCCAGGATAGTCAGAATCCTGGGTTTTGGTCCAATTTAAGGCACCTGGGACCCAAGGGGTCAGATTAGACACACAATTCTTTTCCACCAACATATGCCTGACACCGCAGAGCATCTGTACCCATGTCCACTTCCAGCACTGCAAAGCATCCACCAACCAGCAGCACTAAAGAGGAACAACACACAGGAATTTCACTTTCCCATGTGCTGCTCCTCCATGGGGCGGCGGTGGCATCCTGATTTGGGATGCTCTGCTGTGTGTATACCCCCAAGTCACCCCACACACCCACCTTCATTCTGCTCCACTGCGCAGACTCATTGTCACTTGGCTCCTTTCGGTGACGCTGACGGCTAAGCCTCCTGGACAACTGTGCATCTGAGCAGTGCCACCAACCACATCCCCCACTCACCTTGCAGCCATGGCGTGCCTGTGCCTCTCATTCAGAAAGTCTGGGCGTGAACACATCTAGAGGTGAGTGGGGAAGGGGCCACAGCACAGAGACGCAGCAAGATCTGGGGAGAAGTTGAGTGGATTTGGGCATCAGGAGGTTTCACAGTGTGGGCCATCCGAATTCAGTAAGCTCCAAGGGCAGGAACTCGGATGGCCCGGGAGTTTTTTCGGGTCCCAGATGTTCCTCTTTAAATAAATGGCCCTGCATCCCCCCTATTCATCCCCAGCAACATATTATCCTTATCTTCTACCTCTATTCCCCCATCCCAGAGCAGAAGGGCTCTACACAGAAAGTATACTGTGCAGCTTCATGGGACAGTTTTATGGGACGTATGTGCTGTGGTCTGAGACATCTGTGTGACCATTGTAACTTGCCATGATCATTCATGCTGAGAGCACCAATGGGCAGAATGGCTGTTAGACCACATTGTTTGCCTTTATCAGCTGGCCTGGATACTATGCAGTAGCATTGTTCAAGATCTGATACTGTTGGCTGGACCAAGGGATATACTATCTATTATTTCTATCTATCCCTTGTCCTTGCTACTGCAAAATAGTATCCCTGGTAATATTAGGGTTAGATCCACTGTTCCCCCCTGCTTCATAGTTTCATTGTTTGCCCCATCTGTGTTTTTTTCTTCACTGTCATTAAATTTACTATTTCCGCACACCCCCTTTTGGTACCACAATGCCAGTATAGGTTACCAGTTATTTGCGGTATAACTTACTTCATCTACAGGTCAGCTGAGCTAATAAAGTTTGGCCCTGATAGCCTGAGCCAGGTACTGACAAATGGCATTAAAGTGGAACAGTCTATTGTATTTTTAATTTTTTTCTTTTTACATTTAAGTTTAAAAAAACAAAAAAGGTCTTTAATAAGCATGCAAACCGCTGCATGCCTCTTCCTTAGTAGCAGACATTGCCCCTTCCCTCTGCCTGAGCCCAATAAGGGAATGAAAGGACTTTCGTATGGCCTGCACAGTGGCCCTGACCAGCAGGAAACAGGATGGCTAGGGTAAAGGCACCCACAATGGCTTTGATGCCCAGGGCAGTCGCCCAATTTGCCCTCTCCTAGAAACCATCTTGCTATATCACTCTATATATATATATATATATATATATATATATATATGTGTGTTTTTTTTTTTACATTTAAGTTTAAAAAAACAAAAAAGGTCTTTAATAAACATGCAAACCGCTGCATGCCTCTTCCTTAGCAGCAGACATTGCCCCTTGCCCCTGCCTGAGCCCAATAAGGGAATGAAAGGACTTTCGTATGGCCTGCACAGTGGCCCTGACCAGCAGGAAACAGGATGGCTAGGGTAAAGGCACCCACAATGGCCCAATTTGCCCTCTCCTAGAAACCGTCCTGCTATATGACTATATATATATATATATATATATATATATATATATATATATACATATATATCTCAGTGCTACAACTATGTACAATGCTACATTCACATCTATGCAGATGCAGTGGCGGATTCTGTTGAAGTTCAGGTACAGAATTCAGAAAAGTGTGAAAGAAGGCAAAATAAACCAGCAACAGCATCTGCAACTGCAGTTAACTCTGCAAAGGTGTGGGGAAGGAGGGGCGGAAGGGTACAAGGGTAATTTCAAGCTATGACTAAAAGATGAAAGCAAAGCCATGTGGAATCTACAAATACACAACTTGTGTTGCAGTCCTACTGGTGTAGCCAGCTAGTCCTGAGCAACACACTTCCAGTACTCCTCTTTCCCAAAGTGCTCCTAATCTGTTGCTGATCTCACTGGCCAGTTATAATGTGTTTGTCCCAACTCATTTTTAAAGCCATCTGGTGCCACTGCACATTAACTTGCTTTTACCTATTGTAGACATGCAGCTGGCTGTATGGTGGAGGGAGTATATAGAGAAATCCAGGATGCTATTTGCTTCCAGTGCATTTAGAGCACTGGAGCCTTTATTTAATGTTATTTCTCTGGGCCTGAATTTCTATGGAACAGCAGGTAGGTTTGATTTGTTGGACTTGTATGCTGTAAACTGCATTGATGTCACCATAAGAACTGCTTCCAGAGTTTTCACTGCTGTTAGAAACCCCACTCCTGACACTATACTATAGTTGTCTTGTTGAATGTAAAACAGTGAACTGTTTGGTTTTGGTTTTGTAGCAGTTTGTTGATGCCACCTAACCTAGGTACCACCTGTAACCCTATGTTATATAGATTCTCCACCTTCATTCTTGCTTTCTGGAATTAAAGTCTCAGTCTGGCAAACATAATGAACAATAGAAACCCATCTACAGTCCTGCACAGCTGATTCGCATGATGCCAATAGAAGAAACTTGCTGACATGTGCAATCTTATACCCACCATCCCGGCTGCCCATAAAAGGGGATTCATCCAACCATGTCAATTAGGGTGACTGGCCGCGTCACTACAATGGAGGGGAGTGACAGATCTTGGCATGCCTCCTCTAGTGAAATGAATAGAGCAGGTGTGGCCTGCCACTGTGATTGATGCCAGGAAACAGTGAGGAGGCAGCAAGGTGACCACAGGCAATGGCCATGAGCTGAGATGGCTGAATAGGACTGATCAGCTGTGTGGGACTATAGGTGAGTGTCATTTATTGTTTTTGCCACAGCTCATGAATGTTACCTTAAGTGGAGTGTGAGCAGTATATTCCTCCCTTCTATATCATTTTTTTGCGGGTTTTCACATAAATAATAATAACATCCTCCTCCTCTTCCCTGAGTTGTGCAGAAGATGCTCCTTGCTCTTTTAGACAGATGCTAATTCCCAACCCTTTTGTATTCACCATCAAGAACTTGCTTGCGCCAAGGGCCTCTACAGCAAGCATGTCAACTTTGGGCACCGAATTAAGGTGTTTGTTAGGGGTAACAGAATATATGGTAGGGGAGAAATAAGGAAGACATTCTTAACAAATAACGACAAGCTGTTCATATAAAAATTCCAGTGAAGACATTCAAGTTAAACTTCAGAAAAAATGTGGGCACGCCTTAAACAAGTTGAATTTGTTCACTCTAAGAAGCCAGTCAGTAAATAGCTAAGTGTAATAAATCTAAATTAAACTGAAACATTGCCATTTGGTGGACATCAGAATTAATAAAGGTTCTTTTATTCGCGATTCAGTCAGTAATGTAATACTAAAAAGGTTATTCCACTATAAGGACATGCACCATTTTATGCATTAACCAATACAGCTAATCCTGCTGGAGAGGTTCCCACTCGGTACCTGAAACACCCTTCCCTCCACCCCCTTGTGACCTTTTTTATTTTAATTTTGCTTTAATTAAAACGTAGAAACATACTGTAGAAGGTTGACAGCAGAAGACCACATGGTCCATCTTGTCTGTCCTTATGTGTATATGTTACTTATTGTTTATATTCCAACTACTTCTGTTCCAAGTATTTACTACTTTTTTCAGTAAAATACATTTTGTGGCAATTCTTCTGATCTTCCCTATTACTTGATTAAGCCTTTGCCTCCTTGTTCTGTCATTATTCAACCCGTTCACATATTTATAGGACTAAATGTATTAGTTTGGGGTAACCTCTACACCCCCTGCCAAAAAGCCCAACAGAGACTCACTATTGCACTCAAACAATCAATTTATAAATCCATTTTATTGTAGCATATTGTTTAAAACCAATTTAAAAACAATTTTACTGAACCATATGCATGGTAAGCCACCAGGGGGCGCACTCCCTCATCAACCATACAATCTCATATACATATAATTTCAAAGTGATTCTGTGCTATATAAATTCATATATATACAACTAAAACTTAATATACAATTCACAATTAATATCCTCACCCTAATAAGGTGCCAGTGCTTCCATCACAAATAGAACCTTGTGAAAAATATTTAAGCCCATTCACAGAGAGCAAGGGCACACAGACAACACACAACAAACAAGTGCTTACTGTTAGTATGGTGACAGGAAGGCCCCCCTCAGGCGCAGACCAACGCGTTTCGAGCCCCCTATGGGCTCTTGCTCACGGTCAGTATTTATACACATACTGACCGTGAGCAAGAGCCCATAGGGGGCTCGAAACGCGTATCCATTGAGAACATTGGTTGATCCTATACCTTTGGCCCAAATATGCTTTCTGGTTGTCTATCGAACTGTTTAGGCTAAGGGGTTATTGTAGGTAAACCACGGGGCACCTGCATCTAGGTGAGATATTTAATTCTAACATACTAAAGTGATATATAAAATATGTTTTTCTACTTGTATTTTTTCAGGTGACAAGGATCATTTTTTTCAATGAAACAACAGCACTCTATGGGGGTATGCAGAATACCAAAATAACAAATTCTTCAGCATAGGCCATAGGGGACTGTTGCTTTCAAACTTTCAAAAAATGATTAAATGATGCACGTCACCTGTAAAAATTAGAACAAATATTTTTATTTGCACTTTTTTGTATGTTGAAATAAGCTCACCAACATGCAGGTGGCAATTCACACCCAAATGTGCACCCAGAGTTAAACTTGCTTCATTAAATCTTTAGCATTACCCCAAATGTGTAAGGGTCAGTGGGGCATAGTAATAACTTTTACCTTTACCTAAGACTTTAATAAACTTACAGTCGATTGATTGCAAGTGTTGTTTGCACTGCTATACTGAATAGGCCTGTGTTTCCTGAGTTCTTTGACCAATACACACGTTCACCTCCTCCCCACTTTACAGAAACATCTCTAATGACTTGTACATGATCATAAGCATTAGCGTAATTAGTTTGAAAGCAAGAACACCCTACTATCAATGGTTTCATTGGAATGTTAAGCCCTATTAAATTATAGTTTGCAGCTTAGACAACTTCTTCCTCACCTTTAAAAATGTAGCCCACACCTTTAAAAATGTAAGAAACATTTGTTTCCATGGAACATGATTGTTTGTGTTTTTAGTGATGTATTTGGTCTTAAATTGTACACTTTTATTACCTTTATACCATTTGTGCTTTAAGAACCCCCACAACCTCCCTTTAGCCGATTAGCTGTACAGGATGTTTTATTATTAATAGTGAAGATTCAGAAAAAGGACTGAAAACCCAGGAATGTATTCCTATAGGTAAAAGGGCCCCTAGATAAAGGTTTCTCCTCAAGAATCAGTTGATCAGGATTCCCTCCATTGGGACTGCCATAGGCATTTCATTATATTCCTGACAAAAGTGCTCTGGTATCAGCATTTTTTAAATAAAAGCCACTATACGGTCGATTCATGGCCGTGGGCCTTTGGATTCGCGCACTTCAGGCTTCCCCCTGAATCATGCACATCAAAATTTGAAGCACATTTTTAAGGCAGAAATTTGGGGCACCAAAACAGAAAATTGTGGTTGTAATTGGGCTTGTAAACTGATTCATGGGATGTTTCGAGGGCAGAAAAGTGGGCACAAATTTGTCAATTTCAAGAGTGATTTTCCTACAGCAAGGAGCTTGAAGAAAGTGCCTACTTCACTAACTAACAGGCTTATATCACTCCTCAAACACATGCCGGGGGCATGTTTTTTTTTAGCAATGAGTCAGCTGCAAGTTTTTTTCTGAATTTTTCCCTTTTTTTGGTGAAAAAAATGCTGTAAAAAGTTGGCAAAGTTGACAAGATGTTTAATGCTAAAAACACCAAAAAAAAGGTAGATATTGGGCCCCAATAAAAAACACAAAAACTTGACAACTTAAATTAGGGAAAAAAATAAAATAAATCATATAAATAAATGATACCTTATTTATTATTTCTCCCCTTTATTTACTGTTTACAAATTGTGAATTTGTCTCTCCAATTCTCCAAATTGTTCCATCAGTACCACCAACAAAAAACCTGCTCCTAATGACTGGAGACTCAAGCAGGCTAATGTGCTTCCCACCAATTTGAGAGGTGTCCATAACCAGATCAGCTTGCTTGGTACTAGCATGCCGATGTTCCTTGATGCTCCCCAGAGCTTGTGGAAAGGACAGAACAAGAAATACCTTTGATTTCCCTGTTCTGATTTTTTATGGTATTAAAAAATGTAAAGACTTGTTCATACATTTGAAAGATAATTTACTCTTTGTGTGGTGGTATCAAAAAACAGACAGAATAATTCTTCCACAGTTGCCACACAATCTAATGCAACATCATTGAATGCAATGCAATGCAATCATCACTTTAAGCTAACAAGCACAGTATTCTCTGTATTTATTAACAGCAATCACTATGCTCCCCTGCATTTTGACTGACAGCCAAAGGAATGGCAGCCCCAGCTCCAAGCAAGAGAGCATTATTATTGCCATACCTGGCATAGCCATGACAAAGTCTCTAGACATCCTGGAGTTTGTACGATTCTTTTTGTAAAGCAAACAAAACTGTAAGTCTGAACCTATACAATACTATATAACCAAACTCAAGAAAAAAAAGGTTACTGAAGACTAAGCAGTAAAGTTATTAGAAATCACACATTACATCTAATTCCATAGGTAAATATACCCTACTATCGATAAATATTAAGACTAGGGATGAGCGAACTTTTGAAAAATTCAATTCGGCTGATTCGCCAGATTTTCCGACAAAATTTGTTTCGGTCTGAATTTATTTGCGATGAATCGCTATTAAAGATGGCTATTTCTGAGTTTCCTAGAGCCTCAATAGGGTTGTAAACCATTCTGCCTTGCTGTAACATGCATAGGATGCGTGCTGGGTTAGTGAAATAATACTGTAAATAATTATGACATGCAGATCAGAGGCATCGCTATTAGAATCGCAGACTATGAGGGGCCGCTATATTGCCTGAAAAAACACACCCTGAAGCTGGCAGCAGCAGGAGCCCAAATATTGGCTGAAAGACATCCTGGAGTTGGCAGCAGGAGCCCAAAAATTGGCTGAATGACACCCTGGAGTTGCAAGCAGCAGCAGCAGGAGCAGCCCAAACATAGCTTGAAAGAGACACTGGAGTTGGCAGCAGGAACCCAAAAATTGGCCTAAAGACACACTGCAGTTGGCAGCAGCAGGAGGCCAAGCATAGCTTGAAAGAGACACTGGAGTTGGCAGCAGGAGCCCAAACATTGGCCTAAAGACACACCCTGGAGTTGGCAGCAGCAGGAGCCCAAGCATTGGCTGAAAGAGACACTGGAGTTGGCAGCAGGAGCAGCAGGAACCCAAAAATTGGCCTAAAGACACACTGGAGTTGCCAGCAGCAGCAGCAGGAGCCCAAACATTGGCTGAAAGAGACACTGGAGTTGGCAGCAGGAGCCCAAACATTGACTGATAGACACACCCGGGAGTTGGCAGCAGCAGCAGGAACCCAAAAATTGGCCTAAAGATACACCCTGGAGTTGGCAGCAGCAGCAGCAGCAGGAGCCCAAACATTGGCTGAAAGAGACACTGGAGTTGGCAGCAGGAGCCCAAACATTGACTGATAGACACACCCTGGAGTTGGCAGCAGCAGCAGCAGCATGAACCCAAAAGTTGGCCTAAAGACACACTGGAGTTGGCAGCAGCAGCAGGAGCCCAAACATTGCTTGAAAGAGACACTGGAGTTGGCAGCAGGAGCCCAAAAATTGGCCTAAAGATACACCCTGGAGTTGGCAGCAGGAGCCCAAACATTGCTTGAAAGAGACACTGGAGTTGGCAGCAGGAGCCCAAAAATTGGCCTAAAGACACACCCTGGAGTTGGCAGCAGCAGAAGCCCAAACATTGGCTGAAATAGACACTGGAGTTGGCAGCAGGAGCCCAAACATTGACTGATAGACACACCTTGGAGTTGGCAGCAGCAGCAGCAGGAACCCAAAAATTGGCCTAAAGACACACTGGAGTTGGCAGCAGCAGCAGGAGCCTAAACATTGCTTGAAAGAGACACTGGAGTTGGCAGCAGGAGCCCAAAAATTGGAGTAAAGACACACCCTGGAGTTGGCAGCAGCAGCAGCAGGAGCCCAAACATTGCTTGAAAGAGACACTGGAGTTGGCAGCAGGAGCCCAAAAATTGACCTAAAGACACACCCTGGAGTTGGCAGCAGCAGCAGGAGCCCAAACATTGCTTGAAAGAGACACTGGAGTTGGCAGCAGGAGCCCAAAAATTGGCCTAAAGACACACTGGAGTTGCCAGCAGCAGCAGCAGGATCACAAACATTGCATGAAAGAGACACTGGAGTTGGCAGCAGGAGCCCAAAAATTGGCCTAAAGACACACCCTGGAGTTGGCAGCAGCAGCAGAAGCCCAAACATTGGCTGAAAGAGACACTGGAGTTGGCAGCAGGAGCCCAAACATTGACTGATAGACACACCCTGGAGTTGGCAGCAACAGGAACCCAAAAATTGGCCTAAAGACACACTGGAGTTGGCAGCAGCAGCAGGAACCCAAATATTGCTTGAAAAAGACACTGGAGTTGGCAGCAGGAGCCCAAAAATTGGACTAAAGACACACCCTGGAGTTGGCAGCAGCAGCAGGAGCCCAAACATTGCTTGAAAGAGACACTGGAGTTTGCAGCAGGAGCCCAAAAATTGGCCCAAAAATTGGCCTAAAGACACACTGGAGTTGCCAGCAGCAGGAGCCCAAACATTGCTTGAAAGAGACACTGGAGTTGGCAACAGGAGCCCAAAAATTGGCTGAATGACACCCTGGAGTTGCAAGCAGCAGCAGCAGGAACCCAAAAATTAGCCTAAAGACACACTGCAGTTGGCAGCAGCAGGGGCCCAAACATAGCTTGGAAGAGACACTGGAGTTGGCAGCAGGAGCCCAAAAATTGGCTGAATGACACCCTGGAGTTGCAAGCAGCAGCCCAAACATAGCTTGAAAGACACACTGGAGTTGGCAGCAGGAGCCCAAAAATTGGCTGAATGACACCCTGGAGTTGCAAGCAGCAGCAGGAGCCCAAACATAGCTTGAAAGAGACACTGGAGTTGGCAGCAGGAACCCAAAAATTGGCCTAAAGACACACTGCAGTTGACAGAAGCAGCAGCAGGAGGCCAAGCATAGCTTGAAAGAGACACTGGAGTTGGCAGCAGGAGCCCAAAAATTGGCCAAAAGACACACCCTGGAGTTGGCAGCAGCAGGAGCCCAAACATTGGCTGAAAGAGACACTGGAGTTGGCAGCAGGAGCCCAAACATTGACTGCTAGACACACCCTGGAGTTGGCAGCAGCAGCAGGAACCCAAAAATTGGCCTAAAGACACTGGAGTTGCCAGCAGCAGCAGCAGGAGCCCAAACATTGGCTGAAAGAGACACTGGAGTTGGCAACAGGAGCCCAAAAATTGACCTAAAGACAAACTGGAGGTGGCAGCAGCAGCAGCAGCCCAAATATTGCCTGAAAGACACACTCTGGACTTGGCAGCAGCATAGGGAGCCCAAATATTGCCTGAAAAACACATTGGACTTGGCAGCAGCATAGAGAGCTCAGATATTGCCTGAAAGACACACCCAGGAGTTGGCAGCAGCATTAGGAGCCCATATATTGCCTGAAAGATACACCCTGGAGTTTGCAGCAGCATGAAGAGAACATATACAGATTTTCGGCACATATATCTTATCCGAAGAATATTAATAAAAAGTAAGACTAACGTAAAGCATTTTCTCAATAATTACTTTTGGTCTGATGCGGAGGAATGTCTGTAACTGGAGAGCAGCGCCTTAAATCTGTTTTGCACTATCCATATTTCTTTAGTGTTGGTCTGGCCCCATGATCAATCTACTCTAATGCATCAGGCATTGGTGGGTGGAAATCTTGACCAATCCATGCCCGATTCATTTCCACGCAGGCCAGTCTCTCAAAAAAACATTTTTCAAGCCTACTGGAGCACATTGAATTGCTCTCATCAGACCATCACATACGCACATCTAAGAGTTTCATCACTTTGTTCCTGTTAAAGTCTTCAGGGCCTAGTTACTACTTAGTGAAAGGCCATAGATAGTTACACACCTGCTGCTGTTATCGACAAATCCTGCTTTAAGTGTAGTGTAGCATTTTGTCCTCCCCTCATATACGCAGGCAGAGAAGTGCCAGGATGGGCACAGAGAAGTTGCAGAGGCCTAAATTCATCAAGCAGAGGTTGCAGCAGACTAGGGGTGAGTGGCAGCAGGAGTCTCAGTGAGAGGCATTAGCTAGTATTAGCTAGCGGTCGTGTCTTGACCAGCAACCCATCTGCCATCATCCATTGGTTAACACGATCATCCACTGCATCACAAGTGACATCTGACACCCCCAGTCAACTGTCGGTTATATCTTATGCTTTGGGTTCAGCTCCACTATTCAGTGAGGACGATCTGATGATCAGCACTGTGTCTTGACCAGCAACACATCTGCCGTCATCCATTGGTTAACAAGATCATCCACTTAACATGGCTATATGAAAGATGTGTAGGCAGAAGACGAAGTGTGGCCAGGGTCCCAATGTTGGACCCACAGCCCTGCATCGACATTTGCAGCATCACCATAAAGCGGCCTGGGAGAGTTGGCTCCAAAGTGGTGGTCCAGCCTGCTGCATTACCCAGTGGCACACCGCTCTCTGTTCCAGCCAGCCAAGGCTCCACCACCTCCTGTGTGTCATACCCATCCTCTGTCGCTCCAGATGCGCCTCCTCCTCTTAATCTGAGTCAGTCATTCTGCCAGCAATCCATTGGCCAAGCCATGTCCAAGAGGCAACAGTATGTGCCCACTCATCCAACGTGCATAAACTAAGAGGCCGATTCATTAATAGCGGCAGGTAGCGACAGTTGAGCGACTGTAGCAGTATTTTCACAGCGCCCGCTAGTAGTCGCTGTGCTTGGCCATTGTTCGGTTGTTGACAGCGACTCAGTCGGTGTGCAGTAATGTTGAATACGGGGTGACGAGTCGCTATTTGACAGGTTCCGCGATGTATGGGTGCGCATGATAGCGACTGGTCAGAGCGACCGGCTCCCACCATATTCATCAAAAAATCACGCTCAAAAAATTCTCGCGCTGTGAAATGCATGTTTAAACCCCAGAGCGCTGGCGGCGTTAAAAGTAGTTTTTTAACCCCCAAACCACCATATTTTTGGAAAAAAAAAAAATTAAGGATTTAGTAATATGAATACAATAATATCAGACCTGTAATATCAATTCTGCACAAATGTTTGTTTGTTTTTTTTACCTTAAAGAAGTGGTCACAGAATTTTTCACATTTAAAAAAAAAAAAAAAAAATTAACAATTAATTATGAATATTTAAAGATTGTTCCATTGAAATGCATTGGAGAGCGCCAGGTAGCGAGAGGTCCTACCTGTCGCTGTTCAAGGTCGGACGCAGGTGCTGTGGGCTGAGGCTGGAATAATGATGAATGAGTGGCTATCTGGCACTATCTCAGTCGCTAAGCAGGATTGGCTTGATAAATGTGTGATTGTGGTGGGGAGCCGGCGTTCTCGTGGCGGTGCCCGTCATTACCGGTCGCTCACCCGTCGCTACCTGTCGCTATTCCTTCATAAATAAGGGCCTAAATGTGCTCCTGTATAAGTTGCTGGTGCTGCAGTCCCTCCCTTTTGAGGTGGTGGACCTTTCAGAGAACTGATGGCTTGTGCCGAGCCGAGGAGGAGCATCCCATGCTGTCATTTCTTTGCGAAGAAGGCAGTACCAGCCCTGTACAATTTTGTTGAACAGAAGGTGGACCAGTCCTTTAGCCTGTTAGTGTGTACCAAAGTGCACAGCAGTGCCTATGTCTGGAGCTGTAACTACGGTCAGGGACAGTACATATCCTTTAAGCACCACTGGGGTGATTGTGGTTCCTGCACAACCACAACAGCAACTTGGACAGGTCCCTCCGCTGTGGCCTCCACGCTCCTAGGCCGTTGTGCCTGTGACAGTGCACTTGCACTTAGCAATGGTGTCACAGAAAAAAGTGCCAAATTAACAATTACATATTAATTGTTAACATTTATCTTATTTGAACACATTTATAATAATAACATATAATAACATATAACATAATAACAATAACATATAACATAATAACAATAACATATAAAATGTATCCATTTTTTTTCGGTTAATTTTGTATTTTTTTTTTCATTTTCTGTTTTTTTTTAATATTTTGTATTTTTAAAAAATATATTTTTTTTTTTTTTGCATTTTATATATATTTTTTTTCCATTGTCTTTTTACAATATTTTTAAAATGTTTTTACAAATGTTTTTGTTCATTTTTAATTTTTTTTTTGTATTTTGTTTTTTCTTAATATTTTTTTTTTCTGAATTTTTTTTATTTTTTTATTTTTTTCAGTGCCCTTCCAGCCTACCATGTGTGCAGGACTCACGCTGTTCTTCACATGGTTTGCCTTGAGCTAGCCACGGAGTCACACTTGGGAGGAACTGCTAAAAATCATAAATCTCCACCCAAACTGCAAATGGGAACCATGGTGACTGGCAATGGGAAGAACATCTTGCCTGCACTGCGACAAGGAAGCCTGAGCCATGCGCCCTGTATGCCACACGTGTTCATCCTAGTTGTCAAGCATTTTCTGAAGTCTTCCCCCCAACTGCAAGACATGCTAACAACGGGAAGAAAACTTTGCATGCACTTTAGCTACTCCTACACCGCCAAGCACACTCCCAATCTCCACCGCCGCTTCTGCCTATAGTCGAGCCCCTGACGCTAGGTATGCCTCACCGGACACAGTTGCCCCCAGGTCTTAATAGGCGCAAAGGATGGCTGCTTAGGGCGAAGGCCGATGAACCACGAGGGTATCCCGAAGCCGAGGTCATTCACAGGTAATCAATCCGGAGGGTGCGTCAGAGTACAGGGATGAGACAGGTGCGTAGTCAGGAGAAGCCAAAGGGTCAAGCCGGGAGGTCAGAGATCGCGGGGTATCCAGAGGGGCAGGCAGGTTTGTGGTCAGAAAAAGCAGAGGTCGGTACAGGCAGCAGACAGGAATGGTCGATCAAGCCAGGTCGGAATCAGATAACAACTAACAGAATCACACCCAAATCACAAGCGACCCACATAGTGAGGCTAATCATGAGCAGCAGAAAGACCTGGAGCAGGCCCTGAACCAGCAGGTAGTGTCAGACCTTGACATGACCATGCCTATGCATCCTGAGGACCCGCTGGACTTCTGGGCAGCCAAACTTGACTTGTGGCCGCAACTGGCAGAGATTGCCCTGGGAAAGCTGTCCTGCCCAGCGAGTAGTGTGCCATCTGAGCGGGTATTTAGTGCGGGGCCATAGTCATGCCAAGGAGAACTTGTCTGTCCACGAAAAATGTGGAGAGACTCACCTTTGTGAAGATGAATCAGGCAAGGATCAGCCAGGATTTCCAGCCACCAATCGCTGATCCATGGTAGTAGCTGAAGCATGGTAGCTCCTTATGCTGCTGCCAACTCCAGGGTGTGTCTTTCAGGCAATATATGGGCTCCCTATGCTGCTGCCAACTCCTGGGTGTGTCTTTCAGGCAATATATGGGCTCCCTATGCTGCTGCTGCCAGCTCATATGTGTGTCTTTCAGGCAATATATGGGCTCCTAATGCTGCTGCTGCCAACTCCAATGTGAGCACTCTTAAAAGACACATGCTAGCATATTTGGGATGCCCCCCGGTTAAAGGCAATGGCTGTTGGCAATAGGACAACATGACTTTCTTTACAAAATGCAACCAGTTAATAGACAGGTACTCTTGAAATATTAATGCTAGTGTTTGGGATGCCCCCTCCTCACATAGAGAGGTTGGCTCCTTTGATAGTGGAAAAGTGACATTGATTACAAAATCCAACCAGCTAATAGACAGGTAGTCTTGAAATATTTATGCTAGTGTTTGGGATGCCCCCTGCTCACATACAGAGGGGGCCTCCCTTGATTGTGGAAAAGTGACGTTAATTATAAAATGCAAGCAGTTATTAGACAGGTAGTCTTGAAATATTTATGCTAGTGTTTGGGATGCCCAGTGGCCAGGGGTTTTACAGCAGACACAAAGACTAATAAAACTGTGCTCTAGTTAGATGAAATCCCCTTTAAGAGCTGCTTGTGTGTAACAGATAGGGTTAAATGTGCAAACATGGCATGCACAGTGCCCAGGGGGTTTAACAGCAGACACAAAAACAATTCAAACTGTGCTCTAGTTAGATGAAATCCCCTTTAAGAGCTGCTGGTGTGTGTAACAGATAGGGTCAAATGTGCTAATATGGGATGCCCATTGGCCTGGGGTTTTTACAACAGACACAAAAACAATTAAAACTGTAATCTAGTTAGAAGAAATCCCCTTTAACAGCTATTTGTGGGTAACAGATAGGGTCAAATGTGCTAATATGGGATGCCCATTGGCCTGGGGTTTTTACAGCAGACACAAAAACAATTCAAACTGTACTCTAATTAGAAGAAATCCCCTTTAACAGCTGCTTGTGTGTAACAGATAGGGTCAAATGTGCTAATATGGGATGCCCTGTGGGTAGGGGTTTTTACAGCAGACACAAAAACTATTAAAACTGTAATCTAGTTAGAAGAAATCCCCTTTAACAGCTGCTTGCATGTAACATATAGGGTCAAATGTGCTAATATGGGATGCCCATTGGCCTGGGGTTTTTACAGCAGACACAAAAACAATTCAAACTGTACTCTAGTTAGAAGAAATCCCCTTTAACAGCTGCTTGTGTGTAACAGATAGGGTAAAATCTGCTAATATGGGATGCCCTGTGGGCAGGGGTTTTTACAGCAGACACAAAAACAATTCAAACTGTAATCTAGTTAAAAGAAATCCCCTTTAATAGCTGCTTGTGTGTAACAGATAGGGTCAAATGTGCTAATATGGGATGCCCATTGGCCTGGGGTTTTTACAGGACGCAAAAAAACAATTCAAAATGCAATATCTTAATATAACAGAGCCTTTAGAAGCTGCTTTAGTATAACAGATAGGGTGAAATGTGCCGGTTTGGGATGTCCATGCGGCCTGGTGTTTTTACAGGACGCACAAAATCAATTCAAAATGCAATATATTAATAAAACAGAGCCTGTAGAAGCTGCTTTAGTATAACAGATAGGGTGAAATGTGCCCGGTTTGGGATACCCTGCGGCCTGGTGTTTTTACAGGACGCAAAAAAACAATTCAAAATGCAATATATTAATAAAACAGAGCCTGTAGAAGCTGATTTAGTATAACAGATAGGGTGAAATGTGCCGGTTTGGGATACCCTGCGGCCTGGTGTTTTTACAGGACGCACAAAACCAATTCAAAATGCAATATATTAATAAAACAGAGCCTTTAGAAGCTGATTTAGTATAACAGATAGGGTGAAATATGCTGGTTTGGGATACCCTGCGGCCTGGTGTTTTTACAGGACGCACAAAACCAATTCAAAATGCAATATATTAATAAAATATAGCCTTTAGAAGCTGATTTAGTATAACAGATAGGGTGAAATGTGCTGAAATAGTATGCCCATGTGGGCTTGGGTTTTTACAGCATACAAAAAAAATGAAAACTAATCGAGTTATAAGAAATGCTTGTGTGTAACAGATAGGGTTAAATATGCCACTGCCAAGATGGGATGCACAGTGGCCAAGAATATTTACAGCACAAAAAAAAGCAATTTAAAACTGATCTGGCAAATGAAGTGAAGTGAAAATAAAAAAAAAGTTTCCCTGTCACTTTCTCTGCTGTCCCTGCCTGGATCGTTCCCGATTTTTCCCTATCTTTCCCTGGCTCTCCCTGGCACTGTGTGGGTCCCTGTGGGTCTCCCTGACTCTCCCAGCCTGTCTGTAAGTCTCTCCCTGTCTGCAGCAACCTCCGTTCTGTCTGCAATGCAAGGCTGAAATGCGCACAAGCAAGATGGTCGCTGTTTATATAGCACTGTGATGTCACCGGGCTTCCTGGCTGCTGATAGGCTGCATGTGACCTTCCCATGATAACTTGCCCCAGGGGACATGTCCATCCACCATTTTGCAATGGCTGTAATTGAAATAAATGGAGTTTAAAGGAAAGCTCCTAGATAAATATTCCTCCTGAAGAATCAGTAGATCAGGATCCCCTCTATAGGGAATGCCATAGGCTGTTAAACCATGTGCACTTTCATTATATTATTCTATAGTGCTCTGCTATCATCATTTTTTTCAATAAAATTCACTACGTCTCCAACCTTAAATCACAGCTCCCATTTTGTTTTCTCAACATATTTTTACCTTCTTGGACAACAAAGTGATCAGGGATGCTAATTGATTTGCAATACAAGAAAACCCTTGTAATATCCCAAAATTGTATCACAAGCCCTGGACAGCCAGACAATATCTTAAAGATGGTCACGCAAAAATATATTTAAAATATGTCATCTTAATGGTTATTAAAGCTTTAGTGGACAGAAAACTCCCTGTTCCAAGTATGGGACCCAGACACACAACCTGTTAGAACCCCGGGTTCGGCTGATGCCCAGCTGGTGGCTGGGGTAAATTACCCCATCTGCAGTACTGGTAGCTGGTGTCGGCAGATCTTTGGCTGCTCTCACCCCATCTGCAGTTCCATCAGCCACCAGCGGGTGTCAGCAGAACCCTGGATGCTCTCTCTCTCCCCATCATCTGCTGCACCTGGTGTGGGCTATTTAAGTAGGATCTGCCCTCCACCTGCTGCAGCAGGATTTTGTTTGTTGTTTGTCTTGGTGATGTCCTTGTAGCTATTGGAACCCGAACCCGAACCCGAACCCGAACCTGAACCCGAACCTGTATCTGTACCTGAGTTGTATCATCTGCTTAGAGCCTCCAGGTGAGTGCGCCAGCACCTTGGGGCTTCAGTTTTAGTTAGTTATCTCATTTAGTTAGCTTTGTTTTTGTCCCTTTTCTGAATTGAAAATATTTTAGTTGTTTCTTTTTGATTTAATAAACCCCCCTGTTTACTGCACTTCCTTGCCGTGTCATTGCTCTGGCCAAACCTTCTGCTACCTGGCGGAGAGTTCATATTGGAGAACTCTCCGGTCTGATATAATCCTGCTGCCCCCCCCCCCAAACTCCACCTGGCCAGAGCACTGTGCATCCTGGGACCTGTAGTCCCTCTAGCTATTGCCAAAGTCTCCGTTCCTAGCCCCCTAAAATGGATCCTGGAGTGATCAGAAAGTTGCTTTCATTAACAGAAAGCCATGCCGATGCTGTGCAAGCGTTATTTGTGGGCTATTCCAAATCCATGTGCCTAGACATGATCAATTTTATCCATCCTCTGATTAATCAAGGGGATTTTGATTTCCCAGCTGCTTAACCCCTCATTAAGATCCTGGTGGATGTAGCTTTCAAAATCAATACTCCTTTGCCACAGGTTAAACAGACCTGTTCCATTGAACCCTGTGTCCCTGATCAGATTCCCCCAGCTCCTCTCCCCTTAGATAGATCTGTATGGTCTAGGGGTTACTCTGAGATGCCATGTGCTTCACCTGGGGCCTTGGCTCAGGGGTCAGCTATTTCCTCATGGGGCCAACCTGTGCCTACTGCTAAAAGCCAGGACCCTGATTTCTGGTTCTATGAAGAATCTGATGATGATGATCCTGTCTTTAAGATTTATGCCATTGATTCCGATGATGATGCTTGGACCGATTTTCTGATGAGGATTGTGAGGCAGCCGGTTCCCTCAGCGAGCCTGCAGCCGGTTCCCTCAGCGAGCCTGCAGCCGGTTCCCTCAGCGAGCCTGCAGCCGGTTCCCTCAGCGAGCCTGCAGCCGGGTCCCTCAGCGAGCCTGCAGCCGGGTCCCTCAGCGAGCCTGCAGCCGGGTCCCTCAGCGAGCCTGCAGCCGGGTCCCTCAGCGAGCCTGCAGCCGGGTCCCTCAGCGAGCCTGCAGCCGGGTCCCTCAGCGAGCCTGCAGCCGGGTCCCTCAGCGAGCCTGCAGCCGGGTCCCTCAGCGAGCCTGCAGCCGGGTCCCTCAGCGAGCCTGCAGCCGGGTCCCTCAGCGAGCCTGCAGCCGGGTCCCTCAGCGAGGCTGCAGCCGGGTCCCTCAGCGAGCCTGCAGCCGGTTCCCTCAGCGAGCCTGCAGCCGGTTCCCTCAGCGAGCCTGCAGCCGGTTCCCTCAGCGAGCCTGCAGCCGGTTCCCTCAGCGAGCCTGCAGCCGGTTCCCTCAGCGAGCCTGCAGCCGGTTCCCTCAGCGAGCCTGCAGCCGGTTCCCTCAGCGAGCCTGCAGCCGGTTCCCTCAGCGAGCCTGCAGCCGGTTCCCTCAGCGAGCCTGCAGCCGGTTCCCTCAGCGAGCCTGCAGCCGGTTCCCTCAGCGAGCCTGCAGCCGGTTCCCTCAGCGAGCCTGCAGCCGGTTCCCTCAGCGAGCCTGCAGCCGGTTCCCTCAGCGAGCCTGCAGCCGGTTCCCTCAGCGAGCCTGCAGCCGGTTCCCTCAGCGAGCCTGCAGCCGTGTCCCTCAGCGAGCCTGCAGCCGTGTCCCTCAGCGAGCCTGCAGCCGTGTCCCTCAGCGAGCCTGCAGCCGTGTCCCTCAGCGAGCCTGCAGCCGGTTCCCTCAGCGAGCCTGCAGCCGGTTCCCTCAGCGAGCCTGCAGCCGGTTCCCTCAGCGAGCCTGCAGCCGGTTCCCTCAGCGAGCCTGCAGCCGGTTCCCTCAGCGAGCCTGCAGCCGGTTCCCTCAGCGAGCCTGCAGCCGGTTCCCTCAGCGAGCCTGCAGCCGGTTCCCTCAGCGAGCCTGCAGCCGGGTCCCTCAGCGAGCCTGCAGCCGGGTCCCTCAGCGAGCCTGCAGCCGGGTCCCTCAGCGAGCCTGCAGCCGGGTCCCTCAGCGAGCCTGCAGCCGGGTCCCTCAGCGAGCCTGCAGCCGGGTCCCTCAGCGAGCCTGCAGCCGGGTCCCGCTTCCAACCAGCTCCAGAATTCCTTGGCTTTGGGTCTGCACCCGGGCTCTGCTACCAGCCTGCACCCGGGCTCTGCTACCAGCCTGCACCCGGGCTCTGCTACCAGCCTGCACCCGGGCTCTGCTACCAGCCTGCACCCGGGCTCTGCTACCAGCCTGCACCCGGGCTCTGCTACCAGCCTGCACCCGGGCTCTGCTACCAGCCTGCACCCGGGCTCTGCTATCAGCCTGCACCCAGGCCGTGCTTTGAACCCGGGCTCTCCCTTGGCCCTGCACCCAGGCCGTGCTTTGAACCCGGGCTCTGCCTTGGCCCTGTCTTGATTCCGCACCCGGGCCCTGTCTTGATTCCGCACCCGGGCCCTGTCTTGATTCCGCACTCGGGCTTTGTCTTGAATCCGCACCCAGGCCCTGTCTAGAACCTGCACCCGGGACCAGTGATACCTGGCCAAACATCTGGATCTCAAAGCCAAACATTTTCATGTGGACCTTAATTATTCATTTTAAAGTTAATCTTTAGTTGATCCAACATACATATCCTTTTTTTGGACCAAAACATACTTGGGTAGTTAGTGTTATTTGTATTGTCCAACATGTTTTTGGAGGGTGTTAGGAGTTACTGTTTGAGTAGTTTACCTTGCCTTGCTAACTTTTGTTGTTTTTCTTTTTTCCCAGGAACCGCAAAATGGGCCACTCCCTGAATGTCCAAGCAGTGGTGGCCCCGGACCTGCGGTTCCTTAGTGTCCTCGCCGGGTTTCCAGGCTCATCCCATGACACATACATCTTGCGAAGATCTGGATTGTACCGTCGGTTTGAGTCTGGAGAATTCTCAGGTGGATGGCTCCTTGGTAAGTTGACGCAAATTACGTCATTCACTTTTCAATGTATGCCTAGGAATATAGTTTATGACCCATGTCTGAACCTATGGCTGTTTTTACCCCTTGATGACATGTTAAATCGGACCTTAACCATGATCTTTAGCAAAGCACAAACCCTTAAAAACTGATTTACCAGCATTTCAAAATTATATATACTTTCTACTAAATTACTTATTATTCTTCCAAACACTCGGCTGAAAATCTGTTCTTGACTTTATGATAGGGTCTGCACCATCTTTGCTCAGACGCATGACACTTACTGAGTAGAGGAGAGCAGGATAAAGTGCAGGGGGCGGGTTCCAGCTGTGCTTGGCTTAGACAAAGCAGATCTGGGGTCCTGAAAAGGTAAGACATCCCAGAATGCTGAGCAGCACAGTCCTAAGCCAATTCCTGTCTGCAGGCTGCCTGATTTGCCCTCATTCGGCATCTTGCATGCTTAACCCTTTAAACGCCAGCCACGTAAAATTTACGTGGCTGCCTCCCCTGCAGTTAACCGCCAGCCGCGTAAATTTTACGTGCCTGAATTTCCCCACTAATAGCATAAAAAGTAAAAAAAAAGTCACTTACCTGACCCCTCGTTTGATTCGCCCGGGTCTCCTCTTTAAGATGGTGGGCTCCAATCGTCCGTCGGACCTCCTCCGGCTGCAGGGGAGGGCCTGGAATAGGGTGCCCCCCCGTTTCAGCTGCCACTGGGTTTCCTGTAAAAAAAAAATTAAAAATGACATTTACTTACCTGCATGCGTGCTGGCTCCCGCCGACCCTCCTTTTCGCCTGGGGGGCCTCCGATCCCCCCCCCCCAGGACTTACCGATCTTCAGGAGAGAGCCCTTGGGGTGGGGCTAATGACGTCATCCCGGCCCCGATCACCGGCTTCAGCGCTCTCAGCTGTCAGATCCCAGTGATCGGTGCCCGGGGAAGGAGGTGCCTCCCCCTTCTCTGGATGCCGATCACCGGCATCTGTCAGCACAGCGGCGAGGGACAAGAGCTTACAATCGGAGGAAAGTAGAGTAAAAAAAATATATTTTTTTTTTAATAAAATAATTTTGTCTTTTTTTTTTTTTACAGTTAACCCTTTGTGAGCTGGTAAGGGGTCTATGAGACCCCTTATACCAGTTCACAAGGCTCTGGGTCTGGCAAGTCACCTGTGGCTAGCGGGTGACTTGCCATTAACCCCCAGCCCCCATTACCTGCCTCCCCAACGGCCGGGGGGGGCAGAAGGACCCGGACCACTAAGTGGCTATGGGGGCTAGTAGCCTGCAGGGCCAGGGGCCACCAACACTGGCCCCTGCACCCTGTTCTACAAGCCCCCATAGCTGGCCCGGGTCGGTAACGCTGGGTAGGGACCCTACGTCATTTTTTTGGGGGGATTTTTAAGGGTTTTAACCCGGGAGGGGGGACCCTATGTCAATTTTTTTTTAATTAACCCCTTATGTCCTGTCGCCCAGCTGGTAACAAATGCTTCCAGCATTTTGTGGTGTGGTGTGTTTTTTTTTTTTTTTTACATTTAAAGTGGACTAACACCCAGGATTTTGACTATCCTGGGTATTGGTCTTTTCCCCCGGGGCATCCCGATCGGGGATTCCCCGTTGTGTGAAAAAACCCCGATCACCCACAATAACTCACCTCACCCGGGTCCTACGTCCAATCAGCGCGCTGAGAGTGGCTGAGTTATGGACGTCTAAGAGACATCTAAGCTCACTTGCTCTGAGCGCGCTGGAGGCCGCATCCCCCACTTCCCTCTAACAGGGAGAGTGCCATTCATAAATAGCCAGCGCATGCGCCGTAGGACCAGGATTCAAGTAAGTGGTAGCGGGTGTTCCGGGGGGTTTCACACAGAGGGGCATCCCGATTTTGGATGCCCCGGGGTGAGGGAATTGAACGGTCCAGGAATCTTATAGATTCCCGGGCCGATCAGCCCTGGGTGTTGGTCCACTTTAACCCATTGTGAACTTGTAAGGAGTCCATGAAACCCCTATACCAGTTCACAAGGCTCGGGGGCTGTCAAGTCACCTGCGGCTAGCGGGTGACTTGCCATTAACCCCGGCCCCCTATTACCTGCCTCCCCGAAGCCCAGGGGGGGCAGAAGGGCCCGGGCTGATTTAGGCAGTGCGGGCTTGTACTTGGCAGGGCGGGGGGCCACCAAAGCTGGCCCCTGTGCCCTGTTCTACAAGCCCTGCATAGCTGATCCCTGGGCTGGTTATGCTGGATAGTTTTTAACCCTTAAATAAAAAAAAAAATGGGGGTTACCTCCCCCCCGGGAAGGGGAACCCCACGCCAATTTTTTTCTTGATTTAACCCTTTATAGTGTGGATTGTAGTTGTATTTTATTTTTACATGTTATAAAGTGTTTTTTTAGTTTGGGGGGGTCTTCTGAACAGTAACGGGGGGCTACCGATACATATGTGGTACCGTTGTAATCGGGAGAAATGGGGCTTTCACATGCAATATGGTTTTCTTTAATAAAACAAATGTTTTATTTGAAATAAAGAAGACAATTTTCTAAATATTTTTTTTGTTTCATTTACTCAAAAATATTTAAAAAAACAGTAAAAAAATTACAAACAAGACATTTCATGTTAAAGCCTAAACTCTGCCGCAAAAATAAAATATATGATTTTCCTGGAAATTCCTGCAAAAATCACAGTTAAGCATAGCGTAAAATGGTGAAAAATTACCTGTCAAGAGAGGGTGACAAAGCCTCAAGTAGGCTGGCAGTTAAAAGGGTTAGTAGTACCTATGCATGTTGGGTATTGTTCTGCTCGGGGGATTTTGCACTTTCAGATTTAGCTTGCTTTTTCTTGTTTGCATATTGATATTTTAGGAAAACTCATTTTTTATTCTGCTTTATTATACATTTTTTTTAAGGAAACCCTGTGCGACCATAGAATTCTTTGAGGGATTACTTCCAGAAAGATGGGCCCACTACAACAAGCTTAGTACGCTTAGAAATCTTATCATGTGTACTTTCAGGGAATGTATGGTTTGTGGCTGGTATTCCAAATGTAAAGGGTTGTTTTGGTAGAAAAAGCGTAAGGTGCCACTTTGTCTGCAGAGCTGAAATTTTCAAGCAAAATTACCGTTGTGCACAAGCTTTACTTTGGGGTGTTTGGCAACTCTTCCCTTGACAGTAGCAATGCATGTTGGGTATCATTTTGTTCGGGGGATGTTGCTTTTTTAGATTAACTTGTTTTTTCTTGTTTGTATCTAGTTTGTATCTAGAAAAATGTGGCTTTGATTCTGCTTTTTATCCATTTTTTAGGGGAGCTCTGTGTAACCAAAGAATACATTGAGGGAGAACTTCCAGAAAACTGTGGCAACATCAACAAACCTGGTATGCCTAAAAAGCTTGAGGTGTGTATTTCAAGAGAATATATAGTTTGTTGGGGGTATTTCAAATGTAAAGGGTTGTTTTTATTGAAAAACTGCAAGGTGCGCATAGCGCATAGCATAGCTGTATGTGATCTGAAAATCTCTTAAAGCGCTGTTTCAGTTTGGGGGAGTCTGCTGGGCAGGAAAGGGCATCTATCAATACATATGTATAACCGGGAGAAATTGGGATTTCACACGCAATAAGATTTTATTGACAAAGCAAGACAAACGGGGGGGGGTCCCACATAACCCCCCAAAAACCCTTTTTAAGGTAGTAGCACCACTGTAAATGACCACATCTTAGAAATATTATCAAAATTTATTAGTCCATAAATCTACATTTCTTTACAAAAAATGCTGTAGAACAAATTTAAAACCATTTAAAAAACATATATACACAACACTAACACCAAAAAAGGGGAGGGGGGGGAGATAGGGCAAGCCCACCACTGCTCTCAACAATGCCAATATATGAATAGCAACCTGCTCTGCAGTTACACTATTGCTAGTGATTAGATAAAGTGCTACAACAATTAATAAAGAAGTAAAAAACAGAACACTAATACAGTGTTTATCTAAGTGCAAAACACACAACTATTACATTAAATCCTCTCCTGAGATGTGCAAACAACGCAAATATATAATATATATTAATATATATATATATATATATATATATATATATATATATAATTATATGAACAATATTGTGCAAAAAACCCTGCAGCTTGAAATGGCTAAAACACAACCCAGACTATGAGAACAATGAGGACCCACCAGGTGAAGATAAGCAGACAATAGATAATATATACTCCTGAGGAGTGGGGGTAGCTTGGGGGGGATGCCCACGTGAGTCTGCTTTTTATATGTGAGTGCCTTTTCTGTGCTTTTGCATTATATTATCTATTGTCTGCTTATCTTCACCTGGTGGGTCCTCATTGTTCTCATAATCAGGGTTGTGTTTTAGCCATTTCAAGCTGCAGGGTTTTTTTTGCACAATATTGTTCATATACCTCATATGTATATATATATATATATATATATTTGCGTTGTTTGCACATCTCAGGAGAGGATTTAATTTAATGGTTGTGTGTTTTGCACTTAGATAAACATTGTATTGGTGTTCTGCTGTTTTTTACGTCTTTATTAATTGTTGTAGCACTTTATCTAATCACTAGCAATAGTGTAACTGCAGAGCAGGTTGCTATTCATATATTGGCATTGTTGAGAGCAGTGGTGGGCTTGCCCTCTCTCCCCCCTCCCCTTTTTTGGTGTTAGTGTTGTGTATATATGTTTTTTAAATGGTTTTAAACTTGTCTTACAGCATTTTTTGTAAAGAAATGTAGATTTATGGACTAAAAATTTTGATAATATTTCTAAGATTTGGTCATTTATAGTGGTGCTACTGCCTTAAAAGGGTTTTTGGGGGGTTATATGGGATCCCCCGTTTGTCTTGCTATAGTTATAATAGGCCAGTTGCCTTAACCCTGTGCAGCCAGCACACTGTGTGTACATAAAATAGTTGGTGCGGTCTCATTTGTTCTTTAGTTTGAATTTTATTGACAAACTTTATTTTTTTGCACATATCTCACCCCAAAATATTAAGAATACACTTAAAAAATGACAAACAAGACATTTCATGTTAAGTCCCAGACTATGCTGAAAAAAAACTATATAATGTTTCTGGGAAATCCCTTCAAAAATCACAGTTGAACATGCATAGTGAAAAATGGTCTGGCAACAAAGCGTAACAAACTCCAGGTAGGCTGGCGGTTAAAGGCTCAGAACATGCATTAGATGGTGTTATGCTTTTTTTTTAGCTTATGTACAGGGGTGGCTACAATTTAAGATAGGCTCCTAGTCAGAGTGAACTACCGCTTGTCACAAATTTTTTTTTTTAATGTGTAATTTATATAAGTATTTTCTTATTCTTTCAGGGGATTCCGGCTATCTGCTACTTCCCTGGCTGATGACGCCCATCCTTCGGCACAGAATGCCGCACAGGATGCCTACAATCAGGCCCACCGGAAGACCCGGGCCGTTGTGGAGAGGGCCTTTGGCCTCTTAAAAACTCGCTTCAGGTGTTTGGACCATACCGGGGGGGCACTCCAGTATGACCCCCAACAAGGTCATCGATATCATACTGGCCTGCTGTGTCCTCCACAACTTTGCCATAATGCAGCGTGTCCCCCCGTATGTGGATCAGCCCCCCTCTCCACCCAGCCAGGACCCAGAAGATAACTACCGTGGCACACCTAGTGCCTTTGGCCAAGCTGTTCGGGCCAATTTGATTAACACACATTTTGCCTAATTTGTTTTTCCTGTGTTTGTTGCCTGTAATTATTTGTTTTAATATAATTTGGCTTTGTGAATGCTTTAGTATTTTTTGTATCAAATAGTAATGATTTAATTACTAAAATATTCACACATGATCTTAGCCTCATTTTTTTGGGACATGTTTGTTTAGAAAAAACTTCAGGAATCTCAAAAAAACACAAACATTAATGCATCAACTTAGTCAACAAGTCACATTCAATATTTTTTATTTAAATATTAAAAATTGGAGTTGAAGGGCACTCGCAGACTTCATGTACATACATAGGACACCATAAACATACATTGGTGCAGAATCATGGCACCTAGCAATTGGCCACATCCAGGAGTTTTTAAGTAATGCACTTCAGGCCGAGGTTTCAATAACAAATAAAATAAACAGACATAGGGAGCAACCATTTGCATGTCCAATATTTGGCCAGTAATACATAGGGCCACATACACACCCTCTCCTGCTTGGCCACATTTGCCACAGGCACAGGTGGAAAGCAGCCATACCTATGCCACATCCACGCCTGTAAGTCAGTGGCCCACCAAAACAATAACCCCCAGTCCAAATGCAAGTCCAGTCCAATCTTTGCCAGGGTTCAAGGTAGCAGTTTGCCAGCCCAGAATGTCCCTCAATCAGGCCTACAAGCCGGATGAGCCAGACACCATTTCATTAGGCCCAAGCCTGCAGCATGGCAGCTTGAGTGGCAGCTTCAGTGAGGCTTTAGCTCAGGCATTGGCTAGTGGGGTATCTCAGCACTCTAATGAACTATATGGGCTCTAATGAGCCATAAAAAATGCAATCTTGGTAGCGCTCACCAGACAGGTCAATACATTGTGGATGTAGAGGAAAGATGTGGAGCAGATATAGGGCAAATAGCTGTTAAAATGGGTGTTGCGCATAAAGTCCTGGTGGTGGGCCTTGGAGGTGGCCCATCACCTGGGCATGTGTGGCATTCATAATCTGCCTCTGTTCCAACATGAGTCTATTGCTAGTTCTAACTTCCGCGAGCATGGCTGTGAAATTATTAGTTAAGGTGGCCATGTGGCTGTTGCGCGTCCTAAATGAATGTATTATTTAATGTATCGAATTGTGCACTAAGCTGCTCTGTGGTTCTTTGAGTCACCTGGCGAAAAAAACGCCTCTCATGCTGTCACGCTGACTCCAGGATCAGCACGCGCCTCCCCTGGGAAACTGGTCGACGTTGCTGACTATGTCTACCAATTCCCCGGGTTTGAGCGCCTGTAGATGCTGGACCTCTAGGGTGAGCAAGAGTCGCAGATGTGCTCGGCAAATCCTCTGCAGCAGAGCTACCACTGGGGACTGTAGGCTCAGTCTCAGCCTGCTGCCCACGATGGGCTGGCAGCATGCGTCCAGCTTCACTCTGCTGCGGAGGATTTGGTGCAGTAGCATGTTGGGACAGTGGCAGATGGCATCCTCCTCCATCTCCTGGATTTCTTCCATCAGTGTGTGGGTCTGTTGGGACAAGTGCCAAAAAAGGTTAAGTTCGGGCCCTAAATATATTTGTTATGCAAATTAGTCATGTTCATTCACATGCATCAGCAGATTCATCAAAGTCCACTTACCCTATATATCTGGTCCTGGCTCCTAGGCAGCACGGAAGTTGACGTTGTGGTCAAACTGGATGAGGCTTCCACACTTGCTGAGGCTTGATGCTGGGCTGCATTTTAAATAAAAAGTCACGTAAACACCCAAATATCCATTGATGATCTGTATTACTACATATGCTTTGAAAAAACGCGTGGCCAAGCAGGAATTCCAACTCCCACAACTGTCCAAGGTGACCTTCACTATGAATGTCACTATCTGTTATATGTATGACTCACCCTGTACATACACATTGGTCACCTTAAATAATACAAACATGCATGTACTGCATGTTATGAGGCTTCATTCACACATCCATAAAGGCCCATTAGGGGCCCACACTCAGCTTGCAAATAGCATTTTGCTTAAGAGTATGCTGGTGGGCATTCTTCCTATGTAGACCTTTCCCTGACCCCTGATCAAGTAATTGAGACCAAAGCACAGCTAAAACCCAAGTGGCCTAAAGACAAAGAAGGAAGTGTTGTATATGATTGAGTAGAATCACATAACAGGCAGTGCTTTGCTAATATAAAGACTTTAATAGTGACCATAAATCCTGTCCAAGGTCATGTATGGCCTGCCAAATTGGAAAATGAACAGACCGCAGACATTAAACACCCTGCTAAAACTGTAACCTCCCTTACAAGTCACTCTATAGGGGCACGTGTTCATATATGCCTGTGAGCCTCATTTTACACGTTTACAACATTTCAAATAAACACTAACATTACTAACCTGCAGGAATGGTAGGGATGTCCATTTCCCGTCGCCCAGAGTGGCCCTCTAATGCCACGGGATGTATCAAAATTGTAATTTTGTGGAGAAGCCTCCACCAGTTTGTAAGCTGAAAAATATAGGTTGCCAAATTTAGTAAATTGTGGACAATACAACAAGCAGGCAAATGCACAACTCAAATATGTACCTGTAATTGCGCCGTTTATTTTCTTTCTTCTGTGCTGCATACTTCAGGTCAGAAATTTTGCGCTGGATCTGCTCCACATTTTTTAGCTCCTCCCCCGCTGCATTGACCTGTCTGGTGAGCTCCTCCAAGATTTCATTCTTTCGCATTTTGCTTGTAGATTTGGATTTTCGCCCATATAGCTCGTCATAATGTAGGGTCAGCCCACTTGCCAATGCCGGAGTTTGGGCCTCACCAAACCTGCCACTCAATTGTCCTCCCGCAATGTCCACCCTATTGCTTGCTGTTTGGGCTCATCTCTGGATGTAGGCAATTCGGGGGACATTCTGAGCTGGCTCTGTTGTGTTGAAATGTAGGATAGGTGGCTTGATAAAGAATGGACTGGACTTGGAAATGGACTGGGGGGTCCTTGCCTGGGTGGCCACTGAACTTGCAGGCATGGATGTGGCATATGGATAGTTGCTTGCCACCTGTGCCGGTGGCAAATGTGGCGGAGGAGGAGAGGGTGTGGTGCTTCTGGCCCTGTGCCTCTTTGTGCCCTTGCCACTTGTGGTTCCATGTCCCTGGGAGGTACTTGCACGTGGCTCTGGAGATGCTGAGCTGGGGCTTCTGGGCCTGTGGCTCTTGCTCTTTCCATGGCCATGGGTGTGTTTCCCACGTGGCTCTGGAGATGCTGAGCTGGGTGGGCTGGGGCGTCTGGGCATGTGGCTTTTACTGGCCTTGCCAGTGGAGCGTTCTTTCAGAATGGATGTGGTAGGCCGGGGAGGAGGGGATGGTGTTTTTTGGGGGCTGGGGCTTCTCACCCTCTTAGTGGCCTTTTTTGCGGGCGTGGGCTTCTTCTTCGACGCCCCCTCCTTGGCTTTGCTGGATGGTTTGGGTTTAGCGTACTTGGTGGGTAATGTCGCCTTGGCTTGGCCACTGTGGCTGCGCGTTTCCCGTACCTTCGGCGTTGTTATTTGGGACCGAGTGGTCGGCCATGAAGAAGCCTCCTCAGGCCGCTGTGGCATTTTGCTGCTGGCCTCCTTGCCTGGTTTGGCCTTACCGACTTGTTTTTTGGTTGGCATGTTGAAACTCACAAAGAGAATGAGCTGTGTGTCCAGGACCCTTTAAATACTAATGCCTGGGTATGATGCTTACGCGTTCGCGTACGGAACCCAGAAACCGTTGGGGCATTACTTATCTGCTGCAGACAAGAAGAAAGATGGCGCCCACGATCTTCACCCGCCAACCAGAAGAGCTGACTATGCTCGTAAGTGTATTGTAAGGACTTTGATTTGCCATCTAAATGCATGCCTAGGCCTTAAGGAAGCGCAGGAAGAAACAGTTACCTGTCTAAATCCGTGCCAAACAGAAGTGCGCACATGTGCGAACCAACTCACTAACATCTAGACGGATAGTTTGAGGCTAGAAATGTGTCTGGGATTGTCATTTAGTCAACTGATCTAATTGTGACAGATATTTGTATGCCGTTTGATCTAACAAGTATGTTTATTTTGTGTTTTTTAGACAATGCTTCAGCGCAGGTACGACTACCTGCCCAACTCTTTTGAGAAGAGGACCGTCGCCCTGGAGATCATTTCCAGGATCCAGCACGAGACGGACACCACCTTCACACATACGCAGATCATGCAGCATTGGTCGGACCTGAAACGGCTCCACATGCCCCGGGTGCGGTGATTTTTCGGGCTCCATTTCCCAAGTAAGTACATAGCGATTGCATGCTAGATGTAACTAATACAGAAGGTAGGCCTTTATTTATAAATGCTTTTCTTTTCTAGTGCTGGAAATGGAGTACCGAATACGACGCACCCAGAGGCGCACAGGCCAACCAGTGCTGCATGAATCTGCAGCACAAAGTGAAGGTGGGGGATCTCCAGGGCGACGGTCCTACCCCTCCTCTGTAGCGGCCTCCGACCAGCCCCTGGACCTTTCTACAGAGGAGGGGCATCACGACATGGGCAGGGAGTCGTACCAAGCAACGGAGCCCTTAGCCTCTGGTATGTGACTCTTAATGTAAACGCACACACATACATGCTATTTAAACAAAATCTGATTCCCTTAATCTCTTTTTCTAGATGAATATGTAGCGGGTGAAGGATCTGTGGAAGAGTCTGCAGCAGATCATGCCCAGGAGGCACATGGAGAAGGTGGGTGATGTCACACCCACATTTGCTTACTGTTGACTCAGACATTAGAAGTGCCCCTATTTGTCTCTACAGCCTCAACTTCCCAGCAGTGGCAGGTCCCAGAACCCAGGGTGGTCCCCGAAGCAGACGTCGGCCACCAACGAAGTAAGTTGTGATGTCATTCTTTTGAGTATGTGGTAATTGACATGATCACCTAAAGCCATAGTCAATGGCATTAGCATGATGACATATGCCCTCTTCCTTAGATTAATTACTTAGCATAATGACATATGCCCTCTTCCTTAGATTAATTACTTAGCATAATGACATATGCCCTCTTCCTTAGATTAATTACTTAGCATAATGACATATGGCGTCATGAGTTAGCTTGCCACCTAAAAACATTCCATCCACAGCTGAGAAACATGTATTTGCCAACAAATAATGTTTGTTTCTTTTTTATACAGGGACCACACGTGCCAGAGTGGCAGCAATGAGTGCAAGGGTCCTTGTGTTGGTGGCCAACATGCAGGAGCTGCGCGACTCGTTGTGGACCACAGATGAAGACTAATGTTCCTAGTCCTGTCATTGTTATGTATATAGTTATGTATTTTTTAAATTTTTAACAAAAAATTATACATTTCTAAATGTTATTTTTTATAGAAACAATTTTTTTTACGTTGTAAATTAAAAAAAAAAAAAATGTAAAAATAAGCCAAACAATGAGTGCCATTTGTCATTAACAAAAAAAAAACAAAAAAAATGTTTCTGTGTCAATTCCTTTTCTAAATACATTACCACAAAATGAATGGGCCAAGAAATATTTAGAGATGAGGATTCGCAGAACCGCGAAGCGATTTGGGTAAATTTTAGGGGTGAGAAAGGAAGAAGAACATGACCATGAAGTGATTTAGGTAAGTTTTAGGGGTGAGAAATGGAAGAAGAACATGAACGCAAAGTGATTTGGGTAAGTTTTAGGGGTGAGAAATGGAAGAAGAACATGACCGCAAAGTGATTTGGGTAAGTTTTAGGGGTGAGAAATGGAAGAAGAACATGACCGCAAAGTGATTTGGGTAAGTTTTAGGGGTGAGAAATGCAAGAATATACTGACTGCGAAGTGATTTGGGTAAGTTTTAGGGGTGAGAAATGCAAGAAGAACATGACCGCGAAGTGATTTGGGTAAGTTTTAGGGGTGAGAAGTGGAAGAAGAGCATGACCGCGAAGTAATTTGGGTAAGTTTTAGGGGGGAGAAATGCAAGAAGAACATGACCGAGAAGGGATTTGGGTACGTTTTAGGGTGAGAAATGGAAGAAGAACATAACCGCGAAGTGATTTGGGTAAGTTTTAGGGGTCAGAAATGAAGAAGAATGAGAGCGCGAAGTGATTTAGCTAAGCATTGTAGCACAAGTGAGTGAACCAAATATGTAGGCGAGCACTTTAATGAGTTAAGTTTGTAGTGCGCAGGCGTAAGTTCGTACGGATTTTCGTTTGGACAATTATTTATTGTAAAAGGAAAACAGAATCTAACGGGAAACGTAAAGGATTCGTGGGAGGAGGAAAAAGGGCAAAAACGAAAGCCGGCGATGTAACATGAGTAAAAAAACGGAAACCAAAAGCTGGAAAATGACATTCTCGTTGGCATACGAACGGACGAAGACTTTACAGAAGGCTTGCAATGCATGCTTAGAATCGCTCGTACACTCATACGAGAGCGGGAGAATTTAAAATGAAATACAGATCGACACAAAAACTAGTCTTTTTTGTCTCTCTGAATCAACCCTTTTGTTTGTTGTTTGCCTTTGTGACGTCCTTGTAGCTATTGGAACCCGAACCCGTATCTGTATCTGTACCTGAGTTGTATCATCTGCTTAGAGCCTTCAGGTGAGTGCGCCAGCACCTTGGGGCTTCAGTTTTTCCCTTGTTAGTTATCTCCTTTAGTTATCTTTGTTTTTGTCCCTTTTTCTGAATTGAAGATATTTTTGTTGTTTCTTTTTGGCTTAACAAACCCCCCTGTTTACTGCACTTCCTTGTCGTGTCATTGCTCTGGCCAAACCTTCTGCTCCCTGCCGCTGAGTTCATATTGGAGAACTCTCCGGCCTGACACAACCATTGTCAAGTCAGTTTCTTTGGAGAGCTTGGAGTCAGGGCAGTAGGCCGCCGATGGACTGTTTATTGGCAGGCAGGTCTCAATTTAATAAGACAAATCAAGTATCCAACATACAACAGCCACGGGTAGTTAAGGTACTAACGCACCCCTCTCCTTGAAAGGAGGCTCACAACTGAATATTTCTCAAAATGTGGCTTTCTAATCCACACGACAGTTACGGGGCCTGAGTGTAGGATAGGCTGTACATTCAGTGTCAGGGGCAGAGATCACCTCTAGAGACTTCAGGTCGAGCCTCAGTTGGCTTCAGCCACTGCCATCCCCGACCGGGAGAGGCTACCAGGATGCAATCAGGAGAAGGCCTCCACTTCTTAGGACTAGGCAAGCCAGAAGGGGAATCGGCGGGGGTGGGTTCACATTCATGATTCAGAGGCAGGCGAGTAAGTGAGGCCCCTAGTGGTTGTGAAGTATGGTGGCTCCCCCTCCCGTCTACACTGGCTCTACAGTGAGGCAAAAAAGCAGCATCACCAGTTCTCCGACCGCTTGTCGAGACTTCAGTTTCCTTAAACCAACTCTTCCCCATAGACTGTGTGGCACCCCCTCCCATCCCCATAGGCAGTGTGGCATCCCCCCTCCCATTATCCATAGGTAACGTGGCATGCCCCTGTCCCATTACCCATAGGCATTGTGGCATTCCCCCATCCCATTCCCCATAAACAGAAAAAAACAAACAAAAAAATACACAAGCATCATTCCCCCTGCTGCTGGCTGGGCTTCCACAGCCACTGGGAGGCCAGAAGATGGATGAGCAGGGTAACTAATCCCTGCCTGCTGTCCCTGCCACCACAGCTGCTGCTTCTTTGGCACGGTGCAAACAGCCAGCTCTGTACAGTGGGTGGACGTGGCCTGTGCTGAGCGCCTATTGAGGACAATGGATGCCTCTCCCTGCCCACCCTGCCCGCTGCTCCTCTATCTTCTGGCCTCTTGGTGGCTGTTGCAGCCGGGATAGCAGCGTGGGAGCGCCGGTTATGTGAGTTTACTTCTTTTTTGTTCATTTTTATTATATTCACTCAAAAACACACACACACACACACACACACACACACACACACACACACACACACACTTGGAAGAATAGAAAGAGCATATAGAATAAATGAATAGCCAAGTGAAAAGGGGCGATTTAAAAACTGTAGATAACGCAATATATATTCAGTGAATAACTCATGATTATATACTAGTGCCAAACTATATATTTACAATTATTGTGCAAAGAAGATGTAGTTCCTCTTCCAGGGCAAAAAAGTAAATACATCACTATAGTCATACTACAATGGAAAATAATCCGTATTGGCTGTTGCCAACATCCTAGTTAAAGTTACAGTGGCCACATATATACATTTTTGGCAACTAAGCCAAATATAAGGTTATTGCTCACTGGGTCAAGATGCAAAATATGCCAGTGGCAGGTCAGGAAATCCCTAAAACAAGGCCAGTATGAGCCACATTTTGTTAAAAACCATGGTCAATGTCTGCTACATTAGTTGAGGGGTGACGTTACTTTCAATCTTTCAATAAGGCATCTCTATCCACAATTCATGCCATACACAAAGATGTGCAAATAAGCCTTGGGGCATATTCCTTTTCCCTAAATCTTGTTTCTATATTCAGTTGATCAGGAGTGTTGTAATTGCACTTCATTTGCAAAAAATATCCACAGCTGGGTGCTGGCCATGAAAAGTAGGAGGGTAACTCCTGTTGTGGATTTGCAAAAGGTGGCTCTACCTGAGCCGTCATTTGCCTTTTAAATCAGTTTTAAAAATCAACCTTGTATCTTAAGTAGATACTGTGATCATTGTTATTAAACCCTACCACTAACTCCAGAGCCCCCAAAAAAACACCAGCATATCATTATTTATCCATAGGGCCTATCACTGACTGAGGTTAAGGCAAGCAAATGGCCACTGAAAATGGCCATTGAAATTGGCCGGGGCGGGGTGGGGGGTGCCTGTGAGCACTGTTTGTTGTGTTTGGTTTAAGTTATTTTTGACTGTTGGTCCGCTTTAACTTTTTTGGCTTGCCATGTCACATTTAAAAATGACTGTTGTTTTTCAAAACCTATGATTCTAGCAAATGGTTTTAGCAGGCCAAAGATTTCTCTGCTGTACATATGATTTGGGATGTTGATACAGGTGATTGATTCTTTTTTCCCTTTTGAGTGAGTCAAAATTCTAATTTCACTACTGTCTGCATACCTGAATTGGCATTGTAAATGTATCAGTATCGTACCTCTTTTTGTTGCTTCTGAAACAAATGGCGGTTATGTCTGTGTTTAGTCAGCCATGGAAACATAAAGTTTCTACTTGGTCTTCAAAGGTCGAGATCTGTAGCGTGCAAAAGGTATATTGTAATCGTGAGTTCTAGTTCTGTTTTTCCAATCACCGGTATCATCATAATGATTATGCATCTTGGTGAAGATTATACTCGTGTGCAATCCTATGGAACTAAGCTGCTGTTTTAATAGGTTCTGATTTATAGTATGAGGAGTGCCCCCTAATCCCTTTGGAATTCTGGTACTTCGATGGCTGCTAGTCTATAAACATAGTGTTCTTTTTGGTCAGAGCTAATTTGATTCCTGGGAGCCTGGGATTTATGCCATTCTAACACTAAGCACAATCTCTTCAACCCTTATAAAAAGCCTTCAAACAGGCACAGTTTGAAGACTATAGGCCTTTTTTCAAGGCACCCACCCTTTACTTCTGGTGCCTGGCAAGCAAAGGGGAGAGAATTCTATACAGTTCTTTAAAAAGAAAATAGTTTTCAGGACTCATAATGGAACATTAAACCAGGCTGGATCAGAGATGAAAGGTCAAACCACAACAGAAACAGAACTCAAATGTGCCTTCAGATTTTCTTTCCTATGTCTGCTGGCAAAGAGGCCCTTGCTTCTCCGTTCTTGTTTTTTTAAGGGGGAGGTAATACGATTAACAAAATAAAACAAACAAACATTAACAGCAAGCACGAAAATTGCAAAAACCCACCCGTCTCTGTAGTTGAACAGTATGTTACACAGTCCATGCTGTTTAGTTCATGGAACAAATACGGAAGTGCTGGTCAACCAGTTCAGATGATCAATTTATTTTGTAAGCCTCAAGCAAGTTAATTTGCCACTTTAAGGATGATGTAGCTGTCAGTCAATGTGTTGCTTGTTTGAATTATTGGAAAATGAGTGTGTTGTTTATCCTGGGAGGGACCAAACTCCAGTACTCCTGCGACTTGCTAATGTTAATTGATATCTGATTGACAACTTACACAAGAACTGGAAACACTAGACAGTCTTCACAAGAAAATTAGGATAGAAATAAAGTACTGTAAGCTCTTATTTGGGGTTGGCCAGCCTTGCAAAATAAGTACTATACCTCAGTGGTCAAAAACTGCTGGCCTGTTATAATGTTTTATTGTTTCTCATATCTCTAATAAACCATAACAAAAAGATCTCCTCTCTGAAGCTCCCGTCCTTTTATAAGACTGTTTTGCTGTTTTTAACATCTTTAGGTTTATTTAGTTTGCAAAAGAGATGCCAAAGGGGTGATCTTAAAACTGTATATACATATATGGAAGGTCAATACAAAGACCTGTCCCACAATCTATTTATACCCTGGATTGTAACCCAAGGGCATCCGCTAAGGTTAGAGGAAAGGCACTAACTCCACCAAATTAGCAGGGGATTCTTCTCTGTAAGCGCAAAGAGACTATGGAACTTTCTGCCAGAGGATGTAGTCATGAAGAATACACTAAAAAAGTTCAAAAGTGGCCTAGATGCCTTCTGTGCATATAATAACATTACCAGCTATGGCTACTAGACCACCAAAAAGGAGATAAACATGCTGAAATGAATGAACTAAAGTCTATATTCAGCCTTACATGTTATGTCACTATGTTACTGTGTTACCACATGGAGTAGGGGACAGGGCCGTGGCCACTGAGCCACCTATGACTTACTGTAAAAACAGTGTGCAGAGGCACCCACTTCAATCTCTGCTTAACTACTAATGAGAAAAGAAATACTAGCAGGAATCAAACTAGAATTTTTTGTACATTATTATCGGGAAATACATGGGGATGGATTTCCTGAAGAAAATGTCCAATCTTCTAGCACAGAAGTCCACCATCTCTTCCCATAAAAATTATACTTTAGGGAAGTCCCATGCAACATGTGCAAACATACCCGGGGCCAATGAGCACCATCTCCTGATTCTCAATTCGTCTGACACAAAATGGAGTGTACCAATGCTTGGAAACCACCTCCCAGTCCTCTGGATCTAGGCTCCAAAACATCACCCGCCTCTTAGTAAAGCCAACATCCAGAGGCAAGGGGATACTAGAATGGAGCTGGAGGTAAAGGGAGGAGATCATCTTTTCCAAGCCCCCATATCCCAATGTACACTCCCCTAGTCCAGCAGACCCAATAAAGGAAGCTGAGCACACAGGGCATGTGTAAGTTGCAGGTAGCCGAAAAAATCCCCCAACAGAACACCAAAGCTGTCTCCGATCTGATCAACAAAACAGGAAATGGACGGTAGGGGTCTTAGCTCTTACAGTCCAGGGTTATGCTACAGGGGAGTATGCAGCAACCAACATCTTTCCCCACATTGTTTTCATCTAGAAATGTGACCGTTTTCTATATATTCACCACCATCTTCATGCAGGACATGCCACCTTGGAGGACACCCACCCCTCTATGAATTAAGGAATGTTGTAGGGTTTCATCCCCTACCAGAGCTGACACCATCATCAGGAAAGGCTTATGCTTATCGGGGCTAACAAATCAAAGTGCATAGGCAATCTGGCCTCTATGAACCAATGAGTGAAGAATTACCTTTTTTAATGTCGATGGCCTTGGATGCAGGAAGCTAAAGATGAACTTAAAGTGTGATATAGGGGGTAGGATTGGAGAGCTATGGTAAATGCAAAGCAGCTTAGGAAGAAAAAACATTTTAAAAATATTGATCCCAAAAAGACCACTGCTTTAGATTAATCTTCACTGTGTCTACCACCAGATTAGGGGGGTATGAAGAGGTCAAGCTGCCCATGCAAATGTATCCCAAGATACCTAAGCTGTTCCACAACCAAGTCCTGATCTCACACAGATTGCTAGTTCCTCAGAAACATCATCTGGAAGTAGGGATATTTTGTCACTATTAATACCTTAGAATTTACTGAAATTCACTATAGCGTCAAAGCTTTCAAAATTTTCCATGTAAACTAGGGTTTCGTCAGCATACAGAGATGTTTTCTCCTCTATACAGCCAACTCTCCATCCCTCAATCTGGCGAGAGTTCCTTATCACCAACTCCAGAGACTCTATGGCAAGCTCAAACAGCAAAGGCAACAAGGGAAAGACCTGCCTGTAGAAAGAAGTGGCCTGACAGCATGCAATTTACTCTAATCCTAGCTTTGGACATGTTTCATTAATGTGGGGGGTATGCCAGATTTGCCCATAACTGCCCATGATCCCACTTGACGATCATTGTTGTCAAGGTTGAATATTACTCTGGATCCAGTATTGCTATGGTGAGACTGTATGTTGGAAAATAGCCTGCGCAAATAAGTAGCACGCCCAGGCATAAAGCCTGACAGGTCCAGACTGATTTTCAGGTGTCACCAGAAAGGAAATAAGGAGACTCTAAGGAATAGATAAGTCAGAAATTATCCCCACTTCCATTGCTAAAGGACCACTTTAATAGCTGTGTTGGGAGCAGAGCTCATCATATCTAAGTCACTTGCTACCCTCGAGGTGTAGGTATAGGGTAACATCAGCCAGGACTGCTAGATACAAAATTAGCTTCATTTAAAGAGCCATTCGCCTTCTAAATAGCTAAAGACTGCATAGGTAGAGAAGGTTAGGTCTGGATAGATATATAGATAGGTAGATATATAGATAGATAGATAGATAGATAGATAGATAGATAGATAGAGGTATTGTAATATACAAATTCATCTGTTCTTTACTGTTAAGTAAGTGTTATCTTGATTTCTTGTTGCTTATTGCTGTGCTCATTATATGTGCATGTACATTACCCTGTATTGCGCCTAATGGTGGGGGGGGGGGGGGGGGGGGGGAATGTATTTCACCCACGGTGCTAGCCTGGGTGATATAAGGAATCCAGAAGGTTCATTGTTTCAGTGCTTTTAGTGCTTTGTCTGGGCCTGGATTTTTATGAAATAGCAGGTAGATTGATAGTTGGACCTGACGTTCCCTCCAGGCCATAGTTTACCTGCCCATTTCAGCCTGTACAGGTGCTTGAGTTTGGCTCATCATGGGGCTACTAAGGGTTGCTGGGAAAAGCAATCTGGGAGAAGTCATGTAATAAGACACAGCCAGTCACAAGGTTGCCACCTGCGAAAAAGAGATTGTTTGCTGCATGCTCAAACTCTGAACCTAATAGTTTGGTGAGAAAATCAAGTTCTTTTTGCATTTAACCCTGGTAGGGAAGGACTTTATGTTGTATGTATCCTGCACCTTGCTTGTATGACGAAATGCAGTGAACAGTTGTTGGACTGAACTGAATTTGATTTCACCATAAGACTGCTCTTAGAGTTGTCATTGCCATTAGCAGCCCTGATCCTGATAATATATATATTTACAGTATATATATATATATATATATATATATATATATATATATATATACCCCATAAGACGCACCCAGGATTGGGAGGAGGAAAATACGAAAAAAAAATTCTGAACCAAATTGTGTGCTAAAATACCCCCTCCCCCCCCCCCCCAACATCAGCCCATAACAGACTCTACATTACAGGCACTGAGCGGCATCCCACATTAAAGGCCATGAGGAGCATCCCACATTACAAGCATTGCATGGCATCCTAATTATAGGCAGTGTGAGTGGCCTCCCAATAACAAGTGGTATGTGTGGCATCCCAAATACAGGCAGTGTGCATGGCATCCCAATTACAGGCAGTGTGTGTGGCATCCCAATTACAGGCAGTGTGCATGGCATCCCAATATCAGGCAGTGTGCAGGGCATCTTTATTACAGGCAGTGTGCATGGCATCCCAATTACAGGCAGTGTGTATGGCATCCCAGTTAAAGGCAATGTGCATGCAATCCTAATTTCAGGAAGTGTGTGGCTTCCCAATTACAGGCAGTGTGCATGGCATTCCAATTAGAGGCAGTGTGTAGCATGCCCCAATACAACCACACAAAAAAACGTATATTTTCGAGCTCCCACGCTGCTGCAGCGTCTCACACTGATATAAACCGGCGGCATCTCCTGAGAACATAGACCACACACACACACACACACACACACTACCGTTGTCCACCGCCCATTGCCTCCACTGCCTTTGCCGCCGCCTCCATTGCCCCCACCCACACCCTTCGCCGCTGCCTCCACATAAGGAGGTGTTGCCATGAGTCACAGGCCACGCTCACCCAGTTGCCATAACCTGCACCTTGGGAACTTGTCTTTGCGCAGGCAGCAGAGGTGGCAATAGCAGCAGAGGTGGCAACCGCAGTGGAGGGCGGCAACCGCGATGGGGCATGGTGAGGGCAGCGGAGGCACTGGACATCGGTAATGTATGTTTGTGTGTGTCTCTCTATGCGTTTCAGTCAGCGGTAGATGGCTGCTGCGGCATGGGAGCTCGGGAATGCAAATTTTTTTTTTTGCATTCGCTAGATAACATACACTGACATTTTTAAGTATAACACCACCCAATTTAGTCTATTTGCTAGAAATTTTGCCAGGATTTTAACACCCTGGTTAAGTAATGAGATGAATCCTATAGGAGTAACACATATCCAGAAGCAGTCCGGGAGAACCATTAAGTCCAGGGTCTCTACATACAGTAAAATTCATGCAGATAAGGAGCGAACCATTATCCTGGGAGGCTATCAGGATGATGCTTTTTTGTTGAGGATATAGCATTTTGTATTTTCTCCGCTGTGATTTAGGTGCTGCACAATCTTAAGGATCATTCCTTTAAAGAGGATGGACCAGGAGAGATCTTGGTGTTTGCACCCCTTGGGCTTAAGATACTTTAAGAGCAAGGGAAAACAAGAGTGCAGACCATGGGAAAAGAGATGGGAGACTGATGTAGGCAGATCACTCTCGGAAGAAGAGTGGAAGGATATCTATAGGAACGCTCATAGAGGCTTGATTAGCAGCTCAATGCAAGAGACAAAATATAAGTTGATCACAAGATGGTATCGGACCCCAGAACTGTTGCATTCCTTTTATCCCTCGATCCCAGACGCCTGCTGGAGATGTGGACACAGGGGAGCATCGATGATGCACATCTGGTGGACCTGCCAGACCATAAGTGGCTTTTGGGGGAGGTTAGGATAATCTGCGACCATATAATGGGGGAGTCTTTAGACTGGAGCGCGGAAAGTGTTCTGTTGGGGTGGTCCCCCGAAGGAAGGGGGATTGCGGGAGGAGCCACACTGGCTAGACATCTATTAAACGCAGCTAGAGTGCTCATCCCCAGAAACTGGAGGTCCCAGAAGCCCCCCACTACTAGAGAATGGCTACGCCAGATCAGTCATGTTGAGCAGATGGAGGAAATATGTTATGCTAAACAGGATAGGCTAGAGGCGTTTCGGAAGATATGGACACTATGGCAACTTTCAAAAATACGGATGTATACAAAAGAATTTGGGGGGACTAGAACTGTAGGATCTCGAGCCCTTGGCCGCTGGGGCAGGCAGTCTGCGTTTGCAGGTCCTCTGCAGAAGGAGTTCCCCGGAAGGTAGTTGAAGGGCTGCCCCCCCCCCCCCCTCTGGGTGAGTTAAGAACACAGCGGTTCTTCTCTTTGTCCTCCTCACACCCTTCCTTTCCTTTTCTATCTGTTCTTCTAGGCCCTCCCCTCCCCCTTCTCCCCCCCCTCCTCTCTCATAACCTCCCCGCTTGGTCAAAAGTCTCCTTTCCACCCTTACTATAGGTCAGGGGATCTCTATCCTTTCTCCTCCCTTACCCCATGCCCTACTGGACTATCCTTGTCCAAGGCCCCTGTCTTGTCTCCTCGTATGTCACCCGGGATCCTTCTGGAACCGGGTTTAGGTTTGTCTTCTGTTCAAAGTCTTTTGTGTTATCTACATATTTTGGACCGGTTGGCGGGGTCGGTCCCAGAAGGGGGAATCATGGAAGGTTCTGAAGTTGATGAAGGGGGTTGGCTTCCCAATGAGCAGAGGGACTTCCCCATACAGGCTGAGTGCAAAGCATCTGTACAATGTCAAAATGGATATGCGTGTTCCTTATGCTATGTTTGAATTAGATGAATTAGATAAATCTGCACAATCACTTGCCCTTTCAGATGCTCAGTTACACAAGAATGGAAACCTGTAACAATATGTCAAGATCGGTCATGTCTGTATTATGTTTGTTGAATGTTTATTGTCTTTAAAAAATTTTCAATAAAAATTGAGTATGATTAAAAAAAGATACTTTAAGAGGATTTGATTTGAGAATTTTGATATTGAGAAACTGAAGGCTTTGAGTCCTCAACTGCCCTATAATCCCTGCACTACCTAGAGGTAATCCAGAGTGCCCCAAATTGTAAATGCATCAGAGAAATTAGCTTTTGTCTTACCGTAAGAGGGATATGCATCTCTATATGAGTGTCAGGCAGCTCCAATGCTAGGCACTGGTCAGGAGGTCAAATGTCCCTGTGCACATTTATAAGACTGCTGTTAAGCCCCTTGGACACCTGCCTCAGGTGAGTCCGCAACCCTCAATCTCCGCTGATGCTTCTGCCTATAGACAAGCCCCGAATCACCAGGATTCTGTATACGCCTCACCGGACACGGCTGCCCACAGGACTTAGGTAGCACAAAAGGTACAGACTTACAGGGCAGAAGGCACTGAAGGCAGATGAACCAGGGACTAGCCTGGCCGATGTCGGGCTGGCCAGAGTCATACACGGGAAGACGATCCTCGTCACACATGGCACCAAGGGCAGTAGCAAAAGAAAGCTTGAGGGTCAAGCCAGGGGTCAAGCCGGGTGGTCCAAGAGTTCATGCTACAGAGGAGGAAATGGGCTCAGGATCGGGCAGGCGTTGGTCCCGGCAGCGATCAAAGGAATGGTCAGGCAAGGCAAGGTCAGCAACGGATAATGATAAACAAAGCAGAGGAGCTATAACACCCAGCAGAACACTATCACAGGCAATGAGACAGTGAACTGAGGAGACTTTAATAAGGCTGGGGTTTGGCTAGGACGGCTTCGGGCTCATTGGCCAGTGAACAACCTGCCCCGCATTAATCCATGGGGCTCATTGGCCCATTCAGATTGTCTTCAGGAGGGTGCGCCATCTGCAGGGCCACCAGAGGGCATAAATATTACGCGTGAGTGTGAACAGAGGAGTGGGTATTGCGATAGGAGGAGAAGGGCCACACCGCGCTTGAGCTGATGCCTCTTGAGCGGGTGCCGGAAGATGATGAAGGGGCTGAGCAGCAGCACGTCGTCTGGGTTGGTGCACCCAAGCAAGTGGGTGGTTGTGACAGCTGCTTTGGATTTGTGCAGATCCTACTTCTGCAAATTCAGGTTTATAAGCATTTCAGGCTGTTCTTCTGTTAAACATGCTTTACCTTATCGCATAGAATGCTACATAACTGTGATGTAGAAATGGAATAGCATAGTCATGGAATGTCAACAAGCTGTTCAGGTCCAACATTTGACATTTTTGTATGACTGCAGTGGGGCTATTATACTCACAGTTTTCGTCATCAGAAGCTGAAAATGTGAATAAACCAATTGTTCAATGCTATAAACCATGAAGAGCAATTACACATGACAAAGAAAGGCATTAAGAGGCTGGTTAATACCTGACGTGTTAAGGGTACTTCTAAAGGGTGTTTTAATTTTCTTAAAATGGAATATAATACATTTCCATATGGCTAGGGCATCCATGCCACAGGAGCCACTACAGGAGAACTGAAGCTAACAGAATGCCCTTTGAAAAACACAAAAAGTTGCACTTTCTTTAAATAAACCAATTACTAAATATCCACCTTTCCAGATTTTTACATTTTAACAAGATCCGGGGGGACCAAGTTTAAACTTTCCTTTCAAAATCCCTCTGAAAAGGATATTATGTCAGCGCAAGAGTACGAGAAGATGTAATTAATATGCTATTTTTCTTATTTCCCTGCCGAGTGTTGAATAACGGGGCTATAACTCATTTATGTCACCCACACAGACCAAGCAAGTAAGCAGGGACATTCTCACACTTGGGGAAGAATTGGGAACCAAAAGAGAATTGGGATTTATGGGGCGTTTAATGGAAATCATCTCAGGGATTTTGGCTCTGCTTTCCACTCTCACATCACTCGGCAGCAATGGGACATTACTTAAAACAAATTTTTACTTCCACTTATAGGAAACTATCAAGAATGTGAGATAAAAATGGTTAGCCATATTATCTTTTCAGTATATCCCCATTTGTGCCCATCAGTTGACATTTATTTTAAATTAATGGCAAACTAAAATATATACAGATCATTTTGGGCCTCATGATAAAATTATCTAAATAAAGTATAAATAAAGGGAGTTTAAGTTTTTAAAGTGGACCAACACCCAGGGGTGATCGGCCCGGGAATCTATAAGAGATCGGAATGTCCCGCGGTGAGGGACCCCCCCAAAAGCCCCCAAAAACTCACCTGATCCGCCGCTGCCGCCGCTGCCGCCTCCCCCGCGCCCCTCTAGGCGTGCGCGCGCCCGTCAAAGGAGCGCGCGGGAGGCGGCGGCGGACGCGCTGTCTTGTCCGCAGCTGTCACCCGCTTGTCCGTGGCTACGTGGGAGGTGAGTTTTGGGGGGTTTCTGGGGGGTTTTACACAGCGGGGGTGCCCCCCTGAAGTGGACCAAAACCCAGGATAGTCAAAATCCTGGGTGTTGGTCCACTTTAAAGAGGAACAAAAGCTAGGACTGGATGCCCCGCCATGTGAAACCACCAGAATAGCTGTAATTCTTACCAGACTGGTGTTCCCATGGCAAATGTGCAGCCAGCACACCTTGCTCCCTTCTAGAGGCTACTCACTCATGGAGACAGCCATCTTTTGTAACCCCTGCCGCTCGTAGCCCATGTTGTCAAATGCTGGCTACTAATCATGGGCAGGGGATGGATGAAAATGAAAAAACGGCCCTCCAGAGTCTTGGGGGCCTAGGAATTTGCCTGTTTTGCCTGCCCCAAAAACTTGGCCCTGCTTACATTGTGAGTAGAGTTGAGGATCGCGTTCTGTGGAAACAAACAGCAGCTGCGCTTCTACTGAGTGAAAATACACCCAAATGTTTGAAACATCAAAAAACTGATAAAATTATATTGAGCAGATGTACTGTTAAGATCAGTGTGAGGAGTTGTATTGTAATGCTGATAGGAGCACACTTAAAGTGAACCAAAACCCAGGATTATGACTATCTTGGGTTTTGGCCCTTGCCCCAATTGGGGATGCCCGCTGTGTGGAACCCCCCCAGATCGCCGAAACCAACTCACCTCTACCCAGTTCTATGGCGCATGCATGGCCACTAGTACAATCGGTGCCCTCGGATCCGCTGACGTCATGTCATCTAAGCCTTGCTCCGAGCGGCTTCGAGCGAGCTGACTGCCGCATCCGCCGCTATTCTCTAGCAGGGAGCAAGCCTGCGCCGGACATTCACAAATGCCTGGCGCGGGCACTTGCCCTGCTAGAGAGGTAGCGAGGATGCAGCCATGGCTCGCGCATGTGCTGTTGCACCTGGAACGAAGGGGGTTTCAGCCTATTATTTCTATTACATATGTAATGGCATATATGGATGAAGCGTACTCACAACTCTGTCATGCGACTCTTTCTGCTTGTAATAGCGGACATGACTACACAACCCAAAAGTTATTACTCCCATAGGAGAAGGATATATGGGCAGAGGGTTGTTTTCCTGCATGCGCATGATAACAAATACACTACCCAAGATGTACTGCATTAATAAATCAAGAATGGATAGCTCCCTTGTTGCGTCATACAAAAGAAAGTTTTGGTGACCACTGGGAACAATCAGACACTGCAACGGCCAACCGGCTATCTCTGATACCTTAGACTTACCAAGCTTTATATTCACCATCCACATTAGGGGTTGGGGGGGTAACTGTTAAAGGGGAAAGAGAATATCATAATTATAGGTATATTTATTATACTTTATATGATTACAGATATCCCGCAAATTATACTCCTAAATTCTTAGTAACACTCAAACAGGAATGAGCCTAAGATCCTGCCATTTGTCTATAGGAAACATACCATGCCCCATGAATAAAATAGACTATATTCACAACTGGCTGCCAACAAGGTACCTCAATAGCTGAGGTGTGCTCTGAGCTGCAGGTCATTTCCTTTTGAAAAGGCATCCTTGAATTCCTAATTAGGTTGGACCCCAACCTTCAAATACACATGTATAGGATGATATTTATGAAGAGCGATGTAACTCCTGAAATAGGACAGTTATGACTATATTAATGAGGGTGTCTTATGTAAAATTATAAGACCTTTCATTTGATATTAAACGTAGTATATATGTATTGGCCAGAGACTGATCATATGCGTGGTATCAGGCTCTGTATGATATGTATTTAGCTTTTGGGTTCATTTAACTAAGAAATAAATGGGGATCATGAATTTCTTACACAAAATCTTACAATATAATAACATGCATATTGAGGGAATTTTATTACTTTATAGAATATGTATCTAATCTCAGGCGGGTTGTAGGCAGATCTTTATATATCATACATTTACACATGGCTAATTTCTCACATAATAGATTGTATGTGCAAGGCACTTGAGGGAAAATATTTCTTCTTAGGACACTTCACTGGATGTGTGAGGATACCCTCAGCAACCATTAATTTGTATTAGATTGATGGCCATTGTGCTGATATGATAATTAGTATTTGATGTATTTATAATATTAATCTATAATAAAAAATAATAATTAATTAAACTTAGAGATTAATGTAATAAAATATTAATTCCCTTTTTCAGTTTCAAATTTCACGCACAAGACACACTGTTCCAAGGTTTGAGGTGGGGAACTCTTTTTTTAATCTCCATGGCTACCCCTTCCAGGAACCAAGAGTTCAGACTGATCCAGACTGAAAGCCCCAAACATACTGCTTTGCAAAAGAATCTGGGGGTACCTGCTCTGTCAAAAGCAAGCTCTGTGGTCCTTGGCCTCTTTTTTAATTGGAACAGTTGTGCCTCAGGTGTGAAATCTGGCCAAAGGGTATACCACATCGTAGTGGACCTGAATGGCGGCTCCCGAAATGGAGAAGAGTGTTTCCTACAGTAGGTTTTCTATAGGTGGAAGTTTCTGGGGCATCTTCTACTTTCCTAATCAGTAAGTTAAGGAATTCTTTTTCAGTGTTGTGGGCCTAAGATTAATATTTTTTTTATTAATTGTCCGGTCCAACCAACAAGAATATCCTTACCATCTAACACGTTTTCTAACAAACCTTTAGGGCCTTTGCAGAACAGCTGTAATTATATTGAGAATAAATTGAATGTTGATGGACTCTTTTTACAAGTTAGGTGGAATCTGAAGGCTACAAAGAAGGGTTGGCAGCCGCTCAGAACAATTTATAACTAACCTGGGAGATACACGTGAGCAGGGCATTTAAAATTCGCAAGGAGCAACAGCACTCAACCCTGTTAGCTAGCCCTATGATCTGTCTCTAAAATCTGGTTAAAAACAGAGGTCTCAGTTGGTACACATCTGCAGAGGTATGTTGGGGCTGCGCTGCCAAACACCAAGGTGCAGTCTTAACTCTGATCTATGAGAACCCCATTTGGGACATACAAAAACAGCTTGCCTAAGGTTACCCTATAACCTTGAGTGCAGGGCATGGGGGAGGGGGTTGAAAGCCTCTCCCATACAGGTCTAGACCCCCCACCCCATGTGCTTGCACAGAATCAAGAGATACAAAGGAGGGTGGCAGAAGCTCAGACCAATTCATAACTAACCTGGGAGGTGCAAGTGAGCAGCTCAATTAGAACACACAAATCTTAGGGGCCACAGCTCCCAACTTATCCATTGCATTGTATGCCCCAAAGGGGGCTCTCATAGATTAGAGTTAGGACTGCATTTACACAGAGGCACCTTGGTGTCTGGTGGTATAGCTTCAACATACCTCTGCACATGTGTGCCCACTGCCACCAGAAGCCAGACAAGGGCACTCTCAAATACAGTAATGAGTTCTGAATAAAATCTAATGCCAAGCACCCATGCATGAACTGTGGGATTGAATGCTGAGGTGAGTAAGTGGGTGTCCAGTGGGGCTTTACACAGCAAGGCATCCCAAATTGTAATACCCCGGGATGGAATGGGATGCCCCCCTCCTTTACCTTACTGTGTCAATGAAGCAATACTGGCCGTATTGCTGCACACACTCACACTCACTAGCAAAAGAAATTATGTCAGCAGCAATGTCAGCAGCTTAGCCAATCTGGGCAAGTGGCTTGGTTACCTAACAGGAACTGAAGTACTAATGCATATGTTAAATTACCAAACTTTACTCACTAAAAAAAGATAAACTTTTTTAAATGTTCCTATGAAAAGTCGGACCAGCCTACAGTTTGCGATGGTGCCTTCCTTGCGTCGCAATAGACAGAAGTTTGTAGCTGTCATCCTCTATTTACAGGTAACCTCAACCTAATCCCTATCAAGCATACACCTTATACGTGATGCAGTCTGATTAATTGTTTATATTAAGCAAGGCACTAAATAAAACCTAATATTGGGAACTTCAACTCAATCCCTATGGTTGCTGTTAATTGTTTATATTAAAGTGGACCAACACCCAGGATTTTGACTATCCTGGGTTTTGGTCCACTTCGGCGGGGCACCCCGATCGGGGGTACCCCGCTGTGTGAAACCCCCCAGAAACCCCCAAAAACTCACCTCTCAACGCTCCCACGTGAACGCCGCAGCCAATCCCCGCCAACGTCCAGGCGGGGATCAGGAACGTCCAAGCCGCTTCCGCCGCCGCCGCCGCCTCCCGCGCGTCACTCTCGGCGGGAGGCGGCGGCGGCGGAAGCGGCGGCGGATCAGGTAAGATGTTTTTGGGGTTTCTGGGGGGTTTCACCCCGCGGGACATCCAGATCTCGGATGTCCCGCGGGGTGGGAGGTGATCGGCCCGGGAATCTTATAGATTTCTGGGCCGATCACCCCTGGGTGTTGGTCCTCTTTAAGCAAGTTTAGTCAAAGATTGGAAATGGTACAGACTTGGGACTCTACCCTATTGCTTACCAAGCACTACTGGTCCAGTATGTGTATCTCTGCCTGTATATCCCTAGCACACTTCCTTATTTCTGTTATTTATATTCACTATTAAGTGACTGGTTCCAAAGTGAATTTTATTCTCTTCAGACAAACTGCATGAAGAGCATTGCATGCTACAGGCTAGGGCAGTGATAGTGTTATAACTAAAAAAGCAAAAAGACTGAGGTACTGTGGTAAGCCAACATTGTAGGTGAAACTCGCTGAGCAGCACGAGCTGCTATGGTTTCCCTTAAGATTTTGATGCTAATTTTGTTTTTTATTTATTTCAGTTGATTCTGGGTACCCCCTGCTTCCCTGGCTCCTCACACCCTTTTAAGGCCCCAGGCACCCACCCAGGAGGCATATAATCAGCCCCACCGTCGCACCTGTGCTGTCGTCAAGTGGGCCTTTGGAATCCCGCTTCAGGTGCCTGGATGATACAGGCGGAGTGCTGCAGTATAAACCAGAGAGTGGTAAAAATCATCCTGGCCTGCATTGGCTTCCACAACTTTGCCTTAATGGAGAGGGTGGCAGATGGAGGAGTCAACCCCTCATTCAACTCCCAAAGCTCCAGGGCACCTCTGTTCAGGCAAACTATTTGCCAGCATTTTGGTTCTGATTTTTCTTTCCTGTATTGTGTTGTTATGCTGTACCCCCTTTTTGTGAATGTGATTAAAAAACACCCCAAACAATTTTCTGGTTATTTAAATTTATTTGTGTAACATATACACACTGCCCCACAACTTGGGCGGCTCATGGCCAGCACAGGGCCAAAGAGTATAAAAACATCTTTGCCTTATGGCACAAAAAGGGTTTCCCCTCCCAAAGTCCCCCAGGCCTGGTTATGGTGAGGTCACTTGGTCCACCCTGGAATTTTGGTTTCTGGCCTCCATCAGTGTCAGAATCCTGGCATTGTGGTTGTTTGCCACCCCCAGTAGTGCATCCAATTTTTTGTTGTGGCACTGCTGCTCCACCACCGCTGCAACCAGGTCTGCATGGATTAATTTGGTGGCCTGAAGCCTCCATGAGTTGGCACCACCCTATCAAGGATAGGTGCCACCTGGCTGCAGGGTGGGGCTGGCTGGCTCTGTGGTGCTTGGGGGAGTTGGTGGTGCTGCTGCCAGACTCCTGCTCATGCACTAAAGTCTGGGAGTTGTTATTTGTACCGGTGTCAGGTGTGGCAACAGTTGGTGGGTGAGTCAGTAGCATATTCAGAGTCATCTGGACACTCTCCTGGGTGGGTGTGGCCTCAATTTTGTCCAGTAGAGGTGCAGTCTGTGTGGAGAAAGAGAAACATTAGTGTTTCCCAAACAGCAAAGAAATGTCTTCTTTTCCTTTGCCACGTCCTTCTTCCCCACTGTCCACTGTCATTTCTTCATTGTGGCCACACATTTACCTCATCTCATCTTGTCTTGGCTCCCAGCACTGGGTGGGTGGCTGGTGGATAGACCAGGTCCAGACAATGGTTCTGGGTAAGACATGTCAGACGTGCGGCTGGAACCGCAAGATTTGGTGCTACAGGCTGGGTGGTGGCTGCAAGGCAAGGTCAAAGCAATGTCAGGCAACGTATTCCCTATCTGGCCTCCTTCGTATGCTTAGCATAGGTTAAACACCTGGCCCCTCAGCTCCTCCCAACATGTGTGTCCCAGGCAAGCACTCGCAGTTTGGGTGTGCATGGGGCCACTCATGATTGTGCCAAATGTTGTGGTCGGGCTCCTCCCACCTGGATCAAACTAAGGTTTGCATGAAACTCGTACCACTGGTGGGAACATGCCACTGATCAGTGTCATAGGTCCCCGACACCCTCTGGTAGGTGTCGGAGTGCAGCATCCACGCAACCCCATCATTGGGCTCCAGCCCTGCCCCGTCACGTTGCAGGCAATCTGTGACCAGATCTCCTCCCACAACACTTTGGGGGTCCAGCTGGACCATGACCCAGCGAGGCGGTCCTAATGGTCCAACACACCATCCAACAGGACCTCCAGTTGGACATCATTAAGCCACCCAACCTGCTTCCCCCTGGTGTACTTGCATCCAGTTTGGGGGACCAATGCTAGGGGCTGCTGGGTGGCAGGTTGGGGAGAGACCAAGATACTCTACCCACTCCCAGGCCCACAAGGAGTGGATTACAGGCTACTGGCAGGGCAACAAGCATCCACAGCTGTGGCTCCGCTACTCCGCCTTGCACTCCGCAGGGGGCTTTGCACTGGGATCTGCACAGGGCTCTGGTGGCCGGACCTGTGGGTCGTACAGCATGGGCTCTGCCAGTACCGAGGGAGCCATGAGTGTGGGTTTCCCACTACTGCTGGCTCACACTGCTGCAGATGACACACTCAGAGTGGCCAGCGTGGCTGGCAGAATGAGAGTGCTTGCGGGAAAAACATCTGGGCCTTGGGCTGGGTCTGCGGTGCCTTAGCCGGGTGCTGCAGCTCTCTCGGCCATGCCTGTATTCTGGGCTCTGGGGGCTGCGGTGTCTTCGGTGCAAGGGGAAAATTGTCACACCTGTAAGCACTGCCATCAAAGGTATCGTCTAAGGGAGTGGACCCAAGCTGCCGGTGGCCACATCCCCTGCTTCCCTTTAACGAGGAGTGTGACCACTCCGGACGACCACGAATGCCTGGCGCATTTGCGCTCTGCTAAAGGGATAGCAGGGATACAACCACTGCTCATGAATGCGCTGTTGGATCGGGGAAGAAGGGGAGTTTCCGGGCAATCTGGGGGTTTTACACAATGGGGCATCCCGATTTTGGTGTGCCGATTCTACAGCCAGAACTTCCCAGGTAAGTGGATCCCCTAGAGAGTAGGTGAGCAATCAGGCAGAACTGTGTAAGTGAATGTTCTTTTTCTCTTCTAGCTGGGGAGTTCTGGCTGCGAATTAAGGCCACCCAGAGGCAAGGGGTCCGACCAGTGCGGCAAGAAAGACAGGGCGTGGGTGGAAGGCGTCAGCCCCAACCACTGCCAACATCCTCGTCCTCCTCTTCAGCCTCCCCACCAACAGCCCCGGAACCTGCTGAGCAGGAGGCCCAGGTGTTGGGCTTGGAGTCGCCCACCACCCTGGACCAGTCGGGTTTACCTACAGACTTGGGGGAAAGGTAAGTCACACTACACACATCCACAGTACATGAGACGCCCCAACAGGAACCAAGGGGGAAAGGGTAAGTCACAAGATAAACATGCATACTACATGGGATGCCCCATGGGTGGGGGCCAGCGAGCCAAAAATAGAAAAGGCAGAAACTCAGCTTCCGAGATGAGATCGACAGCCCGAGTAAGTGCTCGGCTAAACAGCATGCATACGGCAAGCAATTACAATCAGGTAGATCTGACCGCTGGTGACCTGTTGATGAGCCTAGAGGTTGTGAAACACTGCATTAAGCTATTTTACAATGGGTTGGAGAAAAAGGCTTCTATAAGAAGGTTCTATGCCAAATGTCAGGGCCCCTTTTTCTACTTTGCACCAAATCTTGAAAACCACATTTGACACAGCTTCCCTTCAATGATTTATATTAACCTTTTCATCGTTTGGGGTGATTGCAGACTCCCCAGGAGTCTTTAAATATGCATTCACACTTTTAGAAAGCTGTATATGATATCAATAACTAAAAACACATTACTAAAACATCAAGTAAAAGTAAATGTTGATTTAGAAGGTTTCCTAGATCTGCTGGAATCTGACAAAAGATGATAATTACAATAATATTGTCTGCAGGGGAAACAAGACTATTAAACAAATACTAGTTATTAATCACTTTTTACATGTATTAAACAAACGATAACCACATCCACTATTAAATAATTTTCAGATGTTATCTGGACCTTGATATTGTGTGTATATCTGTAAGCACTAAATAAAGAGATTGTTGTAAACACAGTCTTTGCTTATATAGTTCTTTGTCTGCATTGCAGGAAATATTTGCAGCACAGAGTTTTCCAGGCTACACTTACTGAAACCAATAAGCTTTCATTTGAAGCAATTTTGTTTTAACAGATGTAGAGTGTTTTAACACTGGCACAGTTACTGGCCTTCCAGTCCCATGTTTAGGTCAGTCAGTTTTAAGGGCTGCCGCTAATGACCATCATTTATCTAAGTTGCCTGCTTAATACATTTTACCTTATGACTGTCTGTTTATATGATACATAATGTGTGCTGTATTACCTTTTTATGAAGTTTACACCACAGATCTCATTTCATTTCAATGTACAACTTCAAACAGCTTAAACTTTGCATGACTTTTAGAATATTTGAATTCATTATTTTGCATTATTTCACAGTCCAGCTCTGTTTAAATCTGTGCACATTAAAATCAAGCAGGAGAGAACAGAGCACAACAGACCACTTGAAACTATGTTTAACATGTGTAAATCAAAGTAATCCCAACAGGTAGCTAGCTTTTCAGATTTCAGCAATAAATAACTGAGGCTAGTAACATTTACTTTTTTTACATTTACATTCCAGCAATAGTTCAGGGCTATATTTTGATATTGTAGCACTCTCAGTGTGTACTGAGGATTGTGCTAAAGATCTGGTGAAGCAAGTTCACCTGTGTGTGCTTTCAGGTTTTCTTGGGAAATATTAGGACAGAAATGTTTTCTAGAAATATTTTGTGTATTTAAGAAAAAAGCATACATGCTTCACCAGATCATTGGCATGACCCCAACTGTCCCAGTGCTGGACATTGTACCTCCCCCCATTCTGCTTCAGTGTCAGGGGAGGATGGCAGAGCAGGGGGGTTACCCCTGTCTGTGACCCCTTTGTAGAGATATTGGGGGTGATCTAATTCTCTTCCTCATCTCATTTTTAAGGAAAAGCCAAGTTTGGTGAGGCGGTAAGAGCTTTTCTCATTCAGCCAACAATGAAGTGTAAAAGAATAATATTTTCTTATACTTAAAAATCAAAATTGGCAATACCAGTGATGCAGAGGTTCTACAGATAAGGGCCACATTATTTTTTGTATGTGTTATGAGTAGATATATTCTTTCAGAGGTTTATAAATTACAGAATCCAACTGTATAGCAATCCAAACACATTAAATTTATGAATTCATTATTTCCCATATTGTCTGCAAAGGTTCGCACTTATTCAGGTCATAAGGCTCGATTCAGAGAGACAAAAAATACTCTCGTTTTAGTGCCGATCTGTTTTTTTTTTTAAATGTTCCCGCTCTCGTATGAGTGTGCGAGTGATTTTATGCATGCATTGCAATCCTTCTGTAAAGTAGAGTACGAATACGAGGATGTCATTTTCCAGCGTGACTTTTCCGTTTCATTTTCTCATGTTACAATGTAGGCTTTCGTTTTTGCCCTTTTCCCATCGTATCCTCCCACGAATCCTTTACGTTTCCCGTTAGTTTCTGTTTCCCTTTTTCAATAAATAATCGTCCAGACGAAAATCCTTACGATCTTGCGCCTGCGCACTACAAACTTAACTCATTAAAGTGCTCGCCTACATATTTGCCACCCTCACTTCTACTACAATGTTTAGCTAAATCACTTAGCACTATCCTCCATCTTCCCTTTTGGACCCTTAAAGCTCACCCAAACCACTTTGCGGTTAGGTTCTTCTTCCATTTTAGGTCCCTAAAACTTACCCAAATCACTTCTCGGTCATGTGAATATTCATCTTTAAATATTTCTGGGCCCATTCATTTTGTGTTAATGTATTTTGTAAATGAAATGCCACTGAAACATTTTGTTTATTCCATAATAAAATATAAAATCTTAAAATATTTTGAAAATTTCAAATTTTTACAACTATAAAAAACTAAATACATAGCAATGGCAGGCCACAGAACATTATTCTTCATCTGTGGTCCCCAACGAGTCGCGCAGCTCCTGCATCTCGCCCACCAACTGAAGGACCCTGACACTCAGTTGTGCCACTCTGGCACGTGTGGTCCCTGTTAAAAAACGTAAATTAAAATATTGGTATAACCTTGTTGCAGTGCCTCCCCCCCCCCCCCCCCCGTATGGTCCAAACACCTAAATCTGGACTTCAAAAGCCAGAGGGCCCTCGCCACCACAGCCCGAGTTTTGCATAGTGCCCGATTAGAGAACCCCTGGCCCGCATTCTGCAGGCAAAGAACGGGCATCAGGAGCAAGGGCAGGAGTGGATATCCAGAATCCCCTGAAAGAATTTAAAAATACTAACATAAAATACACATTCTAAGCTACAATATTGTTTAACATGTCATAAAGGGCTAAAAACAGCCATAGGTTAAGACATAAGTCATCAACTATATTCATTGCCATACAGTGAAAATGGATTGATGGAATGTGTGCAAACTTACCCAGGAGCCATCCACCAGATAGTTCTCCTGACTCAAACTGACGAAATAAGCCGGAGCTCTGCAATATATAAGCATCATGGGACGACCCTGGATGCCCTGCAAGAACACTGAGGAATCGCATAGCTGGACCAAACACTGCTTGTATGTTGTGCGAGTGGCACATCTTGCGGTTCCTGCAACCAAATATAAAATAATTGCACAAAGCAAAGGTAACCAACTAAAACAATAACTCCTACAACAAATTAAGATTCAAGTTCAACAATCCAAATATAATTCACAAAGGACATAAGTCTAGAAAAATATAGCAATTATATGGATGTGTGGGAAAATAAAGGTTTACACGCTAAAGACTAATTAAGGTCAGCATTAAAATGCTTCTATAAGGCATACATGAAATGTATTGATTCAGGTATGCATTGCTATACAATTTATGGCCTCAGCCATGCTGATACATGCAATGCCTTGGTGCTAAAGGCTCGCAGACTCCTCCACATAGGCGCGAAACATGTTCAACAATAGCAATCCGAGCCCTCAAAGGTCCCGTAAGTGGATCGGAAATGAAACGGTTTAATAGGGTGGTGGTCCGTCGGCAATCAGCTCTCTGAATCAGACGCAAGCCCATCCCAACAACGTAAGTTATTTGAACAAACGAAAAATATCAGATTTTGTTTGGAAAATTTTCAGAACTAACGCAAATGATCCGATTTGCTTTCGTTCATCGAAAGCACATATACGCATTTTCCCGAACGTTCGTACGAATGAAAAATGGACGAAAAAAAGCAAAAAAATGACAAACACCCACTAAACCTTTCACAGACAGCTACAGAAGTACAGACGAATGTGCCTCTGAATCGAGCCTATAGTACCAGTGTATCCTCTCAACAGCAAGTCCAGGTCCTGACACGGGGAGGCTGATTCATTACTAGCACCAGGTATCAGCAGATGAGTGTCTGTATAGCAGCGCTTAGAGCAACCGCTAGTATACGCTGTGATCGGCTATCGGGCGCTGTAATAACCTGGCCGGCATTAATGAATGAGATGTATGCTGGGCATTCTAACACCAGTACAGCATTGCAGCAAGTGAAAGGAAGGGCCAGCTCATTGCGACTGACTCTCATCGACTCACACCATATTCAACAAAAAAACAGACTCACACAGCGCAGGCACTCTGGATCTGGGCACTTTAGCATAGAGCGCCAGACGCTGTGTGATTTAAGTCTGTTTTTGAACACATATCCACCAGTAACAAAGCGAAAACACATGGAATTACATTGTTGTGACATTGTGACATTAATACTGTCACGCTCTTGTAACTCCAGCCCTCCAGGTAAGCCCTCAACCCCCAATCTCCGCAGCCAGCTTCATCTGTAGGAGCCCCCACTTGCCGGAACACAGAATACGCCTGCCCGGGATCGGTTGCCCCCAGGACTTCAGTGGCTCAAAGGATGAGAGCTTACTGGTTGGAGGTCTGAAGAACCAATGACTAAGAGCGAGTATAGCGGAAGTCCAAGACAGGCCAGAGGTCGATACCGGGAAGTCAGAAATCGCAGCGGTACAGAGGGATGAGGCAGCTCGAGACCGGGGTACAATGCAGAGGTCGGCAACAGAGATCGGACGGAGAATGGTCGGTTCAGGCAGGGGTCGGCAATGGAGATCAGATAGAGAATGGTCGGTTCAGGCAGGGGTCGGCAACGAAGATCAAAGCAAGGTACAAGGCGCTATCACAGGCACTGAGGGAATGACGGGGAAAAGGCTTTATAGGGACAAGACATGATTGGGAGAGAGCGTGATTGGTGCAACTGGGAACTTACAGCTCATTGGCTGACACAAGGAAAGGGCGTATGGCCCAAGAGACTCTTGTGGGGCTGATTGGCCCGCACAAACAAAGGGGCAAGCCCTAACATAACCTAGGGCTCATTGGCCCTAAACTGTGAGGGGGGAGTTCCCCCCTAGCTGAGCCCGTAGGCTCTACTGATTCCTCCTCATGCGGCCGCGCTGACAGCAGCGCTGCCGGAAGGCATATGCAGGATGTGCTCACGTGCGCGCGCGAGCATGAGCAGAGGAGGAGACACGGGGGCGAGGAAGGAGGGCGGCCGTGCTCAACGCCGCACGAGTCGCCGAGCAGGAGCTGCTGTGGCAGGCCGCCCGGAGACGGCGCTGAAGCGGGGCCCAGGTAAGCGGTTTCTGACAAATACTTTAATGCCAGACCTGTAATGACAATTCTGCATAAAAATATATAAAATCAAAAAAGTTTTCAAAAATGACATTTTCTAGGCCAGGAGAGGTGACACAATTATTTGAGAGAAAAAAAATAAAAACAAAAAAAAAATCCTGTTTAAACAGAAGAAAAGGAACATCTATTGAAATGTATGGGAGAGAGACAGGTAGCGACAGGTAATAACCTGGCGCTCTGGAAGCTAGAGCGCTGGCGCTATATGCTGAGCCACCTGTAATAAGGAATCGTACACTACATGGCGCTGTTAGAGTCGCTAACCAGAATCGCTACATAAATGTGGTATTGCATACAGCACCTGGCGTTCACAGGAGAATTCTGACTACCGAATGCTGCAAGATGAGTGGACAGTGTAGCCAGGCAGTGGGAAAAGCAAGCAGGATGCTCGACTGCATAGCTCGAGGCATCACCAGTAGGTAAAGGGAGGTTGTGATGCTGCTGTTTAGAGCCCTGGTGAGGCCACAGCTAGAATAATGTGTGCAGTTCTGAAGACCTTACCTGCAAAAAGACATTATTCAAAAAGAAAGGGTCCAAAGGCAGGCAACAAAAATGGTAGAAGGACCTCTATTCTAAGATAAAGAGTACATACAGTATACCCATAAGAGTAGACTAGATGGACTGCATGGGCTCTTTCAACCTTCTATGTTTCTATGTCAGTCAGCTGCCATGGTGGCTACCCTACCCTTTGAACTAGTATAGGGGTATGGCTTCACAGGAATCTGTGAAATATCTGTTAAATAATGCTAGGGAGATTCGAGTGAAGCTCTGCCCAGGACGGGAAGCATTCAGAGCCAGTGTGGAGGAAAGGGGGGCATACAACCCCCTTCCTTCCAAATACCAGTAGAACGGTCATTCTCGCTGCTTCTGCTGGTAGAAGAAGAGGCAATGACCCTGCCACAAAATGGTCTACAAACATAATTTCAGCTAGCCTCCTTTTAGGTCAAGAAAAGATATTAATGAGGACAAGGCAGCTGATAATACAAACACTGCCCCCTAATCAACTATTTATCAGATCATGAACTACAACAACTCAACTGCGACTTCAATGAGAGAGGTTCAATGGCTCTGAATAGGCCTTGCAGAAAGTACAGCCAGAGTGCCAGAAACATGTCCTAAAGAGGATTCGGCTACAGGACTGGGTCAACAACTGTGCAGAACTTGCAGTGGAATGGCAGCAGGCAGGTGTCAGTGCACTGTGTACTGTTTGGGACATCCGGAAGAACGATTAAACAGTGAAGAAACAAAACATTTGTCCAGGATTGTAGATTTAGGCTTAGCCTGTGAAAGCCCATGGATGCCATGATGAAAGAAGACGAGCTTGCCTTAACCTGAATAACCTTTTATAGTAGAGAAAAATCCTCTCAATGTGATCCCCACAGCCTGAGTGGTGAAGATCTCTTTGGTCTGCATTGGCATGTTGCAGTCCCCCCTTCCTTAGCGGCTTTGGAAATGTTTCTAATCAGCCTGTATTGAAGCTTAGTAACAATAAGGTTGTGCTACAGAAAATCCACCCATTGTGGATAGAAGTTTACCCAGTAGCATAACTAAATGTGACTGAGCCCTAGTGCAACCATTGAATGGCTCCCCATCAGGTCTCATATAGTAACCTTTTATAACCAATTTTACAATTGCCAGAAACATGTATAAGAATCCAAGAAACCCCCAGACCACGGGGGACTAGAGGACGTGTTTAGGACAAAGCGTGCCCTTAATCATATTATAATTTCAAAACTTGATTAAAAAGGAATATAACAAAATGTTTGAATTCATAATTTTGAGTATCTTCTTGCCTTTAGTCTCTGTTAAAATGGCACCTGGATACACGAGCAGTATTTCAGTTTCTCATTTTGTATGAGTCATATATATATCTATATAATAAAAAAGAATGTCTGTTCGTCCATCTGTTCATCTGTCTTCTATAATCTTCCGAACACCTTGAACAGTATGACGCCAAATTTGTCACGCAAGTACAATGGGTGCCCGGGAAAGTAAAAGCGAAGGTCCCCTTCTTGCCAGAGGAGGGGGATGGGGAAGACCGGCCCACAGAAATGAATGGGAGAATCTCCACACAAGCACACAAGTGACAGAATTAGAGCTGCAGCTCTCCTCAGCAATGTACAGGTGAGATCATTAGTGCTTATCCAGAGCTCTAGAGCCAATGTGCAGATGCAAAGAATCCGAATCAGTTAATTGATCCCTAAGTATATCATCAGGCCTGTTGGTAGCTCACAAGGAGAGGGCTGGGAAAAACAGACCCGTGGAAATAAATAGTAGAATGTTCTGAAGATCACATTTTACCTCACAAAAATGATGTCAGTGTCTCACCACACCCCGTACACACACACACACACACACACACACACACACACACACACACACACGTACACACACACACACACACACACACACACACACACACACACACACAAACACACACACCTCATGAAATTATGTACTTCATGAGATTACTCATCTCATGGGATTATTTACCTCATGATATATATATATATATATATATATATATATATATATACCTCACTCATATGCAGTGACAGTTGGTATATAATGTACATAATGGTAGTCGGGAATGTATAATGAAGCCTTAGCAAACTGATTACTACTTTTATTTTCACATGGAGCTGGAATCTGATTGGTTCCTAGTGACGGCTGCCTCATTTTCCTGTTACAATAGTTCAGTGAAAACATCTCCCATTCTATATTCTGCTCTTTGGGCACAAACTGGAGTTTTCATTAAAAACAGAGAGGGGTGGCAACCTGCAGCTGATCTTACTGACTTCATTGGCATCTTCTGGACCCACTAAGTTAAACCAAGATCAGTACTGACTTACAGCCACTTGTAAAATGTATTGTATTGCATCACTACATATCTTCAGGGTCTAATGTTAACTTCAGTTTGGAAAAATGCTCCCAAGGAATACACTTATTTGCCAGGCAATCTTATACGGCCACGTGGAAAACTGCGTCCCAAGCTGCAGAGACTCCTCAGCAAACTCAGACATGACTACAAGCTGATCATATGTGCCATGCTGTTGCTTGAGCTTCTGAAATGCCTCAGGAAGCTCAGGCCAGGCAGCAAGATGATCAGATGCATTATGCTGCTGCTAGGGCTGCTGAAACACCTCAAGAAACTCAGGCAAAACTGCAAGTTGATCAAATACAACATGCTGCTGCTCGGGCTGCTGAAACACCTCAGGAAACTTAGGCACATTGGAACATAAATAAAATACAGCATGCTGCTGCTGGAGCCACTGGAACGCTTCAGAAAACTCAGGCCCATCAGAAAATAAATAAAATACACCATGCTGCTGGTTGAGCTGCTGAATCTCCTCAACAAACTCAGGCCAGAAAACAAACTGAAAGAGCACATCATGTTGCTCAGTGTGCTATTGAGTGGGCTGTCATGCAGGATGCTCCTTTCGCTTATGATCCAGCCATAGTCTATGGCCAACATAGAATGATTGTGATTGGCAAAATGGAAGGTTTATGTGCTTCCTGTGGTGTCTTAAAGTTTTCCAAGGAGCCACCAGGTATGTGCTGGTCTGGAGTTAAGGTACAGATACCAGATTTGCCTAATTGCTTGCTGGCAATAGCCTAGGATCAAGGGATATTTTCCTTAAGAAAATATGATGTTATAATAACTGCTTTCACATTACTTCATTTGGTGCAATTGAAATTAGTGGTTATTAGTGGTTTCATGCCCACATTTAAGATACAAGGTCAGATATCTCATCTTATTGGCTCTCTTTTGCCTGTACACAATCAGTGCCATGCATTTCTGCAGATCTACTTGGATGATGATCAGGTAGAGGTAAATGCCCACCCTATTAAATTTCCAACTACCAAGCAGGAAACAATACTTAAATTACAGGGCAAACTACCTCAGCATAGTCCCTATATCAATCTGTTAAGTCATCAATTACAAAAATGTCTTCAGATAATCATAAGTTGTCATGGCACCTGTAGGGCAACACCCAGGCAGATTCAATGCTCCTACTATTAATGATGTTGCCATTGTAATGGTTGGTGACAACTTTGATATGAGAGATATCATCTTATAAAAGCATGATAAACAGCTTCAGAGGATATAATTTCATAGGTCATATGATGCCCTGCAGTAGCCACTGATATTCTGGGATGGACATGATGGAAATCACTTTGGAATCCCTTAGACCCAAACTCTGCCACAGGATAGACCAAAAGTTAATGATTCGCAGTCAATGTTCAGACATCACAAATACTTTGTTGTCATTCAGGGACCTGTTTCAAACTGCCAATGTTGTTTATACACAGGCTATGTCTTATGACATGACATCTCAGTTTGGCTAATAGGTATTTTGGATGTTAAACGTTTTTTGTTTATTTCTAATGTGCATGTGAGGCTTACGGTGATTTCCCTGTTAACAAAAACATAATATATATATATATATATATATATATATATATATATATATATATATACACCATGTGTGTTGTAAATATATTGAATACACGTAGCACTTTCGCTTCTAATGAATTACTTGAAATTGGGTTATCTAAATATTGGTATATGTCATTTTTTTTCTTTTATATTTTGTATTTTATTTTATCTTTTAGTATTTGTTGTATATAAAACATTTCAGCACCTCGACTGCTAGATCTTTACATCAGGTCAAAATTTTTCTATAAATGCTCAAAATTCTTTTAATTTTGGAATTCGTGTTCAAAAGCATTATATCCTCAGGCATCAATGATACTTCAAAGGCATTATTAACTCGATATGCAATGTGCTAAATACAAATATACATCCATCCATAATTCTTTGTTATGCTAATTGCTGCAATTCATGTTTAAGATACTCAGACAGATCAGACACTGTGCAAAATGCCTGCCAAGACAGCCATATGGACACTGTATATAACACGTTTCCTAGATTACGATATTTATACCAGCCTGCAACTCTCATCCTTTCAACATCTAAACACACAACTTACTTCCTCTGCTCTGTGTTCAAAACATTTAATCAGTGGAAACAGAGCAAGAAAATAAGGCCATGGAGGAAAAACCATTACATTGCTTGGTCTACGGACTTTTCTCATACTTAGTATCATCAAGTTTACTGCACACATCATCTCAGTCTTCCTTAAATCTTTAGGCTGAAGTGAAGCCCAGCATGCCACCCTTAGGAAAATCATGTGGAGCCAGCGTTAAAGGGAAAGTCCACTTTGATGGACTTTCCTGACAGACCTCATACCAGATTGCATGAGACTCCCTACTTCCCTACTGAGGTCACTTCTCATGCCAGCACTTAGGGTGAAAGATGTGCAGAGTAGGAGAGGGTGGCAGGTAAGTGCGGAGTCTCGTGCCATCTGGCACATCTGGTCTGAGGTCTGCCAGAAAAGTCTATCTAGTTCTGCCTAAATATAAAAGAAAAAGAATCATCTACTTCCAGTAATAGTTGTCTATGTTACACTCTAGGAAGGCATTCAGGTAATTTTTCTCACGACTACCTCCTCTGACATAGAGTTCCATAAGGTCACTGTTCTTACAGTCAAGAATCTCCTCCTACAAAAAAAATCGATTGTGACACAGACCATTGTATTGTCCCCGAATTTATACAAAGTTATTAGCTTAGCCCTTAACCAAATTTCAGACTATCATTCTAGGTAATCTAGTTCCCCTGTTGCCTGGCCTTGAACGCTCTCAAGTTCTGATATTTCCTTCTTTTGCACTGTTATCCAAAACTGTGCACACTATTCCATTGATTAATAGTGCAATATGATGCTCTGGTCATGGACTTGATGCCCCCCATGATCCTGTTTGCCTTGGCAGGTGCTGTTTGGCATTGGTCTCTACAGTAAAGTTTATTATTAATTAATATCCCTAGGCCCTTTTCCATTGTAGTTTTACCCAGTGCTGTCCTATTTTGTTTGCAGTCTTGGCACAAACTGTCCCTTCCCATGTGCAATGTATTAAGCCTGCTAGTGCCAGCTAGGTGAGCCTCACATAGCTGCCTCTCCAACCATTTAGCTGATGTATAAAAGGTAAAAACTCACCTGACCCCTTGATTGATCCAGATGGATCTACACTTCACTAGGGCATTTCCCTCAACCGATCACCCTGGCATCTATCATCAAGATCAACAAGGACACAGGGCCACTGGACACAGGATTGGTGGTGGGTAATGGGTAAAAAAATAATAATAATACAAAAATTAATAAAAAAATAATAATAGTATTTTTTCCTCCTGTGTGTGTGTGTGTGTGTGTGTGTGTGTGTGTCACTTTTATATTTAACCCTTTGTGAACTGGAAAGGGACTCATGTGACCCCTATACCAGTTCACAAGGCTTAGTGACTAGCAGGTGGCTTGCCATTTACCCCCAGCCCCCTCATTACCTGTCTCCCCAAAGCCCAAGGGCCATGAAGTCGATAAGGGCTTGTAGCCCACGAGGAGGGGGATCACCAGGGCTGGCCTCTGCACCCTATTCAATATTTATATTTATATACAAAACTTGCATAACTGGTCACTGGGCTGATTATGCTGGGTAAGTGGACCCCACACCATTTAACCCTTAAAAGTCCTCCAAAAATTATGGTGACCCCACACCATTTTTTTTCTAAATGTAACCCTTTAGAGTGTCGATAGTAGTTGTATTTTATTTGTAAATGTTATAAAGTGCTCTTTTCAGTTTGAGGGGTCACCTTGGGTAGGAACGGGGGGGGGGGCTACTGATACATATATGGTACCGTAGTAATTGGGAGAAATGGGGCGTTCACGTGCAATATGGTTTTCTTTAATAAACTCAATGTTTTTCTTTAAAATAGATGAGAAAATTCAAATAGGCTGGCAGTTAAAAGTAGCTATGCATGTTGGCCATTGTTCTGGTCGGGGGACCTTGCGCTTTCAGATTTAGCTTGTTTTTTCTTGTTTGCATATTGATATTTTAGGAGAATATGTTTTTACCAACCTGTCCAACCAAATAATTCTTTGAGGGATTACTTTCAGAATGATTAGCCCACTACAACCAGCTGGGTATGCCTAGAAAGCTTAATGTGTGTACTTTTAGGGGATTTATGGGTTGTGGGGGGGTATTCAAAATGTAAATAATTGTTTTGGTTGAAAGTGGAAGGGGCAGTTTCAAGTAAAATTACCCTTATGCGCATGCTTTATATATATACTGTGTATTGTTCTGTACAGATTTAACTTGTTTTTTATTGTTTGCATACTGTTTTTTTAGGAAAATGTGGCTATGATTCTGCTTTTTTATTTTTTTTAGAGAAACCCTGTGCAACCAAAGAATTCATCAAGGGATTACTTCCAGAAAACTGGAAAACTGGTCAACAAGCCTGGTACACCTAGAAAGCTTGATGTGTGTACTTCCAGAGAATGTAGAGTTTGTTGTGGGTATTTCAAATGTACAGGATTGTTTTCCTTGATAAACTGCAAGGTGCGCATAGCAGTTGTATTTTATCTGAAGAAAGCACTGTTTCAGTTTGGGGAAGTCTCCTGGGCAGGAAAGCGTGTCTACTAATACATATGTGATGTCGTTGCAACCAGGAGAAATAGTGCATTTACACATAATATGATTTTATCGAAAAACTTACATTTTTATCACAAGAAAACACAAAAAATGATGACAAAAACTCTACATAGGCCGGCACTTACAGTTTTAAACGTAATCATTAAAATTGCCACGTTTCTGTCCATTTGTAGCTGTATACTCTTTTGTGTTATTTACTTTACAAAGCTTAGTATCATCCACAAAGTTTAATATCTTACTGTGTCATTTATTTCCAATGTCATTAATACATATATATTACCGAGAATTGGACCCAGTACTGACCCCTGCTGTACACCACTATTATCCGGTCCAAAAAAGTCCAAGCAAGGCACAATATCAAATGCTTTGGAAATATCAAGATATATGATATACAATGACCGACACTGATCCAGTCTTAAAGTCCGTGTCCAGACACACACTCATTTTCTCCTCCCATATCCCCTTGGAAACAGTGTCAAGTCATTTCAAAGCATCTGAATAGCTCCAATTATATGTAAATACTGTATGTATTCTAAGCAACGCAGATTTATTTTCCTCAATTTCTGGGTCAGAGTTGAGTTGGGGGGCATGCATAGAACAGCTTCTTGAGTCTTTAGCACATTATGTAGTTGTCAGCGACAGCTGTGGGACCACTGCGGCCTGCCAGGTTCACTCATAGTGAGAGCAACAGGGGACAGAATGGTTGTTAGACCACTTTTTTTGCATGGTCCTGGAGAAATTATATTGCTGCGGCTTTCTGAATCTTGCACTGCGGGAAATGGAAGAAAGTCACATGGAACAGGCATCAGGTGAGCTGCTTGCTGTCTTTTTTGCCATTGGGTGTACAGTCCCATCAAAATTACTTCCTCATAAGTTCTGATCTGGTAATTCTGGCAGGACCAATTTTTTATAAATCTATGCTAATATGGAATAATGAGGTACTGAGAAACTCCAGGATAACATCTCTTAGAAAACCTTCAACCGGATTCCCCACAACAGGTGTTAAACTTACCAGTCTATAGTTCTGCTTAGAACAGGTTTAGACCACTTATTAAATATTGGCACCACATTGATATGCACCAATCCTGTGAAACAATATAGAATCTTTACATAATAAAAATATTAACCTGTCTATCACTGTAAGTAATTTCCCTAAAATGTGGGGATGTATGCTATCTGGACCTGTAAATGTGTTTAATTTAGTCTGTTTAAAGTGGACCAACACCCTCTAAAACAACTGATCTCTGATCAGTTAAACATAAAAAGACACTTACCCTTTGATGACTTTTGCAGCCTTCTGTCCCTCGCAGCGCCTGTATTCTTCAAAAATCTCAGCCGGAAGTCCCGCCCTCCAGCTCTTGTCCGTTCATTAGCATGCTGTCCGTCTTGATTGTCCGTTCATTTGCATGCTGTCCTCTTCCTTGTCCGTGGATACGCTTTTCTCCTCTCTCGTGCAATTTCAGCTTCTCTACTCGATGTCATCGGGTGGGCGTGGCCTCTCTCCTCTCTCGTACCGAGGTAGGGGAAAAAAAGCGCATGCGCAGTAGCGCTGATTTAGGTCAGGTAAAGCGCTGCTCGCTACCGATGCAAGCGGCGCTCCGCCTGACCTACTGCGCATGCACGAGATTTGCTTTAGGAAGAGGTCAAACAATCTCCTTCTTTTACAAGCAAATCCAAGATGGCGGCGATAGATTCAAAAGGAAGCGATGCAGCGCTGGAGCATTAGAGGTAAGTTATTTTTCCTTTATTATCTATAGCGGGTCTGGCAGCAGTATTGGCATATATTTAAAAGGCAAAAAAAAAAAAAAACGGCAGGGTGTTGGTCCACTTTAAGGCAGTGCTGTACTTCCTCCTTGGTTTGATAGGTGAAATTTAATGGAGAGTTTGGGTTATTTCTCTGCATTTGACTTGACATATCACATTCATCTGTGACTATAGAAGTAAAGAAGAGGTTTAGTAAATTAGCATTCAATAGTTGCCCCTGCCTGCTTTTCATTTGTTTTACTCTCTTTGGCAAAGAGACTTTCTGTCTCCAGCTAAACTGTTGTTTACATATTTTTTTCTTATAGTTCTGTAACTAATGGCACCCTTCTTGCTTGAAATGTTTAAATGCCTGACTTTTATTGTTTATTGTACCCTTTACCATTTTGTTTAGCCTTATAGATTTTCCCTTGTTTCTAGTCTTTTTATTCCCAAAAGGTATGCATCTTTGGTTAGGTAGTAAACAAAAAATAAACCATAAAATGTGTTATATTTTAGATTCTTCAAAGTTGCTTTGATGAAACCTTTGGCGCTCTGTAAATAAGCTCCATGAGGTTACTTTGTGAGATGTCTTGTGACCATCACATTGTGACCATGCTGTGTGCAGCAACTACTGTCCCAGCCCACAAACAACAGCCTATCATCACTTTAGTGTATGCGTGTCAGTCAATCCAGAAAATGTCAAGAACTTTGAACGTATCCATAAGCACATTCATGAAAACCATCAAACCATATAATGGAACTGGCTCTCTGGGACCACCCCAGCAAAGGAAGACCAAAAATTACCTCCACTGAAGAGGATAAGTTCATTAGATCTACCAGCTTCAGAAACATTAACAGCACCTTAAATTAGAGCCCACATAAATGCCTGATAGAAATTAAGTACCAGACATATCTCAACATCAACTGTGAGGATTAAGCTTTTATTATCAAATTGCTGCAAAGATGCCACTACTGAGCAACAATAAGAATGTTTTTAGGCAATTAACCAGTGGAAATCTGCACTTTGACCTGGTGAGTCCACATTTGAAATTGGTTCCATCTGTCATGTCTTGTGAAACACAGGAAAGGTGACTGCATGGTGTCAGCACTTTTCCCTCCCACTATTAAGGAGCTGGAGGTTTGAGCACGTGAATGCTTTGGCAGGTGACACTATTGGTGATTTACATAATATGCTGATTTGGGATGTGTCCTGCAGACTTGAACGCCTGCTGGTGGGGGTGCAAACTGCACTAGGCAGAGGGAGTCGGGATACCTTGGGAACTGTTGCAACAGCGCATTGCTCTGTTGCGCAGAACTATTCCCTCTGACCTGAGTTTACCTGCTGGGTGACAATTTGCAATGTCAGAGGTATTTGACTAAGAATAGAAATGAGCGAACTCTTCAAAAGTTTGGTTCGGTGGTTAGTCAAACTATTCCGAAATAGTTTGGTTCAGTCCGAACTAGTTGGAAGACAATGGCTGATTGCCCTAAAAGTCCTTTATAACACTCTGAAGTCACCCAACGCTGTGACTAATTAACATTTCAATAGCCCGCAGTTGTGTTTGAAATGTTTTAAGCACATAAAAGAGCTGAAGCAACTGGGTTTGCGTTTCGTCAAAAGAAAAGTAATGGCTTTTTACAAGTGTTGAAAGACTTACCCATTTTAGGCATCACAGGGGGTAGACCTGCAGTTGTATAGGGCTGGCTGTAGCGGGCAAGCTACAAATGATCCCATTTGTAAAGGGTGTAGCAGCAGAACTGTAACTCCTACATTTTAGCTGCAGAAAAAGCAATGGCTTTTTACAAGCGCTGAAAAATCTGCCCATGTTAGGCATCACAGGGTTAAACTGCAGTTGTGTTGACCTAGTAGTAGCAGAGGGTGGCAGCAGAGGTGTTGTTGTTGGTAGTAGTGGCATTATCAGTATTGAAAGACTAAGAAGAGGGACAGGAGACCTGTGGTGGTTGTGTAGGGCTGGCGGTAGCAGGCAAGCCCCCAAAAATTATCCCATTGTGATGGCGGTAGAAGATTGGCAACTTAACAACAAGTTGAAGAAGATCAAACAATGTTTTTTTTAATAAGACTTGATAAATGTACCCATTTTGTGCATAATGGGATAGACCTACAGTTGTGTAGGCCTAGTAGTAGCAGAGGGTGGCAGTGGAGGTGCTGTTTGTGGTAGTAGAGGCATTAACAGTACTGTAAGACTACACAGAGGGACAGGAGACCTGTGGTGGTTGTGTAGGTCTGGTGTTAGTAGACGGCAGCAGGGGTGCTGATAGTGGTAGCATTAGCGGAAGCACAGATTTTAAATACTAGCCCAAAAGACAGGATAGCTCTGGTGTTGTGTAAGCCATATGTAGGCCATGTGTAGGCCTGGCCCTGGCAGTAGCTGACAAGCACTCAACAAATTAGCCCATTTTTAGAGGGGTAGCAACAGGATTGGCTTCCTGGAAATTGAAGAAGGGAATTTCGATTGTGTGTTTGTGATGCCGCTGCAGGTGTCTATGTAGAGCCATACTTCCTAGTCCTAGATTTGTACCCTGGCTACTTGCATATCTGGCACTGTGCTAAGTTTTGTTCTCCAGGGAAGGTATAAAGTATTGCCACACAGCAACGTACTGTAAATAAGATCTAGAATGTCCACCACCTGACTTTACTCCTTCTCTGGCAGGCCTTTCCTTGAGTCTGCAAAAGCAGCATCAGTGTCGTCATCACCTGCTCCTCAGTGGACCATACCAGCAGACCAGGCCCTGTGCCATTTTGCAGCTGATCTGGCCCTACCTTGGCTCAGATTTCTGTCGCTGCCAGTGCCAGAAGTACCCTCCTGCTCTTATGATGTCCTTCCTTGTTGCCTGGTTCCCAAGTCCTGTCCAAAACTACATCCTTCTGATCCCCATCACTTCCCTGTTCTGATGTTTCATCATGGTCTACTTTCCTCCCCACACCCTAACCACCTTCATAACTGTCAGTATGCCTATGTCTACCACCACCCCCATTGCCACAGCTAAATGTCTCAGACACCGCTTCCACCTCCATCACTTCCGCAATACACTCCAAAGGCTGACTGTCGTCGAACAAATTCTCCTCATCACTATCCATAGCAACGGGGCTGCTGAGAAAAGGCTTCTATTACTGTGACGTGTAGCAGTAGTGGAGGAAGAATCCACTGAAACTTGGTTCAAAGTCATTACATCAGAGTCTTCCTCCTGAGATGAGCGAGAGCGAGTCAACCTGTCTACAACGAATGCATTGTCCAAAATAACACACCCACTGGAGGAAATGGACAACTCTGGCTTGCTGATGCTGCTACTACTACCACGTACATTGCTGCTGTTGCTACTACTAGCAGTGGTGGGCCTGGGCAAATGGATGCTGCCACTACTATGGCTGGGCCTGGGCAAATGGTTGGTGCTACTTTTATTGGACCTGGCACATGGCTGCTTACCACAGTGTTGGTACTGGCACCAACATCCTTATCCTTATTGGTAGAAGGAATTGCAGGGATGTCTTTTCCTCTACCCCGTTCTTACCCACCCCTTCCTTTCCAAGACATTTTACTTAGTATTTTAAAAAATTATTCGGAAAAGCACACATCAAAATGACACACTTGCACAGTCCAGCCAAAACAGACATATGTGCCCTAAAATATCGCTTGGCCGGTGTATTTAACAAAGAGGCAGCATGGACCCCAACTTAGAGAAAGACAGGCCTGCACACTTTAAACAGAGCTGCCCCCCCCCCCCAAATTCCTTGGCAGGTGAAAAATAATGTTTTTTTTTAAAACTGTATTACACACTGAGGCACCTGCACACTTAAAGTGGATCTTCACCCTGAATAAGAGTATATTTTATATGTTTCCCACACCCTGTACATACAGATTGCTCAGATTAAAAATAATCCTACCTGCATCTACTGCATGTTATGAGCCTTTAAACATCCAAGATGGCGGCTTATGGGACTTCAGGCAGCCTGCAAACAGGAAGTGTCTTCTGACTGTCGCTCAGCATTCTTGGATTGCTGTCCTTTCCCTGACCCCAGCTCTGCTCTGTCTGTGCAAAGCATAGCTATAACCCCACCCCCTGCACTTTATCTAGCTCTCCTCTCCTCAGTATGTGTGATGCTTCTGAGGCAAGATGGCGGCGCCCATATCCTAGAACCCTGAACAGAGTGGCAGCTCAGTGGTGAAAAGAATAATAAGTGACTAAAAAATTAAAATATATTAATTTTAGATGCTAGGGAATAGTTTTTTAAGGGTTTGGGCTTCTCATTAAATGATGCTGAAGGTCCGGTTTAAAGCAAAGCTGCCCCCATTTTTATTAAACTGTACTTAACAAAGAGGCACTGTGGACCCCAACTTAGAGAGAGATGGGGCATGCTCACTTAAAACAAATCTGCCCCCCTTGTATTTTTGTTAAACTGTATTACACACTGAGGCACCATGGACCCCAACTTAGAGAGGCGGTGCTCTCACACTTAAAAAAGAGCTGCCCCCCCCCCCAAAAAAAAATAATCCTTGGCAGGTGAAAAAGATTGATATTTTAAAACTGTATTAAACAATGAGGCACTGTGTTCCCCAAGTTCCACAACGCAGTAACAGGGGCCAGCTAAACCAAACAGATGTGGCCAAAAAATGTAAAAACCCTCACTGAAGTTTTCAGACTTTACAGGGGAGATTACAACGACCAGCAGATCCCAGCGCAGGCAGATGCAACACCCCCCTCAGCATCCCACTGTGCCCACTTCCTTTCCTGTCTCTTCTTTTCTCCTATGCTGTGGTTCAAAATGCCCTAAACTGTCTCTGCTCTAAGAGAAATGCTCTTTGTACAACAGCCAGCTCGATAATGGTGAATAGGCGGCGCATCACGTGACTATTGCCTGCAATAGGACCTCCTGATTGGCCTAGTCTCTTTGCTTCTCCTTGGCTGGCACTGACCTGTGGGGTGGCGCCGGTGATATCCCACCAGGTTCGTCTTCCACATTTGGTTGCGGACCACGCGAAGTCTGGGAATCCCCTAGCCTAGTCTCTTTGCTTCTCCTTGGCTGGCACTGACCTGTGGGGTGGCGCCGGTGATATCCCACCAGGTTCGTCTTCCACATTTGGTTGCGGACCACGCGAAGTCTGGGAATCAAACTTTTCCTGAAATTCACGTTGAAACTGGGTTCTATTGGTTCGGTTCGCTCTTCGCTAACCAAGAAGCATAGCATAGGGTCTGATTATATGACCCTACAACTACACAACCTGAATTGACTTGGCTTGGGATGAACTGGACCATAAAATGAAAGAAAAGCATAGCCATCAATGGGAATCTACAAAGTGGAAAAACAGAAGAAAAAATGGAATGTAAGTGTATTGTATTTAGTATTTCAAACGTACAAATGTTGTCTCTATCATTGCATGTACAGAGAGATTTGTTTACCATAATAAGTAGATGTGTGATTGCTTTGATTCAGCTCAATTATTTTAAAGATGTACTTCTGGGGGTATCCCCTCCCAAGTGTTCCTCCAGCGCTGTCCTTCCTCTCAGGTTGGCGCAGTGAATAAGGGGAAATCCCCTTCTTCACTTGCCAAGCCAGACCCCGCTGATATGGGACACCAATGGTCTTTCCAGGACCAATAACGGAAACACACCCCCACACACCTTAAAGGTGCTCTCAGAGCCATCAAGCCAACCAAACCCCTCTCAGCCTCCTCCCTGCCCAACATCCTTCAAGCAGTGCTCTCTCTTCCAGCACCGGCAGCAGCCCCGCCCACACCCAGCAGTGCAGCAAATGGCAGAGCTGGGTACAGGAGGTGCATGCAACAGACCCCTGGTCTCCACTGCCTAGAAACCACCAGGCACCACTCCCCATCCCACCCAGGGGAAAGAATAAGGGCCACAGTTGGTGGAGAGATGCCACCGCCCACCACCACCACGGCAGACCCAGGGCTGGGGGGATGGGGGCCCTATCCACCAGAGCCATTGGGAGAAGAGCCACCACCCCCACTGCACGCAGGCCAGAAGACCCATCCTAAAGTAAACCAAGAGCTGCCACTAGCGCCAGAGTCCTCCTTCCCTCTGTCCTGTCTGAGTGCCCTCTAGATAACCCACCTACCTGCCCACCTTCTTGGCCACCCTACTGCTTGCCTCCCTACCTACCCAACTACCTACCTGCCTACCTACCTACCTGGCCACCAACTTGCCTACCCACCTAACAGGTCACCCCCTTGCCTGCCCACATTCTTGGCCACCCACCTACTGACCTGCCTGCTCACCTACCTACTTACCTGGCTACCAACCTGTCTGCCCACCTACCTACCTTGCAACCTGATTGCCTGCCCACCAACCTACCAGGTCACCCACCTGCCCTTCCCACTTCTTGACCTCCCATCTGCCCACCCACTTGCCTGCCCATTTAAGTACCTAGCCATCCAATTGCTTGCCCCCCCTACCTACCTGGCCTTCTGCCTGCCTGTCCACACAACAACCCATCCCCCCGCCTGCCCACCCAACAACCCACCCCCCTGTTCACCTAGCTGGCTACCTAACAACACGTCCACCTGTATGTTTCTGTAGAGTGTAAGTCTAGGGTGCAGTGGAGTAAAATCCAGATATACATTTGTGGTGAAACTGGCTTTACTGGAACATAAGTGTAAGAGAAGGTCATCTTACCCGGATCCACACACGCACATCTGCAGCAGCAGGAAGTCTCCTTCTAATGTGAGGGCATTCGTTCACTGGTTGGCAAAGTGGAATAAGTGTGTTGAAGTCAAGTTCAATACTCTCGGAACATTTTGTTTTTATATTCAGCTAGATTTGAAAACTTATTGAATACCCCTCATGATGAAAGTATGTTAAGACACAGTGGTGGTCATATCACCCCATTAGGTTTTGAAGTGATGAAGTTCTATGATTGAGTAAAAAATGTCTCTAAGCTTAAAGTGTCCTTGCCCCTGGGGCACCTCGATCAGGGATGACCCGATGCGTGAAACCCCCCAGATCACCTGATCTCACTCACGCTTCCCTGGTCCTACAGCACATGCGCAGCCTCTCGTCCAGTCAGCGCGCTCAAATCCGCTCCCGCCCCTTCATCCAGGAGCTTGTCTAAGGTGAGCAGATCTGAGCGCGCTGGTGGCTGCATCCCCCGCTACACAAATGCCTTGTGCATGCAGGCATCCTGTTAAAGGGATTGCGGGGATGCTGCCACTGTTCGTGCATGCGCTATTGAACCGGGAAAAGAAGGTGAGTTTCCAAGCGAGCTCAGGGGTTTTACACAGCAGGGCATTCGGAATCTTAACACCCCAAGGAGGAGCGACTATGCCTGCTCTGGAGTCTCATAGACTCCAGGGTGGGTTTTCGTCCACTTTAATTAAATTTCTCCTAAAGCCTAATCTGTCCCTAGAATGCAATTCTAACTATTATTGTTGTTCTTTCTCTTATTATCATCTTTGAAGACATCATTCAGGCATGTCAGATAAAACATTCATTCACATCTTAACAAATTATAAAAGAATAATGTTGCTACTATTCACCCAGCACTACCAGGGGTGTACATATCCCCGATGGGTAACCATAGCAGGGCCCCAGCACAGACCCCCATCAGCACACACCCACCACCACCCCTACTCAGACACACACCTGGCGGGGTCAACATCTCCCGTCAGTGAGAGAGAGGCATGGAAGGCCCTTGACAGCAACAGAGATGCACAGGTATGCGCCCGGCGGAGACTGGAGGCACATGCACAGCAGAGATTGGAAACAGAGTAGTGAGGCTGGAGCCAGAGCTGTGAGTGCAGCTAGCAGGAAGGAGGCGGCATGGCTAGGTAAGTATGTGCAGGGTAAGTACATACTACAGAGGTAGGGCTGGCAGCGTGGGCCGTGCCCACTTGTTCCATGGGCCTGGGGGCATGTGCCTGCACTGCCACTATGGTATGTACGCCCCTGAACACTACCCAGTATAAATACATACTTATAGAGTTCATAAACAAATTCTGGCAATTCACAAATAAGCCCTGGCATTGAAGCCCAAAGGCCTTATAGAATAAACAAACCAAAGATTGCAGAGCTCACTGGAGGGCCCCCGTCCGCAGCTTGGGCTCTTCACACCCTGTGTCTGATGACCTCATGCCTCGCCACCTGTGTTATCAGAGTGGTGAATGAGGCAGTGTTTGCCAGAGAGCAGCAGACCTCTGTGTAGCCCCTGCTGTACCTCCAGGCTAGAGCCAGACCTGGAAACTGTGAGCTAAAAGCTACACTTTTACCAATATTTGTACACCTTTGTCTGTAGCCTTTTAATGCCCTGGAATCTTGTTACTTGGATGCCTGCCATGGTGATTTGTGTCTTTACAAGTTAGAAGAGATGCTGGTGGAAACACAGATGCAGAATAAATAGCATTTATTACATGCGTACTTTTCTTCAGTGTGCAGATTATTTTTTATGAATGAGAAAAGCAAAAAAACATGAATATGTATATTTAGTTGGGCATCGTTTTAAAATGATGGGCAGTGCCAGGGGTCTATGAACCTGAATTTACTTTCTCGTTTTCAGTGCTGTTATAAAATGACAGTATATGCATTATACCTAAACAAGAATGCTAGATTGCAACCCAATCGAGTAACATTAGTTCAACCAACATGCAGTTATGCAGAAAGCACCAATATTTAGAGATCAGTTAACAAAATAGGGGAGTTCAAGTATAGCTTAATGTACCCAGGATTCTAGGGTAGGTGTAAGACATATCTTTATGGCTATTAGGCTTTGGATTAAGTTCAAAGTTAAAGTCATATTGTAGACAAAGGCAATTGTTAGACCATTGTGTCTGCCTATGTTTGGCAGTCCTAATCTGTTTTCTAAATTGAAGAAGAAATGGCTGATATATGAAGGTTTACAGTTTCACCTCATGGTTTTTTTTTTGAAGCAAGTGGGTGTGGTCCTTGGAGCTGTTATGCTGCATAATGATCAGCATAATAATCAGCATAATGGGTGGGTCTGTAAGAGCTTGTGAAACTTGTTCAGACACCCTGGCTGTGCTCTTTCCCTCTCTCCTTATCCCTAGACCAGCAGCCCCAAATGCACATGTGCATGCCTGCATCTGTAGGGGAACAAGCATCTTTTCTTGGGAGTGCACGCCTGCATGGGTGTACGCATGTGCGTCTGCAAGTGCACATCTGCGGGGCACGCGCGTGCGCGGCAGATCCTCCCCTCTCCCAATAACCTATAAGTATGGTAAATCCCACTCCCCAATATGATGGAAGTTCCCTGGGGGAGGGCAGGAAAAGGCAATAGGATGGCACCGATTGGCTTGAGAAAATTGTGTGGGGGCTGTCCAGGGTACACAGAGACGGACAGCATGTGTTGACCTTGGTGAGGGGGAGGAAGGGGAGCTCAGGGGAAAAAATGGAAGTTGCAGAAAAATAGCTAAACTGAAACCCAGCTGTCAGCATCTCCTGTGCTGACACCTCCGGTCTCCTGCACACACTTGAATGTTAACTCTTGGGTTGCACACACTTGAACGTTAACTCTTGGGTTGCACAAACTTGACTGTTAACTCTTAGGGAAATTGTATGAAATCTTTTGTTGGCGACATACTGGCTGCAGTGTTTTTCTAGTTATATTATGGGGAATAGTTAATTTTTGCACTCATAGTGCCCTGAAGGGGCCCTCTTATTTTGTAATTTTGAAATCTATAGTATTGCTGGTGCGAAACATGAAGTAGGGTGTCTTGGTTGGGGGTTGGGGGGAGTGGGTGAATTCCAGCACAGACTTTGAGTGAGGTGGGTTGCATGCCGTGTAGACCACTGTTGAATTCTCCCAGTGCGCCCTATGGGCACTTCTCCCTTACCGGTATCACTTCAATGTGACCTAGTTTATGACTTTCTCCTAATTTCCACAGTAGAGCCACTGCTATTAGCAGAGATACAAAGGTATAGAAAATGTGCTCTATTCCATTGTGTAGCTGGGCAGAAATGCTAGGTAACTCCCCACAAACAGGTCATAGACAACAACAAAAAAGTCTCTTGCCTGGGGCCTTTACACTAAGAAGCCCTGTGGATGCCGACACTGCAGGCCACTTGTGACTAAATATCCTCTCTTCTCTCTCTTCAAATCCAAAATTCAAATCTAAACCTGGGTTTCTATCCGAATGGAACAGTTTTTAGATGAGGGTATAAATTGCCGGCAGTTCCAATTGTCTGGCTGAGACACAAGTATCTATATCTCAGGCTGCTTCTTTCTGATGGCCACGAACAAACATATATTGTGTTGGCATATTGAGTTATGGTCTCACTTTCTCTTTGTAGTCAACTGATAAACTTCTTTTGGAAGATAGAAAACATTGCCATGTCTCTGTACACTATAAGAAAAGGCCCGCACAACTACAAATTATTACAACTGGTGCAGGCTGGGTGAGAGCATAGCCCTGAAACAGGGCCCCAATGCACTAAGAACCAAATCTGTGGTCTGCCAGTATAGGCCGCTATCGCTCACCTACCAAATATAGCCACACAACAGTATCTATACTAAAAATCACTAAGCTTTATTGCAATGATAACAAAGACACATAACATTCAATGACAATAACAAAACATGATTAAAAATGGTTAAACATAACCAAACTATGCAGGTGGTGTAAGCAGATCCTAATGGACTATTAGAGATTGTCAATTATATGACATTTGTTATAAGATTATAATACTGTGCCAAGTATAATGGAGTCGCTGTGTTAAATAATAAAAAAATATTGTGTGCAATATGCTAAAAGCATGACTAATGAATTTAAAAGACTAGCAGCTGTAAGTGCAAGAGAGAAAATGTGCAAAGTGATTGGGCCAAAGATTTGCCCAGATTTATAAGGAATACCAATATAAGGTGCTTTGTGCAAAAGTGCAATGAGTGCTGGAAAACTGTGCTAGCAGCGATTCCAAAACACAATGGCAGTAAAAATATTTAAAAGCATGAAAAAATCAAACATAGCAATAATTTGTCACCCAAGAGATGAGTCCAGGTCCTGCTTAGAACACCCATTTACCGAAACCGACGCGTTGCGTGGAGAACCACTTCGTCAGGATGCTGTCGGTTTGTCCCCCAGCTCTCCTCTAAATACCTGTGTGTGTGGAGGTTGCTCCAATCCAGAAGGGGGCTGTCACGCCACATGTCTCCCCATTGTCCGACTCCTTCTTGTCAGCTGTACAAAACGTATCCAATTAGGGCAAGTCCTCCCAAAAGGGGGGGTGGAGCCTTAGATTCCGGCCAGTGTTCATAGTCTGTTAACTTATTGAATTGCTGCATTATCAATAGCATAGCAGCTATATCATACTCGGATATGGCCAAGATCCGCCATATAGGTGCGGTCTGGAGTTATACAGCTGAGAGTAAGCAGAGAATGAACGAAATAGTTAGCCTTCGGCTCCAAAAAAAGGCTTGGAGCAGCGTCGGCTCTACAAGAGTCATAAGGAATCAGACGTGTGCCACCAACCAATGAGGGCAAGAGGCGGTCCCATGTGGCTTGTGCGCGCGGCGCTCTGCACCCGACATGTGGCACCATGCACTCAGTGCGCAGGCGCGTTCCCGGCCTGCAGAACGGGCGGAAGCCGCCGTACACCCAACACGCAGGTGCACAGCACGTCCACAGCCCACGATGGGCAGAGGACGGGGTGCACCCAGTGCGCGGGCGTCCATGACAACCCGGGGGGGGAGGGGGAGAGCGCAGCAGGCATCAACAGCGCAAAAATACATCCCCAATATAAAGCGAGAACAGGGGGGGAGCATGCAAAACATTCTATAAAACATAAAAACAAAACCAAAATTGTGTCTAGTATCAACTATATTCATAACAGTCATATTGCAGTTAAACCCAGTCTTTTATCACTATGGAAGGAACTGGTCAGACAGTGGTGCCATGATTATTTGCAACAGATTTTATATATACATATATGGGGATAGCAATCCTATTTATCAAGTGCGTGGGTAATTATTGGGACGTGTATCTAAACTTAATCCGTAAATAATTAATACTTTGTGCACAAGAACACACTTTAAATATTAAACTAAATGCCTACTAGCTGCCAACTATTAAATTAAATGAAGCTACACCATAAGCAATTACTCATATTCAGTGGCTGATCAGCCATCCTACTAAACGCAAGATGTGAAATAGGAGTTTATGATATATTTGACTGTCACATTTGTGCTAAAATTATACATGTATGTGATTGTAGATAACGAACCCACTGATGGATAATGGATGCTCCCTAGTTAACTATTATTGCTGACATAGAATTAATGGTATATAACCAAAAAAGCCTAGAGCATATCATAACACTGAACAATAATGCTAATATGAGATAATAAATAGGGACACCCAAGGGGGAACCACAGTAACCAAACAGGGGAGGAGCTGAAAGGACCTTATACAGTACATCAGACAAAATGACAAAAGAAGGGGGGGGAAGGGAAGGAGGATGAAAAGGGGGGGGACGATGAATGTCCTTTAACAAATGTACCCCTATGTATCCTCCTATACTGGTAGGCATCCTCATGTATTTGTGTCCCATTCGCAAAAGTGACACAAACTGGCAATAGTGGACATCAAATTCCCTAACGTTTGTCCCAGATACCTCAATAAGGAAGATTCTTGCATGGTCAATTTTCTGAATTTCCTCCAAAGGGGATTTCTTCCATTCAATGAATAGAAGATAAAACAGGGAGGATCAGTAAGATGTATTCTTCTTGATACTTTCGCCTGTCCCAAAGGGGACATCCTTAGACTGTATTCAAGAGGCTCCTCAAGCGGGCATAGATTGCACGGCAACATTCCTTTTCAGGTCAACCGTGACTGCCAAAGATGGATGAAGGTAACTTGCATGGTCCTCCATTAGGTCAATCTCTTGAGTATCATCCAATGAAACTATCTTCCACTCATGAGGTGCAGAAGGGGGGGGGGCTTGTTGTTCACCATTTGGAGATGGCCATCTATTCCGAGGGACGTCCTTGAACTATTTCTAGGAGACTTTTCCGGCAAACTGGGTTGCGATGTAAGGCAATATTCTTTTTCAAATCCACCATGGCTGCCAAGGTGAATAATGGATGCTTCCATAATCCTCCATTCAATCAGTCTCCCGAGTGTCGACCAATGGGACTGTATAACGCTCTTGGGATGCAGTAAAGGGGGGGGGCTGGCTGTTCACCATTTGGGGATATCCGTCTACAATGAAAGTAACAAAAGATTATTATTATTGTGACAAAAAGCAAGCTGATTAAAAAAAAAACACTGAAAACCAATAAATAAAAATTAAAAATTAGATTCAAATTGTCACCAATAAGTGATGTGTCTAAGAAAACTACCAAACCCACTGTACCAACTACCACATTAATGCCCACCATTGTGCATAACCATATCTCAAAGCAAAAACATTTATTATGATTCGATCTCCCCCTAAAAAGGGTGCGAATGAGATGTCCTCATTAAGTCCCATTGGTGCCCGAGTGCCCAAATTGTATATCCATTCTAGTTCCCTCTGCTGCAATTTCCTTTTTATGTTTCCTCCTCTGCCCCCCATGCTTACCTTATCCACAAAGATAACTCGTAAGTCCTTAATTTGGCCGTGATGATGTTGTAGAAAATGAGCCGCGACTGGGGTAAGCGTTTTCCCAAGGTTTTTATCTCTTTGGGCTAGTCTAATGTTAGACAGATGGCCTTGAAGTCTGATTTTTGCTAAATTTTTTGTTTCTCCCACATATTGTTTTTGACAGCTGCATTTAATAACATATATGATTCCTTGTGAGCGGCATGTCAGAGTATCTCTGATCTTATACTCTGCCTGAACTGGTGCTGGAAATCTTCCCACAGGTCTGAACATGTCGGCAGATGTTGCAGCGGCCACATAGCCTGCTCTGTCCTTGTTGTTTATTTACTCCTAGACATGTTTTTGGTCTCCTATAATGGCTGCTACAGAGTCGATCACGGAGGTTGGGTGCGCGCCTCGCGGTCATCCGAGGGCCCCCACTAACCCACTTCTCCAATTGTGGGTCTGATTGCAAGATCTTCCAATGTGAACTCAGAATCCTAATGGACTGCCAGTCATTCGTGTACCCTGTAATAAACCTCACCTCTTCTTTTTGGCATTTTGTTCTATATTGGAGTAATGTCTCCCGTGGCGTTGCAGTGGCTCTCCGTACGGCTCTCTGTACTGTCCCAGTCGGATATCCTCGCTTATGGAAACGTGTTTCCATTTCCTGGTCTCCATGTACAAAATCTTCGTCTTTGGAGCAATTCCTCCTTGCCCTTAAGAGTTGTCCTACTGGTATACCTTGTTTAAGGTTCCGTTGGTGGAAGCTTTGGTAATGCAAAAGATTGTTAGTGGCTGTCTCCTTCCTATGTAATTTCGTGCTTATGCTACCATCCTGTTCTAATCTTAATTCCAAGTCTAAAAAGGTGACCTGCTGTGCAGAGATCGTATGTGTCAAGTATATATTATAAGTATTTTGGTAAAGTTGTTCAATAAATTTGACACCTTCTTCAACTGTGCCTTTCCAGAGAATAAGTATGTCATCAATGTAGCGATGCCAACTTAAAATATGTTCATGGTACTCTGCATATGTGTCCTGCCACACTACCTCCCTCTCCCACCAACCAAGAAATAGGTTGGCTATAGAGGGGGCACACCTAGCACCCATGGCCACTCCTCTAATTTGACAAATACAAACAAACATGTTATGGGATAAAATGCCAGAAATAAGACCATAAAGGTCCAATAGTTCTGACTTGGTTTTAGTTAATAGTTTTCTATCCTCTTGAATTAGCATATCAATAAGTGCTAATGAACAGGTAGTTAAATGATTTTTCCATTCCTTTTTAAACTCATCAGTAACCTCCCACGCTGGGAATATCTGGACACGAAGTCCACGTGGAATCAATCTCTGTTCTTTGTAGATTTCTAGGCTTTGAATGTTCCACCATAAACGCAGGTAACTTCTCCTAGCCCGTTTGATGGACCTAAGCAAAACATCATGACTTAAATTAATGTGGATGTCTAATGTTTTTGATTTAATAATGATAATGATTTTGAATTCCCTTGAATTCCACTAATCGTGATGACCAGTTACTTTCTAATTGATCATAATTCATGGTTAAGCATGCTGGGGCAATCCCAGATCTACACCTGAGAATGGAGGACTGGCCAAACTTAACACACTATAAGAAAAGGCCCGCACAACTACAAATTATCACAACTGGTGCAGGCTGCTGAGAGCATAGTCCTGAAACAGGGCCCCAATGCACTAAGAACCAAATCTGCGGTTGTCATTGAATGTTATGTGTCTTTGTTATCATTGCAATAAAGCTTAAGTGATTTTTAGTATAGATACTGTTGTGCGGCTATATTTGGTAGGTGAGAGATAGCGGCCTATACTGGCAGACCGTAGATTTGGTTCTTATTGCCATGTCTCTGTATATTTTCTATGAAGAATGGAACACCTTTCTCCTGGTAAGTAAAGACCTGAAGTGGGTGTGCTGGGCATTTCCATCTAAGTCAATCCAAGTGACCACTACTTGCAGTTCAGGTACTAGTTTATATGTGTGGACAATGCCTCCCAGACTGTCCATTAAATTTACTGATTCAAACTCTGCATTAACCATTTTGGCCAGGTTTGGGTCCCCCTATGTTTTTGACACATTTTAAGTTCATCCAACATTTTAGGGAACACAGTAAGAGAAGCTTTGGAGAGCTTTAAAAATCAAACAATAGTAGGCATTGCTGTGCTACGTCCAAGTATGATATTGTCCACAATCGGGGGTGGTTTGCTCATATGCCCTCCTGATATTTGCCAGATATTTATAGGGCTTTACTATAAAATAGAATACCTCATTCAGGTAAGAAAGCAAAGAGATGAAACCTAGGGTCTGTTTTCTACCATATGGGCCATCAGTTTGACCTCATTTGCTGCACGTATTGGCACTTCCTGGTCAGCCTATCATTATCTATGCTATTCAATACTTAAACCAGACCAATGCCTATTCTGCAAAAAATGGGTGCGGATCTGCTTCAGTGGGCATCCCGATTGCCAGGGTTGATTGGCTGGTGGAAGCTCCATTTTGGGCTGGTAGTCGGAAAAGCAGAAGCCTGAGAATGGGACATACGACTGCCGCCAACCAATCTCAGCTGGATTTCGCCGAGGGAGCAAGGCTACAGGTAAGATTTTGGGGCTTAATCGAGGAAGGACCCTAGTAATATTAATGTTGTTGGTTTAACAAAAATATTGGCTTAAAATTTTACAGTAAAGGGCCACTGTGCCAAACAAAGAAGAACTGTATACTCACCATTGTTCCCACACATCATGTCTCTCCACATCTGTTTGCCCATTGAAGAGACTTGGCCCTAGTATCCACGCAACTGATTTCTCATGTGGAGAATGGACACCTGAAACTCTGAAACCTGAAATATGGACTGAGGGTTTATTTGCCCACAGTGGGTCTTTATACTGCAAATTTCATTATATCAAACATGTGTTCATGTAACTTCTTTGAGCGTAGTGTTTAATTTTCATGAGTTTCCATGAATTTACCCTGAAAACAGATGCTTTGTTACACACTGACAGAAGTATGCAAATATAGGAGATAAATATAAATGTGATGTTTATTTAATGACTAACAGTGAACATGTACCATTTAGGTCAGAAGGTAGATTAACGCTTTGGAATGTGCATGTGTATTTCCTGAACTCTAAACCCATAAAGCAAGCTTCATAAACTTAATTTACTTACGAGAACTGTACTAGATGTGTTTAACAGAGTAACACTATACACAATTGTGCTTAGCTATGTTTAGCTATGTTTTACAATAGAAAAGTTTTACTGTACAAAAACAGCCTCCCAACAAGTATAACTATTCTAGTACCTAAATAAATTAGAGGACCAAAAAGATTTTTCCAACAGGGGCTTACATAGAACTGCAGCCTTAGAAATGATGTAAGCAGAATTAGTGCAATTAGCAGCTGACGTTCTTATTTACTACTTTTGCTGCATTTAGAGGGGCACGGAGAACTTCTCCAACTAAGTATGGAACAAATCTGTCTTTAGTTTTCCACACTTTTGTAAAAATCATGTATATGGATTGTTTTTATAAAAACATGGCAAATTACTGCACCTCATCTAGAGAAATTGTCCTCCTCAAAAAGTCTAAATAAGGGGTTGCAGTGAGCAAACAATCAGGTAGACATGTATGGCTTTTTACACATGTTTACAAAGCCTGGCATTTTAAGAAACAATTTAAAGGAATGTTATAGACAGCATATGGAAAATGTATATTTGAACAGCATTTCATAGGTGATGTTAGCCAGGTTGTTGAGGTGAAGAGATTTATTGAATGCAGGCCAACTGAGACAGAGAGCGCTTAAGAAGTTAATGAATAACCCCTAAGCTTTGGCTTGAAACATTTGACCATGCTGCAACAGATATCATAGAGTCACTGCTATAAGTCTATACGTTTCTAAGTCTATAAGACACATACCTTGGCTAGAAGCTCTAGAACTGCACTGACAACGAGCAGCAATGTTGCATTGGCTGTAAAATGAGGCGTCTCCAATCAGCTGAGATGCTGGGACAGAGCAGACGGGGTGACGCAACAAGCTGTGATTCAGAAAACTGCCCCTGTTGGGAAACCACAGTATATTAATATATTAATGTACATGAAAACATTTCTCTAGCGGGGGGGGGGGGAGGACAATTGCCCTGGGGCCCCTTTAGCCCAGCCATCCTGTTTTCTGCAGATAGGTTAGGACCCCTGTTAGTTGTGCCAGCTATATACCAGGTCCCTCAGTCATGTGGAGGGGCACTATGATGCAGGTACAATTAAAATGTAAAATAATTGTTGCTAGTGAATCTTTTTATGTTTTGGGATATTAATCTAAGTTGGTATTTTAGTCATAGGCTTTTTTCAAACTGTTTCCGGGTGGTGATCAAAATGTCTTTTTCCTGTGCCCTGCACAGGCCTTTGCTGGGTGATTTTTATAACTTAAAACAAATCTTTTTCAGGCTTTTGCTTGTAATTTTGAAGCAAACATTTTCCAACAAAATAAGAACAGTACAATAATTCAGACCAGCTTTACTCAAGCCTATAAGTGACTACAACCAACACTCTGTTATAACAGCTATACAATAGAACATTTCACGTCTACTCTTAATTTGAAATGGAAAGCGGTACAGTAACTTTCCCAAGTAGCCTCAAAGATACGTTTTTAGGCTTTAGCACTAAACCTTCCATTTACCTCTGTACTGACAGGTTTATTTAGCAAACCGTAAATCAGACATCATTCAGAAAAATGTATGAATATTTCTCAAAATGTAGCAAAGAATACCATAAATAGCTCTGATCTTACGGCAATCATCTAAAATAGTTTCTTTAACTGTGCCCATATGTGAGACCACACACAATGGGTACACATTTGAAAACAAAAAAGTAAACACTCTCATTAGGTTTAGTAAGGTTCTGATCAGCTGACACATTGAAGCACTGAAAACAAATGGGTTATGTCTGCAGTTCTTTAACTTCACTTCATAGTTAGAACAATGATTTGGTGAAAAAGTCATATTAATACAAATATTATTTTTTTTACTCTTCTAAGAACATTTGCTAACTATTATCAGCAATTGTTCAGTTTAAAAAATAATGTTATGGTTTATATAAGTCTTAGTAGCAGACTGTGACATTCTTTAAAAGTGATCAAACACTTGCTAAAATCAACTAAGATATTGAGATAATTTCCCAGCGTAAGCACACATGCTTCCCCATAGCATTTGGCATTACTAATAGGAAGGCTAAAGCAGCCCAAATATTATGAACTCTGCCAAATTGGACAGGCAAAAATGGCAGACCTGTTTAGTTCATAGGCAGGGCACTGCAGAACATTAAATATCTTTAATACACTAGTTCCCAACCAGTGGTATGTGTACCAATGGTGGTTTGCTAAATCTTATATGGTGGTATGCAGCAAGGACAACCCAATCTTCTGCCATCTATTCTTTACCCAAGCCTGATTTTTTCCACAAGTACAAAGATGATCCCCAAAAGGTGATAAAAACTTTATGTGCATTTTATGCACTTGTTTAGTTTTTTTATCACGGTTTTAGTTGACTAACAATCTATATGGACAACCTAGGTTCTACTTAAAGAGAACCTCCAATCAAGAAAATAAAGCTCCCTTAAAGCCTCCCTTAGATGATCAGTAGATTTTGCTGTTTTGGAGGGCTTAACCCCACGCAGTTGTGACACGTGAACTCCCTCACCTCAGCAGTGGTCATAGCAGCAGTGTTCTGTGTGTACAGGGCTCACTTCTCTCTTCTTGGTGTACATTGGTGTATGTTGCCAATAGCAATAGATTGCAGGTAGTGATAACTGCTGATAAAACACACGTTTACTAACGTAGAAAAAAATGTAAAAATACTAAATCAGCTCAGCGCCTTAAGGACATCATTTTTGGCACAAAAGCATATACCCTTTCAAATATTCCATCGAAATGATCACAGAAAGGGGTAGTCTGTGGTGAGAGGCGTGGGTGGGACTGACTGTTAAAAAATATTGGATGTTTCCTTGCTAGTCCCCTAAACTCCTATCTGCAAAACATCCTATAAATTGGAGCATATGAACTCATCTGGGACCACTAAATGCTTAGAAACAGAAGTGCCTTTTGGAGGCTGGCTTTTCTCTTTTCTTAACTTACACAAGAATCGCCTTTTGCAGAAATGTAAGACATGACAGACTAATAAATCTATGTTTAATTTATGTTGTTATGATTTTAGCTCATCACAATGCGCTACTACATGTGAGTGACTGGGAAATGAATTCTCAGTGTCTGAAAACAGCAATACAGTTACACATAGAAGAGTTGTCAAGTTGTGAACTTGTAAAAAATTAATTGGAATCCTGAATCACAACAATGCTATTCTGGTCTAATTAAGCAGTCTTTTGTGATCCACATTTACAGGGCCTGCTTCAGGTCCCACTTCTGGGCCCTTTGCAAGGGAGTTTCAATGGGCTCCTTTGTAATGTGTCCCGTCTCATGCCGTGTCCTGTAATGTCACTGATAGTTCTTCCTCTACTACCCTTTGGTGTTCATTGCATTCTCCATTGCCACCAATGGTCCTCTAGTTCTTGCCACCCACTTTGCTGTCACTGGTTGTCCTCTGGTCCTTGACACCTTCTTCACTGCTATCAATTTCCCTTCAGTCTGTATGCTGTCTTCATTATTATCCTCCAGTCTTCCTTGCCTTCTCCTCTGCCTCAAATGATCCACTAGTTCTTGCCAACTTATTTGTTGTCACCAGCCGTCCTCTGGTCCTTGTTGTTTTCTTCACTGTTGTCAATTGCACTTCAGTCCTTACAGCTTCAGTCACTGCTGTTGATCATCCTCCAGTCCTCACTGCCTTCCGTGCTGCCACTTAAGAGTTCATTATTGCTGCCAATCATCCTCTGGTCCTTGTCGCCTTCTGGGCTGCCACTAATCGCCCTCTATTCCGTGCCACCTTCTCCATTGTCTCTAAACATCTGATCCTGAGGCCAGCAATGAGCATATCTGCACATGGGGTATCCAGCCCACCAGTTTGATGGATCGGCCGCAATGGAGAATCATCCAGCAGCCTAGTCCAAGAATGAAGATGCCTAGTGCTGGTGCCAGTCTTGCACATTGATAATGACCATATGCTTAATTTCAAGCACTATTTAAAGACGACAGACGATAATGTACTAAGATATAAAAATATGGCCACCAAAGTCATCGGACCATCTGACCTAAGCTAATTTGGGAAGCAAAAAAGTCAAGGCTATACAGCCTGCTGAAACAGATAATTTGGGAGTACTTCTGCCGCAGCGATGGATAAGTGTTCTTTTACACAAATACATTTATAATTTATACAAAACGTTGTGGTCAGTACAAATGAAAAACATGGCTATTTTAAGAATTTTAGCTTGTTACACTTTTCTCGAATGGCAGAATATATGTATATATTTCTCCTATTCTTGCATGGAAACATTTTAAAGCGTCACGAAACACACATTTTTAATTAACATCCCATAAAGTTCGCCTCCATGAAGATTCCTTTTTGGCAATTTTTGATGCTCCTGCTTTACTTTGCTCCCTGCTAATGCCATGTGTTTTAACTGAAAGTCCCGCCTCCTTGAGTCATTGTTGCTGTTCTGAGTATCAGGTGATACCATAGCTGCACCTATGCAACCACCGATCAATATCAATATATCAATATATTTCAGGTTCTACACCCTAAGAATGTATTTCACAAGCTCAGAAGATTTTGGCCCGCTTTAATATTTGTACCAAATTTGGGATGTTATCATGTTTCATTTTACTAGTTAGGGCATACCTTGATTTCTGAATATTGAAAATCAGCTGTCTGAAAACAGTTCAGAGTGCTGAAAGTGCATTATCCGACTGTATGGACATGTGCAGAAGTATTATATCTCTAAAGTATATAAGCGTGTAAAGATAAATGGAAAGCTGCAAAATTATTCTTTGGGCACAATAAAAATAAAATACAGTCCAAAAAAAAAACATTGTCAGTATCAAAACCATTGGATTTAACTACTTTTATTTACATAAAAACAAATGTTTTTCTCTGGGTCTTTGCCACCGGGATTCAACCTGCAGGTCATCTGACTCATGGTACTTCATCAAATAGGATGGCGATCATCTGAAGAGAATTTTATAGTGGGAGAAGATAAATATCATCCAGTTGAGAGAAGCCAGACTGAATGATATAACTCTCTGCTATTTTGTGCCATTGCTGCTCAATTTCTTCAGTCAAGGAGTGCAGCAGAAGGCCAAAGCAATGGAAAGGAGCTAGGGCAGGGGTTACCAACAGTTTTCTTTGAGTACCACTCTCCATTTTTAAATGATCTCAAGTACCACCTGGGTCATATGTGTGGGTTGTCAGTCATCTATAACAGTGTCAAAAATTTTCAAAACAGCGATTTAAAGCAGACCAACACCCAGGGGGATCAGATCCCTCCCCGCGGGGCATCCGAAATCGGGATGTCCCGCGGGGTGGAAGCCCACAAACCTACCTTTTCCACGTTCCAGCGGCACATGCGCATCCGCCACCAGCGCCTCCCGCGCATCCCTCTAGCAGGGCGCGCTCCCGCGCTGGCTGTTTGTGAATGGCCAGCGCGGGTGCGCTCCCTGTAAGAGGGACGCGCGGGAGGTGGCGGCGGACACGCTCTGCTTCTCCGTCGCTGCCTCCTGCTTGTCCGCCGGCGGGGATTGGCTGCAGCGGTCATGTGGGAGCGGGGTGAGGTGAGTTTTCGGGGCTTTCTGGGGGGTTTCACCCCTGATCGGGGTGCCCCACCGAAGTGGCCCAAAAACCAGGATAGTCAAAATCCTGGGTGTTGGTCCACTTTAAAGTGTATAAAATGCACATAAATATCTTACCTTAACTTTGGAGAAGTTTCGTACTTGAACATATCAGGGTATATGCTGCACAACAGGCTGGGATACAGGCGAGTCTACAACTGCTGAGTACCACCTGATAGGCTCTTGTGATCTTAGAGTCAACTTCATCTCTTTTTATAGATGTACATTATAGTCTTCAAGTTCTTCAATAGAGGATAGTAAATGCTTTTTCTGCCAGTTAAAATAGCTGCTCTTAGAGGAATGTAAATATCCTTTGTATATATTCTGATTGACCTTCCCTGATGGATATAGTTAAACCTGTTGGAAGAAACAGTCATGAAGAGCATTGTCCCTAAAATTGAAAGACACTATACTGGTTTTATAGCTATAATACAATTTTAAATTGTGTGCAGGCCTTGTAGATGTGGTTTTAGTTTATCGTAAAGGATGTACAGACCAAAGCAAATTATTTGTTGATTGAATTATGGGCCTGATTTATCAAGCATTATCTGTCAGATTACATCAGATAAGTGCAAATGAGAGGAGTGCAAAATATAATTTATACGTCCATCGTCTTTTCGTAAATGTGTTTCTTGCAGTGTAGCAACATGCGGCATTGTAAAAAAATAATACATTACATTTTGCACCGCTCGAATTTGCACCAATGTGGGGTTATCTGGCAAATAGTGCTTGATAAATCAGGTCCTCAATGTAAAAAGTAATCAGTAAAAGAAAGCCAGATGAGTATGGTTGTCAAGGGAAGCAAAATTCGGTGGTTTTCTATCTTTCTTTATGTGAATTGCCTGGAAATTGCAAGATGAAATATTTCTAGGTAGCTATGCAATGTTTAGAATTAAAACACAAAACAGTTCAGATATGTCCATATACACTATAGCGCACTGTAAATAGTAAATTACACAGATAAAATAGTCTATGGTGGATTATTATACAGCCAGAGATGTTCACTAGGAATCTAATGTGTAATGGCCACAACTTTATTCTAGTTTAGGCTAAATTAAAGTTATTCAACAGGCAAATAAAAAAACATCAGTTGACCAGTCTGGCAATCAGCAACTCACCTGATTGCTGGATCAGAGCCAGCTCCACACCCCTCACTTCCCAAGTCACCCCAGATTCCACCACCCGCCATCAGTAACAGGGGCGTGATCACTATGGAGAGGGGGCATGTCAGGCCTCAGCACATTGCAGTGAATTGCAGTGAATGCCTCAGCATTCACTGCAATGAATGGAGAGGGGGTGGCATTGTATTGGCCCGAACACCAATAAAACTCCATGTATTGGCCCTGGACACTGTGGGATGCGGGGGGATCAGGTGAGTTAGTGATCGCCAGGCTAGCACTGATCAGCTGCGCGGGACAAAAGGTAAGTACCCTTTTGTTTATTTATCTACCTGCTGAATCCCTTTAATATTGGAAGTCACTGGTACTGTTGCCTATAATGTAGTGGCTTCACAAGCAGAAAATGGTGGAATTGCATATTAATCAGTATGCGCAGGTGGCATAACACATTTCTAAATCATAGACCACTTGACAAACTGCAGAACTCACAGAACTGCCCCCTTGGGCGCGAAGACATGGCCCGAAGGAGACACGGCACAGCTCTACAGAGCCCTCCAATTTGTCCAGACTAGTTTGCATGCCGAAGCAGCATTAGATAGGTAAGGGGGCAGGGCCATGAATGTCTCTGTGCTTCCTCCTGGGTTGTCTACAACTTGTGTTTAGGATACAATGGAGGCTGGGTGTTTCTGGCTGGCAGGAGCTGGATTACAGACACCAGCCTTTTCTATCAGGTACGCCCAACTAGAATATAGAGCATTGGCTACTATCAATTTATAATCTTGGAGGGGAACCAACACAAATACTTTAAGTAATAAGGCAATATGGTGGAATATTATTTTTTTATGCATTGGAATCTCTAATATGATGTTTCCATTTTTATCTGATATGTTTTAATAAAGAGAGATCATTTTAATACAACAATATCAATGAATTATGCAAGGTCAATTTCAAAGGTGTTAATTTGTCTAGGGTATGCCTACTCCCTAAGACATATTGTTACTTGTTTTAGCTTGAAGTAAATACAGGTGGTAGGAATACACACACAATTTTAGGTGCAACTCTTAATTGAGTGACACCAAAAAACAATTTGTTCCTGTTCTGTATCATTTACATGGCTGTTGCGGTCTCTTCACATTGAATGCGGCTCACAACAGGCTCCTGGTGCTAAATGTGGCTCTCGGGGTTAACGTGGACCAGGAATTTTGACTATCCTGGGTTTTGGTCCACTATGTGAAACCCCCCAGATCATCAGCTTTAACTCACCTCACTGTGGTCCTACGGTGCATGCGCGGCCGCTCATCCAATCAGCGCGCTCGGAGCCACTGAGCTATGGACGTCTAACCCGACATCTAAGCTCAGCATCTTGCGCTTTCCTCTAACAGGGAGTGTGCCCGCGCCCTGCTAGAGGGATAGCAGGGATGCGGCCGTGGCCCGCACATGCGCCGTTGGACCGGAATTAAGGTAAGTGTAGCAGCCACCTGGGGGGTTTTACACAGCGGGGCATCCCGATTTTTGTTGCCCCGCGGGGAGGGAATGGATCGGCCCAGGAATCTTACACATTTTATATACAGTCATGTTTTAAATTGCCTTTTAGGGGGCACTCAAAGTTCTAAGCGCTCTACAGTGTGATCAAGAGGTTAGTTAGCAAATTCGGTGGGCTATCATTAGGCTTCCTTCTTATTTTTCCACTTTATTGTTTGTTGCATTTCAAATCTTGTATATCTCCAAAAATTACAAAGGGTCTCAAAATGATTGGGTTAACCTTCTGAGCATTCAAAATGAGATGAGCCATATCAGCCCCTATACAGCAAGTCTCTTTTTTATTAAAGCATTTTACAGCATGTTTCTGAATGTGCAATACTATATATTGAAGCGGAAAAGTAAATAGGACATAGGTCAAAAGTAAAAGCACCATCAAAAACGTTAACATTTTTTTGCAGTAGGTAGCCTCAGCGCCGGGAAAAATTCCCACTATATTAAAAAATATTCTCGGCCATGTGCACAGTGCACGTGAATCTCATTGTTTTATTACGATTTGTAAAATATTGTTTTTTTGGACTATTGTGTTTAATATATGAATGGTTTCAGATCCGTCTATCTCAATTGATTCAGTTTACAATAACAACCAATACTTGACCATGACAGTTCCTATAAAGTAGACAACTGACAAGCTCATGAATGTTGCAAGAACTGTTGAAATGATTATAAACTTTAGAACAACTTTTTTGCAGAAGATGTGGAGTTTGCAGGGGTAAAAGAGGCCATGTTGGGGAGAGAAACATCACAGCTCTCTTGAAAAAATCCTGGCAAACATTATTTATTTGGCAGTTAAAAAAACAGAAGAAACAGTTAATCAAAGCAGTAACTGGCTGGGCACTGGGGCACTGCAGTTGGTGATGAAGAGCACAGAGCACATGGCATCCCTACCAAAAGTGAACCATGGGCAGGACAGGTCATGGCAGTCAGTCACTTACAACAATAAATACTTCAATGCCTACACCAAAGTGGGTATGAGGACTTGTGTGCTAGACACATTTAAATTAAAAATGCTGCAGTAACTGAGAAATAAAGGACCTAAATAGAGAGGAGAGATTTTCAGCTCTGTCCCTAGTGAAACATTCATTTCATCAGGATAGACATCTGTATATTTTAATTTATTTTATTTATTAAATCTTACCATTCAGCCATTGGTTTGAGATATAATAAAGGACTAGAGGTATAGTAAATAAATCATGTTTCAGAGAAGAATGTAATTGTATCTGTGGGCAGCTTATTCTCTGTAGCGTTTGAGGAAGCAGGCAAAAGCTTTAGGCCAAAAGCAGAATCCTTTCAATTGCCATTCCAAAACTCAGCAAACTCAAAGCCACAGTAGACAGGGTCTAGGGAATCTATTTATTCCTAATTTAAATAAGTAACAGTATCACTGTTTTCCCTTGAAGTAATTGAATTGTGCCTGTATATGTTGGTTTGAATGAATTATCATGAGTGAATCTGTTGTGGTCAGCTCACCATCTCAGTTATTCACTAACATCTGGTAAACGCTCCACCTCAACACAATCTAACATGTGAAATATGTTGCATATTTTCCTGGTGTCCTGCTTGGATCGCTCCATTCTTGACAATTGGGTATCCGCCACAAGGTGGCGCAGTTGACTGCAAGACAAAACTTGTGGTTCCTCCCGGCTCATATAAAGGCATCTGTTTCCCTAATAATCCCCAGAGTTCTCTTGCAGTCTGACTGCGAAGATGGATCTTTCTCTCTCTCCATGGCTATCGCAGACAAGCGGGGCATCCCAAGCCTGTCGGCCGCTGCAGCCCTATTCCCACCTGTTTTCAGTGGACCCTTTCTACCTCCCAGCCTCCAGCTTCTAAACAGGTGATGGTAGGGGAATGCCGAGGGTCAGGCGTTCGGCAGAGTTATGCTCTGGGCCGCAGACCCTGTCCCGAAGGGTACCCGGCCATAGACTATGGTGAGCTTATATGGGGGGGGGGGGGAGGAACCACCTTGGGACCCCTCATTATGTCTCCCACAAGCGTTATTATTGGTTGTGTGTTTTGGTGCACTGGTACTTCATTACTCACCTCCCTCCTCCTCTCTCCTCTCCTTGCATCCAGGCTGTGAGGGAGGAGCTCGTGTCGGCGCCATTGCTGAGGCGCATGGTGGCTTTCTGGATCTCCTACTCCTGGCCCTGCTTCATCGGCTGCGGTCCGTGAGTCTCTTGTTTGCAATTTTTTTGTCCATGTGCATGTGCTGTGGGATGCTTATATTTTCCTTCTCTTATGTTTTCCAGACGGGTCTCAGTTTATCCATAGGTGGTTCCACCCGGTCTCTGCCCCCCTCCCCCCCCTGTGCTTAAAGGGTTCAGAGGATCCAAATTGGGGATTGTCCGGTTCTGGGCCGTTAGTGCCTTGTGACCCGAGTTTTTTTTTTCTGCTATAATCACCATTAGAGATGAGCGAACTTCTTAAAAGTTTGATTCGGGCGATTCGCCGAATTTCCCAAAGAAATTCGGGTTCGCCCGAATCGAACTTTCACGAATCAGTCATCTGAAAAAAAAAATGCCGGCATGGTGGGAGCGGGCAGGCCGGCTACGCTGTCAGCGGGCGGCTGAAGCCGGCCCGCTGACAGCGCAGCCGGCCTGCCCGCTCCCACCATGCAGGCATTTGTTTAAAAAGCAAACACTTACCTGCATGGTCGGAGCGTGGAGGCTGGCACCGCTCTCAGTCGCCCTCTGATGATGCGTCCTCTGATGACAGCTGAGAGCGGCGCCGGCCTCCACGCTCCGGCGCCGCTCTCAGCTGTCATCAGAGGACGTGTCATCAGAGGGCGCCTGAGAGCGGCGCCGGCCTCCACGCTCCAACCATGCAGGTAAGTGTTTGCTTTTTAAACAAATGCCGGCATGGTGGGAGCGGGCAGGCCGGCTGCGCTGTCAGCGGGCCGGCTTCCGCCGCCCGCTGACAGCGTAGCCGGCCTGCCCGCTCCCACCATGCCGGCATTTTTTTTTTTTATTTCAGGGAAAATTCGATCGGCACGAACCAAAAAAAATTCGTGTTCGTGCCGAATCAAATTTTCCCTGAAATTCGGAGCGAATTCCGTTTCGTTCCAACCGGTTCGCTCATCCCTAATCACCATAATGGAGGCTTCTGGGGATAGCGAACTTGGGGCCCCCTCGGGACTAGTTAAGCTCTGTCTCTTGTGTGGTACATGCCCTCTGAGCGGTCGCAGCGCTATTTGTGTACCCTGCGCCCAAAGTGTTGCTGGCCCCAGCCCCATTTTACCTACAGCCTTGCCGACACCCCCGCGTCTGCGTTTAGCTCCCAGTGAGGGGGAAGCCAGCAGGGGGTCTCAAACAGACTTGGCACTCAGAGTGGCCAGCATAGAGTGTCAGTTATCGTGTTCGGCCGCTGGCAAGGCCACGAGTAAGAAGCGGCATTTGGAGCCGGTTTATTCATTTTTATTATTTTTTGCTGCTGATTATGATGATGATTATGAGGCCTTTGGTGGCCGAGACTCCATGGAGGAGGGTGAGTTATTTTATGATTCTGACTCCTCAGGGGACCGGCCGGGGGGCCTTGGCAGTGGCCCTGGTCCTCCTCGGATGAGGACGGTTGGCTTCCCGATGACACAGAGAAGCTGTTATCTGCGGTTTTTGAAACCTTGCACAGGCGGCCAAAAATTGGGGCCCTCCAATTCCTCGATTATGCCGTCTCCTGATACTTCTTCCTTGCGCGATCATGCTGACAGGCGCATGGATCAGCTGGCATGTCACGCTTTCACTTTTATGGGCACTGGTCTTCGCCCTGTCTGTGACGCGGCCATTGTCTCTATAGCCATCAAAAAGAAGGTGAGACGCCTTGTGGATATTGCCAGAGCTCACAAGCGAGCGAAGGATAGCTTGCGCGGATTTCATTGCCTTTGTGATTTCGGCCATGGATGATACCGCCGGCTTGGCGGCAGGGTTTCGGCCCTGCTGGTCGCTCTTCGTCGTTCTATCTGGCTGCGACAGTGGGCAGCGAATGCTGCCACTAAGAAAGCTCTCACTGGTATTCCCTTCTTGGGACTCTGGCTGTTCGGGGAGCGTCTGGATCTCCTGGCAAAGGATGGGAGGCTCCCACAGCGTCAGAAGCCTGTGCGGCCTTTTTGGGGCTCTTCTTCCTTTCGTCCCTTTCGAGGGGGACGAGGTTCTTCTTTCTCAGGTGGCCGCAGGGACTCCTGGGGGCGAGGTAAATCCCGCGGACGTTAGTCCAAGCCCACTCCCAAGGCCCCTCAGGCATGAGGAGGCGCCCTCACCCATTCGGGTGGGGGGACGGCTCCTGCTATTTGCTCACGTCTGGAGACAGCATGTCTCGGACTGGTGGATACAGGAGGTGATGTCCTCCAGGTACAAAATAGAGCTGGCAGCTTGGCCGCCCCCAAGATTTCTTCGGTCACGGATTTCCAGACCTACGATTGGCTGCCCAGTGACTTCTGTTGTCCGGATTGATTTGTCCGGTACCTCGTCAGGAACGGGGTTGAGGGTTCTATTCAAATCTTTTCACGGTGCCCAAGAAGGACGGTACTCTGAGGCCTATTCTGGACCTGAAGGGTCTCAACAGATTTGTCAGATTCAAACACTTCTGCATGGAGACCTTACGGTCAGCGGTGAGTTCACTTCGTCCAGGCGACTTCATGACCACGGTGGACATCAGGGATGCTTACCTGCACGTTCCTATATTCCAGGGACATCAGAAGTTTCTGAGGTTCGCGCTGGAGGATCAACACTACCAATTTGTGGCACTGCCGCTTGGAATTTCCTCAGCCCCCCGGGTGTTCACCAAGGTGCTGGCGGGCGGCTGGGTGATCAATTATCCCAAGTCTTCGATCACTCTGTCATTGGTGAGGTCCTTCCTGGGCATGACGTTGGACACCTCTCAAGTCAAGGTGTTCCTCCCCCAGCAGAAGGTGGAGGGTCTTCAGACGCAGGTGCGGGCCTTGCTGTCCTGCCCACACCCGTCCATCCATCTGGGGATGCAGCTGGTGGGGCTCATGGTGTCTTGCTTCGAGGCTGTACCCTTCGCCCAGTTCCACATGAGACCTCTTCAGTTAAATCTCTTGACCGTTTGGGATCGGACTCAGGAGTCCTTGGAGCAGGAGTTCTCTCTGTCCCCTATGGCCAGGCAGTCCCTTTCGTGGTGGTTGACTCAAGAAATCTTCTAGTGGGCAGGTCCTTTCTGACTCCGCGTTGGGAGGTTGTCACCACAGATGCCAGTCTGACCGGTTGGGGAGGTTTTTGGCAATCGCTGAAGTTCCAGGGCCAGTGGGGCCCTAAGGAGGCTCATGTGTCTATCAATCTCCTGGAGCTGAGAGTGATTCGGTTGGTCCTTCTTCATTTGACTCCCCATCTATGGGCTCGTGCGGTCCAGGTCTGCTCGGACAATCAGACGGTGGTCACCTACATCAATCATCAGGGCGGGACTTGGAGCAAGCGAGCCCTCAAGGAGGTGATCCAGATCCTGTCTTGGGCGGAGGGGAATGTTCCCTGCATCTCAGCGGTTTACATCCCCGGGGTGGAGAACCAGGAGGCAGACTCCCTGAGCAGGGGGACTTCTCGCCTAGGGGAATGGTCTCTCAGCAATGAGATCTTTCGTGCTCTGTGTCGCCGCTGGGGTCTGCCGGATGTGGACCTGTTTGCGCCCGACACAATCACAAGCTTCCAAAATTAGTCTCTCTGTCAAGAGATCCTCTGGCCTTCGCCATGGACGCTCTGGCAATTCCTTGGATGAAATTTCGGCTCCTTTACGCCTTTCCTCCTTTCCCTCTCCTGGGTCGAGTGCTGCGCAAGATAGCCCAGGAAGGGGTACCGACCATCCTGGTGGCCCCTCATTGGCCCGAGGCGGTGTTGGTTCGCGGACATAGTCCAGATGTCAGTGGATCGCTACATCATGCCCGACGATCCAGGGCTTCTCACTCAGGGTCTGTTACGCTACCCCAATTTACAAATGCTGGCTTTGACGGCTTGGCTGCTGAAACCTCTATCTTGACGGGGAAAGGGCTGTCTGCCGCGGTCGTGCGTACCATGATTGAGGCTCGGAAGAAATCCTCCTCCATGATTTATTACAGGGTCTGGCACGCTTACATTGCCTGGTGTGAGTCTAGGGGTGTCCCTTGTCGCACATTTTCTTTTTCTAGGATTTTGGAGTTCCTACAACATGGTTTGGATTCAGGCCTCCAGCTGAGTACCCTCAAGGGGCAGGTTTCGGCCTTGGCTATTTTCTTCCATAGGTCCTTTGCCAATCATAGACTTATCAAGACCTTTTTCCAAGGAGTCACTCATGTACGTCCCCCGCGTAAGCCTATGCTACCGGTGTGGGATTTGAATTTGGTGCTTTCTGCTCTCCAGGGTCCTCCTTTTGAGCCCTTGTGCGATGCTGCTTTATCCATTTTGACTCTGAAGGTGGTCTTTTTGGTAGCTATCACTTCGGTGCGTGGAGTCTCGGAGCTGGCGGCACTTTGTATGAAGCCTCCTTACTTTGAGCGACATCAGGATAAGGTGGTTTTTCGTCTTAAGCCTGACTTTTTACCCAAAGTTGTTTCTGCCTTTCATCTCAATGAGGACATTGTCTTGCCTTCCTTGTGTCCCGCGCCTTCTAATTCTAAGGAGAGGGCCCTCCATTCCCTGGATGTGGTCCAAGCCCTTAAGTACTACCTGGTTGCTACGGAATCCTTTAGGAAGTTGGATTCTCTTTTTGTCCTTCCTGACGGGCCTAGGAAGGGCTTGCCTCCAGCCAAATCCACTATCAGCAAGTGGATCAGACAGGCGAGGTGAAAGCGTATTCTGCCAAGCGGAAAGAACCCCCTTTTAGGATCACAGCTCACTCTACCAGAGCTATTGGTGCCTCTTGGGCTTTTCAACACCAGGCTTCTGTTGAACATGTTTGTAAGGCCGCTACTTGGTCTTCAGTTCATACTTTTTCTAAGTTTTACAAGGTTGATGTTAGGGCCTCAGCTGACGCTGTTTATGGCCGTAAAGTGCTTTAGGTGGTAGTGTCATGAACTAAGTGCTGTTGCTCACTGGGGATCCCACCCTTCTTGGACACTGCTTTTGGATGTCCCAATTGTCAAGAATGGAGTGACCTGAGCAGGACACCAGGAAAAATAAAATTCTGTGAGTACTCACCTGTAGAATTGATTTTGGTGGCGTCCTGCTCGGGTCGCTCCATTCCACCCTTGTTCTGTTATGGTGATTATGGTGGGGTTGTGTGATTTAACATGGTCTCTGGCCTCCCGGCTTTTTTCTGTATTTACTGCTTTTCAACCACTGGGGATTATTAGGGAAACAGATGCCTTTATATGAGCCGGGAGGAGCCACAAGTTTCGGCTTGCAGTCAACTGCTCCACCTTGTGGCGGATACCCAATTGTCAAGAATGGAGCGACCCGAGCAGGACACCACCAAAATCAATTCTACAGGTGAGTACTCACAGAATTTTTAAATCTTGTACACCTGATTGAGAATTGAAGGGGAGAACTTCTTCAGGTGGTGCAATAGTTTTTCAATAAGATTTTCCACAAGTTAGAATATAAATGCCACCTAACGTCTATTTAGAGTCTGCTGCAATACTCACGTCTAAATCTCTGGTGACCTAGTGGAAATGGTAAAAACTTTTGGTAAAACAACCTTTATTTCCAGGTCATTTGTAGCTTTTTGTGATATATAGGTCTCCAGGTAGATATGTAATATGCAGTTTGCTTCCCTGTTGATCCACTGTAAAATATATTGCCAAATTTTGGATAACCTTTAAAATAAATATATGTCCATAAATATTATAATCCCTGGTGTCTAGAAATGTATATTACCTTGTGACATGTTCCACAAATTGTGTTTCAATCTGTTGTCATGCTGCGATCGCTGTATGGTTACATTGTATACAGTTTTACGTTGCCTTAACCCTTTAAGTGCCAGTCTACCTGGAGTTTTTGTCACCCTTTGTTGCCAGACTATTTTGTGCTCCCCATGTTCAAATGTGATTTTTGAAGGGATTTCCAGTGATTTCCCAGGAACGCAATATGTTGTTTTTTTTCAGCATAGTCTGGGCTTTAACATAAAATGTCTTGTTTGTCATTTTTTAGGTGTATTCTCAATATTTTTGGGTGAAATATGTGCAAAAAAAAAAAAAAAAAATCTATTTTTTACAATTTGTAGTGTTTTTTTGTAATAAAAATGTAAGTTTGTCAATAAAAAATAAAAAGCGTGTGAAATCCCTATTTCTCCCGGTTACAGCAGTACCACATATGTATTGGTAGACACCCTTTCCTGCCCAGGAGACTCCCCCAAACTGAAACAGCGCTTTAGGAGATTTTCAGATAAAATACAACTGCGCTATGCGCTATGCGCACCTTGCAGATTTTCCAGAAAAACAACCCTTTACATTTTCCCTAAACAAGGATAACAAAGCAGAATCAAAGCCACATTTTCCTAAAGAAAACTATTTGCAAACAAGAAAAAACAAGTTTAATCTGAAAAAGCAGCATCCCCCGTACAGAACGATACCCAGCATGCATAGCTACTGTCAAGGAAAGAGTTGCCAAACACCCCAAAGTAAAGCATGTGTGTAACGGTAATTTTACTTTAAAATTTCAGCTCTGCAGACAAAGTGCGCACCTTGCGATTTTTCAACCAAAACAACCCTTTACATTTGGAATATCCCCCATAAACCATATATTCCCTGAAAGTACATATGTTAAGCTTTCTAAGTGTACACAGCTTGTTGTAGTGGGCTCATCTTTTTGGAATTAATCTCTCAAAGAATTCTTTGGTTGCGCAGGGTTTCCCTAAAAAATGTATAAAAAAGCTGAATAAAAAAACACCTTTTCCTAAAATATAAATATGCAAACAAGAAAAAACAAGCTAAGTCTGAAAGCGCAAGGTCCCCCGAACAGAACAATACCCAACATGCATAGCTACTTTTAACCCTTTAAGTGCCAGCCTACCTGGAGTTTTTGCCACTCCCTGTTGCCAGACCATTTTGCACTATTTTGCGCTCCCCATGTTCAAATGTGATTTTTGAAGGGATTTCCAGGGATTTCCCAGGAAAATGATATATTGTTTTTTTCAGCAGAGTCTGGACTTTAACATGAAATGTCTTGTTTGTTATTTTTTAGGTGTATTCTCAATATTTTTGGGTGAAATATGTGCAAAAAAAAAAATAATAATAATATTTTTTACAATTTGTATTTTTTTTTGTAATAAAAAATGTAAGTTTGTCAATAAAATCTTATTGCGTGTGAAATCCCAATTTCTCCCGGTTACAGCGGTACCACATATGTATAGGTAGACACCCTTTCCTGCCCAGGAGACTCCCCCAAACTGAAACAGCGCTTTAGGGGATTTTCAGATAAAATACAACTATGCTACGCAATATGCGCACCTTGCAGTTTTTCCAGAAAAACAACCCTTTACATTTGAAATACCCCCAACAAACTATAGATTCTCTAGAAGTACACACCTCAGGCTTTCTAGGCGTACCAGGCTTGTTGATGTGGCCATAGTTTTCTGGAAGTAATCCCTCAATGGATTCTTTGGTTGCAAAGAGTTTCCCTAAAAAAAGGATAAAAAAGCAGAATCAAAGCCACATTTTCCTAAAAAAACTATATACAAACAAGAAAAAACAAGTTTAATCTGAAAACGCAACATCCCCCGAACAGAACAACACCCAACATGCATAGCTACTGTCAAGGGAAGAGTTGCCAAACACCCCAAAGTAAAGCATGTGGGTAACGGTAATTTTACTTGAAAATTTCAGCTCTGCAGACAAAGTGCGCACCTTGCGATTTTTCAACCAAAACAACCCTTGACATTTGGAATATCCCCCATAAACCATATATTCCCTGAAAGTACACACGTTAAGCTTTCTAAGGGTACCCAGCTTGTTCTAGTGGGCTCATCTTTCTGGATGATTACCTCTAAGAATTCTTTGTTTGCGCAGGGTTTCCCTAAAAAATTTATAAAAAAGCTGAATAAAAAACACCTTTTCCTAAAATGTAAATATGCAAACCAGAAAAAACAAGCTACGTCTGAAAGCGCAAGGTCCCCCGAACAGAACAATACCCAACATGCATAGGTACTATTAACCCTTTTAATTGCCAGCCTACTTGAGATTTTGTCACCCTCTGTTGACAGGCCATTTTTCCCCATTTTGCGTCATGTTTTGCGCCATGTTTTGCGCCATTTTTGCTGGAACTTTCAGGAAAATTATATATATATTTTTTTGCAGCAGAGTTTAGGCTTTAACATGAAATGTCTTGTTTGTACATTTTATTTTTTTTTACAATATTATTAAGTAAAAAAAATAAATAAATAAATAAATAATTTTTTTTTTGAAAATTGACTCCTTTATTTTAAATAAAAAATGTATTTTATTAAGGAAAAGCATATTGCATGTGAAAGCCCCATTTCTACCGATTAGAACGGTACCACATATTTATCGGTAGCCCCCTGTTCCTGCCCAGGAGACCCCTCTAACTGAAACAAGTAATTTATAACATTCACAAATAAAATACAAATACCATCCACACTACAAAGGGTTAAATCGAGAAAAAAAATGACATAAGGTCCCCCCTCCCAGGGGAGGGGAACCCCATTTTTTTTTTAAGGGTTAAAAACCCTTAAAAATCAAAAAAAAATTGACATGGGGTCCCCCTTACCCAAAGTAACCAGCCCGGGACCAGCTATGCAGGGCTTGTAGGAACAGGGCGCAGGGGCCAGCTTTTGTGGCCCCTGGCCCTGCAGGCTACAAGCCCGCATAGCCCGTGGGCCCGGGGTCTTCTGCCCCCCCCTGGCCTTTGGAGAGGCAGGTAATGGGGGTGCCGGGGGTTAATGGCAAGTCACCCGCTAGCGCAGGTGACTTGCCATCCCCCCAGCCTTGTGAACTGGTATAGGGGTCATGGACCCCTTACCAGTTCACAAGGGGTTAAAAGTAAATAATCACACTGACACAGAGAAAAAAATATTTATTTTTTTTTTTTTTACTGTACTCACCTCCGATCCGGCGTCCCTCGCCGCTGTCCCGCGCCGCTGTCACTTCACTGACAGATGCCGGTGGTGATCGGCGCAGGGCGGGTGACAGGCGAGGGGGCTCCGATCGGAGCCTCCTCGCCTGACACCCGCCCTGCTCCGATCACCACCGGCATCTGACAGATGCCGGAGCTCGGAGGAGGTATAGGAGGAGCGGGATGACATCATCCCGCTCCTCCCACAATGGGCGGGGCTAGGAGGCGGCGGCCATCGTCGCCATTACTAGAGGTGAGGACCCGGAAGAGGGTCCTCACCTGAAGCCAGCGCAGCCCAGGGGGGGGATCGGACCCCCCCCGGTGAAGAGGAGACCCGACAGAAGGCTCGGGCGCGGAGGTGAGTAAATGACAGTTTGTTATTTTTTTTTTTCACAGCGGCGATGTCAGCGCTGGAAACGGGGGGGGCAGCTGGTTTCGGGCCCCCTCCTGAAGACGGAGGACGACGGGGGGGCGATCGGATGCCCCCCGCAGGAAGAGGGGACCCCAAGCTTCACGGGGATACCAGAGGTAAGTGTTTTTTTTTTCTATTTGTTAACTGTTATGGGTAAATGCCAGGCACGTTAAATTTACGTGGCTGGCACTTAAGTGACGGAGAGGCAACCACGTAAATTTTACGTGGCTGGCATTTAAAGGGTTAACCCTTTTAATTGCCAGCCTACTTGAGATTTTGTCACCCTCTGTTGACAGGTCATTTTTCCCCATTTTGCGCCATGTTTTGCGCCATTTTTGCTGGAATCTTCAGGAAAATGATATATATATTTTTGCAGCAGAGTTTAGGCTTTAACATGAAATGTCTTGTTTGTACATTTTATTCTGTTTTTTTACAATATTATTAGGTAAAAATAAATAAATAAATAATAAATTAATTATATTAAATAAAAAATGTAAGGGTTAAAAACCCTTAAAAATAAAAAAAAAATGAAATGGGGTCCCCCTTACCCGAAGTAACCAGCCCGGGACCAGCTATGCAGGGCTTGTAGGAACAGGGCGCAGGGGCTAGCTTTTGTGGCCCCTAGCCCTGCAGGCTACAAGCCTGCATAGCCTGTGGCCACGGGCTCTTCTGCCCCCCCCCGTGGGCTTTGGGGAGGCAGGTAATGGGGGTGCCGGGGGTAAATGGCAAGTCACCCGCTAGCCGCAGGTGACTTGCCAGCCCCCAGCCTTGTGAACTGGTATTGGGGTCTCATGGACCCCTTACCAGTTCACAAGGGGTTAAATGTAAAAAATAAACACACCACACACAAATAGAAAAAAAATATTTTATTTTTTTTTTAAAAACTTACCTCCCATCCATCCTGGAGCACTGTGTCCCTCTGCAATCACTGGCTTCTGCTCACCTGCTGGAAGCCTTTTATAGCTGCTGGGTGACAGAACATAAGGGGTTAATTAAAAAAAAAACGACATAGGGTCCCCCCTCCCGCAGGGAACTTGCCATCCCCCAGCCTTGTGAACTGGTATAGGGTCCCTCGTCGCTGTCCCGCACCGCTCACCCAGCTCCGCCATCTGTCAGATGCCGATAGTGATCGGAGCAGAGCGGGTGAGAGGCGGGGAGGCTCCGATCGGTGAGGGTATAGGAGGAGCGGAAGAGGGTCCTCACCTGAAGCCTGCGCAGCCCAGGGGGGGATCGGACCCCCCCTAGTGAAGAGAAGAGCCGGGGGGGGGATTGGATGCCCCCCCAGAAAGAGGGGACCCCCAGCTTTACATCGATACCAGAGGTACGTTTTTTTTTCTATTTTTACACTAGCAGGGGGAAATGCCAGGCACGTAGTTTCTACGTGCTTGGCACTTAACAGTAGGAGAAGCCACCACGTAGAAACTACGTGATTGGCATTTAAAGGGTTAAACCTCTAGCTAAACTTTGTTGCATACAGTCTTGCCATTGTTTTAGCCAATTTTTAAAACCCACATAGCCAGGCCGTGGAATCTAAAAGATTTCAGGCCTGGTTGCTAGCCTACCCCCATGGCATCCTACTCCAGCAGAGCATTGCCATTTTACTGTCTGAGTTTCATAAAATTTGCAGCCTGGAGAATAGCGTATACTGTCCTTTCAGTCAAGGTGTATATATATATATATATATATATATATATTTATATATATATATATATATATATTTTTTTTTTTTTAATCCTGTTAACGCTAATACTTTCTACTGTCAGAATCAGAGTAAGATTGTAAAGAAAATAAGAACATATTGATTTGGAAATCTCATATAGCCGTTTTTAATCCACAATAGAACATAAAACACATATCAGCAGTTGAAAGTTAAACATTTTTCCAATTCACTCAAAAAAAAACTAAATTAATGGCAGTAACAGTTCTCAAAATAGTTAGAACATGGCCATGTCTACCATTGTGTAGCATCCTCTCTTATTTTTACAATTGTTAGTGCATGTCTTTGGAAGTGACAAGATGAATTGATGGACTTTTAGAAGAGGAATGTTGTTTTTTAGCTGATGTGAAATTCTAGCTACCCAACAATCCTAGGTCTTCTTTGTCTGATTTTTCTTTTCATAATGCACCGAAAGTTCAGCACCCATCATCTCCAGAGCCAACAGTGACAGATGTAACCATAAGATCACCGAATCTGACCACCATTTCCACGGCACCAATCTCCCTGCCCTGGTTTGAGAAGCCAGGAGCTGCACTTCCCAATTTAGACTGGCAGTGGACATGTTCTCTGTCTGACTGGCTTCATTTGAAAACAATAGGCGCCTTCATAAGCCAATATTTCTGTATACACAGGTGCCCATTTTCTTCAATGGCAGCCAGCTGTGCAGGGGCTATTCCCAATTACCATCCAGAACATGAAAAAGGCAGCTCCTGGCTTCACAAACCATAGCTGTGGGAGCACAACTGTCAGTGCTGGAGCATCCACCATGTAAGGGAATCTTTTGTTACCTGTAACTCTGTCGGCCACGAAAGAAAATGAAAATGTGCGAAATGAGAAAAATAGTGAGAAAAGGGAGGAAATGACAAAACAAAGTAGGAAATGTGGAACAGGTGAGGAAGGAGGAAGAAATGGCAAACAGCGATGCCTAAAAAGAATATATGAAAAAGAGAAGGTTGGATGTGAAAAATGGGGGAAAGTGCTGTTGAAGAAAAAGATAGGAGAAAAGAGTGTTAGAAGTATAAAAGCAAGGCAGAGAGAGAATGAGAAGAGAGGTGCAGTTTGGTAATATAAAAAGGTTGCAACTCCCCAGCAAAAACTAACATTACTACCACAACCCCCCCCCCCCCCCCCTACAAAACCTGTAAAATGATGCCAGGTCTTCCACCGTACGAAGCCAAAAACTGACTCTCTGCCTAAACAGGAAGGGTGGTATGAGGACCTCTAGTGACCAACAAGAAGAACGCAACATCCAAAGCCTAATGGAGCATGTCCAGAAGGACAGTACTGCTCATTGTGTCAAATGTATATAGTAGGCCTCTGCCCCACCATGAGAGACAGTGGTCTCCCTCTTTTTGGGGCATCCTGATTTGGAATGCAATGAAATGTTAAACTTCTCGGTTCACAGTAAAACTTACCTTTCCAGAGAGGCCATGGTACATACACACGTGACATCCCCTGCATCCTTTCTTCTGCTGTGCGCTCCCATACCAGACCTATCTGGAAGGCTGGTGTGGGCAGGGCAGAGTTATGAGGGGGGCGCAAGGGGCACACACCCTGGAGCCATCACCACTTGCACTGCAAAGGGGGCCCCCAACAACCTTTGGGTTATGGTTTGGTCCAGGAGGCTTTTCAGTCTTTGGTCTGACGGGTCCAGCAACAAAGCTATCGGCCTAGACAAGCCTTTTTTTGTTTTTTTGCAAACCTGCAGCCAAAGCAGGATGAAGGGTCTAGAGCAGCAAAGCTGATCACTGCACCAAGCACAGCTGCACCTCAATGCAGGGGACTGGAACTGCTGGACCAGTTGGGTGACTGCCCCCCCCCCCCCGCCCAGAATGGCAAAGCAGAACTTCCCGAGCAGTGCCACAAAAGGGTGGAACGAGGGATTTGATCTGATGCTCCAGTCAGTGGGTGGGTGCCAGAAAACCACCAGTCAATTACTTGGATGGACTATTATTTTAAAGGGAAAAAATACTGTATCTGGGGCCTCCACCAGATTTTGTGCCCAGGGCACTCCAATACCCTTAATCCAGCCCTGGGTGTGGGTACACGCAACTAGAGGGAAGCGGTCACAGGGCTGCTTGCTGCTCTCCTTCCATTTAGTGTACTATGCTTCTAATTAATTTGCACAGCACAGAATGCTGATTGGCAGAGAGCACATAGGTCATGGGATCACGAAAGAATCAAGCATAACAGGCCATTCTAGGGGTTTCACACAGCAGGGCATTCCAAATCTGGGTTCCCTTGGGACGAGGAACAAAACCCAGGATAGTGAAAATCCAAGGTTTTTTCTCTCATTACAAGCTGGGTTAGGGGCTAGAGGAGCCACTGCAAATCCTAACATAGACAGACAAAGCACTCGAAATATGTCTCTTGGATGAGCTACATGGGTCAATACACAGAGAAAAATATACCCATTATCACCATCCTTGGGAAAAGCAGTCTTTTCCAAGTCTTTCATAGGACCAGTCTGCCACTGCCAAAAATGTTGATCTGAAAGCCTCCAGCACAGCTTAATATAGAGCAGCAAGTCTGGCTCCCCTAGCATGATGGCCCCCTGCACAGCTCTCCATCTGCACACTCCAAAGTATTAGTATAGGGGAGGTTTAACCCACCACCCATGTTCTTGATCTTAAAGCTTTTAGCACTATTTGAAGTTGGCTGGGGCAACTTGTGCTGAATCAGCAGGATAGAGTAAAGATGCGTACAGGGTTTTTAGAAGCCTCCAAACTTGTGAATGGCCCATTGGATTCCTTACCAGTGCACACAGGAGTAAATAAGAATATTTAGCTGCTAATTACTGATTTATTGACATTATCTAAACTATATATGTTTTGCAGAAGGGGCTCCAATCAAAATGTTCCTCAGGGGCCTAGTGATTTGCAATGACAGCCGTCTGTAGCTGGTGCTTAGCCACATTTAACTGAGTTGACACAGAGCAATTAAAAGCTGAACATATACCATATACATAGAAAGAGCTGAGTGTATGTAGCTCAAGGGTTCTTTACAAATGTTGCCACAAATGTTATTTTTGTAATAAAATAAAAATAATTATAGTAATGAAAACAACTAAAGCTCGGTAACACACGCATGTTTATATAATTATGTTGCTGCAACTGTTTGGAAAAAACACCAGTGCCTAACCTATTACAGATGCCTAATGGGGTTTTCATTTTTAGGTTCACACAATCCAATGCATTATTTTAGATGGCAGTATTGACACTTGTTGCAACCAGATCCTTGGAAGCCTAGACACCTCCTCTTGTGAAAATGTTTTATCTGGAAAGATTTTTGTTGTTTGTATCTTAAAAATGTATATGCATTCAGTTTTTAAAACATCACGTATAGTACAAATGATTGCAACAGACAGGAGCTTTCAACTTAAGTTCCCCTTTTTATGAACAAGTTGTACAGCCTTTATACAAATGTGCCAGCAAATACTACCATTCCCCATTCTCTCCAGCTTGAAATTACAAACAGCAAATAGTCATTATCTCCGATCTTTACAGAGGCTGAATGAACTGCAGGTGCACACGGAGCTAAGCTCAGGTTCACATCCAAGACTGGAGGAAGTCTAAAGTACAAACTACGATGAGACTTCTATTGACTCTCATTGCTCCAAGACAAACTGTTGGCAAAGTTTACAGACAAGGTACAAAAGAAGCCCTCAATACTTATTTTACCATGGTTTTTAAGTTAAACTTGTAGCATTTCACATGCTTGTTTGACAACTTTAAAATGGCATTTAAAATGCTGAAACATGAAAAAACGATACACTTCATGACTGATTATACTGCATTTGGTGTAATGCCCTGTATAGATTAGTGAGTTGGCCTAATGATGACTTATGACATCAACATTAAAAAACTACTTTACATTGTGTTTATTGTTACTGCGACTGATAGGCTGTTCCTCCAAAATACCACCAAAAGGTAAACCACTGCAAAAGTTTAGGCAGGAGTGATAAAAAAAAGCTGCACGTTAAAAAAATAGAAGATATCAGTTAACAAACAAAACCAAATTAATATTTGTGTTGACCACACTTTGTTTTAAAACAGAATAATTTTTATACAAAGACTATTAATGGTGAGAACCCGCGCTACAGTTTTTAAATATCAGTTATTCTATCAAATGACTATAGCTGCTCCACGTGTTATGAACTCTTATCCCAAATATAGAGTAAATGACAGTTGCAAATATTTAAACACAGAGCAAAAGAGATATGGTTATCAGTTCTTTTGTCGGATGACACTGGCCCTTTAAATCGTCCTTGTTTATAGTAGTAGGACTACAATTCTTCCACTTCCATTCAAAGTGGCATTAAAATATGGCACTTTCTTGTTCTGCTATCACAGCTATGACATAGTGCAGTGTCTTCAATAAGCATAGACTTGTGCCATCACCACCGTGCCCATCACCAATACTGGGTACTCTTACCAGCTGGTAGATAATATGAGGCTTTTGTTTTAATTCCTTTGGGATCTCTCCTTTATATAGATGTCCAATTAGAAGCTGTGAGTACTGGTTGCAATGGATTTCAGCTCCCCAGTATAGTAGAGGTATATAATAAAAGAAAGGGGAAAGAATCTAGTGTAATCCCGCTTTTTTAATTATAAAAGTATGAAGTACAACCTTAAAAAGTGCGCACTCACATTTAAAATAATTCACAGATCGCTTGTTTTTAAAATAGGCGAGGCTCTCACCCTGTTCCTTATCACCACGGCCGTTGGTGTTGCTCTTTAAGGAATCGGGTTGGCTATCGCAAGTGTATCCTCTTGTAATCTGTAAACCGCTCGCCGTCAACGCGTTTCACTGCCAGTGGCAGCTTTTTCAAGACTGGCGAGGCGGCGAAATTTTACTGATAATATACCTATTAGGCTCCGCCTCACCTAATAGGTATATTATCAGTGAAATTTCGCCGCCTCGCCAGTCTTGAAAAAGCTGCCACTGGCAGTGAAACGCGTTTTCGCCTATTTTAAAAACAAGCGATTTGTGAATTATTTTAAATGTGAGTGCGCACTTTTTAAGGTTGTACTTCATACTTTTATAATTAAAAAAGCGGGATTACACTAGATTCTTTTCCCTTTCTTTTATTATATACTTCTACTATACTGGGGAGCTGAAATCCATTGCAACCAGTACTCACAGCTTCTAATTGGACATCTATATAAAGGAGAGATCCCAAAGGAATTAAAACAAAAGCCTCATATTATCTACCAGCTGGTAAGAGTACCCAGTATTGGTGATGGGCACGGTGGTGATGGCACAAGTCTATGCTTATTGAAGACACTGCACTATGTCATAGCTGTGATAGCAGAACAAGAAAGTGCCATATTTTAATGCCACTTTGAATGGAAGTGGAAGAATTGTAGTCCTACTACTATAAACAAGGACGATTTAAAGGGCCAGTGTCATCCGACAAAAGAACTGATAACCATATCTCTTTTGCTCTGTGTTTAAATATTTGCAAGAATAATTTTTATATCTAGTATACTTGCGCATGTCATTGTGATCATTCATATGTATAAGAATACAGAAAATAGAAATTTCTGAAAGGCAAAATGCTGAGCTAGGCTACACAAGGATTCCAGGAAATAATGCCATGTTTAGAGTTACCGGCCCTTTGACCAGCAAGGAAACCTGAGTGGCCAAGCAGCCCTTGCTGCTACTATATAAAAGGGTTAACAAATAGTGATGAGCCAAATCTGACTTTATTCTGTCCTGGTGAATAGTTTGTAATATTCTGGTTCTGAAACACCCAAATCTAAATGCCATTAATATCCGTGGGGAGGGGGATAAAAATGAGTTTTGGGGTATATGGAAGGCAACTACAAACCCACAACTTGTAGGGAACATTGTTCTAAATAAAAACTAAAATATCAGAGGTGCCCTAAGCCAAATATAAAATCAACCTTTAAAGCGGAAATCCAGGCAAAACACAATTGCCCTCACCCTGCCACCCTATCCTGGCACTGAGGCAGAACAGAGGGGTTACAAAGAAAAAATCCTTACCTCAGCCATGGTCCAGTACCACTCCCTCTTTTCAGCACAAAGAGACACGAGGTGGCATCCCCCGACTCCCTGTACAGAGCCAAGGGGTGCAGTTTTTAGCCTTTCTGTGCGACTGGACTGCAGCTGAGGTAAGGTATTTTTTACCCCCCTTTTAAAAGCTCTTTATGTAAAGCAAAAGGCTTCATCTGCTAGAATAATAATTATTAAGAGAGAAAATTCTTTATTTATTCGAACCATTTCTATATTATTTTAGAAGTTCTTGCAGTTAAAAATTGATTATTTTTTAACTGTAAAAAGACATAACTTTGTTACTATAGTTAAAGCTTTTTCTATCTTTTTCCTCTTTCAAAAATATTCATTGACTACTGGTGAACTTTTGTAGGATCTACAGTCAAATGACTGTTGTTAAAAAAAGAAAACAGTGATGCCCACATTTTCTTTCTAATATTGACAATATTCTAACAAGCCTCAGGAGAGGATTATTACTGCTGTTGGACCGGCTTATGGGGTGCAGGAGTCCTAGAGTCTGGCTACAAAGAGCGATGTAGCCAGATATCAGCATGTGTACTGGTGTGGCCTGCAGCAGAGCAAGTGGGGTGTGCAGCCACCGGAAAGCTGAAGAAGGACAATCTGGTGCAGAGAGCACTGACTATAATGCAGGAATGGCTAAGGATTCTGCAGGAAGGAAGCCAGGGCAAAGAACTCTGCAAAAGGAGCATAAGAAGCTCCACCTGTCCTTGAGACCAGGGTCAGGGGCATGAACTGCGAATATGCCTTTGAGGGCAAGCTTATGTGTTTAAATTGATTTTTGTTATGAAGTAATGCTGTATAAAATCTGTATGAGTTACACTTGAGTTATAGCAATAAACCATTTGAGCTGAATATCCCCCTTGTCTTCTGCTTCTGGTGTGTGCCCAGAAAATCCCAGCATCTTACAGTAGGCTGAAACACAAATTAAAAAAATGTGCATGAGGCTTACAACTGGGTGAGGAACAATCAAACTCTGCTACAAATGTGAGGCTGTGGTAGGCAATGTATTGTCACAGGTCAGACAGCATTACATGACTGAACAAAGCAAAAAGCCATAAAGAAGTAATGTTGCATCAAAAAAGTTTCTCCCGGGCGAATATTCCACTAATTTTCTACAACTACCCTGGTTGTTTTTTTATGACAGAGCCAAGTTCTACTGAATAAGCACAAAATGATTGGCCAAGGAAACAGTAATTCACAAGACACTTTATGCTTACTTTCCTTACATCCTATTCTAATTATTCTAATTTTCAGAAACATCTAGCCAGAAGTGGTCTTCATGGAAAGATTGTGGCCAAAAAGCCACATCTTCAACATAAAAGCAAGACCAATCAGCTAGGCAATGCACTATAATGTAGAGGCTGTAATGCTTAGAGAAATAAAACTCACTATGCAAGTCTTAGCCATTGTACTGCTGCCTTTGTGTCTCATGCTGTACAATGTAACAATAGCAACATTGTAACAGTGGTTGCGGCCACTTGGCTCCCAGCTGATTGAGATATGCTATAGATCCCGCTACAAAATTGCACATCTACTAGATTTCTGGTGCTCTGGACTGTTGAGTCAAAATATTTGGCTGTAACGAAAGGTAGTTTGTGTGACATTGACGTGGATCGGGGTATAACCTCCACCATGCTTCGTTCTGGCCTGCAGGCAGTCCTTATTATTATATCCTTGCAAGTTTGGCAAAATGGAGTTGGGATTTGGTCAAGATTAATAATGTCTTCAGTGCTAAGAAATATGAATGCATCCTGCAGTTCTTGAGTTCTTGAAGCAATTATACTGACCCTACAAAGCCCTAATTGCAATAATATTTAGTGTGTCTGGGATTACATGAAGAGCCAGATTGTGCCAGTATGATAAGCTAGCGTGGTGTAGACTCATTATCCTCAGTAAGACGCACTCCCATCGAGACCTATGGGCGCCTCATGAGGAACTTCCCATACACAGGAACAACTGCCGGAGAGGAACAACGCCCAGAAGAGTGAAAATCACTCCTCTAAATGTGTAGTTACTAAAGGATGATGACTGGTCATAACTGGTTTGTAATTCACTGTGAGATACAAAGACTATTTTAACCTTTACAGTAAAACAGTAATGGTTTCCATCTAAGAAAGACCAAGGAACCATAATAAAACTAACATAAAGTCCAATTACCTTAAATTATTGCTTCGGATTACTGAGATGAATGAAACATAATGCAAAATACCAGAAATGTGTCAATTTCTTTTATTTAACGTTATACGTTAGGTTAAAACAATATGTTCACATGTAATGCGGGACTTTGGTTTTCTTGAAATACTTCCAATAGCTTGACTGTGACTTCATGCATGCTATACACATATGGAAGCAGTCCCATTGACATTTAATTGTTTTCACTTTTTTTTTAATCAGCTCCTCAACTGGGGTTCATGTGGGAAAGGCACACAAAACTGTAATGAGGAAAGTCAATGTGTAAACAAGCCCTAAGGATACATTCACACTTTCCAGCATGGGACCAGTTTTTTCCCATGATGCAGATGATGAGCATAGGCCATGTTGAATTAATTAGGTCCATGCTGCCCAAATATAGTTCTTTGGATATAACCAGAACCAGAGAGAAAAGTAGAGAATCTATAAAAAGACCCCCACCCCCACTAAAGTGACTAAATTAGTTAATTAGAAGCTGATTTTATTAAGAATTTGCCCTCGGTCAAATGGATGTTATGAAGTTTTAAAAACATTACTTAACATGGACCTAAATTTTTCCAACTTTGAGCCAGGAAAGGTGCTAGTCCAATTGGACGCTAGCTGAACTGAATAATTCCTGTTCTCCTATTGGCCATAACTTTTTAAATTTAAATATCATCAAAAAATGTAATCAAAGCATATGTACCTTACCTCACACTAAGCTCTTTTTTCCCCTGATTTTCTGCCATGGCCACTCTAGCCTCTTATTGTGGCAGTGAACCTCTGACACCTGAGCTCCTCTACTGCTGCACAGAGCTAAAGTAAACAGGCGGGCAGAGTGAGGGGCTTCTCCATGCACACAGTGATTGGAGCTACTCACACACTGGCAGCCAAAATAGTAAAAGTTAGAAAATATAAATACGAACCTGCTGGCACACCTTGAAGAGGATTCTCTTACTATTTTTACACTCCTGAACTGTTACCAACGTGCAGGTTCCCATCATAGAGTGACCACCAGCACCAGGCTACTGTTGTGATACTCAGCACAGCAAGGACCAACTTTACTAGAGCTTCAAACTCAGTACATCACCGTTTAATTGATCATATTATACAGAGACTCTGCTGAAATGTTAACATTTTATTTGTGCTCAGTATCATCTACTTTATCAAACTTTAATTCATTAATTTGTCAACAAATTGCAGTTAGATGGGTTAGTGATTTATATATAAATGGCACATGTATGTTTCTTCTGAAGCTTCCCTTTAGCTCTCAGGATTCAGGTTTTATAGCAGATCCATAGCTGCTGATTTAATCACATAGAGCCAGAAACTAAGAACTCCAAGGTCTTTAAATTATGGCTAAAGTAAACTACCTGTGCCTGGAACTAGAATCCCCATAACATTAAAATATAAACACCAGGGATATGCGGATGACACATAAGAACCACAAAAGGCATGCATGCTTTTAAAATGTACACAACAAGAAAATGGGACATAGTTTCCAGATTGATGTCAAGACTCTTTACCATACTATAAAAATTAGGTTGTTTCAGGAGATAAAGCTGCCTGTTTGTGCTATGAAGAGGGTTCACAAGCGTGCAGCTGAGAATCGGGAACACACGCCTGTTACGTCTGAATCAGGGAAATATGCATAATGAAAGACAGCTGGTATAAGGGGAAATAAAGGCGTGTCTTTTAACATGGCAGAAAGACAACGGATCCAACCAATTCCTGTTGTCAGCAGCTCAGATCTAACTAATCTAATGTCTAGACTCAGCGAAAAAAACAATAACAATAATAATTATAGATATAATAGTTGAAAAACATCCTCAAAGATTACAAACTCTAAATGCAAGCTCAGCGTTTGCCAACTTTTAGGCAGCTATGTGCTGCCAGCCTTATGTGTGCGTGCACCAAATGGGCTATAAAAATGCAAATCTGCTTTTGGCTCGAGCAAAAAGGGCTTTCTCATGTAAAAGAAGTTACAGAAATTGCAAAAGAATGTCATAAATCACAAAGAGTTCAGCAATGAAAACATACGTTTAGGCTAGCAAGGCACTCTGTTTTCAAGCCAGTAGTTGCCTGGGCTTTGAAAACAACGCTTTTGTGCCAATGAGATACAATTGTAATTTTTGTAATATTGTGGTAGTATAGTAGTTTAGCATTGAAGGAATACTCATATGACACCTGCATGATAACCTGGCAGTTCATTTCAGATAGCTTAAAGTGAAAGTCCAGTCTACTAATAAAACAGCTTACCTCGCCCTGAATTCTGTGCTGTTTTCCCACAACTTTGGGTCCTAGGCAAAGCCATCTTGGACAGGCTGCACAGGCTGGCATCCCCCACTCTACATGGTCCTCCTGTTTGAATGGGCAAGGGGGAGCAGGCACAGAGCAAGGGATTCGGCTCCATGCAGTAGCTGCAGGAATGCCTGTGATGGCACTTAACCGGCCGTGGGAGTTCAATTTCACACTGACCTCTACTGCAGATACAACCAGCAGAGGCAGCAGTCACAGGAACAGATCACTCTGAAAGTGTCCTAATGACAGACTCAGAGAGAGATCAGGAGCTGACAAATGTTAAACAAGCGTTATTGCTAAATTCTCTAATATTAAAATCCCTAAAAACATTCTAGATAAGGGGTACTCAACCACTTCTTGTAAAGGTCCATATACAGGCATCTGGTGAGAGGTGAAGGTCCCGACAGGGGGGTTCTCATATGTGGGGTGGATAGTTAGAAATCAGCGCACTGGGGGGGGCTATAGATTCCACAGGCAAAACTAAAAAAACGGAAAAAAAAGGCTGGGATGGATGGGGCAAAGCTGAGGGGACAGGGATGGTTGAGGCAAAGCTGGGGGGACAGGGATGGATGGGGCTGAACTGGAACAGCGGGACAAGAAAGGATGGGGCAAAAAGACAGAGAAACAAAGTTTGCCACTTCCCATCTGTACAATTCTTCATATTGCAATAATAGTTGAAAGGCAGCAAAGTCATGACACTGGCAGGGAAACTAAGCACTGCATCACCAGTCAAGAAAAGGGGACAGTGCTGAGCACAGCAACACAGAAACTGAGTGCAGGGCTGTCAGGGCAGGGTCCAGAAATCTGGCACCGAGGTCCGCATTCGGACCACGGTCCGCAAGTTGTGTACCGCTGTTCTAGATAGTGAGGCGATAGTGATATACACCCCAAATTCAGGGCCGTATTTATGGTTCATGCTGCCCTTGGCACTTTTAGTGCTCACAACCCCCCATCCCTATTTATTCTGATTAGAGATGAGCGAACTTTTGAAAAATTTGATTCGACTGATTCGCCGAATTTTCCGACAAAAATCGTTTCGACCCGAATAAATTCACGACGAATCGCTATTAAAAACGGCTATTTCTGAGCCTCCTAGAGCCTCAATAGGGTTGTAAACCATTCTGCCTTGCTGTAACACGCACAGGATGCGTGCTGGGTTAGTTAAATAATACTTTGAAGAAATATCACATGCAGATCAGAGGCATCGCTAATAGAATCGCAGAGCGGCACAATTGCAGAGAGTTGAAGTGGCATCACTATGAGGGGCAGGAGCCCAAACATTGCTTTAAAGAGACACTGGAGTTGGCAGCAGCAGGAGCCCAAAAATTGGATGAATCACACCCTGGAGTTGGCAGCAGCAGCAGGAGCCCAAACATTACTTTAAAGAGACACTGGGGTTGGCTTCAGGAGCCCAAAAATTGGATGAATCACACCCTGGAGTTGCCAGCAGCAGGAGCCCAAATATTACTTTAAAGAGACACTGGGGTTGGCTTCAGGAGCCCAAAAATTGGATGATTCACACCCTGGAGTTGGCAGCAGCAGCAGCAGGAGCCCAAATATACACTGGAGTTGGCTTCAGGAGCCCAAAAATTGGATGAATCACACCCTGGAGTTGCCAGCAGCAGAAGCCCAAATATTACTTTAAAGAGACACTGGGGTTGGCTTCAGGAGCCCAAAAATTGGATGATTCACACCCTGGAGTTGGCAGCAGCAGCAGCAGGAGCCCAAATATACACTGGAGTTGGCTTCAGGAGCCCAAAATTGGATGAATCACACCCTGGAGTTGGCAGAAGTTGGCAGCAGCAGGAGCCCAAACATTACTTCAAAGAGACCCTGGGGTTGGCTTCAGGAGCCCAACAATTGGATGAATCACACCCTGGAGTTGGCAGGAGTTGACAGCAGCAGCAGCAGGAGCCCAAATATTACTTTAAAGAGACCCTGGGATTGGCTCCAGGAGCCCAAAAATTGGATGATTCACACCCTGGAGTTGGCAGCAGCAGCAGCAGGAGCCCAAATATACACTGGAGTTGGCTTCAGGAGCCCAAAAATTGGATTAATCACACCCTGGAGTTGGCAGAAGTTGGCAGTAGCAGCAGCAGGAGCCCAAACATTACTTCAAAGAGACCCTGGGGTTGGCTTCAGGAGCCCAAAAATTGGATGAATCACACCCTGGAGTTGGCAGAAGTTGGCAGCAGCAGCAGGAGCCCAAACATTACTTTAAAGAGACCCTGGGGTTGGCTTCAGGAGCCCAACAATTGGATGAATCACACCCTGGAGTTGGCAGGAGTTGACAGCAGCAGCAGCAGGAGCCCAAATATTACTTTAAAGAGACCCTGGGGTTGGCTTCAGGAGCCCAAAAATTGGATGAATCACACCCTGGAGTTGGCAGCAACAGCAGCAGGAGCCCAAATATACACTGGAGTTGGCTTCAGGAGCCCAAAAATTGGATGATTCACACCCTGGAGTTGGCAGCAGCAGCAGGAGCCCAAACATTACTTTAAAGAGACCCTGGGGTTGGCTTCAGGAGCCCAAAAATTGGATGATTCACACCCTGGAGTTGGCAGCAGCAGCAGCAGGAGCCCAAATATACACTGGAGTTGGCTTCAGGAGCCCAAAAAATTGGATGAATCACACCCTGGAGTTGGCAGAAGTTGGCAGCAGCAGCAGCAGGAGCCCAAACATTACTTCAAAGAGACCCTGGGGTTGGCTTCAGGAGCCCAACAATTGGATGAATCACACCCTGGAGTTGGCAGGAGTTGACAGCAGCAGCAGCAGGAGCCCAAATATTACTTTAAAGAGACCCTGGGGTTGGCTTCAAGAGCCCAAAAATTGGATGATTCACACCCTGGAGTTGGCAGCAGCAGCAGCAGCAAGAGCCCAAATATTACTTTAAAGAGACCCTGGGGTTGGCTTCAGGAGCCCAAAAATTGGATGATTCACACCCTGGAGTTGGCAGCAGCAGCAGCAGGAGCCCAAATATTACTTTAAAGAGACCCTGGGGTTGGCTTCAGGAGCCCAAAAATTGGATGATTCACACCCTGGAGTTGGCAGCAGCAGCAGCAGGAGCCCAAATATACACTGGAGTTGGCTTCAGGAGCCCAAAAATTGGATGAATCACACCCTGGAGTTGGCAGCAGCAGGAGCCCAAATATTACTTTAAAGAGACACTGGGGTTGGCTTCAGGAGCCCAAAAATTGGATGAATCACACCCTGGAGTTGGCAGAAGTTGGCAGCAGCAGCAGCAGGAGCCCAAACATTACTTCAAAGAGACCCTGGGGTTGGCTTCAGGAGCCAAACAATTGGATGAATCACACCCTAGAGTTGGCAGAAGTTGGCAGCAGCAGCAGCAGGAGCCCAAACATTACTTTAAAGAGACCCTGGAGTTGGCTTCAGGAGCCCAAAAATTGGATGATTCACACCCTGGAGTTGGCAGCAGCAGCAGCAGGAGCCCAAATATACACTGGAGTTGGCTTCAGGAGCCCAAAAATTGGATGAATCACACCCTGGAGTTGGCAGAAGTTGGAAGCAGCAGCAGCAGGAGCCCAAACATTACTTCAAAGAGACCCTGGGGTTGGCTTCAGGAGCCCAAAAATTGGATGAATCACACCCTGGAGTTGGCAGAAGTTGGCAGCAGCAGCAGCAGGAGCCCAAACATTACTTTAAAGAGACCCTGGGGTTGGCTTCAGGAGCCCAACAATTGGATGAATCACACCCTGGAGTTGGCAGGAGTTGACAGCAGCAGCAGCAGGAGCCCAAATATTACTTTAAAGAGACCCTGGGGTTGGCTTCAGGAGCCCAAAAATTGGATGAATCACACCCTGGAGTTGGCAGCAGCAGCAGCAGGAGCCCAAACATTACTTTAAAGAGACACTGGGGTTGGCTTCAGGAGGCCAAAAATTGGATGAATCACGCCCTGGAGTTGGCAGGAGTTGACAGCAGCAGCAGCAGGAGCCCAAATATTACTTTAAAGAGACCCTGGGGTTGGCTTCAGGAGCCCAAAAATTGGATGATTCACACTCTGGAGTTGGCAGCAGCAGGAGCCCAAATATACACTGGAGTTGGCCTCAGGAGCCCAAAAATTGGATGAATCACACCCTGGAGTTGGCAGAAGTTGGCAGCAGCAGCAGCAGGAGCCCAAAAAATGGCCTAAAGACATAAATATGTTTTGCACCATTTGGAAAGTGTAAAACGTGGCACCATGCTGAATCTAGTCGCATGCATCAGGCATTGGTGGGTGGAAATCCTGGCTGATCCATCCCTGATTCATTTTGACAAAGGTGAGTCTCTCCACATTTTTAGTTGACAGACGAGTTCTCCTCGCCGTAACTATGGCCCCCGCCGCACTAAACACCCGCTCAGATGGCACGCTACTTGCCGGGCAGGACAGCTTTTCCAGGGCAAACTCTGCTAGTTGCGGCCACAAATCAAGTTTGGCTGCCCAGAAGTCCAGCGGATCCTCAAGGTGTGTTGGCATGGTCATGTCAAAGTATGACATGACCTGCTGGTTCAGGTCCTGCTCCAGGTCTTCCTGCTGCTCATGAGTAGCCTCATTAGCGACTGAAGACTGAGGCTGCTGCTGCTGATGGAGCTGCTGCTGCTGCTCCTGCCAACCCCCCCAGCGGCCATGGCAGTGGAAGGTGAGCGCAGAGGTCCCCTCGAGTCAGACCTGCGAGAGTATGGACCATGGCGCAGATAGGCATCGGCCAACTGCCTACGTAGCATGTCTTTGTAGTAGTTGAGTTTGTCCTCCCTCTCGGTGGGTTTAAAAAATGCCCCCATTTTGTGCCGGAAGCGAGGGTCCAATAAGGTGGACAGCCAGAAGTCATCCCGCCGACAGATGGAAACAATTCTGGGGTCACTACGCAAGCACGTGAGCATGCTTCGTGCCATTTGCACAAGTGACTCGGATGGACTACCTGTCTCCATCTCCACTGCATACTGCCACGGTGTGCCCGGGTCCTCTGTCTCGCCTTCCTCAAAAACCTCTAGCTCCTCTGGCTGCTCCTGCTCCTCCTCTCCTGTCCGCTGACTAGATAAACCAGCCATTTCGCCAAGCCTAAACTGTGTTTCGCTGGGCAACTCCTCCTCCTCCTCTTCCTCCTCCTCCTCCAGTTCAGCTCCAACGGGGTTCATGTGGCCGTAAGATGTAAACGCCATGTCTCCAGTGCCCTGACCAGCCATGGTTTCCAACATGTGCTGTAGTACATGAAGCAGTGGAATCACGTCGTTCATCCCGTAATCCTGCCGACTGACAAATAAAGTGGCTTCCTCAAAGGGCCTGAGCAAACGGCAGGTGTCACGTATGAGCTGCCACTGGTTGACATTGAAGTTACACAGGGGAGTCCCCCTATCTGCTTGGATCATCAGGAAATCCGTGATGGCTTTTCTCTGTTCATATAATCGGTCCAACATGTGAAGGGTGGAATTCCAACGGGTGGAAACATCGCAAATCAGACTATGTTGGGGGATACCATTCTGACGCTGTAGCTCAAGAAGGGTGTGTTTGGCGGTGTAGGAGTGGCTGAAGTGCATGCAAAGTTTCCTTGAAGTTGTTAGGATGTCTTGCAGATGGGGGGAACACTTCAGAAACCGCTTGACAACCAGATTGAAGACGTGAGCCATGCAGGGGGCATGGGTCAAGCTTCCTTGGCGCAGCGCAGACAAAATGTTCTTCCCATTGTCGGTAACCATGATTCCCATTTTAAGTTTTCTTGGAGTAAGCCATGTTTGGATTTCCTGATGAAAACATTTAAGCAGTTCCTCCCCTGTGTGACTCCGTTCGTCAAGACAAACCATGTGAAGCACTGCGTGACACCTCCGTGCCCTGCACACATGGTAGACTGGAGGGGCACTGAGACTTGAGCCTACAGTGGAGGGTGAGGAGATGGCGGAGGATGAGGAGGCCGAGTCGCACGGTGTCACAGGCCCAACGGGCAGGGAGCGCGGAGGCCGAAGCGGCGTGACCTGTCCAAGTTGCTGCTGCTGCTGCAAAGGGACCACATTCACCCAGTGGGCCGTAAACGACATGTACTGTCCCTGACCGTAGTTACAGCTCCAGATGTCAGCGCTGCCATGCACTTTGCTACACACCGACAGGCTCAAGGACTGGCCCACCTTCTGTTCAACAAAAGTGTGCAGCGCTGGTACTGCCTTCTTGGTAAAGAAATGACGGCTTGGGACTCTCCACCTCGGCTCGGCACAAGCCATCAGTTCTCTGAAAGGTGCAGATTCCACCACCTGAAAAGGGAGCGACTGCAGCACCAGCAACTTGGACAGGAGCACATTCAGCTTCTGCGCCGTAGGATGAGTGGGCGCATACTGCTGTCTCTTGGACATGGCTTCGCTGATGGATTGCTGGCGGGATGCATGACTTGGAGGAGGAGGAGCAGGAGCGACAGAGGATGGGTATGACGCACAGCTGCCTTCGACTGAGGTGCTGGAGCCTTGGCTGGCAGAAATTGGGAGCTCACTTGGTGAGGAAGCAGACTGGACCACCCCTTGGGAGCCTCGGTTCTCCCAGGTCGCTTTATGGTGACGCATCATATGTTGACGCAGGGCCGTGGTGCCAACATTTGGACCCTGGCCACACTTCACCTTCTGCCTACATATCTTGCATGTGGCCATGTTACCCTCCTGCGGATGCTTCAGGAAAAACTGCCACACTGCCGAGTAGCTACTTTTCCCACCCCCTGGCCTCACTGATTCACTGCTGCTGTTGCCAACTCCAGGAACCCCTGCTCCACTACCTCCCGATAAGGTAGACTGCCGCACAGCAGGTGCTCTACCCCGGCCCCGGCCCCGGCCGGCTCCAGCCTTTGGAATTGTGCCCCCATGCTGACTGCTACCACCTTGCTGCCTCAGCTGCTGACTCCGGGGCAACCTGCGCCCCTCTTCTCCTGATGATGACGATGAAGCCCCTTCATCACCCGGCTCCCAAGTGCGATCGGCTTCATCGTCATCATCATTATCACCGAGTTGTGGCTGTACGTCACTGATGTTCGTGGATTCGTCAACAGTGTCTGGCGCAGGAGCTGGAACGCTCGCAGCACCCACGACACTGTCCACATCACTATTTGTCTGCCTAGCTAAAGAAGCCACCTCCATTTCTTGGCTGGGCAGTAGCTGCTGACTGTCCTCCTGTATCTGATCGTCCTCCTCACTAAAGAGTGGAGCTGAACCCAAAGCATAGGATACGTCGCTGGGAGAGGGAACGGCGTAGGACAGAGGCAATGGCAGGACAGGGACTGCTCTCGGGGCATGCCAACTCAGGGTTGTGTCAGAGGAACCTACCGACCCTAGACTGGGGGTCTCAGACGTAAGTTGTGATGATGTTGTTGATGAGCGCGTCAACCAATCTACCACGGCAGATGCGTTACTGGTGGAGACCCGACCGCTAGCAGATACTGGCAGATTAGGTCTCTCAGCGTGACTCCTGCTGCTACTGGCCCCCAGTCTGATGCGAGCTCTGCCTGCGGAATCTTGGCCTCTGCCACTCCTCTTTTCACTTCCAGGCACTTGTCTGCCCGACATAGTCTAACTGGCGTGGTAGTAGGTGATATTTTAAGATCCCCCGGGCAGCGGTGGGTCTATATGAAACAGAATATAATGCACACCAAAAGTGAGCAGTAACACTCAGCCTCCAACAGGCCTGCTTAGTGTAAATAAGAGAGCTGCTTAGTGTAAATAAAGAGGGGTATGCTATGTTACAGAATGGGATGCCCCAACAGCCAGCAGTGCACCTGTGAGCAGTACTACTATGCACAGCAAAAGTGTCTTTATCAGGCCTAATTTCAATTAGAATAAGTGCAAATGGTTATATGGTCTTAAATAGAGGCTGCTGTAGTCACAGAATGGGATGCCACAACAAGAGTGCACCTGGGACCAGTAGTAGCATGCCCAGCAAAAGTGTCTTTATCAGGCCTAATTTCAATTATAATAGGTGCAAATGGTTATATGGTCTTAAATAGAGGCTGGTGTAGTCACAGAATGGGATGCCCCAACAGGAGTGCACCTGGCAGGCAGCAGTAAGAATATGCACAGCAAAAGTGTCTTTATCAGGCCTAATTTCAATTAGAATAAGTGCAAATGGTTATGTTCTTAAATAGAGGCTGGTGTAGTCACAGAATGGGATGCCACAACAGGAGTGCACCTGGCAGGGACCAGTAGTGCTATGCCCAGCAAAAGTGTCTTTATCAGGCCTAATTTCAATTATAATAAGTGCAAATGGTTATATGGTCTTAAACAGAGGCTGCTGTAGTCACAGAATGGGATGCCCCAAAAAAGAAGTGCACCTGGCAGGGTCCAGTAGTGCTATGCCCAGCAAAAGTGTCTTTATCAGGCCTAATTTCAATTATATTAAGTGCAAATGGTTATATGGTCTTAAACAGAGGCTGCTGTAGTCACAGAATGGGATGCCCCAAAAACCAGCAGTAAGTACACCTGGCAGGGTCCAGTACTGCTATGCCCAGCAAAAGTGTCTTTATCAGGCCTAATTTCAATTATAATAAGTGCAAATGGTTATATGGTCTTAAACAGAGGCTGCTGTAGTCACAGAATGGGATGCCCCAAAAAAGAAGTGCACCTGGCAGGGTCCAGTAGTGCTATGCCCAGCAAAAGTGTCTTTATCAGGCCTAATTTCAATTATAATAAGTGCAAATGGTTATATGGTCTTAAACAGAGGCTGCTGTAGTCACAGAATGGGATGCCCTAAAAACCAGCAGTAAGTACACCTGGCAGGGTCCAGTAGTGCTATGCCCAGCAAAAGTGTCTTTATCAGGCCTAATTTCAATTATAATAAGTGCAAATGGTTATATGGTCTTAAACAGAGGCTGCTGTAGTCACAGAATGGGATGCCCCAAAAACCAGCAGTAAGTACACCTGGCAGGGTCCAGTAGTGCTATGCCCAGCAAAAGTGTCTTTATCAGGCCTAATTTCAATTATAATAAGTGCAAATGGATATATGGTCTTAAACAGAGGCTGCTGTAGTCACAGAATGGGATGCCCCAAAAAAGAAGTGCACCTGGCAGGGTCCAGTAGTGCTATGCCCAGCAAAAGTGTCTTTATCAGGCCTAATTTCAATTATAATAAGTGCAAATGGTTATATGGTCTTAAACAGAGGCTGCTGTAGTCACAGAATGGGATGCCCTAAAAACCAGCAGTAAGTACACCTGGCAGGGTCCAGTAGTGCTATGCCCAGCAAAAGTGTCTTTATCAGGCCTAATTTCAATTATAATAAGTGCAAATGGTTATATGGTCTTAAACAGAGGCTGCTGTAGTCACAGAATGGGATGCCCCAAAAACCAGCAGTAAGTACACCTGGCAGGGTCCAGTAGTGCTATGCCCAGCAAAAGTGTCTTTATCAGGCCTAATTTCAATTATAATAAGTGCAAATGGTTATATGGTCTTAAACAGAGGCTGCTGTAGTCACAGAATGGGATGCCCCAAAAAAGAAGTGCACCTGGCAGGGTCCAGCAGTGCTATGCCCAGCAAAAGTGTCTTTATCAGGCCTAATTTCAATTATAATAAGTGCAAATGGTTATATGGTCTTAAACAGAGGCTGCTGTAGTCACAGAATGGGATGCCCTAAAAACCAGCAGTAAGTACACCTGGCAGGGTCCAGTAGTGCTATGCCCAGCAAAAGTGTCTTTATCAGGCCTAATTTCAATTATAATAAGTGCAAATGGTTATATGGTCTTAAACAGAGGCTGCTGTAGTCACAGAATGGGATGCCCCAAAAACCAGCAGTAAGTACACCTGGCAGGGTCCAGTAGTGCTATGCCCAGCAAAAGTGTCTTTATCAGGCCTAATTTCAATTATAATAAGTGCAAATGGTTATATGGTCTTAAACAGAGGCTGCTGTAGTCACAGAATGGGATGCCCCAAAAAAGAAGTGCACCTGGCAGGGTCCAGCAGTGCTATGCCCAGCAAAAGTGTCTTTATCAGGCCTAATTTCAATTATAATAAGTGCAAATGGTTATATGGTCTTAAACAGAGGCTGCTGTAGTCACAGAATGGGATGCCCTAAAAACCAGCAGTAAGTACACCTGGCAGGGTCCAGTAGTGCTATGCCCAGCAAAAGTGTCTTTATCAGGCCTAATTTCAATTATAATAAGTGCAAATGGTTATATGGTCTTAAACAGAGGCTGCTGTAGTCACAGAATGGGATGCCCTAAAAACCAGCAGTAAGTACACCTGGCAGGGTCCAGTAGTGCTATGCCCAGCAAAAGTGTCTTTATCAGGCCTAATTTCAATTAAAATAAGTGCAAATGGTTATATGGTCTTAAACAGAGGCTGCTGTAGTCACAGAATGGGATGCCCTAAAAACCAGCAGTAAGTACACCTGGCAGGGTCCAGTAGTGCTATGCCCAGCAAAAGTGTCTTTATCAGGCCTAATTTCAATTATAATAAGTGCAAATGGTTATATGGTCTTAAACAGAGGCTGCTGTAGTCACAGAATGGGATGCCCCAAAAACCAGCAGTAAGTACACCTGGCAGGGTCCAGTAGTGCTATGCCCAGCAAAAGTGTCTTTATCAGGCCTAATTTCAATTATAATAAGTGCAAATGGTTATATGGTCTTAAACAGAGGCTGCTGTAGTCACAGAATGGGATGCCCCAAAAAAGAAGTGCACCTGGCAGGGTCCAGCAGTGCTATGCCCAGCAAAAGTGTCTTTATCAGGCCTAATTTCAATTATAATAAGTGCAAATGGTTATATGGTCTTAAACAGAGGCTGCTGTAGTCACAGAATGGGATGCCCTAAAAACCAGCAGTAAGTACACCTGGCAGGGTCCAGTAGTGCTATGCCCAGCAAAAGTGTCTTTATCAGGCCTAATTTCAATTATAATAAGTGCAAATGGTTATATGGTCTTAAACAGAGGCTGCTGTAGTCACAGAATGGGATGCTCTAAAAAAGAAGGGCACCTGGCAGGGTCCAGTAGTGCTATGCCCAGCAAAAGTGTCTTTATCAGGCCTAATTTCAATTATAATAAGTGCAAATGGTTATATGGTCTTAAACAGAGGCTGCTGTAGTCACAGAATGGGATGCCCTAAAAACCAGCAGTAAGTACACCTGGCAGGGTCCAGTAGTGCTATGCCCAGCAAAAGTGTCTTTATCAGGCCTAATTTCAATTATAATAAGTGCAAATGGTTATATGGTCTTAAACAGAGGCTGCTGTAGTCACAGAATGGGATGCCCCAAAAAAGAAGTGCACCTGGCAGGGTCCAGTAGTGCTATGCCCAGCAAAAGTGTCTTTATCAGGCCTAATTTCAATTATAATAAGTGCAAATGGTTATATGGTCTTAAACAGAGGCTGGTGTAGTCACAGAATGGGATGCCCTAAAAACCAGCAGTAAGTACACCTGGCAGGGTCCAGTAGTGCTATGCCCAGCAAAAGTGTCTTTATCAGGCCTAATTTCAATTATAATAAGTGCAAATGGTTATATGGTCTTAAACAGAGGCTGCTGTAGTCACAGAATGGGATGCCCTAAAAACCAGCAGTAAGTACACCTGGCAGGGTCCAGTAGTGCTATGCCCAGCAAAAGTGTCTTTATCAGGCCTAATTTCAATTATAATAAGTGCAAATGGTTATATGGTCTTAAACAGAGGCTGCTGTAGTCACAGAATGGGATGCCCCAAAAAAGAAGTGCACCTGGCAGGGTCCAGTAGTGCTATGCCCAGCAAAAGTGTCTTTATCAGGCCTAATTTCAATTATAATAAGTGCAAATGGTTATATGGTCTTAAACAGAGGCTGCTGTAGTCACAGAATGGGATGCCCCAAAAACCAGCAGTAAGTACACCTGGCAGGGTCCAGTAGTGCTATGCCCAGCAAAAGTGTCTTTATCAGGCCTAATTTCAATTATAATAAGTGCAAATGGTTATATGGTCTTAAACAGAGGCTGCTGTAGTCACAGAATGGGATGCCCCAAAAACCAGCAGTAAGTACACCTGGCAGGGTCCAGTAGTGCTATGCCCAGCAAAAGTGTCTTTATCAGGCCTAATTTCAATTATAATAAGTGCAAATGGTTATATGGTCTTAAACAGAGGCTGCTGTAGTCACAGAATGGGATGCCCCAAAAAAGAAGTGCACCTGGCAGGGTCCAGCAGTGCTATGCCCAGCAAAAGTGTCTTTATCAGGCCTAATTTCAATTATAATAAGTGCAAATGGTTATATGGTCTTAAACAGAGGCTGCTGTAGTCACAGAATGGGATGCCCTAAAAACCAGCAGTAAGTACACCTGGCAGGGTCCAGTAGTGCTATGCCCAGCAAAAGTGTCTTTATCAGGCCTAATTTCAATTATAATAAGTGCAAATGGTTATATGGTCTTAAACAGAGGCTGCTGTAGTCACAGAATGGGATGCTCTAAAAAAGAAGGGCACCTGGCAGGGTCCAGTAGTGCTATGCCCAGCAAAAGTGTCTTTATCAGGCCTAATTTCAATTATAATAAGTGCAAATGGTTATATGGTCTTAAACAGAGGCTGCTGTAGTCACAGAATGGGATGCCCTAAAAACCAGCAGTAAGTACACCTGGCAGGGTCCAGTAGTGCTATGCCCAGCAAAAGTGTCTTTATCAGGCCTAATTTCAATTATAATAAGTGCAAATGGTTATATGGTCTTAAACAGAGGCTGCTGTAGTCACAGAATGGGATGCCCCAAAAAAGAAGTGCACCTGGCAGGGTCCAGTAGTGCTATGCCCAGCAAAAGTGTCTTTATCAGGCCTAATTTCAATTATAATAAGTGCAAATGGTTATATGGTCTTAAACAGAGGCTGGTGTAGTCACAGAATGGGATGCCTCACAGCAGACTTAAGATCAGTTCAGTATATATGCACCGTTAGTTAGTATAAGCAGCCTGAAAACGCTAACAAAGCCTGTCAGCCAGCTAGTAACACTCAGGCTGGATGAAAAAAAAAAAAATCTCCCTGTGACAGCCTCCGATTTTTCCTACCTTTCCCTGTTTTTTGCTGACTTTCTGTCTGTCTCCTGTCTGTCTCCTGCCTGTCTCCAGCCTGTCCCTGTCGGTCCCTGCCTGTCTAACTGCCTCTCTCTCTCACTACAACGTTCTGTCTCTCACAAATGCAATAGAGAAATGAGGAAGGAAAAGCAAGATGGCCGACTTAACCCTTTCGCTGCCAGCCTACCTGCAGCATTTGCCACTCCCTGTTGCCAGACGATGTTTCACTATTTTGCGCTACACATGTTCAACTGTCATTTTTGAAAGGATTTCCAGGGATTTCCCAGGAAAATTATATATTGTTTTTTTCAACAGAGTCTGGGCTTTAACATGAAATGTCTTGTTTGTATTTTTTAGGTGTATTCTCAATATTTTTGGGTGAAATGTGTGAAAAAAAAAAAAAAAAAAAATTTTTACAATTTGGAGAGTTTTTTTGTAATAAAAAATGTAAGTTTGTCAATAAAATCTTATTGCGTGAGAAACCCCAATTTCTCCCGGTTACAGCGATACCACATATGTATAGGTAGACACCCTTTCCTGCCCAGAAGCCTTTTATAGCTGCTGGATGACAAATGGTTAATTAAAAAAAAAAATGACATAGGGTCCCCCTTCCCGGGGAGGGGGACCCCATTTTTTGGGGATTTTTAAGGGTTAAAAACCCTTAAAAATCCCCCCCAAAAAATGACGTGGGGTCCCCCTTACCCAAAGTAACCAGCCCGGGACCAGCTATGGGGGCTTGTAGGCACAGAGTGGGGGGGCCAGCTTTGGTGGCCCCCCCACCCTGCAGCCTACGAGCCCACATAGCCTATGTGGGCCCGGGCTCTTCTGCCCCCCCTGGCCTTTGGGGAGGCAGGTAATGGGGGTGCGGGGGTTAATGGCAAGTCACCCGCTAGGGCAGGTGACTTGCCACCCCCCCAGCCTTGTGAACTGGAATAAGGGGTCTCATGGACCCCTTACCAGCTCACAAAGGGTTAACTGTTAAAAAAAACACCACACAATAATAAAAAGTATTTTATTAAAAAAAAAAAAAAAAATTTTTACTGTACTTACCTTCGATTGCAAGCTCTTGTCCCTCGCCGCTCAGCTGACAGATGCCGGTGATCGGCATCCAGAGAAGGAGAAGGCAGGAGATCAGAGGATCTCCTGTCACCTCCTTCCCCAGCGCCGATCACTGGCATCTGAGAAAGCTGAAGCCCGTTCGGGGCCGGGATGACTTCATAAGCCCCGCCCCCAAGGGGCGGCCGCCATCGAGAAGAAGAGAGGAGAGAGCCTCCCAGGCTCTCTCCTGAAGATCGGTAAGTCCTGGGGGGGGATCGGAGGCCCCCCAGGTGAAGAGGAGGGACAGCGGGAGCCAGCGCACACACAGGTAAGTGAATGTCATTTTTATTTTATTTTTTTTTTTACAGTTAGCAGCTGCTGCTGCAGAAGCGGGGGGGCGGCCTATTCCGGGGGCTCTCCTGGAGCCATCCGACCCCCCACGGGGGATCGGATGGCACCAAATTAAAGAGGAGACCCGGCCGGATCCAACAAGGGGTCAGGAGAGTATTTTTTATTTTTATTTTTTAAACTAGAAGTGAGGAAAGTCAAGCACGTAACACCTTCGGGCTTGGCACTTAAGGCCCAGCCAAGCCAGCACGTAGGTGTTACGGGCTTGGCAACAAAAGGGTTAAATAGCGCTGTGACGTCACCGGGCTTGCTGGCTGCTGATAGGCTGCATGTGACTGCCCCAGCTTGCACTGGCGCGGGATAGATGTCCAGACATGTCCCGTCCGCCATCTTAGAATGCCTGTAAATGTAAATGAATGGATGTTAAAGGAAAACTTCGAGCGATCGAATCGCGGGGAAATTCGGATTCGATCCGAATCGAATTTTTCCTGAAATTCGGATCGAATCCGGGTTCGTCCGGATCGATTCGCTCATCCCTAATTCTGATGCATACTTACCTAAAAATACCCACCCTTTCTGCACCTGCAGTCCTTTCCCTGGATAGAATTCATGCAATTCATTTGGCTGTTGTGGCTGAGGCAGTGATTGAGAGAGAAAAGTGTTACTCAAGATCCAACCAATGCATTAAGGTAAAGGCCTGGGCTTCTGCTGAGAAAAGGAATTCAGGAATGAACCAGGTAGAAGAGGTATAAGTATGCAAATGTTCTTTTTAATCGGTTTCAGGACGGCTCTAACTTGGGGGCTGGCAAGATACTCATTAAGCTGTAATACAGTTTAAATGTAGAAAAAGAAAGACCTCAAAACTGTGGAAAACAGGAACAAAAAAATGTGGAAAAGAGAAAGATGGGGGAAGTTTAAATGAGGACTATGTAGAAAGGGTGAAATGGGGTGGAGAGGATGTAGAAAAGAAGGTGCTGAGGGGACGGTAAAAAGAGCGGAAGGCATAGAAAAAACGTTCGATTCATAGCCTGGCGAGAAAACTCACTCCATTGTGGGAGATAAAATTGCCATTCAATTTCATTGTCTACCTTGGGGCTAATTCAGAGCAGGGTGAAGATTTACACACGGTAGAAAATAAAAGTGAATGGAAGTTCTCTCTCCTAAAATAGAAGTCTGAATCAACCCCAATCTGCAAAATAAAAAATGTGCAACAAAGAGAGAGCGGGAGATGCCTGCTGATCCAGCTAAGAGTTTGCAGCCTGGGTTTTCCTAGATGGAAGCGACCAGGAAAAAAAATCAGTGGGCTGACGTTATATTTTTGAATGCATGCAGAAGCTAATTTGAGTGATGGCAATGATTCAGTATCATGCATGCAGATGGGGCAAGGGGGTTTGGGTTTTTTTTCTGCTGTGCCAGGCTGTTGCTCCAGTTTAACCAACATCTGCCCAGGGTACTGCATGATAGGTTAAGGCATCATGATGAACAATAAGCTGTTATTCCAACACAGTCTGGCTCAGAAAACAGGTCATTGTTGTTGATCACTTTCACTTCTCTCCTATTAAAGCAGTGTAGTCTAAACGCCTCCAGAGCTGGCCTATTCCCTAATTGCGGGGCATCCCGTTTTGTGCTGTGTGAAATCACCCAGGATAAACTTTCCAGTAATTCCACAGAGCATGGGTGGACCACATTCTCCAGCATCTTGTAGCTGATGTGTGCTCGGGAGCCCAGCCATTCAGATAGAATGGGGACAGGAGCATTGGTCAGACCGCAGGGAAACTGGGAATGCGGTTGCTTCCTATACCGGCTCTGTTTCTAAACACAGCTTTATACTGTGCATTATAAATGAGAGCATTAATTGGATGAGGGCCCGTGCATGCACTGTGCAATCACCCGCAAGGTGAGTATATTAGTGATCGCAGCAGGTTTCATACACAGCGGCATCCCAATATAGGATGCCTCATGTAAAAGCTGCTACATGGGGATAATATTTCATTTAGTATTTTGGTCAACTTTACGTATAAGGACATTCCTTACATTTTCTTATTTCTCAGCTATGGTTTGCAATTATGTCCAATGTCGCATTAGGGGGTCTTGAAACTAACTACAAGGGCTCGCCCTATAGGCTGCCCTTACTTGATAAACTGTACCTTCCTGCTTTAGGACAGAGACATCCAGAGATACCTGCTGCTCCTATTATAGAAAATCATCATTACTATCACCTAGCATGACATTTAATCAAGCTAAGAGCCTAAACTAAGAAGTGGCTTACTATGTGCAGTAGACAGATCACCAGTTCTGTTAGCCCTGGACACCAGGGTTCCGAGGTTTGGGGGCCCTTTAGCGGAAGGGGGCCCCCAAAAACTCACGGAGGGACTCAATTTCCTTGTGTGCTAGTATGAGGCTGAATATGCCTACAGGAATAGTCAGGAAAAAGATGTAAAGATCAAAAAACTATTTCAAAGCGTTTTTTAAACCTTTCTTCTGAGAACAGTCCATCACAGCAGACCTTTCATCCGACTTCTTCGCTTAAGGGAATATACCATAATCATTACATGCTCTACATGCTCTACTATTTATTTCACATAAACTGGGACAACAATTGTTGTAAGATGGTAACTGATGCAAATCGGATCCTAAGAAAATTAAGTAAAGTCAAGTTAATATGTCAAAGTTTGATATGCACGCCCACAAACACTGTTTGGTCACTGGCAGTCATGTAATTGGCAGCCATAAAATAGTGAAGTGGTAAGCATTGACTGACTTAATCCTTTAACTGCCAGCCTACCTAGAGACTTTGTCACCAGCTGTTGCCGGCCATGTTTCATTATTTTGCACTATACACGTTTAACCGTGATTTGTGAATAGATTTTTCAGGGATTTCCCAGGAAAATTATATATTGTTTTTTTCAGCGGAGCCTGGGCTTCAACAAATGTTTTGTTTGTCATTTTCTTAATGTATTATCCATATTTTAGGTGAAAAATTTGCAAAAAATGTAAAACAATTTGTAGTGCTTTTTTTTCGTAATAGAATCATATTGCATGTAAAAGCCCATTTCTCCCAGGTACAATGGTACCACATATGTATTGGTAGACACCCTTTTCTGCCCAGGAGACTCCCCAGTCTGAAACAGCACTTTAGGGGATTTTCAGATAAAATACAACTGCTATGTGCACCTTCCAGTTTTTAAGAAAAACAACCCTTTACATTTGACCCTTTACAATATCCTGCACAAACTATATATTCTCTAGAAGTACATACCTCAAGCTTTCTAGGCATACCAAGCCTGTTGAAATGGGCACAGTTTTCTGAAAGTAATCCCTTGATTAATTTTACACAAACAAGAAGAACATGTTAAATCTGAAAAAGCAAGGTCCCACAAACGGAACAATGTTCAGTATGCATGGGTACATTCAAGGGTAGAGTTGCCAAACATCTCAAAGTAAAGCATGCATGTAAGGGTAATTTTACTTCAAAAGTTAATCTCTGCAAAGTGCACACCTTGTGCTTTTTCACCCAGCTTGTTGTATTTGGCATAATCTGTTCCAGGGAAATTGTATATATATTTCTTTCAACAACATTTGGGCTTTAAAAGGAAATGTCTTTTTGGAGTGTTTTACGAATATTTTTGGGTACAATATAACAAAAAATTTAATTATTTCAAGAAAATCATATAATCCATTCCTCCCAATTACAATGGTACCACATATGTATCGTAGCCCCCCGTTCCTGAACAGAAGGCCCCCCAAACTGGAAAGAGCTCTTTATTACATTTTAAAATAAAATAGAGCTGCTACCCACACAAGTTAGGGCAACATTTAAAAAAAATAGGCGTCCCCCCCTTCCCTGTAAAACCAGCCTGGCACTGGCTATGTGGCCTTAAAGACCAGGGTGAAGAGGCCACTCTCGGTGGCTCACAGACACTGAAGGCAATAAGCCCACCATAGACTTCGTGGGCTGCTCTTCTGCCCCCGCTTTGGATTTGGGGAGGCAGGTAATAGGGGCTGGGGCTTAATGACAAGTCACCTACTTTCGGCTCTCCTGTTGCTGCTGGAAGCCTCTTGTATGGCCTGGGCCCTTCCCAGCAGAACCAGCCCAAATTCAATTTGATAGACTTCCATTCCCCAAGTTCCTGCCTTGTCTCTTCAAGGAAGGGAAGGTAGTTCAACCGAAATATGTTACCTAATTTTGATGGGATTTTAACACCAAGGAATTCCAACATGTTTTCATCCCACCTGAAGGGGAAGAGTTTTTGTAACTTTGTTTTAATATTCTCAATCATATTGAATGGCATAATAAAAGATTTGGATGGAAGATTTGGAATTTTGAGAATTCACCAAATTGTTGGAGTAATTGAATATTCGCATGTAAGGAAATGCTAGGTTCTGAAAGGCATAGCATTATGTCGTTGGTGTAGGCTAACGATTTAATTGGAAAATGGGAGAATTTAATCCCCTTGACTTCATTCAGAGAACTGGCGCAGAAAGGCTTCTAGGTATAGGTTAAAAAGCAGAGGAGAAAGCGGACATCCCTGTCTAGTGCCATGAAATATTTTGATCCTATTTGACTTGGCTCTATTAATCTCTATACAATTTGATTTTTTAAGGTATAATGCTATTGCTATTATTTTGATGATAAATGCTTGCCCAATACCAGTGTTTAAGAGACAATGGCATGAGACCCCCTGTCAAATACCTTCTCTACACCTAGGGTAACTAATACCCATTCTCCCTTATTGTTAGATAGTTTGTTACTGGAACTTATGGCTAAAGTTATGTTTTGTGGGGTGCCCCTCCCTTTCATGAATCCATCTTGTTGCAGATAAATTACCATCGCCAAGATGGGTTCTAACCTGATTGCTATTATTTTCACGTATATCTTTAAAGCATAGTCAATGAGGGAGATTGGTCTATAGTTATTGGAAGCTTACAAGGATCTTTGTCCATTTTTGGTAATAGGATTATTTTTGCTTCCTTAGCATTTTTCATTGAATTTCTGGCTTTAGCTATTTCATTGGGCTTAATGGGTTAATCAAGTTGTCTGCTCAATTCCTGCAGGATACCTGGGAGATTAAAGATCTTAAAATATTCTCCACAGTTAATCATTTGACTCTTCCTCAGCTGGAAGATGTCTTCTGTGGTGGAGGCTATGCTGGTATTATCTCTCATCACTTTTTTCAAAAATATCTATTAAGATATACAAAGGCCTTTTCCCCGCGGTTGGCATCCCTTTTATCTGTTTTTATTTTCTTGTCCCTTTTAATTGGTTTCTCAATTAATGTTTTAATTTTTAATTGGACCCCCTCCATTTCCTGATAAATTTCCTTCAGTGGCCAGTTTTTATGAATTTTCTCCAGATGTTCAAGATAAGATATGGAATTTACTTGGCTGTCTCTTCATTTTCTATTTTCTGAAGACGCGATGTTGATGCATGCTCCTCTCAAACAGCATTTGTATGTTTCCCAGATAATATCTGGTGCCATGCTTGGTTGACAAGTAAAATGTAAAAATTCTTCAGTTATTGACATTAACTCCTCTTAGAGTTCTTAGAGTTCACTTTCTAGGGAATAGCCAGTCCACTTTCTCCTCTGCTTTTTTTGACTACTCCAGTGTCAGGAAAACGGGAGCATGTTCAGAAATTGTTCGTGTCCCTATGATACAGGAGACTACTGAGATGAGGGAAGCCTGCTGTAGAAAGAAGTAATCTATCCTTAAATATGCATTGTTAGGTCTATTATAGTATGTATAATCTCTTTTGTTTATGTGGAGAGCCCAGGTTTTACAAGATCCTAAAAAGGAAAACTCTGTCCGTGGAACACCGAGGTATCAAAAACAGCATCTTTGATAATATTAAAACCTAGAATAAGTTTACCCTTTGTAACAGTTCCTAGCCTAGATAGGATTTTTGTTATATATTGTTGTTATTTTTCGTGGGGCAGTATATGTTTGCCAGATTGCACTCAGTTTACTTCTCCCACCAGGATTAAATACCTGCCTAAATGATCTTTGTGTTCTTTGTGTACTGTGAATGACAGCCCTTTCTTGAAAAGTATTACAACCCCACTAACCTTCCTGTACTTGCATGAACTGAGAAACACCGTACCAAACTCAAGTAAGTGGAAGTCTTGGAGTATGCCTTTTCCTGGAGAAAAGCTAATGAAATGTCTTTATTTAAACCGGACCTTCAGCATGATTTAATGAAAAGCCAAAACCCTTAAAAAACTATTCCCCAGCATCTAAAATTAATTTATTTTAAGTTTTTAGTCACTTACTTTTTATTCTTTCCCCCACAGGGCTGCAACATTGTTCAGGACTCTAGGATACGGGCGCCGCCATCTTGACTCAGAAGCATCAAACATACTGAGGAAAGGAGAGTCAGATAAAGTGCAAGTAGTGGGGTTATAGCTGTGCCTTGCAGACAGAGCAGAGCTGGGGTCAAGAAAAGGTCAGCAATCCCAGAATGCAGAGCGACACAGTCAGAAGACACTTCCTGGCTTTGCAGGCTGCCTGATGCTCCATGAGCCACCATGTTGGATGTTTAAAGGCTCAGAAAATGCAGTAGATGCAGGTAGGATGATATTTAATGTAGGCAATCTGTATGTACAGGGTGTGGGAAACATATAAGATATGCTCTTATTCAGGGTGAAGGTCGGCTTTAAGAGCTCAGTCATAATCTGATTGTGCTTGCCGGGGGAGTTATCTCTAGGTACAGCACGGTAAAATAATTTTTAGGTTTTGCTGCTAATATTTCAACAGGAATTCACTGGTGAGTAAATAATATTTCCCCACCCAAGAAAATGAAAAAAGTGATCAACGATAAGCCCTTCACCAAAATAAATCTCCCCCCCCCCCCTCCCGGGCCATTACAAGTGTACAACCCTAAAATCCCTTTGGTCCAATCTATGTCTTGGTTGGTTCACTCCCCATCCCCCACCCCCTTTTCCTGAATCATTCTTATCTCTTCCAATATGGCGTATGTCATGATTTGAAAAACAATTAGAGAGAGTAAGAAAGAAGGAATGAAAAGAAAGAAGAGAAATAAGAAAGGAAGAGAAAACAAGGAGCAAAACAGACAAGAGCAGGCTAAAATGAAGAATTTTCTTTGGTTTTAATGCAGGCTAAAAAAGGAGTGAAACAGAAGAGAGCCAGGCTGAGAGGAAGAATTTTTCTTCAGTTATAAT